>CM067336.1:68005000-69270000 GCA_034376525.1 Nicotiana benthamiana
GGTTGAAACTTACTACTCCAACTCTGGCTCATGGAGCACCTCCAAAAGGTGAATATCGTCAAGAGATTCAGCGTAGGGACTGGGACGATCATATTGCCTTCTATCAGCAAAGGCGAATGAACTACATGCCCAACTAGAAGACGCCAAAGGATGGGTGGAGTTGATAAAAAATCTGAAAGAGGACCAAGTACAATGGATATTCGAGTGGTTCCCTATTGGAGAGTTCATTACCCGATCCAGGGATGACCGATTACAATACTTGTCGGTTTGAGAGGAACTTACCCATATGTTCCTCTCCGAGTTATGAGATAGGCAAGAAGGAAGCAGGTTATACCAGGGGTCGACAATATGAGCCACTTCTGGGGCGACTTTTAGGATGACAATAGCCCTTACAAGTGCCAAGCTCAGCATATGTCGCACTGCAAAATCGTCCTGGGAAAGGATTCCATTGAGCAAGACAAGTACCATGCTAGTTTTACTCCATACTATCCAAGCTGGTTGGAGGATGATCATAATGGGTTAGGTCTACCCGGGTTTGTTCGAGGTCTTAGGATCATCGACGAAAAGGCTGAAGCACAGTTCAAGGACAACCAACTGCTCAAGAGGATTTGGGAGCACCGTGAAATACAAGAAGCCCACCAAAAGATGATTGAAGAGTAGAAAGACATGGCTGTAAGCGCCAACAAGCGACTGGGATACTTGGAGCAGGGTTTAGTGGAGCTCGAAAGGAAATTCATTGAAAGGATCGAGGACTGCCAGAATGCTGAGGAAACTAGGGAGGACACTTGGATAGAGCCTACTTGCTGCTAGGACTTCGGGAGCTGGTAAAGCTGTTCAATGTAGCCAAAGATGCCGAGTAAGGTCCTTCTGGGACCAAATAGATAGGAGTCTTTTCTTTTTCTTTAAGAATGTAATAATGCCAATGACCACTAGTAGCATTCTAAATTAGGACACGACTTATGTTTTTGCATTATGTGTAAATAATGCAACATTTTCTAATAATCCTCACTAACTTATCACCTTTTTATTTTTAATTTTGTTTATTCCCCTCCCTAAAGGTGAGTTCGTGCACTCTGGCATCATCATCTTACTCCACAAAATCCAAGGGCTCTCCACATACTCCTCCACCAAGTCCTATTAGAAATAAGAACAGAGGAAAATGGAAGATTTGAGAAACTCCATGAAGGATAACTCAATTGAATGGGTAGATATTACTCAAGGTATTCAGGTTTCCAAGGAAAGTGCCTCCCAACTCGAACAGAAGTTGTTGAAATTTCAAGAATAGTTGGACCAAGTGCGGAACTTGGCAAACTTGTCATTTTCCCTCACCACCCCAGATGTCAGTTTCCCAAACGCTCAAAACCCCACACCTCCACAAAACATTTAAAAACTACAAAACATCTCCGCTCCTCACCATCACTGCAACACTTGCCACATATCCAACAATAATCCACTGCTCATCCCGGAATGTGTGAACTCCACAAATGACCATTTTCAACCTTACCACAACAACCCCATCTATGTGGAAATTGTGACGCATCCCACTCAACCCATTTCAAGCACGCCCGAGTCTGATTACAAAGACCCGCTTATTAGGAATTTGGCAAAGAACTCAAGAAGCTAACTGGCCGAATTCAAGGCATCGAAGGAAGTAATGGATTGAAGGGCTGAATTACGTAGACTTTTGCATTCAACCCAATGTAAAAGTGCCCGAGGGGTACAAACCTCCTAAGTTCGAGGTGTTTGATGGTACATGGGATCCGAGGGTTGATCTAAGAACTTACTGCGACAAGCTGGTAGTAGTAGGGAAGGATGAAAAGATTTGCATGAAACTCTTCATGAGGAGTCTAAAAGAAGATGCTTTATCTTGGTTGATGTACAAGATAGAATGGGTAAGTATGGTGCCCGATTTCATGGATAGTTTCAGGTTCAACACAGAAATGCACCCGCATATCAGCCTACTTCACAAAGATACTCCCAATCCGCATATGTCTACCAAGCCTACAATGCTCAACCCTCTCACTGTCAATCACCACCCACTCGCCAAAACTTTCCTAGACCCCGAGAAAATTTTGACCGTAGACCTCCCAAACAATATATTGCCATTGCAAACCAATTGAACAACTGTATGAAAGGCTCAAAGTTTCTTGTTACCTCACCCATATCTATGCTATAACTCCTGAAAACCCTTCCTAATGGGTCAACCAAATAAATCATGTGCATACCATTCCGGCATAAAAGGACATACCATTGATGAATGTCGCTCTCTGAAAGATAAGATCTAGAAATTGATTGATAACAAGGTCATTGTGGCAAAGGATACTTCTTTGAATGTCCGCAGCAACCCTCTGCCTTACCACAAAGGCGAAGGAGTCCACATGATTGAGATAGAAGATGATTGGGACCCCAAAGGATCGATCGAATTAATCGCATAAGGTGACAAGCCAAAAGAAACCAAGAGTCACCCTTAATCCGATTGTAGTTCAAGATCCATCCTTCTGGGGACGCCTAGGTGAATATGTCTATACCACCTGAGTTCAAAGCGCCTTCTTTCGCAAAGACGCCAGCACCGATTGAGGTCAAGTTTGGGTCCCAAAGGCACCTGTGCCATATGAGGTTGTTGTATTACCTTCAAAAGTAAGGGTATCTATTCCGCTAGCAATGTCGGCCATAACACCATTCCATACAAAGTCCATCCCTTTGGATTACACATCCGAGTCAAGGAGGAAGGGAAAAAGCAAAATCCGGAGAAGCAACAAGGTATGACGAGAACCGGTAAGGTTTACACTTCGGAACACTTGGCTAAATCAAGTAAGAAGGCCTCTAGACGGCCAACCATCACTGTAATCGGGTGTGATGATCTCTGGAGAAAGATACAAGCAAAAGAGTACTCAGTCATTGATCAGTTGAACAAAACACCGGCACAAATCTCTATCCTAGCTTTGCTACAAAGTTCTGATGCACAAGAGAATGCTATGTTAAAGGTGTTGAGTGAGGCATACATACCGAGCAACAACACTAGCAGAGAGATGGAAAACATGGTTGGGCAGGTATTAGAGAGTCACAAGATCACTTTCAATGAAGATGAGTTGCCACCAGAAGATTTGAGTAGCAAGAAGGCATTGCACATCACTGTGCAGTACGAGGATTATTTAATCACTAGAATACTGATTGACGGAGGGTCCAACATCAACATTTGTCCATTGGTAATGCACATAACATTTGGAAAGATCCTGTATGAGATCAAGGATGGGGCCATCAATGTCAAAGCTTTTGACGTTTCTCAAAGGTCCACTATTGGAGAAATTAGCTTATGTATGCAAATGGGGCCTACTTGGTTCGATGTTGATTTTCAAGTAATAGACGTACACGCATCTTACAACTTGCTTTTGTGACGGACTTGAATTCATGCCGCTGGGGCTGTAGCATCAACCCTATCAAGCAGTGATTTTGTAGTGGAATCACCAAGAGGTGATTATTAACGGCAATGGTAGCAACCCCCTATATAGTCGCCAGACCATCCCAACGATCGGAGAAGAAGAAAAATAGGATGAGAAACCTATCATCACATCGAGCGCGTTAATGCTGTTGATAAGGACAAGTGGTAGGACAACA
Organism: Nicotiana benthamiana; assembly: GCA_034376525.1. Lineage (NCBI taxonomy): Eukaryota > Viridiplantae > Streptophyta > Magnoliopsida > Solanales > Solanaceae > Nicotiana > Nicotiana benthamiana. Next base: position 68,008,616 of record CM067336.1, read on the forward strand.
AAATTGAAAGCATACTAAACTGGAGAGGATATGAACCTAGCAGGGGACTTAGAAAAAACCTCCAAGGAATCGCCAAACCTATCGAGCTGAAGAAACATGGCGTCACGACCCGGATTTCCCACCATTGGGAGTCGTGATGGCGCCTACTGTCGGAGCTAGGCAAGCCAAACATCACAATAATTCTGCTGATTTATTTAAATAATTATACTAAACTGTAACATTGATTAACATTAGGTGGAAGACTTTTAATAAAATGAAAATCTGGTGTCACTGGCTCACGGACTACTAAGGAGTGCTACAAACAAGTCTGAATGGAAATACAAAATGTTTGTCTCGACACAAAGAAAACAAACTAAACATAGAAAAAGGACTCCAGCCTGCGAACGCCAGCGAGATACCTCGAAGTCCCTGGACTAAAGTTAGCTCATGATCGAATAGGCTATTGTTGTGGTCCAAAAGCTGCTCCGATACCGTAATCTGTGCAAAAAACACAAAAGTGTAGTATCAGCACAATTGACCCCATGTGCTAGTAAATGCCTGGCCTAACTCTGGCGAATGTATATGTCTAAGTGGACGGCACGCCACACGATCCCATTTATCAGTGCATAAGTGGTCGGCGTGCCACACGATCCCTATTCATATTTCATCGGTGGAAGCCATGCCACACGATCCCATATTATAATTCATAAGTGGTCGGCGTGTCACACGATCCCAATGCATAATTCATAACTGGTCGGCGTGCCACACGATCTCATAATATAATTCATTAGTGGTCGGCATGCCACACGATCCCATATTATAATGAATATCACAAATAATCTCCCCAAAGGAGGGCCCATTTGGGAAAATCAGCAACATAACAGTTAAACTCGGCAAGGGTACAACTAACATCCAAAATATCCAGGCAAGGGAGAATTCAATAGTTAACAGTCTACTCGTTCTGGCAAGGGAATTGTTGCATCACATTCTCTTTTAGTTCATTTTGTTCTTATCTAACACTTTACATGGAAATTATCAATTTAACAAGACAATGTTATCATATCTTTTGAAATAAAAACAATTACGACTCAGGGTCATGCTAGACACCGGTATATAGATACTCGTTACCATGCCTATGCAACATAGTCGATCATTTAGAAATTAGCAATCAAAACACTCTAATCCAATTTCCTCAAACCAAAGTTAGATCAAACACTTACCTCAGTCCTAAAATAGCAATCAAGCCTCTAACAGTGCCTTCCTCTAGAATCCCACTCCGAATCAGCGATATCTAGGCACAATTTAGTTCAATATTATCAATAATGACTCAAAAACACAATTCCATAGCCTAGAAATGAATTTCCTATCATTCTTCCAAAATACCAAAATCCGACCTCAGACCCACATGGTCCAAGCTCGAGGCTCGAACCAAAACTCGATCACCCATAGCCCCACGAGTTCAAATATGTAATTTGTTTTAAGATCCGCCTCAAATTGAGGTTGAATTGCCCTAAATTCCAAAAGCCCTAGTTCTACCCAAACCCCCATTTTCTACCTTGAATTTATACTTTAAGTCTAGGAAATTAAAGATTAAAGGGAGAAATTAAGAGGAAAAGGAGTTAAGAATACTACCCAAGAGATTATGGAGAAGAAATGGTTGAGAGTTGTCTACGGAGAGTTTTATGGAAGAGCTCGTGTGAGAAATTTGAGTGAATTCCGAAATAGTTTTATTTTTAGTCTTTTAATTTCACTGGAGGAATTAAACCTATGCGAACGCATGATGAGGCCTCATTCACGATGAAGAAGGTCGGACAGGCTTCGAGTTCGCGTGGTTCAGGTCGCGAACGCGTAGACGAAAGATCTAGGCTCCTCAAGTGGCCTATGCGAATGCATGGGTATTACGCGAACGCATAAAAGAGAATGGATGGGATTCCTGGGTAAGCCTATGTGAACGCCGAGAGAGACCATGAACGCAAGAGATCAGAGTGACTGAGCTATGCGAACGCGACTGGGGGATCGCGAACGCGAAGAGTAAAAATGGTTTGCAATACTTCTAAATTTCTGGTGTGTTTTTAAGTTCTAAAACCTCCAGAACCAACCCCGAAATTACTCCCAAGCCCTCGGGAATCCCAACCAAGAACACTCACTAACTCAATAACATCCTATGAACTTAGTCGTGCGATCAAAGAATTAAACCTCAAATTCCTCATTTTTCATTTCAACTTCAAAAACTTCTAACTTTAGATATCTAGGTCCGAAACATTCAAACGACATCCGATTTCAACCACATTTCACAAAAAGTTCTTAACGCTCATTTAAGATATGTATCAGGCGTCGAAACCAAAATAAGAGCTTGATACCTATATTTTCTAACTCATTTTCTTTTCAAAATTCCATATCATTTTCAGGAAAATAATTTCTTTTAAAAATTCTATACTCGGGCTTGGGACCTCGAATTTTGATTTCGGGAATACGCCCGAGTCCCATATTTTTCTACCGACCTCCCGGGACAATCACATTATGGGTCCGGATTCGTTTACCCAAAATGTTGACCAAAGTCAACTATATCAATATTAATGTCAAAATTTTTCAGATTTTCCACAGAATTCACATATTTTAACATAAAAAAATTTCGGCTTTGCGCTCTGACTGCACACGCAAATCAAGGCTACTAAAGTCAAGGTTTTCAAGGCCTCGAAAGCATGGAGAAAGGGAGAATTACAATGATGATCCTTTGGGTCGTCACACATGGCACCACTTTCATTCTGGGATATGAGTACACTTGGGAGGAATTCAACAATTGGTCGCCACCATGGTGCGGTCCTTACTACCCAGTGGAATAGTCGATGCCCCAGTTGGAGCAGTCTTTCTAGCGAGTCGATGTTATATATGGGTCGGAAGACGAAGAAGCACGTGCAACAATGAGGAGTTTGTTTTTGGAAGATGATGACATAGATTGTTGTGCCATTTTCGAGGAGGAGAGGGAGGAATGCTCTTCTATGCAAGTCGTAAGCCGAGGAGCATGCCTCAACAATTGGACCGTCAGAATCACCAGAGCCCGGAAAGCTTCGGGGTAGCAAGGCTGAACAAAGCACCATGCATAATCTTTTATTTTTTTACTAGTTGACTTTCTTTTTGCATTTTTAATTTCAAAATAAGAGCTCCAATGTTCAAAACTTTTATAAAGTTTATCAAAAGTACTTCGGTTTCTTATAAATCTCACTCTTATTACTTCTCTCATTTACTTTATTTACACAGTATTACTATTACTTATCTTGATGAACTGATGACTGTGACATGCAATGAGACAACATAATAAAGGGATATAGATTCAGAGGAAGATGATATACCAGAAGAGGTTGTTAAAGAGGTTGAGGATTTTGTTAATAGACCTAAGTCCAACCTGGATGAAGCTGAGGTTGTTAATTTAGGAGATGCAGAAAGTGTCAAAAAAACTTGCATCAGTGTTCATCTGTCACCGTTAGAAAAGGAAGAGTACGTGGAATTTCTATAGGAGTATGAGGACATATTCGCCTCGTCATATGACAACATGGCTGGTTTGAGTACATCTATTGTGGCTCACGAACTGCCAACTTATCCAACATGTCCACCGGTAAAGTAGAAGCTCAGAAATTTCAAGCCTGACATAAGTTTAAAAATTAAGGAAGAAGTCACTAAGGAGGTCAAGGCTAAGGTCCTCAGGGTAGTAGAGTATCCAACCTGGTTAGCCAATATTCTGCCAGAGCTGAAGGAGGACGAAAAGGTTAGAGTCTGTGTCGACTACCAGGATCTCAACTGGGCCAGTCCCAAAGACGACTTCCCCTAGCAAAACACACATATTCTAATTGACAACTGCGGCAAGAATGAGCTGCAGTCGTTTGTTGATTGTTTTGCTGGGTATCATCAGATATGGATGGATGAAGAAGATGCTGAGAAAATGGCTTTCATTACACCATGGGGAATGTATTGTTACAAAATTATGACATTCAGAATGAAGGATACTGGGGCCACCTACATGAGGACTATGACTCCCATTTTCCATGATATGATGCACAAGGAGATCTAAGTATATGTAGATGATGTTATCAGCAAATCTATGAAAGCCATTGATCACATGGAAGATTTGAGGAAGTTCTTCAACAAACTGAGAAGGTACAACCCAAAACTGAATCCCGCCAAATGTGCATTCGGGGTTCCTGTCGGAAAGCTACTGGGGTTCACTGTAAGTAGCTAAGGAATAGAACTAGATCCATCAAAGGTTAAATCCATTCAAAAATTGCCACAACTAAAGAACATGAAGGGTGTGATGAGTTTCCTGGGGAGACTCAACTACATTAGCCTATTCATAGCTCAATCTACTATCATATGTGAGACAATCTTTAAGATGTTGAAGAAGGACGCCTCTACCAAATGGACTGAAGACCGTCAGAGGGCCTTCGATAGAATTAAAGAGTACTTGTCAACACCACCTGTTTTAGTCCCGCCCGAACTGGGTAGACCCCTATTACTCTAGCTTGTAGTGTTCGAGGGAGCGTTCGGGTGTGTTCTGGGACAACATGATAAAATAGGGAGGAAGGAACATGCCATCTATTATCTCAACAAGAAGTTCACCCCGTACGAGGCCCTGTATTCTTTGTTAGAGCCTGCTGCTGTGGTTTGACTTAGGTAGCTCAGAAGCCAAGGCACTATTTTTGTGCCTACACTATATACCTCATATCAAGAATGGATCCGATGAAGTACATCTTTCAAAAGCCCATGCCCATTGGCAAGCTAGCCAAGTGACAGATCCTGTTAAGTGAATTCGACATTGTCCTCGTAACTCAGAAGGTAATCAAAAGACAAGCATTGGCATATCATCTTGCTGAAAATCTCGTGGGCAGAGGATACGAACCCCTAAAGACGTATTTTCCTGATGAAGTGGTATCCTTCATAGGAGAAGATATTGCAGAATCCTATGACGGTTGTAGGATATTTTTTGATGGAGCAGCAAACTTCAAAGGAGTTGGCATAAGAGCAGTCGTATTGTCAGAAACAAGTCAACATTATCTGGTGTCGACCAAGCTCAAATTCCTATGCACTAACAATATGGCCGATTAATAAGCTTGCATCTTAGGACTCAAGATGGTCATTGACATGAACATCCAAGAGTTGTTAATAGTTAGGGATTCATACTTGCTTATACATCAGGTCCAAGAAGAGTGTGCAACCAAGAACATAGGGGTGGGCATATATCGGGTAAAACCGATAACCCGAACCGTTAATTCTTTATTGGATTATTAGTATTGGTTAATTGGGTTAACGATTCGGTAATGGGGTAAAAAAAAATTTTATTGGGTTATCGGTTCGGTCTCGGTTTGCATTTTTGTTATTTGGTAAAAACCGATAACCTAATAAGAATGAAGTAATTTACTAATTTACCCATAAGTATATACTAGGGTTTTATTTTACTAATTCTCTTCCCTCTTCAGTTCACGCCAGTGCCTGAGCCTCAACTCTCAAGCTCACCACCAGTTCTCCGCTAGACGCCACGCCAGTTCCTGAGCCTCACCAGTTCTCCTCCAGTCACGACGATTTACTCCCTCACTCGTCAATCGCATCGTGCAAGTTTTGTCTCAATATTTTTCTGTTTGCGCCTTGTTAATTGTTCTGTTTTCTTAAGATTTTTGCCTCTGTTTGCATCTGTTTGCTTCTAATTTTTGCCTCTATTTGCTTCTGATTTTTGCCTCTGTTTTCTTTTAAATTAAAATCACAGTGACACAAAAACATGGCTGAAAATATGATGATTGATAAGGTGATTGGTGAAAGTGGAGCTTCTAATTCAAATGCGACATCACAATCTCAATCAGTTCAATCGACAACAAAGAGACAAAGAAAAAAAAGGTCTATTGCATGGGAACATTTTGACCAAATGATTGATCCGGAAGGAAATCAAAAAGGTGTCTGTAAATACTGCAAAAAAGAATATTTTGCTGATTTGAAAGATAATAGTACGAAATCACTCCTTACACATATGTCCAATTGTCCGAAAATGCCTTTAAGTGTTGCTAAAAATCAATCTAAAATAGGCTTTAAACCTATTTCGGGGGGTAACAAGGGTGATGTAGTTGTTGATCCATGGAAAATTTGATCAAGAACAATGTAGGAAGGCTTTGTTTCGTATGGTGATTGTTGATGAACTTCCTTTCAGCTTTGTTGAAAAGGAAGGTTTTGTGAATTTTATGAAAGTGGCTTAACCTTTTTTTTGAATTCCTTCACGTAGAACTGTGACTCGGTACAGTTTTGATCTTTTCAATGAGAAAAAATGTAAGTTAGTGAAGCTTTTTAAAGATCAGAGAGTTTGCCTTACCACTGATACTTGGACTTCCTTGCAACGAATAAATTATATGTGTATTACTGTTCATTGGATTGATAGTGAATGAAAAATGCATAAAATAATTATCAACTTTCGTCCAATTTCTAGTCATATGGGTGAGGATATGGTAAATAGTATTGTTAATTATTTGAAAGAGTGGGGGTTACAAAAGATTTTCACTATCACTGTTGATAATGCTAGTTCAAATGATGTGACGGTGAAGGAGCTTTCTAAGAATTTAACTAAATCGGGGACCAATTCCATAAATGGTAAGCACCTTCATGTGAAGTGTATGGCTCATATTATGAATCTTGTTGTTCAGGATGGTCTAAAAGAATCAAGTGTGTCTACTGAACGTATTAGGCAATCAGTGAGATATATCAGGCAGTCTCCTACTAGGTGGAAAAAGTTTCAGGAATATTGTGATGAAGGAAATCTAGTTAGGAAATCTTTATGTTTGGATGTTCCTACAAGGTGGAATTCTACATACTTGATGTTGAATAGGGCTATTGAATATGAGACTGCAATTTTAGAATATGCTGATCATGATATTGGCTTGTCACATCATCTTGAGTTTGTTGATATTGTAGATGGAAGTCCTCCAGGTACACTTTTGAGTAGTAATTGGGAATATGTAAAGAAATTGACAAAATTTCTTGAAATCTTTTATAATATTACTGTAAGGGTATCTGGCTTACTTTATGTTACATCAAATCATCATTTTCTTGAAATTTGTGAAGCTGCTGTTTACTTGAAATAATTGATATTAAATGAAGATGTTTTTTTGGGTTCAATGGAAAAGAAGATGAAGGAGAAATCTGATAAGTATTGGGGTGATCCAGAAAAAATAAACAAAATGATTTTCATTTCATGTGTTCTGGATCCTTGGTACAAGATTGATTCTTTTAGTTTTGCACTTGCGAAGATGTTCGAAGAGAAAGGGCCAATTATCGCGAAAGGAGTGCATACATACATGACTTCATTGTTTGAAGAGTATGTAAAGTCTTATTCAAAATATAACGATTGTCGTCCTTCTTCATGTTTATCTAACTCTTCATTGGACACAATGGAAGCTTCCACTGGATCTTTTGGTTCTTTCTTTGAAGAACTAAAAAAGACATAAAGATGGGATTGGAAGTTCAGATTCTAAATCAGAATTGAAAGAATATCTTACAGAAGAAGTTGAAAATAAAATAGCAGACGGTAATATATTGCTTTGGTGGAAAGTAAACTCACCTAGATTCCCCATTCTTGCTGAGATGGCTCGAGATGTGTTATTTATTCCTATTTCTGGTGTTGCTTCTGATTGTGCATTTAGCACTGGAGGGCGTATTCTTGATTCATTTAGGAGTTCATTGACTCCTAAATTGGTGGAAGTTCTAGTGTGCCTTCAAGATTGGGTTCGAAGTGAGCCATTACTTGTAAGTGTTGAGGAAGATTTAGATGTTCTCGAGCAACTAGAACAAGGTAGCAATATTTTAATTTGTTTGATTTTATATTATTTAATATTTTTATTGTTTAACTTCTTAATATATATTCTCATAGATTTTGCCAATCTTAGAAACGAACCCTACGATGATGCATAGAATCTTAGATAGTTGTAAGTTAAACTTTGGTATGTTAATTATTCAACTTATGTAACACATTGTGTGATTACAAATATTAGTTGACTTAATATATTTTATTTTTATGTTTAATAGGTGTAACCGTGCCTCGACTTTGTTGTCTCAAAGCTATTTCACATTTTTGGAGTCACTATGCAAGGATTGAAGAAGGTGAACTCAAACTTCCTCTACCTAGTGAAACCCAATTCAATTCTTCATACTCTTTTTTCAATTAATTTTTCTTTCAGCAGTTTTTGTTATGGAGTTAATTCATGGCCTAGGATCAATTTCCATGTCATTTGATGGGATAAGCCTTTTGTGGATGCAGATGAATACAGTGGCAAACAAGGATTAGACTGCTGAATGTGACACTGAATCATTTCTTGGTTATCTAGGAACTTATTGCAAATTTGCTGTAACTTAGCTGTAGTTGTACTCAGTTGTGTCATATATAGCAACTTTAAAATTGTTATGGGTGTTATAGTTATTATAGTTATTGTGTCTTTATTGCAGTGCCTATGTCGTTGTAACAGGCTAGCAGCTGGATTTGGTCCGAACTCTGAAGTTTCTCTCTTCAGTTGAAAGCAGTACTGCAGTAGTTTTCTGTTGAAAGCACTCTGAAGTTTATCTCTTCTGTTTCTCTCTTCGTTATAGCAGTGCCTATAGTACCTCGCTTGTTTTCTGTTTGCTAACCGAGTTTGTATTGAAAATAGCTAGGCAACAAAATAACTACTGATAATGATAGGCACTGCTATACAAACTCGGTTACCAGTACTTCAGTTGCTTTGGTACTATCAACTATGGTTGTTAGTGCCTATTATTTTCATTGGTTTTTCATTGCAGAACTTAAGGAACTTTCTATTTCTACAATATATTATCTCAGTACTTGTGCTTTCTACATCAGCATTTCCAGTCTACAATATTGGGAAGCCTAATGGCTTCTCTAGAATAATATTGTGAATTTCAATTATTGCTACCAAGAACATTTTAACACTTCTATTGCTCCTCCATACATCAGTTTACCAGTTCCCGCCAGACACGACTCACTCCCTCATCGTGTAAATTTTGGATGTTAATTGTTCTTTATTCTCAAGATGTTTGCTTCTGTTTGCTCAATATTTTTATGCGCCTTGTTTGCTAAAGTATTGTTTATTGTTCTATTTGCTCAAGATTTTTTCTGTATCTGTTATCTCACATGTTTGGAGTCGAAAGGATTGAAGAAGGTGATGATGGATGGTGGAATGTAAGATGTAGTCATTGTCATCTTGTTTTATGTTACAATGCACAACAAACTGGTACTAAGTCCTTAATGAGGTATGTTGAGCGTTGTTCGGAGCGCAATTTGGTGAAGCCTATAAGGATTGAGTAGTTGTTGTGTTGTTTATTTGAATTTGAAATATTAGTATTATGTTTGGACTTTGTACTGTGTCGTTATAGCTAGCAGTTGTATTTGTGCTTTCTGCAGCTATTATCAGTTGATTGAAGTTTCAGCACAACTGAAAAATATCACTGCTTAAAAGGCGTAGAATTTTGGGTAAATCTACTTATAGCCATTTCGAAGTTAGGACTGACATTTGTATAGTAAACTTTTGGCCTAAACTGGGCACGCCTGATTTGTTAAACACCAGGAAGCTTTGGTCTGTATAGTATCGAAATGAAATTCGTTCGTCGTGCAATTGCCTTCATGAATATTCACAAATTTAAAGTTGTTTTTATTTGTTAATAAGATTACCGACTTGGAGAATGACTCAGAAAGTGTGAACTTTGATCATGTCTAACCCAAATTTCTAATTAGGAAAAGGTCCAAATTTGCATATGTATCCGAAATTGCTCAATTCTCTCCATTATCCTTCGGTTCATTCATAGCTTTGCGTTATCAATGCATTTAAATTCCAGTGTTGAACACTGCTTGTGTATCATTTCCGCAGTAGCATTTTCAGTGTTCATATTTGTGCTTTCTGCAGCATCATAGCACTTTTAATTTTCAGTGTTCAACACTTTTAATATTTAGCGTTCAACACTTCTAATTTTAGTTTTACCTAATCGGGTAAACCGATAACCGAACCGATAATGATCAATAACCGATATATCGATAACCGATAACCAATATCTTATCGGTTTAGTTATCAGGTGATGATATTTATAAACCGATAATCGATAGGCAAAACCGATAATTTTTAAAACCGAACCGACCGATGCCCACCCCTACAAGAACTCCAAAATACTCCTTTAACTGCATCATGTACAGGAGTTGACAAAGCGATTCACAAAAACGAAATTCCAGCATGTTCCCAAAGTCCAGAACGAGTTTGTCGATGCATTAGCTACCCAATCATCCATGATACAACATCCAGATAAGAACTTCATTGATCCCATTCCTGTAAAGATCCATGATCAGCCGGCTTACTGTGCTCATGTAGAAGAAGAAGCAGATGGAAATCCTTGGTTTCATGGTGTCAAGGAATACTTTGTAATGGGAGAATACCCAGAACTTGCAAAGGCTACTCAAAAGCGTGCACTTCGGAGCTTATCCAATAATTTCTTTCACAACGGAGGAATCCTGTATAGGAGGAATCCTGATTTAGGATTACTAAGGTGTGTCGACTCAAAAGAGGCATCCAGGATATTAGAAGAAATTCATGCAGGGACCTGCGGTCTACATATGAATGGTTTTGTCTTAGAAAAAAAGATACTACAGGCAGGTTATTTTTTGACATCCAGTATGTCTAGAAATTTCCATCACTGTCAGATACATGCAGACATGATAAAGGTGCCTCCAAATGAGCTTAATGCAACAAGATCTCCGCCATTCTCCACATGGAGAATGGATTTTATTGGACCAATCGCACCTGCCATATCAAACGGGCGTAGGTTCATCCTAGTGGCAATTGATTACTTCACTAAATGGGTTGAAGAAGCATCGTACAGGGTATTAACTAAGAAAGTCGTGGCAGACTTTGTCCGTGGTCATATCGTTTTTCAGTTCGGAATTCCAATGCCAATCATTAGTGATAATGGTTCCAACCTTAACAGTGACTTGATGAAAGCCACGTGTGAAACCTTCAAGATTCAGTAGAAAAAATTCTAAAGCCTACTGACATCAAATGAATGGAGCCGAAGAAGCCGCCAATAAGAATATGAAGAAGATACTAAGGAAAATGATAGATAAGCATGTGCAGTGGCACGAGAAGTTATCATTTTCTCTATTGGGATATCACACCGGAGTCCGCACACCAATTGGGGCAACTTCCTATATGTTGGTTTAATGTACAGAAGTAGTCATTCCCGTATTCCTTCCTTGAGGATCATACAGGAAGAAGAACTCGACGATGCAAAGTGCGTGAATAGTCGCTACGAGCAGTTAGCTCTTATAGATGAAAAAGAATGAATGCAGTTTTCCATGGTCAGCTTTATCAGAACAGAATGTTCAGAGCCTTCAATAAAAGAATCAAGCCAAGACAATTCACACTGGGGCAGATAGTGTTAAAGAAGATTTTCCCGCATCAGGATGAGGCCAAAGGGAAGTTCTCACCCAATTGGTAGGGTGCGTACATGGTTCACCAGGTTCTATCAGGAGGAGCCCTCATACTTGTAGAAACGGACAGAGAAGTTTGGCCGAAGCTGATCAATTCAGATACAGTGAAATGATACTATGTGTAACCATTTGTGATATCCTTTATGATGTAATATGAACTATACCTGATCTGATTTTCATTTAAGAGGGGATATGTAGGTTGCCTTATGGATTCAGTCACAATTTAATAAAATTTTCATTTCCCCCACTATTGGAAACTATGGCAGAATTTTGAGGAGGACTCTCAAAATTTCAAAGTCGACTTCAGCCATTCACCACCAAGCATCCTTCAGAAGCACCAGCCCAGCAAACTGGGACAGAATTTGTAGGAGGATCCTCAAAATTCTGAAGTAAGACAGGTTGCAATGTCTTGAACCGCAATGCAATCGTCGGTTCATCTAGAGAAAACTATTTTACTGCAAATTTATATTATTCTTTTACCAAATCATGCATGTCTATTATTAAGGTTTTTTTTAGAAACTCTACCCCAATGATACATACAATATTGTCGAAACAGAGCCAAGCAAGAGAAGCATAGTCGGCGAGAATACGAACTAACATTTCCCCTTTGCAGAACTCCCAATTTTTTTGGGTGTAGGTACCCAAGTCCCAAATCATCGAATAAATTTATACACTCATACTTTTTGGAATGTAACTCTCAGAACCATCACCTATCTACAATTATAATACATACATAATACATACATGCCTTCTGAGGCTAAGCTCTACCTCTATCTTCCTTTTTTTTGCATTGCATATGGCTACCATCTACTGTTTTCTTAAAGGTTAGACTACTGCTTTTCTCTTCTGAACTTGTTTAAGTCCCAGGTGTTCTTAAATATGTCCCCTCTACCCTCACTATGCTTCAAATCAAATTTTCACTTTGTTGTTTCAAACTTGCTATTACATCTGTTTGTTTTCTCATATGACTGTAAAAGAGATGTCTGAGCATGTTTCAATTACTTTCCTCCTCGTCTCTGTATCTTACTCGAGTTGGAAACCCTAGGATTTGGGTTTTCGGGTGAGTTTTGATCTTGTGTTTGGACTAGGGTTTTATTTTGGAACTCTAAGATTTCTCAGACTCAGTTTAAGTCTATATACTAAACATGAACCTCTTTGTTTATGACTCTGAACTTTTCTATGCCATGCTTTTCTAATTAGCATGATAGTTCTTTCTTATGTAACATGTCTGTATGCTTTATATATGAGGAATTTTTCCTTCAAAAAGGTTTTTCCAACTTGTGATTGATTCAGTATTCTTTTTAATAAGGTTCAATCAATTGTTACTGATTTTCTTTAAGTAAAACCTTTCTTCATTTTTCTGACTGGATTCTTCCATTCCAACCCTGTACCACTAGACTTTTGCCTTAAATAAACCTTTGTATATTTACCCTTCTTGTATTGTTTTGGAAAAGATTTTGATCAAACTCTTTCCTTAATTATATGTTACACGTTTGAAATTAGAATCCCTTTACTAAAGGGGAACATCTATAATTGTCTTTTAAATTATACTCTTACCTAGTTCTGCTAGTTTTCTACACTATACAAAGGGCACGACCCTTCTGCACTTTGACACACCTTCAATTTCAATACTCTTACATTTCACACTCTCAATTCAACACTCTACTCTCTTCTCAAATCTTTTGCCTATTTGTTTGAAATTTGGCTTTACAAGAATACTTTTCTTTTCTTATTTCCTTGAAACTGGTATGTTCTAATTTAGTTTTCAACCTCATCCCAATGTGTTTACTTTATAGCTTCTACAATCCTGTCTACTTTGATGTATATGCTCAATGTTAAATATGTGTGTTGTTCTCTTTTACATCTGTTTCTGCGTGAATCCATGTACCCATATTCCTCTCTATGTGCCTGAGTTAAAGTTTAGAACATGGCAACATCGAGATTATTGCTCATGTCTGGGGTTGATCCTTTAAGGGATCCTAACTCCCAAACAATGTGGCTAACATGCTGGTTGGGGTGTGACAACACTTCCAATTGCTAGGTATGACCACCAGCCTGTCTTGGCTTTCCTATTAATCCCCTTTTGTACTTACACTCTCTCTTATATTCTAAGTTCTGTCCCCTCATATGACCTTTGCCTTGGGACCTTGAGCTCCCTATGAACTTGGACATTTGAGGGCTGGCCCTTTCAGAGTGCACCATAACTCAATTCTGCAATATATTTGGGTGTAAGCACTGTCCGGAGTCCATCTCATACTCTTAGGGAACTCTGACACATCCAATATAAGACAAAGGCTTTGGAAATTGGATTTGCAGTTGTTTCATTTCATATTTTAGACCTGGAGTCTGAATTAGGCTCTTTTTGGTTGTACTTTCATTTCTGATGTAATTTTGCTTATTCATTCTGGGCTGTAATAATTTATAATAACTTGTGGAGTTTTAGTAAAGGGGAAGGTCACTCATGTATTCATAATGGTAGATATCATGTTCATAGGTATTTACTTTTGCAATCATATCCTGCTTTCACATCTGCACTTTTCGCATTTTAGAAATATTGTGTATAGGCTTCTGCACTTTCTGCATTTTAGAAATCATGTCTGTAGGTTTCTGCACTTCTGCATTTTAGAAATCACGTCGATAGATTTTACATTTATATATATATAAATATATATATATGCCTATAGATTCTGCATTTCTGTATCATCTAGAGAACATGTCTATAGGTTCTACATTTCGTAATGCTGCATATCATATAAATAACATGTCTATAGGATCTCCTGGATTCTGCATTTACATCTATCACTAGGCAAACAATTTATATGCTTAAAAAATTAAATTGCATTCTAGATATCATGCTTATAGGACTCCTATATTTCTATAAACGTTTTAAAAACAATAACACTTAGAAAACATGCCTATAGGAGTAATCAACCGAATCTGAATCATTTATCTTGCTTATAAGTCTAAAATCAGTAGAAACGTTACTCAATATCTGCAGAAGTTATTTTTCTATACTTCTACATTATTAGATATCATGCATATAGGTTTCAGCTGGGCAAGCCATAAGGTAATTTAATTAACTGCACCAGTCTTTGTTAATTACAACCAGTGGGCAGGCCTAATTCAGACTTCTTATCTGAAAATATGTGATAAATCAGCCTGCCTTTGCATTTATGTTTAATTCAGACCATAACCAGTACATGCCATACATGCTAAACAATATGTCTTTAAGTGAGGAGGCATGTCTGAGCCTTTTAAATTGTTATATGTTTCCCATATTTGCTTTATGTGTTTTTGTTTGTGTTGAAACCCAATTTTTTTTTGCTATGTATTTTTATATACAAAATATTTTCAAAATAATACGTACATGCATGTATAAGCATTTCCAAGTGTTTTGGTATTTTTTTGTATTTTTTTAAAGGTTTTTAAAATCAATTTATTGCCCATTTTAGTAGTATAAAAATCAATAATTATTTCTAAAATTATCAATTTTTATGAATAAGCTATTTTAGTTCCATATTTATACCAAAAAATAGTTAATATAATTTTTATACTTTTTTACAAATTTATTTGGTATTTTAAAAGCTAAATTATATATAATTACAATTCTAGCCTACTTTAAGATTTAATAGTATTTTATAATTACAAAATTGATTGTAGTATTTTTTAATTAATATTTATATATTAGTAACTGACTCAGTACTTTTAATTAGCTTTAAAAATTATTTTTACTATTTTTTATAAAATAAGAGGGAGAATTGGCTATTTAACATTTAGCCTCATTTGGTTGCAATCAAAGCCTATTTACATTTTAATATTAGCCCAAATTTACACTTCATTAACCCCATTTTTAATTTCAAATGGATCGTACCCAAATCCTAAATTTACCCCCCCATGACCCAATTAATTTCCCAAACACCCCCAAACCTAATCACTTTCACCTAATCAGCCGCCTTTGTATCCCTTCGTCTCACAAATCTCTCAAGGGTTCTTCGGAACCCCAGTCATCTTCTACTCCTTTCAACCGCAACTTCCCCGGAATGCATCTCAGGACATGGATGGCACGTACTCACCCTCCCCCACCATTAAACCCTGGGTGTTCGGTGTTTCCAGGTCTGACCTCGATGGTTTTCTTTCATATCTCCTCAGATCTATGGTTCTATAGCTTCTCTGACATTTTTCCGGCGTATTTGAGCATCAGGAGCCTATTTTTGACCTCTCTGACTTTAGATTGGACAAATTTTTCATTTCTAGGGTTTCTCCGAGATCCTAAGATATTCGAGGTTTTTCTCTGTTTGTTTTCTTATATCTATGTTATATCTCTGTTCTACTAGACTTTTAAAGTGTTTTCCTCAAACTTTTCTTTAAAACTGCTTCTCTTCGATTTAGGGTTTCTTAAAAGGGTTTCAAAACATCTTTCTTATTCTTCATTTTTCTTTTCTTTATGTGTGTTTACCTATACTATGTTTTACCATGCATGTGCTGATCTATTATTTTTCTTTCTACTGTACATGACTCTTCTATACTTTGTATTCTACTATGCCTCTAGATTAGGCTCACATGTCAATCTTTGTTATGTTTTCCTACTTGTCTTTGCTATAATTTTCAGTATTCTTCTACTGTATATGTTTCCTGCTGAGTTCTTAAACTTTGTTTGCTTTACTGGACTTTGTTCGAGTTCTTTCTAAATATATTTCATCTATTGTATCTTAAGTTTATATCACCCTTTTTCTCTTGTGAACTTGCTCAAGTTCCGAGATTCTCCTAAAACATGTTGGTTATGTTTTTAAATCAACCTTTTCACTCTGTTTCCTCAAACTTGCAATCGTATATATGTTTTTCCTCATGAGGCTCTGAAATAGACCCCTGAGTCTGTTTCAATGATTTGCCCTCTCATCTCTGTAGCTGATTCGAGTTGAAACCTTAAGATTTGGGGGGGTTTTTGGCAAGTTTAATTTTGTGTTTGGACTAGGGTTCTACTTTGGACCCCTGAACTCTCAGACTCATTCTAAGTCTATAAACTGAACTTGAACCTCTTTTCTTATGAATCTTTCTATGGATAGTCGTTTCTGATTAACATGGCAACCCTTTCTTATTTGACATGCATGTGTGCTTTATAAATGAGAAATTCTCCTTTCAAAAAGGTTCTCCAACTCATGATTGGATTCGGAATCTCTTGATTGATTGTTATTGATTATTTCCTAAAGTAAAACTTTTTTCTCACTTTTCCTGACTTGGTTCATTCAAATAAAGCCTGCAATTTTGATTTATTGGCTGTTTGATTGATTCCCTTTACTTATTCTCACAAACCGTGTACCACTGGACTTTTGCCTTAAATAAACTTCAATGCATTTACCCTTCTTATGCTAAAGATTTTGATCAAACTCTTTCCTTAATTGTCTTTTACCCGTTTGAAATTAGAATCCCTTAACTAAAGGAGACATTATGTAATTGATTGCGAAACTATTTTCTTACCTTTTCTTACTTGCTTTATGCACTATAAAGGGGGACGACCCTTCTGTACTTTGACACTTCCAAGTCAATACTCTTTAAGACACCTTGAGTTCAATACTTACGCTGTCAATTACTTACACTCTAAATTTCAATACTCGCACATTCTCATATGAGTTTCTTCTGGCTGTTTGCTTGCAATTTGGGCTCTACTGCTGCTTTTTCTCTTCTTATTTCCTGAAATTGGTATGTTCTAATTTTATTTTCAGCCTCATCCCGATATGTTTACTTTACAGTTTCTATAACCTTGTCTACTTTGTTGTTTATGTTCAGTATTGAATATGTTATTCTCTTTGCATCTGCTGTTGTTGTGAATTCCCTCATACCCTTACCCATGCTATGTGTTTGAGTTAAGGTTCAGGTATGGTAGAATCCAAATTGCTGCTCATGTCTGGACCTGATCCTTAATAAATCCTAACTCCTAAGCAATATGGCTAACAAGTTGATTAGGGGTGTGCCAGCACTCCTAATTGCTTGGTATAACCACCAACCTGCCATTTCCTTCCATATATCCCCTCTATACACTTGCACTCTCTCTTAGATTCTATGTTTTGCACCCCTCCTCCCCCCCCCCCCCCAAGAGCCTTGCTTTGGGACTCTGAGTTCCCTCTGAACTTGGACATTTGAGGGTTGGCCCTTCCATACTTCACTATGCTTAATTTTGCAATATATTTGGGGTGTAAGCACTGCCCGGAGTCCACCTGAGACTCTAAGGGAACTTTGACACATCCCAAATAAGAGAAAAACTTTGGAAATCCTGATATTTGGAGTTAGTTCATCTCATATTTTATACCTTGACTCTGAATTAGGCTCCTTGGTTGTAGTTTAATTTCTGATATAATTTTACTTTTTCTTGGTTCATTTTGGGTTGTAATAATTTGTAATAACTTATGGGGTTTTAGTAAAAGGGGAATGTCACTAATGTATGCAAAGGATAGACAGCATGCCCATAGGTGTTATTATTCAAAAGTACTGCACTTCTGCATTTATAGAAATTATGTCTTTAAGATTCTGTATTCATATAGAAATCAAGCCTTCAGGTTTCTTCACTCCTGCATATATATATATGTAGCATGTTTTTAAGGTTCTGCACACATATGGATGCCATGACTATAGGCTTCTGCACTCTTGCATCATATAGATAACATGTCTATAGGATCTCTTAAATTCCGCATAAACTTATATCACCACGCAAGTAGTTTATACGTTTAAATAACAAATTGCATTCTAGATACCATGTCTATAGGACTCTTGAATTTCTATAATCGTTTTAAAACCAATCACGCTTAGAAATCATGTCTATAGGGGTAATCAACTGAATCTGAATCGTCTACAAGTCTAATAACAGTAGTAACATTACTCAATATCTGCGAAACTTATGTTTATCTATAATCAGCAAGCCGTCTTTAAATCAGCATACTTCTTCATTGTCAGATATCATGCCTATAGGTATCACCTAGGCAAGCCATTAGGTAATTAATTAACTGCATCAGTCTTTGATAATTACAACCAGGGATAGGCCTAATTCAGACTTCTTATCTGAGAAATATGTGATAAATCAGCCTGCCTTAACACTTATAAATTTAATTCAGACCATAACCAGTATTTGCAAGTAATGCTAAGCAATCTACTTTTAGGTGCGGAGGCCTGCATGTGCCTTTTAATTGTTATGTGTTCCCCATATCTGCCTTCTGTGGTTTTGTTAGTCACCCTACAATTTCATCATTTTAACACATGAAAACCCAAATTTCCTTTCCCTTTAGGACTAGTAGTCCCAAATGCCTCCAGGACTGATAGGATTGGGACATGTACTAGCATGCAATAAGTAAACGAAACCATTCCATGCTTTAATAACTTAACGGGGTGGGAAAGAGTAGACATGGATATAATAATCGATGAGCTAATACCACGTGTAGCCCCACTTTTGTGAAGTGATTACAGGGTATTGCATTGATGTGATCCCTATTGTTTGTAAATCTAGGACCCCCTTCCCCTTGTTTTATTTTCAGAATTGTTCAAACTATTTTTCTTAAAATTTCAGCTTTCTTTATTTCTTAAATCTTACTTTATTTGCACTCATCATATGACAACCCCCTCATATTTGAGACCCCTATTTGTTTATTTATTATTTGTACTTAAAGTCACAATTGTAGCATGGTCGGGAACCACACTAGTGGATTTTGAGGGGTGCCTAATACCTTCTCCTCGAGATAATTTTTAGCCCTTACCCAAACTCTGGTTTTCTAAAAGAAAACCCTCTTAGTATCCTAATGCACTTAATAATTAGGTGGCGACTCTTCAATTCAAAACCCAATTCCCAAAAGGGAACAAATTGTCCTCCCAAATGTCATAAACCCGATTTTGCGAGAAAAAGGGGTCACGAAAGTTTGTCGCCTTAGAATTTTACCCTCTTAAACCATAAAAAGCCCAAATCTCCTTTCCTTTAAGACTAGTAGTCCCAAATGCCTCCGGGACTGATAGGATTGGGACGGATAAGAGCATGCAATAAGTAATGAAACTATTCCGCATTTTAAAACCTTGATGGGTGGGAAAGGGTAGATATGGATATGATGACCGGCATTACATTTATGTGATCCATATTATTTGCATAAAAAATGTGACAATCCCTCATATTTAAAACCTTTATTTGCTTGCTTGCTACTTGTACTTAACTTCAGAATTGTAGCATGGCCTAGTGGATCCTAAGCGGTGCCGAACACCTTCCCCTCGGGATAAACCCTTACCCAAACTCTGGTTTTCTAAAAAAATTCTTTCTAATTTCTGAATGTACTTTAATCATTAGGTGGCGATTCTTTAATTCAAAACCAAATTCCCAAAAGGCAACGAGTTGTCTACCAAAATGTCATAAACCCGATTTTGCGAGAAAAATAGGGCACAACCAGGTTCACCACTACCACCATCCGCATTTCTATTAGCTTCGGGCATTGCCATATCATATCCACAGTTAATGCGAGCCTCCCGATCTTTCGCCCATGCTTCTTCATAAGAAGCCTCGGCCACGGTGCCCGCCTCCCACAAACTCTTATATATGTCCTGTTGGGCTTCAGCATAAACCCATAGCTCATGCATTTGGCGAGGAACGACAGTGGAAGATGACTCAACCTGAGCCTTTAGTTTCTCATTCTCCGCCTCCAGAGCTGCGACTCGAACTCCCAGAACCGACGCCTCCTTATTAATCATGCCAATGTGCTCCTCGAGCCTCGCCTCCATGAGGGTAGTTGTCGCTCTCTCCGACTCCTATTCAGATTGGAGTGCACGGATGGTATTCTCGGGGGACGTCATCCTCGCCAAATCCTCAGACTAGGCTCTCTCAGTGTTCTCCAACCCAGCAATTTTGCACTCCATCGTGGTCAGTTTCTCATCCATTCCATCCTCATTGCCTCGACCTTGACCAAGTTCTGGTTCATATCTGATTGCATCGTCCTCAGCCTACCCTACAAAAGTTCACACTCCATTGTGATCCCCTTACCCAACTAGAGCTCCTCGTCCTTAATGCGAAGTTGCCCTTGAGTTCGCTCTTGCTACGGACGGTCTGCATCAACTCATGGTCCCTTCTCTCCAACACCTTACCAAAAGTTGGATTACGGGGATCCAACCTCAACCGCTCATGCCTCTCGCGTCACCTGTCACAGTAGTGATGGTATTTCTCTAGTATCTTCAAGAAAACCCTTGCCCGGATGTTAGCCCTGCGAATGCTTTCCACCTCCACCATGCACGACTAGAAAACATAAGACAATGTTAAACTAGCACTTTCAAAAAGGGCAAAAGCATAAAGCAAAAACAAAGTGTACGGTACCCATATGCCCATGACGACCACCTAGTTCCTCAACTCAGCATTGGGAACATCCCGAAGGGACTCGTTTTCAGCTTCAGAGCACAACAGGCTAAATTGGGGTACCAGATCTTCCCCTTCCGCCAAGAGATTAATGCCGGAAAGGATCTAAAGAGTATGGACTGAGCCCCCCGCATCAACCAACGACTGAGTGATACATTCCTCAAACATGTTGACATCGTCGGGGTCCAAGTCTGACTTAGACGCATAATCATCAATCACCACACCTTTTCCCCTGTCTGCCGCTGTAGAGGAAGCACAACACGCTGCAGAAGACAAGGGCATGTCTGGAGCCACAACAGCAGCCCCAAAGGTCGGGTCCTTTACCAGAACAAGGTGGTGATGATCAAATACAGTAGGAGTCTCTACTTGCTGATCACGGGCACCGATAACTCCATTGGTCTGCTCCGCCCCTACAGGATGAGCTGCAACAACACCATCTTCAGAGTCCGTAGGCGGTGAGTCATCTAATTGAATTACTATCGGGGGCACCATCTAAAACTCTAATCCCCATCTCTTTGATGGTACCTCTTCCTCCCTAGTAGATGGTGACTCGTCCGCTATGCGAATGACATTGTTCGGGACCTCATCTTGGGAAGCGGCCCTGGTTGGAGTAACCAAGGTTTCAGATTTAACGGAAGCGGCCCTAGATGAATTTCGTACAGTAGATATTGCAATAGGGCGAGCAGATTCGGCTGGTTGGCGAAAAGCTAACTGAGGAGCACTTGCTCTCTACACCTTCCCTGGCAACGATGATCGATGCATATAAGGCTAAACAAAAAAAAGGAGAGAGAACGGTAAATAAAGGCATCGTCTCACTTGTAAGGGGCTTGCGCCCGAACCTCTCGTGAAAGGTCGACCATGTGCAAATTCTCCCTGTATGGGGAAGGATGGCCTCCACACATTCACGAATCCCTTTTATAGGCGGCAAGGGTAATCTCTCAGCTGCAAAAAACGAGACAATTTAGTGTTCACATATAACGGTCGAACATTTCACTAACTAAAGATGCAAAATTATGTAGGAAGTTCCATCTCTTAGGGAATAATGTTGGATCCTCCACAATATGTTTAGTCCGCACATAAAAGTAGTTCTCATAGAAATGCTGGTTGGTCTTGTTTGTCCATCTTGACCATCAGACTCCTCGACCCCAGAGGGTGCATATGAATCATCGAACCGCAAATCAATTGAGGAGCAAAAATGCTTAGCATATAGTCCAAAGTGACCTCATGACCGGTGAGCTCACCATACATGAGCAACCTGAGGAATACCTTGTACAAATAAGGCAAAATCTAAGGGGGCACACTTCGTATAAACAGCAAAAATCTACCACCAACATGGAAAGAGAAAGTGTGTACCCTACAATAAAGGGGTATGCATGAAATACGCAGTACCCGGGACGGTCGAAGTGAACTATGTCATGCCCCTCCATCGGCTGCACATTGACGTAATTGGGGAACCCTACCTTTCTTTCAAATCTACATCCCCCATTCCTTCAAGATAGAGGGGACAGGTTCCATCTCCGCTCCACCCCTAAAGCTGAAGTAAGTCGCCTCTCTCCCCTGATGAGGCAATATCTCAATCAATGAGGGAATCTCCTCATACTCTATCGCATCCGCCCCTTTGGTGACCAGAGCAGAACTCTCTAGTACCGGATTAGTGGCAGGAAGGTTACGCGAGAAGAATGACTAGCCATTTTTTGTACCAGAAAAGGTTCCAAAAAGAAGTAATAAGAAGAAGAGATGAGAGATTTCATTGAACAAGAAGGTAAGCATAAATTCGAGATTTCAGATAAATCTATATTTGAAGAATTCTCTCGAGAAAAATATAAAGTGAATCAATTAAATGAAAAGTTCCCTCTATTTATAATAGACATAAATTCCTCGAGCACGAAAACCAAGAGTCGCCATTTGAATCTGATAGGGAGCAAAACGTTTTATCTCCTAGAAACGTGTGTCATAATGGTGGTAACCACGAGCAAACACTTCCGTGCTAACCAAAATTTCGATTCCAAAGCCGCTGCAATGGTCCATAAGGATCGAAAAAATGCCACCCCTCTGCCAAAAACCACAGAATGCGACTAAGGAATAGAAAGTTGTAGGCCGAATTTCTCTCAACTTAGCAACAAACATGATCCATTTGCCGAGTCCGACATAGGAAGACCCCGACAGACGAAGAACTAATTGTATGGTTCAAAATCTAACAACCACGACCAGGTAGCCCAACACCCCGCCTCTGTAATGGGACGGTAATAGTCAACATAGTAAGGGTGTAAATTTCGCGGTTCCGAACCGGAACTGGACCGGAACCGCGGCCCTGGCGGTTCTGCCGGTTCCGGCGGCCCGGTTCCGGCGGTTCTCGAAAAACGTGGCGGGGCGGTTCTACCCGTTGGAACCGCCAGATTCGGAACCGCCAGAACCGGAACTGGACCGGTTCTGGCGGTTCCAAACGGTTCCGGCGATTCTGTAACGGTAATTATTTTTAAAAAAGAAATTTAAATAATTTCCAAACGGCTCTTTTTCAAAAGTAGCCGTTTGGAAGTTTAAGATATAACCATTTCCCCCCCCCCCCCCCAAACTTTATATAATTACACTATTTCCCATTTTTCAACTATAAATACCCCCTCATTCTTTCATTTTTTTTCACCAATTCATCAATATCTTTCAATCTCTCTCAAGCTCTCTTTCAATCTTTCTAGTACAAGGGCTTAATTTATTTTTGCAAATTCGTGAAACATTGTGAAGTTGTTGAATTGAAGTTTTCAAGTGTTCAATTTCAACGATTTTCAATTTTCAAGAAGTTGTTCGTCAATCCGGTAAACGCGTTTCAACTCTTACGTGCTAAGAATATTTTTGTGTGTTGTTATTTTGCTTAATTATAATTATTATGGCATTTTCGTTGAAAAATATGTTCAGTAAAGGAAAAGCTAAAACCGGTGAAAGTAGTGGCCAAAATACTACCCTTCCCCCGGCTCCCCGACCTAGAAAAGATAAGCAAGTTCAAAGTAGTAGCCAACCTAGAAATCCTAATGAACCCTTCGGAATCCTTGCTAGTGATCACCCGTGTTTTCAATTTAGCGATATTGATTTTCTACATGATTTAGCAGTTGGTGATAGAATGGACGATGATATTATGAATGCTCTTTATCCTAATGCACCTATCTTAGAGGGAAATGAGGATGATGATGATGACGAAACCCAAGCTCCAGTAGATTTAGATGATACACCTACTAGTCCTGCTCATAACTTAGGTGATGAACCGGAACACCCACCCGTACAAACTCCCACCTTTAGTAGACAACCTCCTAAACATTCAGAAACATCATTAGTTTGGCAATTTTTATTCAACTAAGAGAACAAAATAAGGCTAAGTGTAAATCTTGTGGGAAACTACTTGTGCATAGGTATACTAGAGATCGTAGTGGCACGGGTAGTTTAGTTACGCATATAAGATTACACCCTAGCGATAAGGCTAGATATTTGCAATTGAAAGCGCAACAAGAGGGGAGGACAAGTCCTGATACAATAGTTAACCCAAGTACTGGTTCAAATCTAGTTCAACCAGGAATAAACACAGTCACCGGAGGTATATTATATTACGATCCAAATAAGGATCGTGAAGAATTAGCTAAAATGATTACTATTATGTGTTTGCCTTATTCTTTTGCTTCTAATCCTGCATGGATTCATTATATTAGAAGAGTATTTAATCCTACGTATAGAGGTTGGCCTCGCGCCACAGTTAAGGCCGATATTTATAAATACAAGCATGAATATGAACAATACTTGCGCTATTTATTTACCCATATAACTAATCGTATGTCTATTACAACTGATATTGGTAGAAGTAATAATGATTGTGATTATCTAACCGTACCCAGTCATTGGATAGACGAACACTGGACAATGCAAAAATGCATTATTGCATATAGGATAATTAATTCACGGCACACGGGTAGGTTTATTGCTAACACTGTTTAAATGTATGTAGATATTTTTGTTTTAGTGATAAAATAATGTCAATTTCTATGGATAACGCTTCTAGCAACACTAGTGCAATAGGTATGCTAACTAGAACACTTAATCCTGATTTTACTAATATTTTCCATGTTAGATGTATATGTCATATTTATCATTTAATTGTTGGTGATGGTATGAGAATATTAAACTTAGAAATTGAAAAGGTTAAAATGACTCTTAATTGGCTATTTTATTCAAACCGTAGAAGTAGACTTAGAGAATAGTTTAAAAAGTGTGACGAATATGGCCTTAGAGAAAGAAAGGTTCCTAAACCTTGCCCGACTAGGTGGAATTACATGTACGAAAGCTTAGTAGTAGCGTACGAATACAGAAACCCAATTAACGCTACGTATAATTCTCGGGATTGTGGTGAGGACGATAATGACATGCTAACAACACAAGATTGGACTAACGTTAAAATTCTTTTAGATTTATTAGAACATTTTCATGTGGCTACAAATGCTTTATCTGGCCAATATTATCCAACTATTTCTAACTGTTTAGTTTATATTGCCTCACTTGCTAATTTGTTTGTTGATTTTAGCGAGGGAGGGGAAATTTTATGAAATTGCAATATCTGAAATGAAAAAGAAGTTTAAAAAATATTTTTTTCCAATCCCTCCTATATATGGTGTGTCTGCTATGTTAAATCCAACTATGAAATTAGGAGTTCCTAACTTTTGGTATTCTACTATTTATCAATCTTTAGATCTTTCAGAAGTAGAAATTGCTACACTAGCTGATGCGAAAGCATCAATTAAAGTTAATGCTCAAACTGTTTATAATGCTTATAAACAGGCGTTAGAGCATGCTAGGCCTAATATTCCAAACCCTACTTCGTCTACATCACAGTCGTCTAAAAGAGCTGCTGGCTTAACAGCTCTTAAATCGTGGACGGAGTTCAGGGGTACTCAGGGGGATAATTTAGATGAAATTTCCCATCTAAATGAGCTTCAAGTTTATTTGTCGCAGGGACTAGAGAATGAGAATCCAGACGGCTCTTTCGACCTTTTGGATTGGTGGAAGACAAGGGAAAAGCATTTTCCCGTTCTTGCAAGGATGGCTCGGGATGTTCTGTCGATTCAAGCGTCAGCTGTTGCATCGGAGAGCGCTTTTAGTCAAGCAAGACTACAAATCGGTGATCACAGAGCGTCGATGCGGGACAGCTTGGAAAAATCAGTGCTTTTTCGAGATTGGATCTGCGCAGAACGAAGGAACTTTGGCCTTGCTGAATCACAACCAGAAATAGATGAGTGCTATGAAGAAATGCTAGCAGAACTTGCTCAGGAAACATCTTCACCCGGAAGTGGTGATGAACAAGCTTCATTTCCACCACCGCCAACACAACCACCTCCAAACCTTGAAGGTTTTATGAGATTTGTTAGAAATAATACATAAATTATGATGTAACTTGTACATTGGCATGTCTTCTTTTAGTTTTTTTTCCTTTTAATGGTGGTATTAGTACCATGTTGTGCTCATTCCATTGGGGGAAGGAAGACTAAGAAAGATATGCCATTTTGGTCAATAAATATGCTCTTTATCATATCCTTGAATATCTTTTTCTCAATATTTCTTTATATTACTTCTATATCAATCCTTGAATATTTATATAACATACAATATATAACATATAACACAATATACTAATGACAACCTTCTTTTATCAATATATACTACTTATATACAATTTATACTAATTACTAACTACAACACAATATACACTACTTATATACAATATATACTACTTAAATACAATATATACTACTTAAATACAATATATACTACTTATATACAAAATTTTGCACTACTTATACACAATATATACTAATTACCAAACACAATATATACTATACTAATAAGATAGTACACCATATAAAATATATTCTACAATATACTAATGACTACTATACAAGATATTGATTTTAAAAAAAAAAAAATTCAGAACCGCCGGGAACCGCCGGAACCGGAACCGCCAGAACCGGAACCGGATGGTACCCGGAACCGTATGGTAGCGGTTCCGGGTCTGGAACCGCCAGAACCGGAACCGCCAGAACCGGAACCGCAGACCCAAATAGACCCAGAACCGGAACCGGATACAGCCTTACAACATAGTCCACTCCATTTTCTCCTCTGAGACAACCGGCAAATTGGAAAGGGCAATGTATAAAATCAACACCATGATACATTAGTGACAAGAGAGGGTTGAGTCAAGCAATAGTAAAAGGACCTCAACTATATATAGACAAAAAAAGCTCCCACTGTAGGGGGCTTCTCAATTTTTTTTCTCACGATAAAAAGAAGGAAAAGAAAGCTCCTTTCTTTGTATCCTAGATAACAGGAAAAAACCTTGTATAATAGATGAAATTTTTACTTTCTCATCGATCGATGAGAAAGATGATGTTGAATCTTAATAAGATCGATCATGTCTTTTTCGTCCCATATGTGTTCATCATCATTAACGTTTCGATCTAAATTAATTATATTTGGATAAGATTTACCCCTTCATCTTTGATTGATTTGTCGAAAAAGGTTTATATATCTTTCGAGTCAAACAAATCCTAGATCCAAGATTGATGGATAGAAATACTCTAGAAACAACATTTAAAGTTATTAAATGCCAAAATGATGTTTAATGATATTGTTATGAATGAACGACGGGATAAGGACAAGCAATAAAAATCATAAATGGCAATTGATATAAATAAAGAGAATAATTCATCCAAATGTATAACGAGGTGGATGATTCTCCCTCTGACAATGATGTAAGGTAACCAACATAGGAATATTACATACTTTGTCGTATCTAATGTGGAAAGCTTTGAATAAATAGCAAATCGAATCTTATGTAAAGATAATGTTTGTAGTTACTTGAGAGTCAACTTTTCTAGAAAGAGCTTATCAAGATAGAAAATTATATACCCAGAGAATATTCCTTTAAAATATCTTGTTGCTAAACTAGCCGTTTTGGCCGATCTGAGTGCTCGACCTTGACGTTAGCTTCTCGGCTCGCTAGTGTTGCTTATTAAACACGACCTCGGCCTAACTTATTCTTGATAGACTTATTTCACGTGAGGTCCCCTTGATCAGATTTTGACCTATACACTAGTTTTAGAAAATTAAAAGAAAACTAAATCCAAACTTAGGAATCAAGACTGTTCCAAGCTTGTCACTAATTAGGAATCAAGACTGTTCCAAGAATTGGCTATATGATAATTTTAAGTCTTAGATTTAGTTTATTTTATTATTGTTACTATTTGTTGATTCTGTCTTTTTTTGAGGGTCTTCGAAGATAGCATATTTACCTTCACAAAGTATTTGTATGGCAAGCGTATATACTATTCTCTCCATACCCCACTTATTAGATTACACCGGGTCTGTTTGTTGTTGTTATTGTTGAGTTAAGCGACAATAGTCCAATGCTTTATGTTGGCCCACGTTCATATGAAGTTTTCAAGATTGACAAGTGAACTCAGTGATGGACCAAGTCCATCATGTGAGACACAGTGGTTATCAACCTATGCATGTGAGATGCACGTGAGGAAGATAAGTCTTAAGGGTCAAGCAACAATATCTTCTGAACTGATCGAAAATATTATATATTGGATAAGGAGGAGAAGTCTCCTTATGATAAGAGAGCACAATCCGGATCAAGGAAAAGGTTTAGAGTTTGTATTGTTCAAGGACTCAAATTCTATGGAAGATCAGCAATTGAGTCTCAATCAAACTCTGGTTAATAACTCAATAAATAACTGTATTTGTTCTCTTTTACAGGTATTGCACATATGCAGAAGTTAAACTAAATTGAGAGCAAAAGAGCAAGGCAATTTTGCAATCAATTTATGTGAGATTTAAGTGTGAACTCCTGAAGCTACTAGAACGAGATAGAAGAACCTGTTCCATTTTATTTATTCTTAGTTCAATTGTAGTAGGAGGTTTAAAATTGTACCTTTCCGGCTTTCATAAAAACGATTGCATTAGTTACTTTGAGTATTCAAGTTAGAGTTAACTAGAAGGTGTCGCAACAGTTGAGGTTGTGTTCCACACTAGGATTAGAGTTAATCTTTAGGTTTACAAGAGTTTTGTAAATATTGTTTTGCCTCATTGATCTTAGTGGATGTGTAGAAAAATCCTACTGAGTAGTAGGTCGTGGTTCTTTCACCTTTTGAGCCATGTCTTTTCCATGTAAAAATCTCTGTGTTCTTTATTTTCTGTACTTTTAATTCCGCAAGTATTAGTAGTTAGAACACCTAGAAGAACCAGGTTCTTCTAGATCGAAAATTGGGTACCACACAAATCACCCCCTGTGTGGTATTAGCATTTGGAACATCAATTCTTATCAGAGTGGGCTATCCTTGAAGAGGCTAACACCTTAGGAAAAGATCAACATGAGTGCACTACCTGAGAACTGGAAGGGCAATCCACTACCAGACCTCCATTGTTCAATAGACAGTGTTACTCTTGACAAGAGTTCTTCCAATTGTTTGAAAAAGAAAATCACGGCTATTCAGGAATCCAGGAATACGACTACTCTCAGAATAGATGAACTAATTGGAAATATTACTGCTTATGAACTAAGAAAGCAAACTAGGAAGAGGGATACACCAAAAAGGAGAGAAGCCTAGCTCCCAAAATTGCTGAAGGTTCAGATCTGGAAGATGATGAGATTACTATGATCACTAAAGATTTCAAAAAGTACCTGATGAGAGGAAAGGGTTCATCGAGAGGTACAAACCTCAACAAGTCAAAAGCTCCCGAGACACAGACCAATAACGGCTGCTATAAGTATGGTAAGACTGACTACATGATCAAAAATTATCTTCAATGGGAAATTGAGTGGAAAAAAGAAAGGACTTAACGAAGAAACAGAAATAAGGAACATGTTCAATCAAAAAGAAACAAAGGTTCAACCAAGGCTATGGTTGCTGCTTGGGGTGAAACCTCTGATGAAGACTCAGAAGATGAATCTGAAGAAGAGCAAGCTCTTATGGCCAAAGGAAAATCAGATGATGAGCAAGAGGTAAGTATTCTGCATCTCAAAGACAAAATTAATTTTTTGTCTAAAGAAAGGTTGGCAGAGCTATTATTAGACTTCATTGATGAGCTGAGATAGTTAACAATGAGAAAGAAGTTCTATCTAGGTAATGTGTTATCCTAAAAGCAAAATGTAAATGTCTAGAGTCTAGGAAGTTCTTTGTGATTAACCTTATCACTGACAAGATTGTTTTGTAGGGAAAAAGAGTTAACAATATGTACATTGTAGATTTTTTTAACTCTTTCAAAAAATGAACTCACTTGCTTAAGTGTGTTAGTTAATGATCCCCTCATGTGGCACAAAAAACTTGGCCATGCCAGTCTAAATCATCTAAATAAATTGGTCTCCAAGGACTTGATGATAGGGTTATCTAATATCAAGTTCAAGGAAGACAAAGTTTGTGAGGCATGTGCAATGGGGAAGCAGGTAATGTCACCCTTCAAATCCAAAAAAATGGTAAGTACGTCCAAGACGTTGGAACTGGTTCATATTGATCTTGTTGGTCCAATGAAAACTGTGAGCAAAGGTGGAAAGAAATATGTGATGGTGCTTGTTGATGATTATTCTGGATTTACCTAGGTACTATTTCTGACATCTAAAGATGAGACATTTGAAATGTTTACTGCTTTTGTTAGAAAAACTCAGAAACAATTAGAAAATCAACTTTTCATCCATTAGGTCTGATCATGGAATTGAATTTCAAAATACAAAATTTGCTGAATACTGTGATGAAAATGATGTAGATAATAAATTCTCTACCCTTAGGGCTCTTCAGCAAAATGGAGTAGTTGAAAGAAAGAATAGGACCCTTGAGGATATGGCAAGGACCATGCTCCTCTCTAGTAAATTACCTCACAGCTTCTGGGTAGAGGGTGTAAACACTGCATGCTACATAATCAATAGATGCATGACTAGACCTCTTGTTGAGAAAACTCCCTATGAGTTACGTAAAAGGAGAAAAACAAACATATCCTATTTAAGGGCATTTGGTTGGGAGTGTTATGTGCACAATAATAGAAAAGACTCCGTAGGTAAGTTTGATCCCAGAAGTGATGAGGGAGTATTCTTGGGATATTCTTCACATAGGAAAGCTTATAAAGTGTTCAATAAAAGAACATTGTGTGTAGAAGAAAGTGTGCATGTTGTATTTGATGAAACTAACATTATTTGTTAGAGCTGGGAAAATGAAGATGAAGACATTGGACTGGTAAAAGAATTGATTGAATCTACAGCACAAGACAAAGTGGCATCAAAAGAAGGAACATGTGATGGAACATGTTCTTCTACTCAGGAAACCTAACAGGGGGAACTAATCAGGAAGAAATTAAATAAACTCTCTACAAGAACATGTTCCTCAGTAACAGAACAAAGGAGAATCATCTAGTAGAAACCAGGTGGTGGTGAAATCCCACAAGTATCAAATTTTCTCATCCCATTGAGAATATTATTATTGATCCAACATTTGGAGTCAAAACTAGATCAGAACTAAAGAATCTGTGTGCATTTGATGTTTTTCTATCTCTTATTGAACCTAAAAATATTGTTAAGGCTCTGTAAGATGCAGATTGGGTCAATGCTATGCAGGATGAACTCAACCAATTTAAAAGAAGTCATGTCTGGCATCTAGTTGCAAGACCCAAGGACAAATCAGTTATTGGCTTAAAATGGGTCTTTTGGAACAAACTTGATGAAGATGGAACAGTTACAAGAAACAAGGCAAGGCTGGTGGTTCAAGGATGCAGCCAAGAGAAAGGCATTAATTACGATGAGACCTTTGCTCCGGTTGCAAGACTAGAGGCAATCAGACTCCTCATAGCCTTTGCAGCACACATGGAATTCACTCTCCATCATATGGATGTCAAAAGTGCCTTCCTAAATGGCTACCTAAAGGAAGACGTGCTTGTGAAACAACCTCTAGGATTTGAAAACAAGGAATGTCCTGAGCATGTGTACAAGCTAGACACAGCTCTATATGGGCTCAAGCAGACCCAAAGAGCTTGGTATGAACGGCTATCAAAATGCTTACTGGAGGATGGTTATAAATGAGGTAAAACAGACAGTACCTTGTTCTTAAGGGAACAAGGTAAAGACCTCCCTGTTGTGCAAATATATGTTGATGACATAATATTTGGAGCCGCTACTGATAGGTTAAGTAAGGACTTTGCAAAACTAATGGGAAGTGAGTTTGAAATGAGCATGATGGGTGAACTTAACTTCTTCTTAGGCTTGTAGATCAAACAAAGTCCAAATGGAACCATGATCCATCAACAGAAGTATACAAAAGAACTAATCAAAAAGTTTAAAATGGAGGACTCTAAAGAAATAGATTCACCTATTGCAACTACCACAAAATTAGATATTGATGAACCTGATTCATCAGTTGATCAAAAGTTGTATAGGGGTATGATTGGTTCACTCTTGTATCTTACATCTAGCAAACCAAAAATAGTTTCAGTGTAGGGCTTTGTACTCATTTTCAGGCAAATCCAATAGAGTCTCACTTGATTGCTGTAAAGAGGATATTGATATATCTGAAAGGCACCACTGGTTTGTATCTTTGGTATCCCAAAGGTAGTAATTCCAATTTATTTGGGTATGCAGATGCTGATTATGCAGGTTTCCTAGTGGATAGGAAGAACACCTCAGATATGGCACACTTCCTTGGTTCATATCTTGTGTCAAGGGCTACCAAAAAGCAAAATTCAGTAGCCCTATCTACTGATGAAGCTGAATATGTTGTTGCTGCTTCTTGTTGTGCTCAATTGCTATTGATCAAATAATAGTTGGTAGATTTTGGAATTGAAGTAGGATGTATACCAATATCTGTGATAACACTAGTACTATAAGTATGACAAAGAACCTTGTTCATCATAAAAGGACCAAGCACATAGATGTTAGACACCACTTCTTAAGATATAACTTTGAAAAAGGATTGATTTCAATAGAATTCTATGCTACTGATAAATAAATAGCTGATATCTTCACTAAAGCACTGAGTAGGAAAAACTTTGAGAGGAACATGTTGTAATTAGGGATGATAAAGATCATCTAAAAGGTCCAGTTCAGAATGAAAAAAAAAAGGAAAAATGAAAAACAAAATTTGTTTATAGTTCCACTTTATGTTAATATCTAGACTAATTCTTACTCAGTCTCATACTTTAACCAATATACTCATGTTTCATGTGTTCATAGTGACTCACTGATCTCTTACAAAGTTTTCTTTTTCTATTTTGACATTTGCGGCATAAACAAGAGAAGTTCTACTTGAAGAACATGGTTCATCAGTATATGCTCATCAGAAAGTTCAGGTATGTTTTTATACTTTGCACAATTTGAAAGATTCATTTTCCAATCATGAGCAGAAGTCATGTTTTCACAAAACTCCCAGAAATTATATCCGTTGAGCATTGAACCAGTTTTATTCTCCTAGAACTCTAAGGAAAACGTGATTTTTGCCTAAAATCTAGTGTATCTTATTAATCACTAAGAGACCGGAATTCTAAAATGATTAGACTCCTGATTGACTATTGCAAAAAGGATGTCTTTACTGCATTAAATCATAATCTTCTTTAAATACACTCCACATCCTCCTTTTTAGTCCACAACCGTCATTTATCTCTCCTGAAATTCTGATTATCCTTTTCCTTTCCAAAATTCCAAAAAATTCCAAAATCCTCCATAAATACTTTACCATGACAAACCCTCATGATAATCCAGGCACTCCCTCACCAGTATCTCCTAATACGTCCTCATCCACACCTTCTGCTGAAACCCCAAAACCTAGGTTTCGCCACCAGAAAATGTTGGCCAGAAAAATAGTAGCTTTTGGTTCTCTAAGAAAAGTTATGAATGAAAAATTGAAGGCTAGCCAGAAGAATGAGAGCCCTGTTAAAGAATGTGACTATAGCTCTGAGTGTGAAGCATTCAATTCTGCTAGTGAAGGAAAAAAACATGTGTCTTCTGATACTGATAAAAATGAAGAAACTTCTAGTGATATAAATACTATTCTCGTATTTTCTAATGTGGTAAAAAAGGTGGATAATAGGTTTGTGTTAGTTGGTTCTGTGAAGGATGTAAAGGGGGCTGAGTCTAGTAAGAGGGGAAAGAGAAAGAAAGACAAAGTTCTTGAAATTTGTTAAGGAATAGAGGAGAGTTGCAAGAAGTCAGGGGGAAGTGAGTTCGGGGAGGCTGCTGAAGGTCTTGTAAATTTGAGTGAACAATGAGATAAACCTGGTTCATCTGCTGAGGAAACGCTAGTTGACATCCTGAAGAAGGTTGGGGCCCGCTATGATGCAATGAAATGCAAGGCTTCTTCCCAAAAGACCCCAACTGATTCTAAGCCAGTAAAGAAAAGAAAGGTGTCGTCTCCTAAGCATATTGTCCCTTTATTACCTAAGGGAAGAGCTAATAGGAGCAGGTTCAAATAGAGTGAGGCAGAGTTGCAAAAAGATTTAGAAGAAAGTAGGAAAAGGAAGAAGGAGAGGGGAAAAGCAAAAGTTGTGGAAAGTTCTGAAGCTGCAGAAGACGAGGAGTGAGATGGAACTGATCCATCAAGAAAGAGGTACAACTGTTGAGGTTCCCACTTCCAAACCAAAAAGATCCAAGACTTCTTCAAAGACGTATTCAGAACCTTATCTGTTGAACCCTCCTTATCCAAAAGAACCAGGTATGCAGGGAAGGGGAAACAAGTAAAAATTACTGAAGAAGAAGAAGTATGGAGTGGAGAAAAAGAAGAAGAGTAGGAGTTTGATAAAGAACAGGATAAATTTGCAGTCTTTGGCAGAAGGGAGATTTTGAAAGGCATGATGTTAAAAGACCTAGAGGATCCAGACATGATAAGATTGGTGGATGCCCTAGATGCACAAGGGTGGAAGGACATGGTTCTTCAAATGGATGGAAGGCTGGCTAGGAAGGAGCTGATTGAGCTCATGGCCAATGCCATCATGAAAAATGGGGTAGTCACCAGTGTGGTGAGGGTAGTAAGGGTGCAGTTTGATGCACATAAATTGGGAAATATTCTGGACATACCCAGTGAGGGTTATGATGACTATAATAGGTAGAGGTGGCCTTGTCTAGATGATCTTTCTACTACTCTCCAATTCACCAAAAACTTCTGTGATACAGAATCTGCTGAAAATGTGCCAGAGGCAAGGTTTGTGTAGAAGAGTGAGATGAAGCCTGAGCACAATGTGCTATTTGAATTTGTGAACAAATGTTTGCTGCCTAGGCAGGAAAGAAGGCATACTGCTAACTACATGGACTTGGTTCTTCTGGAACGCCTTGTGAGAGCAAAGCAGATTAACTAGTCTACTTTCATTGTCAAGCTGCTGGACAGAGTCATTAATGGTCCAAGGCTCATGCTACTCCATATGGGTTTATTCTGACAACTGTTTTGGATAGGCTGAATGTTCCCTTGAAGAAATGGGAGATGGCTTCTAGCCAGGAGCACTTTGGTTTCAAAACCTTGCAGGCTTGTGACTATCTCCTCAGTGTAGCCCCAGTAGAACTTGGTTCATCTCTGAAGACTCCTGTGAACAGCAAGTTTAGGACCTTGGTTCAAGAGTGTGGAACAAAAGATGCTGAAATTGTTAGGCTCCAGATTCGTGTTGCTAAACTAAAAATGAGAGGAATGGCCTAAAAGCTGAGCTAGCAAAGGAAAAGGAAAAGAGTGAAAGGATGCTTGATACAATTATCAATCCTCTTCAATCACAATCCTATAGTTCCTCCAAACTTTAAGTCTTCCAGTTACTAGCTTTGAACCAGTCTAGAGCTCCCCCAATGACCTAGATACGAAACTTTTCTTTGTTTTTGCTGCTCATGGTTGAATGTTTTTTCTTTCTTTTTGTGGTATGGTTTGTAGAAACATTTCCTAATCAATGACAATTTACTTTTTCTCTTGCTTTATGAAGATTCTTATCTTACTAGTAAATTTTTGTCAAGTTGATTATTGATTAACTCAACCATGCTTTCACTTACACTTGCCCCAGTGACCTTGAGTAATGATAAAATAATCTGGGATTCACATTATATGTAACTTTTCAATGATGCCAAAAGGGGGAAGAGATATTGTGCTTTACTTTGTATTCTGAAATAAAGTGATATTTATAACCTGATT
Source organism: Nicotiana benthamiana (assembly GCA_034376525.1). NCBI lineage: Eukaryota > Viridiplantae > Streptophyta > Magnoliopsida > Solanales > Solanaceae > Nicotiana > Nicotiana benthamiana. The sequence goes on from CM067336.1 coordinate 68,044,617, forward strand.
AAACTTGGTCCTTAATGATAAGTTAAAATTTCTAAGTTAGAGTGTTGATAATTCAGCTGAGTTCCACAAGTTCTCTGATTAGTAAAGGCACAGAGTTTGTCATCATCAAAAAGGGGAATTTGTTGGCCCAAGTTTAGATGAAGTTTCGAAGATTGACAAATGAACTCGGTCTGGACCAGGTTCATCATGTGAGACACAATGTTTATCAACCTATGTATGTGAGATGCACGTGAAGATTAAGTCTTAAGAGTCAAGCAATAATATCTTCTGAATTGATCGAAAAGATTGCATATTGGATAAGGAGAAGAAGTCTTCTTATGATAAGAGAACACAATCCCGATCAAGGATAGGGGTTGGAGTTTATATTGTTCAAAGATAAAAATTCGATGGAATATCAGTAATTGAGTCTCAATCAAACTCTGACTACTAACTCAAAAATAACTTTGTTTGTTCTCTTTTCCAGGTATTGCACATACGCAGAAGTCAAACTAAATTGAGAGCAAAAGAGCAAGACAATTTTGCAAGCAATTTATGTGAGATTTAAGTGTGCACTCCTGAAGCTATTTGAACAAGATAGAAGAACCAGTTCCATTGTGTTTATTCTTATTCTAGTTCAATTATAGTAGGTGGTTTAAAATTGCACCTTTACAGCTTTCATAGAGGCAATTGTATTAGGTACTTTGAGTATTCAAATGAGAAATAACTTGACGGTATCGCAATAGTTGAGGTTGTGTGCAACACTGGGATTAGAGTTAATCCTTAGGTTTACAAGAGTTTTGTAAATGCTATTTTGACTCATTGATTTAAGTAGATGTTTAGAAAAATCCTACTGAGTAGTAGGTCGTGGTTTTTTCACCTTTCGAGCAAGGTGTTTTCCACGTAAAAATCTCTGTGTTCTTTATTTTCTGTACTTTTAATTCCGCAAAAAGTAGTAGTTAGAACACCTAAAATAATCAGGTTCTTCTAGATCTAAAATTGGGTACCACACAAATCAGTGCTCTTGTGTGATATTGACATTTGGAACATCACTTTATATATTATCCGAATCCAATGAATCTTTTCTTGTTTATCTCTACAAATGCTTAGTACAAGATGGGCAATTCTAGAAGACATCCAAGGTGTCAATCATAAAGGAAAAATAAAGTAAGGACAATAATATAATACTTCCTTCGGTCCAAAATAAGTGACTTTTTCACATTTTAAGAATAAATTAATTATTCTTTTCTACAATGTCCTTGGAGTAAATTGTATTGGAATATGTATTATGAGTATTCATGTGAGATAATAAAGATTAATATGGTCAAATCAAGCACTAATTAATGTTAAAAGGTAAATTTTTTAATATGTGTGATAACATCCAAAAAATCACTGAAGGGAGTAGCACATAAAAAGATTATTCAACACCATTTCCTAGTTTAATAATACTAACTGAAACAGATGTTATTGAGGCCACATTATCACTTGGAATTGGGAGAGGAAAATAGCAAAGCTGGCATGGTTTTTAATACTCCACTTGGTTCAAGGTATTTAATATCTTATAAAAAGAGGAATAATAGGACGACCAATAGGACAAATTTGAAAATTTTATTAGAGATAATTGTGCATAGAAAGAATCCAAATTGTGAATCAAAAAAGGAAAAAAGCAGTACCACTAAGATAACATTATAGTAGTACTGCATTATTCTAAGATTCCTCAACAGTATTCTACCAGTTTAATACTAGTACCAGAAACAGATGTGAGATGTCTATCGAATGTGTTGAGGCCCCAGTAGGTCACGAGGGTGTGGGGGATAGAACAGTTGGCTTGGTTTTCTTATACTCCACTTGGTTCAAGGATATTTCATGAAAACTGGGGTTAGCAATTTACTTTTGGTTCCTATCCGGGGTTTTCGTTACGGGCTGACTAATTCGAATTTGTGTCACAAAATTTTACTTTGGAAATGAATATTCCTATTAAAGGTAATTTCATTATAATGATTCGAATTTATAATCTCTGATTAAAGATAAATGAATACTTTCCTCCGGTTACAAATTTTGATGATGCACAATTGGAAAAACACTAATAATGATGGCAAACAATGAGTGGACCAGCTCAATCTTCAATTTCACCTGACATTAGGCTTGTTAGCACTCAATTGGAAGACAATAATGATAAAAGTCAAAGAGTGGGGAACCTTCAAATCGCGAAGTGAATGGCAGGCAACTTAAAAAAAAACAATCTAATGCATTAAACTCCCACAATATACGCAGATTCACCACAATGATTTATTGTAGCTTTACTTTGTATTTTTAAAAGAACTTATTTTTACGATTCGAACACTTAATTTTCTAATCACATGACTACGAGTTTATCAGTTACGTCAAGGTTTCCTTCTGAATGACAACTAAATGATATAATTATTATTTACTTATTAGATAAAGCTTTTTGATGTTATTTGCTTGGTGGGATCGTCACTGCTTTCATAAGAGGAAAGTTTGAATTAATCAGTTGTCCTGCAATAATTGAGGTCCATTTTCATATTATCCACTAACAACATGCCTCCTTTAAATTGTGGTAGTACTTCCTCCAAGTGTGTCAATTATACTAGCTTAACTTGTTTTATAAGAACACAATAATCAAGTTAATGGTAGTTTTTTGGGTAATCATTATATCCATTAATATCAAAAAAAATATTTATAAGTTGAAATTTTAGTAAGAGCTTGGACTACTCCTGCTCATTTACATCAATCTTCTATACTAAATTCTATCATTGCCTCTAGTTACATCTTAGAATAGGTACAACTAGTAAACTAAAGCAACCAATAAAACTAAGGAAACTTATTAATTTGGCTCAAGCCATCTTGCCAACGCCTGCAATTTCAGCCTCGGATGTGGATGGAAAGGGCTATTTCTCTACACAGTTGAGACTCTTCATATTTTTTCATGTCAAATATAATGTTATTCCTCTCTCGCCAGATAAGTGCAACTGTGTTGATGAAGACACAAGCTGTTATAATATTAAGCACAACTCTACTCTTTGCCTTGCTGCACACCCATTGCAATTCTGCTTCCCAATCACCAACTGCCTTGTTATGTCCCAACCAGATGCATAATCTATTCCACAGTCCCTTTGTAGCTGAGCAGTCAAAGAACAGATGATTAAAAGATTCAGTACTTTGATCGCAAAACACACAATTGCCAGGGACTTGGATGTCAATTTTCTATAATCTGTCTACTGTAGGTAGCCTCTGTTGAGCAGCTAGCCAGACAGTAAACCTATGTCTAGGTTGAGCATGTGCAAGTAACATCAGGTTCTTCCATGTAACCTTACTGTAAGTAGGAACCAATGCCAGATATAGTTTCTGAATATGGAATTGTTCTAGTTTGCAGAAACTTTGCAATCTACTGATCAGGCTACCTTGAAGCAATTGGATCCCCATAATGTCATCTCTTATGTCCAGTATTTTTCTTACAACCCAGGAGGCTGCCTTAGGTATGGACATTGTTTCAATGTCCAGCTACTTGATATAGTAGCTGTGCACCCATCTTATCCACAAGCAATCCTTCTTCTTAGCCAAATTCCAGAGCTGCTTGCTAATTGTTGCCTTATTCCATAATGTCATGTCTAGAATATTAAGTCCACCAGCAGTGATAGGCCTACAAACTATGTTCCATGCCACTGGGGCCTTTCTAGACAGATTGACACTCCCAGTCCACAGAAAGGTTCTGCAAATATTCTCAATGGTTTTCAATACTTTCTTAGGCAGAATGAAGACTTGAGCCCATTAGGTTTGAATGCCAAATATGACAGCTTTTATCAGTTGATATCTTCCAGCATAAGAGAGCAGTTTTGCAGACCAGCATGTTACTTTAGCTGTAATCTTCTTAATTACAGGTAAGTATTGGCTGACAGAAAACTTTTTGGAGTCAAGAGGAATCCCTAGATATTTGAAAGGAAATTTGCCTTCAGTAAATCCCAGTGTCTCCAGTATCTCTTCTTTGGTATCATGTTTAACTCCAGCTATATATATATTGCACTTTTAGAAGGATAAGCTTGCAAACCTGAGGCTTTAGAGAACATGAGGAAAGCTTTCTTTAAAATTGGAACAGAAACAAGATCAGCTCTACAAAACATTAATAGATCATCAGCAAAACAGACATGAGTACACTGAGCTTTCTGCATTTTGGATGAAAATTAAAGTCTCAATTTATATACAATTACCCCAGCACCCTATTGAGATATTTCATGGCCAGCACAAATAAATAGGGTGACATAGGGTCACCTTGTCTAACACCCCTTTTGGCTTTGAAAGGCTTTGCGAGACCTCCATTTAGCATGAGGGAATAAGAGACAGTTGTGACACAAGCATTATCCATTGCACAAATATAGCAGGAAAACCCAGATCAATTAATACTTGATTAAGGAACCTCCATTCCAGTGTGTCATAAGCCTTTCCTCAGGTCCACCTTCAAGAAACATCTAGGAGATATGGCTTTCCTAGAATAGCCTTTGAAGAATTCTTGACTAAGGATGATGTTATCCACAATGCTTCTACCTTCAATGAAAACAGATTGAGCTTGTCCTACCAATTTACCTATCACAATTTTCATCCTCCTAGTGATGACTTTGGAGATGATCTTATACAAGGTGGTGTAGCAAGCTATATGTCTGTAATCCTTCACAGTTGCTGGGGTTTTATCTTTGGGAATAAGAGCTATAGCAGTAGTATTAATCATTGGAGGCATTCTGCAAGTGTTGAAGAAATCCTTTACAGCAGCAAAGATATCCTCTTTAACTATATCCCAGTTCCTGGTAAAAAATTCCACAGGAAAGCCATCCACTCCAGGTGCTTTATCCTTTGGCATCTCCTTAATAGTTTCAGTGATTTCCTCCATAGTAACCTCCTGGATCAGCATTGTTTGTTGTATCCTTGATAAACATTTACCTTCTCTGATAATAGCTGTGTTAACACGAGGCAGCTCCTTTTCACAATCTCCCATCAATGACTGAAATACTTTTATAAACTCTTGCTCTACATCTTTAGGTTCTGTGAGCTTCAGACCCGTGTCAGTGTATGTGGAAGTAATGTTGGTTTGGGATTTTTTGATCTTCCACTGGCTATGGAAATACTTAGTATTGGCATCACCACATGCAATCCAACATGCTTTGGATTTCTGTCTCATAATTTGTTCCTCCACAGCACTCCATTTCTCAATGTCTTCTAATACTGCTTTCTCTTCATCAAATAATACCTGTGATAAAAGACAATTTTGCATATGATTTTGGATGATATGCAAAGTCTCTCTGGCCTGTACAAGGTTTTGCTTGTATGTGGCCATATAAGCATTAATTTCTTTAAGTTGCTGTTTCATACACTTTAACTTACTCCAAACCTGCTGCAGAGGTGATCCCTTATACTCTAGCCTCCAGACATTCTTCAAAATGCATTGGAACTTAGGAAGATCCATAATATTGGTATACAATCTGAATGGCTTAGGGAGTAACAGTTTGAGGCCTCCACATTTGATAAGAATAGGAGAGTGATCAGACACTGAAGGATTCATGAAATTAGCTTCTAAGTGTCCATACTGCTGTAACGATTGATAATTCCCAGTGCGCAGTCAATTTTGCTATAAACTCTAGTTGCAGTGCCTTGTTTATTAGACCAAGTGAAATGCCATCCTGTAGCTCTGAGAGCAGTGAGCTGCAGGTCAGTAATAACAACCTTAAATCCTTTAAATTCAGCTTCAGTGACAGGAGATCCAATTCTATCATCAGGGCTTAACACATTGTTAAAGTCACCACTCAATAACCAGGTTTCCTGGCTGGGTATAAGAATATTCCTCAAATCTGTCCATAGCTGTTCTCTTTGGCTAACATCATTCTGAGCATAGATGATGCTGAAGTGGGTCCTGACATGACTAATGGAATCTTCAATGAAGCATTGAATGAACTGGTCAGTCTCAAGGGAGATTTGAACCTGAATGTGGGTTTTCCAAAGTAGCCAAATTCTTCCATTCACAGCCTTAGAATAGTCGCAATGTACATTCCAACCCTTAGCAATTTTTTCTTGGATTTTCTTTGCTTTATGTTCCTTTACTCTTGTTTCAAGACAACCCATAACATCTACTTTATTAGCAGCAAGAAAGGACTTCAACTCTTTCTGCTTATGGGCTAGGTTTAGCCCTGTAATATTCCAAGTGACTATAATCATAGTAACATGGAATTTTGGTTTTGAGAAGGCCCCGGGTCAATCTGTTGGCCTCTTCTACCAGAATCTAAAACATCAACAATTGCCTTCCCTTTATTGCATTCATCAATCATCCTGTAATGTTGTTCAATGTCAGTATCTATAATCCTCTCCAGATTGATAGGGATCTGCTGAGTCTCTTGGTGAGGAAGCATCATTTGGTTGGTATTGATCACCACTACATTATTATCCTTGCTAGATTCAGCTTTCTCTGGCATCAGCTCCTGCGGATTATTAGGTACTTGAGTCTTCTTAACAAGCCATTCTTGTTTAGCAGCTTTAGGTTTCTTTTTCCCTCTGAGATCCTGCCTCTTTGCCTTGCCCTCTTCATTTAGTTCCTTCTCAGCCTCAGAGTTAGTATTATACCAACAATCAATAGAATCATGACCAAATTTCAGGCAATGATTACAGAACAGAGGCTTCAGGTCATATTCAATCAGTTGAATCTTAGGCCCAAATGGAGTTTCAATATCTAACTGATCATGAAGAGGATGAGCAACATCAACCTCCACTAGCACTCGAGCATAAGAAATTTTTTCGTAATGAGATGTGAGTGTATACAAAGGATTACCCATAGCACTAGCCATCTTACTCAACACATCTGTAGACCAGTATCCCATCTGTACTTAAAATATCATTCTTGAAGGAAAAATCAATCTCCCAAGGTCTCAATACCAGCGGTTTGTTCCTATATGAATAAGTTCCAGATTGGATAACTTGGTCTCTGTCAGCAATCAAATTAAACCGAAAAATGCAGTAACCCTCAGAATGAATCAGAATCTGAGGTTTAGAGACAAAATTCCACACATGCAACACAAAGTTGTCCATAGCTTTCTCGAAAGGAGCCTCTCCAATAACATACCCTATTAAGGAGGTTTTCCAGTACTCGACCTAGGGTTTCAAATCGTCCTCGCTTAACTTGACAATCTTCTTACCATCTCTGTCAGTGGGTGGCACAAATGATAATGGTTTACCCATTTGAGCACTACGATTTCCTTGCACAACCTCAGCTGCAGTTGGATAGAACACCTCCGATTTACTGGTCTTAGAAAATTGAAGTCGGTGTACAGCTTGACTATTATTTCCATCTGGTTTGCTAATCGGAAGTTGCATTGCATCTTCATCACATTCAGCTTCATGAATCTCCTCAATGGCTTGGAATTTCTGGGGAAGGAAACTCCCAAATGTCAGCGGTTCTCGAGCTTTAGCAGCACCATGGTCAGGGGTAACAATCTGGACAATATCGGCGGGCGCATATTTCCGGCGGCGAGCCATTTCCGGGCACAATGGTAGTCTTTGCTATCCTGCGCCGAGAGTGTTTAGGGATCAGCTATCGTGCGCCCCGTTTGCATTGGTTTAGAAGTAATTGTTAATGGTAGTTTTCGTTTAGTAAACATTCCAACTAAGGCTATTTTTGGAACTATTTCACTTTTAGTTTATAAAATAATCACCTCAATAATATTTACACGCATAAATAATCCAGCAAAATATATACCAAATTACCAATACCAGTGGGCATACTAATTAACAAGATATCCAACCTGCGAATAATAATATGAAACAATAGTCAAATGGGACCAGTAGTTTAGTGAAATTAAAAGAATATATTGATAGTATTAAATGCTGTACTTTACAACCGAGTAAAGTAACTCTAGATCATGCATAAGCTTAGAACTTGAGATTACGTGTATCTAACAACACTACTACCAACAAGTCTCAGGTTGAGGGATTCAACCTAGTTCTCAAAAGAATTTAAGTCCAAATTTCCTAGTATTTTCTTAAATTTAAGTTTCCTTTTCAATATAATACACAAAAGTCCACCTTCTCGCCGTTTACAATATTGTTATTGTATGCATGAATGAAAGGTGACACAATTGCTTACACAATCAAAGTTATTAGAAGAAGTAGTGCTACAAAAGATATGCTACTTTCTCATCATTCATTAAGTTTTTGGTTTCCTTTTCTTTTATTGTGGCATATATTTAAAGAAAATAAAATTCAACGTTTGAAAGCAACAATTTGAGAGTAAATCTTTCAACGGGGACGAAAATCTTATTTAAATGTTACTATTGTTTAATTAGGGAAAATAAAATAAGATATCTAATTTTTTTTTTTGAAATTGTTGAAAAAATAATTTGATAACTCAAAAAGAAATATTTAAATTGATGTCTAGGTTCATCCTTTTAATGTGTCTTAATATGACCTATAAATTTGAATATATATTAATGTGTGATGATTTGAGATATTTTTGTAGAAGTTAAAGTTCCTTCTAATTTAAAAAAAAATTACTTTGTCACTATAGTTTGGAAGATACCAAAAGGAAAACTAAATTCTTATGTGTTGAAAGATGTCTCAAAAAGCACTTGTACATAAGTCAAGTTTTATTCTATTTGAGATGATTTTATACTTTATTTGAGAAATATTACACGTTAGTATTTTGTATGTGGATTTTTTACTGTATTAGAAAGATACACTGATGATATTGAATCTCTGATTCAGATGAGAAAAACTAGCTAGCTGTTGTGTGATCACCTTTTGATAGGTGTTGTGGTATTAAAATTGCTTGGAAGTAAGGTTGATTAAGCAACTTCTGGGTGAGTTAAACCGACAATAATTTTATCGATGAATTGTAATTGGCAAGGCGTAATAGCCATTATAATAACATAAATCTTTCAATGAGAAAGAGTAAATACATTCTCTAGAGACATCATGTGATATAGAAATTGCTTAGAGATGAGAAATTTTTATACATATTATGTGTAGTCAAAAGAGGATTTGGCCGATCCTTTGACTTATAAGTAAAACATAGAGGGGTTGAGACTTTTGTCAATTTGAGATGAATCAACAATGATGGTGACCTAACCTATGTGATTGGAGATCCCATGAAGTAGGTTCATATGGGTAATAACAAGTCATTAGTTGATCAAATGTGCACTATTAAAGTATGTCTCTTCCTATGGTGTATGTATACAGAGTGCAAGACTGCAAAGAATGTGAGGTTGAGTTATTAAACTCTTAACCCAATAATCCATAGCCTTTTGTAGGTGGTGTATTGCACTGCAGAATACACTTGATGGATGGACCTATATGAGTGTGGAGTGGGGCCGCTCCTATGAAATTTGTGGCAGAAATTTCTAGAACACTCATGAAAACTAGACGCGCGCATGGCCTGTTAGCGCAAAACCGCGATAAACAACAAAGTGTGTGCGAGTATAATGTGATATATAAGACACTAAACTTACAAAAGAATTCTTGGTTCATAGAAGTTCTAAACTTCACAATTTGTTTTGTAAGTTTAATCTTATTTTATCTAGGTCTGGTTCATAGTCCAAGAGACACCAGATTCAACGCATTATGCTTATTTGTGAAACCCAACAAATTATTTTTATTATTGATTTTTTTGAGATAGGTGGGGGATTGATAGAAAAATATTTTATATATCTCAAAAAAAATATTTCAAATCTATGTCTAAATTCATTTTCACACCATTATATTAATTGGTCATTATTATAGTAATTATTTTAATATATTTATAACACTAAATTATTCAGTTTGAATTCATTTGAATGGCAACCACACAATTAAGTGATAGTAGTTATTATACGTTCATTGTTAACGGTTTTATCACATTATCTCATGGGTAACTTTTGTAATAAATTTTGTAATCTGACATTTAATGAAAGCTATTATACGTTATGGTTTATTACATTGTCTTTATGAGTACTTTTGTAACAGAAAAGTTTTAATGGAGTGCTTTGATTATTAACGTACTTGTTTATTAGATTGTGAAGTTTTGGACTATATATATATTGCTGGTTTTTATCTTTTGGGAGAGTGAGAACAAAGTAAAAACCTTTTTACTGTTTATGTTGGGTTATCTTTGTTAATCTTTGTTATTTCGGCTCCTAGTTATACTAGAATAGTTTATTGAATCTTGGAGATATGCCTAGTATTATTCATATCGGTGTAGGCGAAATATCTTTAAAAACAATATCTTTAACATCAAGCTACATCTTTTATTCTCCATAACCATCCAATTTTTCCAACAGAAATTAGCCATTTGTCCATAGATAGTATCTGGAATATCTATACTTCAATTACGAATTTATTTTACAATATTCATCCATATAAATTAATATTATTTTCTCACGAAACTTCTAATTCTTGACATCAAAATATTCTTTATGTCCCAACTTATGTAATACTTTTCGTTTTTCAAGAGTAAATTTCAGTGGCCGTTGAAGCTAAAGTAAGTTATATATTATTGGCACATTTTATATAGCGCATATCAAAAGATATTTTTAGAAATTATGATTTTAAACGTATTGCTATAGTTTATGACTAAAAACTGTCATTCAAAATAAAATGAAAGCTTAAAATTAAAAAAAAAAGGATCAAATTTAGAGATTTATCTTGCTCTTTCAAACGAATTAAAAATGAAAAGACTCTCATATAAAACAAACAAAATGGATATATGAGCTATAAAAATACTTTAAAATATTAAAAGATTCAGCGCGCAAATTATGGACAATTTAAATTAGAATGAACGAAGTAACAACTCAAGCATGAAGCTTGCATGGGCTGAGTTCCCACCTATCTAGGTGTTACTCCCCCGTGACTTTCTTATTCATTAATACATAAAATGAATAATATATTCTGATATTTAATATATAATATAATTTTAAACTTTTTAATTTTTAAATATAAAAAATTAACAGCACACAAATATTATGATAGGTGTAAAATCACTAGCTTAAATTTTTTTTTCTTAAAGTTCATGCCGAATCAAATTAAATAAATTAAAACAAAAGGAACCGAATTCCGATTACTGCTATATTTAAAAAAGATTTAAGTTTTTCACTCCCAATATTATTAAATAAATTTCCACAAAAACCCCTCCCACTATTCTGTTATTATAAATACCTCTGCTTTGCTTCAACAGAAACCCCTAAGACCAAACAAAAAAGCCTAAATAATGAGCCAAGCCTTGAAAAGCGACTTCCAAATCTGCGAAGAAATCGGGCGTGGTAGATTCGGTACTGTCTACCGCTGCTTTTCTTCGGTCACCGGTCATTCCTTCGCCTGTAAATCTATTGAAAAATCCCTCCTCCTCGATTCCACCGACGGTGAGTGCCTCGACAAGGAGCCCAAGATTCTCCAGCTCCTTTCCGGTAGCCCAAACATTCTCCACCTCTATAAAATCTATGAAGATGAAAACTTCCTTCACATGGTAACCGACCTCTGTCCAAACAGCGATCTTTACGACCGGGTTTCCACCGGGCCGTTATCCGAACGCGCGGCCGCTAACATTCTGGTCCAATTAATTTCCGCGATTAATCACTGTCACAAAATGGGGGTGGCTCACCGCGATATTAAGCCAGATAATATCCTTTTTGATTCTCAGGACAGGTTGAAGTTGGCTGATTTTGGATCTGCGGAGTGGTTTGTTGGGTGTGAGGAGGGGTTGATGAGTGGGGTGGTGGGTACGCCGTATTACGTGGCGCCGGAGGTTTTAATAGGGAAAGAGTACAATGAGAAAGTGGATGTGTGGAGCGCCGGTGTTATTTTGTATATTATGCTTTCTGGGGTTCCTCCTTTTTACGGTGAAACTCCAACTGAGACATTTCAGGCTGTTTTAAGGGCAAATTTGAGATTTCTCACTAGGAATTTTAGGTCGGTTTCGCCTGAAGCTAAGGATTTGTTGAGGAAGATGATCTGTAAGGATGTTTCTAGAAGGTTTTCAGCTGAACAAGTCCTGAGTATGTATTTTTGGCCCTTTTTTGGCTTTCACTTTAGTTTGACTTTTGGTCAACTCCAGCTGATTTTGATCTTTTTTTTCTTAAATCCAGGACACCTATGGGTAATTAATGGAGGAGAGACCAGATCAACGGCTGATTTAACCTGAAGAAGATTAGTAGTATTTTATGAACTACTCCTATCTTATAGTAAAAAAGTTTATAAGCTTCTGCTGTATATACACCAGAAAATGTCACCAGCCCCAATGTTTGAAGATTGGAATGGCCTATGTGAAAAAGGAAGAGAATGAGGAGAAAGAAAAAAAACACCATAGCAGGGGCTACTCAAGGTGTATAGCCAGGGGTTCCCCTTTGTTTTACCTTTTTTTCTCTATGCTGTTGTGTTGTGGGAGAAGAATCTTTTGAGGATAATGAATCTCCTATAAAGTATATGAGACTAAAAAAGAAAAAGAAAAAGAAAAAAAGAAGAAAAATATTCGGCTTATGTAAAAATCTATGCTTTTTTCCCACCTTTATGTGTTTTTGGAATATGAAAGGTTGAGGAAGTGAGGGAAGGATAAGTGCTTATCCTTCAGTTTTGTAACAAAGTTTGCTCTGCTTTTATAATAATATGATGTTTATGATATTACAGTTTTACAATAAGATTGCAGCTTTTATAATGCTATGGATCTTTAAGATAATTTCCATAATATTTGTGCCAATCACAGATTGAAAATACCATTCTTACCTTTTACTGTTGAGGTGGAAGTGAGCTGTTGAGGTGGAAGTGAGTTATGAACATTTTGATTATGTATTTCTGTTTTATGATATGAATCTTGAATTCTAGTGTGCAAGTTGATGGGGGTTGTATGAAAATATTGTGTTGAGTTTAAGTTTTAATTTTCTGTTTTAAAGTATAAATATCTGTAATGTGTTTCTTTAGTTGAGAATATCAAACGAGGAGAAGTTTTATTTTGTGTCTTATACAACTGACACTAATTGTATGGGGCTTATTTTTATCTCACAAAATTATAGATTCCAATCTTATATTTTTGTGTCCATAGAAAATTATCTTATACAATTAGTGTAACTTGTATGAAACAAAATAAATTTTTTCATCAAACGAGAAAGTCTATGCCTTTTGAGTTTTCTAGGAGGTAGATATTATTAACAAATGCATCTCTGGATTAAAGAGTTCCAGTGATGTAAAACTTAATGTGTTTTCCAAATTTTTATCTATCAAGAGGGCTTGCTATGATTGTAAGTGTTTAACCAAAAAATATAATTTGGTCAAAGCTTGAATTTTAGAGAGAAGAAATTGGATTACAGATAATCTAGAGACCAATAAAAGACTTTTAGAGAGTAAAGATAAAGCAATAAGAATTAGTTATTTCACTATGATATTAAGAATGTTCTGAGTGTCCTTACAAATAATGAAACTTCCCCCTTTTATAGTTGACAAACATTAACGTATTTGATCTATATAATAAATAGCATTTAATGAAGCGTATAATCATTGCTATTAAATACTGATTAACTAACGTATCATGTATTTAATAATGAACGTAGCCCACTTTTTGTCATCAGATTCTCTCTCGTATCTGTTTCATTTCCTTCTCCCGTGCATGTTGTCTTTCGTTCCTTTTAATCATTTATTGTTCTTTGACAGTTTAACCAGTCCACGTGTCACGCCACGTCATCTTTAATTTAAATTCAGTTTTTCCCCAATACAGATAGTCCCCCCCCCCCCCACTTCTCATTTATTTATCAATTAAATAATTGGGAAGTAGATCCCGAAAAGGAATTTTTGTCACAATTAATGCTTGTGTCAGTATCGACGTCTCATCCGTCTTTCTCATTTAATACTCTATACACGTGTCAACTTCTGATTAGATATGCAGTTTTGTACCCATTTTTCTAGGCCTGTTCAACTTCCTCTGTTTATGAAGTGATGGTTATCTTTAATATAGGCTTTCCATCATTGCCCCCCTTAATTTTGACGGTTGTTCCATATAAACTTTTAATTCACACTTTCTTTGTCTTCTTCTTCACCAATTTCCATCAAGCATTCGCATTTCCTTTCTTTCTTATACTTCTACTTACTTCAAGATTATCTAACAATGACATCTCCAAACCCTAACCCCAAAAAGGTTTTACTTCTCGATCAATTCCCTAATGCACCTGTTCCTATCAAACATTCAAGAGGCAGGGGAGGGCAACTCCGAAATATGGGATCTACACGTGGAGGTTCAACTGGTCCTGTACCTCCTCCTTCTGGTTCTGGAATCAAAGGTTCCTCTTCCAAAACTCAATCTTTGAAAGGTAAAGAAGTTTCAGACCTTTCTATAGAACCCACAATTGAAGAAATTATACCAAATGATTTATCTTTTGCTAGTGATAAAGCATCCCTAGAAAAAAATTGCAAAATTGGAAAAGACTGATCATTACCCTTCTCTTATAACTGAACTCACAATCCCCACCATTAGGAAAGATTGCAACTGGAAAGAGAGTGTTTGTCTATCAGTCCCTTCTATAAACCATAGAATTTCATCTTATAGAAATGAGTTTTCCTTTGTTTATACCTACCCCTTTACTTTGGGGTTCAAACCGGCCATAGATCCAGTTATCCTCGATTTTTGTAGATTTTTCAATATTCGCTTAGCTCAGATCGGCCCTTTCGTTTGGAGGACTATAGCTTGTTTGAGATTCTTGTCTTCTAAGGCAAAAATCAATTTTACCTTTTCCCATCTTATCCATTTGTATCACCCTAGTTTACTACGCCATGAGGTTTTTACCTTAACTGCAAGGAGTAAGAGAGTTTTGGTAAATGCTGATGACGATAAAAATCGTGGGTGGTACCTTCGTTACATTCCTATTCGTACAGTGGATTTACTGGGAGAATCCAACATTCCCTTCCCTTAGAAGTGGAATTTTTCACGTAAGTTTCTACTTACCTTTCCCGTATCTATTTTCTAGAATTTTGATTTTATCTTTAATCTTATCCTTTTTTGGTTTTTTGTAGCAACTGTGGGGGATGTGGAACCTATTCCCAACTTTTGTGGTTGGGTAGATTCAATTCTCAAAATTGCTTCTAAAAAAGATAGGACTTGGAAGTCTATTTCTTCTTTACACGGGTGGATTGTAGAAACACACGGTATGTATCTCCTTTTGTGTATATTTTTTAGGTACAAATCTTGAATAATAAATCCAAACCTTTCTTTTTATCAGGATTTGGAATAAAAGGGATGGAAGCAGATGTCGCTTTAGCTATGCGCACTACTGCCAACACCTCTCTTCGTTTGGACAAGGCTAAAGCACTTTTAGCCAAAAGAAAAGCCATGGTAATGGAAACTGAGAACGAAGAAGAAGATAATACCTCTTTGGTATCAAGACCAAGAGCTAGGAGACGTGTTGTTATGGATGAAGAAATTGAAGATTCTCCTGCTCGTACCTCTTCTGCAATTACTTCTTTTGCAGTTACTTCTATTATCGAGCTTGTTTTAATCCAATCTGATGAAGATCTCACACCTAGAGAAACGAGTGAACCGTCTCTTCGAGAGTGGTTTTGAAATTGGTTAACTCGGCCCCGTTCTTAATGAGATTCCCTTATCTACTTCCATTTCTTTTCTCCTTCAACAGTACCTGTTTCTTTCCCTTTGACATCTTCCACTGCTCCTTCAACTTCTCCTCCCGTTCCTTTTTCAGCCCCGTGCCTATTCCTTCAGCTCCTACTTTGGTTTCTGCTGCTTCTGTTATTTTCACCTCTTCTACTATCCTCCTTCTACTATTCCTTCTTCCTCTGTTTCTCATTCTGAATCTAGCCTAAATAACAGAGGTATGGCTATGAGAAAGGTTACACTTGAAGTACCTCCTACTCATAGTCTATTAAGGAAGACTGGTGGAGCTGATGTTTGGCTCGAGCCTCTTATTGGAGATGTGGAGAGAACAAAGATGCATAGCCACATCTGTTATACCTTGATGAATGACATAGTTCATTCAACACTAAAGGTAACTTCCTTACCCTTGATTATTTACTTCTCCTTGACTTTAAGTTCTTATTTTTATGCCTTATGTTTGTAGGCAAACTTGATCGGAACTGAGTTGATGGGGAGGATCCCTATCTTAGAGAAAAAGGCACGTGACTCTACTAAGGCTGTTGTTGATGCTAAAAGAATATTTGAAGAAGCACAACTTGAGGCTCAAAATTGGAAGGAACAATTCGAAGGTGCTTTTTTGAAGAGTTGCAGTTTACTAAATTTCAACTTGAACAGTAAAATCGAGCTTTATCCTCGGAGCTAGGGATTGCCACGGCTTCCACGAGCTAATGAAGAAATCAAAGAACTCAAAGCACTAATAGAGAAAAAAGAAGAATATTCCAAGGAATTTGTGCAAACTTTGAACTAGCCTCGGGTTGATTTGAGGATTTCTTCACATAAGGTTCGTGTATTGGAGAGTTCCTTTGTCAATCTTCAGATTTCCCTTGACTCCCACCTAGCTGAGCAAGAAACGATGAACACCACCCTTGCTACGTGGGGGAGGGATTATAAAAACCCGGAGAAGGATTATATATCTTTAGCAGAGAATTTCAATTATGAGGTTAACTGGACTTTCTTGAAATCTCGTCGTGATGCTTTGATGGAGGCTTCTCAAGAAAAATTTGACTTGCAATCTGAGTTAGCCAAAGTTTTAGACATGATTGAGAAGAATGAGCAACCTATTGAAATTCCTTCTCCTGACTAGGTAATTGACATTTCTTCTCTAACAATCGGAACTCCCGGGGTTGAAGAGCCTTTGAACATAGAGTCAACAGCTGAAGTTGTTGAAGTTACAATTCCGGTGACCGAGGGTAATTTATCTACAACAAAGTCTTTGGGAACAGAAATCCCTGTGTCTACTGCTTCTCTCGAGAATGTTGATACTTCAACTCCAGCTGAGCCTGCTTCTACTGCTTCTCCTTTAGAAGTTCTAGCGAGCCTAATGAGGCTGCGACTTCTAATGTTCCAAGTTCCTCAGTGACCAATGAAAATGTTTACAGTTATTTTTTTTGTTTATTTTTGATGATGTAACTTTTTAGTGAAGTCTCCAATTTCTATAATGGGGTATCTATTTCGAAACACAACTGTATTGTAATAGCAAAGGTTTTTCCCTTAGATTTTTGTGCTAAAAAGTTTATATAATATTCTTTATTTCATCCTTGTCTATTCACTTTGTTATAGACTTTGCAGAACAATTTTCTGTTTACCCTATTCTTGCCTATTTTTCTTTTTAGGACTTAGAGAATTAGTTAGCATATTTATTCTTTTCAGAAAATGCTTTCATAGTTTATCTCATGTGTTATCATCATGAGGAAAATAAAAGAAGGCCCTTTTATTTATCGACACTTAATGAAAGATGTCTCAACTTCATAATGGTGTTATCATACGATGAAAGAAATAGGAACATACATGTTTCGTATAAAATAACTTTTGTAAAGTTTTTATTCATGAACTTTGATAAGTTTCTTGAGTATTACATGTATTGAAGTACATCTACAACTTTCCCGCAATGGTTTTTTATAAAATATACAAAGTTTTTTTTCATAACCTGTTTTTGATACATAGTCACGACCCTATATTTTTATATTAGGAAGGGTTTGCGAGGTGACTCCATTGTTCTCATGGGAAAGAATATTATGATGAGTGCTTTTGCCTTTTACTTTGTGATTTTTGCTTGACATTTGACTTCTTGCTGTCTTGCCTCACTCGTATTTGTTTTCTGCACTCGTATTCATTCTTCTGCACATACTCGTGTATATATAGTATAGTCCCCCAAGTGTTTGAGCGGTGAAGTATGAAGCCTTGAACACTTGTGTATTTGCACCCAATTTTTGGTCTTTTTCCTGAAAAAGAAAAAATATACGGGACTCTAAGGTGCGATTATAGATCAAGACTGCCTAACCCGTGTGTATTTCCATCAGATTAATGTAACCCTGGGCTAGGAATTTAAGAGTATTCCAATTTATCGTGCAGGCCGTGACTCATCATTTGGCACGAGTTAGGATTTTTGCCTAGCATCTAAAATTGTTAGTATAATTTTAAAAATTCAAAGGAATAATTTAACATGGTGATACCTGACCGAGGGTACTTCCCTAGAAGTAATACCTCTTTAAATGAACAGTATTCCAAAATGAGGGTAAAACCTTGCCATCCATAGTATCTAGCTCGTATGCTCCTTTCCCAAAAGCTTCTCGAATTCGATAAGGTCCTTCCCACGTTGGACTTAGCTTTCCTGAATAGTAGATTGGAAAAAAAATTTCAACACGAAGTCCCCAATTTTAAAAAACCTGAGACGTGTTTTCCTATTGTAATATCGCTCAATTACTTGATTTTGGGCCGCCATCCTTATTAACGCAGCTTCTCTTCTCCCTTCAAGTAAATCAAGATTTACTCGTAACTCTTTGTTGTTTGAGTTTTCCTCTGATTAAACACGTCGTTTACTAGGTTCACCTATCTCAACTGGTATCAAAGCTTCCGCACCATAAACTATGTGTTTCTCCTGTACTTGTTTTTGCCGTCATTCGATATGCCCATAGTACCACTGGTAATACTTCAAGCCGCCTGTTGATTCTTGTAACCTTTTCTTTTGGTTGATGATAGTTATGTCTTTTTTGTAGACTCTGCTTCCCCATTACCCACTGGATGGTATGGTGTCGATGTAATTCTTTTGATTTGCCAAGTTTGAAAGAATTCTGTGACTTGAGCTCCTATAAATTGTGGTCCATTATCACACACTATCTCCTTTGGAACACCAAAGAGGCAAATTATATTCCTCCAAATGAAGTCCTTAACTTCTTTCTCTCGTACCTGTTTAAACGCTTCTGCTTCTACCCATTTAGTGAAGTAATCAGTAAGTACGAGTAGAAACTTTACATGTTGTTTTGCTTGGGGTAATGGTCCTATGATGTCCATTCCCCATTTCATGAAGGGCCATGGAGCTATGACATGATGTAATAACTCAGCTGGTCTATGCATGTTATTCCCATACCTTTGACACTTGTCACACTTAGATACGAAGTCATTCGCTTCTTCTTCCATTTTAGGCCAATAATATCCTGCTCGAATCAATGTCTTTACAAGTGATCTGCCTCCTGCATGGTTCCCACAATGTCCTTTGTGTACTTCTCTCATCACATATTCTTTTGAGAAGGTCCGAGACACATGGCTAATGGTCCACCAAACATTTTACGGAAAAGGTTCCCTTGATATAAGCAATAATGTGCGGCCTTCTTTCTTAGTGCATGAGCCTTCACCTTGTCTTCAGGTACGATTCCGTTCTGCAAAAAAGACACGATTTCGTTTCTCCAATCCCAAGTTAAGTGATTAAAGTTTACCTCATTTTTATCAGGGTCACATGTAGATGCGAGATTGGACAAAGCATCCGCTTCCAAATTTTCTTCTCTTGGAATTTGTATCACTTTCCTAGTTTGGAACTGTCTTATTAATTCCCGTACCTTTGCGAGATACTCTTTCATTCGAGTTTCTCTAGCCACGTAAGTCCCCAGCATTTGATTTACTACGAGATGTGGGTCTCTTTTGATCATGATTTGCATGATACCCAGTTCTAATGCAAGCTCTAAACATGCAATCACAGCTTCATACTCTGCTTCATTATTAGTAACAGGGTGACATTTTATAGGTTGTCTAATTGTTTCACCTGTAGGTGGTATAAGAACAATTCCTAAACCTGCCCCTTTACATTAGATGAACCATCAGTAAATAATAGCCAAGTCCCCGGATTAGCACCATTAAAAACTTGTAATTCTTTTTCTGCTTCTAAATGCATGCCTTGACTAAAATCAGCTACGAAATCGGCAAGTACTTGGGATTTGATAGCAGTTCGGGGTTGGTAAATTATTTCGTATTCACTTAGTTCAATAGACCATTTTGCTAATCTCTTGATAGTTCATGTTTATGCAAGATACTTCGTAAAGGGATTGTAGTAACAACAAGAATATGATGGCATTAGAAATAAGGTCGTAGTTTTCTAGATGCCATGATGAGAGCTAATGCTAATTTTTCTAGTTGTGGATACCTTGTCTCTGCATCTAATAAAGTTTTACTCACATAATAAATTGGAGATTTCTTACCTTGGTCCTCACGAGCTAAGACTGCACTTACCAGCCACTTCTGAAACTGCTAAATAAATTGGTATCTTCTCACCTTCCGTAGGTTTCCCCAGTAAAGGAGGATTCGATAAATAAACTTTCAAATCTCTCAATGATTGTTGAAAATCTTCTTTCCACTCGAAATGATCTTGCTTTTTGAGTTAAATCTACCTAAGGCCGCTATCCTTCCCGTTAGTTTTTGAACTTCCTTTTTACTGGTAAGGACATCAGGTATTTCTTCAATTGCTTTAATCTGGGAAGGATTTACCTCAATACCACAGTTAGAAACAAGAAAATTTAAAAATTTACCTGAAGCAACTCAAAATGCACATTTTTCAGGATTGAGTTTCATATTAAAATTTTGCAAGATTTTCAAGGTAACAGTCAAATGGGAAATATGGTCATGAGAATGATGGGTTTTGACGAGCATATCGTCTATATATACCTCCATAGTTTTTCCCAAATGTTCTTGAAACAATTTGGTAACTAACCTTTGATAGGTTGCTCCAGCATTTTTTAGACCGAAGGGCATTACTTTGTAACAGTAAGTCCCCCGGTTTGTGATGAAGGAAGTTTTTTCTTCATCATTGGGGTACATTTTAATTTGGTTATACCCCGAATATGCATCTAAAAAAACTTAAAAGTTCATGACCTGCAGTTGCATCAATCAATTGATCTATATGGGGTAAAGGAGAAAAATATTTTGGGCAAGCTTTGTTTAGATCAGTATAATCTACACAAACTCGCCAGTTACCATTCTTCTTAGGTACGACCACCGTGTTAGCTAACCAATCAGGATATTTTACCTCACGAATTGACCCGATTTTCAACAACTTTTGGACCTCATCCTGGATTACTTGATTTTTGAAAGCTCCTTGATTTCTTTTCTTTTGCTTATTTTGAGTAAAAGATGGGTCTTCAATAAGCTTGTGAGTCATCACATCCGGTGGAATACCTGTCATATCAGCATGGGACCAGGCAAAACAATCCACGTTAGCTTTTAAAAATTCAATTAACATACCTTGCATGTCCGGATTTAGGTTGACTCCTACGTAACCTTTTCTCTCTGGCCATTGTTCAAATAACACCACAGCCTCGAGTTCCTCTATTGTCGTTTTGATATTCTCATTTTCTTCAGGTTCTTGAATTACATCGGGCCTCGAATGTAAATTCATTTTTTCAGTTGAAGTTTGGTTGCTGATACCTTCAACTGTTTCCAGTAATTGCTATTTGTCTTTACTCACGGTACTCGTATCTGTTATTGCGTTGATGCTCTTAGCTATTTGTTGATCTCCTCGAATTTGACATATTCCCCAGGGTGAAGGAAATTTAATGACTTGATGTAAGGTTGACAGAACAACATCTATATCATGTATCCATGGTCTCCCTATAATTATATTGTATGCCATTTCCATGTCAACTACGTGAAACTTAGTTTCTTTAATAATACCTGAAGTCGTTAGAATCACCTTCTTTTGTTACCACACTTGAATTGTAGAATCACCTCACCTTTTGTTACCACTCTTGAACTTCCTAGATCAATCAAAACTCTTTTTACATCAGTGTCATGTATAATTAAAGATATTACATGAGGTGTAGTCACGGCCCCCCGTATCTGCATTATCGAAGCTTATACTCTCATGTTCTAAAGTTTGTCGTACTCGCTTGCCGTGTGTGATCGTCATTTTGGAAACTTTGTTTGAAGCCGTGTAAGTTACTCCGTATATATCTTCCCCTCCACTGATAACATTGACTGTTCTGTTAGGTGAAGGTGGTTTCGGTGGCTCCTGCCTATTTTTCATATAGGCTTGCTTTCCCTTTTCACTAAACAGCTCTGTGAGATATCTTTGTTTCAACAAATGATCTACTCACTCTATAGAAATCTACATTGTGATGTTTTATGCCATGGTCATTGTGAAATTTTCACCAATGGTCTGGGTTACGTCTATTTGGATTTGACCGCATCTCTTTTGGCCACCGTACCTTATCCCACATACTCCTTAGAACATCTACAAGTTTGGAGTTGGTTAATTGATACTATAACCAGCAAATCGTGCCATTAAGTTCCTATCGTCATCTCGTGGCTCTTGGATGTTTCGATCGCCTTTGACCTGGATGAAGATCCGTTTCTCCTATCTCTCGACCTTTGATCATAATGTTGATTGTGTTGCCTAGAACATGGGTCTTTTCCTGTGGGTCCCATATATGGATTGTACCTATTCTTACCTGACCTTTTTTCGGCTTCAGATCTTCAGGATCATTTCTTCTCGTTGAGGTTGAGATACGGTATCTTCTTCAATTTTGAGCTTCATACTGTACCTGTTATAAATATCGTTCCAAGTAGTTACGGGAAATTCACGAAGGCTTTCTTTAAGTCTTCTCGTGGCTTCTAAACTTTTGTCGTTCAAATTACTGGCAAAAGCTATTGCTGCCCAATTATCTGGTACACGGGGTAACATCATTCATTCACATTGTGATCTATCAACGAAATCTCTTAGCAATTCAAAGCTCCCTTGCTTGATTTTGAAGATATCCTCCGTTCTTTTTTTAACCTTCTGAGCTCCCGAGTTCTCTTTAGTAAAAGAATCTGCAAGCTCAGTAAAAGAATTTATAGAGTTTTCAGGTAAAAGAGAGTACCAGGTTAATGCACCCTTGGTGAGCGTCTCCTTAAACTTTTTAACCAACACTGACTCAATTTCTTGTTTGGTCAAATCATTTCCTTTCACTCTTGGTGTAACTGCAGTTACGTGATCACGAAGGTCCGTTGTACCATCATATTTTGGGATGTCCGGCATTATGCATTTTTTTGGAATTGGTAGAGGAGCAACACTTGGTTTCCAAGGTTGTTGTGAGTATTTATCCACATCCACTCCATTTATCACAAGTGGAATTCCAGGGATTTGCTCAATACACTCGTTCTGCTCCTTGAGTTGTTTCTGCAAGGTTAGTACCAAATTTTGAAGATGAGAATTACCTGTATTACCTGGTTCTCCTTCTTGCGAGTCAGTGGGAGTTGCCATGTTTCCAGAATTAACTAGACTAGAGCTGGGGTTTTCCAACGTGTTGTTGTTCGGCGTTGCTGGTGCAATAGGCAATTGACTAACTAAATCTTGCAAGGCTTTATCAATTCGTGACTCAATTATTTTCTTTAAAAGTTCATCTCTTATTTCATCTTCTCCGTCAACATGTTCAGACATATCATTCGGAGTTCCTTCACGAGATCCACGCGGAGAAGCTTGAGAGTTTACGTTGTTGAGTTCATCATCATGGATCTGATTTTCCTGGTTATTGTTGTCATTGTTGTTTGACATATTGGCAACAAGTTGAGTGGTATTTTGGAAAGAATGGATTATCATATTCCCGGTAGCGGAGCCAATTTTGTTTAACCAAAAAATGTAATTTGGTTAATGCTTAAATTTTAGAGTGAAGAAATCGGGTTACTGATAATCTAGAGACCAAAATAAAAGGCTTTCAGAGAGTAAAGATAAAGCAATAAGAATTTGTTATTTCACTATGATATCAAGAATGTTTTGAGTGTCCTTACAAATTATGAAACTTCCTCCTTTTATGTTGATAAGGAGTAACGTATTGAGCTATATAATAAATAGCATTTAATGAGGCGTTACATAATCATTGCTATTAAATACTTATTAACTAACGTATCACGTATTAAATAATGAACGTAGACCACTTTTTGTCATCAGATTCTTTCCTTCAGGGCCCTTTCTATCCGTTGGTAATAAATGACTTGAATAGACACGAGACTCGTATCTAAGATTCTCTCTCGTGTCTGTTTTATTTCCTTCTCACGTGCCTGTTGTCTTTCGTGCCTTTTAATTATTTATTGTTCTTGACTGTTTGACCAGTCCACGTGTCATGCCACATCATCTTCAATTTAAATTCAATTTTTCCCCGATACAGTAAGCAACCCCACTTCCAACCGAGAGGTTGTGAGTTCGAGTCTCCCCAAGTGCAAGGTGGGAAGTTCTTGGAGGGAAGGATGTCGATGATCTATTTGGAAACAGCCTCTCTACCCAAGGGTAGGGGTAAAGTCTGCGTACACACTACCCTCCCCAGACCCCACTATATGGGATTATAGTGGATTGTCGTTGTTGTTGTTGTTGTTGGAATGAGAAAGGTTGAGGAAGTTAGAGAAGCATTAGTTCTTGTCCTTTGGTTTTGATTAGATGAGCACTATGTAATAAAGTTTGTCGCTATTAATTTGATGTTGCTATTGTCCATTTATTGCTTCTTTTTCACTATTTCTGAGTCGAGGATCGTCTGCGTACACATTATCCTTCCAGATCATACTTGTGAGATTTAACTAAGTATATTGTTGTTGCTACTATATTGCTATGTATCTTTATGATATTTTGTAATGTAGGAGTATGTATGTGGAATCACATATAGAAAGTACCACCCCTTCTTACTATTGTTTGAGGAGTGCTTTCTGAGCATTTGATATTATGTTTTTCTGGTTTACTGATTTGAATCTTGTAAAATACTAGTATACAACTTGATGGAAATTCGTATGAATAAGTTATACAACAAATCTATCTATTACTTATCCAAGGTAGAACAAGAAATAACTAATACATGGATTAACAATCAAATTACCAAAAAAACTTCATATTTATTTAAATTTCACATCATATAATAAAAATAAAGTAAAAGTAAATAATCCAAACATTACAATTCATAAATTACTATTTCATGCTTTATTAATCCTTACATACAATCCCTTCATAATTAAATTGTGCATAGAAAAATACTGCATGACTAAAAACTCTGCATAACAAATTAGTACATAACTAAATTATGTATAATTAAGGTAAAATACATAATCTACCCATCGAACTTTGGACGAAATCCCTGTTACACACCTATTCAACACGGGTTTTATTTTACACACTGAACCTTTCAAAAATGTGTCAATTACACACTAATTTTGACCAGCCCTTTTAAAATGTAATGCGTTGTATACACGCTTTTATGAATAAAAAAAAAATAAAACAACGATTCTTTATAATTAAAATACATTACCCAACCCTTTTGTATTCAAGATCCAACCCGGTAACATAACAACACTTTCACGACCACATTAACAAACATAAACCCATTTTCCAAGTCCTGTTCTTCATCCCATCAAACTATGAAGATAATCTGACGAGAAGACATCTGGTTGTTGCTGTTTCTTCTTTAGTTTTTCTGGTAAGTATTCACATTTTAAGGTTGTTCAACCCTTTTAATTTGGATGGGTGATAGTTAGGATTTATTTGGATATTTCATCAGTAGTAATTTTAGGGTTTAAGACATCTTTATGAGGAATCTATTGTCATTGTCTACTGAAACCCTTGTGTTTTGAGCATGTGTTTTCTTTTTCTTTCTTTATGTTGTTATTTGCCCTTTCTTTATTGTCCATTACGAATTCTTTATTCTTTATTTGCATGTGAAACTGAAACCTCTTGTCTGCTTCTTTACAGGGACAATGTCTTTCAAAATTGTTACTTTAAAGTGGTATCACGGGGGTGAGTTAATTATTGGCCCTTTTAGTAGATATGTGGGGGGCAGTCAAACCTTGACTTTAGACATGATGTAGATAGGATTTCCTTGTTTGAGCTTATGATTTACACTATGGAGATGGGCTTAGTTAACGTGGCTGAGCTGTACATATGCTCAATGGATAGGATTGACCAGCTGATAAATGTATTGACTGATAAGGATATTTTAGACATTTGCAATCAGCTAGAGGATGGGGATACACTAGAAATATATATGACTCATGCTGCCCCTATAGAAGTACTTGACCCTACTGAAAATGGTGAAAGTGTGTGTTGTAGCAAGGCTTCTAGTAAAAGGCCTATAGAGGTCCAAGATGATGAAGAGGTAGATGATGAAGATGCCGATGACATACACTGGAGTTCAGATAGTTCTGATGATGTTCCTGATGAGTTGGGTGAAGGTAGAGAGAAGGTGAAGAGAAGCATGAGAAAAAGAAGTGTAAAGCCTAAAGGGAGGGGTGATATAGACATGGACAAGGTAGATGTAGACATTGGGTTTGATGAGCTGCGTACAGGTAGTAAGCAACATAGGTATGAAGGTTTAGTTGGGACTGATGAGCCATACTTTGGTTCTTCAGATGCTGAATGTTTTGCATCAGATGTTGAATGTGAAGATGGTGAAGAACATAAGAAGAAACTGGAGGAAAAAAAGAAAAGAAGAGTTTGATCTTTCATCCTACTGCCAAGAAAATCACTTGGGAGTTAGGATTGATCTTTGAAAGTCACCAAATATGCAATTCAAAAAAGGGTGCAGATTGAGAAGTACATAAATGAGCCACATATGGTGTGGGTTAGATGTGTGGCACCTAGATGTATATGGCTTCTTGCAGCTAGTAAAGATGGGAGTTCTAATAATTTTAAGGTGAAAAGATATAATCCAGTGCACAAGTGTTATACAACCAAAAAGAACAAGTTGTATAATTCAAGATATCTTGCCAAAAAATTCAAGAGCAGAATTATGTCTCAACCAGGTATGAAAGTTAGGGAGTTCAGAAAATTGATAAAGCAAAAACTGGATCCATTTATGCGTGTAAAAAAGATCGTACATATACGAATAGCAGAACCCAATGACTTTGAATCCTAGATTTACCACGCACTCCGGAAGATTGTAAACCAAATATATTGAGAGGCCTAACTCCTGTAAAAATACAAAGACAACAAACTGCGAATATGTAGGGAGATCAACTACCCACATGGCTAGAGCAAAGATATTGAAAGAAATCATTAGTGTTGTGCATGAAGAGTTCAAAAGGCTATATGACTACAGAGATATGATCTTGCAGACCAATCCTGGGAGTAGCTGTGTGGTAAAAGCAGAAGATCCAGGTGATGGAAAGCTGATATTCTCTAAAATATATGTCTATTAATGCCATGAAAAGGGGCTGGCTAGAAGGATGAGACAAATTATTGTCCTTGATGAATGTTTCTTGAAGGGAGTTTGCAAGGGACAACTTCTTGTAGCTGTCTCCAAAGATGGAAACAATCGGATGTTTCCAATTGCATGGGCAGTTGTGTAGGTGGAGAATACATTCAATTGGACATGGTTTCTGAAATGTTTGAGTGATGATTGGGTCATAAAAGATGGAAGAGACCTCATAATGATGTCTGATATGAAGAAGGTAACTACTTTCAGTTCTGCTTCAGTTGATTAATTAAATTATGTTCTACTTCAGTTTTTTTGTTTTTAGTTGTTCTACTTTTTTATTTTTATGGAATGCTGCAGGGTTTAATTAATGTTGTCAGAGACTTGTTACCTGAGTGTGAACACAAGATGTGTGCTAGGCACATCTTTGCAAATTGGTCAAAAGAGTGGAGAGGGTTGGAGAGGAGAAATACTTTCTGGAGATGTGCAAGAGCTTATAGTATTGCAGAATTGAATGACCAAATTGATATGCTAGACAAGCTTGAGGATGGAATATGTGAAAGTTTACTCCACTATAGAAAAGAAACATGGTGTGGAGCTTATTTTAACTGTGATAGGAAGTGTGATGTAATTGACAACAATATGTGTGAGGCTTTCAATTCCTGGATTTTGGCTGAAAGACACAAAACAATCATCACAATGTTAGAGGACACTAGAATTAAGTTGATGACTAGGATAGGTAAGATGAGAGAGTTCTATGATACATGGATATGTGAAATCTCCCCAATAGCAATGAAGATTTACCAGGATAATTTAGCCAAGTCTATGAAGTGTACTCCAAGATGGAATGGTGAAACAAGCTATGAGATTGAAGATACTAAATATAAGCATGTGGTATCCTTAGTGACTATGACCTGTAGTTGTAAAGCCTGGTAGTTGAAGGGCATTCCTTGTTGTCATGCAATTGCTAGTATGCATTACAAGGACATGGAACCTATTTACCACATTGCACATTGGTATCGTAAGTCCACTTACTTGAAGTCTTATTCAACTTTTATCCAGCATGTCCCATGTATGAAGCAGTGGCCACCTTCAAGCCACCCCCTATTGAACCTCCTCCTATTAGAAACAGGCCTGGCAGACCAAAAAAAAAAAAGGAAAAGAGAAGAAGCTGAACATCCAAAATCTGGAAAGCTTTCAAGGAGAGGAATGGAGATGACTTGTTCCCTTTGTGGTGTGTGTGGACACAACAAGAAGGGATGCCCCAGTAAAAAAACTATAGCTGGAAATGCTACTGCTGGAGCTGCTTCAACTGGTACTGCTTCTACTGGAACTACTGTTGCTGCTACTGCTTCAACTGGAACTACTGTAGCTGGAACTGCTTCTGCGGGAACTAGTAGAGGAAGAGGAAGACCAAGAGGAGCAGGTAGAGGGCTTGGAAGAGGCAGAGGCAGTGGTTATGGGTTGTTTCAAGAAAGTAATGGGTTCACTTCGTTTACAGTAAGTTTGCTAACTTAATGTATAATTACTGTGTCTTCCTTCTATTGAATGTGATGTTGTAACTAACTACACTTTACTTTGGCAGAGTGGAGGACAAAATCCAAGGGTTATTAGCACTGGAACTAAAACTAAGAGATCCACAGCTTCAACAGAGGAATGTGCTTACCAACCAAGAAGTGCCGGCTTGAGGTGGATGGGCAAAACAACTATAAGCACAAGACAACTTCAAAGAAATGTAGTATCAAAACACAATCTTAGTCAAGCTAGTTCATCATCTCAACTTACCAAGAAGCAGAAAAAGAAATAGAGACTTTGTTTGTTGCTTAAGCTTTATGTTTTGTTAAGTATTGCAGTTGATAACAATGTGTTATGTTTCGTAAAGTGTTGCTATGGACAACCAAGTAAAGTGCTATATTTTGTGTAATGTTGCTATGGTCAACCAAGTACTATATTTTGTAAAGAAATGCTTATCAGATTTGGTCTCCACTAATGAACGTCTATTTTGTGAAAATGCAGTACATTTAGATCTTGAAAACGTTTAAGCTGATCAAATTCTACAATCTTAATCAGTCTATTATGTGGAAATGAAGAATTATTTTGTACCGCATTGCTTTGGTTATACAAATTCTACATTTTCCATGTTTTGTTCACAAAGCTAAATAGAGATGTTACACTAAATATATAGGAATGTAACACCAGCTTTGCTACAAAATAGGGGTTGACCGTTATAGAAAACAAGCTCAATGAGCCAAATACATGAAGACCCAATACATTGGAATATCATTACAATATGTACAAATATTCAGAACTACCAAATACAATGGCCTTAATGAAGATTAATCCTAAAATCAGAAGAAAAAAAGCCTCCTCCAGCTCCACTGTTTTCTGGATTCCTGCAAATGGACTTCAAGCTGATTCTTCTTCTTAAGCAAACCCAAAATCACCAGCTTCAAGTGTTCATGAGTTGAGGGGTCAAACTAAGCGAAATACTTACAGCCAATTGACTTATCTTTTTGCTAATCCAAAAATAATTTGAGAAGAAGCTTATAAAATCTTGAAATCGAATATAACGCAATATGTAAGATTACCTTGTAATATTAACAGCCGTAGAATTGACGATCAGGATTGTCGTTGCTCCATAAAATTACTTGTTCAGCAGCATCTCCACATCGACAAAATGGACCCGAGCTCTCCATTCAATAAGAAACCTAATGTGAGAATTGAAATAAGAATGATAATGTAATGCACTTTAATTTATCAAATATAACAAGCCTCTCAATATTAGTTGTGGAAGGTGAAGAAGAAGATTGTTTGGTTTAGAACATTGTTTGGTTCCTTTATAGAAGAAGAAGATGAAATAAGAAGTAGATGAAGAATTAGGGTAGAAAATGGGCGTTAGGGTTAAAGAAAATGGGCCCAAATTTTAGTAAATAGCCGTTGAAATTAGTCAGTAAGGGCAGAAAGTAACTATTCACACGCCCACTGGTCGTGTTTCACACTCTCCATAGACTGGTCAAAATTAGTGTGTAATTGACACACTTTTGAAAGGTTCGGTGGGTAAAATAAAACACGTGTTGAATAGGTGTGTAACAGGGATTTCGTCTAAAGTTCGATAGGTAGATTATGTATTTTGCCTATAATTAATTTTTGCATAACTAATCTCTGCATAACTCTAACCAGCAATAAAATGATCCCTAAAAGTTAAAGTATTCCGATCCAAGGATATGATGAGAGGTATGGAATTTTTCTACCATTAAATAGAGGTTTTCAATTTGAACGGTGGAATGAAAAAATTCCTTGGAGTGCTTTCTTATTTTGTGCATTTTATTCGGTGTGAGTCTGAATTAATCAGACAAGTGGAACACGTACTCTAAATGGTTAAATTGAAAGAAAAGAAAAAGTTAAAGCATCATGTAATGACTCGGTTGTTCGTCCTGAGATTTATAGCCACATTTCTCCCATCTATGCTTATTTATGTATTTTTTAGCAGTGTTGAGTTGTGTCGAGTTGGTAGGTTTGGGTTTGGAGTAGTTTTGCAGTGAAATGATCACTTAGTCTCTTAGTTAGAAAGTTAAGTTAGAAAAGTCAACCGGAAGTTAACTTATGAGTAAACGAATTCGAATTTTAGATTTTTATGATTCAATTAGCTTTGTTGGGTGGTTTTAGACTTAGGAGTGAGTCCAAAATGTAATTTGGAGGTCCATGGTAGAATTAGGCTTGAATTGACGAAAGTTGGAAGTTTAGAAGTTCTTAGACTTGAATTCGAGGTTGATTTGGTATTTTGGTGTTGTTTTGGATGTTCGGAGGTCTGAGTAAGCTGGGGTAGTGATACATAATTTTTTGGAATTATTGGTTGAGGTCCCGAGGGACTCGGGTGAGTTTCGGATAGATTTGGGTTATGTGGTGCTCGTTTTGCTTATATTTCGACGTCAGTTCTTAAGCATAAATGATATCATATTGAATAAATGAGCTCCAATTTCTTTTTTAAGGCATTAAATCCGTATCGTAATTATGAACCTGTAGAAAAAAGAATCATCAAATTTGGACATAGTAGGATGATTTTAAGGTTATTTTACTAAGAATTAGGCTGCCAAAATTTTCATATTAATTACAAAATTGCCACTAGCAGCGTATTTAAAAATATGCACTATTTGCAAATATTAAGACATACATATCACATTCATTATAAGGCCAAATTGATTGATTCAAAAGTCTAACTTGATTATAATTTCACACGTAATCCATTGGAGGCATAAAATACGAGTTTCGGGATCATTTGGCACGAAAAACGAGATAGAATAGCTGGAAGAAAATATATAAACCTAGGGTTTGTTCATTCAATCATATTTTTGAGTTGGGGATCTCGAATTTGGGAGATTTTGGAGGCAATTTTCACCATATAGATTGGAATTCGGAGCTTTTGGAGACCAAGTCCAGAGACGAGGGAATCCCGGAGTAGGATTTTATGCGGTTGAGGTGAGTAAAAGTTTTAACTCTGGCTTTGAGAGCATAAACCCGGAGAAAGTAATATTATATGATTGTTTGGTGGTGATACCCATGCTAGGTGACGGGCGTGTCGGTTTGCACCGCGAGGGATTGAGACTTGGTCCGTCCCGTTAGGCTGTGGGGTCTAATGGTTGTTATTTGTGGTTATGTGTTTACTTGTTGTTGAACTTGTTTGCCTTCATGTTAGAGTTCATGCTTAGGCTTTATTCATTCTCACGTTATTTGTACTCAGTCATAGAAACTATTGTATATTTTTACCTCAGTCTCTATTATTTGGTAGTATGTTGTGATACTTGATAAGGGTTGTGTCCCCTTATTTGTTGATGATGGTGAGACTAGTGAGGTATATGATTGAGTGAGGTCGAGGGCCATGTTGTGAGGATATTAATACCATAGCACGTGAGTTGTCAGCGTAGCACGCGAGTTGACTGTGCCGGTCTAGGTATTGATACCATAGCGCGTGAGTTATCTGCATAGCATGTGAGTTGACCGTGCAGATCCAGGTATTGATATGGTAGTACGTGAGTTGTCCGTGCTTAGAGCTTGGGATTTAGGAGCCCCTCCGGAGTCTGTACACATCCCTAGTAATGAAGAGTGTTGAGCGTATCGAGTGTTGAGTATTGAGTGCTGAGTGCGAGTGATGAGCGATGGAGTGACACTGCTGTGAGGTTGCATTTACTTTTGATGTTGTTGCATTTTACCTGTTAATTTCTTTGTGAAAATTACTGAGTTATGGAATTTACCTGTTTATTCTTGTTATATTTAAATTATGAAAAAATAAATAATTGGACTATTTTACTTAGCTCGTCACAACTGTTCAGTTCCTTAGTTATTGCTGTTACTGCTGAGGTGGTTGTACTCATACTACACCCTGCACTGTATGTGCAGATCC
Organism: Nicotiana benthamiana; assembly: GCA_034376525.1. NCBI lineage: Eukaryota > Viridiplantae > Streptophyta > Magnoliopsida > Solanales > Solanaceae > Nicotiana > Nicotiana benthamiana. The sequence continues at coordinate 68,077,048 of CM067336.1, forward strand.
AGGTGGTCTTAAAAGATTAAGGAGTAAAAGGTTTGTGAGGTCATGCCATTTGTGTGGATATAAAAGCTTTTCACTAATAAAATAAAAAGTTTAAAGTTGAATTATTTTTAAATTTAAAAATATATCATTTATTTTAGAACTAACAAAAAAGGAAAATATCTCAAACAATATAAAACGAATAAAATAGTAATCTTTATTAGAAAAAAAAAAGAGAGAGAGCATATTCTCCTCGGGTGGATTTATCAAGAAGAATGTAAAAGCAAAAGGGGCTTTAGAAAGTACAGTTGATAGTACTCATCTTAACAAAGGAAGGATGGATCATGTTGCCTTTTTAGATGAGTGGAAATGGAATCTACGAAGATGAACTGTCCTGCTTTAAATTCTTTATATTTTCTTCTCGTTCTGTCATTTGGATTTTGAATACTAGCATATGCTTCTGACTTTTTAGCCACGGATAAGAATCTATTATAGAAAATAACCAATTATGTGTGTGTGTGTACACGAATTAGCTTCAATTATATTCCATTATATAAATCTGAGTTTGTTTGGCACACAGTTATGCAGTTTTGAACTAACTACATGATTTCTCGGTCCTTTTATTCCCAATAATGTTACGCTGTTCAACCAACTAATTGTTTCTCATAAATTTTAAAGATATTTATTCTTTAAATTACATGTTAGAACTGGAAAGATCCTTTATTATTATTGTGTTTAATGCATTTGATTATGACCTTTAAGTAGAGAGGGGGAATAAATTGTAAATACTCCTTTATTTTGAACAATAAACATAAACAACGGGTAAGGATTTTTTACGTTTTTTCGAAATCATTGTTTGGCCATGAAAATTTTTAAATTTCATTTGAAGTTGGATTTCGAAATTTGAGAAACTCTATTTATCAAAATTTCACTTCAAATCACTTACAAAAATTCTAAACAACTCCAAATTGTATTTATATCTATTATGGCTCAAAAGTTATTTATGTACTTTACAAGCCTAAAAAAATTCAAAAATGAACAAGGGTAAATCATAATAAAATATAATGAGGCCTAGAGATGATTGTGGTGATATGATCACCGTAGATCAGATAAATATAAAGGAATAACAAGAGCTTGAGAGAGAGAGAATATGTGCTAAAGATAGAGAGAGTAAGAGAGTTGTATTCTTTAGAATAACACACATATCCTAATTACAATATGAATGTCTCCTTTATATAGTAGAAGACATTTCTCGAAAATCAAAGAAAAAGTACAAAAGTAGGTGGCTTCTTCTTACTGAAGAAGTAAGATCCTAAACGCCGCCGCCTTTGTTTTATTGGCCGGGTCATGCCTCCACTCAGGTCGGCCATACCGTAATGGACGTACCCACTTGGCGTAGGAACGTTAGGAGCCAAATTTTACTAAATACAATATCCAAACACAACTCTAATTTTTAACTATCATTTTCGTTTGAATTTTTTATCCTTTTTACAAACTTTATAATTTTAATGTCCGAATGACACTAATAGAGTCACTGCAGCTCCTTGGAGGTCTGATAACCTGTTTGGCCCAAGTTTTTTTCTTGGCCAAATATGCTTTTTTTATTGTTGTCGAAAGTGCTTTTTTAAAAATCAAAGTTAAGGTGTTTAGCTAAGTATTTTAAACAAAAAAATATTTTTGAGTAAAAGCAGTAGTTTTTGAGAAGTAAAAAAAATATAGTTTCTCCCGAGAAGCATTTTTGAGAAAATAACTTAGAAAGAATTTTTAAAAGTTTGACCAAACACTAATTGCTGCTCAAAAGCATTTTTCAAATTGATTAGCCAAATACAAAATGCTTCTCACCAAAATTACTTTTCTCAAAAAAACACCTTTAAAAATATGTAGATTTTTCCAGCGTGGCCAAACGGGCTATTAATCGGTGCATGAATTCAAATTATTTGGATTAATGAACATCAAAATTAAATAATTGAAAAAAAACTCATGTATTAAATAAATTGATTAATATTAACAAAAATTTATTGTGTCTAAAATTCGTTTTCATTACTGCAAAATTAGGGTTAAATGTATTTTATATTTACTGTATAAAACTTTTCTGAATACACTTGTTGTTCGTCTTCAAAAAGAGGCAATCTTGGAACTAAAGCGTCTAATGAAAGAATGAATAAAGAAAGGGGAGGAAGACAAAGAATAGAAGCAAGAGCATGTGGTGGTAAGTCAAGTAGCCTCTCACAAATCATTTTCTATATAATAAATGTAGAAAATAGAAAGAGAATTACACATAGATCAGTGAGATGACTTATCAAATGGAACCATGTGACCGACCACATATGAATATTCACCACCGAAGCCTATGTATAAGGGTGAGCAGGGGACCAGGCTATATTTAGATAAGCTATCTTCTTTTCTGTTGCGTGCCATAAATGCCATCAGTTTCTCCTTATTCCTTTACCCACTTCAATAACTGCAACATTAAAAGTAGCATAGCAATATTTTCCAAATAATTCTTTATTTTAATTATTACACGATTTGTCTTAATTTATATGGTACTATTTGACTAAACACAAAACAAAGAAATGAAAACTTCTTATAGTTATGATCTAAAACAAGCATTAAATATTTGTGTAGTTATAAATTATTTTATTAAGGGTAAAAGAAAGATTTTTAAAACTAAATTATTTTTAACAAAAAAAATTATTTGTGACCGACTAAACGAGAAAGTGTGTCATACTATTTTTTGAAAAAATATTTAAATTTGTGTCTACCCTAAAAGCGGATAATAATGGAATTTATACTGTGGTTTCAAGGACACGCGATTTACTTAGCATGAACTTGAAAAAAAAGGTAAATTGATACTGAAATTAACTGCAAATATAAATAAATCAAACAGAATAAAATGTATATATTTGATCCTTGAGCTAGGTTGCCCTCGAATCAAGTGAATATTTCACCAGAATGTATGAAAAATGTGACAGAAATATTGAGAGCTTAAGAGATAGATAAATATTTTGCTTTAAGTAACGTGGATACTATGGCATTTACAAATGACCAGCCTCCTTAATATAGTGGGGGAGTCTTACTCTAGGTACAATTCTAAATACAGTAAGAAATCATATGATTGATTAATTAATCAGCATCCTCTTGATACATGTCGGGATTTGCACCGTGATCATCGCTCGATTACAGTTATTTCATCTTTCCATTATTCAACTCGTTAAGCTACCCTCAATCTCCATCTTATTCGGTCCCGATCTTGATTGATCTGAGTCTTGGTCGGTATCGATCTTAATTAGTCTCAGGGTCTCGAGCTGACACTCTAACTCTGCGCCGTAGTCTGGTATAAATCAAAGTCGATCCTTAACTTATCATTGTTTAATCAAAAAATGTAATTTTGGTCAAAGCTTGAATTTTAGATAAGAAATCGGGTTACTGATAATCAAAGAGACCGAAATATAATTGGCTTTCAAAGAATAAGAATAAAGCAATAAAAAATTTTATTTCTCTATGATCTCAAGAATGTTCTCTTGTCTCCCTACAAATGATAAAACTTCCTCCTTTTATAGTTGACAAGGAGTAACGGATTATTCTAAATAATAAAGAGCATTTAATGAGACGTTACATAATCATTGCTATTAAATATTGAATAACTAACGTATCAAGTATTTAATAATGAATGTAGACTACTTTTTGTCTTCAGATTCGTGTCTTCAATGCCTTTTTTATCCGTTGATATTGAATACCTTGGATAGACACGAGAATCGTATCTAAGGTTCCTTCTTGTGCCTGTTTCCTTTTCTTCTACCGTGCTTGTTGTCTTCCGTGCCTTTTAATCATTTATTATTCTTTGACTGTTTGATTAATCCACGTGTCATGTCACGTCACATTTAATAAAAACTTAATTTTTTCACAATACAATCATGCTCCAGTCTTGATCAATTTCGCAAAAAGAACAAGCTCAATTTTGATCGTATACAATTTATCCATACATTATACGAAATGATCTAACTGCTTTTAATCAAATGAGCCCCTATCGTCAACAAAAGAAGCTCCCTTATGCCCTTATTAAAAAAAAATATTATTTTATTGAAATTAACCTCTAATTGCAATGACTAGCATACGGTTCTCTAGAAGTATCATGGTGAAATTAACCTCAGGTCCACTTTAAAGAATTTTTTTTTTCTTTTTATGTGGTTTATTATATTTAATTTTTTCAAATATGAAGAAAAAATTTCTTCTTTTCAAAGTTGACATGGGAGTAAAGAGCTAGCCTAGGAGCAGTTTGTTACATTTCCAGCGAACAAATTAAAGTTAATATAGTAAATTTTATTGTCAACTAATGCTAAAAGATGAATTTTTTAATATATGTAAAAGAAACAAAAAAACACTTAAAATGGACCAGAAAAAGTATATAGCAAAATTGTTATTGTACAAATTATATATTGGATCTAGGAAAATAGTTCGGAATCCCTCTACTATTATAAATTATTTATATGTATCCCTCGTTATAACTTTCGATTATTTCCGCCGCCACCGTTAACACACTCTTCAGATTTGCCCCTAGCCTAATGACCCTATACTATGGCAGCTGATCTCTCCAATTTTTGTCCGTATCGGCTGCTAAGTCATATTAACCCCCCCCCCCTCCCCCCTCCCCCAACTCCCAAGCCAAACGCGTCGTTCTCGTTACCGCCAAAACCCTTCATTCTCCCCCAAAATCATTCATTTAGATTTCTAACTTTTTTTTCTTTTTTATTCCCTTTATAATTTTACTGTATTTCCTTAATTTAAGAAATAATTATAACATGATTGATAAAAATAATTTTAGAACTGCTACTAGCCAATATTAGAAAACAACTTTCAGAAGAAAATTTTAAATTTGAAACTCTTAAAGTTCAATAATGGTGAAACCGATGAATCACATTTAATGCTAATTTTCAACAGGGTTCTAAAATATTTCAATCCTACTACAGTTACCAAATCAATCCTTAAAGTTTAATTCAACCACGTATGTAGAAAATTCCAACTTAGATGAGGCTTTAAATATTTGATAATGGGCTTCCAAATTTCTTACTTGAATTTGACTCAGCAATAACGAAAACATGAATTTAATTTAAAATTTAAAAATTCAACTATTATAATATTATATTATTTTAGCTAGATTGTTTGTTTAATTTTCTAGCTTCGGGTGAAAATAGTGTGAAGGGGGTGACATGGTGTTTTGACGGGGAAGAAAGAGATGTAAAGAAAAAGAAAAAGAAAATGGAATAAAAATAGAAGTAAAAAGAAAAAATAAACAAATTTTGAGGGTAATAGGTGGAGTATGGGTTGAAAATTGGTGGAATTAAGTTGGAATCGGGTATTAAAAATGAGCCCATAAACTTCAACCAGTTTCTCGTGAATGACATGGTGTCATATGACGTTGTGGCGTATCGAAGATTCAAAGTTTCAACTTTAAGGTTTTTATTAAATAAACCCATTATATTTTTAAAGCTATGGGTTCACATATAGTATTTGTTCCACCTTTAATGAATTTTTACACATAAATTTATGCAACGCGTCAAAAGTTATGAGTTTAATTAAACTCGACTCTTTTACCTTACATCCGCCAATGTTTGACTTGGCAACTGACATGGACGAAAATTGGATATGTGAGCTGCCACGGTGTAGCGGCGTTCGAATTGTATTGGTCAAAATCTGACTAACACGACCGGAGGGACCACGGTCCCGTCCTTATCATTTTACGAAAGAAGCAAACGAAGTCAACTTCACCCCTGTGACGACCCGAAGGTCATCACCGTAATTCTCCCTTTCTACGTGCTTTCGAGGCCTTGAAAACCTCTTATTTGGTCGCCACGTTTTGATGCGCAGTCCGGGGCACGAAGCCGGAAAGTTTTTACGTGGAAGTATATGAATTTTGTGTTAAAAACAATGAATTTTGACAATAATATTGATATAGTTGACTTTGGTCAAAACTTTAGATAAACGGACCCGAACCCGTGATGTGACGGTCCCAGAGGGTCCGTAGGAAAATATTGGACTCGAGCGTACTCCCGGAATCAAAATCCAAGGTCCCACGCCCGAGAAAAGAATTTTTCCGTAAGATTGTTTTCTAAAAATGTTTAAGAAAAATGAAAAAAAAATGATCAAAAAGTAATGGTATCGGGCTCGTATTTTGGTTCTAACGTCTGGTACAAGTCTTAAATGAGCGTTAAGCGCTTTCTGTGAAATTTGGTCGAAATCGGACGTCGTTTGACGTATTTCGGACTAAAATAAAAAATTTGGAAGTTATGAACTTTGAAATGAAATTATTAGTTTTGGGGGTTGAATCATTGACTTTGATGTTATATTGGTGATTTGATCGCTCGAGCAAGTTCGTGTGATGTTATTGAGTTGGTATGCATATTTGGCTTGAGCCCCGAAGGCTCGGGAGTGTTTTGGAGGTGGTTCGGGGTGTTTTGGACTTAGGAAATCTCGCAGATTTTCTGCAATTTTTGCATAGACTTTTTCTTCTTCGCGTTCGCGGACGCCCTTCGCATTCGTGGACGCCCTTCGCGTTCGCGATGCGCAGTTCCCCCCTCTTCACGGACGCGGACGCCCTACGCGTTTGCGTATCAGCTGCCCAGGACCCCCTTCCCTTTTCCCTACGCGTTCGCGTAGGCCAGCTTGTGAACTCCTTCCCATTTTCCTCTACGCGTTCGCGTAAAGACATCGCGAACGCGATGCTCAGAAAACCCCAAACCTTCTCGGATGCGACCCTATGTCGCGAATGCGATGAACAAAATTCGCCTAGTGGTTTTAGTTCCGAAAAACAGAACACTTACGGGATTTTCATCCCATTTCTCAACTCTCTCTTCTCCAACACCATTTTTGGGCGATTCTTCATCAAACTTCTTGGGTAAATGATTTTTGACTCGTTTTCTTCATCTTCTATCAATATTATTCGAATTCCTAGCCCTAAAACATGAAATCAAAGTAGAAATTAGGACTTTTGGGTGGAGTTAGGTTTTTGGGTATTTGGGCGATTCAACCTCAATTTGGGGTCAAATTCTTAAATAAATTATATATTTGAACTCGTGGGTTATGGGTGATTGGAATTTGGTCCGAGTCTCGAGTTTGGACCATGTGGGCCCGGGGTCGGATTTTGGTATTTTTGGAAGAATGATAGGAAATTCATTTGTAGGCTATGGAATTGTATTTTTAAGCAATTATTGATAATATTGAACTAATTATGGTTGATATCATTGTTTTGGAGTTGGATTCTATAGGAAAGGCTGTGTGAGAGGCTTGATTGCTATTTTCGGACCGAGGTAAGTATTTGTTCTAACTTTGGCTTGACGGAATAGGATTAGGACATTATTCGCTATGTGCTATGTGGAGTTGGTGTATAGGTATGGTGACGGTTACCTATGCGCCCGAGTCTAGCATGACTGTGGGTCTTAAATTGCTTCAATTCGAATAATGTGGTATGACTTGTTTCTAAATTGATTGAGTTCACATGATATGATCGGTTGAGGACAAATAGGGCCTTGTATAGAATGTTGAAGCATTGGATCGACTTAGAGTTGTTGGTATTTGAGTGTTAGAAGTGGAAGACCTATGATTATTTCCCTTGTCTGGATTTTGGTATAAATTGAACTCTCCCTTGCCGGGATATTGGTATAAATGGAACCTTCCCTTTTCGGGATATTTGAGCTATTAGTTATACTCCCTCGTCGGGACTCTTGTATTTTGATGTTACTCCCCTTGCACTTGTGTTGCGAATGATGTTGGGTGAGTTTTGTTGGTAAATATCGATGATCGGGTTGCACGCCACAACGAATTAATTGTCGAGGATCGGGTTGCATGCCACAATGGTATTAAATGTTGAGGATCGGGTTGCACGTCGCAACGGTATTTAATATTGAAAAATCGGGTTGCACGCTGCAACGGTATTAAATATTGAGGATCGGATTGCGTGCCACATCGGGAATATGGATTGAGTATACTGTTCTTTTTGTTAAGCTTTTTGGTATTTCATTATCAGTTGTTATCCGCTCAGTTTTTATTCTTGTTAGGTGATTTATGTATTTGAACTGTTATACCCCACTTCATGCTTCCCTCCCATTTTAACTGTTTAGATTAGCGTATTCTCCTGTTATTGCATATATCTGTACAAGTTATTTGTGGTAGATCTTGTCTAGCCTTATCACTACCTCGCCGGGGTTAGGCCAGTCACTTACAAGCACATGGGGTTGGTTGTGCTGATGCTATATTTCTGTGCCTTTTTGTACATAGATCAGGGAGCAGCTTACGGACTGCCGCAACAGTTCTAGACCAGGAGCCGACCTTCAGTCGAAAGACTCTTAGGTAGCTTAGCTGACGTCCGCGGACTCGGAGTCTCATCTATGTTATTTCAGTTTGTTTATTAGTATTGAGAAAGACTCTTGTGTATTTTATTTTAGACTGATGTTTCTAGTACTCCTTAGTAATCCGTGAGTGGTGACACCAGATACTGGATAGAGATATGTTTTAAATTTCTGCATTATGATATCTTTTTTGTTAACAGTCTTCCGCACATTTGAAATATTTAATTCAGTTTAGCATATTGTTTTAGATAAAAACTTTGTGAAATGTTTAAATAGTTGGCATGTCTAGCTCCGATAGTAGGCGTCATCACGACCCCAATGGTAGGAAATTCGGGTCGTGACAAGTTGGTATCAGAGCACTAGGTTACTTGGGTCTCACACGCACGGACAAGCTCGGTAGAGTCTGAGATATCGGTACAGAGACGTCTGTATTTATCCCCAGAGGCTACAGAGTTAAGAAAATTTCACTTTGTTCATTCTTGTCATGCGATTTTGTTTTCTCAAATATTGATTGTCGTTCTACTTTGTTCTTTCGTAGATGGAAAGAACATGTGCGTTTTCTTCTACCGTGCAGCAGCTCGAGCCCCCAGCAGCAGCTCCCGCGAGGGATAGAGGCCGACGCCGAGCCAGAGGCCGTGGTTGGGGCAGAGCTCAGCCCCGGGTTGCAGTTCCAGAGGTGGAGCCTCATATTGAGTATGATGAGAAGGTTCCAGCCCCACTCCAGTGGGCCCGGCTCAGGTCCCAAGAGGGGTTATGTTCCCCCGGACCTCTTGGATGCTCTAGTCCGACTGGCAGGCTTTATAGACAGTGTCCCTAGAGTGGGTTTGCTGCCAGTAGCACCAGTCACTTCTCAGGCTGGAGGAGGAGTTCAGACTCCTGCTACACGTACTCCAGAGCAGGTAGCTCCCCGGACTCAGGTATCACATCTCAGGCCGTAGATGGAGCGACCATGTCTTCGGATGCTTTGTGGAGACTTGATCGGTTCTCCAAGATTTTCACCACCAGTTTCAGCGGTTCTTCATCGGAGGATCCCTAGGATTTTCTATTAAGTTGTCATGAGATCCTCAGGATTATGGGTATAGTCGAGATCAACGTGGTCGATTTTGCACCTTCAGGCTTGCAGGATCCGCCAAGACTTGGTGGAGGGATTATTGCCTATCTAGATCAGCAGGGTCTCTAGCTTTGACATGGGATCATTTTGCGGAGTTATTCTTGGAGAAGTTTCTCCCCATCACTTAGCGGAAGATAATTCGTAAATAGTTTGAGCGCCTCCAGCAGGGCTCTATGACAGTTACATAGTATGATACTAGAATAATTGATTTGGCAAGCCATGCAGTTGTGATACTCCCTACAGAGCGAGAGAGGGTTCGGAGATTCATTGATGGATTGAATCAGCCGATCCGCCTTCAGATGGCCATGGGAGTTGGTAGTGATATTTTCTTTCAGGAGGCAGCCAATGCAGCCGCCGCGTAGATATGACACTCGCTCGAGGAGGTGGTCAGGGGTTAGATAAGAGGCCTCGACATTCAGGTAGGTTCAGTGGTACCTCATCTCGAGGTAGGGATTCATATGATAGAGGCCACCCTCAGAGGCCCTTTTAATCAGCAGTTCAGGTTTCACGCGGTACCGCGGGCGGTAGTGGTTCTCAGCATCACTACTCTGATCAGCAGCCCAATAGTGCACTACCGCTTTAGAGCCTTCGAGGAGGTCATTCAGGGCATCAGGGTTAGCCGCAGCCTTCTCAGTTGCTGCATTCTATTGGGTGTTATGAGTGGGGAGATCTCAGTCACATTAGGAGACATTGCTCGAGGTTAAAGGGTGCTCGATCACAGCAGCAGGGTCCTCGTCCCATGATTCAGGAAGCAGGTGATCCACAGGCCGCCCAGTCAGCTAAAGGTGGGGTAGAGACCATAGTGGTGGAGGTAGGGAGCATAAAGGTGGAGCTCAGACCGCCAGAGGCAGGGGTCAGCCAGTAGCAGATCGTCCCAGAGACACAGTTCAGGGAGGTGGGGGCCAGCCCTATTGGTATGCTTTGCTAGCCAGGCCAAAGGCCGAGTCATCAGATGTTGTGATTACAGGTACTATACTGGTCTGTGATAGGGGTGCTTCGGTGTTATTTAATCCGGGATCTACTTATTCCTATGTGTCGCCCTATTTTGCACCCTATTTGGTTATGCCTAGTGAGGATTTAGGTATTCCTATATGTGTTTACATCAGTTGGTGATTGATAGTGGTCGACCGAGTGCATCGTTCATGTGTGGTAGTATTTGAGGGTCTTGAGACCTCTGTCGACTTATTACTCTTAGATATGGTGGACTTCGACGTTATATTGAGGATGGATTGGTTGTCCCTGTATCATACTATTTTAGATATTCACGCTAAGACCGTGACCTTGGCCTTGCCAGATTTGCCCTGACTTGAGTGGAGAGGGACCCCAGGTCATGCCAGCCGCAGTGTTATTTCGTATGTCAAGGCTCGACATATAGCCGAGAAAGGGTGTCTAGCATATCTGGCATATGTTCGCGACTCCAGCGCAGAGGTTCCATCTATTGACTTTGTTCCTATTTTTCGAGAGTTCCCCGAGCTTTCCCTTCAGACCTGCCGAGTATGCCGCCTGACAGGGATATTGATTTCTCTATTGATATGTGTTGAAGGAGCAGCTTCGTGACTTGCTTGATAAGGGTTTCATTAGACCCAGTGTATAACCTTGGGATGCACCAGTGTTATTTGTGAAGAAAAGGATGGGTCAATGAGAATATGCATTGATTACTGGCAGTTGAACAAGGTGACGATAAAGAACAAGTACCCACTTCCGAGGATTGATGATTCATTCGACCAGCTTTAGGGTTCTAGGGTGTTCCCGAAGATAGATTTGAGGTCTGGTTGTCATCAACTGAGGATTAGGGCGTCTGATGTCCCTGAGACAATATTTTGCACTCGGTATGGGCATTATGAGTTTTTGGTCATGTCATTTGGGTTGACCACTGCTCCGGCAGTATTCATGGAGTTGATGAACCGAGTGTTCAGGACCAATTTGGATTTGTTTGTGGTTGTATTCATTGACGACATTTTGGTATACTCCCACAGTCAGGAAGAGCATGATCAGCACCTCAGAGTGATTCTTCAGACTCTGAAGGATAGTCAGTTGTACGCCAAGTTCTCAAAGTGCGAGTTTTGGTTGAGTTCAGACGCATTCCTGGGTAATGTCGTATCAATAGAGGGTATTCAGGTGGACCCCAAGAAGATAGAGGCAGTCAAGAACTGGCCTCGACCAGCTTCAGCTACAGAGATCTGGAGCTTCTTGGGGTTAGCTGGTTACTACCAACGTTTCATGGAGGGGTTTTCATCCATTGCAGCCCCGATGACAAGATTCACCCAGAAGGGTGCCCAGTTCAGGTGGTCAGACGAGTGCGAGGCGAGCTTCCAGAAGCTCAAGATAGCTCTAACTACGGGATCATGGCCTCATACTGTTTATTGTGATGCCTCCCGTCTCGGGCTTGGCGCAGTGTTGATGCAAAATGGAAGGGTCATAGCATATGCTTCGAGGCAGTTGAAGATCCACGAGAAGAATTATCTAGTTCATGACCTAGAGTTGGCGGCGATTGTTCATGCCTTGAAGATATGGAGGTATTATTTATATAGAGTGACGTGTGAGGTGTACAGGGATCACAAGAGCCTTCACTACATGTTCAAACACAAGGAGTTGAATGTGAGGCAACAGAGGTGGTTGGAGTTGTTGAAAGACTATGAAGTTTCTATCTTATACCACCCGGGAAAAGCCAATGTGGCGGTCGATGCGTTGAGTAGGAAGTCCGGTAGCATGGGTAGTCTTGCCTATATTCCGGTCAGCTAGAGACAGCTTGCTTTGGATGTTCAAGACTTGGCCAATCGATTTGTGAGATTGGATATTTCTGAGCCTACAGGGTGTTAGCTTGCATGGTTACTCGTTCGTCGTTGATGGAGCGTATTCGGGAGCGGCAGTTTGATGATCCCCATTTGTGTGTCCTATGAGACACGCTGCTAGGAAGATGACCTCGGGAGATGATGGTGTAATGAGATTGCAGGGCGATTTTGTATGCCGAATGTTGATAGTATTTAGGAGTCGATCTTAGCGGAGGCCCATTGTTCTCGGTATTCTATTCATCCCGGCGCCGCGAAGATATATCAGGATTTTAGGCAGCATTTTGGTGGCATAGAATGAAGAAAGACATTATTGCATATGTGGCTCGTTGTCTGAATTGTCAGCAGGTTAAGAACGAGCATCAGAGACCTGGTGGTTTATTTTAGAGGATTGAGCTTCCCGAGTGGAAGTGAGAGATTACCATAGATTTTTTTACTGGCCTTCCGATGACTCTGAAGAAGTTTGATGCTATATGGGTTATTGTTGACAAGCTGACCAAGTCAGCGCATTTTATTCCAGTTCCCACCACCTATTCATCCAAGAGATATGCCGAGATGTATATCAGAGATATCGTTCGCCTTCATGGGGTGCCTATATCTATCATTTCGGACCGGGGCCCACAGTTTACCTCACACTTTTGGAGAGCGGTACAGTAGGAGTTGGGCACCTAGGTTTAGTTGAGTACAGAATTTTACCCCCATATGGATGGTCAGTCCGAGATGACAATTCATATTCTTAAGGAAATGTTCCGAGCTTGCGTTATTGATTTTGGAGTCTCGTGGGACCAGTTCTTGACTTTAGCAAAGTTTGCCTACAACAACAACTACTAGTCCAGTATTCAGATGGCTCCGTATGAGGCGTTGTATGGTAGGCGGTGTCGTTCCCGAGTCGGATGGTTTTGAGCTAGGAGAGGATCAGTTATTGGGTACAGATCTAGTACAGGAGGCCTTGTATAAGGTCAAGATCATTCAAGACAGACATCGGTCAGCTCAGTCTAGGCAGAAGAGTCATGCAGATCACAAGGTCATGGATGTCGCTTTCATGGCTGGTGAGCGAGTATTCCTCCGTGTATCACCAATGAAGGGCGTGATGAGATTCAAAAAGAAGGGCAAGCTTAGCCCTAGGTTTATTGGCCCATTTGAGATTCTCGATTGCGTTGGGAAGGTGGCTTATAGACTTGCCTTGTCGCCTAGCTTGTCAGCCCTGTATCCGGTTTTTCATGTATCCATGCTTGAAGGTATCACGACTTTCCCGCCCACGTGTTAGATTTCAGCACTGGCTAAATGGACAAGGATCTATCATATGAGGAGAAGCCGGTGGCTATTTTAGACCGGCAAGTTTGATAGTTGAGGTCGAGGAGTTTTCCTTCAGTGCATGTTTAGTGGAGATCTCAACCTATTGAGGCATTGACCTGGGAGTCCGAGTTTGATATGCGGAGCTGTTATCCCCATCTACTCACCGAATCAGGTACTTCTTTCTTTTGTCCGTTCGAGGACAAACGGTTGTTTTATAGGTGAAGGATGTGACGACCCAAAGGGTCATCACCGTAATTCTCCCTTTTTCCGTGCTTCCGAGGCCTTGAAAACCGATAATTTGATTGCCTCGATTTGCATGCACGAAGATGGAAAGTTTTTATGTGGAAGTATATGAATTTTCTGTTAAAAAATATGAATTTTGATAGTAATATTGATATAGTTGACTTTGGTCAACATTTTGGGTAAACGGATCTGGACCCGTGATGTGACGGTCTCGGAGGGTCTGCAGGAAAATATGGGACTCGGCGTATTCCCAAAATCAAATCCCGAGGTCCTAGATCCGAGAAAAGAAGTTTTTTGTGAAATTGTTTTATAAAAATGTTTAAGGTAAATGAAAATGAAATTTGATCAAAACGTAATGGTATCAGGCTCATATTTTTGTTCCGGCTCCCGGTACATGTCTTAAATAAGCGTTAAACGCTTCCTGTAAAATATGGTCGAAATCGGACGTCGTTTGACGTGTTTCGGACTAAAAATGGAAAATTTGGAAATTATGAACTTTGAAATGAAATTATGAGTTTTGGGAGTTGAATCGTTGATTTTGATGTTATATTGGCGATTTAATCACTCGAGCAAGTTTGTGTGTTATTGAGTTGAAATGCATATTTGGCTTGGAGCCCCAAGGGCTCGAGAGTGTTTTCGAGGTGGTTCGGGGTGTTTTGGACTTCGAATATCTGACAGATTTTCTGTAATTTTTGCACAAACGTTTTCCTCTTCACGTTCGCAAACGCCCTTCGCGTTCGCGATGCCCAATGCCCCCCTCTTCGTAGATGCGATGCCCTACGCGATCGCGTATCAGCTGCCCAGGACCCCTTTCCCTTTTCCCTACGCGTTCGTGCGTGGGCTATGCATTCCCGTAAGCCAGCTTGTGAACCCCCTCCCATTTTCCTCTACGCGTTCGTGTAAAGACATCGCGAACGCGATGCTCAGAAAACCCCAAACCTTCGCGGATGTGACCCTATGTCGCGAACGCGATGAACAAAATTTGCCCAGTGGTTTTAAGTTCCGAAAAACAGAACACTTACGGGATTTTCATCCCATTTCTTAACTCTCTCCTCTCCAACACTTTTTTTGGGAGATTCTTAGGCGATTCTTCATCAAACTTCTTCAGTGAGTAGTTTTTGACTCGTTTTCTTCATCTTCCATCAATATTATACGAATTCCTAGCCCTAAAACATGAAATCAAAGTAGAAATTAGGGCTTTTGGGTATAGTTAGATTTTTGGTAATTTTGGGCGATTCAACCTCAATTTGGGGTCAAATCGTTAAAAATGATATATTTGAACTCGTGGGGTTATGCGTGATTGGAATTTGGTCCGAGCCACGAGTTGGGACCATGTGGGTCTAGGGTCGGATTTTGGTATTTTTGGAAGAATGATAGGAAATTAATTTCTAGGCTATGGAATTGTGTTTTTAAGCTATTATTGATAATATTGAACTAGTTATGGCTAGATATCGTTGTTGCGGAGTTGGATTCTAGAGGAAAGGCAGTGTTAGAGGCTTGATTGCTATTTTCGGACCGAGGTAAGTGTTTGATCTAACTTTGGCGTGAGGGAATAGGATTAGGACATTATTTGCTATATGCTATGTGTAGTCGATGTATAGGTATGATGACGGTTACCTATGCGCCCGAGTCTAGCATGGCCGTGGGTCTTAAATTGCTTCAATTCGAATAATATGGTGTGACTTGTTGCTTAAATTGATTGAGTTCACATGATATGATCAGTTGAGGACAAATAGGGCCTTGTATAGAATGTTGAAGCATTGGTTCGACTTAGAGTTGTTGGTATTTGAGTGTTAGAAGTGGAAGACCTGTGATTATTTCCCTTGCCAGGATTTTGGTATAAAATAAACCCTCCCTTGCCGGGATATTTGAGATGTTAGTTATATTCCATAGTCGGGACTCTTGTATTTTGATGTTACTCCCCTCGCACTTGAGTTGCGAATGATGTTGGGTGAGTTTTACTGGTAAATATCGAGGATCGGGTTGCACGCCACAATTGATTTATATTCGAGGATCGGGTTGCACGCCGCAAAGGTATTAATGCTGCAACAGTATTAAATGTTGAGGATCGGATTGCACACCACAAAGGTATTAATGCCGCAACAGTATTAAATGTTGAGGATCGGGTTGCACGCCGCAATAGTATTAAATGTTGAGGATCGAACTGCGCTGCAACAGGAATATGGACTGGGTATATTGTTCTGTGTATTAAGCTTTCTAGTATTTCTTTATCAGTTATTATCCGCTCAATTTTCATTCTTGTTAGCTGATTTCTGTATTTTAATTCAGTTTATCATATTCTTTTAGATAAAATCTTTATGAAATGTTTAAATAGTTGGCTTGCCTAGCTCCGATAGTAGGCGCCATCACGACCCCGGTGGTGGGAAATTCGGGTCGTGACATCCCCATCATTACGACATTCGACATAAGCGACAAGGGCAAGCCCTCTCCACGAATGGTAAACTTCCGCAACTCAAGCAATGCCAAGTCATGGCAAACATAAGAAGGTTTTCGACTATAAATATCATGTGAAGAGATTCGGAAAAGGGGTGGCTTCTCCTACTTCCCCTCCAATACTCTAACAGGTCGAAAACAATAAGGAGAATTCCGCTCTGAAAGAGAAAGGATTCTTCACTTATAGAGAGAGGAAGGGAGCTCCATCTTGGTACCAAAAAGGGGGGGGGGGGGGGGACAAATCAATTGTGATTCTCTTTCCCTCCTCTAAGGAGGGGCAAGGAAAAACTTTATCATTAATAAGATATTTTGATGTTTTATCTATTCAATATACAAATGTTGTTTATTTGTCTTCCGACCCGACAATAATTATGATTGAGTACGATTTACCCCTTCACACGTTTTTTTATTGATTTGCTTTGAAAGAGTTTAACATATTTTGAGTCAAATAATTTGCCGCCATCTGTGGGAATTTCCTAGTGAAAACACCTAGTTTTTTTCCGGATCAAATCCAAAGAATCAGGAGAAGAGAATCTAGCTCACAACAGATTTGAGGGCAGCCTGTGGAGGAAAGAAAAATTGAACGGGTTAGCAAGGTCTAGAATTCCCTTCCCTACCGGTCCAGAGCACTCTGAAAAATCGGTGCTGCAATCTATCTTTCCCCCTTCTCAAAACTGCCGGGCAGAGACAAGGAACATCCTATCCTCGTTTTACATACTTCACTAAATCGGACACCGACATAGGGATACCTAGGCTGAAGAATCAAAAATCATCTCAGGATGGCTGGACCCGTGCCGATAAGTGGCATCTTCAAAATAAACAGCCGAAGTCATGTGAGAAACTATCACACGCATACAAACTGGGAAGCTATTAGCACCTAGTGACCATAGCGTTGAACCATTGATGCGAGCAATGCCTGCCAAACTGGGAATTCGGACAAGGGCCTTCGCCATGAAAGATAGAAAGTTTCGACCTCGTTCGAACTCAATACAAAATGCTATTTCGATAAGTGCAAAAAAACACCCTTAAGGCCAAGGAACTTCGCCATCAAAGATAGAAAGTGTCGACCTCATTCGAACTCAAGACGGGCTGTTATTTCGATAAGTTCAAAACAACACCCTAAATGCCAAGGGCCTTCGCTATTAAATATAGAAAGGTTTGAACTCGCTTGAACTCAAGACGGGCTGTTATTTCGATAAATTCGAAATAACACCCGTAAGGCCAAGGGCCTTCGCCTTCAAAGATAGATAGTTTCGACCTTGTTTGAACTCAAGACGGGCTGTTATTTAGATAAGTTCAAAATAACACCCTTAAGGTCAAGGTCTCAAGTTCAAAACCCACTAGGTGCGAACAATTTTTGAGGGCCATGAGATCAGGCAAAACCTAAATTAACCATGGTGAACTTGTGGGAAACTCCTTGCCGAGGGCCTGTGCACACCTGGGATTAGTCGGGGTTTATAGAAACTCGGACACCCAGTGCAAATAAAAAAACAAAAAAAAGTTTATCACAAGTTACATCTATAATATGCTGAAAATTAGGTCAAATGTAGCTGAGCGTCTCCTAATATACTTGAAATTATTGGATGATCTACCTACCAAATTGAAGATCTATGAGTCTATTTTTTAATGCATTAAATAATTTTTCTGTATGACAATGGAGTATAGAGATATTCGCATTTTTGCGAGACTATGCAAGCAGCTCCTATGGGACTCACTTAGGCGGTGCTCGACGTAATTCACTTTAAAACGATTTGGACGCCTATTTTCTGCTTATTTTAGAGTCAACTTCATCTCCAAACTTCTCCTAAACCTCCGAAACAGATACCATAAGGGTTTGAAGTGATTCTAAAGTGATTACACTATATTTTAACATCAAAAGTTAGTTCTAGTGAAGAACAACATCTCTTTGAGGTTGTGTTGTCATTGAGGATAGTTGTGGGTTGTATTTGGCTGAAGTTTCAAGTTTTTCTCTACTGTCTACGGTGATCATAACAACCTACTAATTTTGCTTAAGCTTTGTTATATGTTGGTTAAATTGTTAGGATGATAAACTACAAGATAATACTTGGATTAGTCTAAGTTACTTTTACGGTGCTGTATTTTCATTGAGGGATGTTGTATGCTAAATATAACTTAGATTTTAACTTGAAGCTACTGTATGAGGTATGTATATTGTGTTCTTTCATGTTCTTAAGGTTATTTTGATGTTGATTAAGTTAAATGGATGGACTAGAGATGAACTAGTGAATAAAGTTGCTAATTGAGGATAGTTGGATTTGTGAATTATTTTCATTATTATAAATATATGGTATAAGGTTGGAATCATTGATGAATGATCTAATTATCATGTTAATGACACTGTTAAGTTGAATTAAGAAGCCAATAAGGGGTGATATGGGGTATACAGATTCCAATCAGAGCTTGCCGTTTGTTGTAAAGCAGTTGTGACTTGTTGTTGCTATATGGTGTCTCTTTATTGATATTTATATGTTGATGGATTTCTCTGGTTCTTTTTGTTGGTATATGGTATTGGAGGAGGCTCTTGTTACAGGGGCTGCCCAAATTTACATAAACGAGTTACTAGTTTAAGTTGCAGACTTAGCCTTTACACAGCACTAAATTTGGATCTCCTTATACTATGGTAGATTGAGTTGAGTTGCTTGAAAATTTGCTTGGAAGGTATTAAGCACTCAATGGAGTTAAGGTATGTTAAGGCTATATCTTCTTTCCTTTTTGGCACTGTCCATATGATACCACAAAACAAGAAAGCACACAACTTTCATAAATGATCATATTCTTAGAAGTACCTCAGAGGCTTGATGGTGTCATGTACTCATATACCTATGCATGATATGATATTTATACGCAGATACATGACATTAAATGTCATGATTCACAGAGATATTTAGACTTACAAGTTGAGTTTCTTACTCCATGTTTCTTTCATGTCTTTTATATGCTGCTATCATGCCTTATATACTCTGTATTTTATTTGTACTATCGTCTCTTTTGCCTGGGGACGCTGCGTTTCATGCTCGTAGGTCTCGATAGACAATTTGACAGTCGTCGTCGTAGGCTATCAGCTCCGCGGAAGGTGTTGGTGAACTCCACTTATATTGGAGTTGTCTATTTGGACAGTACGATTTGGACATGTATTGACTAGTGTGGCGGGGCCCTGTCCCGACCTTTGTGACGTTTATGTACTCTTAGAGACTTGTAGACAGATGTCATATGAATATGGATACTAGTATGGTCTTGGCGGCTAATGTTTTGAGTATAGAAATGATCATGTCGGCCTTATAGGCCCATATATCACATCTATAAACTTATATGTTATTTTGGGTCGTCTAATGTATAGTTTTCCCGTATGTTTTATTCTGGTTATCTCATGACGGCCCTTCTGGCCCATTTTTCCATAATGGTATGATAAGAAACATTTAGTTGGTACTCGGTTGACTAAGGTACCAGGTGCCCATTGTAACTCTCCTATTTGGGTAGTGACAACAAACCTTGTGCCACTATAACAATCCACACGAGAGAAACCTGCTGCCCAGGTATTTCTTCTTTGCAAACACAAAAGTTGCCTCGCATTCGTGAAGCACAAAACGTTACTGCCCAAAATCCTCCTACACGAATGCGGGAGGCCACTTGCGGATGCGATGCACACTGAGTCAGACCTTGGCGAACGCGATCCTTCTTACGTGAACGGGAAGAACAACATCACCTACCTCCAATAACCCTTCGCAAACTGTCACGACCCGGATTTTCCAACTTCGGGGGTCGTGATGGCGCCTACTAGTAGGAGCTAGGCAAGCCAAACTTAATCACCTTTCACTAAGCACCTATTCCTTTTAATAATTAACAACGATAAAAATAAAGGCAGCGGAATTTAATTCATAAGTGGAAGTCTTAAATTACAAAATGACTTAATAAAATACGAAATTCCCAACATAAATCTCTACCGAAGAACTAGAGTCAGATACTCACGAACTTCTATAAAATACTAAATACAATGTCTGAATAAAAAAATATGAAGTTCTATTTGTTCCAGTACAAGGAAAACAAACTAAGGTAAGGATAGAAGAGACTCCGGGCATGCGAACGTCTCCAAGGCTACCTCGATGTCTCTGGACAGAAAGCTCACTCCCAGAATGCTACTACCACTCAAATGCTGCTCCAACACCTGGATATGTGCAAAACGATGCACAGACTGTAGCATCAGCACAACCGACCCTATGTGCTGGTAAGTGCCTGGCCTAACCACGCGAAGTAATGATGAGGCTAGAACCAGATTCCAGATAAACCTGTGCAGATATATATACAAATAAAAAGAGAAACAATAGAACTAAACAAGTAAAAAGGGGAGAGGGAAAACATGCTTCGGGGAAACAGATGAAATTAGAATCTTAGGAAATATCATGGAAATACTACACATTAACTTACACACGTAATAAACATAAAAAACTATCACTCTTAAATTTTTATAATATCACGTGGTAGGCGTACCACTCGATCCATTTCATAATATCACGTGGTAGGCGTACCACTCGATCCCATTTCATAATATCACGTGGTAGGCGTACCACTCTATCCCATTTCATAATATCTCGTGGTCGGCATGCCACACGTTCCCATTTAATAATATCTTGTGGTTGGCGTGCCACACGTTCCAATTTCATAATATCTCGTGGTCAGCGTGCCAAACATTTCCATTTCATAATATCACGTGGTCGGCTTGCCTCACGTTCCCATTTCATAATATTTCGCGGTCGCCGTGCCACACGTTACCATTTCATAATATCTCGTGGTCAGCGTGCCATACGATCCCATTTCTTTCAACACAATACACAAAATAATCCTGGAAAGGGAGAAAAATATTATAATAAACTATCCCCCCAAGGAAGATCCAGCTATAACCAAACTCATTCAATTTCTACTTAATACAATTAAATCCATACTTAGTCTCAAGAATTACTGGCTCACTGTTAAAGATTTTCAACCAATTCCTCATAAACAACAATTACGAATTCGATAATATAACAATTGATGACCCACGGTCATACTCGATACCAGTGTATAGATACTTGTCTCCATGCCTCTAACACTTACCTAAACTTCCACGTCTAAATCAATCTACAACAACCACTTCCCCTCTCGAATTTGGCTCCAACTCAATCAAATCTAAGAAACAACGACTTTATAATATCAATAATGGCTAAACAAATCAAACCCAATGCCTAAATATAGATTCCCAACCTTTATTCCAAAAATTCCAAATTTGACCCGGGCCCACTTGGTCAAAATACGAGGTTCAGACCATATTCATATGACCCATTCCCCCACGAGCCCGAATATACAATTTGTTTTCAAATTCGACCCCAAAACGAGGTCTAAATCAAAGAAAATTAAGAAGCCCTAACTCTACCACTTTCCCCCCAATTTCAACATTAGATTACATGATTTAAGCTTATGAATTCAATAGTTACTGATGGAAAATGAAGAAAACAATTTGGAATTTACTAACCCAAGTGTTCTTGATGGAAGGAAGCTTCAATGGACTCCCAAGTGCTTGGGGAAGAAGAGAGTTCGAGTATTTTTGAAAGAAACCCGTAGCTATTGTTTCCTGAACTTAAATTATACATGGGCAACATTTACCTTTCACGTTCGCTGAAAAAGAGATGCGTTCACGAAGGGTCTCACTGACTGGTCAGCGCGGTCGTGAAGAGGGTAACGCGAACGCATAGAAGAAATGCTGGGGGTCCAAAAGTTTGGTCAATGGGAACGCGAAGAAGAGATTAATAGAGCTACGCGAATGAGAGTCTGCTAATGCGAACACGTGAGGTCTTACGGAACGCGTTGAACGAAACATTGAAGCTATCAACCGAGAGAACTGGTACGCGAACACGAAGGAGGAAAAGTCTAAGGGAACGCGAACGCGGGCTGAAGATCGTGATCGCGAAGAAGAAAATAACAATGCACAAATTGCAGATTTTCTGCAACTTTCTAAGTTCAAAAACCACTCCGACACACCTCCAAAAGACTCCCGAGCCATCATGTCTCCTAACCTAACACACACTAACTCAACAACATCATACGAACTTAACCGTGCAATCAAATCGTCAAAATAACGTCAAAAAACGAGGAATCAAACCTCACAATCATCACGTTTTCATCAAACTTCTTAAACTTTTATTTTTAGATATTTAGGTCCGAAACATGTCAAACGATGTCCGATTTCAACTAAATTACACAGAAACGTCTTAAACCACATATAAGACCTGTACCGGATGCCGGAACCAAAATATGCGCCCGATACCAATACTTTTAATCCATTTTCATTTTAAACTTTCATATTAAATCCAGAAAAATAATTTCTTTTAAAAATTTATTTCTCGGGCTCGGGACCTCGGATTTCGATTTCGGACATACGCCCGAGTCCCATATTTTTCTACGGACCCTCTGGAATCGTGACATCACGGTTCCGGGCCCGTTTACCCAAAATATTGACCAAAGTCAACTTTAATCATTTAAAGCCACATTTTAGCAATTTTCACAGAATTTAACATGTAAGCTTTTCAGCTACGCGCCCGGACTGCATATGCCAATCAAGGCAAGTAAAAATGAGATTTTCAAGGCCTCGGAAGCACGAGAAAGAGAGAAAGTAGGTGACGACCCCTTGGGTCATCACACGAACACAGTACCTCCTTCCCGAGCGTGAAGGGCAAATTTCTAGGAACACTTAAACTCCTCTATACGAACGTGGTAGCATCTTCGCGAACATGTGGAACAAAACCGAACACCAGAAACATGTAGTTTTAGCCATCTTCCAGTTCCAAATTCCAATCCGTTAACCATCTAAAATCCATCCAAGGCCCCTCGAGACCTCAAGCAAAAATCTTCAAAAAGTCTGCTTCCGGTCAAACTTTTTAAAAATCTTCCGATTTTTTCACTTTTGTCAATTAACGTCGAAATGACCTACGAACCTCTAAATCAACATTCGGACGCGTCCATAAGATCAAAATCACCATATGGAGCTATTGAAACAAATAAAACTCCGTTTCGGAGTTGTATTCACACAAGTCAACCTACGTTCAACTCTTACAACTTAAATATAAAACTTAGAGATTATGTGTCCTATTTCACTTCGAAACTCTCCCAAACCCGACACCAAACACCCCGACGACTCAAGTAACCATAAAATGAAACTTACGGAGCAATAAATAGGGGATCGTGGCTCAGACTTTCAAAGAGACCGGCCGATTCGTTATAGAAGGTGTTCGTATATTGACTGTCAAATGAATTGTTCTTTGATATTAACATTTTTAGTATATGTTTGAAATATTTTTGAGTTATTAAATATTGTTGCTCATAATACTTTTTATTTAGTTTCTAAATATGTAATTTATATCAAAAAGTTAAAGATTTCAACTCTGATAAGCTCGTCGATAATTTATATCAAAAATTCAAAATTCAAAATTATTTATTCGATATAAATTTGTAAGTTAGCGTTGGACATAGCATTGATTGAAACTTTTAAAAAATTAGGTTTTGAAATTATGTTGAAAATTAATTTTTGAAAGTTAAAGTTGTGTTTGGACATGCATTTTATTCGAAAAAACATTAAAATTTTGTGAGTGAAAGAAAACTTTTCACCCAAGAACCTAAATCAGTTTTTGGAAATGTGGAAATATTTGATTTTTTCCTTCCCAAACTATGATCATATTTATAAAGAAACAACGTTTTAAAAAAAATGAAAAAATAAAGACAAAATCTATGAAAGATAAGTTTTTCCATAGAGTTTCAACGGTATTAATGTCAAAAAGTCTTTCCCACATTTGGCAGGTTTTGGTGATTCTCCGTCGAATTATTATTATTATTATTATTATTATTATTATTATTATTATTATTATTTATTTATTTATTTATTTATTTATTTTTTTAGGAAAATACATTTCGTTTATTTTATAAATAATCCAATTTAATCCTTCCCCGCATCGGTTATGCTCCGGCAATTTAGAATAATATTTGTAGAATGAAGTCAGCTGGAGGTCAGAATTGCATAATGCATGATTGTTTAGATATTTTATACAAATATATTTATTTATTTGGGTGTTATCTGATTTCCACTATCATATTGTATATTAACGTATTTTAAATTCATCAAAAAGATAAAAATTGCAGATTATACTGTATCTACTTTTTTGATTTCCTTTACCGGATTACTGTAACTTATATTAAATTCAACAAAAAGATTATGGCTATAAATACCGTCACTCTGCTTTCATCTAACAATCTAATTAAGTTCAAAGGTTTAACAAATACATATATTTTTCTCAATCAAACAGAAAAAGTGCCTTATATTAAAAATCATGAATTTTAAGGTTGTAGGTGTGGTTTTTCTCACAATAATTTTTGTAGCAAATGCTGAAACAATTGGTGAGGTGAAAATATCTTGCCAAAAAAAGTGTAGAACTTCATGTATTTTCGATCTCTGCTATAGGCATTGTATGAAGCATTGTTTGCCTCCAGTTTCTACTAAAGAAACGAATTGTCAACTTTCTTGTTCAACTCATCGTTGCTCCAAATTTAAAGAAGGTACAGTTCATTTTCTAAATTCTTTTATTATAATCTATGTTCAGCGACGGATCATTGACAAGAAGGGGAATTTTAGAGGAACGGTAAAATTGTTTTCGTGTGACATATATGTCACGTGTTCGGACCGTAAAAACAACCACTAATACTTGCATTAGAGGAAGTTGTCTATATCATATCCATTGACATCCGATCATTCCCCGAACCCTGTGTGAATGTAAGATATTTTATGTACCGAAGTGCCTTTTCTAGATCATTAACGAATTTTGTAGCTAATTCCTACTTTTTCTTAGTAGTATATTTGTTCAGACTAATATAACCTAATTTTACATACATTTAACAAACTCTTGGCAGATGGAGAGGCAATGGGAAGCTGCTTGGATGCATGTTCAACAAAATACTGCACCTAGAATTCCATGTAATCTTATGCTGTTTGTTCTAAATAGCAGAGTAATTAAAAAAAATAGGAAAAATAAATGTTATCTTGATGACTCCCAATGTAAATCAAGATTTATGCTTCAATGAAATAGTAATACTTTTGACAACGTCGGTCTTTTATTTTTTTGCAAATACCTTACCATTTCAATGTATCATTTGCCCTCATTTCTATGAGGGTGTCGATTAAACTGGTTGATGTCTCCTGATTATTGTTATGATTAATATAAATCATGAAATATATTAAAATGACGCGATGATTTGATCAAGACGAATAACCACCTTTTGACGGAAATAAAGCTAAATGTAGAGTTGAGGCGGTTAATCGACGAAGATAATTAGTATAGTTTGATGTAAAATTCGTGCTGAATAATTTTAAACCCTAAAAAGAGGAGATTTTGATAGTAAATTGTATTTGTAAAATAATTCTGGAGAAAATAAAATAATACATACAGAAATATAAACAAAACAAAAGTTAATCTGAGCCCACTGAATTCGCAGTGTTTTCTTAAGGAATTTAATCCCCTCTAGTATCCAAGGTTATGGATTATTTCCTCCTAGAATAGAACGAATTACACACTGGTGTAGTGGTACTTCAAACACCAGTGTTTCAGCGAACACTAAGTTCGGTAGCAAATCACACTTATTGTTGCTTTCTTTGATGTTAAAACAATGCAGAAGAAGGAGGAGAAACTTAGAAATTCGTATGAAAAATCTAAGAGAAGGGACTTGTATTTATAAACAATGTTGGACTGAAATATGATGATGTGCAACTCTTCAGAATGATTGTTTATGCAAAACGGCCACAACATAAATGTCATAACATAAATGACTCCTTACTCAAGAATTAATAGGAAAAATTGAAGAGGGTAGTTAATTTTCTGTTACAAAAAACGGTTAGATTTTAATATTAATATTCTTTGATTTAATATTAATGTTTTGGTTATTAACACAGATATTTAATAACATTTCTATTATTATTTACTATAAACAAATAAATTGGTCTAAAAAATTAATCAATCAATCGATCGTTTCACCAAATCCAAATCTGAATCTGAGGCCGATCGAGTGACGACGACGGCGCGGGGCTTGCCTTCTTCTCAACTCTTTAAGAGCTAGAAGAACAGCAATTGCTTATATACCCATTAAAACCCTCTTCTTCTTCCAATATGACACAATGTTCCTTCATCAATGGGAGGAAACTTAAAATTTCACATTAAAAATTTCATTTCCCTCCATTTTCCATTCACCCTCTTTTAAGCCATATTATACTTTAAACCCCAACAATCCCCCACAATGAATAGGGAATGGCTGTATTACTGGAAATATGCATGAAAAACTGTGTGATTCGCAAGCAAGGATCAATTGCATCTGGATAAGTATTTTCCCTTTGAACTTTTCGAAGTGAACTTAAGTCGGATATACTCGATTTATCGATAGATTTGATATATTTGAACCTTCGAACTTTGGTGTATACCGAGACAACCATAAGTCACACAACCAACCCTCAACCATCTTTGGTTCTTATTATTGTGTTCTTTTCAGCCATAAACACCGCCTGGTTTCATAACTGCATAGAAAACTGGCCTTGTAAAATTCTCCTTGAAGCGGCTAACACTTCACACTTACATATGTGATTCCTAAACGTGTCATCTCATAGATACATTATTTGATATATCCCGTATCAAATTTAGAAATTATTAAAAAGCCTTAATGCTTTATCCTTGGTACTGAACATTGTCTCATCACTAAAATGGACCACAAATTTTGTTGACAATGTTGAACCGTCATTAATGACTTTGCTTGATCTCCTTGAACCTAGATCTTGGGATCTCGAGTCTTCTAGGTAGAGTTACCGTCATTATGACTTGTTCTCGGCCATAGTCCCATTCCCCTTGATGATTTTTCAGCTACCTCTCTAGTTAGGCCTTTTGTAAATGGATCCGACACATTATCACTTGACTTTACATAGTCGATCGTGATTCCTATAGAGAGTAATTGCCTAACGGTTTTAAGTCTTCATCGTAGATGACGAGATTTACCATTATACATAACGCTCCCAACTCTTCCAATTGCCGCTTGACTATAGCAATATATGCATATTGGTGCTAACGGTTTGGGCCAAAATGGAATATCTTCTTAGAAATTCTGGAGCCATTCAACTTCTTCACCGGCTTTATTTAAGGCTATGGACTCAGCCTCCATTGTAGAGCAGGCAATACAAGTTTGTTTGGACGACTTTCAAGACACCGCTCCTCCACTAATAGTGAATACATATCACTTATGGATATGGAATCATTTGATCCGGTGATCTAATTTGCATCACAGTATCCCTCAATGACAACGGGGTATTTACTGTAGTGCAAAGCATCTTAGGTATGTTTTAAGTATCCCAAAACTCGTTTCATTTACATCCAATGAGATTGACCTAGATTGCTGGTGTATCGACTCAATTTACTTGTAGCACAAGCTATATCTAGTCGTGTACAATTCATGATGTACATTAAACATCCCAACACACGAGCATAATCCAATTATGATATGTTTTGGCCCTTTTTCTTTGCTAATACAAGATTCATGTTAATTGGAGCCTTTACAACTTTAAAGCCCAAGTGCTTGAATTTTTCAAGTACTGTCTTAATATAATGAGATTGTGGCAATGCTAGACCTTGAGAAGTCTTATGGATCTTAATTCTCCGAATTTAATCAGCAACTCCCAAGTCTTTCATATCAAACTTCCCGGCTAGCATACGCTTACTGGCATTTATATTGGCAATGTCATTACTCATTATCAGCATATCATCCACATATAAGCAACAATGACTATGTGATTTGAAATATCTTTATATACACACATTTATCACATTCATTTATTTTAAAATCATTTGACAACATTGTTTAGTTAAATTTTGCATGCCATTGTTTGGGTACTTGTTTTAGTCCGTAAAAGGACTTAACAAGTCTACACACTTTCTTTCTTTACATGGACCCACAAACCCTTCAGATTGTTCCATGCAGATATCTTCCTCCAACTCTCCTTTTAAGAAGACTGTCTTAACATCTATTTGATGAATTTCAAGACCATAAACTGCAGCTAACACTACTAACGTTTGTTTGGACGTAATTCTTGTAACTAGAGAGTATGTATCAAAATAGTCAAGACCTTATAGTTGTTACCATTTGACCACAAGTCTTGCCTTATATAAAAGATGATGCCATCATCTTTTATTTTCCTCTTAAATATCCATTTAGAACCCAACGGTTTATTTCCAAGAGGAAAATCAATCAATTCTCATGTATGGTTGCTCAATATGGATTCTATTTCACTATTGACTGCCTCTTTTCAAAACAATGACTCCGAAAAAGACATAGCTTCTTTAAATGTTCGAGGCTCATTTTCAAACAAAAAAGTCAGAAAATGTGGTCCAAATGAGTAGACGTTCTTTGACTTTTACAACGTCTTGGATGCTACTAATTAAATGTACTTTATTTTGTTTCTTCCCGAGGTCGTTTAGATCCTTCACCAATCAACTCATATTCCTTTTGAAACATATATATATATATATATATATATATATATATATATATATATATATATATATATATATATATATATATATATATATATATTTCTCAACATTATCTTATTCTATAACCATATTATTATAAATGTTCGGGATTTTCAGTTTTATGAATCAGAAATTGATATGCTTTACTATTGGTCATATATCCAATGAAAACACAATCAATGGTTTTCAGTCCTACTTTTACCCTTTTAGGTTTAGAAACTTGCACTTTCGCCAAACACCCCACACTTTAAAATAATTCAAATTGAGCTTCCTTCCTTATGGAATGGATTTTTTTTTTGCTATGGTGTACTCGATTTAGTATTCGGCTAGCTGTTAGAACGACTTCCCCCAAAAGTTATATGGCAAATAAGAACTTATCAATAATGCGTTCATCATCTCCTTTGATGAACGATTCTTTCTTTCGGCAATCCCATTGGATTGAGGCGTGTAAGGGGCCGTTGTTTGATAAATAATTCCATATTCTAAATATATTAATTCAAAAGGAGATTCACATTCACCACCCTTATCACTTATTATCATTTTGATTTTATTGTTAAGTTACGTTTCAGCTTCATTTTTGTATTGCTTGAATGGGTTTAATATTTTATCTTTACTATTAAGTAAGTAAACATAGAAATATCAAGTACTATCCCCAATAAAAGTTATGAAATACTTTTTTCCACCGCGAGATGATATTGATTTCATATGGTAAATATCTGTGTGAATTAAGTCTAAAGGATTTGAATTCCTTTCAACTAACTTATAAGGATGTTTAATATACTTAGATTTCATATATATTTGACATTTTGATTTGTCGCATTCAAACTTAGGCAATACTTCCAAGTTAATCATTTTTGGCAAGGTTTTATAATTGGCATGACCCAAAATTATATGCCATAATTTATTTGACTCATGTAAGTAAGAGCAAGCTGACATTTTTTATTATTCTCAACAATCATTACATTCAGCTTAAAAAGGACCTCAGTGAAGTAACATTTTCCTACAAATATCTCATTCTTAATTTTTACAAACTTATCGAATAGAAAAACACATTTCAAACCATTCTTAACAAGAAGTCCAGCAGAGACTAAATTCTTCCTAATCTTGAGAACATAAAGGACGTTGTTCAAAGTCACCACCTTGCCAAAAGTCATCTTCAGAAAGATATTCCCACATCCTTAGATGTTTGCGATGGCAGCATTTCCCATAGAAAGAGTCTATTCGGGTCCAATAGGAGCATATATTGCAAAGGCTTCCTTAACAGCACAAACATGGCAAGTGGCTACAGAATCAATACACACTCCTTAGGATTTCCCACCAAGTTGCATTTTGGAAAGCATAGCGCACAAGTCATCAACATCTTCATACTTTTCATCCATGCTTGCTGACCCTGTTCTTGTCTTTCTTCAGAGAACGGCACTCCATATATTTGTGCCCAACTTCCCACAGTTGTAGCAATTTTCGTTGAACCGCTTCTTGCTTGAGTTGCTTTTCGGTCCAGAAGCATGCTTCCTCTTTCTCTTATTTTGAGAAGTATCCTCAATAATGTTTGCTCCAATTATTGTTGAGTTTCTATGGCCTCTCTTTTCAACAACTTTATTTTCCTCTTCAATTCTCAACCAAACAGAGATCTTCAAAGGACATCTCCCTGCGTTTGTGTTTCAAGTAGTTTTTGAAGTCCTTCCACAAAGGAGGCAACTTCTCAATCATCGCTGCTACTTGAAATGCTTCATGAATGACAAGATCTTCAATGAAAATTCTATTAGTAAAATTACTAAGATTACTACTTTCAACATCAGTATTAATTTGATTTATATCATTAGCAAGGAGATCGTGAATAATTACTTGCGATTTCTGGACTTGGGTAATAACAGACTTGCGATCAACCATTTTGTAGTCCAAAAACTTGGTAGCACCGAATTTCTTCAACCCGACATCTTCAGTTTTGTATTTTTTTCAAGCGCAGTTCACAAATTCTTTTGACGTCTCCATGCCACCGTAGACATTATACAAATCGTCCTCCAGTCCGCTGAACATAACTCTTGCACAGAAAATCAGAATGCTTACACGCCTCAATTACAAGAAAGCGTTTATTCTCTAGAGTTTCATTTGGCAGAACAGGAACATCTTCTTTGATGAACTTCTGCAGACGTAAAGTTGTCAAGTAGAAGAACATCTTCTGCTGCCACCATTTAAAATCTAACCCGGAAAAGTTTTCAGGTTTCTCTGCCAGTGCCAACGCTAGTATTCGGCTTGTTGATGCATTAGCAGTCGCCATTGGAACAGTTTGGTTCTTGTTATAATTAGTCATTTATGTAAAAGAGTAACACAAACAGACGTTTAAATCACATTTATTTTAATCTTCAATGGAGTAGAAAACCGCAAAGGTTTTAAACTCCAAAACAGTGAATATAACAAAAATACATAATACAAATTAAATTCCTTAAGCTTGTTAGTAAACTCTATTTATATAATAATATTTGAGAAAATAAAAGAACGTATACATAAATATAAACGAAGCAAAAGTTAATTCGAGCTCACGAATTCACAGTGTTTTCTTAAGGAATTTAATCCCCTCATAGTACCCAAGGATATGGATTATTTCCTACCACGTAGAACGAATTACACACTGGTGTATTGGCACTTCAAACCCTAGTGTTTCAGCGAACACAAAGTTCAGTAGCAAATCACACTTATTATAGTTTTCTTTGAAGTTAATACAATGCAGAAGAAGGTCAAGAAACTCAGAAATTCGTATAGAAAATCTAAGAAAATGGACTTGTATTTATAGCCAATTTTGGGCTGAAATTTGAAGAGGTGCAGCTCTTCAAAATGGTTGTTTATGCAAAACGGCCACATCATAAACCCCATAACATAATTGAAGAGGGTAGTTAATTTTCTTTTACCAAAACAGAAAACAAAAAAATGGAAACAGATGGATTTTATTTTTAATATTTGATGTTTTAGACATCAAAGCCACACAAGAGGGGGGGATGATTTGTGTGGTACCCAATTTTTGATCTAGAAGAACCAGGTTCTTCTAGATGTTCTAAATACTACTATGCAGAATTAAAAGCACATAAAATAAAGAATACGGATATTTTTATGTGGAAAACACCTAGCTCAAAAGGTAAAAAAACCACGACCTACTACTCAGTAGGATTTTCCCAAATTTCTACTAAAGTCACTGAGCCAAAAGTGCATTTACAAAAACTCTTTGCAAACCTAAAGATTAAATCTAATCCCGTTGTAGCACATAACCTCAACTGTTGCGATAACTTCAAGTTAGCCTATAACTTGAACACTCAAAGTACTTAGTACAAATGCATATAAGAAAGATGAAAGGTACAACTTTTAACCATCTATTACAATTGAACAAGAATAAGAAAAATACAATGGAACTAGTTCTTCAATCGTGTTCAAGTAAACTTCATGAGTGCACACTCGAATCTCCCATAAACTGCTTGCAAAATCGCCTTGCTCTTCTGCTCTCAATATAGTTTAACTTCTGCGTATGTGCAATACCTGTAAAAGATAAAAATCACTATTATTTAATGAGTTAGTAATTAGAGTTTCATTAAGACTCAATTGCTGATCTTCCATCGAAGTTGAGTCCTTGAACAACACAAACTCCAAAAATATCTTTTATCCGGATTGTGATCTCATCATATAAGGAGACTTTCTCTCCTTATCCAATATGAAACCTTTTCTATCAGATCAGGAGATATTGGTTCTTGATTAATGGGACTTATCTCCTTCATGTGCATCTCCCATGTGTCGGTTGATCATTACTATGCTTCACATGATGGACCTGGTCCATGATTGAGTTCATTTGCCATTCTTCAAAACTTAACCTGTTCTTGGGCCCAACAAATTCCCCTTGTTTGATGATGACAAACTCTGTGCTTTTTACTGATCAAAAATCCTATGAGAACTCAGCCCAACCATCAGTACTATACTTAGAAATTTTACTTATCATCAAGGACCAGGTTAATTAGGTTATAAATATCACTTATTCATAATAATGTAATGTGTAAAGCACAATATCTTTCCCCTTTTGGCATCATCGAAAAGTTGCACACTTAATGTGAATCCCAGATATTAAATAGTACTCATGGCCACTGGGGCAGCTGCAAGTGAAAACATAGTGCAATTATCAATAATCAACAAACATATTTAAACTATTAAGATCAGAATCATCATAGAACAATAGAAAACAGCAGTTGTCATTGATAGAGATAAGCTTCCACAAATAGACCACAAAATGAAAAAAAAACTTTCCAAACATGAGTAAAAACTAGAAAAATTCCTAAACCGGGTCACTGGGAATACTAGCTGGTTCAGAAGACAAGTGCTAGGAGTCATAAGGCTTGGAGGAACTAAAGGGTTGAGTTTGGAGAAGATTCACCTTACTTTGAAGAAGTCCATCACTCTTCTCATTTTCTTTTGCTAGATCAGTTCTAAGGCCATCCCTTTCAGTTTCTATTTCAACCACATGAGCCTTGAGCCTAGCAATTTAAGCATCCTTAGTTCCACATTCCAGAACCAAAGTCCTAACCTTGCTGTCGATGGGTGTCTTCAGAGATAAACCAGGTTCAACTGGAATGGGAATGACCGGATAGTCACAAGCCAGCATAGTCTTAATGCCTAAATGGTCCTTGCTTGATGCCATTTCTCATTTATTCAGAGGCACATTTAGCCTGTCCAGAACTGTGGTCAGGATGATGCCATATGGAGTAGCATGAGCCTTGGAGCCATTGATGACCTTGTCTAGTAATTTTACAATAAGGGGCGGCCAGTTGATTTGCTTTCCTCTCTCAAGGAACTCCATAAGAACCAGGTCCATGTAGTTTGCAGTATGTCTTGTCTCTTGTCTGGACAGTAGGCACTTATTGATAAACTCAAACACAACCCTGTGTTCAGGCCTCATCTCA
The DNA here is from genome assembly GCA_034376525.1 of Nicotiana benthamiana. Classification (NCBI taxonomy): domain Eukaryota; kingdom Viridiplantae; phylum Streptophyta; class Magnoliopsida; order Solanales; family Solanaceae; genus Nicotiana; species Nicotiana benthamiana. The sequence continues at coordinate 68,110,789 of CM067336.1, forward strand.
CTTTTCTGCACAGCCCTGGCTTCATTCACATCCTCTGAATCACAGTATCTCTTGGTGATATCAAGAGCAAAGTAAGGGAGTCCAGTCATGGCCACCTCTGCCTAGTGTAATCATCAAACCCTTCAAAGGGTATATCCTGAATTTCTCCCAGTTTCTTAGCATCAAACTGCACTGGGACTCCCTTCACCAAACTACTGACAACCCCATCATTAACAGCGGCATTTGCCATAAAATCAATTAATTCATTTCTGGCTATTCTCCCATCTATCTTAAGGACCATGTCCTTCTAACCTTGAGCAGCTAAAGAGTCAACCAACCTCATCATACCTAGCTCAACCAGGTCCTTCAACAATCTTCCTTTCAAAATTTTCCTCCAGCCAAAGATGGAAAACTTATCATGTTCCTTCTTAGAATCATCTTCTTCTTCTCCACTCCACTCTTAATCATCTAAAACTTTTGCTTTTTTTGCTTTCAGTGCAGACCTTGTCATCTTGGCTAATGAGGGTTCAGCAGACACAGGCACATAAGAGGACTTCTTAGAAGAAGTCTTGAACTTCTTAGATTTTGGTGTAGGAACCTCCACTATTGTACCCATTTCTTGAGGGACCAGATTCATCTCCTCTTCCTCCACAACCTTAGAGGATTATGCAATCTTTTCCTTTCCCTTCTCCATTTTCTTTTTCTTGCTTTCTTGTAGAGCTTTTTGTAGGTCAGCTTCACTTTGTCTTACCATGCTTCTTGTGGCTCTTCCCTTAGGCACTGAAGGGGCAGTAGGTTTTGGGGATGAAGTTTTTCTTTTCTTGGATGACTTGGGAACAGTTGGGGACTTTTGTGAGGTAGTTTTGCAATTCTTTGGGTCATAACTTGCCCCAACCCTTTTCAGAAGGTCAGTCAGAATTTCCTCAGCAGATGAACCGGGTTCATCTTTTTGATTGCTTAGATAAACCAACCCTTCAGCCGCTTACTCAGAACCACTTCCCCTTGACTTTATGGCACTCTCTTCTGCAACCCCACATATAGCAAGAACCGCTCCTTTCCCTTTTCCCTTCTCTTCACCACATGCACCATCTCTCTCTCTTTCCTTTGTTTTTACCCTACTCCTACTCGATTAAGCCAATTTTACATCTTTAATAGGTCCAACTAGAACAAACCTAGATTTTAAGTTTTCAACCACAGAAGAACTTACCTCAGCAGGTGTTTCTTGAGTCTTCTCAAAGTCAGAAGACCCATGTCCTTCTGCCTCAGTAGCAGATTGGAAGAATTCAGACTCAGAACTGGAATAAGAATTTGGAGCTGGTCTTTCTTTCACTTTACTGGCTTTCAACCTCTCATTTAAAATTTCCTCAGAGCTCCAGATGCTACAGTTTTTGGGGAAAGCATTTTCTATCTTCTAAACCTAAGTTTTGGGGATACGCTGGGTGGATTAGATGAGGAAGAATTTGAGGGAGATGATGGTGGAGGAGAGCCAGAATGATCTTGTGGGTTAGACATGGTTGATCGTTTCTTAAGAGAATTTGCAAATTCTTTGGAGAAGAAAGCAATTAGAACTGGAGAAATATTTTTGAAAGTTTTAGAATAATGAAAAAGATTAGAGATGTGATGTGTATTTAAAGGGAATTGGATATTAATGCAATAACAACAACTTTTTAGGGGCAATTAGAAGTCTAATCAACCTGTAATTTCATACTTTGAACGATTATTTGGCTTTCCTAGATTTTAGGTTAAAATCACGGTTTTTAGAGTTCTAAACGGATGAAACAAGTTCAATGCCTCAACTGATAGAATTTTCTAGGAATTTGCCAAGTATAGGACTTCTGCTCATGATTGAATTATTAATCTTTCTAAATATGCAAAGTATTGAAAACATACCTGAGCTTTCATATAAACTCATACTGATGAATCAGGTGCTTCACATAGAACTCTCTTGAACATGTCTCAAAAAACTTTGTAAGAGATCAGTGAATAATATATACACATATCACAGGAGTGTACTAATTAAAGTATGAAGCTGAATAAGAATTAATCTAGATATTTACACAAAATTAGAATTTCTAGTCAAACATTTTTTTTTCATTTTTTTCATTCTGAGCCGGGCATATTAGGTGATCTTAATCATCCTTAATTCCAACCTGTTCCGCTCAAAGTTTTCTCTACTTAGTGCTTTAGTGAAGATGTCAGCAATTTGCTTATCAGTAGCACAGAATTCTATGGAATCAGACCTTTCTCATAGTTGTCTCTTAAGAAATGATACCTAACATCTATGTGCTTAGTCCTTTTATGATGAACATGGTTCTTTGTCATACTTATAGCACTAGCATTATCACAGAATATAGGAATGCAACCAACTTCAATACCAAAGTCTACCAGCTGCTATTTGATCCATAGTAATTTATCACAACAAGAAACAACAGCAACATACTCAGCTTCAACAATAGATAAGGCCACTGAGTTTTGCTTTTTGGCAGCTCATGACACAAGACATGAACCAAGGAAGTGTGCCATACCTGAGGTGCTCTTCCTATCCACTAGAAAACCTGCATTATCACAATCAGCAGATCCTACTAGATTGAAATTGCTACCTCTAGGATACCAAAGATACATATCAGTGGTGCCTTTCAAGTATCTTAGTATCCTTTTGACAGCAGTCAGGTGAGACTCTTTAGGATTTTCCTGAAAGCGAGAACAAAGCCCTACACTGAATATAATGTCAGGTCTGCTAGCAGTAAGATATAGAAGTGACCAATCATACCCCTATACAAATTTTGATCAACAGATGAACCAGGTTCATCAACATCTAATTTAGTAGCAGTTGCAATGGGTGTGTTTATTTCTTTTGATTATTCTATGTTAAACTTTTTGATTATCTCTTTTGCATACTTATGGTGATGGATCATGGTTCCATTTGGAATTTGTTTGATTTGTAAGCATAAGAAGAAGTTAAGCTCACACATCATGCTTATTTCAAACTCACTCCCAATTAATTTTGTAAAGTCCTTACTTAGCTTATCAGTAGTGGACCCAAAGATTATGTCATCGACATATATTTCTACAACAAGGAGATCCTTACCTTTTTACCTTAAGAATAAGGTACTATTAATTTTACCTCTCTTGTAACCATGCTCCAGCAGGAATTTGGACAATCGTTCATACCATGCTCTTGGGGCCTGCTTTAGACCATAGAGAGCCTTGTCTAACTTGTACACATGCTCAGGACATTCCTTGCTCTCAAACTCAAACCATGGAGGTTATTTCACAAACACTTCTTCTTTTTGGTAGCCATTCAAGAAGGCATTTTTGACATCCATTTGATGAAAAGTGAATTTCATGTCTGCTGCAAAGGCTATGAGTAGTCTGATTGCCTCTAGTCTTGCAACTAGAGAAAAAGTCTCATCATAGTCTATGCCTTCCTCTTGGTTGTAACCTTGGACTACCAGTCTTGTCTTGTTTCTTTTAATCGTTCCATATTTATCAAGTTTATTTTTGAAGACCCACTTTGTACCAATGATTAATCTGTTCTTGGGTCTTGGAACTAGATGCCAAACTTGACTTCTCTCAAATTGTTTGAGTTAATCTTGCATAGCAATCACCCAATATACACCCTGCAAAGCCTCAACAATATTTTTAGGTTCAATAAGAGATAAAAAGGCATCAAAAGCACACAGATTATTTAATTGTGATCTAGTTTGAACTCCAGATGTTGGATGAATAATCATGTTCTCAATGGGATGAGAACTGTGATACTTGTGAGGTTTCACAACCAACGGATTTCTGCTAGATGTTTCTCCCATGTTATGTTGCTGAGGAACATGGTCATGAACAAGTTCCTTTAAGGGATTTATTTCAATTCCTCTTTGATTAGTTCCCCATGTCAGGTTTCCCTGGATGGAAGAACCTGTTCCATCACTTGTTCCTGTTGTTGGTGCCACTTTGACTTGTGTTGAGGCTTCAGTCCAGTCCTTTACCAATCCAATGGATTCATCTTCATGTTCCTGTCTCTCAGAAAGAATGTTAGTTTCATCAAATACTACATGTACACTTTCTTCCACATACCAAATTCTTTTATTGGACACTTTATATGCTTTGCTATGTGAAAAATTTCCCAAGAATACTCTCTCATCACTTCTGGGATCAAACTTACCTAGGGAGTCCTTTCCATTATTATGCACAAAGCACTTACATCCAAATGCCCTAAGATGTGATATATTTGGTTTTCTCCCTTTAAGTAACTCATAGGGAGTCTTCTCTAAAAGAGTTCTGGTCATGTATCTATTGATAATGTAACATGCAGTGTTTACAACCTCTGGCCAGAAGCTATGTGGCAGCTTACTAGAAAGAAGCATAGTCCTAGCCAAGTCTTCAAGAGTCCTATTCTTTCTTTCAACTATTCCATTTTGTTGAGGAGCCCTAGGGGCAGAGAAATTATGATCTATACCATTTTCATCACACAATTTAGCAAACTTAGAATTTTTAAATTCAGTTCCATGATCAGACCTAATGGATGCAAGTTAATTTCCTAATTGTTTCTGAGTTTTTCTAACAAATGCAGTAAACATATCAAATGTTTCATCCTTAGAAGTTAGAAATAGAACCCAGGTAAATCTAGAATAATCATCAACAAGCACCATTATATATTTCTTTCTACATCTGCTCATGGTTCTTATTGGACCACAGAGATCCATATGGACCAGTTCCAACGACTTGGTTGTGCTTACAATTTTCTTGCTTTTGAAGGATGATCTTACCTACTTCCCCCTTGCACAGACCTCACCAACTTTGTCTTCTTTGAACTTGATGTTATGTAACCCTATTACCAAGGCTTTGGAGACTAATTTTTCAGCTAATTCATACTAGCATGACAAAGTCTTTTGTGCCACAGGAGCGGATCATTATGCAACACACTTAGACAAGTTAGTTCATTTTCCGAGAGAGTGGACAAATCTACAATGTAAATATTGTTAACTCTCTTTTCCTGCAAAACAATCTTATCAGTGGTAAGATTATCACAAAGCATTTATTAGAGGTGAATGCTACAAGGTTACCTCTGTCACACAGTTGTGACACACTAAACAAGCTATATTTCAAGTCATCTATGAAGTAGACATTCTCAATAGAGTGAGAGTCCGTCTTATATACCATTCCAACCCCAACGATCTCACCTTTCTTCTTATTTCCAAAGGAGACATGACCTCCTTTTAAGTCCTCAAGTGAAAGGAATTGTTTCTTGCTTCCATTCATATGTTTTGAGCAGCCACTATCCATATACAATATTTGGCTACTTCCCTTCACTTGGACCTATAAAAGGAAATCAGGGGTTAGTCTTAGGAACCCAAACTAGTTTCGGTCCATTTCTATGGGCAAAAGGATAAATCATATTCCTTCTAGCCCATCTAGACAACCTATTTTTTTCTTGAACAAAAGTTTTACTCTTTTGACATGCCTTTTCTTCTGCATTACATTCATATTTGTAATAGCTAGTCTTGCCACAATATGTGCAAATTTTATTTTCTGGAAGAGTGAGGTACTTGCTTTTAGGATCACACTTAGGTGCTTGAGTCTCATAAACAAGTCCTCTTTTGTTGTTACTATGATGTTCTTGTAGCCAGAAGAGTGCATCAGAAGCCTTGTTTCATTTGCAAGTTTTGTCTAGTTCATGTTTTACCTTCCCTAGATCTTATTTTAATACTCTTATCTAGTCATGTTTCTTGTACAGCTCATCCTTCATTTTTCCTAAGTTTTCTTCTAGGGTGAGATGATTGTGATCAACTTTCTTCATTCTTGTTCCTAGTTTCAGTTTTAAGTTCTTAGATCTAAGTTCCAAGACACTAGTGTCAAGTTCAAAAACATGGTTCTTCAACTCAGCATTTTCACTTTCACTCTCATTAGCCCTAGACTCTAGATTTTTGCACTTGGCTTTTAAAATCATGCATTCTCTAGACAGCTCTTCCTTCTCATTGTTAATTATCTCAGACTCATCAATGAAGTCTAGTAATAGCTCAAACAACCTTTCGTTAGATAGGAATTTAATCTTGTCTTTGAGATGAAGAATACTTACCTCTTGCTCATCATCTGATTCTCCAATGGCCATAAATGCCTGTTAATCTCCAGCTTCATCCTTTGAGTCCTTATATGATATTTCTCCCCTGGCAGCAACCATAGCTTTTGTTGATCCTTTGTTCCTTTTTGGTTGAACATGTTCCTTATTCTTGCTCCTTCGTTCAACCCTTTCCTTCTTCCGCTCAATTTCCCATTGAGGACAGTTCGTGATCATGTGATCAGTCTTACCATACTTGTAGCAGCTCTCATTTATCTGTTCCTCAGGAACCCTTGGTCTGTTGAAGTTTGTACCTCTTGAAGAACCCTTTCCTCTCATCGGGTACTTTTTAAAATCTCTAGTGATCATAGCCATTTCATCATCCTCCATATTTGAACCTTCAGCAATTCTGAGAGCCAGACTTCTTTCCTTCTTGGGTGCATCCATCTTCATGGTTTTCCTTCTCAGTTCATAGTCAGTAAGGTTTCCAATTAGTTCATCCAGCTTGAGGGTATCAATATTCTTTGATTCCTAAATGGCAGAAATTTGCTTTTCCAAGAGACTGGCAGAACCCTTATCAAAATCGTCTCGACTTTATCTTCTTCTAGAATAATCCTTCCTTCATGGTGCAATTATCATACTGAGAGTACAGCAGTGTTTCTCTTAACCTCTTCACTTGAGGTTTCCTTCATGAGCCACTCGCAAAGTGTCCCAGATTTTCTTAGCAGTGGTACAGTTTTGAATTCTACTGTACTCATCTGGACCAAGTCCGCACACAAGCCATTTTTTAGCTTTTGCATTCTTCTCCCACTTCTTCAGGACTTCAACAGTGCAGTCAACTCTAGTCTTTGGCACATCCACTCCTTCAGCATTCTTCTTTGTAGTTGCTAAAGGGCAATCAATGACTATGTCCCAGAGTTCATAGTTTTCTCCTATGATGTGATCCCTCATCCTGTTCTTCCACCAAGAATAGTACTGACCGTTGAAGAGTGGAGGCCTAGCAGTGGATTGCCCTTCCCAGTTTCAAGGTGGTGCACTCATGTTGATCTTTTCCTAAGGTGTTAGTATCTTCAAGGATAATCCGCTCTAATGGAGGAGGGGTGATTTGTGTGGTACTCAATTTTCGATCTAGAAGAACGACGTTCTTCTAGGTGTTCTAAATACTACTATTTGCTGAATTAAGAGTACATAAAATAAAGAACACAGAGATTTTTATGTGAAAAATACCTGCTCAAAAGGTGAAAAAATCACGACATACTACTCAGTAGGATTTTCTCAAACTTCCACTAAAATCACTGAGCCAAGACAGCATTTACAATAACTCTTCATAAACCTAAGAATTAACTCTAATCCCGTGGTAGCACACAGCCTCAACTGTTACGACAAATTCAAATCAGCAACTTAATATTCTACTTTTCAATTCGCTTTTACTTTTTTGAGTATATTCCAAGCAATGCGAAACACAAGTCATTGAAGCAATAAGGAAGAAATAAACTCACATATTAGAAGCATTTTGACTAAAAAGAGACATTTTTTTGTGGCTTTGCTACCTAGTGTCAACAAGGCAATTATTTAAAATAATTTACTTTCCAAAGAAATATACTCCTTCTATTTTAATTTGTTTGAACATTTTTTGAATACGGCGTTTAAATTGATAAATTTTGAACAAAAATTCTTTAAAAGTAATAACAAATATTTATTGGTAAAGTCTAGAAATGGTTGCTAAATATTGCTGCCACTAATTTTACGCTGTTGTCAATAAAGTGGTACATATCAATTATATTATGCACGCAATAATCCAGCAGATAGCTTATCAAAGCGTCTGCTTGTCCCCAACCCACACGCTATAAACACGTATAACAAAAATTTATTTATTTATTTTTTTTGTAATTAAAGATTTATTCAACAAACACTAAGAGTTATTACAACAACTCAGTCTAGGCCACATAGTGCCTAAACTGTATCTTTTTAATACATGAAAAGTAAAGATAGGCGGAACAGCAAAAGTTTGCTAAGTACAAAAGGTGTTCATGCTGCAACCATTTTTAGCTAACAGGTCCGCTACTCCATTAGTCTCTCTAAAGATGTGCTTCAGCTGTAGGTCATGTGTCATCCGCAATAGGTACTTGCAATCATCAATTAAGTTTTGGTAGAGACCATTGTTAGAATTTAAAAGGTTTAAAAGCTTCAACCAGTCCGTCTCTATTACTAAAGGGAGGAGCTTCTTTTCTATTGCTAGCTTGATTCCATGGAATAAGACTAGGGACTCCAAGTAGATATTGGTGGCGTGCTTATAGCTCATATTGAAGCCTAGGATCCAGTCCTCCCAACCCCCCCCCCCCCCCATTGTCTCTAAACACCCCTCATATTCCTCCCACTCCCAGATTTCCCGCACAGGCTCCGTCTATATTGAGCTTACAAAAATTGGAGTCCGGGGGTTCCCATTTTACATAGATGACTTTTTTAATGGGGTTTAAGCGATTATTTTTTTCCATATAGAGGAATTCAATGGCCTTACTAATGCATTGACTTATGTTGATGGGTGCTATATTCTTATGGAATAGGGTCTCATTCATAATGTTCCATATGTGCCATGGGAGGAAAGGAAGAAAAATCCCCCAACAAAGTAAGTTGTCAAATGGCTCTCTTGATAGGAGTTTTTTCTTTAGCCATTCTTAGAGTATGTTAATACCTTTAGGATTTTGGCCAAAGGGATGCCTGGAATTGACTTGGTGTTAGATTTGCCTAGAGTAGTTACACCGGAAGAAGATATGTTCTATGTTTTTCGTTTCATTATTACAAATATTACAAGTGTCTTCAAGGCAAATCTCTCTCCTTTTTAGCAGCTCCTTCGTGGGTAATCTATCCCAAAAAATAGTCCAAAGGAAGAATTTCAGTTTATTGAGAGAGTTAATTTTTCAAATCCAGGCTAAGTTTATGGGGTTACCCGTGTACTCCGAGACAGCTTCATATGCCGCTTTTATAGAGAAGACATTGTAGTTTGGGGAGTTCCAGGTGTAGGAGGAGCCCGTTTGTTTTATGTGAATGCAGATAATTTTTGACACAATGTGTGGTGGTAGTTCAAAGGATAGATCCCTCAAGTCAAACTACCATTTTTAATGAGATAGGATAGTTTTTTGTCTGATTCCCCCACTTGGATAGGTCCTTGGATAGCTTCCCGGAGATTTTCCGCTTGGTTAATCCAATTATCCTGGCAGAGATTAACGGTTTCCCATCTCCAATTAACCATTTTATGTTATTATTAAAAATTTCATTCCTTTTTTTATAGCTTTCCAGGCGTGGGAAGCTAAATTCGAGCTCTTCCTATGGTCATATTTATTGAAAATAACTTTGTCCCATAAGCACTCGTTTTCCTTCCTGTACCTCCACACTAGTGCTACATTGAAGGAGGAGTTTTTCCCCCTTGATTTTTTGGCATTTTCACTATTGTCACGCCCCAAATCTGAGGGACATGACCGGCACTCAACCGGGTATCCCCAGTTGAGTGGACCTGGGTGCCTTACCTGACCCACGAGTTACCCCACATTTTCCATTACTTACTAACCGAGTGGAAACAACTGATTATAATTGAGATTTCTTTTTTACAAAACATATATAACAAAGATAACATTAGCGTAGTTTACAATTTACAATTCCCAAAATACAAAGTACTTACTACATGGTTCAAGATCCACATCTCATGTCTATGGAGCCTTAAAGGATAAAGATGGCAGTACTATACTTGCCGGTAACAAGGCTCCGGCTATACCTTTTTACATATACCAAAACAAGATCCCGAAATACAGGAACAAGGGTGGCATGAGCCACGCAGGGCCCCGAAAGGAAAGGGGATCACGATAAAAGGGACGTCAGCACATTTGAATTGTACTGGTATGTATGAACAAAACTTGTCCCAAGTAAACTCAAGCCATATGCAAGTAGAACACAGCAATGGAAGTAGCAACCAAACACACATAGAATGTACAATTAGTCAAACAAAGGTGCAATCAGTCCCCCACAGGCTACAAACTCTCCTATGTCGCCTTTCATAATTCCACATCAATGATTTCACAATTTTGTTCAAGTGTATATATATCAATACTGACTTCGATCACTTTTCCACCCTTATTACCTCGGCCACCCTTATCGCACCAACCCACACCTTATTATACCGTGTTGCGGTGCGCAACCCGACCCTGCCGTACAGTTTCAGTTCACAACAAACACAACCAAACAGCAATTCACAAAGATAAACAACAAATACACCTCAAAACATCACCACAACAATGTTACAAGTGTTTCCATAACTATTAGTACCAATTTCATTACTCTCAACAGTATATACTTAATTCAAGTTACCACAATTGCCCACAACATTTCAAGTACATAGTTATCACAGATAGCCTTGTTTCCCCATTTACAGATTCCTTTGGTCACTTATTATTCAACATTCACCACGAGGTGCATTCACAATCATACCAGTCACAAGAAGCTCACAAATAACCAACATAGATATCAACTACCAAACAATTCACATACCAAGCAAGGCGATTTCACAGGCGTCAAGGTTAGCCATACATACCTGGAGTCGAATTCCCTTTTTAAGTTCCTATTCTCATTCACCAAGCTATCTAGCCACGTCAATCTAATTCACAAATTTGCACCTTAGAATTGAAGTTCATAATTACTACCCAATTTATTTTAGGCTATCAAGCACAGTTCTCTACCTCTACCCAATTTTCCCTTTACCAGATTTTAGGTTTTGAGTGACATGCATGAGGGTTTTCAGTTATTAGTTCAAAAAACAAAGCATAAGACTCCCTACCTTAGCTTAAGTCTGAAAAATTGGGGAAATGGATTAGGGATTTTACCTGTAAGAGTGGAGATGAAGACAATAACTTCAAAGTTTTTCGGCGCGGATAGTTTTAGAGGATTGAATTGAAGAAAAATCCTTTCTCTCCCAAGAACTCTCCCTTACCTCTCTCTTCTTTTGTTCAGAAAATATGTAAAAATAAGGGGTTGGAGTGTTTTATTAGAAAAAGGGTCGGGTTTGAAAATTTTAGAAAACTGATGTTCGTGCAGGATCTGCGGTCAACTATGTGATCACATAGTTAAAATGCAGTCTGCATATTGGACCGCATAATGGTCCCAAGTTGTTGGCCTCTCGGTTTGGGTATGCGGTGAGAGTGCGGTCCGCATATCCATTCTGCGGTCGCATATTGCACCGCAAAATTGACCTCCACAAATCATTGAGAAATTTATGTGTCGACTATGCGGTCCGCATATTGGTTATTGCAATCACATAATGGATCGCATTTTCAACATCCAATTTGGCTACTCTCTATTTAACTTTTCGGTCGATATGCGGTCCGCATACCTGACCGCAGAAATGACATTTTTCCGGAAATATTTGATTCTAGATTTTTAAGTATAAAATCAGTAGAAAAGGGGTCCAACACAAAAGTGGACCTGACTTTTTGAGTTGCTAGGACTTGAGCACTCATTTTCACAGGGTCTTACATCCTCCCCCGCTTAAAATCATTAGTCCACGAATGAGAACTTCGAAAATAAAATGGTTTGAAAGCATGGTATGCAAGCTCCTAAGTTTTCACTCACTCTTATGATTTAGAAAAATTTCGCCAGAGTTCCCTTTGTACTATGGACATATCCACTTGTAGTGAGTCCCAAAACATATTTCCAAGCACCATTACACAAATCTTGTTATCCCTATAACAGTTATACAATGCATGACCTTCACACTTATACATATTCAACCTCTCGACACACTTTTAACCCTTTTGGTACACCACATGCAATTAAATTAAGCATTAATCGTCTGTACTATCAAAGCCATTTACTTGTCACAATCACAAGAGTATGATACCTCCACTTAGCAAGAAGGGTTACCTATAGTTCAGTTCATTACCTTCATACCTGCACACATTCAACTGCTTGATACCCCTTTGCACATAGTTGATTATTTTAGGGAGTGCGACACAGTTAACCATTTCAATGCAATCCCTCCATGCAAAACTTATTATTATTTCTTTACACTCACTCTACCATGGGCCAATTATCTACCACAAAACATACACAAAAATTTTTTTTGGCAAAACTTGAAAAATTATAATAGTGAAGTATTTAGGAACTTTTTACACCAAAAGGAGACACAATGCTAATTTTCTTAGGGACAAGGACTTACATGACAACTCCTAGACTTGTTCGAACAAATGGGGGTATTTTACTTTCATCTCATCTTCCGCTTCCCACGCGGCACTTCGACTTGTTGGTTTCGCCACAACACCTTAACCAAAGCGATCTCCTTATTTCGCAACCTACGGACTTGTCTATCAAGAATAGCAACCGGGATCTCTTCATATGATAGCTCTTCAGTAACCTTGACTGGCACGATGGTGGACGGATCCCCAACCACTTTCCTTAACATGGACACATGGAACACTAGGTGCACTGAGGACATTTCAGGGAGCAATTCCAACCTGCAAGCGACTTGTCTGATCCTTTGAATAATCTGATAAGGCCCAACATATCTAGGATTTAGCTTCGCTTTCTTCCCAAATCGCGTGACTCCCTTCATGGGAGACACCCGCAAGAATACCCAATCACCCTCTTGAAACATTAATTCTCTTCGACGCACGTTCGCATAGGATTTCTGGCGACTCTGAGCAGTCTTCATCCTTTCTTGAATGACTTTAACTTTTTCCATGGCCTGGTGCACGAGATCTGGCCCTATCAATTCTGCTTTACCTACTCTGAACCACCCAATTGGGGACCTACACCTCCTCCCATATAATGCCTCAAACGGGGCCATCTAGATGTTAGCATGGAAGCTGTCGTTGTAAGTCGTTGTAAGAAAATTTTATAAGGGGCAAATGATCATCCCAATTACCCTTGAAATCCAAGACACAAGCCCGTAACATATCTTCGTGCATCTGAATAGTCCGCTCTTCTTGACCATCTGTCTGTGGATGAAATGTCGTGCTGAGGATCACCTGAGTACCCAACCCTTGCTAAAATTTCTTCCAAAAGTTAGCAGTGAATTAAGCCCCCTGATCCGAAATAATAGGCAGCGGAGTACCATGAAGTCTCACTATTTCCTTGATATACAATCGAGCATATTGTTCTGCAGTATCGGTGGACTTGACTGGCAAGAAGTGAGCTAATTTGGTGAGTTGATCCACTATCACCCAAATTGAATCGAACTTGCGCTGAATGCGACGTAGTCCTGCCACGAAATCCATGTTGATCATCTCCCATTTACACATTGGTATCTCCATAAGCTGGGTTAGCCCACCAGGCCGCTGATGCTCGGCCTTTACTTGCTGAAAGTTTGAGCATTTAGATACGAAGTCTGCCACATCCCTCCTCATACCGCTCCACCAATAAATTTCTTTGAGATCGTGATACATTTTGTAGAATCTGGGTAAACCGAATACCTGGAATGATGAGCCTCCATCATTACCCTCTCCCGAAAATTATCTACATCTTGAACACATAACCTATCTTGACATTGCATCACACCATCCTTGCTGTCGAGTGAGAATGCTAAAATCTTGTTACTCCAAACCACTTCCTTTATTTGTGCCAATGTTGGATCAATATACTGTTTTCCTTGACTTCCGCTATAAGCGACGACTCTGCTACTTTGTGCACCATAATCTCCTCTTCATTTGGGGTCGAGATACAAACCCCAATACTGGCCAACTGATAAACCTCTCGAGCTAGGAACCTCCGATCCATTCCCAAGTGAGCCAAACTACTCATGGATTTCCGACTGAGGGTGTCGGCCACCACATTCGCCTTCCCTAGATGGTACAAGATGTCCATATCATAATATTTGAGCAATTCTAACCACCACCGCTGCCCCAAGTTTAACTCCTTTTGCTTGAACAAATATTAGAGACTTTTGTGGTCCGAGAACACATCCACATGGACCCCATAAAGGTAGTACCGCCATATTTTTAAGGCAAACACAACTGCTGCAAGCTCCAAACCATGCGTCGAGTAATTCTTCTCGTGATTCTTGAGTTTCCTTGAAGCATACGCTAAACCTTCCCATGATGCATGAGCACACACCCTAATCCGACCCTAGAGGCATGACAATACATCACAAATCGTTTCGTGCCTTCCGGCAGAGCTAACACTGGTGCCAAGGTCGACCTTGACTTCAATTCCTGAAAACTTTTCTCACAAGCATCGGACCATTGGAACTTGACTGATTTCTGCGTCAATTTAGTTAATGGGGAGGCGAGGGTAGAGAACCCCTCCACAAACCTTCGATAATAACCCGATAACCCCAAAAAGCAACGGATCTCCGTCGGGGTCGTAGGTCTACGTCAATCCTTCACTGCTGCAATCTTTTGGGGCTCCACTTGAATCCCCTTTTCCGGAAACAAAATGTCCTAGAAAAGCGACATACTCCAACCAAAATTCACAATTTGAGAATTTAGCATACAACTGGTGCTGATGAAGATTTTGCAAAACTGCCCTAAGGTGATCGGCATGATCCTCCCTGCTTCGCGAATAAATAAGGATGTCATCAATAAAAACAACCACAAAGAAGTCTAGAAATAGCTTGAAGACCCGATTCATAAGATCCATGAAAGTTGCCGGGGTGTTGGTTAGCCCAAAAGACATGACCAAGAATTCGAAGTGACCATAGTGGGTTTTGAAGGCAGTCTTAGGAATGTCCCGCTCTGTGCTCTTCAATTGGTGACACCTGGATCGCAAATCAATTTTGGAGAACAGCTTCGAACCCTGCAATTGTCGAACAAATCATATATCCGGGGCAAAGGGTATTTATTCTTGATGGTGACCTTGTTAGCTGCCGATAGTTGATACACATACGGAGTGACCCATCCTTCTTCCTGACAAAAAGAACTGGAGCACCCCACGGCGACACACTCGGTCGAATGAACCCCTTCTCTAGTAAGTCCTTCAGCTGCTCCTTTAACTCTCGTAATTCTTCGGCGCCATCCTGTAAGGTGGAATAGATATTGGCTGGGTGTCTGGTAACACATCAATACCGAAGTCAATCTCCCTATCTGGCAGAATCCCTGGAAGCTCATCTGGAAATACCTCCGGGAATTCATTTACAACTGGCACGGATCTGAGGACAGGTACATCTGAAGAGGTAAATGATAGATACACCCCTTTTGAATCATCTTCGAAGCCATAAGGTAAGAAATAAACCTACCTTTTTGCACAACGACATTCCCTCTACACTCAAAATTGCAAAGGTTCAAGTACGGTTGAACAACAGCTCAGGCTACGTGCCCTCGCCCAAAAGTCCAACTATGAGTTGAACTAGGATTCAGGCTGTGTGCCTTCGACAACAAAAATGCAAAGGTTCAACTACGGTTAAACAAGAGCTCAGGCTATGTGCCCTCGCCCAAAAGTCCAACTATGAGTTGAACTAAGAATCAGGCTATGTGCCTTCGGCAACAAAAATACAAAGGTTCAACAACGGTTGAACAACAACTCAGGCTACATGCCCTCGCCAGAAAATCCAACTATGAGTTGAACTTTGACTCAAGCTATGTGCCTTCGACAACAAAAATGCAAAGGTTCAACTACGGTAGAACAACAGCTCAGGCTACCTGCCCTTGTCCAAAAGTCCAACTATGAGTTGAACTGGGACTCAGGCTAAGTGCCTTCGACAACAAAAATGCAAAGTTTCAACTACGGTTGAACAACAGCTCAGCCTACGTTCCCTCGCCCAAAAGTCCAACTATGAGTTGAACTGGGATTCATGCTATGTGCCTTTGACAACAAAAATGCAAAGGTTCAACTACAGTTGAACAATAGCTCAGGCTACGTGCCCTCGCCCAAAAGTCCAACTATGGGTTGAACTAGGATTCAGGCTGTGTGCCTTCGACAACAAAAATGCAAAGGTTCAACTACGGTTGAACAACAGCTCAGGCTACGTGCCCTCGCCCAAAAATCCAACTACGAGTTGAACTAGGACTCAGGATACGTGCCTTCGACAACAAAATTGCAAAGGCTCAACTACACTTGAATAACAACGTAGACCACGCAACCTCGCACAAAATTCAACTACAGAGTAAACTGAGGCTCAGGCCAAGCGCCCTTACCATTGGACGCTGCAAGACCTATTCCCTTACAAGCGAAGGGACAAGTTAAGCACCTTCGACAATCAAGTAAGTACGCCTAACTCGAACTAAGATTCAGGGCGCGATAAGTTCGGCCCCAGTCGAATTACAAAGCCACGGCCAACAATTCGACCACGCCCGAACTGGGACTAAGGCTACATGCCACCCTCGCCAAATAACAGCTACAATCTACCCATGCCAAGTAAAGGAAAACGATAACCGAAAAGCGGTGAATCACGGCTAAGGCCATCGACACTAACAGCCCACCTAGTTTTTGTCTATGGCAAGCAAATGACCCGACAATAGTCGGATTCATCCAACTGACCAAGATCATCAATTTTATCATGGCCAAGGCCACCGACGTTATCACGACTAAAGTCGTAAGGAGATCAACATGCCCCCCCCCCCCCCAGGAAACTCTAAAGGCGAAACCCCCCTTGAATGAGTGAAAAAGAAAACTCGAAAACAACAAAAAAAGAACATAAAATTGTATATATATATACGCAGCATTATATACAACAGGTCGCCCTCCATTTACATACGGCCAAATCCAGCAAAAAAAGAGCCGAATGACAACAAAAAAGAACAACAACAAAACAAAATAAAAGTTAATTCTATTAAAAAAAACCTTTTATTCAGCGCCACCACCGCCACCCTCACGGCCGCCTGCACTATCATCAGCACCCTCAGCGCCATCATCGGTCACTGGAGTAGCCGGGTCCAAGCTGTTAGAATATAAGCTTAACGCTTGAATAGCGTTATGATAAAAAACAGTGCAAACTTGCGGAATTTAAAAATTGCAGGAAAGAAATAAGTGCGATAAGTAAATAATAAAGGAACGAACGCACCGATGTATCCTGGTTCACCACAACCCGTGGCTAGTCCAGTCCCCGAGAGACTCTCTCGAGATTTCCACTAACACTGTTAAGCTTACGGGTGCTCAACAAACCGTTACAAACTGAGAACTTGAGTCACACAAGTCTCAACAACCTTTGCTCAAAGTTACAATACTTCAAGACTTCAACCAAAGGAATCACAACGTTCCTTTTTACAATACAAGGGATTAACACTTCCCTTCAAGTGTATAAAAACACTTTGCACTCAAAACAAAACTCTCCTTAAGAGTAGATATGAGTAAAATAAATAAGCTCAAGAACGCAACAACTTTCGTCAAGAATTTGGCTCTCAAAAACTTATGTAATGAATAGAAAATGATGAATAAGAGAGTATGCAAGCTTTAACAATAATATGATCAGTTGTTGTGTTTAGAAGACTGATTTGAAGATGTATTTATAGTGTCAAAACCATGCATAACCGTTGCCTAATTGCCAATTAAGAGTTGCTGATTTTGTGCTGCGACAATCGATTGTCAAGATGATACAATTGATTGTTTTCCAATCGTTCCAAAAATCATTCCTAGATTTTACGCAGCACAATCGATTATCAAAGATATATAATCGATTACTGGAAACGTTCAAAAAATCCTTTCCAGATTTTACTTAAAACAGTCGATTGTCAGAAATATACAATCGATTACTTGGCAACGTTCAAAAAATCTTTTCCAGTTTTACTTAAAACAATCGATTATCAGAAATATACAATCGATTACTTGGCAACGTTCAAAAAATCTTTTCCAGATTTTACTTAAAACAATCTTATTAAAAACATACAACCGATTACTTGACGGTGTTTGAAAATATTTTGACAACGGTCAGTTACATAATCGATTATACTATATGGACAATCGATTATTTATCAGTCTTTGAAAAATCAAATAGACACTGCCTCAATACAATCGATTGTCATAGGTTCACAATCGATTATTTTGTTGCTTTGAAAAATATGTTTGGACACTGCCTCAAGACAATCGATTGTCATAAGTTCACAATCGATTATTTTGTAGTTTTGAGAAATCTGATGGACACTGCCTTAACACAATCGGTTGTCATAAGGTACACAATCGATTGTCATGCAGATTTGAAAAATCTGATGCACACTGCCTTAACACAATCGATTGTCATAAGGTACACAATCGATTGCCATGCAGCTGACTTAACATAATCGATTATCATAAGTACATAATCGATTATCTTAGTCCAGATTTTAGAGGCATGTTTAAAAATCATTTTGCTAAAATAAATATGCATGATTTAAAATCATTTTGCTTTAAGTTAAATGTGCATGATTTGATAAAAATGATTTTACGAGAGAAGCCAAGTCTTGAGTTAAGTTGTCGGATCAAGATCACAATTAAAGAATGACTCATGTATAACTTTGTTTAGTCTTGATCTTTGTTTGTCTTGTGCTTGAACTTCGTTACATGACATTTGCGCGCTTGTGCTTGGACCTCGTCATATGTCAACTGCGCATCGTTTGTCATTTATCAAAACCTGCAAATATGAACACACGTTTAGTTTAGTGCCTTGAGAACGTGTTTCAATAATTTCCCCCTTTTTGATAATGGCAAACCTTAAGCGGGATATGCATATTAGAGATTCATAATGACGATCCAAGACAAGTAAAGATATGCAATTAGTTCCCCCTCAACATATGAATTCCCCCTCAATTTATACCAATAAATATTAAGTGCATAGCCCCTTATTCTTCCCCCTTTTGCCATTAGCAAAAAAATAGAATAAGTAAATAACTTGTTTATAGCAAATAATGTCAACATAATCGATTATTGATACTTGATAATCGATTATATACTAAAGAGAAATCGATTTTTCTAAAGAGGAATCGATTATTCTGCACCAGTCTTTATAATTCCCCCAGCTTTTAGGCCGATACCTGCAAAAAGGAAATAGACGTCTCCGACGCTCAAGTTAGTAATTTGTAAAGAAATAATGACTTAGATCAATGTGGAGTCAAGATGTTGGCCAATTGAGGACGTGATCTCTTAAGAAGTGTGTCCTAAGGTGTTCTTAAGAGTGTTTCGAGTACTTACCTGTTGTTCAATGTCGCCAATTACCTGTTCAAGAGGATGGTCTTTGATTGTTCTCCACGCGTTGGGCAGTTTCGTTTCTTTTTCTAGTTGTGGCGCTTCCTCCGATAATTGTTCCAAGATTTCATCTTGAATTTCCTTAGGAGTTTCCTCTTGTACCTTGTCTTGAGGACTTATTGAGTTTAAGATACCTGCAGGATCAAAACCAGAATCATTTCTCGCCAAGCGAGCATTATTTTCGGAAAATACAATATGAGGGGATTCCTCTACAGTTTCGGTTCTATTGTTGAATACTCTATATGCTTTGCTACGTGAAGAATAACCAATAAAAATTCCTTCATCGAACTTGGCATCAAACTTTCCCAAATTATCTTTACCATTGTTATGAATAAAACATTTACAACCGAATACTCTAAGATGGGAAATATTTGGTTTCCTTCCCTTGTAGAGTTCATATGGAGTTTTCATGAGTATTAGCCTTATGACTACTCTGTTTAAAACGTAGCATGCGGTACTCACGGCATCCGCCCAAAAATGTTTGGGAATCTTAGCCTCATCGAGCATGGTTCTAGCCATCTCTTCGAGACACCTATTTTTCCTTTCCACCACTCCATTTTGTTGTGGTGTGCGCGGAGCAGAGAAGGTGTGCTCGATACCGAGTTCGTCACAAAAGTCCGCGAAGAGATTGTGATCAAACTCTCCCCCATGATCACTTCTTATTGAAGTGACGGTTGTGTCCTTTTCATTTTGAACACGTTTAAGAAAACATTTAAAATTATGAAAAGCTTCACTTTTATGAGCAAGAAATAGTGTCCATGTAAATCTCGAATAATCATCAACAATAACAAAAGCATAACGATTTCTACCAAGACTTTCAATGCGAGATGGTTCAAAAGGTCCATATGAAGAAGTTGCAATGGTCTAGTAGTTGAAACAATATTTTTCGATTTAAAAGATGCTTTTGTTTGCTTACCTTTTTGACAAGAATCGCAAATAGAGTCTTTTTCAAATTTCAAACTTGGAAGACCAATAACTAAATTTTGTGAAACCAATTTGTTTAAAAGATGCATGTTTATGTGAGCTACTCTACGATGCCATAACCACATATCATCTTCTTTGCTCATAAGACAATTCACATATTCAGAAGAAGAATTTTCGAGATCAACCATATAGATGTTATCCATTCTAAATCCACGAAGGATAATTTTAAAATCTCTACGGCGAAAAACTAAGCATTCATCCGAATCAAATAAAACAAGATTTCCCTTGTCACATAATTGACTTATGCTCAAGAGATTATGTTTTAGACCCTTAACTAGCAATATATGCTTAATGGAAGAAGGTTCATCCTTAACGACCGATCCAATGCCGATAATTTTTCCCTTGTTGTTATCTCTAAAGATAACGCTTCCTCCTTCTTTGTGTTCTAGTTGAAGGAACTCGGATTCATCTCTGGTCATGTGTTTGGAGCATCCACTATCAAGGTACCAAAGTACACTTGATCCCTTCAAACATACTTACAAGACAAATTAATGAGTCTTTGGTACCCAAGCTATTTTGGGTCCTTGAGAGTTAGGTGTAACATGCTGTTGTGCTTGACATGCATTTAAGTGTCTATGTCTAGTGAAACAAGAAGGAGCAATATGTCCAATTCGATTGCAATAATGACAAATGACATTTGGATTATGCATTCGTCTAGGTTGATAGTAGTTGGACGGACGAAAATTGTTTACTCTATTTACGACAATATGACTATTGCGCATTTCATGAAAGTCATTTCTCCTACTATTTGTTCTAGGATATGCAGCATTTCTAGAATAATTATTTCTAGGTTGAAAGCCATTTCTAGGAGTCCTAAGATGTTCAAAGTTTCTTCTAGGATATGCATCATTTCTAGAATAGTTATTTCTAGGTTGAGGGCTATTTCTAGGTGTCCTAAAATGTTCAAAGTTTGGTCTAGCATGCATGTTGATTCTAGGATTGTTATATCTAGAATGAACATTTGTTTTATTTATCCTAGGTTGAGCCTTAGGTGGTTGGGGTTTGGCTTCAACTTTTTCTTTAGGCTCGTTTTTAAAACCTATCCCATGTTTGGTTGATTTCAAATTAACAAGAACTTCATTCAAATTTTTATGAGAAGAATTGAACTTATCTAAGGTGCCCTTAAGTCTTTCTACCTCACCTTTTAGATGCATGCAAGAAGTACAATTTTTACTAGAACTCTCGGGTTAGTCGGCGCTTCTCTTGCCGAAAAATTTGCTTTCTTCTTTCAACTTCTCATTTTCCAAAAACAGTTTTTCCAAATCCTTTTCTTTCAAAAAGAGTTGTTTTCAAAATCTTTTTCTTTCAAAGAGGCATTCTCCTTAATGCTTTTAACAGTTTTGGAAGCTTTAATGAATTCACTATACAACTCATGAAAGGCATTTTGCATTTCCTCAAGAGAATAGAAGTTTTTGGAAGAAATTTGACATACCTCTTCTTGATTGTTTTCGTGAGCCATGAGACAAAGATTTGCGGCTTCGTCTTCTTCTTCCTCACTTGACTCGTCTCCGGAGTCGCCTCCCTAAGATATGTATGCTCGTTGTTTCTTGAAGGGTTTCTTCTCCTTTTTGGCATTTGGGCAATTTGATTTAATATGCCCGAATTCTCCGCACCCATAGCACTTTATTTGATCTCCTTGTTGTTTGCCTTTTCGTTCATACTCTTTTCGCATGAACTTTTGAAATCTCTGAATAACGAGTCCGAACTCGTTATCTCCGTCCTCATCATTTTGAGGTTGGTTTGTGCTTGCCTTGAGGGCGATTCTTTGTTTCCTTTGATCATTAACAAGAGGGTTAAGTATAGTAGATTCATAAGTTTTAAGATTACCTCTGAATCCGTCGATGGTGACATTTGAAATGCCAATAGACTCTTGAATCGCGTCGGCCTTTGAGCGCCATTCCGGAGTGAGACTTCGTAGGATTTTTCGGACAAGTTCCTTATCCGTGAAGGTCTTCTTAAGAGCATGTAAGTCATTAACGATTTTTGAAAATCGCTCGAACATGTCATCGACCCTTTCGCCTTCCTTCATGTGAAACAGTTCATATGCATGGGTTAGAAAATCAACTTTAGCCTCTCTTACCTGGTCCGTACCTTCGTACGTGATTTCCAGCTTATCCCACATTTGCTTCGCCGTTGTGCAACATGATATTTTTCTGTAATCATCAGCGTTTACAGCACAATATAATAGGTTGATGGCCTTAGCATTGTTCTGCACTTTTCGGATATCATCCGCGTCGTATTCATCTTCGGATTTTGGAACCCATTCATTTTCAACCTTTTTGGTTGGAATTTGTTCCCTTCATTATAACCTTCCACAAATGAAAGCTATTCGATTGAACGAATATTCTCATCCTCTCCTTCCAGTACGTATAATTTGTGCCATCGAATAGTGGTGGTCGGGTGGAGCATTGTCCTTCACCTATTCCTGCAAAAGAATCACGAGTAGAAGCCATGGATTGTTTCTCTCAAACAGTTAAGTTTTTCAGAGAGTTGGGCTCTGATACCAATTGTTAGAATATACGCTTAACGCTAGAGGGGGGGTGAATAGCATTATGATAAAAAACAGCGTAAACTTGCGGAATTTAAAAATTGCAAGAATGAAATAAGTGCGATAAGTAAATAATAAAGGAACGAACGCACCGATGTATCCTGGTTCACCACAACCCGTGGCTAGTCCAGTCCCCGAGAGACTCTCTCGAGATTTCCACTAACACTGTTAAGCTTACGGGTGCTCAACAAACCGTTACAAACTGAGAACTTGAGTCACACAAGTATCAACAACCTTTGCTCAAAGTTACAATACTTCAAGACTTCAACCAAAGGAATCACAACGTTCCTTTTTACAATACAAGGGATTAACACTTCCCTTCAAGTGTATAAAAACACTTTGCACTCAAAACAAAACTCTCCTTAAGAGTAGATATGAGTAAAATAAATACGCTCAAGAACGCAACAACTTTCGTCAAGAATTTGGCTCTCAAAAACTTATGTAATGAATAGAAAATGATGAATAAGAGAGTATGCAAGCTTTAACAATAATATGATCAGTTGTTGTGTTTAGAAGACTGATTTGAAGATGTATTTATAGTGTCAAAACCATGCATAACCGTTGCCTAATTGCCAATTAGGAGTTGCTGATTTTGTGCTACGACAATCGATTGTCAAGATGATACAATTGATTGTTTTCCAATCGTTCCAAAAATCATTCCCAGATTTTACGCAGCACAATCGATTATCAAAGACATATAATCGATTACTGGCAACGTTCAAAAAATCCTTTCCAGATTTTACTTAAAACAGTCGATTGTCAGAAATATACAATCGATTACTTGGCAACGTTCAAAAAATCTTTTCCAGATTTTACTTAAAACAATCGATTATCAGAAATATACAATCGATTACTTGGCAACGTTCAAAAAATCTTTTCCAGATTTTACTTAAAACAATCGATTATTAAAAACATACAATCGATTACTTGACGGTGTTTGAAAATATTTTGACAACGGTCAGTAACATAATCGATTATACTATATGGACAATCGATTATTTATCAGTCTTTGAAAAATCAAATAGACACTGCCTCAATACAATCGATTGTCATAGGTTCACAATCGATTATTTTGTTGCTTTGAAAAATATGTTTGGACACTGCCTCAAGACAATCGATTGTCATAAGTTCACAATCGATTATTTTGTAGTTTTGAGAAATCTGATGGATACTGCCTTAACACAATCGGTTGTCATAAGGTACACAATCGATTGTCATGCAGATTTGAAAAATCTGATGCACACTGCCTTAACACAATCGATTGTCATAAGGTACACAATCGATTGTCATGCAGCTGACTTAACATAATCGATTATCATAAGTACATAATCGATTATCTTAGTCCAGATTTTAGAGGCATGTTTAAAAATCATTTTGCTAAAATAAATATGCATGATTTAAAATCATTTTGCTTTAAGTTAAATGTGCATGATTTGATAAAAATGATTTTACGAGAGAAGCCAAGTCTTGAGTTAAGTTGTCGGATCAAGATCACAATTAAAGAATGACTCATGTATAACTTTGTTTAGTCTTGATCTTTGTTTGTCTTGTGCTTGAACTTCGTTACATGAAATTTGCGCGCTTGTGCTTGGACCTCGTCATATGTCAATTGCGCATCGTTTGTCATTTATCAAAACCTGCAAATATGAACACACGTTTAGTTTAGTGCCTTGAGAACGGGTTTCAACACAAGCCACAACCAAGACGAGCTTCACGTGCCTTTTGGCGGGCCCCTCATAAACAACCTCGGGCATTACGCCTTCCTGCCTCAATTTCCTGTATGCGTCAAACTGGGCCTCAGCAAAAGACCAAAGATCACGAGCGGGGCAGTAAGAGGCAGTCTCCAAGGCCGCGGTCCGATCTGCTGCAACTTGGGCATCCCGTTCATAAAAGCCAATGCGTTCTTCCAGTCCCGCCACTCTGAAACTCGCAGCAAACCTCTCCAGCTGTCGTTCCCTCACACGAACGCGGACCGCCGCCTCCAATGCCCCAGCCTTCGTCGAAGCGTCCCTGGCTTGCCGCCTCGAAGCAGTAAGCTCCTCGCCCAGCCTAACCACCTGCCTAATCAGGGACTCAGAGGCCTCCACCAAAAGCCTCTTGACTCCGGCGCTCCTTCTCAGCTGCAGCATTTCTCTCGGCCTCCACCTCCTCGTCCCTACAACGAAGTTGCTCCTCAAGAGCACTAACCCTGCTCTAAGCTTGCTGCACTAGAAGCTCCCGCCTCGCCAACTCCTCAACCAACTACAGGCGGTAAGGGTCGTTACTCAGACGCTCGCGCATCTCGCGGAACGTATCCCGGTAGCGGCGATACTTCTCTATCACCTGCAAGAAGAGTCCCGAGTGGACATTGGCCTGGCGCATGCTCTCTACTTCCAGAAGAAGTCTGCAAGAAAAAGCATCGGTAAAGTTAGGAAACAAACCAAGGCAAGAAAAGAAACGAAAGAATATCACCACACGTACCCTAAAACCCATCACGGCCGCCTCGGTCATCAATCCGACATTTGAGACGTCCCTCAGCGACCTGCTCTGCTCCTCCAAGCACAAGGGTGCAAACATCGGTATCAGATTTTCCTCCCCGAGCAACAGATTAAGGTCGGTTGGGATCTCGGCATAACGATACAGCCCCTCTGCATGCGTCGTCGCGTTGGTGAAGCCTTCCTGGAGCCTGCGGATGTCGTCGGACTCCAAGTCGGATTCAGAGTCAAACTCCACTCCCGCGACGTCCCTTCCTTCCTCGACCGGTTGAGAGGTCGAAGATTCTCCCCCCGCCAACGGGTTGACACTTGTTTCCCTAACCAATGCAGCCGCTGAGGAACCAACTTCCCTCTCAGCAGCTAGGACTGATGATGAAGCCGCCAAAGCGACAATTTCATTACGACCTAAGCCGACCGGGGCAACCCCCATTGTGTTTTTGCCTTCAAGGGCAGGCATAGCCGCCTCCTCCCCCTCACCATTCGATGGTGGGGAGTCCAAATGTACCACCTTCCCAGTAGGCGTAAAGCGACCATTGGCCTAACCAACGGTCTCTCCTCCTCCTCCTCCTCGCCCAACGATGGTTCTGCCTTAGGGCGAACAACCCCCGAAGATGCCTCGACCCGAGTTGTAGGCCATGCTGGGGAATGAGCCGCCGACAACTCAGCTGAAGTCGCCCTCAGAACTGGGCGTTGTGTCGGCGCAATTGCCAGCTGAACAATCGCACCCAGCCTGCGAAAAGCAAGCTGAGGAGCCCTCACACGGTGCACCGCCCCTGATCAGCAAAAGAAATCAATTAAAAAGAAAGAAACCCAACACGACCAACAAAAAAGCAATGAAATAACTCAAACACTCACCCGCAGCCGGCCTACGGCCGTGCCTTTCCCAGAAGGACGGTCATGTGCGAATCCCCGCTGTCTGAGGAAGTATGGCCTCGACCCATTCACCAATGCCGGACAGAGGAGCCGGTGGTGTCCTCTCAGCTTCAAACACAAGATAAAGTCAATACCCCTTAGAGAAAAGAACAAAAAAAAACACGAAAGACAGGACCCGACGGGTAGAGAACTCACGTATATGGTTCCAAGTTTCTGGGAATTCCTTGACATTCCCCACCAAATGCTCGGTCCTAACGTAGAAAAAGTTCTCGTAAGAATGAGAGTCGACCGTGTCTTCTAGTTCAACAGTCAAACCTCGGACCCCACGAGGGACCATTCGAATCATGGTACCACGGAATCTTTGAGGGGCGTACAGAGTCAGCACGTGACACAGCGTTATTTCCCTTCGCTCCAATTTCGCATACTTGGCAAGCATGGCGAAGATCTTGTAAGAGGAGGGGACGGGTTGCCTAGGGCACACTTCATAGTAACAGCAAAAATCCGCTAGCAGAGCCGGAAGGGGAAGCATGAACCCTAGTCTGAAAAGGTAAGCGTAGAAAACGCAATATCGGGGGCGGTCGGTATGAACCCTCTCCTCGCTCCTGGCAAGAGAGATGTCGGCAGAACGAGGAATGCCCCACTGCTCCCTTAATTGGGCAAGGCCCACCTCACCCATTAGTGGGGCCTCATTAACCTGGTCTTCCCCCTCATTGGCGGTGAAGTGAGTTGCTGGACCCCTGGGTAGAGAAAGGATATCGACTGTCGACGGGATCCTATCGGCCTCAGCTGACTCTGTGGCCTTCGCCACCACAAAAGACCCATCGACCGCCGGAAGAGTCACCGGAAAAATCTCTGTGTGAAAACTGCTTGCCATTGCTGATTACTGGACAATGAGCGAACGAGGTTCACCTAAAAAGGAATGAAAGATGTAGATTGGGTGAAAGAAGACGAAGACCAACACGAGATGATGAAGAAAGAGAGTAAGAGAAGGTGCTTCTTCAGGAATCTTACTTAGACAGATACTGAAAAGGGAGAAACTGATAACACAATTCATTATTTATACTGCAAAAGTGGCTTTCACGAATTCCAAAAGCCACCATTAACTGCGCAACCAACCGTAAAACATTTCGAATCCATGGAAACGGTATCATAATGACAAGTATCACGAAGCGGTTTTGCAACCGTTAATCGACACTTCGTCTTCGAAGCAAATTTGGAAATCCAGGTACTTGGGGGAACGCCCAGTGTGCCTCCGTACACCGAGCACCGTTGCAGTGTACGTCCAGTACACACATAACCGCCGAAACCGCCTGCGGGAATACATTGTCCCAAGTGAAAACATCCTACGGCCATCTTCCTAAAAATTATAAATTGTTACGGCCATCCCACTAAAAAGACCGAGGGCCACAACTATCCCCCAAACGTATACGGCTACGGCCAATCCCCAAATATAAAATGGTTACGGCCATTCTCCATGTGCGTTGATGGTTACAGCCATCTCATAAATATAAGCGACCACGGACCCCTTCAAGGTACAAAACGACTACGACCGTTCTCAATAAATACAAATGGCTACGACCATCCTTCAAGTATAAAAGGCTATGGCCGTCTCCTAAATATGATTAGCTACGGCTATCCTCCAAGTATAAGAGGCCACGGCTGATTCCTGAAAATATAAGTGGCAGCAACCATCTCCTAAGTATAAAGAGCTACGGCCACCTCAGGCTACAACCGGAACAACGTCCGATCTCCTTTTCTTCGAACCTATGTGAATCGCGTACGGTAAAGTCCGCTCATCGAGTTCAACCGAACCTCGGCCTCAATAAGCGGAGGGACTAACTATATGGGTCAAAACTCGACTCGTGATAATTAATGATATTAATTCACTCATAAGAATATTCGGGTTGACTAAAGGCACAACCATTCGTTAATAATAAGTGCTCAAAGATCGCTCAGCCCAATCAATGAGGCTACAACCTACTCGCTATCGACGGACGTCCCCTCAACACGGTCGCGCCTGCCTAATGCCAGCTGGCAAGATTCACAACTATAAATACTAAGAGAAGGAACCCTAGAAAGCGGGCTGCTTTTTCTTCTTCACCTCTACTTCTCAAAAGAAGAGAAAATTATTGTAAGGCTCTGAACCTCTCAATGGAGAGGCAAACCAAATCGATACCTTTAATAAAAGATCTTTACCCTCCCCTCTTTAAAAAAATAACAACTATCTCATCCATTTTATTTATTTGGTCTTTTTATTTATTACAATCTGCTATGATTGGCCATCCATTGATTTTAGTTGTTTTATGCTTACAAAGTGTACGAGAACTTTGAGCTAAATAGATGAATTCTTTAATATGCGTGAAAACACCCAAAAATCAATTAAAGTGGATCACAAAAAGTATATTATTAAAAAAAAGTAAAAATAACACTACTCAAATATTCAGATCGGTAAAGAGGAAAGGATGGAGCTTTGTAAATTGTAACTATAATTTCAAACACAGATATATGCAGAAATTTCCCTTAAAGATCCATAGCATTATAAAAGTAGCAAACTTTATTACATAGTAGTGCTTCTCTAAATAAAACTGAAGGATAAAAGCACAAATATTTCCCTCAACCTTTGATATTCCAAAAACATATAAAGGTGGGGAAAGTATGGAATTTTTTAGGGGTGTTCAAAATCGATCCGAAACCGAAAATCGATCCGAATTAAAGTTTAACAGTTTACTGGTAACGGCTTAACGGACGGGGTACAGATTGAATTTTTTTTATTAACGACTTATCGATTTGGGGATGGATTATTCAATTTTCTTAATGGCTAATCCGTTAACTCGTTAAGATTATATATATATATATATATATATATATATATATATATATATATATATATATATATATATATATATATAATTTATATTTATATGGTTTGCATTTCCAGAGTTCTGGAAGTAAAGCTGTCCACTCCATTCTTGCAAACATCGCTGCAAGTTGAGATTTAAAAAATGACCTTGGAGGAATATGCCACTATGGCTGGATAGCAAAGGCAATAGAGCTACAGGTGTTCTAATCCGCAGGGTTTGATAAAAAGGTATTCCATACTGAAAGCACTAAATGTCTGTAGTGATCTTTATCGCTCGAAAGAAATGTTAAATTAAAACTACGTTCTACCATTGGTTGGACCTTCCGTCGCCTCCTTTGAGCAAGCATAGCCAGTTTAAAAGCTAAAACTATGCAGTCTCAATGTTGTGAAGCAGGCCATTTGCTGTTGTTACAGTTTGTTGTGTCTGCATTCTGAAGTGAAAACTTTAATATTAAGGTTCCTTTTACTTGAAATAGAAACATATCACTAAATATAGATCAACAACAAACAATTTCTACTATTATCTAACAATGTTTACTATTAACACTTTGTGTTGTTGTGAACTTATTTATTCATTCATGCATCTATTTAACAGGTCAACTAGTGAATGTGTATGTTAGGCCGATAAACCGCCCGATAACCGCCCTATAAGAGCTAAACCGATACCAATCCGCCCAATATCTTACTGGGTGGCTAACGGATTAATACATTTAAAAGTCGATAACCGTTAAGCCAAACCGTTAAGAGTAAAAAAACCGTCCAGTACGCCCGATAAGCACCCCTAGAATTTTTACATATATAGCCGCAAAACATCTTCTTTATTTTTTCCTTTCTCATAACATATACAGCAGAAGTTAACGGATTTGTACTGCTAGTTAACGGAGTTAATCAGCCATTGATCTTGTCTCTCCTCCATTAATTACCCACTGGTGTCCTGCATTTAATAAAAATAAAATTAAAATCAGCTGGAGTTGACCAAAAGTCAAACTAAAATGAAAGCCAAAAATAGGGCCCAAAAAAACATACTCAGAACTTGTTCAGCTGAAAACCTTCTAGAAACATCTTTGCAGATCATTTTCCTCAACAAATCCTTAGCTTCAGGCGAAACCGACCTAAAATTCCTAGTGGGAAATCTCAAGTTTGCCCTTAGAACAGCCTGAAATGTCTCAGTTGGAGTTTCACCGTAAAAAGGAGGAACCCCAGAAAGCATAATATACAAAATAACACCGGCGCTCCACACATCCACTTTCTCATTGTATTCTTTCCCCATTAATATCTCCGGCGCCACGTAATACGGCGTACCCACCACCCCACTCATCAACCCCTCCTCACACCCAACAAACCACTCCGCAGATCCAAAATCAGCTAATTTCAACCTGTCCTGCGAATCAAAAAGGATGTTATCCGGCTTAATATCACGGTGGGCCACCCCCATTTTGTGGCAGTGATTAATGGCGGAAATTAATTGGACCAGAATATTAGCAGCGGCCCGTTCCGATAACGGTCCGGCAGAAACCCGCTCGTAGAGATCGTTGTTTGGGCAGAGGTCGGTTACAATGTGAAGGAAGTTTTCATCTTCGTAAATTTTGTGGATTTTGAGAATGTTTGGGCTACCGGAAAGGAGCTGAAGAATCTTGGGCTCCTTGTCGAGGCAATCACGGTCGGTGGAATCAAGGAGGAGGGATTTTTCGATGGATTTACAGGCGAAAGAATGACCGGTGACCGGAGAAAAGCATCGGAAGACGATACCGAATCTACCACGGCCGATTTCTTCGCAAATTTGGAAGTCAATTTTCAAGGATTGGCTCATATTGTTAAGGTTTGTTTTGATTTTTTTTTGGGGGGGGGGGGGGGGGGGGGGGGGGGTTTTGTTGAACAGAAGAGGTTATATTTATAAGAGTAAAATACCGAATATTCGCAGGTAGGTTTTACTTGAAGGGTAGAGAAATAGAGAGAGAGAGAGAGTTATTCAATAGGATGGTTAGTCTTTTTTTGTGTATAATTTAATTGATAGTAACAGTTTAAATTAATTACTTGATTTACTATAAGCTATGACTTAGTTGACTACTATGTGTTGTAATTTGAGTTGGTCTCACTCTCTAAGTGTAATTTTATATAGAGAATTTTGTACGCTATTAATAAAAACAATATGTTTATTGAATATAGTTGTAATTAATTACGAGAAAAAAGAAATTAGAACTCGCTCCGATGTGGACTTACCTTAAATTGTTTTACTCCATATTTTCTTTAAGTATTTTCTAACAACTTATATAATATGTTTTCAGATACTAACATTTTGTACATAGTATTATTGCTATATACACCTATGCAGATCAATTTTTGAATCTTATAAATTTTAATTTATTTTTGTATCTTTTTTGTATTTGAAATATGAATATTAAAAAAATTGAGGCATGACTCGCGACAATGACAAGACACGAGGCATACTGCATGTCTCGGTGGAATCACTTTAAAAGTTAGTTCAATTTTCAAACCTTAAATTCTACTTCATTTTAGACCTAAAAAATAATAAATGAAAAAATTTAAACGTACTTAAAATCTGAAATTTATGAATACTGTATTTGATTTTGTATTGATAATAAACAACAACAATAACTATCCAGTATAATCCCACAAAGTAGGGTTTGGGAAGGGTAATATGTAGACGAGCCTTACCACTACCCGAAAGGGCAGAGAGGCTGTTTCCAATCAACCCTCGGCTCGGTAAAGGAAAAGAAAAACAAAAACAGAAACAAAAACAAAAGAGCTTTAGTAAGTCCAGCAGAAATAGCGTAAATAATTATCTAAACATAAGAACCGTAAATAAAATAGCATGCAATAATATCATACAGTAACTATCATAAATAACTACCATAAGGGAGACACAATCTAAAACACGAATCATCTATGGATAGCCCTGCCAAGCCTCACCCAACCCCGGGTGAGTAGTACGAAAAGCTCTAGGGGCCCCTATCTTACAACCCTGGTACTAGACCTCCAGACTTTCCTATCAAAGGCCATTTCCTCGGAAACCCGCATTCTAGCCATGTCATACCTAATCACCTCTCCCCAATACCTCTTAGGCCTCCCTCTGCCTCGCCGGACGCCGACCATCGCCATCCGTTCACAACTCCTCACCGGGGCATCAGGACTCCTCCTCCGCACATGCCCGAACCACCTCAGCCTCGCTTCTCGCATCTTCTCATCCACCGGGGCCACCCCCACCTTCTCTCGAATAACTTCATTCTTAATCTTATCTAACATGGTGAGCCCGCACATCCACCTAAGCATCCTCATCTCTGCAACCTTCATTCTCTGAACATGAGAGTTCTTCACTGGCCAGCACTCTACCCCATACAACATTGCAGGTCTAACCACAGCTCTATAAAATTTCCCCTTGAGTTTCTGTGGAATTTTCTTGTCACACAGGACTCCTGATGCAAGCCTCCACTTTGACCACCCCGCTCCTATACGATGAGTGACGTCCCCGTCAATCTCTCCGTCCCCCTGAATCACTGATCCAAGATATGTGACAATGTCCCTCTTGGCGATGACCAGAGATCCAATCATCAAGTCCCTGCCTACTTCGCTCGGCTCAGCGCTAAACGTGCACTCCAGGTATTCTGTCTTAGATCTGCTTATTTTGAAATCCTTAGACTCGAGAGTCTGTCTCCATACCTCTAACCTCTCAATAACACCGACCCTCGTCTTGTCTATCAAGACTATATCATCATCAAATAGCATACACCAAGGCACATTCCCTTGAATATGTCGGGTTAGAGCATCCATCACAAAGGCAAACAAGAGAGGACTAAGCGCCGATCCTTGATGGAACCCCATAACCACTGCAAAATGGTCTGAGTCGCCACCCACCATCCTAACCCTAGTCTTAGCTCCATCGTACATGTCCTTGATTACTCTGATGTAGGCTTCCAGCACGCTCTTCGCCTCCAAGCACCTCCCCTTGGACCTTGTCATACGCCTTCTCCAAGTCGATAAGCACCAAGTGCAAGTCCTTCTTCTTATCCCTAAACTGCTCCACCAGCCTCCTAACAAGGTGGATAGCTTCTGTAGTGGAGCGTCCCGGCATGAAACTGAACTGGTTCGCAGATATAGATGTCATCTCCCTCACCCTCGCCTCGATCACCCGCTCCCAGACCTTCATGGTGTGACTTAATAATTTGATACTCCTATAGTTGTTGCAACACTGGATGTCCCCTTTGTTCTTGTACAAGGGCACCACTGTACTCCACCTCCACTCCTCCGGCATCCTTTTGGTCCTGAAGATTGCATTGAACAACCTGGAGAGCCACTCCACTCCTGACCTACCCATGCACTTCCAGAACTCCACCGGGATCTCTTCAGGCCCGGTCGCTCAACCCCTACTCATCTTACGCAAAGCCCCCATGGCCTCCTCCGCCCCAATGCGCCTGCAGTACCCAAGGTCTCTATATTGCTCTGAATGCCCCCAACTCCCCTAGCTCTATGTTACGATCCCCCTCCTAGTTAAGTAAGTCTCAAAAGTACGCCTGCCACCTTTCGTATCCATACTAAATTTCAGTTATTATGGTTCTTGAATACAACTATGAAGTCTAAGAAAAAGTTACTCCCTCCGGTCCAAAATAAATAATTTTTAAATGTTTTTTTCATACAGATTAAGAAATCCACCTTTTAGCATTAATTAGCAATATAATTGACCATATTGACCTTTACTATCTCATATAAATACTCCTAATACATATTCCAACACTATTTACTCCAAGGACAATATAGAAAAAAAATAATTAGTTCATTCTTGAAATTTGAAAATATCACATATATTAGATCACAAAAAATCAAAAAATCACTTATTTGGGCCGAAGAGAGTAATAAATTTGGTCTAACCCGTAAATAATACCCAACTTCCGTCCCTGTGCACACGAAGCTTATTTTCTATACCATCAATATGAAATGGGTTAATGACTTCATAGTGTAAGCAGTTAGGTCATCTTTAAATTTTAGGTATATTTTTCGTATATTATAGGCAAGAAAGTGGACTGCCTTTTAATTTAAGAATATCCTCTTTTTTTTCTCAGTATAGTTGTGTATGTTAACGGCAGGAAAGTGGCCTTACCTTTAATTAAAGAATAGTAATTGTTATCGATTGTCCGTGTTCAAAGCAACGAGAAACTGGAAACCAGTAAGAAGAAGAGACACAAAAAAAAAAAATACAGAAATGAAGAAATCCGAGACCACAGAATTCACTGTGTGTCCTTAAGGAATTTAACCCCCTCACTGTACCCGAGGTTGTGGATTATTTCCTCCCAGGATATAACGGATATACCTGTCGTAGGAGTGGCGGTACCTCAAACGCCTACGACTTCGACGAACTCAAATTCGGGAACGAAATCACACTATGACTCGATATGTTTCAGTTTGCAGAAAAGAATGCAGAATTTTTAATGCACGAATAAATTTTTTTTTTCAGTACTCGAAAATGAGGCATTGCCTCAGTTTATATAGCCTCGAATTGTGACTGTTCGGAAAGGCTTGGTGCCTGTTCGGGAAAGGCCATGCCTTTTTCTGAAAAATAAGAACGTTGGGAAGTTTACAGTTAACAAATTAATATTTTTCCCGCGGGAATTAAAAATAATTTCAGAAAATGAAGATTGAATTTTAAATAAATTTGGTCCAAAAAGATTATCAATCAATCAGATCATTTGACCAAATCCAAATCCAAATCCAAATCCAAATCCAAAGCCGAAGCCGAGCCGAGCGACGACGACGGCGCGAGGGGAGTCCCTCTTCTTAACCCTTTAAGAGCTAGAAGAAGTGCTTTCTAATATAAGCACATAACTTTCCGTTTCTACCACCAATGTGGTACAAAGCTCCTTTTCAAAGGAACTTTGCTTTGAAACTTCATTTTCCTTCTATTGTCTTCTTCCCTCCATTTCTCATTCACACCAACTTAGCTAGCTTTAATCATTAACTAGCTTTAACAATCCCCCACATGAATGGGGAATGGCTATA
Organism: Nicotiana benthamiana; assembly: GCA_034376525.1. NCBI lineage: Eukaryota > Viridiplantae > Streptophyta > Magnoliopsida > Solanales > Solanaceae > Nicotiana > Nicotiana benthamiana. The sequence goes on from CM067336.1 coordinate 68,145,699, forward strand.
TGATGAAAAACATGCATGACAAAAAAAAAACTGTGTGATTCGTAAGCAAGGATTAATTGCATCTGGATAAGTAGATTTCTCTTTGAACTTTCCGTAGTAAGCATATGTCGGATATACTCGGTCAATCGGTAGATTTGATATCTTTGAACTGTCGAGCTTTGGTGTATACCTAGACAACCACATGTCACACAATTAACCCTTTAACCGTTTTTGGTTCTCATTGTTTTGTTCGTTTCAGCCATGAACACTTCCTGGTTCATAAGTGCGTAGAGAGCTGGCCTTACAGAGTTCTCCTTGAAGCGGCTTACACTTCACACTTACATAGGTGATTCCTAAATGTGTCATCTCGTAGATACACTATTTGATATACCCCGTATCAAACATAGAAACTATTAAAAAGCCTTAATGCTTTATCCTGGTACTGAACATTGTCTCATCACGAGAATGGACCAAAAAGTTATTGTGACAATGTTGAACCGTCATCAATGACTTTGTTTGATCTCTTTGAACCTAGATCTTGGGATCTCATGTCTTCTAGGTAGAGTTACCGCCACGATGACTTGTCCTCGGCCATAGTCCCATTCCCCTCGATGATCTTTCAACCACTTCTCTAGTTAGGCCTTTAGTTAGTGGATCCGACACATTATCTCTTGACTTAACATAGTCAATTGTGATAATTCCACTAGAGAGTAGTTGTCTAACGGTATTATGTCTTCGTCGTATGTGACGAGACTTTCCGTTGTACATAACGCTCCCGGCTCTTCCTATTGCCGCTTGGCTATCGCAATGTATGCATATAGGAGCCAACGGTTTGGGCCAAAATGGAATATCTTCTAAGAAATTCCGGAGCCATTCAGCTTCTTCACCGGCTTTGTCTAGAGCTATGAACTCAGATTCCATTGTAGAGCGGGCGATACATGTCTGTTTGGATGACTTCCAAGACACTGCTCCTCCACCTATAGTAAAAACGTATCCACTTGTGGATTTAGTTTCAGTTGAACCGGTGATCCAATTTGCATCACTGTATCCTTCAATAACTGCAGGATACCTGTTATAATGCAAAACAAAGTTTTGAGTATGTTTCAAATACCCCAAAACTCGTTTCATTGCCAGCCAATGATTTTGGTCGGGATTACTCGTGTAGCGACTTAGTTTACTTATAGCACACGCAATATCAGGTCGCGTACAGTTCATAATATACATCAAACTTCCCAACACTCTGGCATAATCCAATTGAGAATGACTTTCACCTTTATTCTTTGCAAGAGCAAGGTTCATATCAATTGGCGTCTTTGCAACTTTAAAGTCCAAATACTTGAACTTTTCAAGTACTTTTTCAATATAATGAGATTGAGACAATGCTAGACCTTGAGGAGTCTTATGGATTTTAATTCCCAGAATTAAATCGGCAACTCCTAAGTCTTTCATATCAAACTTACTAGCAAGCATGCGCTTAGTAGCATTTATGTTAGCAATGTTGTTACTCATTATTAACATATCATCCACGTATAAACAAACAATGACGACGTGGTTCGGAGTGTTCTTAATGTAGACACATTTATCACATTCATTTATCTTGAATCCATTTGACAGCATCGTATGGTCAAATTTTGCATGCCACTGTTTTGGTGCTTGTTTTAGTCCATAAAGAGACTTAACAAGTCTACATACCTTCTTCTCTTTCCCTGGAACTACAAACCCTTCGGGTTGTTCCATGTAAATTTCTTCCTCCAACTCTCCATTTAAGAAGGCTGTCTTCACATCCATTTGATGGATTTCAAGACCGTACACGGCGGCTAATGCTACTAACACCCGAATAGATGTAATCCTCGTTACCGGCGAGTATGTATCAAAGTAATCAAGACCTTCTCGTTGTCTAAACCCTTTAACAACTAGTCTTGCCTTATATTTTTCAATAGTGCCATCAGCTTTCATTTTCCGCTTGAAAATCCATTTGGAACCTAAAGGTTTATTCCCTGGAGGAAGATCAACCAATTCCCAAGTATGGTTGTTCAATATGGATTCTATCTCACTATTGATTGCCTCTTTCCAAAATTGAGCTTCCGATGAAGACGTAGCTTCGTTGAACGTTCGAGGCTCATTTTCCAACAAAAATGTTAAAAATTCTGGTCCAAAGGAAGTAGTCGTCCTTTGACGTTTGCTACGTCTTGGATTTTCCTCATCAGGAATGTTTTCCTTTATTTCTTCCCGAGGTCGTTTAGATTCTTTGCTAGACGACGCACATTCCTTTTTATACGGATATATGGTTTCAAAGAAGTCAGCATTATCTGATTCAATTACCGTATTCACCTGAATGTCGGGATTTTCTGATTTGTGAACCAGAAATCTATATGCCTTACTATTTGTGGCATATCCTATGAAAACACAATCAACGGTTTTAGGTCCTATTTTTACCCTTTTGGGTTTAGGAACTTGCACCTTGGCCAAACACCCCCACACTTTGAAGTATTCCAAATTGGGCTTCCTTCCTTTCCACTTTTCGTATGGAATAGATTTTGTTTTGCTATGGGGCACTCGATTGAGTATTCGGCTAGCTGTTAGAATGGCTTCCCCCCACAAGTTCTGGGGTAAACCAGAACTTATTAACAGGGCATTCATCATTTCTTTCAGTGTTCTATTTTTTCTTTCCGCAATTCCGTTTGATTGTGGCGAGTAAGGAGCAGTTGTTTGATGAATAATGCCATATTCCAAACATATTTGTTCAAAAGGAGATTCATATTCACCGCCCCTATCACTCCTTATCATTTTAATCTTTTTGTTAAGTTGAGTCTCAACTTCAGTTTTGTATTGCCTGAACGCTTCAATTGCTTCATCTTTACTATTAAGTAAATAAACGTAGCAATACCGCGTACTATCGTCAATAAAAGTTATGAAATACTTCTTTCCACCGCGAGATGGAATTGACTTCATGTCACAAATATCTGTATGGATTAAGTCTAAAGGACTTGAATTCCTTTCAACTGACTTATAAGGATGTTTAGCATACTTAGATTCAACACAGATTTGACATTTTGATTGATTGCATTCAAACTTAGGCAATACTTCCAAACTAATCATTTTTCGCAAGGTTTTATAATTGACATGTCCTAAACGTGAATGCCATAAATCATTTGACTCAAGCAAGTAAGACGAAGCAGAAACTTTATTATTATTAGCAACAACCATTACATTCAGTTTGAAAAGGCCCTCTGTGAGGTAGCCTTTTCCTATGTACATTTCGTTCTTACTTATTACAACCTTGTCAGAAACATATACACATTTAAAACCGTTCTTCACTAGAAGTCCGGTAGATACAAGATTTTTCCTAATTTCAGGAACATGACAGACGTTGTTGAGAGTCACCACCTTGCCAGAGGTCATCTTCAGCAGTATCTTTCCATAACCTTCAATCTTGGCCGTTGCAGAATTTCCCATATATATTGTTTCGTCGGGCCCGGCGGGAGCATATGAAGCAAAGGCTTCTCTAACAGCACAAATGTGGCGAGTGGCGCCAGAGTCAATCCACCACTCTTTCGACTTCCCACTAGGTTGCACTCGGACAACATAGCGCACAAGTCATCAACCTCCTCGTTTGTTTCAACCATATTAGCCTGACCCTTCTTCTTTTCCTTTTTCGGAGCACGACAGTCTGCAGCTTTGTGTCCGATTTTTCCACAATTATGGCAGTTTCCCTTGAATTTCTTCTTGTTGGGATAGTTCCTTGGTCCCGATGCCTTTTTCCTCTTTTTCATATTAGTTGGGGCAGTTTCAACTATATGTGCTCCCCCTATGGTTGATCTCCCATTTGCCTTTTTCTCCGCTGCCTTGTTATCTTCCTCGATTCTCAACCGGACGATGAGATCTTCCAATGTCATCTCCTTTCGCTTATGTTTCAAGTAATTTTTGAAGTCCTTCCATGAAGGAGGCAACTTCTCTATCACTGCCGCAACTTGAAACGCCCCACTAATCACCAAACCTACAACAAACAACATGTAAGTGACGGGGCACTGAATACTTTTGACAAAGGCATTAATTAAATTTATACCTTCAGCGAGGAGATCATGGATGATAACCTGCAACTCTTGAACTTGAGTGACAACAGACTTGCCATCTACCATTTTGTAGTCCAAAAACTTGGCAGCGATAAACTTCTTTAAGCCAGCATCTTCTGTTTTATATTTCTTTTCCAACGCATCCCATAGTTCTTTTGATGTTCCCACATTACTATAGACGTTGTAAAGATCATCCTCCAGTCCGCTAAGAATGTAATTCTTGCACAAAAAATCGGAGTGCTTCCACGCCTCAATTACAACAAATCGTTCATTTTCAGGTGTTGATTCCGGCGGAACCGGAATATCCTCCTTAATAAACTTTTGAAGGCTTAAAGTAGTTATATAGAAGAACATCTTTTGTTGCCATCGTTTGAAATCAATCCCGGTGAATTTTCCGGGCTTCTCTGCCGGAGCCGGTGCTGGTGCAGTACGACTGGAGGACGCAGCATTGCTCGTAGAACCAACCACGGGGGCTGGTGTGGCAGTAACAGTAGCAGTAGCATTCAAATTTGGAGTTTGGTCTCCCATTTCTGTCGTAGGAAATAACAGAACACTTTAATAATCGGTGAAGATTTTATTTCTTCAAACCGAATCAAATTTACACAAACAGAATTAAAACAAACTTCAAATAGAATGTAATAAACTGTATGTAGTATACTTGATGAAGTTTTTATATCTTCAAATCAAGTACCCAAATGAGTAGAAAGTTCTGAAAACTTTAATCTCAACCGGAGTAGAAAATCCGAAGATTTAGTCTCCAAACAACATACAAGTTCGTTACATGCAAACAACAAAATTACAAGTTTCTTTTATTTTCTGGACAGTCACAATTTTATGTTAGGAAAAACTGTATGTAGTCACTGTTTTTTTTTTTTTTTTCTGTACTGTTGTATCGTTCTGTAACGTTTTAATCAACAGCAGATGAACACGGAAATAATAACATAAATTCCTTAAGCTTGTTATCGATTGTCCGTGTTCAAAGCAACGAGAAACTGGAAACCAGTAAGAAGAAGAGACACAAAAAAAAAATACAGAAATGAAGAAATCCGAGACCACAGAATTCACTGTGTGTCCTTAAGGAATTTAACCCCCTCACTGTACCCGAGGTTGTGGATTATTTCCTCCCAGGATATAACGGATATACCTGTCGTAGGAGTGGCGGTACCTCAAACGCCTACGACTTCGACGAACTCAAATTCGGGAACGAAATCACACTATGACTCGATATGTTTCAGTTTGCAGAAAAGAATGCAGAATTTTTAATGCACGAATAAATTTTTTTTTTCAGTACTCGAAAATGAGGCATTGCCTCAGTTTATATAGCCTCGAATTGTGACTGTTCGGAAAGGCTTGGTGCCTGTTCGAGAAAGGCCATGCCTTTTTCTGAAAAATAAGAACGTTGGGAAGTTTACAGTTAACAAATTAATATTTTTCCCGCGGGAATTAAAAATAATTTCAGAAAATGAAGATTGAATTTTAAATAACACGAAGCCGAAGCCGAAGCCGAGCCGAGCGACGACGACGGCGCGAGGGGAGTCCCTCTTCTTAACTCTTTAAGAGCTAGAAGAAGTGCTTTCTAATATAAGCACATAACTTTCCCTTTCTACCACCAATGTGGTACAAAGCTCCTTTTCAAAGGAACTTTGCTTTGAAACTTCATTTTCCTTCTATTGTCTTCTTCCCTCCATTTCTCATTCACACCAACTTAGCTAGCTTTAATCATTAACTAGCTTTAATAGTAATTTCAGAATTTATTATGCTTTATACCTTGCAACATGGGGTTTGCTGCTATTTTGTTGTTGGTAGAGAAAATCCATTCCCAAATTCCATACTTGAGCAAGATTCAGGGTCAGTTTACTCCTACATTATTATATTATTAGTATAACTTATATAAATCTTTTTTGTAGTAAATACCTTTCCCATTTGGCATTGCTCTAAATATTGACTACATTCTTGAATTTTGGTGTACGTGTGAATTATTTTCTTATTTTATGAGTTAGGAACTAATTCTTCTCTTAATTAATATATGAGAACTATGACGTTCGTCCACTTAATAATGCTAATATTGTATCATAATATATATCCTTGTATACGCACTTCAAATAAAATAAATAATATATACCTGAATTAGCACAGTCATGTTAGAGACTGAGGCGAGATGTTCAATCAGCAGCTAATTAATATAGTTAAAACAACTTTTGGTTAGAAATAATTTTTAAATTTTCTCTAATTAGTAGAAGATTCATAAAGTGTTTGTGCGTGAGAGAGACCTATATTTCATTGTAAAAGTTAGTGTAGGGGTTGCACATCATGGGCAGATGTAGAGTGATAGTTTGATCTGAATCCAATATTTTGACTCGGACTTTACACATATATGTTAAAAAATTAACTTGAAAGCTAGTAATTAATTTAAACGAATTAGGTAGCTCCTTGAACCGTAGCGCATAAAATTTAAATCTTGAATTTGACTTTATTGCACATAACTATTGGAAGTTTTGATATCAACGTTCAATTTTAACCTCAATTACAAAATTCTCCATCAAAATGAAGAAGAAGAAAAATCATAAAATGAATATATCAAAATTGTTATGAAATAATATAAGAACAAGAACAATAATACAAGAACAAGAACAATATAGAGAAAAGTAGAGAGAGGAGTATTTTTATTGATACTTTGGGGATGATTTACAATGGGAGAGAACCCTTTATTTATAGGGAGGTGGTGACTTAGCCACCAAGTAGTAAACCCTAGGATCTCTCTAAATATGGACATTCACCTTAAATAGAATATTTTATAACACTCCCCCTTGAATGTCTATTCAATAATGTGCCTCGTTAAAACCTTAACTAAAACAAAACCCAATGGGAAAAAATTATAGAAAAGGAAAAAGAGTACACATGTTTGAATATGCGCCTATTGGTTGCCTCGTTAAAAACCTTGCAAGGAAAACCCAGTGGGACAAAACCTTGTAAGGGAAAAAGAGTGCAACGCGCATTAACTCCCCTTGAAAAGAGCATCAATTCACATCCTTGAGCATTTGCATTCCAATCTTGTGCACCATCTTCAAAACGATCTTTTCTAGAGATTTGATAAATAAATCAGCCATATTGATTTGAATAAATATTCCGCACCTTGAAATTATCATTCTTGATAGATATGAACATCTTCATATAATGTCGTGGAATGACTCTTCAATATCTCCATAGAGGTATTCTCGATGCCATCATGCTTATAGTTATAGCAAGATACATAAGTACACAAGTTGCACTTAGGATGTGGTACTTCAGGACCAAGAATTGTATATGCTTCAAGCAACTTCAATCTTTCATGGATTGACATATAAGTTAAGTCATATAAGCCATATAACAGACTTTAGATGCATATCAAGTTTTCATGTCATGCTAAACAAATAAGATATCGAAAACTGATTACACATACTATTGACTTTATACTTTCAAGTATTTGAACTACATGTCCAAAACTACATGTCTTTCATGTGGAATCAATTCTGCTTGAATTGTATCTCTTCCATTTAGCCAATATTTTTGTTTGTATTCGACAAACATAAGATACTCATCGATATTTAGCGCTATCATAGATGTCGTCGACGAACATTTTATATCGGTTCCAGTAAAGTTTCACAAAGACATAACATGGAGATCTCTTTATTCATATATTCAGGTACCTGAATCTCTCATGAGATTTTATGAAGTGTTATGTCATGTGATCTTCTAGATCACTTGCCTCCCCATTATGATCACTTTGATCATTTGCTCATCTTCTTTATTAAGAAGTTATTTTGAAACCGATTTGTCTATACGCTTTAAGCGTATCAAAGGCTTTGTCCTTCTGGGACTTAATATGAGCATTTGCAGTGAGAATATAGTTACTTTCTTTGGGTCAGCAAATGCGCATAGCATGCTTTGCAATATGTTGCAATTGAATTATCCTTTAATGAACTTCAGGTTCATATTATGATATTCGAGGATCTATATATACAAATGATAATTCATCCCATGTAACCTTTTCTCAAGTGTTTATCATGTCTCCCCCTCATGTTAGAAAAGCTAACTTGTTTCCTCAACTTTGAGAGTCCATCTTTGTGCATTATGGTGTTAATGAAAATGTACACCGCACATCAATAATAATAAGATGAAATTATTTGGTTCCTGACCCTGAACCACTTGTGAGGGGAGAATATAATATACTCTCGTATACAACGTATATCAAACTTATATATATAACTTTGTTCTCATAAGAAACAGTTTAGCTATTAAGTGGAGGCACTCAATAATTATCTTGCTAAACCAACTATGATATAAACCAACTTATCAAGATGAACTATCTTGAATAGAAAATCTGGAAATTATGCTCGAAATTATATTACTGAGCAATTTACCTAGCAAGCACCGGCCAGGCTGTGGGTTAATAACAATCGCACATGTAACCATATCATAGATGCATCATATGTGGTATACATGGCAGGTGAATGGGCCCATATTCACCTTTGATATTTCCAGAATTTATGGGATTCAACCCGAACTCTTTAGTTGGTCAATTAATTAATGAGAACAAGTAATACAAGAGAATTCGTAAAGAACTTTCTAGTTCTTTAATATTTACCCATGTGAATTCTCTATTACTGCACATCATACTTAAAATTATATGGCTAACCCGAATGCCAACTGAATAAATTATCAATATTGATAAACTTCAAATTTACACCATGACATGTGCAATTATCAATAAACTTCAAGTTTATTATGATATGGGTTTTTATATCAATAAACGTCCACTTTATTGTGGTATTCTTGTGTAGTACAAACTGGAGAATAAAGCGGGTAGTTTTTCACATACAGATTATCCCGCTACAAGTTGTAGTAATAGAAGATATCAAATCTTTCCTTTGTTTATAGTCTCAATATAATCAATCGCTTTCGCATATACTTTGGAAATTGAATAAGTTTCTTTGAGACTTACTACAACACAATACCTTATTGGTAATCAATTGTATTTCTCCAACATAGTAATAATTGGCTCTTCTAGAGCTCTCAATTAATTTTGTACTACCACAAATTCATCAACATCCATGTGGTGAATATCTCTTTTAAAGAGAAAGTTATACCATTATGGTCATGTCAAAATTATATGCAAGATATGTTTCTTGCATTATTATTGTCCTTTGATAATCACATTGACAAATTATTTTGGCGTACAATAGGTACGTGACCAATGACTATTCATGCCATACAATGACATTGTTTTCATATATCATCTCAAACCTCCTTCTATGGTGAGTGTGGTATATTCAATACCAATTTCATGTTCATATTCTTCCAATAATGAATATGTATTTGTGAATCAGATGTTGTCACATTCACTGCGGGGATATGTGATTTTGTTATCCTTTTCGAATCTGTAAATGCGTCTGGCATTCGATTTGCTATTCTTTGCAAATGGATAATATTTTGCACCTCTTTTTCACAAATAGAGGTATGTGGATAAAGATGAGATAATGATGCATTTTTCCACAAAATTTTCCGTTTGGTTTCACCAACTTCTCCCCCTAATTTTGGGAAAAGTGTCTCATCGAATTGACAGTCTGCAAATCGTGCAGTGATCAAATCCCCTGTCAATGTTTCGAGGTAGCGAATAATGGAGGGCGATTCAAACTCAACATATATTCCTAACCTTCTTTGCAGACCCATTTTGGTGCAATATAGCGGTGCAACAGGCACATATACTGCACATCCAAAAATTCTTAAGTGGGATATATTAGGTTCATGACCCAAAACTCATTGCAACGGGGAATACTTGTGATAATTCGTCGTTCTGAGACGAACTAGCATTGCTGCATGCAAAATGGCGTGACCCCAAACCGAAGTGGGCAGCCTCGTTTTCATGAGTAAATGAGGAATTCAAGATTATTCTCATCTATTGTCTCAATATGATATCCATTTTGAATGATATCTTTAAAACTCAACAAGTTCCTTTTAGACTTGGAGGAGAACATTGCATTCTCTAAAATATTGTTCCTTTAGGCAGAGTTATAGTTGCTCTTCCGGAGCCTTTAATCAATTTGCTACTATCAGAAATTGTAGTAACATCTGCCTTACACATACTTAAATGAGAGTAATATTTCTTCTCATTGAATATCCTATGTGTGGTACATGAATCAATTAACCAAAAGAGATATACGAACATGAGAATAAACAAATTTAATCCGTTGCTTCATAGTTAAACAATATTTTCAAAATCTGCTGTGGTTAGTCGATTAAATTAGTTAATAGTCGACTAACTTGGGAAGCAGTCATTAGGTTAGTCGACTAACTAAATCAGATAGTCGACTATCTTGCCTTGCGGAAAAGTCCAGTTTTAATGCGAAATATTAGTTAGTCGACTAACTAAGTTGATAGTCGCCTATCTTAGTAAACAGTCATCAGGTTAGTCGACTATCTAAATCAGATAGTCGACTAACTTAGCTTGCGGAAAAATCCAGTTTTAATGCGAAATATTAGATAATCGACTAACTGTTAGGTTAGTCGATTAACTCTACTAGAAAATAAAAATATCTTTGAAATTTAAGCATATTGAAACATTCTAAAGAACTAATACTAACATTATATCATAAGCTAACTAATACGAGCTGATACTAATGACTATTAGTTATTCACTAACTAATACAAATAAGTAAAATAAAATCAAACAATTCCATCTTCCTTCATCACAGATCCATCACCAATTAAGTGGTCTATTTTCCCCTCAGGGTGCTCAAAGAAGTCTGCCACATCCAAGTGGGTGATGTCAAAATTGTCGTCAGAGACAGAATTGGTTTCAGGGCATTTACCTTTTAGAGATGCTTGATAAAGCTCAACCAAATGTCTTGGTACACGGCAAATTTTCGCCCAGTGCCCTTTTCCACCGCAACGATAATATATAGTTTATGAACTATTTGCTTTTGGATTCTCATCGCATCGTGCTTGTGGCAGAGTGACCAACTTCAGGTTGTCATATCTCTCATTTAAGCCATTCCACAAGATAGGTGGATCTTTGACTGTGATATATTCAATTTTCAAACCTTCATCAAGGTGATGGCACAAGAAAATCAAGGCCTTAGCACAGTTTCAAACCTTCATCAAGGTGATGGCGCAAGAAAATCAAGGCCTTAGCATAGTCTTGGGTGGATGCATTATTTCTGTCTTTAATGGCGTCTCCAAGACCCATTGCATCCAAATGGATTTCAGCATCCAACACCCATGTCATATAGTTCTTGCCCGAAATTTCAAGGGCAACGAACTTTCTTTTCATAATGTCAGACATAAAACAAAATTACATCAAGAGCGTGTCCATACTTACGGGCTTTATTACAATTATCATATTCACTTCAGGGAATGGATCATAATCATCTGTATGTGCTATATACAATCTCATGTCAAATATTACTTTCATAAAGTGAAAGATTATTTTGAGAATCTTTATTATTCTCATTATCACAATGATGACGATTATAATTCCGTCTATTGCCACGTCCACATCCATTGATACCTTTACGGTAATAATTTTGTCTTCTTTCAGACTTATCACATACTGCTATCACATTCTCTAAAGGGAATGAGAATGAAGCAAATTCAATGGGACGGATTTTCAATTCTTTGCCCACAATCATACATGAATTTAATCATGGCAAGACATAGAACTTTTACCAATTCACGTGGTTATAATTCCTTACAAACTCCATTAGAGTTATAATCAAACTTTGTTGTCTATGTTTGTATATGAAATCAAATCGTAGAATTTCAAGAATTTGAAAGGGAAAAGTAAATTACTTACCTTTAAGGTATATCAATAAATGTTGTGATATCAAATATACCTCTTGAGTTTCCATCCCATTGCATTACTTTATGATGATACCATCTCTTCTATTTTCCGTATATAAATTCTCCAGTGAAATTACAATGGCTGAATCGGCGCCAGATGGACCCCAACAATGAAAACCCGCCTGAACTTGAACAGAAAATACAGCGGCTTGTCTTCTGGCTTCTTTCCTTCTGTTCTTCTTTTCTTTCTTTTTCCTCCTCTCTTTTCCTTCTATTCTTCTTTTCCGTTTCCTTTTTTTTTTCCTTTTTTTTTTCGTTGTCTTTCCTCTTCTATTTTTTCGTATAGAAATTCTGGAAGAAGGAAGAAATCAAATTCAATTTGGTTAGAGACTCGTGCTGATAACGTGTTATGAAATAATATAAGAACAAGAACAATAATACAAGAACAAGAACAATATAGAGAAAAGTAGAGAGAGGAGTATTCTTATTGTTACTTTGGGGATGATTTACAATGGGAGAGAACCCCTTTATTTATAGGGAGGTGTTGACTTAGCCACCAAATAGTAAACCCTAGGATCTCTCTAAATATGGACATTCACCTTAAATAGAATATTTTATAACAAAAATCAAATAATATGTAAGCAGATATTACTCTTACGTCGTGAAAATAGAAAAATTGCTTCCCTCGGCTCAAGGGTGTAGATAAGATTACTGAAGGAAATTGAAAATTATATTGAGCTGAAGAATGAAACAGACGAGCTAAATATGGAGAAAATTTTTCTGTATGTCTTATTCACTATTTGTACATGTATATATACAATTGAATGTTGAATAAATAAAGAAACAATGAAAATACTATGTACACTTGTCCTATATCTACTTGTGCAAATATAATAGAAAATTCTTATCCTAACTAAATTATTCCCTCACGTGAGCTCCAGCTGAGGGGAAGCTTCCAGTAGTTAAATAAATCAAAGGTCACGACTTGTTCCATCAGGGTTGATGTGTGGCCAAGATTACCTCCTTCAATGTGTGATGTGTGGCTGGAATTAAATGAGGAAAAATCCAACAAAGGCATATACATACTTAGGACATATCGAAAGTTTAGGTTAACTTCATCTTCTCTCTTCTTCTTCTTCCTGGTTCAACCTCTACTCTGCCATTAATGTACAAATGATCTGGGGTTTCAACTTTCTAACATCCCCTCAAGTTGGAGGGTAGAGTAGCGACCCCTAACTTGCTCAAAGTGCCTTTGTAAGAAATCCCAGAAAGGGGCTTGGAAAATATATCGGCCAGCTGATCTTTCGATGGAAGAAATGAAAGAGTAACCAGTCTAGAGAGGAATTGCTGACGCACAAAGTGGCAGTCAACTTCGATGTGATTTGTCCGCTCATGGATGACGGGGTTGTGAGCAATGTTAATAGTAGCTTTGTTGTCTAGTATGAGGAGCAGAGAGATCAGCAAAAAGGAGTACAAGCCATGTGATTTCAGCAATAACTTTGCGCATGGAGTGGTATTCCGCCTCTGCTGAAGAAAGGGAAATAGAGACATGTTTCTTGGATTTCCATGAAATGGGAGAACACCTCAAAGTGATGAATAAACCGCTCACTGACCGACGAGTGTCTCTGCAAGAGGCCCAATACGCATCACAATACAGGAAGAGAGAAGTCCGGTGTAGAGGACAAAAGGATCCCTTGGCCAGGATCAGTACACAGATACTTCAGAACTCGCAAAGTAGCAGAGAAGTGTGACTGTCAAGGACGGTGCATGTATTAACTCAAGGTAAGGACAGCAAAGGAGAGGTTTGTCCTTGTATTCGTGAGATAGTTCAACTTCCCAACCAGATGCTTGAACAAAGTGGAGTTTTCCATCGGAGTACCTACATCTGCCTGAAGGTTGGAGCAGGGATCCAGGGGAGAAGTTGCACGGGGAAGATGAGAGACATCAAATTCCTTGAGCATGTCCAAGGTAAACTTTCTCTGACTGATGATAAATTCATTACTTTCTCGCAAGACCTTAAGTCCAAGAAAATAATGTATATCCCCTAAATCCTTGACTTTAAACTGCGAATTGAGAAATGCTTTGATGATTTGAATTTCTTCCAAGTCACAACATGTCAGCAATATGTCATCAACATAACTGCTAAAATTGATACAAGACCATCTCTTTTCTTGAAAAATAAAAAATAATCATTTAAGGAAGATGAGTATCCTTTGAAACCTAAAACCCATGCAAGCCTAGCATACCACTGCCGTAAAGCTTGTTTTAAACCATATAAAGACTTTTTCAATAAACAAACATGAGAAGGACTGGAGGGAGTAAGTCCTGCTGGAAACCTCATGTATACTTCTTCTTGTAAATCTCCATGCAAGAATGCATTGTTCACATCTAATTGAAACACATGCCAACCCTTCTTTGCTGAAACAGTGAGAAGGCATCTTATAGTTGTCATTTTGACTACAGGAGAAAAAGTTTCACTATAGTCTATCCCCTCTCTTTGGATATCCCTCTTACCACAAGCCTTGCTTTTAGCCTTTCAATAGTGCCATCAGATAAATGTTTGACCTTGTAAACCCATTTACAAGGTAATGGCTTCTTACCTTTAGAAAGAACCACTACTTCCCAAGTGTGATTATCATGTAGGGCTTGAATCTCTGATTCCATAGCTTGTCTCCAACCTGGGTGTTGAGAAGCTTGTTCATAACTGGTAGGCTCATTAAAATTAGATAGGGACTGGATCAGGTGTTGATTTCTGATAGTGAGAGAAGTAAAGGAATAGGCACTAGGTCTAGTTGGCTGAGAAAAACGAGCCCTCTCTAAGTCAGTAAACATGATGCTTTTACACACATAGTCCTTAAGATATCCAAGCTGTTGTACAACTCTACCAGACTTTCTAAGTGAAACCTCTTGTATAGGTGCAGGTAGGGGTGTACAAAGGAAACCGTCCAACCGCACCAACCTGATAATCCGAGTCAAACCGGAAAAAAAAACCCGACCATGGTTTGGTTTGGTTTGATTTGGTTTGGTATTGGAAAAAAATCCGACCATAATTGGTTTGGTTTGGTTTTAACTAAAGAAAATCAAATCGAAACCAAACCAACCCGACATTATGTATATATAGAACTTTTAGATATATTTAATATATAAATATACTTATTGTGATATAATTTATAAATATTTCTTAAAGAAATTCATAATTTTATCTTTTAAGGTATTATTTCAAGGTTTGACTTAGAACTTTTTGAATGTTCCAATAAGTTTTATAGCCATTAATATTAGTAAATTAAATAATGCAAACAAAAGTCAAATTAAAACCAAAATCAAATCAATATTAATGCTAACAAAAGACATTCAATTCAATACTATGAACGAGAATGTATTGAAAATCTATTTTTTTGCAATAATTTAGATAAATGCACAACCTATTTTTATTTTTTCTTTATCGTTTAGTCATGTAATTAATATTCCCTTATTACACTACTTATTTTAGCATGACTTAGTATTTTTAGATTATATTTATTTTATTATGGATTTTTTAATTAGCAATATTGATATTACACAATTTTATTGTCTTTGTTATTGAATATTTTAGGATAATGTCATGACACATCTCATATTTTGTATTATTTTCTTGAAAAATATTTTATATAGTTGTATCTTACTAGGATTAAAGAAATATTTTGAGAATAATTTATATATTTTGTTCTATGAAAATTTTATTGAAAAAAGTTTAGAAAAAGCCTGAATAACCCGAAAACCCGAGAAAACCCGAAAAAATTCGAGAGCGAAAACCCGAGTTTATTGGTTTGATTTGGTATTTATATTTAATAACCCGACACAATTGATTTGATTTGGTAATTGTAAAATCCGAACCAACCCGGCCTATGTACACCCCAAGGTGCAGGGTTAGGATGCTGAATTGGATATTTGTTGGGACTGGTATGAGGAATAGGTGAATCAGATTGAGAAGAGGAGGGTGTGAAAGAAGGAGTAAAAGGACCAGGGGAGTGAGAGTGGAAATGAGGTGAGGATGGAGAGGGTGGATTATTATCCTCCACAACTTCATCAGTGAATACTCCATCCTGTATCTGCTAAGTAAGATCCAAAAAAAGAGGTGAATCTGAAAATATAGGATTATGAATGGGCTTAAGTTTAGAAAATGGAAAATGTGATTCAAAGAACTTTACATCTCTAGAAACAAAGATCTTCTTGGTTTCTAGTTCCAATAGCTTGTATCCTTTCTGATTCAAAGGATAGCCAATCAACACACAAGCAGTAGCCCTTTGCTCAAATTTACTTCTTCCTTGTTTTAAAGTAGAAGCATAACACAAACAACAAAGTTACTCAAATGATCATATTTAGGTTTTTGCTTGAAGGGAACTTCAAAAGGAGTCTTACCATTGAGAACCTTGGAAGGTAACTTGTTTATGATGTGTGTTGCAATGAGTATAGATTCTCCCCAATATGATATTGGTAGACTAGACTGAAATATTAGACCCTTTGCCACTTCTAAAAGATGTCTATGCTTTCTCTCAACAATCCCATTTTGTTGGGGAGTAGCAACACAGTTTAGTTGATCTATGATTCCTTCTATGCAAGGAAATCTGCTTCCAAAGACCCCTTTCCCAACTCCAAAGCATTGTTAGATCTTATCATCTTAACTTTGACATTGAATTGTCTCTCTACCATGGACGAAACACTTTAACATGGGAAAAGCATTACTCTTAGTACTTAACAGAAAAGTCCATGTCCCTCTATCGTAGTCATATATAATAGTTAGGAAATACTTGAAACCATTGTATGTGCTAGATTTATAAGGTCCCCAAGTATCAATATGTATAAGATCAAAGACATGCTTGGTTTTATGTTACTGATGGGAAAAGTAATTCTAGTTTGTTTAGCTTTAGCACAGATATCACAAATAAAATAAGAATTTGAACCACAATGAAAAAAATGTAAATGTTTCATTGCTGAAAAGGGAACATGTCCCAACCTTTCATGCCAAAGCTTTATATCAGGTATCACATTGACATGAATTGATTATGAATTTAAAACAAACCTAGAACTAGAATTTCTTGCTTTTGAAACTGAAATTACATTGTTACTGATCTTGAAATTATTATGCTCTAAAATATAAAGACCTTCTCTAACTTTATGCTCTAGAATATAAAGACCTTCTCTAACTTCACCAAAAGCTTGAGGACTCCTAATTGAAAGGCCCTACAACATGCATCCATTAGGTGTAAGTAGGAGATTATAATGAAATTGTACACAGAGCCTATGGACAGACAATACATTATACTTAAAATCTGGGACATGAATGACATTAGTTAGGACATGACCTGGCAGAATTGATATACTCCCAATAGTTTGAAGCAACATCCAAATGGCCAATGACATTGACAAGAACATGAGTTCGACCTCGCTCGAGTTACAACGAGATCCTACTTCGATGATAGCTCGAAGCAACATCCTAATGGCCAAGGCCATCGATAAAAATATGTGTTTGACCTTGCTTGAGCTACGATAGGATCCTACTTCAATGATAGTTCGAAGCAACATCCCAATGGCCAAGGCCATAGACAAAAACATGGGTTCGACCTCGTTCAAACAATGATGGGATACCACTTCAATGAAAGTCCGAAGCAACATCCCAATGGCCAAGGCCATCGACAGGTATCGTGGATATCATAAACATTGCAAAGAAGAGCAAATTGATAAAATATATTTTACATTGCATCAAAATGTTATTTACACTGTCTTTACAAACAGGCTCAAGTACTCCGTCTACAAAAATCCCAAAACAAAAGCAAGTACAAACAAAGACTACACATCATCCCCGGTGGGGTAAGCATCCGCGTACCACGAGTCCGAATCAAGACGGTTCGCATCATTAGAATCGATGTCGTCCCTTTCCGGTGTAAGGGGTCATACCTGCATGCCGCACGAGCTTCGGTATGCACAGCCTGAAGCTCCACCTCAATTGCCCTTCCCTCGTCATGAAAAGCCTTGTACACGTTAAGTCGAGCCATAGCATTGACCCACAACTCATATAAACGACGAGGCACAACCGAATCGACTGAGGCACGACACGTAGAAGAATGAGAACATCGACTTGCATCATCCACCCTCAGCGAGGCCACTTGTCCATTAAACGCAGCCATCTCTGCCTCCAATTCTTTGACACGTCCTTCGAGCCCTGCAATCTTACAACTAGAGGCCTCCTTCTCTTCAACCAGCTTTGACTTGCAAATGCGGTGGGCATTCTCCAAATATGCGGTTCCAAAAATAGTTGCCGATAACTTATCAGTAACAACACTCAGCTCACCCTTAATCCCCTCTACTTCTGCCGCCTTCGCATTCAACTCAGCGGTCAAATTGGCCACCTTTGCCTGCAAGTTGGCATTTTCAGCCATCACCCCCTGCTCAACTCAAGCTCGTTGTCCTTCACCTTGAGGGAAGCCTCGAGTTCACTGTTATAAGTGATATTCTTCATGAGGTCCTCATCCCGCTCCCTCAACTCTTCGATCTCACGCTCTAATTGGTCATCCCGCTGTTTGAGCCCCTCGCGAAACAACTGAAACGCAGGTCCTGATGATAAATGTCGGCCTACCTAGCACGATATTGTTGGTATTTGGATGACAACTTCTCATAAAGGCCCCCCCTTCTCCTCTCCCTATGCTCTCGCTCAATCTCCATGACGAGAGTCTAACAAAAAATGGGGGAGAAATTAGAAGCAAAATGCAGAACGACGATCACCACACAAACCCAACGACGAAAAAGGAAGGAAAGGCATCTACCTGCAGGGCCATACGGCAATTTATGAGACAGCTCGACATCGCTCATCGCCCTAAGTACCAAATTTTCATAAGCGGCACATAGAGGAGCTAGGGAAGATGTTATTTGCTCGCAGTTCAACAGCAAGTTGTATCCCTTGGGATGACTATGTGACGATCAGACCCTTTCATTCTGACCTCCACATGGGTATGGCTACCTACAAACTCATTGAAATCCTCTGGATCGACAACTAAACCTGATCTGCCACCCTCAACATGACTTCCTCTGACATTGGACGATGCACCATCCTCAGTTGAGCGCACTGAGCACACTGGCTGTCTGCGATGCCCTGCTTCTATCAATGTCCATGGCCACGCCCTTCCCAAGTTCCAGCCTCCTCCTTTTTCTCGACAACGACTCATCCCCGTTAAAAGATTTGTTCAAAGGGTGTGAGGCTGGTACCGAAGAAGCCACCTTCCTCACGACCACGACTCGATACGGACCTCTAATTTAATAGGTTGAGGACAACCCTCTCGAACACACTCACTCAAAACAAACTGCATGTCCGTGGTAGCAACGGCCAATCGAAACACAGGGACTGGCGCCTTTCGCCTGGAAGCTCCTCGACATGTCATCACAAAGGATCATGTTAATAAACAAGGTCGCACGGCCAACAAAGTTATAAGGAAAACATTTTCCAGAGAGGAATTTAGGGCGGTAACATTTCATGAAGGAGGGCCAATCTCGAGTTTCTGTTGCATGAGGCAATAAATGGGCTACCCAATCCCTGATATCCGCAATAAGGCGAGGTGGACGTCCCATTGCTTCAAACGGGAAGCGAACAAGCTTTATCATGAATTCAGAGGAAAGAAGAGTAAAATGAGTGGCGACACTTACAAGTCTCATTCCATCGCTCCGGGAACCTAGCGGAATTAGAAATGACATGTATAGTTTTGACAAAGAAATACTTATGCCAAAACTTGCGGCTTGACCGGTCATCTATACCAACCACGAGCCCTTTCGTACCACGGAGCCTCAAATGCACCATGGTACCTCTGTGGAAGCGAGGCGTGAACAGGTGCAAAAGTGGTGGAGGGAAACATTACACTCTGCCAACTCGGCATGCTTGGTCAGTAGTAGAAGTATCTTGAGCGTATACGGCGAACGTTACGCCAGAAAAACTTGGTAGAATCTACAGAATTCTTCCGCTAAGGGGAAGAGAGGAAGAGTATAGTCAATCATGAAATGGTACTCATAGAAAGCACAGTACCCGGGTCTATGGACATATAATAATCTCTCCCCGCTGGAACCATATCTACATGGGCGGGAATGTCGTACTTCACACGAAGAGCATCGATATGAACTTTCTCTGTCTTAGAGAATACGGGGTCCGGAATAGGGGGATCTTTGAGGAAGTCACTTCGAGACAAGGGATGCCTCGGCAATAGCTCCTCCACCGTAGGAAGGATGTCACCCTCTTCTACCACACATCTTTACCGCCAGAAGGGGGAGCCATGGATAATCGGGTGGCCTCAGTAACCTCTTCACAAGAACGACGAGACTTTAGCATAATATCGTTCAAAGGGATATCAACACAGAAAGAAGGAGGAAGAAATTTCGAATGAAGAACGTAATAAGAAGCAGAAAGGTATAAAGTAAAGCTCGGAAGAATGAAGGAGGTTATCAAGAGAGGAATGGCCAAAAACTTTCGGAAAAAACAACCCTTCACCTATATATAGGGTTGGGTAGCGCCAGAATCAAAGCAAAAAGTCAGAAAGTAGTGCTAAAACCGAAGCGTCAAGCCATCAACTCCTGCCTCGAAAACATGCGTGATGATGACGCACGTGAAGATGACATCATTTCCCGATAAAGTATATTACCGGCGGTTTTGCTAAGCACGCTGACCTTTCCCCATTGGCCATTTTGTAACATCGCAATGGCTCAAATTTCTCCATAGGAATGCATGGTGTCCGCTCATCGAGGGCGCACCCAGTTGCGACCCCCGACAAGCGGAGCGACTAACTGTATGTGTCCAAATTTGACCGACCACGGCCGACGATGAGTTCGACGATTGACGAAACCTCCTTGAATTGACGCCTTGAAGGAGACGGCCTTGACACGAATCAGAAACTGGACGACCCATGTAATAAAGTATGGCCATTAGGGAACATCGAGAATATTCCTGGTATTTTGTCTTGTACAGTTTAGAAGAGTTTTTCTCTTAGAATAAATATAATAACCTTGTAATGGGGATCCGAATTCTAGAGACCTTACTATTTACTAACAAAAAGAAACCTTATAATGAATCTGATCTTTATCTACCGTTCTTTCTAGAAAATATTATCCTCAGCTACGATTTACCCCTTCATTGTTCATTGATTTGTTAAAAAAGTTTCAAAATTTTTTAAGTCAAACACTAATAAAATTCCAAACTCGAATCGATAAAGTTTCAATCCTAAATCCACTTCAGCAATCACATAACCCAAATGTGAAATATCATGATGCTCTTTCAAAAAATTTAATGCTCTCCCTCATATTTGAATATGAAAATAGAAATTTGCGGCGCTCTAATCCAATAGTTAGCTCAATAACAACAACAACAACAACAACAACCCAATATAATCTCACTTAGTGGGGTCTGGGGAGGGTAGTGTGTACGCAACCTTACCCCTAACTTTGGGTAGAGAGGCTGTTTCCAAATAGACCTCCGGCAACCTTCCCTCCAAGAACTTACCACCTTGCTCTTGGGGAGACTCGAACTCACAACCTCTCGGCTGGAAGTGGGTATTACTTACCATCAGAGCATTAGCTCTTGAAGTGACTATTTATTCAAAATTATACAAGGAGATAGTGGATATTTTAAATATGGAAAATATAACATGGAGTCCCAACCATTGAAAACACAATAAAATGGATGGTCCGACCCAATAACATTAATGAAGTGATCACACCTTACCATAAATATGCTAGTTTTGAGTTCAAGTCTCAATGACACAGTATTAAAAAGAATTTTTACGTATTCGAACAATAAAAAAAGAATCAAATTTGTTCATGAAAAGGCTTGTTAAGAATATAATATATGTGAATAACTACAAATGTATCGTGTCTAACAATTTAATCACAATATATTGATGTAACTAGTTAATCAGTCTAGTAAAATCGGTTATAGCATATTTTCTTATTATGGTGATTCTGTTGCTTAAAAGAAATAAATTAATCAGAAATGTTTATACTATGGTTTAATTTCTTATCCATTTGGGCATAAAATTTCCTTTTATAACTGCTTAGATTCTAATCAAGCTTTGTCTTCTTATGCACATGGCACAAATAGCGGCTACACGTTGATGCCATAAAATGAATAATTGAAATTCAAGTGTTTCGTCATCAAAATGTGTGATTGTAGATGTTTCCTTTTGCTACAAGTGAAAATGACCTCAAAACATGAGAATGGAATATACTTATTCAACTGTTAAAGATTCAATGTATTCAGACATAAGTAGAGTCTAGATTTGTGCTTAGTTAATTTTATGTCACCTAAAAGATATTTTTAAATAATTATTTATAATTAGTAAAATTTATTCACTTAATAATTAAGTCATACAACTTATTATAGTAAGTTATTAAATTACAATACTAATGTAAAATTCGTTAAGCTAGTAGTTTACATAAGTTAAATTCGTTTACAAGTAAAGCTTCAAAAATCTTTAAATTTTCATTTATTCGAGGAATGGTGAATCTCAAAGGGTGTGATGTAGACAGTCTCCCATTATGCAAATATTAATGACAGATTCTATGACCACATGGAGACAATTTTACTATTGCAGACCACAAGATAAAAGAGTAAAAACCCGAACACTTAAACATTAAAGTAGGTTAAATGGCACAGAAATAAAGGCATTACAAGATATAAGGGAATCCCTTATTTGGAGTTTTAAATTCTAGTGTTGATAACGCTTTTAATTATTTATGTTGTTAATCCAAGAGATAATGGTTCTTTAATTTACCAAACTAATTATAAGGACCAAAAAAAGACATAAGTACAAGAAGAAAAAAGAAAACAAAAGAAATGGAAGATGACATATAATGGAATATGATGCATTTCTAAGACTCAATTATATGGATCCATTCCTATGTTGCTTCTGAGTTGTGACTCAGCTTCGTCTATAAGAGTAATAGCCCGTTTGATCTAAGCTGTAAAAATCAGCTTATTTTAATAAGTGTTCTTTTTCAAAAATATTTTTTCTTAAAAGTACTTCTTGATGAGAAGCAGTTTGTATTTGACTAATTAGTTTGAAAAGCAATTCTGAGTATCAATTAGTGTTTGGCCAAGCTTTAAAAACTACTTCTAAGTATATTTTTCTCAAAAGTACTTTTGGAGAGAAGCTAATTTTTTCTGCTTCTCCAAAACTGATTTTGCTTCTCCTCAAAAGTTATTTTTTTCTCTCAAAAACTTGGCCAAACACCTTAATTTTTAACTAAAAATATTTTTAACCAAAAAAATACTTTTGGCTAAAAAGAAACTTAGACGAAACGGGCTATAAGAAAGCAAGAATTCACTCTTGATGCAAAAGACAAAAGAGGCGGTTTTATCTGTCTATGTTGTCCTTTTTAAAAGTGATTGATTGAATATGTCAACTAGTGGTAGGTTCACTTGTTTAAAAACCTTTTCTTATCCATTAAACTCGAGAGAACATATTTTATTGGAGTCCGGAAAGATTCAATTATGAAAATATGAATAGTGGTTGAGCTAATGTATAAATAGCATAATTTGTACTTTATTCTATATTTATATACTATAAATATAGGTTATTATAGAAATAGGTGGATAAATATTTTTCTTTAGTAAGACTTCATCGCTAATATTAATTTATCTGATATATTAATTAATATTTAATATATAAATAATTTATTTATACATATTTATATAAATAATAATAAATAAGACGAATAAATGAGTTCTTTTCGATTCTGCAACTTGACGCACCCAATGAAGTATAATGTAGGCGGTCTACCCTAATGTAAATATTATGACTGATTACACAGCTTGAATTCATGATTTATAGGTCTCACGGAAACAACTTTATTGTTGCTCCAAGGATCCCCTTAATTTTTACTCCCTCTGGTCCACAATAAGTGTCCAATTTACTTTTAGCACATCTATTAAGAAAATACTAAATCATATACAAAATTACTCAGTATGACTAAACTATCCTTATTTAGTAAGTTAATGTGATGAAAGAGAAATTTTATTAGGGATATGCACATAATGATAATTCTGCCATTTCGGGTAGGGGTAAGACTCGTCTACATATTACCCTCCCCAGACCCCACTTTGTGGGACTATACTGGGTAGCTGTTGTTGTTGTTGTTGTTGTTGCACATAATGATAAAAGTATGAAAACAAATTAAATTTTTTCTTGATTAGCTAATAGACACTTATTTGGGACCAAAATCAAAAAGTAAATTAAACGTTCATTGCGGACCAAAGGGAGTAATATATATAATCGTGTATAAACTACATGTATGAGATAGAAAAAATAAACAGCAAATCCGATAGGCTATTCGTACACTTAGTTCCACATTGTTGTAAATAACTTGTGCACAACCAACAAAGGAGAACATATATAGTGGAAGCCTGGACAGGTGGGAGGCCTCTTGGGTGTTGTCTGCTAGAATGAATAATATATATTTAATCATAGCGTAAAATCTGATACAAAAAGGTTGTGTTTAGTTTATCATATAAAAAAAAATTTCTACATAACTAATGCAACGCGTAATTAGCTATATAAAAAAGTCTTCACATAGGTACTGCAATGTTTAGTTGTCGAAAGCAAATAATACCCATGTTAAGTACAGTAATACTATATATAACACGCGAAAAATAATGCGAAATAAAAAATATTTTTATTAGCAATAAAAAGATTAAACTATTGAAAGAAAAAAAAAGTACCCCTAAAGTAAATAATTCCTACATAACAATCGATTCATTATTCCTACAAACAATCCATTCATTATTAATTGCCCCGTAACATCCTTCATCAATAAACATCGTACACTAATCCTTTTATTTATCGTACAAAATTCTTTTAGACAATAATTCTTGCATAATTAGAATGTGAACCAAATAGGTGCGCAGCTGGTAAATTTTGAAACAACGATAATAATGAGAGAGTCCCTTTCCCCTTTATATAAGCAGCAGCAACATCAGCAACATCAGCAACAACAACAACCCAGTATAATCCCACTTAGTGGAGTCTGGGGAGGGTAGTATGTACGCAAACCTTACCCCTACCCTAGGGTAGAGAGGCTGTTTCCAAATAGATCCCCGGCATCCTTCCCTCTTGTCTTTCCCCTTTATATAAGCATCAATCAATAATGCATGAGATAGTATATTGTAATCAATTAAAATTTAAGAAACATATACAGATAACATAGACCTTTAACCATACAAAAGAATTACAACTCAACCTCTAAAATAAGTATATTAGAAACCAAAAAATTCCCAGCATATTTTCTACACATAAAATCGCTGGGAAGAATATGTCAAAACAAGTTGCTACAAACGAGATGAAGAAGATGGTTGCCTGTAGTTAGCTGAAACTAAAAAAACTGAAAAGATCAGCATAAGAAACATACACTCTTATTCTTTGGTGTGTTCTTTTCTTCATAGCCTCTAACGAATGATCTAATCGATAGATGCTCGGAAGCATATGTCATGAAGGATGCCAAAATAAGACCACCTACCACCATCAAACCTAACCTGTGTAAAAAAAAGCATATACAGGTATTATTTGACTATCCATCGCGTTAAAGATTTTCTAGTGCCTAAAAAAGAAGAGGTCTTCGTAAAGGCCGACAACAAAACAAAAGAGAGGGCGGGAAATTGGACGCCTAGAGAAGCAAACTGCATTAACAAGAAAATCTACCTTGAGTGATGAAACTATAAGAGAAAACATGCATTGAAAAAGTTAAAAGGCCAGTCAGATCTCTCTATAACAGCATCCTTCTCTATAACATCATCCTTATATAAGGGTCATTCACTATAAAAGTCAACTTTTTCTTAAACTGATTTTTATGTTATGTTATAATATATGCACTCTATAACAACACTTCGCTATATCAACCAAAAAGTATCTGAACAGAAACTGTTATAGAGAGGTTTGACTATAGTTTAATCAGCAAATGAAGAATAATAAATCAAGGAATTTAAGAATAGACGGAAATCACAATGTTACATGGTCATAAAAGATGGCTTACATAACATCCAAGCAATGTTGTTGAAGCTTTAATTATTAGACTATGTAGGCTAACGCGAATGATTGTTAAAGCATCTTTTATGCTTATTAGCCTTTACAAAGACCTATTCGAAATTCTGATTCACATTAAAAGCCTTAATTTACTTAGGAGTTGTGTTTGGTACAATGATACGATATCCCATGGGTGGGATATCTCATGGGATTAGTAACCCCACCTTCTATATGGGATGACAAATCCCACCATTTTAGTGTAAAAGTTATCCCCGGATTAGCTAATATCCTAAACCATACATAGGATAAAGTTAAACCCAAATGTGATCGCAATTATTATCCTTATCCCATGTACCAAACAACCTCTTTAGATTCTTCTCACGCAGTGGACTTAACTCATAAGAATCATCTCAATGTATCTTTTCCTTCTAATTCATGAATGAGTTAGAGATGTGATTAGATGTCCATTAAATAATCAAGTCGCAATAAACGCATGTTTTAAATTCATATCAAGCTTATAACTTCACATGTACGCATAAATAAAAGATTCGAGATTTTTATTGAAACCAAAACCACAAGGCAAGTAAACAACAAGCAAAATCACGCCATTCAAATGCAGCCTAAAGACATAAAAGTATTAAGTATTAGACAACAACCGAATGACAAAATTGACTGAAAAGAAAGTACCTCAAAAATAAAGAAGTGATTCCAAAAATGCCAGGCAATGCAGGGGCTGCAATGGCAAGAAATGTCATCCCTAACCCATAGTACCATGCTGCAGTGTCACAACATGATTGTTGCCGCTGATGACCTACAAAGCAACAAAAGGACAACAACAATGAAGCAATGCACCAATAAATTCAGTAAATTAAAATTCAATATTTTGGTTAAGCGAACAAACCTTTTCCAGGTTCATAATCCAAAAATACAGGATGAGCCAGAAATTGTCCAGCTTGATTTGCGGCAACCCTTCCCCAATGATACACCAAGTGCAAATAACTTCCAAACAAGAGGAAGAAAAGTGTAAATGCCCACTCATACATTAAGAGGAGACCGGTCCATGGCATTACTTGGCGTGGAATGATTAGAAGTGGAAGGCCAAGGGACACCAGCGCAGCAGCAAAACAGCAACAGACAGATATCGCACCCAGAAAAGCAGGCACCTTCACCTGCATACCATTTTGGGACTGTTTATCATTTTAAGATTATGTGAGAAAAGCAACATAAGCTTATCAAAAAGTGAGTAAATATTATGATAGAAATCTGGTCAACAATTGTGCAGCAAAAAGATGTCAACTATGAAAGTAATAATTTAGGGACACCCTGCTTTCTAGGATTAGCAATTTATATTTTTCCAAACCCATAAAGACTAGTGAAAAGTAAGGAGCAGAACTTAATCACGATGTTTGACGACTCAACAACTGACAGGAAGAAGAAGAGGTACCGGCTGGTTGGAGCTGATGGCAGCTGGCGGAACAGAGGCGTAAGCTAGGACACCTCCTCTGACCTTGTAGTACAGTTGTCGGATATGATGCCATAATGATTGTGTCTGCACAAACAATCCTTTAGAACTATATCCAAATATTTCACTAGTGTTTCAAGTAATAACTCTTTCTAAAAACACTAACCTGTAAAAAGGACCGGTAGTAACACAATGCTATTAGAAGTAACGGAAGCAAATAAAGAAATTTAACGAGAAGTTCATCTCTGGAATTTTTGCCCCCTCCAGTTCCAGGTAGAGATTCTTGAAGTTGTACCCTGACATTCTGCAGCATGGACGAACATAAGAAAGTCACACAATCTGGTATAGGCAAGTTTAAAAGTACCTTCTCGAATCATCAAAATAATTTACAGCAAATGCAGGAAAAAGACAACAATATTTGGAGAAAAATACCTGCCACACATCAACAGGTTTTAACAGCCAAGAAGTCCACCAATCCCATGGTTTAAGGGGACCAAGTGTGTAATGAATAACTCGGAGTTCTTTTTCATCCACCATCCACTGCAGATAAGTTATTAGGAAAAAATAAAGGCCAGAAGAAGGAAGGAGGCAAAATTAGTGAACTTCTGTTGCTTAAAAGTTTCACGCGTTTGCAGTAAAAAGAGTTTCTTCTAAAAACCTACCACAAACAATTGCCTATGTTCATCTAAGACCAAACCTCCTCATTTGATTTCAGCAAGAAAAAGCTTCCCTCTATCCAAGACATTCCTTTTTTCTTTGGGATATGTTAACAACATTCGCGGGAAGAAAAAACCAAGGCGTCCACTCCCCCTAAAGAAACCAGGAGTCAAAAAATGACCTTCCCCACTTTGCTCCATCGGGGACTCGAATCCCCAACTTTATGGTTGGACGTGGAGGTTATTTACCATTAGGTTTCCTCCCTTGTCTTCGGCCATCCAAGATATATTCATTGATCACCTTCTACTGATACTAGGCACATTTACCAGAACTTTTCCTAAATGGTTTGTGCAGCTTTCTCCAAAAATTTTTTCCATGGGAAGATTATTCTACGCATAAAATATCGTGATATGAATCAATCAGATTGCACAATTGTTGATAACGGATGTGCATGATAAGCCAAGTACATAACTCCATCACCATCTTTACATAGCTGCTTCAAGAAATTGCTTGTAGAAGACAACAAAGCCCAGGGCGGATCTATAGTGCCACATATGGATTCACATGAACCCAATAGCTTTTTGCCCAACCATGTACACGTATTAAGAAATCCACTAAATATCTATAAATATTGAATCCCATTATTAACTAGAAAGTCGTTGTAGGAACCCATAAACTTTAAATCCTGGATGCGCCTCTGACAAAGCCTATGTTGGTGGGAGGTACCACGTACTTAGTGGAATAGTCGAGGTGTGTGCAAGTTGACCCTGACACCACCATTATTAAGAAGAAAAAAGATACAATAAAGCCCACAAAACAATGTAAATTGAGAAACTGAAGTTTCGGCTAAGGTTTGCAATGTTGCAACGCTACTGCAGCATATTCCAATTCCATGAAAGTCAACGTTTTCTTCTTTTTCTATCTAACAAATTATCCTTCCTCCGAGAGTTCCTAATAATTGTATTTTGATCAGGTTTTGATCAAAAGCTAAGGCCTAAGCACCTACCTAACTAAAAACTCACTCAAAGAAAGGCAGTCCCTTGAACCTAACAAGTACCTTGTTAGCAAGCATGTAGAGGCCAACATCTGCATTATAAAGAGTAGAAAGTCTCTCCATTTCAGGAACCTTTCTAGAATTTAAGACATCTGAAGGCAAATTTGGCTCATAAACATGAGCATTAGCAAACCCAACATAGTAGGAGTTGAGAAAACCTTGATCACCTGTTAGCAACAGAATGCATTAAGAGAATCAACAATCAAATGTCGAAACAAAAAAACTTTCACTATTAGGAGAACCAAAGAAAGTACTTAGATGATCAAAAATCTTTTCATAGAAACATAAGTTGGACTACAGAAAGATGCAATGACAACATATAACCTTAAAATTGGAACAGTACTAAGCAAAACCATACCTCCGGTGTAAGAAGGCAACGTGGTCACCTTGCTCATCATATCATTAAAAACTTTTTCTGATGGCTCAATCACCATGACTCCAGAATTCAGTCTCTCAGAATGTTTTAAATTTGCACAGAATTTCCCACATTTAAACAGATCTTCAACGCTTTTAACAACAATGGTATCAGCATCAAGATACACCACTGCCAGAACAAGGGAGAAATAGCAAGATTAAGGCCTACAATCAGTAAATCATATGCATTTTGCATGCATAAAAGAATATATATATATATATATATATATATATATATATATATATATATATAGTAATGAGATATCTCTTTAATATATTCAAGTAATGAAACAAGCTAGACTTCCCTATCTTCCCATCACCCCTTTTTCCCTTTAACTTGTATAAAAGAGATGACCTAGTTGTACCAAGCCCAAAGCCTTAACTTGGTGGATTTAATTGCTCGAGCTAACTCTCATCTAAAATAAGGATTTATGAAAGCGCAACCTGTTTCTCTTTCTTTTTAGAATCAAATATATATTCACCTAAATTTTTTAATCTTAGTACAATTACATGCATACTAGGTTATAGTTGGTATAATAGCAGCTATATCAGTTAAACAGGTTAACGATAAGACAGCAGAAGTAAAGGAATAAAACTTGCAAAAAGTAAAACCAAAATAAATAAGACCACTTGTATCACTCCATAATATGACAGGACATAGAGTGGTGGAGATCATCAAGAAGTCGACAAACTTCACCAAGCCAAACTTGAGAAACACATACGAAGTCCAAGGTTCTACTTTACATCCCTTTCTCCCTTTAGCATTTAGGTAGAAGTTTTGATGCATCGAATTACCTTTCTTGTAACTGGTCATGTTGAATACTTTTAGCTTTGTGTAGACGCCCCAAAACCTCTTCGGCCTCACTTGGTTCGGGTTTGCCAGTAAACTAATTTTCTCCACAATCCAACCATCTGCCTGCAAGAAAGAAACCAAACACGAAACAACTGTTTTAATAGGAAAGTTAAGTACCACATAGAAATAGCTTAGCAAAAAGCAAAAATTTTGATGATTACATTTATTCTTAAATGTAAAGAACTAGAATAACTATGATCAGGACCTGTTAATGCAAGCTCAACAAAGAATAACAGCTACAATAAGACTGTTATAGGACTTCATCCAGGCAAACTAAATCACAATTCATAGGCACCATTTTTAACAATTTGCTTTTACTTACTGGAAAGTAATTTAGCTGCAAAATAGAAAAAATAATAATTGAATTTGTATGTCACATTAGAATATATCTTCAAGATAGACCCAATTTACTACTTCTAATGATTGAGCCAGCACATGACATAGATTTTTGAGAATGATTTTAGTATTCACTCACGTATTGGCTCTACATCACCGATATAGCGATTAACTTTATATTCCCAATTCACACTTCTAAGAAATACCCATGAGGATGTGAATTTCTTTTCTATATTGAGTTTCTTTTTCCAGTAATTTATGCTTTCGAGTCAGCACGCGTACACCTTCACTAATCCACAAGGCAATCCTGTACAGCCCGAAAATGCAAGTGACCGGTAAACTCGCACGCCAAAGCTAGGTAGATGGGCCCGTGAAGTATTGTACAGGGGATTATAACCCAGAAACAGCAAGCTTTCTCTTATGGCTCAACCATTGAGCCTCCTCTTAGAGAGGAAACTTAGTTATTCTTAATAAGCAAGCATATGAAAATTGAATTTATTGGTCACAGAACAATACCAACTAACTTTACATTTCCCAGCTCAAGCTTTCAAGAAACTACCCAAAGGAAGCAACTTTAATTCTGCATTGAGTTATTCGTATAATTTGAGTATCTGAAACGGCTGCACATGAAGCAGATTGAGATCATTCATATAGTCGACTTCAACAAGGTCAGGGAACAAGGGGTATATGCTGCTGGAATTTAAAGTATATACACTGACAATGTAAAAACTATCTACACAATCAGTTAAATCTCTTGATAAAGTTTAATTAGTAATCAGGTAAAAATGGTAACTAAGGTGCTATTACAGTTAAAATTTACACTTAGCTGTGTCAGTATATTATAAATTAAACTCTTGTAGTTATAGTACTAGCAAAATACTGAGTTATTTTCTCAATAAGCAAGCACATAAAAGGGTAAGAAAAAAGGTGAATTCAATTAAAGTACATCATATACATACCAACAGGAGATCTTTAGCATATTGAGAAACACCATCAGAGACCAAAACAACCATATCTTTAGTGGATCCAGTATCCCTAATTGACTTCCCAAGAACCCTAACCCCAAGCAAGAATTCATCTCCATATAAAAGGGACACATATGCTTCTTCAGATTTACATGAAGCTCCAATAAAACAATCACATAACATAAAAATCAAAAATAAAAGAACCCCTAATCGTAAAACAGTGATTTTCATGATAAAAATAGAGGTCTTTCTTTCTTTCTGTTTTCAAAGAGAAATGGAAAGGGGATCTATGTACTGGGTTTTTTCTTCTAAGTTCAAAGGGTTTTTGAATTTTTATTTTATAATATATTTGTGTGTTGAGTTCATGGTCTTTTTTTGTCGTCTCCCTTTGGCTGTCTTTTTGGAAATTAGGAGTCGTAAACCGTCTCAAACGTGCCCAAAAACGATTAAGGAAATTGCAGCGAAAACCGAAAAGGGAACAAAAAAGAAAATAAGAACACAAGAACCCGCTTTCTGTTATGAAATATTAGATTATGGTGGACGTTCATAACTCCTATAATACCCACTACTTTTATCCATTATCTCTATAAGTCCCACTACTCCAATACTTATGGTTGTAACTCCCACACCTCCATGATTTCCCCCATGATCTTCCTCCATGATCTCAAAAGCTTAATGACATATTTATGAAATTCTTTTAGTATACCTCTATGTAGTACTATAAATAGAGGATGAGAAATCATTTTGTAATACACTTGGATACATAGAAGAAATATATTCTCTTCTCTATTTCTCTCTACTTTGTTGTCTATCTTTTTGTTTATTACTTTGAGCTAAGTTTTGTAAAACGTTATCAGCACGAAGCTCTGCTATCTCAAGAATCTCTTTGAGAAAATTAAGGTAATTTTTCTCCTCCTAATTTTGTTTTAATTATGTCTGACATTATGAAAAGAAAGTTTGTTGCCCTTGAAATTTCGGGCAAGAACTACATGACATGGGGTGTTGGATGCTGAAATCCATTTGGATGCAATGGGTCTTGGAGACGCCATTAAAGACAGAAATAATGCATCCACCCAAGACTGTGCTAAGGCCTTGATTTTCTTGCGCCATCACCTTGATGAAGGTTTGAAAATTGAATATCTCACAGTCAAAGATCCACTTATCTTGTGGAATGGCTTAAAGGAGAGACATGACAACTTAAAGTTGGTCACTCTGCCACAAGCACGATATGATTGGGCTCATCTGAGGCTCCAAGACTTTAAGTCTATTTCTGAATATAATTCTGCAATGTTTAGAATTACTTCTAAATTAAAACTCTGTGGAGATACTATAACTGATCATGATATGCTTGAAAAAACGTTTATAACGTTTCATGCCTCCAATATGGTTCTGCAACAACAGTACAGAGAGAAAGGTTTCAAAAAGTACTATGAGCTGATTTCTCTTTTCCTTGTGGCTGAGCGAAACAATGACCTGCTCATGAGAAATCACGAAAATCGACCCTCTGGGTCTACACCATTGCCTTGAAGTAGATAAGGTGTATTCCCATTATGCTAAGCGTGGAAAAGGCTATGGTTATAATCATGGTCGTGGTCGTGGTCGGGGTCATGGCCGTGGACGTGGACAAGGAAGAAATTTTCCTGGTGTTAGTCACCCCCCAAAGAGATATAACCACCAAAAGCGGAAATGGAATTATGAGAATCCAAAAGCAAATAGTTCAGAAACTATATGTTATCATTGCGGTGGAAAAGGGCACTGGGCAAAAATTTGCCGTGTACCAAGACATTTGGTTGAGCTTTATCAAGCATCTCTAAAGAGTAAAGGCCCTGAAACCAATTTTGTCTCTGACAATAATTTTGACATCACCCACTTGGATGTGGCAGACTTCTTTGAGCACCCTGAGGGGAAAATAGATCACTTGATCGGTGATGGATCCATGGTTAAAGAAGATTGAGCAGTTTAATATTTTTATTTTTACTTATTCGTAGTAGTTAATGAATAAACAATTATCATAGTTTACATAAGTTATCTATTATTGTGATATGGTTCAAATTTTATATAACTTTAGATTACACATTCATCTTATGCTTTATTTGTAATGATTTTTCAGTAAGTTAATCGATTAACATAACAGATAATCGATTAACCAATATATTCTATTAAACTGGACCTTTTCTGCAAGGCATGTTAGTCGACTATCCGATTTAGTTAATCGACTAACCTAATGACCGTTGCCTAAGTTAATCGATTATTACTTTAGTTAATCGATTAACCTTATGTCCGTTGCCTGCTCATCGACTAGTTTTTTTTTAAACGTTGAAACAGGTTAGTCGATTATCTATTTGGTTAATCGACTAACCTCAGCAGATTTTGAAAATATTGTTTAATTATTACGCAACGGATACAAGAGTATTAAAAGGAGAATAACTATGATAAAAGATTTTTTTTTCATAATGACCGCACTGAAACTATTATGTTGAATCATAGACTTAAATTTGTTTATTCTCATATCTATAAAAAAAAATACTAATATTTTTCGTATATTTCTTTTGTATGTCAAACCATGGGAAGCAAATATGGATATATCACAAAGCAAACTTGGATCAACGTCCAATTGTAAAATATTGTTTAATTGATTCATGTACCACACATACGATATTCAAAAAGAAGAAATATTTCTCTCATTTAAGTATGTGTAAGGCAGATGTTACTACAATTTCTGGTAGTAGTAAATTGATTGAAGGCTCCGGAAGAGCAACTATAACTCTGCCTAAAGGAACAATATTTATTATAGAGAATGCAATGTTCTCTTCCAAGTCCAAGAGGAACTTGTTGAGTTTTAAAGATATCCGTCGAAATGGATATCATATTGAGACAATAGATGAGAATAATCTTGAATACCTCATCATTACAAAGAATGTCTCTGGCCAAAAGAGGGTTATTGAGAAGTTCCCATCTTTATCTTGTGGCCTGTATTGGACAAAAATTAGTGCAATTGAGGCACATTCCACAGTAAACCAAAAGGTTACTGATTCCAATACTTTTGTACTTTGGCATGATCGATTGGGACATCCTGGATCAATTATGATGAGAGGGATTATAGAAAACTCATATGGGCATCCATTAAAGAATTTAAAGATTCTTTTAAATAATGAATTTTCTTGCACTTCTTGTTATCAAGGCAAGTTAATTATTAGACCATCACCAACAAAGGTTGGAACCGAGTCACCTACGCTTTTGGAACGTATACAAGGGGATATTTGTAGACCTATTCACCCACCTAATGGGTCCTTTAGATATTTTATGGTCTTAATAGACGCATCTTCAAGATGGTCTCATGTGTTCCTATTGTCATCACGCAACCTTGCGTTTGCAAAATAAATGGCACAAACACAATTTCCTGATAATCCAATTAAGTCTATTACACTAGATAATGCTGCTGAGTTTTCATCCCAAGCATTTAATGATTATTGCTTATCAATTGGATAAAAGTGGAACATCCTGTAGCTCATGTTCACACTCAAAATGGTCTTGCAGAATCTTTAATTAAACGTCTGCAGTTGATTGCAAGACCATTACTCATGAAAACGAGTCTGCCCACTTCGGTTTGGGGTCACGCCATTTTGCATGCAGCAATGCTAGTTCGTCTCAGACCGACGAATTATCACAAATATTCCCCGTTGCAATTAGTTTTGGGTCATGAACCTAATATTTCTCATTTAAGAATTTTTGGATGCGCAGTATATGTGCCTGTAGCACCGCCATACCGCACCAAAATGGGTCCGCAAAGAAGGTTAGGAATATATGTTGGGTTTGAATCGCCCTCCATTATTCGCTACCTTGAAACATTGACAGGGGATTTGTTCACTGCACGATTTGCAGACTGTCGATTCGATGAGACACTTTTCCCAAAATTAGGGGGAGAAGTTGGTGAAACCAAACGGGAAATTTTGTGGAAAAATCCATCATTATCTCATCTTGATCCACATACCTCTATTTGTGAAAAAGAGGTGCAAAATATTATCCATTTGCAAA
This sequence comes from Nicotiana benthamiana, assembly GCA_034376525.1. NCBI lineage: Eukaryota > Viridiplantae > Streptophyta > Magnoliopsida > Solanales > Solanaceae > Nicotiana > Nicotiana benthamiana. Next base: position 68,181,369 of record CM067336.1, read on the forward strand.
GAATAGCAAATCAAATGCCTGACGCATTCACGGGCTTGAAAAGGATAACAAAATCTCACATCCCCGCAGAGAATGTTCCAATCCGTATTGATGTCCCTATTGGACAATCTTCTAGTGTCATATCTAATGAGTCGAAAGCACGCCTAAAACGTGGCAGGCCATTAGGTTCCAAAGATCGAAATCCTAGAAAAAGGAAAGCAAATGATCAAAATGACACTACGAAAGAATCTCATGAGGAAATTCACGATTTAATAAATTCTGAGATTCATGAAGAATCCATTGAGCCCGAGACTCAGGAAAATAAGGATCTATCAATAAATCCAATCGATATTGAGACAAATTTTAATCCAGTGGATATAGTGGTGGATTATGTCTTTGCATATAATGAAAATGAGATATACATGAAAATTCCCGATGGATTCAAAATGCCAAACACTCATAATTCAAAGTCCCGGGAAATGTTTTTAATCAAATTGCAAAGATCTTTGTATGGTCTAAAGCAATCAGGACGAATGTGGTATAATCGTCTTAGTGAGTATTTATTAAAGGAAGGCTATATAAATGATGCCATTTGCCCATGTGTTTTTATAAAGAAAACAACATCGGAATTTGTTGTACTTGCCGTATATGTCGATGACATAAACCTTATTGGAACTCCTATAGAACTCCAAAAGGCAATTGATTATTTAAAGAAGGAATTCGAGATGAAAGATCTCGGAAAGATAAAATTATGTCTTGGTTTGCAAATTGAATATATGGCAAACTGAATTTTTGTTCATCAATCTACCTATATAGAAAAGGTATTGAAACGGTTTTACATGGATGGAGCATATCCTTTAAGTACTCCAGTGGTTGTTCGATCACTTGATGTGAATAAGGATCCATTCCGACCGCAAGAAAAGAATGAAGAGCTACTTGGTCCTGAAGTACCATATCTTAGTGCAATTGTCGCACTAATGTATCTTGCAAATACTACAAGGCCTGACATAACTTTTTCAGTTAATGTCTTAGCAAGATATAGCTCTGCTCCCACAAGGAGACATTGGAATGGTATCAAACATATATTGCGGTATCTAAAAGGGACTACCGATATGGGCTTATTTTATAGCAATAATTGCAGTCCTGATCTTGTTGGTTATGCTGATGCTGGATATTTATCTGACCCACACAAGGCTCGATCTCAAACAGGTTATGTGTTTATCTGTGGAGGCACTGCCATTTCTTGGCGATCGACTAAGCAATCAATTGTGGCTACTTCATCTAATCACGCTAAGATAATCGCTATTCATGAAGCAAGTCGAGAGTGTGTGTGGTTGAGGTCTATAATACATCATATTCGAGACAAATGTGGTTTGAAATGTGATAAACTACCCACGATTTTGTATGAAGACAATGCAGCATGCATAGCCCAATTGAAGGGAGGATTCATAAAAGGAGATAGAAAAAAGACTATTTCACCAAAGTTATTTTTCACACATGATCTTCAAAAGAATGGTGATATCAATGTGCAACAGATTCGTTCAAGTGATAATATGGCTGATTTGTTCACAAAATCTCTACCAACGTCAACCTTCAAGAAGCTGGTACACAAGATTGGAATGTGAAGACTCAAGGATGTGAATTGATGCTCTTTTCAGGGGGAGTTAATGCGCGCTGCACTCTTTTTCCCATACAAGGTTTGTCCCACTGGGTTTTCCTTGCAAGGTTTTTAACGAGGCAACAAAAATGCATTTTGTTAGATATGTGTACTCGTTTTCCTTTTCTAAAATTTTTCTTTCCCATTGGGTTTTATTTTAGTTAAGGTTTTAACGAGGCACATTATCTTTGGACATCCAAGGGGGAGTGATATGAAATATTAGATTATGGTGGATGTCCATAACTCCTATAACACCCACTACTTTTATCCATTATCTCTATAACTCCCATTACTCCAATACTTATGGTTGTAACTCCCACACCTCCATGATCTCCCCCATGATCTTCCTCCATGATCTCAAAAGCTTAATGACATATTTATGAAATTCTTTTAGTATACCTCTATGTAGTACTATAAATAGAGGATGAGAAATCATTTTGTAATACACTTGGATACATAGAAGAAATATATTCTCTTCTCTATTTCTCTCTACTTTGTTGTCTATCTTTTTGTTTATTACTTTGAGCTAAGTTTTGTAAAACGTTATCAGCACGAAGCTCTACTATCTCAAGAATCTCTTTGAGAAAATTAAGGTATTTTTTCTCCTCCTAATTTTGTTTTAATTATGTCTGACATTATGAAAAGAAAGTTTGTTTCCCTTGAAATTTCGGGCAATAACTACATGACATGGGTGTTGGATGCTGAAATCCATTTGGATGCAATGGGTCTTGGAGACGCCATTAAAGACAGAAATAATGCATCCACCCAAGACTGTGCTAAGGCCTTGATTTTCTTGCGCCATCACCTTGATGAAGGTTTGAAAATTGAATATCTCACAGTCAAAGATCCACTTATCTTGTGGAATGGCTTAAAGGAGAGATATGACAACTTAAAGTTGGTCACTCTGCCACAAGCACGATATGATTGGGCTCATCTGAGGCTCCAAGACTTTAAGTCTGTTTCTGAATATAATTCTGCAATGTTTAGAATTACTTCTAAATTGAAACTCTGTGGAGATACTATAACTGATTATGATATGCTTGAAAAAACGTTTACAACGTTTCATGCCTCCAATATGGTTCTGCAACAACAGTACAGAGAGAAAGGTTTCAAAAAGTACTCTGAGCTGATTTCTCTTCTCCTTGTGGCAAAGCGAAACAATGACCTGCTCATGAGAAATCACGAAAATCGACCCTCTAGGTCTACACCATTGCCTGAAGTAGATAAGGTGTATTCCCATTATGCTAAGCGTGGAAAAGGCTATGGTTTTAATCATGGTCGTGGTCGTGGTCGGGTTCATGGCCGTGGACGTGGACAAGGAAGAAATTTTCCTGGTGTTAGTCACCCCCCAAAGAGATATAACCACCAAAAGCGGAAATAGAATTATGAGAATCCAAAAGCAAATAGTTCAGAAACTATATGTTATCGTTGCGGTGGAAAAGGGCACTGGGCAATAATTTGCCGTGTACCAAGACATTTGGTTGAGCTTTATCAAGCATCTCTAAAGAGTAAAGGCCCTGAAACCAATTTTGTCTCTGACAATAATTTTGACATCACCCACTTTGATGTGGCAGACTTCTTTGAGCACCCTGAGGGGAAAATAGATCACTTGATCGGTGATGGATCCATGGTTAAAGAAGATTGAGCAGTTTGATATTTTTATTTTTTCTTATTCGTAGTAGTTAATGAATAAACAATTATCGTAGTTTACATAAATTATCTATTATTGTGATATGGTTCAAATTTTATATAACTTTAGATTACACATTCATCTTATGCTTTATCTGTAATGATTTTTCAGTAAGTTAATCGGTTAACATAACAGATAATCGATTAACCAATATATTCTATTAAACTGGACCTTTTCCGCAAGGCATGTTAGTCGACTATCCGATTTAGTTTATCGACTAACCTAATGACCGTTGCCTAAGTTAATCGACTATCACTTTAGTTAATCGATTAACCTTATGTCCGTTGCCTATTCATCGACTAGTTTTTTTTTAAACGTTGAAACAGGTTAGTCGATTATCTATTTGGTTAATCGACTAACCTCAGCAGATTTTGAAAATATTGTTTAATTATTAAGCAACGGATACAAGAGTATTAAAAGGAGAATAACTATGATAAAAGATTTTTTTTTTCATAATGACCGCACTAAAACTATTATGTTGAATCATAGACTTAAATTTGTTTATTCTCATATCAATAAAAAAATACTAATATTTTTCGTATATTTCCTTTGTATGTCAAACCATGGGAAGCAAATATGGATATATCACAAAGCAAACTTGGATCAACGTCCAATTATAAAAGTATTTGTTTAATTGATTCATGTACCACACATACGTTATTCAAAAAGAAGAAATATTTCCCTCATTTAAGTATGTGTAAGGCAGATGTTACTACAATTTCTGGTAGTAGTAAATTGATTGAAGGCTCCGGAAGAGCAACTATAACTCTGCCTAAAGGAACAATATTTATTATAGAGAATGCAATGTTCTCTTCCAAGTCCAAGAGGAACTTGTTGAGTTTTAAAGATATCCGTCAAAATGGATATCATATTGAGACAATAGATGAGAATAATCTTGAATACCTCATCATTACAAAGAATGTCTCTGGCCAAAAGAGGGTTATTGAGAAGTTCCCATCTTTATCTTGTGGCATGTATTGGACAAAATTAGTACAATTGAGGCACATTCCACAGTAAACCAAAAGGTTACTGATTCCAATACTTTTGTACTTTGGCATGATCGATTGGGACATCCTGGATCAATTATGATGAGACGGATTATAGAAAACTCATATGGGCATCCATTAAAGAATTTAAAGATTCTTTTAAATAATGAATTTTCTTGCACTTCTTGTTATCAAGGCAAGTTAATTATTAGACCATCACCAACAAAGGTTGGAACCGAGTCACCTACGTTTTTGAAACGTATACAAGGGGATATTTGGTGACCTATTCACCCACATAGTGGGTCCTTTAGATATTTTATGGTCATAATAGACGCATCCTCTAGATGGTCTCATGTGTTCCTATTGTCATCACGCAACCTTGCATTTGCAAAATTAATGGCACAAATAATTCGATTACGAGCACAATTTCCTGATAATACAATTAAGTCTATTAGACTAGATAATGCTGCTGAGTTTTCATCCCAAGCATTTAATGATTATTGCTTATAAGTTGGGATAAAAGTGGAACATCCTGTAGCTCATGTTCACACTCAAAATGGTCTTGCAGAATCTTTAATTAAACGTCTGCAGTTGATTGCAAGACCATTACTCATGAAAACGAGGCTGCCCACTTCGGTTTGGGGTCACGCCATTTTGCATGCAGCAATGCTAGTTCGTCTCAGACCGACGAATTATCACAAATATTCCCCGTTGCAATTAGTTTTGGGTCATGAACCTAATATATCCCATTTAAGAATTTTTGGATGCGCAGTATATGTGCCTGTAGCACCGCCATACCGCACCAAAATGGGTCCGCAAAGAAGGTTAGGAATATATGTTGGGTTTGAATCGCCCTCCATTATTCGCTACCTCGAAACATTGACAGGGGATTTGTTCACTGCACGATTTGCAGACTGTCGATTCGATGAGACACTTTTCCCAAAATTAGGGGGAGAAGTTGGTGAAACCAAACGGGAATTTTTGTGGAAAAATCCATCATTATCTCATCTTGATCCACATACCTCTATTTGTGAAAAAGAGGTGCAAAATATTATCCATTTGCAAAGAATAGCAAATCAAATGCCTGACGCATTCACGGACTTGAAAAGGATAACAAAATCTCACATCCCCGCAGAGAATGTTCCAATCCGTATTGATGTCCCTATTGGACAATCTTCTAGTGTCATATCTAATGAGTCGAAAGCACGCCTAAAACGTGGCAGGCCATTAGGTTCCAAAGATCGAAATCTTAGAAAAAGGAAAGCAAATGATCAAAATGACACTACGAAAGAATCTCATGACGAAATTCACGATTTAATAAATTCTGAGATTCATGAAGAATCCATTGATCCCGAGACTCAGGAAAATAAGGAACTATCAATAAATCCAATCGATATTGAGACAAATTTTAATCCAGTGGATATAGTGGTAGATTATGTCTTTGCATATAATGTTGCATCTAGCATTATGCAAGAAAGTGAGGATCTTGAACCTCAATCTGTTGGAGAATGTCGACAAAGACTTGATTGGCCAAAATGGCAAGAAGCAATCCAATCAGAATTGAATTCACTTGCAAAACGTGAAGTTTTTGGGCCTATAGTTGAAACACCTATTGGTGTTAAGCCTGTTGGTTATAGATGAGTCTTATACGCAAGAGAAATGAGAAAAACAAGGTACAAAGATATAAGGCACGCCCTGTTGCACAAGGATTTTCTCAAAGGCCTGGTGTCGATTATGAAGAGACATATTCACCCGTAATGGATGCTATAACTTTCCGTTATCTCATTTGTTTTGCTGTCCTTGAAAAGCTTGACATGCATTTAATGGATGTGGTTACTGCCTATCTTTATGGCTCACTTGATAATGAGATATACATGAAAATTCCCGATGGATTCAAAATGCCAAACACTCATAATTCAAAGTCCCGGGAAATGTTTTTAATCAAATTGCAAAGATCTTTGTATGGTCTAAAGCAATCAGGACGAATGTGGTATAATCGTCTTAGTGAGTATTTATTAAAGGAAGGTTATATAAATGATGCCATTTGCCCATGTGTTTTTATAAAGAAAACAACATCGGAATTTGTTGTACTTGCCGTATATGTCGATGACATAAACCTTATTGGAACTCCTATAGAACTCCAAAAGGCAATTGATTATTTAAAGAAGGAATTCGAGATGAAAGATCTCGGAAAGATAAAATTATGTCTTGGTTTGCAAATTGAATATATGGCAAACTGAATTTTTGTTCATCAATCTACCTATATAGAAAAGGTATTGAAACGGTTTTACATGGATGGAGCATATCCTTTAAGTACTCCGATGGTTGTTCGATCACTTGATGTGAATAAGGTGTTGGAAACACGTTCTCAAGGCATTATACTAAACGTGTGCTCATATTTGTAGGTTCTGATGAATGACAAACTATGCGCAAATTGATATATGACGAGGTCCAAGCACAAGCGCAAAATTGATATATAACGAGATTCAAGCACAAGACAAAGATCGAGATTAAGTTTTATATGAGTCGGTATTTAATTGTGATCTTGATCCGACAACTTAAACTCAAGACTTGGCTTCTCTCGTAAAAATATTTTTAACAAATCATGCATATTTAATTTAGAGCAAAATGATTTTAAATAATGCATATTTACTTTAGTTAAAATGATTTTTAAACATGCCTCTAAAATCTAGACTAAGATAATCGATTATGTACTTATGATAATCGATTATGTTTAAGTCAGCTACTTGACAATCGATTGTGAACTTATGACAATCGATTGTGTTAAGGCAGTGAGCATCAGATTTTTCAAATCTGCATAACAATCGATTGTGAACCTTATGACAATCGATTGTGATGAGGCAGTGTCCATCAAAGTTTTTCAAAGCTCAAAATAATCGATTGTGAAGCTAATGACAATCGATTGTGAAGAGACAGTGTCCATCAGATTTTTCAAAGTCACAAAATAATCGATTGTGAACTTATGACAATCGATTGTATTGAGGCAGTGTCTTCCAGACTTTTTCAAAGTTATTAAATAATCGATTGTGAACCTATAACAATCGATTGTCAAGAGGCAGTGTCTAAATTGATTTTTCAAGACTGATATATAATCGATTGTTAACTTAGTATAATCGATTGTATAACTGACCGTTGCCAAAATGTTTTCAAATACCGTCAGGTAATCGATTATTGATTTCTTATAATCGATTGTTTTAATTAAAATTGGAAAGGATTTTTTGAACGTTGCTGAGTAATCGATTGTAGATTTCTGACAATCGATTGTTTTACGTAAAATCTGGAAATGATTTTTTGAACGTTGCCAGTAATCGATTATTGATCTTAGATAATCGATTGTTAAGCGTAAAATCTGGGATTGATTTTTGGAAGAACTGGCAAACAATCGATTGTGGTAATTTGACAATCGATTGTCACTGAGTAAAATCAGCAATTCTTAATTGGCAATTAGGCAACGGTAATACAAGGTTTTTCAACTATAAATACAGCTTCAAATCAGTCTTTTAAGTACAACAACACACAACAACTGATCATACAATTGCTAAAGCTTGCATACTTTATTGCTTATCATTTTATATTCATTACATAAGCTTTTGAGAGCCAAATTCTTGTCGAAAGTTGTTGCGATCTTGAACGTATTCTTTTTACTGATATCTACTCTTAAAGGAGTGTCTTGTTTGAGTGCTAAGTGTTTTTGTACACTTGAAGGGAAGTGTTAGTCCCTTGTGTTGTAAGAAGGAACTTGTGTTTCCTTGGTTGAAGTCTTGGAGTGTTGTATCTCCGAGCAAAGGTTGTTGAGGCTTGTGTCCTCAAGTTGTAACGGTTTGTTGAGCACCCGTAAGCTTAACAAGTTAGTGGAAATCTCGAGAGAGTCTCTCGGGGACTGGACTAGCCACGGGTTGTGGTGAACCAGGATACATCGGTGCGTTCGTTCTTATTTATTTACTTATCGCACTTATTTATTTCCTGCAATTTTTAAATTCCGCAAGTTTACAACTAATTTTTATTATAACGCTATTCATCCCCCCCCTCCCTCTAGCGTTAAGCGTATTATCTAACAATTGGTATCAGAGCCCAACTCTCTGAAGACTTAACCGTTTGAGATAAACATCCATGGCTTCTACTCGTGATTCTTTTGCAGGAATAGGTGAAGGACAATGCTCCACCCGACCACCGCTATTCGATGGTACAAATTATACATACTGGAAGGAGAGGATGAGAATATTTGTACAATCAAATAGTTTTCATCTTTGGAAGGTCATAATGAATGGAGAACAAATTCCAACCAAGAAGGTTGAAAATGAATGGGTCCCAAAGTCCGAAGATGAATACGATGCGGATGATATCCGAAAGGTGCAAAATAATGCTAAAGCTATTAATTTATTATGTTGTGCTGTAAATGCTGATGATTACAGGAAGATATCTTGTTGCACAACGGCGAAGCAAATGTGGGACAAGCTGGAAATTACGTACGAAGGTACGGACCAGGTAAGGGAAGCCAAAATTGATTTCCTAACCCATGCATATGAATTGTTTCACATGAAGGAAGGCGAAAAGGTTGATGAGATGTTTGAACGATTTTCAAAAACCGTAAATGATTTACATGCTCTTAAGAAGACCTTCACGGATAAGGAACTTGTCCGAAAAATTCTCCGAAGTTTCACTCCGGAATGGCGATCCAAGGCCGACGCGATTCAAGAATCCATTGGCATTTCAAATGTCACCATCGACGCATTAAGAGGTAATCTTAAAACTTATGATCTACTATACTTAACCCTCTTGTTGATGATCAAAGGAAGCAAAGAATCGCTCTCAAGGCAAGCACAAGCCAACCTCAAAATGATGAGGACGGAGACAACGAGTTCGGACTCGTTATCAAGAGATTTCAAAAGTTCATGCGAAAAGAGTATGAACGAAAGGGCAAAAAGCAAGGAGATAAAATAAAGTGCTATGAGTGCGGAGAAACCGGGCACATTAAATCAAATTGCCCAAATGCTAAAAAGGAGAAGAAACCCTTCAAGAAGCAACGAGCATACATATCTTGGGGAGGCGACTCCGGTGACGAGTCAAGTGAGGAAGAAGAAGACGAAGCCGCAAATCTTTGTCTTATGGCACAAGAAGACAACAAAGAAGAGGTATGTCAAATTTCTTCCAAAATTTTCTTTTCCCTTGAAGAAATGCAAAATGCTTTTGATGAGTTGTATAGCGAATTTATTAAAGCTTCAAAAACTGTTAAGAGTATAAAAGAAAATGCTTCTTTAAAAGAAAAAGATTTTCAAAAACAACTCTCTTTTAAAGAAAAGGAACTGGAATAACTGATTTTAGAAAATGAGAAGTTGAAAGAGGAAAACAAATTTTTTGGCAAGAGAAGCGCCGACAAGCCCGAGAGTTCTAGAAATTGTACTTCTTGCATGCATCTCAAAAATGAAGTAGAAAGGCTTAAGGGCACCTTAGATAAGTTTAACTCTTCTCATAAAAACTTGAATGAAGTGCTTGTTAATTTGAAGTCGACCAAACATGGCATAGGTTTTAGAAACGAGCCTAAAGAGAAAGTTGAAGCCAACCCCCAACCACCTAAGGCTCAACCTAGGATAAATAAAACAAATGTTCATCCTAGATACAACAAACCTAGAAATGGTTTTCATCAATCGCAACCTAGAAATAATCATGCTAGAGATAATGCACATTCTAGGCCAAACACTAGAAGGAATTTTGAACCTTTTAGAACACCTAGAAATGACTTCCAACCTAGAAACAACTATTCTAGAAATAATGCATATCCTAGAACAAATGGTAGGAGAAATGACTTTCATGATTTGCGCAATAGTTATATTGTCAAGAATAGAGTAAATGAATTTCGTCCGTCCAATTACTATCAACCTAGAAGGATGCATAATCCTAACGTGACTTGTCATTATTGTAGACGAATTGGACATATTGCTCCTGCTTGTTTTATACGACATAGACATAACACTCAATCACATCACTATGATTTGCCTAACCCCCAAGGACCCAAAATGGCATGGGTACCTAAAACTCATTAATCTGTTTTGTAGGTATGTTTGAAGGGATCAAGTGTACTATGGTACCTTGATAGTGGATGCTCCAAGCACATGACGGGAGACGAATCCAAATTCCTTCAACTAGAACACAAGGAAGGGGGAAGTGTTATTTTTGGTGATAACAACAAAGGAAAGATTATCGGCATCGGATCGGTCGGTAAGGATGAAATTTCTTCCATTAAGCATATATTACTTGTGAAAGGTTTAAAACATAATCTTTTGAGCATAAGTCAATTATGTGACAAGGGAAATCTTGTTTTATTTGATTCGGATGAATGCTTAGTTTTTAGACGTAGCGATTTTAAAATTATCCTTCGTGGTTTTAGAATGGATAATATTTATATGGTTGATCTTGCAAATTCTTCACCCGAATATGTGAATTGTTTAATGAGCAAAGAGGATGATTCTTGGTTATGGCATCGTAGAGTAGCTCACATCAACATGCATCTTTTGAACAAATTGGTTTCACAAAATTTAGTTGTTGGTCTTCCAAATTTGAAATTTGAAAATGACCCTATTTGTGATTCTTGTCAAAAAGGGAAGCAAACAAAAGCATCTTTTAAATCGAAAAATATTGTTTCAACTACTAGACCATTGCATTGCTTCACATGGATTTGTTTGGACCATCTCGCATTGAAAGTCTTGGTAGAAATCGTTATGCTTTTGTTATTGTTGATGATTATTCCAGATTTACTTGGACTTTATTTCTTGCCCATAAAAGTGATGCTTTTCAGAATTTTAAATATTTTCTTAAACGTGTTCAAAACGAAAAGGAAACAACCGTCACTTCAATTAGAAGTGATCATGGAGGAGAGTTTGATCACAATCTCTTTGCTGATTTTTGTGACGAACTCGGTATCGAGCATACCTTTTCCGCTCCACGAACACCACACAAAATGGGGTGGTGGAAAGGAAAAATAGGTGTCTCGAAGAGATGGCTAGAACCATGCTCGAAGAGGCTAAGATTCCCAAACATTTTTGGCGGATGCCGTGAGTACCGCATGCTACGTTTTAAATAAAGTAGTCATAAGGCCAATACTCATGAAAACCCCTTATGAACTCTACAAGGGAAGGAAACCAAATATCTCCCATTTTAGAGTATTCGGTTGTAAATGTTTTATTCATAACAATGGAAAAGATCAATTGGGAAAATTTGATGCCAAATCCGATGAGGGAATTCTTATTGGGTATTCTTCACGTAGCAAAGCATATAGGGTATTTAATAATAGAACCCAAACTGTGGAGGAATCCCCCATATTGTGTTTTCCGAAAATAATGCTCGCTTGGCGAGAAAGGATTCCTGTTCTGATCTTGCAGGTATTCTAAATAGTTTAAAAGACAAAGTACAAGAGGAAACTCCTAAGGAAATTCAAGATGAAATCTTGAAACAACCAACGGAGGAAACGCCACAATTGGAGAAAGAAACGAAAATGCCTAACGAGTGGAGGACAATCAAAGATCACCCTCTCGAACAAGTAATTGGCGACGTCGGAGAAAAGGTAAGTACCCGAAACTCTCTTAAGAACACCTTAGGACACACTTCTTAAGAGATCACGTTCTCATTGCATTATTTCGTTAGAAATTACTAACTTGAGCGTCGGAGACGTCTAACGTATTTTTGCAGGTATCGCCCTAAAGGCAGGGGGAATTATAAAGCTTGACGCACAGAACAATCGATTTCTCTTTTATATAATCGATTATCCAGTATCAATAATCGATTGTCTTGACATTATATGCGTTATTATTGCAGATTTAATAAATAAACAAGTTTTTTTTTATTATTCTATATTTATTTGCTAATGGAAAAAGGGGGAAGATAACGGGTATGCACTCTCAATACTTATCGGCCTAAATTGAGGGGGAATTCATATATTGAGGGGGAATAAATTGCATATCTATATACTTGTTGCATATCTTTACTTGTCTTGAATCGTCATTATGAATTGCCTAATATGCATATCCCGCTTAAAGTTTGCCATTATCAAAAAAGGGGAAATTGTTGGAAACACGTTCTCAAGGCATTCTACTAAACGTGTGCTCATATTTGTAGGTTTTGATGAATGATAAACTATGCGCAAATTGACATATGACAAGGTCCAAGCACAAGCGCAAAATTGATATATAACGAGATTCAAGCACAAGACAAAGATCGAGATTAAGTTTTATATGAGTCGGTATTTAATTGTGATCTTGATCCGACAACTTAAACTCAAGACTTGGCTTCTCTCGTTAAAATATTTTTAACAAATCATGCATATTTAATTTAGAGCAAAATAATTTTAAATAATGCATATTTACTTTAGTTAAAATGATTTTTAAACATGCCTCTAAAATCTGGACTAAGATAATCGATTATGTACTTATGATAATCGATTATGTTTAAGTCAGCTGCTTGACAATCGATTGTGAACTTATGACAATCGATTGTGTTAAGGCAGTGAGCATCAGATTTTTCAAATCTGCATAACAATCGATTGTGAACCTTATGACAATCGATTGTGATGAGGCAGTGTCCATCAAAGTTTTTCAAAGCTCAAAATAATCGATTGTGAAGCTAATGACAATCGATTGTGAAGAGACAGTGTCCATCAGATTTTTCAAAGTCACAAAATAATCGATTGTGAACTTATGACAATCGATTGTGTTGAGGCAGTGTCTTCCAGACTTTTTCAAAGTTATTAAATAATCGATTGTGAACCTATAACAATCGATTGTCAAGAGGCAGTGTCTAAATTGATTTTTCAAGACTGATATATAATCGATTGTTAACTTAGTATAATCGATTGTATAACTGACCGTTGCCAAAATATTTTCAAATACCGTCAGGTAATCGATATTGATTTCTTATAATCGAATGTTTTAATTAAAATCTGGAAAGGATTTTTTGAACGTTGCTGAGTAATCGATTGTAGATTTCTGACAATCGATTGTTTTACGTAAAATCTGGAAATGATTTTTTGAACGTTGCCAGTAATCGATTATTGATCTTAGATAATCGATTGTTAAGCGTAAAATCTGGGATTGATTTTTGGAAGAACTGGCAAACAATCGATTGTGGTAATTTGACAATCGATTGTCACTGAGTAAAATCAGCAATTCTTAATTGGCAATTAGGCAACGGTAATACAAGGTTTTTCAACTATAAATACAGCTTCAAATCAGTCTTTTAAGTACAACAACACACAACAACTGATCATACAATTGCTAAAGCTTGCATACTTTATTGCTTATCATTTTATATTCATTACATAAGCTTTTGAGAGCCAAATTCTTGTCGAAAGTTGTTGCGATCTTGAGCGTATTCTTTTTACTGATATCTACTCTTAAAGGAGTGTCTTGTTTGAGTGCTAAGTGTTTTTGTACACTTGAAGGGAAGTGTTAGTCCCTTGTGTTGTAAGAAGGAACTTGTGTTTCCTTGGTTGAAGTCTTGGAGTGTTGTATCTCCGAGCAAAGGTTGTTGAGGCTTGTGTCCTCAAGTTGTAACGGTTTGTTGAGCACCCGTAAGCTTAACAAGTTAGTGGAAATCTCGAGAGAGTCTCTCGGGGACTGGACTAGCCACGGGTTGTGGTGAACCAGGATACATCGGTGCGTTCGTTCTTATTTATTTACTTATCGCACTTATTTATTTCCTGCAATTTTTAAATTCCGCAAGTTTACAACTAATTTTTATTATAACGCTATTCATCCCCCCCTCCCTCTAGCGTTAAGCGTATTATCTAACAATTGGTATCAGAGCCCAACTCTCTGAAGACTTAACCGTTTGAGAGAAACATCCATGGCTTCTACTCGTGATTCTTTTGCAGGAATAGGTGAAGGACAATGCTCCACCCGACCACCGCTATTCGATGGTACAAATTATACATACTGGAAGGTGAGGATGAGAATATTTGTACAATCAAATAGTTTTCATCTTTGGAAGGTCATAATGAATGGAGAACAAATTCCAACCAAGAAGGTTGAAAATGAATGGGTCCCAAAGTCCGAAGATGAATACGATGCGGATGATATCCGAAAGGTGCAAAATAATGCTAAAGCTATTAATTTATTATATTGTGCTGTTTACAGGAAGATATATTGTTGCACAACGGCGAAGCAAATGTGGGACAAGCTGGAAATTATGTACGAAGGTACGGACCAGGTAAGGGAAGCCAAAATTGTTTTCCTAACCCATGCATATGAATTGTTTCACATGAAGGAAGGCGAAAAGGTTGATGAGATGTTTGAACGATTTTCAAAAACCGTAAATGATTTACATGCTCTTAAGAAGACCTTCACGGATAAGGAACTTGTCCGAAAAATTCTCCGAAGTTTCACTCCGGAATGGCGATCCAAGGCCGACGCGATTCAAGAATCCATTGGCATTTCAAATGTCACCATCGACGCATTAAGAGGTAATCTTAAAACTTATGAATCTACTATACTTAACCCTCTTGTTGATGATCAAAGGAAGCAAAGAATCGCTCTCAAGGCAAGCACAAGCCAACCTAAAAATGATGAGGACGGAGACAACGAGTTCGGACTCGTTATCAAGAGATTTCAAAAGTTCATGTGAAAAGAGTATGAACGAAAGGGCAAAAAGCAAGGAGATAAAATAAAGTGCTATGAGTGCGGAGAAACCGGGCACATTAAATCAAATTGCCCAAATGCTAAAAAGGAGAAGAAACCCTTCAAGAAGCAACGAGCATACATATCTTGGGGAGGCGACTCCGGTGACGAGTGAAGTGAGAAAGAAGAAGACGAAGCCGCAAATCTTTGTCTTATGGCACAAGAAGACAACAAAGAAGAGGTATGTCAAATTTTTTCCAAAAATTTCTTTTCCCTTGAAGAAATGCAAAATGCTTTTGATGAGTTGTATAGCGAATTTATTAAAGCTTCAAAAACTGTTAAGAGTATAAAAGAAAATGCTTCTTTAAAAGAAAAAGATTTTCAAAAACAACTCTCTTTTAAAGAAAAGGAACTGGAAAAACTGATTTTAGAAAATGAGAAGTTGAAAGAGGAAAACAAATTTTTTGGCAAGAGAAGCGCTGACAAGCCCGAGAGTTCTAGAAATTGTACTTCTTGCATGCATCTCAAAAATGAAGTAGAAAGGCTTAAGGGTACCTTAGATAAGTTTAACTCTTCTCATAAAAACTTGAATGAAGTGCTTGTTAATTTGAAGTCGACCAAACATGGCATAGGTTTTTGAAACGAGCCTAAAGAGAAAGTTGAAGCCAACCCCCAACCACCTAAGGCTCAACCTAGGATAAATAAAACAAATGTTCATCCTAGATACAACAAACCTAGAAATGGTTTTCATCAATCGCAACCTAGAAATAATCATGCTAGAGATAATGCACATTCTAGGCCAAACACTAGAAGGAATTTTGAACCTTTTAGAACACCTAGAAATGACTTCCAACCTAGAAACAACTATTCTAGAAATAATGCATATCCTAGAACAAATGGTAGGAGAAATGACTTTCATGATTTGTGCAATAGTTATATTGTCAAGAATAGAGTAAATGAATTTCGTCCGTCCAATTACTATCAACCTAGAAGGATGCATAATCCTAACGTGACTTGTCATTATTGTAGACGAATTGGACATATTGCTCCTGCTTGTTTTACACGACATAGACATAACACTCAATCACATCACTATGATTTGCCTAACCCCCAAGGACCCAAAATGGCATGGGTACCTAAAACTCATTAATCTGTTTTGTAGGTATGTTTGAAGGGATCAAGTGTACTATGGTACCTTGATAGTGGATGCTCCAAGCACATGACGGGAGACGAATCCAAATTCCTTCAACTAGAACACAAGGATACATCGGTGCGTTCGTTCTTATTTATTTACTTATCGCACTTATTTATTTCCTGCAATTTTTAAATTCCGCAAGTTTACACAAATTTTTATTATAACGCTATTCACCCCCCCCCCCTAGCGTTAAGCGTATTATCTAACATAAGGATCCATTCCGACCGCAAGAAAAGAATGAAGAGCTACTTGGTCCTGAAGTACCATATCTTAGTGCAATTGGCCCACCAATGTATCTTGCAAATACTACAAGGCCTGACATAACTTTTTCAGTTAATGTCTTAGCAAGATATAGCTCTGCTCCCACAAGGAGACATTGGAATGGAATCAAACATATATTGCGGTATCTAAATGGGACTATCGATATGGGCTTATTTTATAGCATAATTGCAGTCCTGATCTTGTTGGTTATGCTGATGCTGGATATTTATCTGACCCACACAAGGCTCGATCTCAAACAGGTTATGTGTTTATCTGTGGAGGCACTGCCATATCTTGGCGATCGACTAAGCAATCAATTGTGGCTACTTCATCTAATCATGCTGAGATAATCTCTATTCATGAAGCAAGTCGAGAGTGTGTGTGGTTGAGGTCTATAATACATCATATTCGAGACAAATGTGGTTTGAAATGTGACAAACTACCCACGATTTTGTATGAAGACAATGCAGCATGCATAGCCCAATTGAAGGGAGGATTCATAAAAGGAGATAAAACAAAGCATATTTCACCAAAGTTATTTTTCACACATGATCTTCAAAAGAATGGTGATATCAATGTGCAACAGATTTGTTCAAGTGATAATATGGCTGATTTGTTCACAAAATCTCTACCAACGTCAACCTTCAAGAAGCTGGTACACAAGATTGGAATGCGAAGGCTCAAGGATGTGAATTGATGCTCTTTTCAGGGGGAGTTAATGCGCCTTGCACTCTTTTTCCCTTACAAGGTTTGTCCCACTGGGTTTTCCTTGCAAGGTTTTTAACGAGGCAACAAAAATGTATTTTGTTAGATATGTGTACTCTTTTTCCTTTTTTAGAATTTTTTTTCCCATTGGGTTTTATTTTAGTTAAGGTTTTAACGAGGCACATTATCTTTGGACATCCAAGGGGGAGTGTTATGAAATATTAGATTATGGTGGATGTCCATAACTCCTATAACACCCACTACTTTAATCCATTATCTCTATAACTCCCACTACTCCAATACTTATGGTTGTAACTCCCACACCTCCATGATCTCCCCCATGATCTTCCTCCATGATCTCAAAAGCTTAATGACATATTTATGGAATTCTTTTAGTATACCTCTATGTAGTACTATAAATAGAGGATGAGAAATCATTTTGTAATACACTTGGATACATAGAAGAAATATATTCTCTTCTCTATTTCTCTCTACTTTGTTGTCTATCTTTTTGTTTATTACTTTGAGCTAAGTTTTATAAAATCTCTTTCTTTTCTATAAAAATAGAAGATATTCCTAAAAATGCCTCTCTCTTTTTTCTATCCGATGTCCTGTAATATATATTCTTATATTTTTTATATATACATAAATATATATTTATATATATAAGCAGGCACAAGGTTTTTTTATAATTTTTTTATTATTTTAAAATTTTGAACTGATTTATTTCCTTCCCTTTTATTCATAAAATCCACAATAATTATCCCCCAAATTATTATTGTGGTAATTTAGTTATTTAATTTCTATATTCATGCCAAAATATGGTTAAAATATTTTTATATTTTTTTTATAATTATATTTTATATTTTTAAAGCTAAATTGCATACAATTGCAATATTAGCACCATTAATGTATAATTACATTTATATGCATGAAATTGATCTCCTATATTTTTAAAATGTTCAATATCTATTTTCAATCATTTTAGTATACAAAATTATTTTCCAGAAATTATTTACCATTTATTATAAATTATATATGGAAAATTGGCTATTTAAAAATATAGCCAGATTTGCCTTTCAATTTAAGCCCAATTTAAACTCATTCCCAGCCCAATTTCTAACCAAATTAACCGATCCAAACCCTAAACCCGCCTACCTGACCCAAGACCCATCAAATCCTGGCCTTTGTCCGTTCGTTCCTTTTTTTATCCCAAACGACCATCTAACCTTATCTCATTTCCCAAACCCGTCGCCTTTGTATTCTCTCATCTCCTCTCCTCTCTCAACCACTTAACCTAACCATAGCTCTTCAACCACCGACTTCCTTCTCTGTTCTTCTCCGGTGATATCCCTCCAACTCTTAAGCCTCCAATGGCTCCTCTATTGTCATGTCGCCTTCTCTTAGGCCTTCAAGGGCCCTAGGCCACCTGACTTGCATATAGGGTTTGCCATCTGGTCTGTTCTTGGCTACTTCAGTATGATTTCAAGCAAAATCATGTTGTACATGTTACGATCCTTGAGATTTTAGATAGGTTCTTTCATATCTACTTGGGTTTCTTCTAAACCCCTAATTTTGCTTACATCTCCTAGATCTGTACGATTTTTATACGATTTGAGTATGTTTCTTTGATGTTTTACACTATCCTTGTAACTCTTCACAAGAATTATTGATTTCAAAGTGTTTTCACCTTCTTCTCAAATTAGGGTTTTCGGAACTTCTTCTAAAACTTTATTTAAATTGATTCTTCATGTTTAAACTTCAATCTCTTGTATATTTTGATTGATTCTATGATTCTACTACTTCTTCAACTTGTCTATGTTGAAAACCTTAATTTCTTAGTTCTAATCTTGGGTTTCTGAGTTTTGTTTTGATGTCTTTTTTGCAGCTTTTGTTGTTGCCGGAACTATGTGGTATGGTTCGGCAACAACCCCGATTGAATTATTTGGTCCCACTCGTTACCAATGGGATCAGGGGTACTTCCAGCAAGAAATATATCGAAGAGTTAGTGCTGGGCTAGCAGAAAATCAAAGTTTATCAGAAGCCTGGTCTAAAATTCCTGAAAAATTAGCTTTTTATGATTACATCGGCAATAATCAACTGTATGGAGTTTTTACTGTCTATTACCATAGATGGATTTCCATAACGGGAGGTTGAAAGCAAAAATGAGTGGATGGTTAGGAAGACCAAGATACACAAAGGATTAGTAATTGATATGTTCAGTTAGTCTATATGTTTCTGTGATTATGTGATTTTACCCTATGATTGTTTGTTAAGGTTCCTAGTTATGGCTTCCCTGCCTATTGTGTGATTTTACCCTATTTTGTTCATCGATGTTTCTGATTCTTCACTTTTCTTGCATGTATCATGCTTATTTTACTGATTCAGACTATGCCATACATGAATCCCTAATTTATATATGATTTTTATCCGACTCGACCTCTTAGTGTTCTAGTTTTTTCTTACTATGTGCTTGTTTTTATAAAGTTGTGTTAAGTCAGTGTTATTTTCTACTTTTGAATCCTTCAATCTTTGTGATTGAACTCTCACTGATTTCGCATAATATCTCTACTGATTTTTAACCTTGCAAAATATTTTCTGACCTTATTCTACGGTCAATTATGCTATTAATTGATTTCTTAGGTCTTTTCCCTGATTAAAATATGCTGAACCTAGCCTTTATTATATATTGTGTACTTGTACTATGCAGGAAATATTTCCTTTTTTGTTATGCTCAGTCTTATATGATTTTCTTCCTTATTTTCCACATGTTTATTACTGTGTAAAGTTGATTCCTCAATTAAAGGGAGTACTTACCTTGATTTCGTGACTAATTGATTCTGAGTCCCCATAATTACTAATGAACTTTGATTTTTACCTTATTTGCTACATGCATTCAAACTATATATACACACTCTTTCAGTAACACAACACACGAACACTCTTGGTTCAAAAGCTCTCTCACACACTTAAACTTTTTGCTCTCTCTCTATATTGTGCAACTTGCTACTATTCTAAGTTAGCCGGCTGCAAGCCAAGGCTAACTATTGTGCTCTCCTACTCTTTCACCCTTGCTTATTGTCTTCTTTACTGATATATTCTAGTTTATGTTCAAGTTCCAAAAACAATATGGTTATTTTACTGCTTCAGTTCATCATGTTTCTAGTTTGCTTTTACTTATGGTTTTGTTGTGAAACATGCGGTAATATGCTTGCATGATTAGCATGTTACCCCCTTCCTTAGAATCAGTATGAGCATGTTACCCCCCGTAAGTAATCTGCACTCCTAACTTGTATGAATCTGGGAGTGACCCTTAAATCGTGTTGTTTATACTAAACCCCCTTTAGAATTGTTGGTTCTGTGACTATGTCTGATCAGTTGTATCTGAGCATGACTGTACCAATTCCTAAGACCTTTGCTTGTTGTGTGTTTACAATCATGTGTTCTATGTATCCCCAAATCCCTTGACCCTGTTTGTGACTACTGAACTGGCTTTGGTTCTGTGACTCCTGGTTGTGTATGAACCAGCATTAAGTGTGTTGTGTTTGGACTGTTGTTTACTACTCAACTCTCTTTTCAAACTATCTCTATTGTTTACTAAATTATTTTCAAACAAACTTCCTTTTAATATAGTTTTCCCATTAAAACCTTTCAACTTGTGTCAAGCACTTTCGTTGTACTCCTAAGTCAATATGCCATGCCCCTTCTAGTATGTGTATTGCCATGGGATCCTCTTGAGAATCTTATGAACTCTGACATACTGAGGTTGACCCTCGCACACTGCACTTATTCAGTTTTGGTTATTAAGTCTAGGTGTAAGCACTGCCCTGGATCCTTGAGATCCTTCGGAAACTTTGATGCGCCTAGACTATGACTTGTCTATGAAATTAAGGCATTTGAGGCTATTGGAACCTTTGGAAACTTGGGCCTATCTGTAGGCTCCTTATATAATAACTTCTTATTTTCTTATTTACTTATGTAATTCATTCATATGGTCTGTAATAACTTGCAAACAAATATTGGGATAGTTAGTGAAAAGGGTGGGCAGCTACATATTAGCGGATAATACGTGTAGGAATCATGCCTATAGGGCTATACAATTTGTTGTGGCTACCTTTATAAGTAGAAACCATTCCTATAGGACTTTTGTATATTGTTATATAAGAAATCATGTCTATAGGTCTTAATTGATTCCATAATAGAAATCATGTTTAATGGGTCTTAAACCAGTTTTACAAGTAGATGCCGTGCCTATAGGATATAATCCAAATCCGACTTCTATTATAACAAGTGTTTATGTATGTTTTCATGTGTCATCATGCATGCAAGTATTTAAAATTAGATATCATGCCTATACGAAACAACATCAGAATCTGCCTATAGATCTAATTTGGTTTTAAATAAATCAATCCGATTAACGATTAGCTCACTTTTAAATTGATTTAGTTGAGTGGTTTATATTTCCCTGAAATGAGTTCTTTAAAATTGCCTTACTCTGTTATCTGGTGTGTGTCAGATCCTCCAAAAGCATTAAATTTTTGGAGGATCTGACAAGGATATGGCAGCATTTTGAAGAGTCTGTGCAACATAAGTGTACATAGCTTGTTTTTTCAAAGGTTGGGGATGCATGTCCAACCTTCTAAGCAGTTTTGTTTTCTCTTGAGCTGTAATTCTCACACTCATAATAAAATGGTATCTTTAATTATAAAAAAGAAACGGCTATATGTTGTAAATTTAATAATTCTATTATTATGATTCAAACTGTAGACATGTAATAATTCAAGTCAATGAATCACTGATTATTAGTATAAGTTGTACCAGAAAGGCTAGCTCCCAAGTCGTAACAATACCAAATTTCGTTGTTTATTATCCACGCCCTGATGGGCAGCTCGTGCATGAAATATCTGGTTTTTGCGTAGCGCCCGGGGAAGGGCCATACCTTAAAGAGTGTGACGTAGGTACACTACTCTAATGCAAGTATCGATGGCTGATTTCACGGTTCAAACCCGAGACTTATAGGTCATAGAGATTTTTTCTGTGTATTTTTTTCATCCACGCTCTTATACCTTTAATCTATATACTCTTTTTTTCTTCTATGTTTAATCATCTTATGCCTAACCTTGGAACAATGCTTGAATAGTGAATCCAGAAGCGGATGGAGCCTTTTACAAATAGCCGATTATTTTCGGCACAAAGTATAAATATATGTAAAAAGATTTACTAAAATTTAAACAAATATTAAAACCCGAATCCATAATTTAGATGTGTATTGAATTCATATGAACTTAAAATTTATCAAATTTTAAATTCTTGATCCGCCTCCAATAGTGATATAGAGCCTTCCAAAACATATATGAAGACAAACTAATTTTCCAGAGTATGAACTAAGGAATGATTATTATAGTTAATCCTTCCAAGTCATTCCTTGGACCTTCCTCCATTCTTGAAAAATAGAATTAAAAGGTAAATGTGATACATAAATAGCCGTCAATATTCATTATTTATTATTTTTAATCATATACATAAATTATACCGTGATTATGCACAATATATTATTTGATTAAAAGAAATATCGAATTCTGCCGAACTAACTTATGTTGCTCAAACTTTTCACAAATATTGTCGCACCCAAGGCAGACTCCAATGTTATCACTTGTTAGGCTTGTGCCTCATGCCCACAATTTTGTGGGGAGATGGGGAGGAGGGATTTTGTTTGAGTTGTTGTCTCAATTATTGCATTCCCTCTAGTCCCCTTGAAAGAGGAGGCCTTTTTTTTTTATAGAAATAATCTATATTATATAGTCCTTTAGATACAAAAGTAGAGTTTTTCATATAAAAAGGAAAGAAAATCTTTTAGATATGCAAATAAAGTAAAGATTTGACTTAGCAATTTTACATTTCAAAAAGTTAGAAGAATAGATTTTCAAAATGTACTACATATATTATAACTTTCTTGTATAGATTTAGGCTTCATATTAAACTTTGGTTTTAGGCTACATACGCCCTTGATCGCACTCGTGTTGGTTTTTTTTGAAATATATTATTTTTAGAAGATCCGATATGTACCCAACAATATTTTTAAAGAGTCTGATCAACATAGGAACTAACGATCCCATCATTAGATCCGCCACGATTGGTAAAGACTAGTATATCATGCTCCTAAGAATTACTATTGGATGGCTTCCATTGTATTTGTTATGCTCTATCTTAGATAGCGTAATTTAGCCTGTTATAATAGATTAATTATTTGCTTTAATTTTTTGTGGTTATATTCCTTAATATTGTTAGTGTATAGAAGTTAAACTCTTATTTAGTTAATTTTAAACATGATTTTTCATATAATTGTTGAATTTATATTGTAATAAAATTTGTTCCTAACATCAACATTATTTATTTCTGCTTATTTCAGATATTTAAAACAAATGTGGCAGGGAGGCCTGTGGTTATAAGTGCAGATCCTGAATTCAACAGTTTCATTCTTATACAAGATGGGAAATTGGTTGAGACATGGTCTTTGGATACTTTTGCTGAAGTATTTGAACAAAATACTCATTCTTCAGGAAAATACACTACACATTTGACTCTAAATCATTTTGGTGTTGAGGCCCTTAAGGAGAAATTGCTTCCTCAAATGCAAGAATTTATTAAATCTACTCTTTCTAATTGGTCAAATCATGAGTCTCTTGAAGTAAAAAGTGCAGCCATTAAAGTAAGTAAATTCCAATCACTACTTGCATATATATATATATATATATATATATATATATATATATGTTATACTTAATCTTTTTTAGATTTAGGTTATATAAACTGACAGAATAATTAGTTTTTAATATTACCGCTACAATTTAACATGTTATTGCATGTTAACTACCTTCTTATTCTAATACCAATCAACGCTATTAAGGGCCCGTGTGGCCATAAAAAAGGGAAATTACCAGTTATGTCAATTGATAAGTAGATCATTACAAAAATTGACTAATTGATAAAATATTACTAATATTAGCCAATTAGCTATTCATGGCAAAAAAAATTAAATTTTTGCTTTGTTTTGAGTGGGCGTTATTAAAATAGATTGGACACAACTTAAGGAGCTTGAATCTCAGTTTTGGGATGATTCGGTGAAGTTTTGAGGTGGTTTGAATTGAAAATTCGAAGTAAAAGCTGAACATGAAAAAATGATACGTGTATCACATATGTATCATATTTGTACCTATTGTGTATCACATGTATATCCATGTATATCTGTGTGTGAGATACATGTGTGATGCATGTTTGAAATTTGTGTCGCATAAGACTTTTTTGAACTCGATTTAATTACGAATTTTGATACAAAACCAGTCCAAATCACATCCAATCTTCCTCAAATTTTATATATTGACTTATTTTTTAAGTAACCTCATTGTGTAAAATGTCATTGCATAAAACTTAAACTTCGAAATTGTTGTATGTTGTTAACACAATACTAGTTGTTTGTTATCGGACAAGAGAGGTTGCTCTGATGGTAAGCAACCTCTACTTCCAACCAAGAGGTTGTGAGTTCAAGTCTCCCCAAGAGCAAGGTGGGAAGTTCTTGGAGGGAAGGATGCCGGGGGTCTATTTAGAAACAGCTTCTCTACCCTAGGATAGGGGTAAGGTCTGCGTACATACTAACCTCCCCAGACCCCACTAAGTGAAATTATACTGGATTGATGTTGTTGTTATTGTTGTTATCTGTGTAATATTATAGCTAGGGTAAACACACAGCAATTGTTGGCTTTTTGAAATTCTTACATAAATATTGTTATTTACATTTTTATTTTTTGGTAAATGGCAGGTGACAGTTGATTTTGCTGCAAAGCAAATATTTAGTGATAATGCACCATTCAATATCAGTTACATGTTCAGGGACTTGGTTGAAGGACTAATGTCTTTCCCAATTAATCTTCCTGGAACTGCTCATCATAAATGTTTGCAGGTATCAAATATCAAATCTTCTAACACTATTTACATTTGGTAGCGAAAAAGTATATAAAATTTGTCTAACAGAATGTACATATATACTAAAATGATATATTTTTTCAACTATTATTTTAAGAGCGGTTATATAGTATCATTTTCTCAAACATTAATGCAGATTCATAAGAAAGTGCGGGAAACAATGAGAGATGTTCTAAGAAAGAGGCTCAGTTCATCAGCAGAAAAACTCGAAGAAGAAGACTTGGTTGATCATCTACTCAGGGACATGGATTCTGAGAAATTTTTAACAGAGGATTTACATAGTACAGATGATGTTTGGTTTGTTATTTGGTACCTCTGATTCCATTTCAACTACATTGGCTTTGTGTTTCAAGTTGCTTGCTCAACTCAACATACTTATGTCTTGGACGAATTAATAGTCAGTATCTGATAATCTTGTCTAATTATTTACTTCATATATAATATATTAGCGTATTAATAATTAACCATATGTTATACTTAATCCAGGCTGAGCATGACTCAATTTTGAAGAATAAAGAGAATTTAGATGCTCCTCTCACTTGGAATGACTATAAATCCATGACCTTTACACTTCAGGTAATCTCTTCTACACTTATAAAATACGTGTTTAATTTATATATATTGACAGTAAAAAAATTACACTATCAAGAAATTACACGTGTATGCTCATAATGAATGGAATTTTTAACCTGAAAAGTAAGAGAAGTAACCTTCTACAGTAAGATAAACTATGTTGATAAAATAAATTTTATCATTACATTATGGGATTTTTACATAAATGATCATCAATATTTAATGTTTATTTTTTTTAGTCGGTATATATAAATAATATACATTGAATATATAAAGTTCTCAGTCGATATAAATTAAATCTGTAACAGGATAGGATTCCTGCTACTTTAATTTGAAACAAACAAACATTCATGTAACTATAATAAGGCTAATCGATTTCCTTCTATCATAAGACAAGAGGGGTTGCTCTGATGGTAAGCAACTTCAACTTCCAATCGAGAAGTTGTAAGTTCGAGTCTCCCCAAGAGCAATGTGAGAAGTTCCTGGAGGAAAGAATGTCGGGGGTCTATTTGGAAACAGCCTCTCTACCCCAGGGTAGGGGTAAGGTCTGCGTACACAAATTAAATGTCTAAACCACATTTGTTGAAGCAAAAATTGGAAAATGAATTTATTTTCTTCTTTATTTCTTTGTAATTTAAACAACAACAACAACAAGTACTACTACCCAGTATAGTCCCACAAAGTGGGGTCTGGGGAGGGTAATAGGTAGACTAGCCTTACCCCTACCCGAAAGGGCAGAGAGGCTGTTTCCAATCGACCCTCGGCTCAGTGAAAGAAAGTAAAAACAAAAACAAAAGAGCATTAGTAACTCCAGCAGAAATAACGTAAATAATTATCTAAACATAAGAACCATATATAAATATCATGCAATAATATCATACAGTAACTACCATAAATAACTATCATAAGTGAGACACAATCCAAAACACAAATCATCTATGGATAGCATTGCCAAGCCTCACCCAACGCCGGGTGAGGAGTACGAAAAACTCTAGGAGCCCCTATTCTACAACCCTGATGCTAGACCTCCAGACTTTCCTATCGAGGGTCATGTCCTCGGAAACCCGCATTCTAGCCATGTCGTGCCTAATCACCTCTCCCCAATACCTCTTAGGCCTCCCTCTGCCTCGTCGAACGCCGACAATCGCCAGCCGCTCACAACTCCTCACCGGGGCATCAGGACTTCTCCTCCACACATGCCTGAACCACCTTAGCCTCGCTTCTCGCATCTTCTCATCCACCGGGGCCACCCCCACCTTCTCCCGAATAACTTCATTCTTAATCTTATCTAACCTGGTGAGCCCGCACATCCACCTAAGCATCCTTATCTCCGCAACCTTCATTCTCTGAACATGAGAGTTCTTCACTGGCCAGCACTCCGCCCCATACAACATTGCAGGTCTTTCTTTGTAATTTAGGGTATACAATACCAGCAGGTTGGGTAATTATGAATGCAACTGCTGCTCTTCACTTGAATTCAGACCAATTTGAGGATCCACTTTCATTCAATCCATGGCGTTGGAAGGTAATAGAGATGTGTCAAATGGGTGGGTTGGGCGAAAGTTAGGCGGGCTTAAAATAAGCTGAGTCAATAAATTGACGGGTTATTTGACTTGTCTAAAAGTAATTAGGGTTGGGTCAAATTAGGCTGAAATTAGGGTTATGGCCCAATCCGCACAACACTTACTAAGCTGTAATTAATGTGTATTATTATTGTTTAATTATCAAATAAGAATATTTTTATTTTTATGGTCATATATAATATATCAACCAAAAAAAATTTATTTTAAAGATATTTTAGCTAAATTATTCATGAACTAATTTGGACTAAAAATTACTCCAATTTTATATGGGTTAAAATAGGTTAGATCAAGATGAGCTGAGTTAAACAAATGGGTAAGTACCTGACAACCAACTTTAAACGAGTTGTGTGTGTCAAATAGATTTGGGCTAAATTATCACCATAGAAGGTATAAAACATATAAGTAGTAGTTATTTAGCTACTAGCAAAATTATGTATTGGTCAATTAAATTAACTTCCTAATGAAATTTGTCTATTTTTTTTAAAAGGAAATCCAGGCAAGTTGTGCAGCTAAGAATTTCATGCCATTTGATCTGGAATGAAGCAATGTGCTGGTGCAGAATACAGCAGGGTCTTTTTAGCCACCTTCCTACATGTCTTAAGTCACTAAATATAGGTACTTAATCATATTTTTTTTACAAATTTAAGTTATATACACTGACTTATTATATATGCTAACACAGTAAAAATATTATGTTAGAAGAATTAATCCAAATATTTGTCCACCTAATCTTATAAACCAAAAATAGCGGTGAATATTTATTTATATATAATCAATGTATAATCTATGTATATCGACTAGGAAAAATAAACATTGAATCTAGCCGACCCAAGTAGCAAATCATCTAACCTCTTAAACTAAAAATAACTGATAAAGATATAATATATGCATAATTTATGTATTATATGTGTATAATTGTATATGAACAATATATAACATATGTATATGGCTAGAAAAAGTAAACAGTAAATATGACTGGCTATTTGTCTAAAGGTCCCAAAATATTTTACACTACCAATGTAGTTTAACTTATGATAACATGCTATACCATTTTTATTAGATTATTAATGAATACTTGTCATAGAGATTTACCAGTAATTACCTTATAAAAATGACTTGAATTAACTATTATTTATCATCAGTGTATACAATTTTAAACCCTTTTTCATATGAATTTCTTATTGTGCTAAAAAAATAATCAACATAAATTCACAGTGTTTTGTCTCGTTGACCATGAATTTTGCAGATGGACAATGGTAAAAGGAGGCAAAATTATTCGAGCACCAATTATAAGGTTCCCAGATGGATTTCACTTCGAGATTTCTCAGAAGAACCAATAAAAAAAAGATATCATTATCAATAACATATATTATGTCGTGTTCAATTCTTGTAAAACAATGCTTGTCATTCAGCCTTTTGTGATTCCCTTTTTTTGTTTGTTTTAATCTTACTTAATAAGTATGTTATGAGGATAAAATATTTTCCTTTTTTGTTTGTTTTAATCTTTTTTGTTTGTAGTGTACTATGTACATTGGTTAAAGAATTGAAAAGAATGGACATTGTGTCTAACACAACCCCAAAAGTTAGCTTATGAGGTAAAGATTGCTAAAGCCATATAAGGAGACCAAGGACTTCAAATTTCCTTCGATGTGGGACAACTCAACACCCCCTCACGCCCAGATCTCTGGAGCGTGGACAATATAAATGGGGGCCCAACATCGGTAACAATAATTGGGATGGGCCTGACTTTGATACCATGAAAAGAATAGACATTGGGTCTAACTCAACCCCAAAAGCTAGCTTATGAGATGAGGATTGCCCAAGCCATATAAGGTGACCAAGGACCTCAAATCTCTCCAATGTGGGACAACTCAACAAGAATAATCATACGGTGTTTCATACAGAAATATATAAGACTTTCGTTATATATTTTGCTTCTTTAGCATTTGACTGGTTGTAAGTTATTTTTATTCGTGCTTTATTTCAAACTTCAAATATTTCGGAATATTAATTTTTTTTTGTTTAATCATTGGGTATTGAAATTAATAATCCGATTAATTCAGATTTCGCCATGTAAGATTCATTAAAGGGAGATCGCTCCTTATCAAGTACTGAAAGTTTCTCTAGCATGGAGAGATTTTGTCCATCCACCACACGGATAATTAAGTTTTACTCCCAATACTTCCATATTTGATATTCTAGCAGGCCGTTAGTGAAAAAAATAAAAAGAAAAACCACTATATATTCGAAAGTCAAATATTATGAATATTGGAGAATTAGATGTGCTCTTTTCACAATGCGTCTATCTTTGATATTCTAGTAGTTAATACCCATAAAAATGCTACGTTCCTCTTGTTTCCCTTATGAAGTTACAAATCTCATAGACTATGGGAAAGTTTAATGGAAGAAAACAAAAAACACCAATTAAATAATTGCAGCAACAACAACAACATAACCATATTTTTATAGTATAGGGTACGAGAAAGATAATACGTGCGCAAATCTTATCCATGATCCGCATAGGTAAAAAGGACGTTCCTATAAACCTTCGGCTCAAGATTCACGTCACGTTTAAAAAAGAAAAATAGTAGTAAAGAATTCATGTTAAAAATAATGAATGCAAGAACAGTAATAACAACAACATTACAATCAATAAGAAAACCAACACAAGAGAAACAACATGTAGTAATAGATATCAAAGACTAAGATAATACAAGAATGATAATGATACTGTTAGAATATACGCTTAACGCTAGAGGGGGGTGAATAGCGTTATAATAAAAAATAATATAAACTTGCGGAATTAAAAATTGCAGGATTGAAATAAGTGCGGTAAGTAAATAATAAGGAACGAACGCACCGAAATTATCCTGGTTCACCACAACCTGTGGCTAGTCCAGTCCCCGAGAGACTCTCTCGAGATTCCACTAACTTCGTTAAGCTTACGGGTGCTTAACAAACCGTTACAAACTGAGAACTTGAGTCACACAAGCCTCAACAACCTTTGCTCGAAGATACCACACTTCAAGACTTCAACCGAAGGACTGAAAACGTTCCTTCTTACAACCACAAGGGATTAACACTTCCCTTCAAGTATATACAAACACTTAGCACTCAAGACAAGACTCTCTTTAAGAGTAGATATGAGTAAAATAAATACGCTCAAGAACACAACAACTTTCGTCAAGAGTTTGGCTCTCAAAAACTTATTAAATGAATAGAAAATGATGAATATGAGAGTATGCAAGCTTTAGCAAGAATATAATCAGTTGTTGTACTTAGAAGACTGATTTTGAGTTGTATTTATAGTGTTCAAAACCCCCGACAACCGTTGCCTAATTGCCAATCAAGAATTGCTGATTTTGTACTAAGATAATCGATTATCTGATTTGCATAATCGATTATTTTCCAATCGTTCAAAAATCATTCCCAGATTTTAAGCAGAATAATCGATTATCCAAATCGTATAATCGATTACCTGACAACGTTCAAAAAATCATATTCAGATTTTACTTAACATAATCGATTATCAGATTGTGTATAATCGATTACCTGACAACGTTCAAAAAATCATATGCAGATTTTACTTAGCATAATCGCTTATCAGATTGTGTATAATTGATTATCTTTAGAAGTTTAAAAATACTTTGGCAACGGTCATTTGCATAATCGATTATGCTATAAGGATAATCGATTATCTTTTATATTTTGAAAACTTCGGACTACACTGTCTTAACATAATCGATTATCATAAAGTACATAATCGATTATTTTACAGTCTTGTAAAATTTGATAGACACTGCCTCAACATAATCGATTATCATAATGTGCATAATCGATTATTTTATAACTTTGAAAAATCTGATGGACACTGCCTCAACATAATCGATTATCATAAGGTACATAATCGATTATCTTGTAGCTTTGAAAAATCTAATGTACACTGCCTTAACATAATCGATTATCATAAGGTACATAATCGATTATTGTTCAGCTTTGTAAATCTGGTGTACATTGTCTTAACATAATCGATTATCATAAAGTACATAATCGATTATCTTTGTCCAGATTTGAGAGGCATGTTTAAAAATCATTTTGGCTAAAATAAAATGTTTGAAAATCATTTTGCTTTAAATTAAATATGCATGATTTGATAAAAAAGATTTTATGAGAGAAGCCAAGTCTTGATTTAATTGTCGGATCAAGATCACAATTAAAGAACGACTCATGTATAACTTTATTTCTTTGCTTGATCATGATCTTTGTTCGTCTTGTGCTTGAACCTCGTTATGTGTCAATTGCGCGCTTGTGCTTGGACCTCGTCATATGTCAATTGCGCGTCGTTTGTCATTTATCAAAACCTACAAATATGAACACACGTTTAGTTTAGTGCCTTGAGAACGTGTTTTAACAATTTTCCCCTTTTTGATAATGGCAAACCAATATCGGGATATGCATACTTGATAATTCATAATGATGATCCAAGACAAGTATATAGATATGCAATTAGCTCCCCCTCAACATATGAATTCCCCCTCAATTTATGCCAATAAATATTAAGTGCATAGCCCTTATTCTTCCCCCTTTTGACATTAGCAAAAAAAATAAGTAAATGACTAGTTTAATGATTAACCAATATTGCAATTATAAAAGAGACAATATAATGTCAACATAATCGATTATTGATACTTGATAATCGATTATGTACTTAAGAGAAATCGATTATTCTTAAAAGAGATCGATTATTCTGCACCAGTGCTTTATAATTCCCCATGTCTTTGGGGCGATACCTGCAAAACAGAATTAGGCACCTCCGACGCTCAAGTTAGTAAATTTTTAAAAGAATAATGCAATGCATGACTTGGATCAATGTGGAGTCAAGAATTAAGAATTCTTTCTCTAAGAGCTTTGTGAAGATGTTGACCAATTGACGACGTGATCTCTTAAGAAGTGTGTCCTAAGGTGTTCTTAAGAGTGTTTCGAGTACTTACCTTTTGTTCAATGTCGCCAATTACCTTGTCGAGAGGATGGTCTTTGATTGTCCTCCACGCGTTGGGCAGTTTCGTTTCTTTCTCCAGTGGTGGCGCTTCCTCCGATGATTGTTCCAAGATTTCATCTTGAATTTCCTTTGGATTTTCCTCTTGTACTTTGTCTTGAGGACTTATTGTGTTTAAAATACCTGCAAGATCAAAACCAGAATCCTTTCTCACCAAGCAAGCATTATTTTCGGAAAACACAATATGAGGGGATTTCTCAACAGTTT
Organism: Nicotiana benthamiana; assembly: GCA_034376525.1. Lineage (NCBI taxonomy): Eukaryota > Viridiplantae > Streptophyta > Magnoliopsida > Solanales > Solanaceae > Nicotiana > Nicotiana benthamiana. Next base: position 68,213,866 of record CM067336.1, read on the forward strand.
CGGTTCTATTATTGAATACTCTATATGCATTGCTACGTGATGAATAACCAAGAAAAATTCCTTCATCCGATTTGGCATTAAATTTTCCCAAATTATCTTTTCCGTTGTTATGAATAAAGCATTTACAACCGAATACTCTAAGATGGGAGAAATTAGGTTTCCTTCCCTTATAGAGTTCATAGGGAGTTTTCATGAGTATTGGCCTTATGACTACTCTGTTTAAAACGTAGCATGCGGTACTCACGGCATCCGCCCAAAATTATTTGGGAATCTTAGCCTCATCGAGCATGGTTCTAGCCATCTCTTCGAGACACCTATTTTTCCATTCCACCACTCCATTTTGTTGTGGTGTACGTGGAGCAGAGAAGGTGTGCTCAATACCGAGTTCGTCACAAAAGTCCGTGAAGAGATTGTGATCGAACTCTCCCCCGTGATCACTTCTTATGGAAGTGACGGTTGTGTTCTTTTCATTTTGAACACGTTTAAGAAAACATTTAAAATTTTGAAAAGCCTCACTTTTGTGAGCAAGAAATAGTGTCCATGTAAATCTAGAATAATCATCAACAATAACAAAAGCATAACGATTTCTACCAAGACTTTCAATGCGAGATGGTCCAAAGAGATCCATGTGAAGAAGTTGCAAAGGTCTTGTAGTTGAAACAATATTCTTAGATTTAAAAGATGCTTTCCTTTGCTTCCCTTTTTGACAAGAATCACAAATAGTGTCATTTTCAAATTTCAAATTTGGAAGACCAATAACTAAATTTTGTGAAACCAATTTGTTTAAAAGATGCATGTTGATATGAGCTACTCTACGATGCCATAACCACATATCATCTTCTTTACTCATAAGACAATTCACATACTCTGATGAAGAGTTTTCAAGATCAACCATATAGATGTTATCAATTCTAAAACCACGAAGATTAATTTTAAAATCACTACGACGAAAAACTAAGCATTCTTCCAAATCAAACAAAACAAGATTTCCCTTCACATAATTGACTTATGCTCAAGAGATTATGTTTTAGACCTTTAACTAGCAATATATGCTTAATGGAAGAAGATTCATTCTTACCGACCGAGCCAATGCCGATAATTTTTCCCTTGTTGTTATCTCCAAAAATAACGTTTCCTCCTTCCTTGTGTTCTAGTTGAAGGAACTTGGATGCGTCTCCGGTCATGTGTTTGGAGCATCCACTATCAAGGTACCAAAGTACACTTGATCCCTTCAAACATACCTACAAGACAAATCAATGAGTTTTTGGTACCCAAGCTGTTTTGGGTCCTTGAGAGTTAGGTGTAAAATGCTGTTGTGCTTGACATGCAGTTAAGTGTCTGTGTCTAGTAAAACAAGCAGGAGCAATATGTCCTATTCGACTACAATAGTGACAAATGACATTAGGATTATGCATTCTTCTAGGTTGGTAGTAGTTGGAGGTACGAAAATCGTTTGCTCTATTTTTAACAATATGGCTATTGTGCAATCCTTGAAAATCATTTCTCCTACTGTTTGTTCTAGGATATGCAGTGTTTCTAGAATAATTGTTTCTAGGTCGAGTATGTCTAGGTTGCGATTGTTGAAGGCCATTTCTCGGCGTTCTGAAATGTTCAAAGTTTCTTCTAGTGCTTGGTCTAGGATGCATGTTGATTCTAGGATGGATATTTCTAGGATGAATGTTTATTTTATTTATCCTAGGTTGAGCCTTGGGTTGTTGGGGGATGGCTTCAACTTTTTCTTTAGGCTCGTTTTTGAAACATATGCCATGTTTGGTCGATTTCAAATTGACAAGAACATCATTCAAATTTTTATGAGAAGAATTGAACTTATCTAGGGTGCCCTTAAGTCTTTCTACTTCATCTTTTAGATGCATGCAAGAAATACAATTTTTACTAGAACTCTCGAGTTTGTCGGCGCTTCTCTTACCGAAAAATTTGTTTTCTTCTTTCAACTTCTCATTTTCCAAAATCAATTTTTCCAAATCTTTTTCTTTCAAAGAGAGTTGTTTTTCAAAATCTTTTTCTTTCAAAGAAGAATTTTTCTTTACGTCTCTAACAGTTTCGGAAGCTCTAATGAATTCACTAAACAATTCATCAAAAGCATTTTGCATTTCCTCAAGAGAAAAGAAATTTTTTGAAGAAATTTGACATACCTCTTCTTGATTGTCTTTGTGTGCCATGAGACATAGATTTGCGGCTTCGTCTCCTTCATCGTCGCTTGATTCGTCTCCGGAGTCACCTCCCCAAGATATGTATGCTTGTTGTTTCTTGAAGGGTTTCTTCTCCTTTTTGACATTTGGGCAATTTGATTTAATCTGCCCGATTTCTCCGCATCCATAGCACTTTACTTGATCTCCTTGTTGTTGCCTTTTCGTTCATACTCTTTTCGCATGAACTTTTGAAACCTCTTAATAACGAGTCCGAACTCGTTATCTCCGTTGTTTGAGTCCTCATCATTTTGAGGTTGAGCCGTGCTTGCCTTGAGGGCGATTCTTTGTTTCCTTTGATCATTAAACGGAGGGTTAAGTATAGTAGATTCATAGGTTTTATGATTACCTCTTAGTCCGTCGATGGTGACATTTGAAACGCCGATAGACTCTTGAATCGCGTCGGCCTTGGAGCGCCATTCCGAAGTGAGACTTCGGAGAATTTTTCGGACAAGTTCCTTATCCGTGAAGGTCTTCTTAAGAGCATGTAGGTCATTTACGATTTTTGAAAATCGTTCGAACATGTCATCGATCCTCTCGCTTTCCTTCATGTGAAACAGTTCATATGCATGGGTTAGAAAATCAATTTTAGCTTCTCTTACCTGGTCCATACCTTTGTACGTGATTTCCAGCTTATCCCACATTTGCTTAGCCGTTGTGCAACATGATATTTTTCTGTAATCATCAGCATTTACAGCACAATATAATAAGTTGATGGCTCTAGCGTTGTTCTGCACTTTTCGGATATCATCCGCATCGTATTCATCTTCGGATTTTGGAGCCCATTCATTTTCAACCTTTTTGGTTGGAATTTGTTCTCCCTTCGTTATAACCTTCCATAGATGAAAATTATTCGATTGGATGAATATTCTCATCCTCTCCTTCCAGTACGTATAGTTTGTACCGTCGAACAGTGGTGGTCTGGTGGAGCATTGTCCTTCACCTATTCCTGCATTAAAGTCACGAGTAGAAGCCATGGATTGTTTCTCTCAAACGGTTAAGTCTTTCAGAGAGTTAGGCTCTGATACCAATGGTTAGAATATACGCTTAACGCTAGAGGGGGGGGGGGGTGAATAGTGTTATAATAAAAAACAATATAAACTTGCGGAATTAAAAATTGCAGGATTGAAATAAGTGCGGTAAGTAAATAATAAGGAACGAACGCATCGAAATTATCCTGGTTCACCATAACCTGTGGCTAGTCCAGTCCCCGAGAGACTCTCTCGAGATTCCACTAACTTCGTTAAGCTTACGGTGCTTAACAAACCGTTACAAACTGAGAACTTGAGTCACACAAGCCTCAACAACCTTTGCTCGAAGATACCACACTTCAAGACTTCAACCGAAGGAATGAAAACGTTCCTTCTTACAACCACAAGGGATTAACACTTCCCTTCAAGTGTATACAAACACTTAGCACTCAAGACAAGACTCTCTTTAAGAGTAGATATGAGTAAAATAAATACGCTCAAGAACACAACAACTTTCGTCAAGAGTTTGGCTCTCAAAAACTTATTAAATGAATAGAAAATGATGAATATGAGAGTATGCAAGCTTTAGCAAGAATATAATTAGTTGTTGTACTTAGAAGAATGATTTTGAGTTGTATTTATAGTGTTCAAAACCCCCACAACCGTTGCCTAATTGCCAATCAAGAATTGCTGATTTTGTGCTAAGATAATCGATTATCTGATTTGCATAATCGATTATTTTCCAATCGTTCAAAAATCATTCCCAGATTTTAAGCAGAATAATCGATTATCCAAATCGTATAATCGATTACCTGACAACGTTCAAAAAATCATATTCAGATTTTACTTAACATAATCGATTATCAGATTGTGTATAATCGATTACCTGACAACGTTCAAAAAATCATATGCAGATTTTACTTAGCATAATCGATTATCAGATTGTGTATAATCGATTATCTTTCAGAGTTTAAAAATACTTTGGCAACGGTCATTTGCATAATTGATTATGCTATAAGGATAATCGATTATCTTTTATATTTTGAAAACTTCGGACTACACTGTCTTAACATAATCGATTATCATAAAGTACATAATCGATTATTTTACAGTCTTGTAAAATTTGATAGACACTGCCTCAACATAATCGATTATCATAATGTGCATAATCGATCATTTTATAACTTTGAAAAATCTGATGGACACTGCCTCAACATAATCGATTATCATAAGGTACATAATCGATTATCTTGTAGCTTTGAAAAATCTAATGTACACTGCCTTAACATAATCGATTATCATAAGGTACATAATCGATTATTGTTCAGCTTTGTAAATCTGGTGTACATTGTCTTAACATAATCGATTATCATAAAGTACATAATCGATTATCTTTGTCCAGATTTGAGAGGCATGTTTAAAAATTATTTTGGCTAAAATAAAATGTTTGAAAATCATTTTGCTTTAAATTAAATATGCATGATTTGATAAAAAAGATTTTACGAGAGAAGCCAAGTCTTGAGTTAATTGTCGGATCAAGATCACATTTAAAGAACGACTCATGTATAACTTTATTTCTTTGCTTGATCATGATCTTTGTTTGTCTTGTGCTTGAACCTCGTTATGTGTCAATTGCGCGCTTGTGCTTGGACCTCGTCATATGTCAATTGTGCGTCGTTCGTCATTTATCAAAACCTACAAATATGAACACACGTTTAGTTTAGTGCCTTGAGAACGTGTTTCAACAGATACTACTACTGGTATGGGAAATCCAACAAAAATACGATGCCCAAACTCAGCTACCTATTAATCTTCTACCATAATCCTCAACCCCAAAATTCTTCGATCTAGGGTCACGTCCTCGGTAAGCTAAAGATATTTTATGTCTTGTCTAATCACATCTCCCTAATACTTATTCGGCCTTACCTATCCTTAGACCCACAATAGTCTACCTCTCGCGCCTCCTTAATGTGGCATTTGTGCATCTTCTCTTCACGTGCCTAAACTATCTCAGTCTCGCTTCCCTCGTTTTGTCAACCACGAAGTCCATTTCCTTTTGTACAGATCTAAATTCATCTATCTAGGGTCATGTCCTCGATAAGCTGAAGATATGTCATGTCATGTCTAATCATTGTTATTAAATTGTATTTGTAAGCTAATTCTAGAAAAAATAGAATAACATATAAACGGAAAATCTTAATGAAACAAAAGTTAATCTGAGCCCACTAAATTCATAGTGTTTCCTCAAGGAATTTAACCCCCTCCTAGTACCTAAGGTTATGGATTGTTTCCTCTTATGATAGAACTAATTACACATTGGTGTAGTGGTACTTCAAACCCCAGTGTTCCAGCGAACACAAAGTTCGGCAACAAATTACATTTAGTGTTTCTTTCTTTGAAGATAAAACAATACATAAGAAATGAGGAGAACTCAGAAAATCGTATGGAAATTCTGAGAGAATGAACTTGTATTTATAGCCAATGTTGGGATAAAAACTGAAGAGATGCAACTCTTCGGAATGGTTATTTATGCAAAATGGCCACAACATAAATGTCATACCATAAATGGCTATTTACCCAATAATAAATTGAGAATTCAATAGGGAGGTTAATTTTCAGTTACAAAACTGAAAAATAGAAAACTGATCTTGGATTTAACATTAATATTCATTTTAATATTAATATTCTATAATTAAAATAAATATTTAATAAAATTTCTGTTAATATGTTACTATTAACAAATAAATTTAGTCCAAAAAATTAATCAATCAATCATTTGGCCAAATGGCTTGATGTTAAGAAAGAATCTCTTGCAGGAAGGTTGGCTAGAGATTTCTTGTAAAAACACTAGCCCTGCTGAGTTCATAATGAGAATATTTTCATCGTTGAATCTTTTTTGATTCTATGTATTATTCTCATTATGCACATAAGGGAGGAGCTGTATGAGGTGAAAATCTCACGTACGATTCTGGAACGGAGATTCATTCAATTGAATGACGACCGTAACGGATGTCGGCTCAAATCTGAATCCAAAGCCGAAGCCGAGCCGAATGAGCGACGAAGATGATGCGAGGCTTGCCTTCTTCTCAACTCTTTAAGATCTAGAAGAAGATCAATTGCTCGTATACCCATCAAAAACCTCTTCCTCTTTCGATATGGATAATGTCCCTTTGTCGAGGGGGAAACACAAAATTTCACTTAAAATTTTTATTTCCCTCCACTTACCATTCACCCTCCCTAAGCATTTAATACAGCTTAAAAATCCAACAATCCCCCACATGAATGTGGAATGGCTATATCACGGAAATATGCATGGAAAACTAGTGATTCGCAAGCAATGGTTAATTGCATCTGGATAAGTAGGTTTCCCTTTGAACTTTCTGTAGTGAATTTATGTCGGATATACTCGGTCAATCGGTAGATTTGATATCTTTGAACCGTTGAACTTTAGTTGTATACCTAGACAACCATAAGTCACACAATCAATTCTTAACCGTTTAGTTTTCATTGTTGTGTTCGTTTCAGCCATGATCACCGCCTGATTTCATAAGTGCATAGAGAACTAAACTTACAAAATTCTCCTTGAAGCGGCTAACACTTTACCCTTATATAGGTGATTCCTAAATATGTCATCCCGTATATACACTATTTGATATACCCTGTATCAAATTTAGATATCTTTAAAAAGCTTTAATATTTTATATTTGGTACTGAACATTGTCTCATCACGAGAATGGACCAAAATTTTAGTTGATAATGTTGAACCGTCATTAATGACTTTGTTTGATCTCCTTGAACCTAGATATTTTGTGATCTCCAGTCCTCTAGGTAGAGTTACCGTCACAATGACTTGTTCTCAGCTATAGTCCCATTCCCCTTGATGATTTCTCAACTACCTCTCTAGTTAGGCCTTTTGTAAGTGGATCCGACACATTATCGCTTGACTTTACATAGTCAATCGTGATAATTCCTCTATAAAGTAATTGCCAAACGGTTTTATGTCTTCGTCGTATATAACGAGATTTACTGTTATACATAATGCTCCCAGTCCTTCCAATTGCCGTTTGAATATCGCAATGTATGCATATTAGTGCCAATGGTTTGTGCCAAAATGGAATGTCTTCTAAGAAATTACGAAGCCATTCAGCTTCTTCGCCGGCTTTATCTAAGATTATGAATTCAGCCTCCATTGTTGAGCGCGCAATACAAGTTTGTTTGGATGACTTCCAAGATACCTGTACCAATAATGAATACATATCCACTTGTGGGCTTAGAATTAGTTGAATCGGTGATACAATTTGCATCACAGTATACCTCAATCACTGCAGGATATTTACTGTAGTGAAAAGCAATGCCATGGGTATGTTCTAAATATTCTAAAACTCGTTCCATTTCCATCCAATGAGATTAATCTGGATTGTGTTAGATAGTACGCTTAACGCTAGAGGGGGGGTGAATAGCGTTATAATAAAAATTAGCGTAAACTTGCGGAATTTAAAAATTGCAGGAAATAAATAAGTGCGATAAGTAAATAAATTAGAACAAACGCACCGATGTATCCTGGTTCACCACAACCCGTGGCTAGTCCAGTCCCCGAGAGACTCTCTCGAGATTTCCACTAACTTGTTAAGCTTACGGGTGCTCAACAAACCGTTACAACTTGAGGACACAAGCCTCAACAACCTTTGCTCGGAGATACAACACTCCAAGACTTCAACCAAGGAAACACAAGTTCCTTCTTACAACACAAGGGACTAACACTTCCCCTCAAGTGTACAAAAACACTTAGCACTCAAACAAGACACTCCTTTAAGAGTAGATATAAGTAAAAAGAATACGCTCAAGATCGCAACAACTTTCGACAAGAATTTGGCTCTCAAAAGCTTATGTAATGAATATAAAATGATAAGTAATAAAGTATGCAAGCTTTAGCAATTTTATGATCAGTTGTTGTACTTAAAAGACTGATTTGAAGCTGTATTTATAGTTGAAAAACCTTGTATTACCGTTGCCTAATTGCCAATTAAGAATTGCTGATTTTACTCAGTGACAATCGATTGTCAAATTACCACAATCGATTGTTTGCTAGTTCTTCCAAAAATCAATCCCAGATTTTACGCATAACAATCGATTATCTAAGATCAATAATCGATTACTGGCAACGTTCAAAAAATCATTTCCAGATTTTACTTAAAACAATCGATTGTCAGAAATCTACAATCGATTACTCAGCAACGTTCAAAAAATTCTTTCCAGATTTTAATTAAAACAATCGATTATAGGAAATCAATAATCGATTACTCAGCAACGTTCAAAAAATCCTTTTCAGATTTTAATTAAAACAATCGATTATAGGAAATCAATAATCGATTACCTGACGGTATTTGAAAACATTTTGGCAACGGTCAGTTATACAATCGATTATATTAAGTTAACAATCAATTATATATCAGTCTTGAAAAATCAATTTAGACACTGCCTCTTGACAATCGGTTGTTATAGGTTCACAATCGATTATTTTGTGACTTTGAAAAATCTGATGGACACTGTCTCTTCACAATCGATTGTCATTAGCTTCACAATCGATTATTTTGAGCTTTGAAAAACTTTGATGGACACTGCCTCAACACAATCGATTGTCATAAGTTCACAATCGATTGTCATGCAGATTTGAAAAATCTGATGCTCACTGCCTTAACACAATCGATTGTCATAAGTTCACAATCGATTGTCAAGCAACTGACTTAAACATAATTGATTATCATAAGTACATAATCGATTATCTTAGTCCAGATTTTAGAGGCATGTTTTAAAATCATTTTGACTAAAGTAAATAAAAATCATTTTGCTCTAAATTAAATATGCATGATTTGTTAAAAATATTTTTACGAGAGAAGCCAAGTCTTGAGTTTAAGTTGTCGGATCAAGATCACAATTAAATACCGACTCATATAAAACTTAATCTCGATCTTTGTCTTGTGCTTTAATCTCGTTATATATCAATTTTGCGCTTGTGCTTGGACCTCGTCATATGTCAATTTGCGCATAGTTTGTCATTCATCAAAACCTACAAATATGAACACACGTTTAGTATAATGCCTTGAGAACGTGTTTCCAACAATTTCCCCCTTTTTGATAATGGCAAACTTTAAGCGGGATATGCATATTAGGCAATTCATAATGACGATTCAAGACAAGTAAAGATATGCAACAAGTATATAGATGCAATTTGTTCCCTCTCAATATATTCCCCCTCAATTTATGCCGATAAGTATTGAGAGTGCATACCCGTTATCTTCCCCCTTTTGCCATTAGCAAAAAAATATAGAATAATTAAAAAACTTGTTTATTTATTAATAAAAAACGGTTACATAACGAGAACAATAAAAACATAGAACAATAAAATAGAAAAACAAATAAAGAAATTATTCATCATCATTTCCCGTCTCATCATCCGGCACTGCTTCATAGGGAACAAGACCGACATATGGATAATGAACATGGTCAAATTATCCATGGATCTCATGTGTCAATTGACCGACAGAGGTGGTCAATGAAGCAATTTGGTCGGAAATGGATTGAAGAGTAGGTTCTTGAGGCTGACGCGATTGACGGGTTGGAGGAGGAGCAGGAGCTGCATGATCACCGTCATGGGGAAAGGAGGATTCTGAAATCTCCCACTTCTTGGTGCTCTTTTTGAGAGGACCGATGGAAGTGTTGAACCCGGAAGCTTCAAGAAAATTCATAATAAGGAGGGCATAAGGAAGAGGTCAATCATCTCCGATGGCATCAAGCATGTGAATCTTGACGAACTTACACCAATTGATGTGAGCTCCGGTTATAATGGCATGCATGAGCTTAGCGTCCTCTTAGGAAAGAGTGGTATGATTGTGCTTCCGAGGCTTGAGGACTCGGGTGATGAAATAGAAAATCAAACGATACTCGGGGAGCATTCCCGTGATAGTAGGGCGCCGAGAAGATAGATTAGGATCATAAGATGTAAGACCTATTTGGTTTAGGAGAATTTTCTCATCAAATAAGGCGCCGGCCTCTCTAATGTAGCGAGTAATGTTTTCGCCACTTCGAGGAAGATGGGCAATGGAATGCAAGTTTTCATTGGACAAAAAAATTTGAACACCATTAATATTTGACACAAGTTCACCATCGTCATCCTCATGAAGGTTTGAGTAAAACGCTTGAATCAATGGAGGATTAATATAAGGATAGGTAAGATATAAAAAGTCAAGAAGTTTACATTCCTTAAGAATGTTTGCAGCGGGGGCATATGATTCAAGATACTTGCTTGTTGAAAAGCGAGGAGGAAGAATGTCGCGCTTTTCGAATTTTGTCAAAAATCTAGTAAGCTCGGTTTCAGTATTGAATTGTAAAATAGACCCATCTTGATAAGGGAAATTTGGAGGTGGAGGAGCAGAAGAAGATGCACCTTGTCTACCTGAACGGGAACGTTTAGAGTGTCTGCCCGACATTTTCAAAGAGTAGTAATGAACTTTGTAAGAAACTTGAAAGATTTTTGAAGGTTTGGGAGCAAAGATTGATGCTTGGGTGAATAAAATTGAAGACTTGTGATGCCTATTTATAATGGGAAGAATGGCATTTCATTTGTGATGAAAATCTGCAGAAATTTATGAGCCAAAACAGTCAGAAACGGCAAAAATAAATTGCACTGACCGTTAGACAATCGATTGTTGAAACGAAATAATCGATTGTTGAGCGGATTTTGACTTGAACTCGGAACTGACACAAAATCTATTGCAGGAACCAAAGGGTAACAAATATTTGAATTACTGACAAAAAATAATCGATTGTTGAATTATAATAATTGATTGTTGTGATACAGTGAGCACGGTAATTTTGTGACTCGGAAAATAATCGATTAAATTTATGAAACAATCGATTGTTTTAGAGAAGCAGTACTGAATGGCTGAGACAGTAATCGATTATACAGTTAAAAAATCGATTATTAACCACAAATGCATAATAAGCATCAAACATAAATAATCGATTAGTGATACTTGCTAATCGATTGTCCGCACAGGAAAATAATCGATTATTTGCTGTAACAATCGATTGTTTTATGCCATTTATATATAATTCCCCCTGCCTTTAGGGCGATACCTGCAAAAGAGAATTAGACGTCTCCGACGCTCAAGTTAGTAATTTGTAACGAAATAATGCAATGAGAACGTGATCTCTTAAGAAGTGTGTCCTAAGGTGTTCTTAAGAGAGTTTCGGGTACTTACCTTTTCTCCGACGTCGCCAATTACCTGTTCGAGAGGGTGATCTTTCATTGTCCTCCACTCGTTAGGCATTTTCGTTTCTTTCTCCAATTGTGGCGTTTCCTTCGTTGATTGTTCCAAGACTTCATCTTGAATTTCCTTAGGAGTTTCCTCTTGTACTTTGTCTTTTAAACTATTTAAAATACCTGCAAGATCAGAACAAGAATCCTTTCTCGCCAAGAGAGCATTATTTTCGGAAAACACAATATGAGGGGATTCCTCCACAGTTTGCGTTCTATTATTAAATACCCTATATGCTTTGCTACGTGAAGAATACCCAATAAAAATTCCCTCATCAGATTTGGCATCAAATTTTCCCAATTGATCTTTTCCATTGTTATGAATAAAACATTTACAACCGAATACTCTAAAATGGGAGATATTTGGTTTCCTTCCTTGTAGAGTTCATAAGGGGTTTTCATGAGTATTGGCCTTATGACTACTCTATTTAAAACGTAGCATGTGCTACTCACGGCATCCGCCCAAAAATGTTTGGGAATCTTAGCCTCTTCGAGCATGGTTCTAGCCATCTCTTCGAGACACCTATTTTTCCTTTCCACCACCCCATTTTGTTGTGGTGTTCGTGGAGCGGAAAAGGTATGCTCGATACCGAGTTCGTCACAAAAGTCCGCAAAGAGATTGTGATCAAACTCTCCCCCATGATCACTTCTGGTTGAAGTGACGGTTGTTTCCTTTTCGTTTTGAACACGTTTAAGAAAATATTTAAAATTCTGAAAAGCATCACTTTTATGGGCAAGAAATAAAGTCCAAGTAAATCTGGAATAATCATCAACAATAACAAAAGCATAACGATTTCTACCTAGACTTTCAATGCGAGATGGTCCAAATAAATCCATGTGAAGCAATTGCAATGGTCTAGTAGTTGAAACAATATTTTTCGATTTAAAAGATGCTTTTGTTTGCTTCCCTTTTTGACAAGAATCACAAATAGAGTCATTTTCAAATTTCAAATTTGGAAGACCAACAACTAAATTTTGTGAAACCAATTTGTTCAAAAGATTCATGTTGATGTGAGCTACTCTACGATGCCATAACCAAGAATCATCCTCTTTGCTCATTAAACAATTCACATATTCGGGTGAAGAATTAGCAAGATCAACCATATAAATGTTATCCATTCTAAAACCACGAAGGATAATTTTAAAATCGCTACGTCTAAAAACTAAGCATTCATCCGAATCAAATAAAACAAGATTTCCCTTGTCACATAATTGACTTATGCTCAAGAGATTATGTTTTAAACCTTTCACTAGTAGTATATGCTTAATGGAAGAAATTTCATCCTTACCGACCGATCTGATGCCGATAATTTTTCCTTTGTTGTTATCACCAAAAATAACACTTCCCCCTTCCTTGTGTTCTAGTTGAAGGAATTTGGATTCGTCTCCCGTCATGTGCTTGGAGCATCCACTATCAAGGTACCATAGTACACTTGATCCCTTCAAACATACCTACAAAACAGATTAATGAGTTTTAGGTACCCATGCTATTTTGGGTCCTTGGGGGTTAGGCAAATCATAGTGATGTGATTGAGTGTTATGTCTATGTCGTGTAAAACAAGCAGGAGCAATTTGTCCAATTCGTCTACAATAATGAAAAGTCACGTTAGGATTATGCATCCTTCTAGGTTGATAGTAATTGGACGGACGAAATTCATTTACTCTATTCTTGACAATATAACTATTGCGCAAATCATGAAAATCATTTCTCCTACCATTTGTTCAAGGATATGCATCATTTCTAGAATAGTTGTTTCTAGGTTGGAAGTCATTTCTAGGTGTTCTAAAAGGTTCAAAATTCCTTCTAGTGTTTGGCCTAGAATGTGCATTATTTCTAGCATGATTATTTCTAGGTTGCGATTGATGAAAACCATTTCTAGGTTTGTTGTATCTAGGATGAACATTTGTGTTATTTATCCTAGGTTGAGCCTTAGGTGGTTGGGGGTTGGCTTCAACTTTCTCTTTAGGCTCGTTTCTAAAACCTATGCCATGCTTGGTCGACTTCAAATTAACAAGCACTTCATTCAAATTTGTATGAGAAGAGTTAAACTTATCTAAGGTGCCCTTAAGACTTTCTACTTCATTTTTGAGATGCATGCAAGAAGAACAATTTCTAGAACTCTCGGGCTTGTCGGCGCTTCTCTTGCCAAAAAACTTGTTTTCCTCTTTCAACTTCTCATTTTCTAAAATCAGTTTTTCCAATTCCTTTTCTTTAAAAGAGAGTTGTTTTTGAAAATCTTTTTCTTTTAAAGAAGCATTTTCTTTTATATTCTTAACAGTTTTTGAAGCTTTAATAAATTCGCTGTACAACTCATCAAAAGCATTATGCATTTCTTCAAGGGAAAAGAAATTTTTGGAAGAAATTTGACATACCACTTCTTTGTTGTCTTCTTGTGCCATAAGACAAAGATTTGCGGCTTCGTCTTCTTCTTCCTCACTTGACTCGTCACCGGAGTCGCCTCCCCAAGATATGTATGCTCGTTGCTTCTTGAAGGGTTTCTTCAACTTTTCAGCATTTGGGCAATTTGATTTAATGTGCCCGGTTTCTCCGCACTCATAGCACTTTATTTGATCTCCTTGCTTTTTGCCCTTTCGTTCATACTCTTTTCGCATGAACTTTTGAAATCTCTTGATAACGAGTCTGAACTCGTTGTCTCCGTCCTCATCATTTTGAGGTTGGCTTGTGCTTGCCTTGAGAGCGATCCTTTGCTTCCTTTGATCATCAACAAGAGGGTTAAGTATAGTAGATTCATAAGTTTTAAGATTACCTCTTAATGCGTCGATGGTGACATTTGAAATGCCAATGGATTCTTGAATCGCGTCGGCCTTGGATCGCCATTCCGGAGTGAGACTTCGGAGAATTTTTCGGACAAGTTCCTTATCCGTGAAGGTTTTCTTAAGAGCATGTAAATCATTTACGATTTTTGAAAATCGTTCAAACATCTCATCGACCTTTTCGCCTTCCTTCATGTGAAACAATTCATATGCATGGGTTAGGAATCAATTTTTGCTTCCCTTACCTGGTCCGTACCTTCGTACGTAATTTCTAGCTTGTCCCACATTTGCTTCGCCGTTGTGCAACAAGATATCTTCCTGTAATCATCAGCATTTACAGCACAATATAATAAATTAATAGCTTTAGCATTATTTTGCACCTTTCGGATATCATCCGCATCGTATTCATCTTCGGACTTTGGTACCCATTCATTTTCAACCTTCTTGGTTGGAATTTGTTCTCCATTCATTATGACCTTCCAAAGATGAAAACTATTTGATTGTACAAATATTCTCATCCTCTCCTTCCAGTATGTATAATTTGTACCATCGAATAGCGGTGGTCGGGTGGAGCATTGTCCTTCACCTATTCCTGCAAAAGAATCACGAGTAGAAGCCATGGATGTTTCTCTCAAACGGTTAAGTCTTCAGAGAGTTGGGATCTGATAACAATTGTTAGATAATACGCTTAACGCTAGAGGGGGGGGTGAATAACGTTATAATAAAAATTAGCGTAAACTTGCGGAATTTAAAAATTGCAGGAAATAAATAAGTGCGATAAGTAAATAAATTAGAACAAACGCACCGATGTATCCTGGTTCACCACAACCCGTGGCTAGTCCAGTCCCCGAGAGACTCTCTCGAGATTTCCACTAACTTGTTAAGCTTACGGGTGCTCAACAAACCGTTACAACTTGAGGACACAAGCCTCAACAACCTTTGCTCGGAGATACAACACTCCAAGACTTCAACCAAGGAAACACAAGTTCCTTCTTACAACACAAGGGACTAACACTTTCCTTCAAGTGTACAAAAACACTTAGCACTCAAACAAGACACTCTTTTAAGAGTAGATATGAGTAAAAAGAATACGCTCAAGATCGCAACAACTTTCGATAAGAATTTGGCTCTCAAAAGCTTGTGTAATGAATATAAAATGATAAGCAATAAAGTATGCAAGCTTTAGCAATTTTATAATCAGTTGTTGTATTTAGAAGACTGAATTGAAGCTGTATTTATAGTTGAAAAACTTTGTATTACCGTTGCCTAATTGCCAATTAAGAGTTGCTGATTTTACTCTGTGACAATCGATTGTCAAATTACCACAATCGATTATTTGCCAGTTCTTCCAAAAATCAATCCCAGATTTTACGCATAACAATCGATTATCTAAGATCAATAATCGATTACTGGCAACGTTCAAAAAATCATTTCCAGATTTTACTTAAAACAATCGATTGTCAGAAATCTACAATCGATTACTCAGCAACGTTCAAAAAAATCCTTTCCAGATTTCAATTAAAACAATCGATTATAGGAAATCAATAATCGATTACTCAGCAACGTTCAAAAAATCCTTTCCAGATTTTAATTAAAACAATCGATTATAGGAAATCAATAATCGATTACCTGACGGTATTTGAAAACATTTTGGCAATGGTCAGTTATACAATCGATTATATTAAGTTAACAATCGATTATATATCAGTCTTGAAAAATCAATTTAGACACTGCCTCTTGACAATCGATTGTTATAGGTTCACAATCGATTATTTTGTGACTTTGAAAAATCTGATGGACACTGTCTCTTCACAATCGATTGTCATTAGCTTCACAATCGATTATTTTGAGCTTTGAAAAACCTTGATGGACACTGCCTCAACACAATCGATTGCCATAAGTTCACAATCGATTGTCATGCAGATTTGAAAAATCTGATGCTCACTGCCTTAACACAATCGATTGTCATAAGTTCACAATCGATTGTCAAGCAGCTGACTTAAACATAATTGATTATCATAAGTACATAATCGATTATCTTAGTCCAGATTTTAGAGGCATGTTTAAAAATCATTTTGACTAAAGTAAATAAAAATCATTTTGCTCTAAATTAGATATGCATGATTTGTTAAAAATATTTTTACGAGAGAAGCCAAGTCTTGAGTTTAAGTTGTCGGATCAAGATCACAATTAAATACCGACTCATATAAAACTTAATCTCGATCTTTGTCTTGTGCTTTAATCTCGTTATATATCAATTTTGCGCTTGTGCTTGGACCTCGTCATATGTCAATTTGCGCATAGTTTGTCATTCATCAAAACCTACAAATATGAACACACGTTTAGTATAATGCCTTGAGAACGTGTTTCCAACAGATTGTTCGTGTATCGACTCAATTTACTTATAGCACAAGCTATATCTAGTTGTGTACAATTCATTATGTACAATAAGCATCCCAACACACGAGCATAATCCAATTTTGATATGCTTTGACCTTTGTTCTTTGCTAATGCAAGATTCACGTCAATTGGAGTCTTTGCAACTTTAAACCCTAAGTGCTTGAATTTTTCAAGTAATATTTTAATATAATGAGATTGTGACAATGCCAGACCTTGAGGAGTCTTATGGATCTTAATTTTCATAATTGAATTAGCAACTCCCAAATCCTTATATAAAATTTGGAACATTTTTAATATACACATATTTATCATATTCATTTATCTTAAAACTATTTGACAATATTATTTTGTCAAATTTTGCATGCCATTATTTGGGTACGTGATTTAGCCCGTAAAGGGATTTAACAAGTCTACATACCTTCTTTTCTTTACATAGAACTACAAACCCTCAGGTTATTCCATGTAGATTTCTTCCTCCAAATCTCCATTCAAGAAGGTTGTCATAACGTCCATTTGATGAATTTCAAGATCATACACCGCAGCTAATTCTACTAACATCCATATGGGCGTAATTTTTGTAACTAGAGAGTATGTACCAAAGTAGTCAAGTCCTTCTCGTTGTCTATATCCTTTGACACAAGTATTGACTTAAATTTATCACTAGTACCATCATTTCCTCATAAAGATCCATTTAGAACCCACCGGTTTATTTTCAGGAGGAAGATCAACCAATTCCCATGTATAATTGTTCAATATGGATTCTATTTCACTATTGACTATCTCTTTCCAAAATAATAATTCCGAAGAAAATATAGTTCTTTAAATGTTCAAGGCTCATTTTCCAATAAGGAAGCCATAAAATTTTGTCTAAATGAAGTAGACGTTCTTTGACGTTTACTGCATCTTGGATCCTTCTAATTAAATATACTTTCTTTTGTTTCTTCCCGAGGTCATTTAGATCCTTCACCAAACGAATTCCTTTTTATACGGATATATATATTTTCAAAGAACTCATCATTACCTGATTCTATAACCGTATGATTATGAATGTGTAGATTTTCTAATTTATGAACCTGAAATCGATATGATTTACTATTGGTCGCATATCCTATGAAAATATAATCAACGGATTTCGGTCTTATTTTTACCCTTTTGGGTTTAAGAACTTGCACTCTTGCCCAGCACCACCATACTTTAAAGTAATTCAAGTTGAGCTTCCTTCTTTTTCATTTTTCATATGGAATATATTGTATTTTTCTATGGAGTACTCGATTTAGTATTCGGTTAGTCGTAAGAACGACTTTCCCCAACAAGTTTGTGGCAAACCAGAACCTATTAACAATATGTTCATCATCTCCTTTAATGAACGATTCTTTCTTTCCGCAATCTCATTAGATTGAGACGTGTAAGGGGCCGTTGTTTGATGAATTTCATATTCTAAACATATTTTTTTTCTAAAGGAGATTCATATTCACCACTCCTATAACTTCTTATCATTTTGATTTTCTTGTTAATTTGCGTTTCAACTTCATTTTTGTATTGCTTGAATGCGTCTATTACTTCATCTTTACTACTATTAAGTAAGTAACATAGCAATATCGAGTACTATCATCAATAAAAGTTATGAAATACTTCTTTCCACCACGAGATGATATTGACTTCATGTTGCAAATATATGTGTGAATTAACTCTAAAAGATTTGAATTCCTTTCAATTGACTTATAGGATGTTTAACATACTTAGATTCCATTCATATTTGACATTTTGATTTGTCGCATTCAAATTTTGTCAATACTTCCAAGTTAATTATTTTTCGCAAGGTTTTGTAATTGACATGATCCAAACGTATATGCCATAATTCATTTGACTCAAGTAAGTAAGACGAAGCTGAAATATTATTATTATTCTCAACAACCATTACATTTAGCTTGAAATGGCCTTCAGTGAGGTAATATTTTCCTACAAATATTTTATTCTTACCTATTACAATCTTATCCTTGCTAGAAGTCATTTTCAGAAAAAACTTCCCATATCCTTCAAGCTTGGCCATTACAACATTTTCCGTAGAAAGTGTCTCTTCGGGTCTAACATGAGCATATGTAGCAAAATCTTCCCTAACATCACAAATATGCCGAGTGGCTCCAGAATTAATCCACCACTCTTTAGGATTTCCCACCAGGTTGTATTCAGAAAGCATAACAAACAAGTCATCAACATCTTCATGCTTTTCAACCATGTTTGCTTGACCCTTCTTCTTGTCTTTCTTCAGAGTATGGAACTCCGTAGATTTGTGTTCAACTTTCTCATAGTTGTAGTAATTTCTGTTGAACCACTTCTTGTTTGGGTTGCTTTTCGGTCCAGAAGCCTGCTTCCTCTTTCTCTTATTTTGAGGAGTATCATCAACAATGTTTGCTCCCATTATTTTTGAGTTTCCACGGCCTCTCTTTTCTATAGCTTTGTTGTCCTCTTCAATTCTCAAACGAACAATGAGATCTTCAAGCGACATCTCCTTGCGTTTGTATTTCAAGTAGTTTTTGAAGTCCTTCCATAAATGAGGCAACTTCTCAATCATCGCTGCTACTTGGAATTCTTCGTTGATGACAAGACCCTCAATAAAAATTTCGTTAGTAAAAATACTAAAACTACTATTTTCAACATCAATATTAATTCGATTTATACCTTCAGCAATCTACCATTTTGTAGTCCAAAAACCTAGCGGCAATGAATTTCTTCAACCTGGCATCTTCAATTTTTTATTTCTTTTCAAGCGCACTCCATAATTCTTTTTACGTCTCCACACCACTGTACATGTTATACAGATCGTCCTCCAGTATGCTAAGAATCTAATTCTTGCACCAAAAATCAGAATACTTAATGGCTCAATCACAGAAAAACGTATTCTATGGAGTTTCATTGGGCGGAACATGAATATCTTCCTTAATGAACTTCTGCAGACTAAAGTAGTCAGGTAGAAGAACATCTTCTGCTGCCACCGTTTGAAATCAATCCCGATTTTTTTTGGGTTTTTCTGCTGGTGCCAATGCTGGTGTTCGGCTTGTCGATGCATTGGCAGTCACCATAGGAACAACTTGATTTCTATTGTCATTAGTTATTTATGTAAAAGAATGACACAAACAAATGTTAAAATTACATAGATTTTAATATCCAACGGAGTAAAAAACTACAAAGGCTTTAATCTCCAGAACAGTGAATATAACACAAATACAAAAACTATAGTAAATTCCTTAAGCTTGTTATTAAACTGTATTTGTAAACTAATTCTAGAAAAAATAGAAACAGAAAATGTAAATGAAACAAAAACTAATCCGAGCCCAGTGAATTCACAGTATTTTCTTAAGGAATTTAATCCCCTCCTAGTACTCAAGGTTATGGATTTTTTTCTCACATGATAGAATAAATTACACACTGGTATAATGGTACTTTAAATCCCAGTGTTCTAGCAACACAAAGTTCGGTAGCAAATCACACTTACTATTGCTTTCTTTGAAGATAAAACAATGCAGAAGAAAGGAGAAGAACTAAGAAAATCGTATGAAAATTCTAAGAGAATGGACTTGTATTTATAGCCAATGTATGGTTGAAAACTGAAGAGGTGCAACCCTTTAAAATGGTTGTTCATAAAAAACGGCCATAGCATAAATTCCATAACATAAATGGTTATTTACTCAATAATAAACCGAGAATTCAAGAGGGAGATTAATTTTCAGTTACAAAACTGAAAAATAGAAAACTGATAACGAGCCTTTGGATGTAATATTAATTTTATTTTTACTTTTAAATTTCTTTTAAAATTTTAAAATATTTTTTTCTCTGTACATTATTTATCTTTTATTTCTCTTTCTTTATTTCATGTTATTTCATGTAATTGTTTATATGTTATTCTTCTATTTTTTGAAACTACACCTCCTAATATTATAAATAATGAGTCATTTACAAACTTGTCATATAATGAGTGATGTAATTAAAGTGGAATTTCATTGTTGAATGTGGTTATAAACTTATTATGTTTCCTAATCTAATATGAATTTCATGATGTTCTTACAAAACAACGTATATTTTTAAATTTTTGTACGTATCTAAACTAATATTATTAATTTAAAAAATAAATAAAAATTATTTTTACGATATTAGTTATAATTATATAATTACTTATTAATGTATATTCACGAAAAATATACATCTTAAATACTAAATATATTATTATTTATACTTATAAAAATTAAAAGGCATATATTTATTATATTAACTTTTAAGTTTTGATAATTGCTTAATTTAAAATTTAATCTAACTGTGTAATTACGCTTGTGCAACCAAACAGTAAATTTGTAATTACACTATAACAAACAAACAGATCATCATAATTACACAATTGAGTAATTACTAGGATGTGTAATTACTACCGTATTACTTATACCAATTTTAATTACAGGGTGGCTTTCCAAACAGACTCTTAGAGATGTGATTGTTGGATTTTTAAGCTATATTAAATGCTTAAAAGAAGGTGAATGGGTAATAGAAGGAAATAAATTTTTTAAGTGAATTTTAAGTTTTCCCCTTGACAAAGGGACATTGTTCCATATTGGAAGAGTTTTTTGATGAGTATATAAGCAATTGCTCTTCTTATAGCTTTTAAAGAGTTGAGAAGAAGACAAGCCTCGCGCCGTCGTCGCCGGCTCAGCTAGTCTTCGGTGATTGATTACTTTTTTGGATCAAAATAATTTGTTAATAGTAAAAAATA
The DNA here is from genome assembly GCA_034376525.1 of Nicotiana benthamiana. Taxonomy (NCBI): domain Eukaryota; kingdom Viridiplantae; phylum Streptophyta; class Magnoliopsida; order Solanales; family Solanaceae; genus Nicotiana; species Nicotiana benthamiana. Next base: position 68,235,295 of record CM067336.1, read on the forward strand.
TTAACTTAAATATCCGTTTTAATAACAAAATATTAATATTAAAATAAATATTTTTTAAAAATTAAAATAATAGAAATAAAAAATATAAAGAAAATAAATTAAATAAAAAAGAAAGAAAATAAAAAAATAACCTTGTAATTACACTGTGTAATTACCACCAATTCTTACCTTCCCCTTCAGAATTGGAGAGTGTAATTACACCTCTCCAATTACACCCAATTCCATGCTGACCTAATTACTTGGCAAACAAACATGTCAAACTATGTAATTACATCCAATTACACCCAAATCCAATTCCTAGGTGGCTTTCCAAACATGCTCTAATACTTATTCGCCTTACCTACCGTTAAACCCACAATAGTCTACCTCTTGCACCTCTTTGTTGGAGCATTATCTTCTCTTCACATGTCCAAAGTCCAAACGATTTCAGTCTCGCTTTCCTCATCTTGTCAACCACGAAGGCCACTTTCCCTTTGTACGAAATAACTTTGTTTCTAATCATATTTCTTATAGTATGTTCACACATACATCTCAGTATACTCGTCTTGAATATCTTAATTCATAATCATATCAATCAATTAAATATTTGATCGATAGAAAAAGAATTTCATATTAAGCAAGTTATGCGATAAAATACTTTCCTGATGTGTCTAGCTGATATCTTGAAAAATACCATTTGTGATTCTCTTTTTTGTTTATAGTGTTAAAACACGTTCTCAAGGTACTATACTAAAACGTGTGTTCATATTTGTAGGTTTTGATGAATGACAAACTATGCGCAATGGACATATGACGAGGTCCAAGCACAAGCGCGCAATTGATATATAACGAGTTTCAAGCACAAGACCAAGATCAAGCAAAGATATAAAGTTATACATGAGTCGCTCTTTAATTGTGATCTTGATCCGATAACTTGACTCAAGGCTTGGCTTCTCTCGTAAAAATATTTGTATCAAATCATGCATATTTAATTAAAAGCAAAATGATTTTAAATCATGCATATTTACTTTAGTCAAAATGATTTTTAAACATGCCTCTAAAATCTGGACTAAGATAATCGATTATGTACTTATGATAATCGATTATGTTAAGTCAGCTGCATGACAATCGATTGTGAACTTATGACAATCGATTGTGTTAAGGCAGTGTGCATCAGATTTTTCAAATCTTCATGACAATCGATTGTGAACCTTATGACAATCGATTGTGTTGAGGCAGTGTACATCAAAGTTTTTCAAAGCTACAAAATAATCGATTATGACAATTGATTGTGTTGAGGCAGTGTCTATCAGATATTTTTAAAGTCATAAAATAATCGATTGTGTACCTTTGACAATCGAGTGCATTAAGGCAGTGTCTAATTGATTTGATATAATCGATTGTTCTCATAGCATAATCGATTGTGTAATTGACCGTTGCCAAAATATTTTCAAAAAACCGTCAGGTAATCGATTATAGATTTCTAATAATCGATTGTTTTAAATAAAATCTGAAAAAGATTTTTTGAACGTTGCCAAGTAATCGATTGTAGATTTCTGACAATCGATTGTTTTAAGTAAAATCTGGAAATGATTTTTTGAACGATGCCAAGTAATCGATTGTAGATTTCTGACAATCGATTGTTTTAAGTAAAATCAGGAAATGATTTTTTGAAGGTTGTCAGTAATCGATTAAAATCTTAGATAATCGATTGTTAAGCGTAAAATCTGGGAATAATTTTTGGAACGATTGGCAAACAATCGATTGTGGCATTTTGACAATTGATTGTCACTGAGTAAAATCAGCAATTCTTAATTGGCAATTAGGCAACGGTAATGCATGGTTTTGCAACTATAAATACAGCTTCAAATCAGTCTTCTAAATACAACAACTGATCATATTATTGCTATAGCTTGCATACTCTATTGTTCATCACTTTCTATTCATTACATAAGTTTTGAGAGCCAAAATTCTTGACGAAAGTTGTTGCGTTCTTGAGCGTATCTGTTTACTCATATCTACTCTATTAAGAGAGTCTTGTTTAAGTGAGTGCTAAGTGTTTTATACACTTGAAGGGAAGTGTTAGTCCCTTGTATTGTAAGAAGGAACTTGTGTTTCCTTTGGTTGAAGTCTTGGAGGGTTGTATCTTCGAGCAAAGGTTGTTGAGGCTTGTGTCCTCAGTTTGTAAAGGTTTGTTGAGCACCGGTAAGCTTAACAGTGTTAGTGGAAATCTCGAGAGAGCCTCTCGGGGACTGGACTAGCCACGGGTTGTGGTGAACCAGGATACATCGGTGCGTTCGTTCTTATTTATTTACTTATCGCACTTATTTCTTTCCTGCAATTTTTAAATTCCGCAAGTTTACGCTAATTTTTATTATAATGTTATTCACCTCCCTCTAGCGTTAAGCATATTTTCTAACATATAGTGCACTAAATACATTGGCTAATGAATAATGATGTCGTGTTTCATACAGAATTATATTGACTTTCGATATATATTTTGCTTCTTTAGTATTTGACAGGTTGTAAATTGTCTCCATTTGTGCTTTACTTCAAACGTCAAATATTCCGAATATCAAAAATTATATATATTTTTTAATTAACCATTTGGTATTGAAATCTACTAGCCCGATTAATTCAGATGTATACCCTGTAAGGTCCGTTAAAAAGGGAATTCCTCCCTGTCAAATATTGGATTTACATAATTAATCGATATAAAAAGAATTTCAAACTTGAGCACTTTCAGCATAGTGATGACTAGGAAAAGGAACAACAACATACCCAGTCTTATCCCACACGTTGGGGTTTATGAATACCTTACCCCTACCTTGTGACTATGTGAGGATAGAGAAGTTGTTTTCAATAGACTCTCGGCTTCGGAAAAAATAAGCACCACATAATGAAAGTATAGACAAGAAGGGACAGTACCAAAAATTCATATAAAAGCAGAATAAAAACAACAATATATTAAGGTAATCAACAATGAAAGAAAATAACAGTTAGTCATAAAAACCTACTACCTATAGAAAGCGAGACTGCGTGCCAATATTAATACTATGAATACTCTAGACTATCTACTCTACTACTTTAATCTTCGACCTTCATACCTTCCTATCAATATTCATGTTCTCAATCAAATAAAACTGAGTTATGTCTTCACTAGGAAAAGGTAATTGAGAAATAATCAAAGGAATACAAAAAAAAAAGGAAAAACAAAAAAAGAAGCAACTTTAATAGCCATAATAATAGAACAATGAAAAAGAATGTCGAAGTAGTTGCGTTGGTAGTTCCGTTCACGGTGGGACTCGAACCCACAGTCTCCCGCTCCGGAGGCGAGCGCCTTATCCATTAGGCCACGCGAACCCATTTATACAATCGGGTCCCATAGTTTTATATGATACTTTGCAGGCAAACAACGGAACAAGAAAACCAACAGCTTCCTGCTAAGGCTTTTGACAAAACTCAGTTCAACCCTAGTCCTCTGTGATAACAAGGGAGTAAAGAAAGAGCTAATAGCTCAAAAATGGTGCTAACAATATCATCAAACTCTGTTCAATTTCCCCATACTACCTCTCTTATTTCTCCACCCAAAAATGGTTCTATTCCACCTTCAAATCTATCATTTTCATTCCTCAGGTAAGTTTTAAAAACTCTATAGCGAAAAACTGTCGAATTCCATCATATCTGCTCCTTTATTTCTTTACTCGGTGTTGTACATTGTAATCACATTATGTTGTTATTTGTAGTTTGTAATATATGGATTATTAGCCATTCATATCTGTTGTTTTGTATTGGAGGTGCTAAAAGTTTAGTTGGATTTTGCAAAAAAAAAAAAGGATAGGATAAGAAATAGGATTAATAAAAAACGGTTCTTTATTAGTATATTAGTTGAACTCACGAAAGTGGAATTTTTTTTGTTATCATAATTGAGAGATGAATGAATAGTAGAGGATTCGTATGCTGAAGAACACGCTGAGATTTGAACTGTAAAATGGCAATGGAAAGTGTTGGATATTAAAGTTGCAGCCTTTTAACTACTTGATTGATTATGATGCCCCAGTGAGGAGGTGCGAGAGATTGACGATGGTGGGTTAGAGGTAGGCCAAAGAACTATTGGAGAGAGGTGATTAGTCATGAGATGGTACATCTTCAGTTTACTGAGGACATGACCCTTGATAGGCTCGTGTGGAGGGCGAGGATTAGGGTAGAAGGCTAGTAAACATTGAGCGTCTTTCCTTTATTCTAGTAGTAGTATTTGCTAAAAAGAAAATTCTAGTGTTTCCACATTCTTAGATTGTTTATGTTTTGGTTGTTCTACTATGTTGCTGTTGCAATTGCTTCCCTGACTTTTACACTACTTTTATACTACTGCATTTCTTTTCTATACTGTTGTCATATTGCTTTCTTGCTTGGAACCGAGGTCTATCGGAAACGACCACTCTACCTGCACAAGGTAGGGAAACGGCTGCATACTTACTACCCTCCCAGACCCCAATTGTGGGATTACATTGGGTTTTTTTGTTGTTGTTGATTATGATTGCATTTCGTCCTTTAGCAACTGACTGTGCAATCAGACATGATTCAATCAGGTTTTCCATAAAATCCCGACTGAGTAAAAGGGTGGTCTGTGCTGCTGCTTCAGCTGCTGGAAGTTCTAGTTCCAGTGACGACTCAAACCCTTATGAGGTAATTTGCAGTTATCTCATTTGGACCCAGATATCTTCTTAAAGTTCAGCTCTTAGTGAGATGTTTGCATCAGTGGTCCTTTGTGCTAAACATGTTCTTATACAGATTCTGGGTGTAAGCCCTATTGAGGGATTTGACATGGTTAAGGCAGCATATGCAAGAAGACGGAAGGATGCCGAACGGAGGGGTGATGAAGCAGCTCTTGCTCAGGTAGTTTAAGCTTGTCAATCTCGGTCTTGCTCGCTTTCATTTTGCTCATGTGTGATTGCTGTTAGGAGTGAGCACTCCATGTAAGTCTTGTAAAATTGTGTTTTTCAGTTGGAGAAGGCTTATGACACGATCATGATGTCACAGTTAACAAAAAGAAAGAAGGGTGTCACATTTGGCTCGTTTAAGGTATTCTTTTAATTTAATGTAAGTGATATATTAGTATTAGTAGTAGTATGTGGTTCTGGCAACGTTTGGTCGCTCTTTCGTTTCTGTAAAGATTTTTGTATTCTCTGCTAATGTAATATAATGGTTGGATAGTTTTTTTCATGGAATTCGTGCTTGATTAAGATCCATATAGTCAGTTCTTTATTTTTCTTTTCTATATTGTGACAATTTTCCACACCTTTTACTAATATGAAACTATCTTTGTGTTCTATCCTTGGAATAAATGCAAGGGTTATATATACACTTGCTTTAATGATGTTTTATCTGTCTAAGCTTTAGCTGTTTAGCTTCGTTTAGGTACAGATACTGATTTCTCTTTTAAGTTTGTCATTTTTAATTCAGGTATCTAAAGAGATACGATATGCTGATAAGCAGCCTATTGTGCCATGGGGTCCACGGTAGGTATTTTGCCAATAATGCTTCGTTATAATAGCTCTCCGAAATTAGATAAACTCTTCTTGCTTGTGCGACTATACGTAATTGGCACTTATTTGTAAAGATTTAACAATTAGTATAGATTCCACTTGCTGAAGTTAGTTGGCTGTTGTGATATTAACACATAAAGGCATTAGCATCTTTATCACGCATATAGGTAAATGCCTTACTAATTCAACGAAAGCTATTAGTATGCAAACAGTTCAGTATGTTGTTAGTTTCTCTTCTCCTTCCAGTCCTTGTCCCTTGAAACATCTGTCTTCACATTTACCTCTACAAAATCTTATGCAGCAGATTATGTGATTTATTTTACCCTCTTTAGGTATAATTTTAGTTGTTTTGTCGAACTTTATCATTGCTATGCTTTCAGGTTCACCAAATCTGATGACAAAGATATGAAAATCAACTTGGCAATTTCAGCTGTATTTGTAAGTACTAGTAGAATATTCATTCCTTCATCTCAATGTGGTTATCATGTTTGATTCACAAAAGTTTGGAGTAAAATCGTGGATAAATTCGTAGAAGTGTTAAGTTAGAAAATCCAGAAAATTATGTGAAAGTTACTAAAATTGGAAGTATTTTCCTTTTAAATTACCAGAATAGATATGATTGCCTTGAAAATAACGATCTATTGAGAGCTTAATAATACTATCATCATCACCCCACACTGTTAAATGCAGTTTGCGTCCTTGATTTAATGAATTATTGATCCCCACGCTCTTAATGGTACTATGTTGTTTTACGTATTATTTTTTGCAGATAGCCTGGGTTTTTATAAAGCGTAATGCTGAGTGGAAGCCTTTACAGTTTCTGGCCTTCGTCTTTGTATATAGGATATTTGAGAAATTAAAAGCATTTGAGCCTCCATCTCCTACTTTTACAGTAAGTAAACTTTTCTTCTATCAAGTTTACTTTAAGTATACATAAAATAGTCATTGTTGTCTTTTTCCCTTCTTCAACTATGAGTGCCACCGAATCTCCTGACATGTCCCTCAGTTATGTGAAGTTTAGTATTTCTTTCAAGTGCATTCATTTTTAGCTGGGTTTCTTCAGGAGGAGGGCGAAGATGAAGGACGGATGTTGAGGATGGGGAAAAGACTGCTTCGTTCTCTTGCATTGGTTTTTGGTTGTATAGCCCTTGCATCCTTGGTAAGTTTTTCTGTGAGAGTAATATATAGTGACTGTCCAATTAATTATGGTGTTTATAGATGAACTTCTGACATCAATTGTTCGTCCTCAGCATGTATATGAAGATGAGAGTTCAAAATTTCTGCTCCACGTTCTGTCTTCTGCCTTACACTTTCTTTTTGTCATCAATAGCATGTTTTATTGGTGTTGTATCTTGCTGAAAAGTTCAGGATTAGGACCTGAGGTTTTGTTTTGAGACAATGGATTTCCATGTCATCCTAGTACACATGACCTTTTACCATGTGGTCACAACAAAGCCTTCCTAGAGCATCCACCTTTATTTTCCCAAGTTATTTTTGCTTCTATGTTGCTGGCTTGCTGCGGACCACTCTAATGTTAATTGACGCTCAGAAATATTTCAGCCGACAATGTTCTTTGCTAGTTCTTCTACAAAATTTCAATATGCATACAAATCTTTGTGGTTTGCCCAATACCGAGGAGCTATTAAGCATAATATAGTAGTGTTGTTCCGCTGACTGGATCTGATCTGTTATGCTAATTGAAACTTTATGTGATTTTTTTCTTTGACAAGGAAAATGATAGATGATCTTGTGTGTTAAAAGATTAAAAACACCTTTCTTCCCAGACACACTAATTTAGCTCCCATCTTTTGCATCCTCTAAACTATTAGGCAACATATATTGAAATCTGTTACCTTCTAAAAAAGACTATTAGGCAACAGAAGTTGCTATGAGAAGTTTGTCAAGGAAAACTAGCTATTAACTTAATGAAATAGGAAGTGGTAAAACAAAAAAGCTATCAGGAGCGAGCATTTCATTGGTAGCTTTGGGGCTAAACCTTCTTCATTGTGTCCAAGATTCCTGCTCAATTTGTAAATCTTGCTTATCACCAAACACTTTAGCAGATATTCATTAATTCACAAATGAGAAATGCTGGTATTGCATAATAATGCTTTCTGAATCATCTCCCATCTTTGTAATGTATCAAATATTAGTTGCCTATATCGAATTTCTTTAATTACAATTATGCTATTCATCTGTTACAGGGGTATACTGGTCTCCTAAATCTGATCGAGTATGCTAACGGTTTCATACCTGTCTTTCTGTATAACAATCAGGTAAGGGAAGATCTACCTCCACCATAACTTTTAACGCTGCTGCACGAACAAAAGGCTTCACATATGATAGATACGATGATGATGTTTTATCTATCTTAAGAATCATCTTTTTGCTGCATTTATGAGTGAAAATCACTGAATAGTTATGACTTTTCTTGATCTTATGAAATAGCTAGAGAAAAAGTCCGGTTTGAATTACTTTGTATTCGGCTAGGTTAAGGGAAAAGCTGAGATCTCAAATCTCTATGACTCAAAGGAGGAGATCGATTTGGATTTAATCTCAGATCACCATAGACTATACTTCTATCAGCCATCTAATCTTTCTTAAGGTCCAACTGTAAAAACACCAATAACATTTTACCAGAGAACATCTTTATACCTGCCAAACCAAAACCTTCTTTGTTATCTTTTATGTTTTCCTTGGCTTCATCTCCACTCTACATGACTAAGGAACAAAAAGGAAAGCATACATCATACCATGATTATAACTTCAATTCCTTATACATTGTTTACCCAACAACATCAACCCAGTAATAATCCCACTAGTAGGGTCTGGGGTTATACATTGTTTAAACCCGTGGTATTGAATTTTTCGCGCTTGCAGGAATTGCTTGTAACTGGATTTACAGCCGTCGTTCTTCACATCATGGCATCTTACTACAGATAGTCTACCTTCTATACTTGTGGAAGAGATACAGTTGCCTTGAGTTAGCTGTCAAGTTTTGTAACTCTATTTGTTTGAGAAATTTGTCTGTTTTGTCTATAGGAGTTCTAATATGTACATTTGGATTTGGTACTCGTCATTCAAGAGAACCACAATCTTTTCAAAATTAAAGATGGTGTCTTCTTCCATTTCTTTTTCTTTTAACTTTTGAGTTCTTAATTTTAGCTCCAAAATGCATCACATGCCTCAAGGGATATTGGAAATTGCCTATGATTCTGCAGACGGATGGTTACATCAAAACAACAACAACAAATCCAGTATATTCCCACAAGTGGGTCTTGGGAGGCTAGTATATTAGCAGACTTTACCCATGCTTTTAAAAGGCAGAGATTCTGTTTCCGTTAGACCCTCGGCCGTAGACGGATGGTTATTTCAAGAAATTTACATGCTAGCATTTCGATTATCTTATTATATATAACCAAAATTGAACTTTTTTTGTTCCACTTATAGGATTTTATTGGGTTTGCAAGTATGTTCGAATCATCTTATTTCTCTTCCATTTCAACTCAGTTCAGATAAATTTTTGGGTAATTTATTTTAAAATATGTCCAATAAGAAAACTATTGTTATTAGGGTTCTCACTTATTACCTACATATCGACCTTCAATGCAACATTAAAAAGATCGGAACTCTCACTTTAACGAGAGAAATTTTCAGGGACTATTATTGTTTAATTACTTTCTATAGTTACTATTCAGTTTGTTACAGTAGTGTATTCGTTGTATTCGTGTGTATCACTATTTTGTATTCAATATATCCAAATGTATTTATATTAACAGTATTCTTAATGCATGTTATTACTACTATATTCAACATGTTTCATTAGTTGTATGCACTGTTTTTTTTATTTGTATTCAATGTATTTTACTGTATTTTAAAATTAAATGTATTCACTATTTATATTCTATTCTATTTTAATTTTTGTATTCAGTATATTTCAATGTTTATATCATGTATTCAGCTGTATTAAAAAAATACAGACCTTTGAAATACATAAATTCATGCCAAAAAAATGTATTTTTACCAAAATCAGTATGCTTGAGTGAATTTGTACAGCATATAATATATTTATATAATTGTATGTGACTAAATAGCAAAGAAGAGAATAAAGGTTGCCGGAGATGGCATTTTTCGGCCTAGTAAAATGCTATATACATTGTTATGAAGGAATCTGATTTCGAAGAAAAGTTCCGCCTTTCCCCTTTTTCTCCCAGCATTTTAGAAGTATTTTCAATTGCAGTACCCTTATAGGATTCGGCCAGAGAATTCACGATGAGAAACATGTATTTTGCTCGGAGAGAGAGACAGAGAGAGAGAGACAGAGAGAGAGAGAGAGAGAGAGAGAGAGAGAGAGAGAGGGGGAGAGAAAGATAGAGAGAAGAAAAATTCTGAGAGAGAATCGTGTGTTGATTGAAAAAAAGAGAGAGGAAAAACATACATAAGTTATTTCACACCTCAATGATAATTTATACCAAAAATACCTATTTTGCTATAAAATATAAAACGCCGCTATAGGAAATAATATTTTAAAATAATTTTGGTTTATAATAAATAGGGTGTGTACATTTGCTATAGCAGGTAAATTTTCTCTTAACAACAATTAATGAAGTGCTTTTTTCAAAATTTTTAGCTCGTGCCAGAAATTATCTACGTTCGATAATCGAAAAAGTGTGTAAACTTCTATATATTATTTTGATAGCGGCTATACAGTGTCATTTTCCCATAAATATGAAAGGACCAACAGTAATTTCTAATGAAATGAGTAACATTTCCAAAATATACATACTTATTTTTATGATCTTTTTTAGGTGCATTATCTTTTTTCTTTTCTTTAATAGGTGATAATCCTTCATTATATCATCAATGTACATTATTTAAAGGCCAAACCTATAAGCAGCCCCTTTAAGTTGGTTCGTCTTTTTATTTTGGTACCCTAACTTAGACCTGTTCCATTTTGACACTCTAACTCATGGTCTCATGTGCCACTTAAACACAAAAAGCTGTTTTGTAATATTGTGTGACTTACACCTTTTATAGGCGTGTGGAAAGCTAAAAAAAAATGACCAAAATTCAATTTTTTTTCTGAAAAAACTGGAGAAAAAAAATTAATTGAATTTTTTTTTAACTGAAAATTTGTAAAAACTGAAATTTTATATAAACTGAATTTTTTTCTCTGTAAAAGCAGAAAAAAATAATTTCGCTTTTTAAAAACTGAAATATTTTTAACAAAATATTTTTTCCATTTTTTTAGTTTTAAAAAAAAAATCAGTTTAAAAAAAACTGGATTTTTTTCTGTAAAAACAAAAAAAAGATAATTTCTTTGTTTAACAAAATATTTTTGTTTTTTAAAAACTGAAAAATTATTTTTAACAAAATATTTTTTTAGTTTTTTTTTAAAAAAAGCAGTTTAAAAAAATTGGATTTTTTTTGTAAAATAGAAAAAAAATTCGTCGTTTAACAAAATATTTTAGTTTTAAAATAACAGAAAAGTTATTTTTAACAAAATATTTTTTTTCATTTTTTAGTTTTTTTTTTAAATTCAGTTTAAATAAATCTGGATTTTTTTGTTTGTAAAAACAGGAAAAAAATAATTTCTTTTTAAGAAAATATTTTTGTTTTTGAAAAACTGAATTTTTTTTTTAACAAAAATTGGGTTTTTCATTTTTTTTCTTTATTTTTTTAAAAATCGGTTTAAAAAAACTGGATTTTTTTTTGTAAAAACAAAAAAAAAATTAACATAATATTTTTATTTTTAAACCTTTGGAAATCATATTTGAAAATAGAGGGGTATATTTGCCACATATCATTTTTCCATTGGTTACTTTACCACATATGCTGCGTGTGAATTATACTCTTTTCATATTTTTGACTGATGTGCAGTTTGTGTTTAAGTGGTATATAAGACCATAAATTAGAATATTAAAATGAAACAGATCAAAGTTGAGGTGCCAAAATGGCCAACATAAAGAGGCCGCTTGTGGTTTTGGCCTTATTTAAAAGTATGGTTCTTGTTGATATTGTTCGAGCGAGTATATATTAAGAACAAGTTAAAATTAAGATTAGATGAACGAAAGGGAAGAATAAAAAAAACACCAAGTTCATAGTTTATAGAACTATTACAATATTTGTAAATTTTATTCTATCTTTGTCTCATTTAAGGCGACTAAAAATATATGTGAATTTTATAGTGCAGAGAAGAATGATGTACACTAAATATTTTATATATTCGGTGTCAAAATTTAAAATAAATAAATCACTATAATAAAAATGGTGTTATTTTTTACGTGTAATATCCAATTTTTTCATTTTATATACTATCAATACTTTGTATACAAAAATAACTGGATAAATAATTTTTCTCCAACTAAAATTTGAGTGTTAGAGGATTAAAAAGTAATGTATATTTTAATTGTCGACAACGTATATATTTAACCGATTTATGGTTTCTTATGCATTTTTAAGTAAATTAATTAATTTCATACCATATATATTTTGATTTATATGTGCATGATGATAAATTAAATTTCTTTTAAGTACAAATGTTCAATAAAAAGAGTATGAAAAGCACAAAATAATTGTTCCTCTCCTTTGTGGTGAGCTTAAAAAAATTAGAGTTTTTTACGATGCTAGTGATTTATGTACAAGGTGGTTTTCGAGATATTAATAGTTACATGAGGTGCAACAATATTGTATACTTAAATTTTTATGATTACTAATTGGTTAATTATGTGGTCTTTTGGGAGTTCTTTTTAAACATAATATTCAAAGAGTAGATCAGATTTAACAAATTCTTAATGTGTAACAAACGTAATTATGTGCTTCTAATATAAGTTTTTATAAGCTTACACCTCTTACTTTAAGCTTCCTCTTTGGAATCGTTAGCAAAAAAAAAGCCGACCTTTTTTTGCACGCTTTTTTATATTTCAGTTCAAATACCTTGCTCGACTCTTTTTATCAAAATTTCTTGTTTTTTTATTTGTTGTATTATATTTAGTATATAAAACTATGTTAATTTCTTAATATCATATTTTTCTTTGAGCTACAATATTATTGCAAATTATTTTGGTTCAAGAAACATTGGAAACAACATTTCTATTTTTACAAGGTAGTGATAAAGTTTGTGTACACATTATCTTTTATATGGGTTGTTTTTTGGAATTACATTAAATTTATTGTTGTTATTGTTATTTTACCAAGTGTTATAAAATAGAAGTCTATTTAGAGTGAATGTCTAAGAGTTTTAGCTTGAAGCTAAGTCATTCTTCTCCCTATAAATAGAGGTGCTCTCTACCATTGTAAATCACCCTAAGTATTAATAAGAATACTTCTCTCTCTCCCTATTCTCTCTCTATATTGTTCTTATTCTTGCATTATTGTTCTTGTCTTTATATTATTTCATAAAACGTTATCAGCACGAGACTCTACCGTCTCAAGAACCATTCTCGAGAAATCTAAGGTATTTCCCTCTTCCTAATTTAATTTTCGATTATGTCTGACATTACGAAAAGAAAGTTCGTTGCCCTTGAAATTTCGGGCAAGAACTATATGACTTGGGTGTTGGATGCTGAAATCCACTTAGATGCTATGGGTCTCGGAGACACCATCAAAGATAGAGAAAAAGCATCCACCCAAGAATGTGCGAAGGCCTTGATTTTCTTGCGCCACCACCTTGATGAAGGTTTGAAGATTGAATATCTCACCGTCAAGGATCCACTCGTCTTGTGGAACGGCTTAAAGGAGAGATATGACAACCTGAAGTTGGTCACTCTGCCACAAGCACGATATGATTGGGCTCATCTGAGGCTCCAGGACTTTAAGTCCGTTTCTGAATATAATTCTGCTATGTTCAGAATTACTTCCAAATTGAAGCTATGCGGTGATAATATCTCCGATTATGATATGCTTGAGAAAACGTTTACAATGTATCATGCCTCCAATATAGTACTGCAACAACAGTACAGAGAGAAAGGCTTTACAAAGTACTCTGAACTGATTTCTCTTCTACTAGTGGCTGAGCGAAATAATGACCTGCTCATGAGAAATCATGAAAATCGACCCACTGGGTCTACACCACTGCCTGAAGCAGATAAGGTGCACTCTCATTATGCCAAACATGAAAAGGACCATGGTCATGGTCGTAAACGGGGTCATAGCCAGGGACGTAGACAAGGAAGAAATTCCAATGAAGTCCGTCACCCCCCGAAGAGAGATAACCGCCGAAAGCAGAAACGGGGTCATGAAGATCCTAAGGAAAATGGTTCAGAAACTATATGTTATCGTTGCGGTGGGAAAGGGCACTGGTCAAAGACTTGCCGTATACCAAGACACTTGGTTGACCTTTATCAAGCATCTCGAAAGAGAAAAGGCCCTGAAACAAATTTTGTCTATGACGACAATGAGGACATCACCCACCTAGATGTGGCAGACTTCTTTGAGCAACCCGAAGGGAAAATAGACCACCTAATCGGCGATGGATCCGTGATGAAAGAAGATGGAGTTATTTGATTTTGTTCTACTTATTTGTATTAGTTAGTGAATAAACTAATAGTCATTAGTATTAGCTCGTATTAGTTAGTTCATGATGCAATGTTAGCAGTAGTTCTTTAGAATATCTTCAATATGCTCAAATATCAATAAAACTTTTATTTTCCAGTGGGGGTAATCGACTAGCCTGAAAAATTAGTCGATTATCAACTATTTTCGCATTAAAGTTGAAAAACAATTGATCAACAATCGATTGTCTTTGGCTAACAATCGATTGTCTTGAAACAGTGTTCTGGAATTTTTCAAAAATAGCCAACAATCGATTGTCTATGTATAACAATCGATTGTCTTGAAATAGTGAGGTCTGGAATTTTTCAAAAATCATCCACAATCGATTGTCTTTGTCTAACAATCGATTGTCTTGAAACAGTGAGGTCTGGAATTTTTCAAAAATAACCGACAATCGATTGTCTATGCATAACAATCGATTGTCTTAAGACTGTGATCTGAAGTTTTTCAAAAATAGCAAATAATCGATTGTGTGCGTTTAACAATCGATTGTCTATGTTTAAACAATCGATTGTGTGTATTTAATAATCGATTGTCTTATGAAAAACGCTGAAATTTTCAAACTGCATAGTAATTGATTATGGATAACATATCTGATTTTGTTAGTCAACTGTTAGCAGCAAATTTTGAAAATATTATGTGACACAAACGGATTGAAGTTGTTTATTCTCATGTTCGTATATTTTCTTTTATATGTCAAACCATGGGAAGTAAATTGATTGAAGGCTCCGGAAGAGCAACTGTAACTCTGCCCAAAGGCATGACGTTTATCTTAGAGAATGCAATATTCTCCTCCAAGTCTAAGAAGAACTTGTTGAGTTTTAATGATATCAATGTTCTCCTCCAAGTTTAAAAGGAACTTGTTGAGTTTTGAGAATCCATTTTAGAGAATGCAATGTTCTCCTCCAAGTCAAAAAGGAACTTGTTGAGTTTTAAAGATATCATTCAAAATGGATATCATATTGAGACAATAGATGAGAATAATCTTGAATTCTTCATGAAAACGAGGCTGCCCATTTCGGTTTGGGTTCACGCCATTTTGCATGCAGCAATGCTAGTTCGTCGGCTGCCCACTTTGGTTTGGGTTCATGCCATTTTGCATGCAGCATTTTAGTTTGTCGGCTGCCCACTTCGGTTTGGGGTCACGCCATTTTGCATACAGCAATGCTAGTTCATCTCTGACTGACGATTGACACAAATATTCCCCGTTGCAATTGGTTTTGGGTCATGGACCCAATATATCCCATTTAAGAATTTTTGGATGCGCAGTATATGTGCCTTTAGCACCGCCATCCCGCACCAAAATGGGTCTGCAAAGAAGGTTAGGAATATATGTTGAGGTTGAATCGCCCTCCATTATTCGCTACCTCGAAACATTGACAGGAGATTTGTTCACTGCACGATCTGCAGACTGTCAATTTGATGAAACACTTTTCCCAAAATTAGGGGGAGAAGTTGGTGAAACCAAACGGGAAATTTTGTGGAAAAATGCATCATTATCTCATCTTGATCCACATACCTCTATTTGTGTGAAAGAGGCACAAAAGAAAGATATTCACCACATGGATGTTGATGAATTTGTGGTAGTACAAAATTAATTGAGAGCTCTAGAAGAGCCAATTATTACTATGTTGGAGAAACACAATTGAGTATTGTGCTGTAGTAAGTCTCAAAGAAACTTATTCAGTTTCCAAAGTACACGCGAAAGCGATTGATTATATTGAGACTATAAATAAAGGAAGACTTTGGTATCTCCTATTACTACAACTTGTAGCGGGGTAATTTGTATATGAAAAGCTACCCGCTTTGTTCTCCAGTTTGTACTACACAAACGAAAGAATGTCACAATAAAGTGGATATCTATTGGTATAAAAACCCATGTCATAATAAACCTGAAGTTTATTGATAAGTGCACATGTCATGGTGTAAATTTGAAGTTTACCAATATTGATAATTTATTCAGTTGGCATTCGTGTTAGCCATCTCATTTTAAGTATGATGTGCAAATTCACATAGGTGAATATTAAAGAACTAGAAAGTTCTTTACGAATTCTCTTGTATCACTTGTTCTCATTAAAGAACTGACCAACTAAAGAGTTCGGGTTGAAACCCATAAATTCTGGAAATATTAAAGGTGAATATGGGCCCATTCACCTGCCATGTATACCACATATGATGCATCTATGATATGGTTACATGCGCAATGTTATTAACCCGCAGCCTGACCGGTGCTTGCGAGGTAAATTGCTCAGTAATCTAACTTCGAGCATAATTTCCAGATTCTCTACTCAAGATAGTTCATCTTGATAAGTTGGTTTATATCAAAGTTGGTTTAGCAAGATAATTATTGAGTGCTTCCACTTAATAGCTAAACTGTTTCTTATGAGAACAAAGTTATATATATCAGTTTGATATACGTTGTATACGAGAGTATATTATATTCTCCCCTCACAAGTGGTTCAAGGTCAGGAACCAAATAATTTCATCTTATTATTAATGTGCCGTGTATATTGACATGATAATGCACAAAGATGATTTCCCAAAGTTGAGGAAACAAGTTAGCTTTACTAACATGAGGGGGAGACATGATAAACGCTTGAGAAAAGGTTACATGGGATGAATTATCATTTGTATATGTATATCCCCGAATATCATGATATGAACCTGAAGTTCATAAAAGGATAATTCAATTGCAACATATTGCAAAGCATGCTATACGCATTTACTGACCCAAAGAAAGCGACTAAATGGAAGAGATACAATTCAAGAAGAATTGATTCCATATGAAAGACATGTAGTTTTGAACCTATAGTTCAAATACTTGAAAGTATAAAGTCAAAGGTATGTATAGTCAGTTTTCGATATCTTATTTGTCTAGCATGACATGGAAAACTTGATACGCATCTAAAGTCTATTATATGGCTTATATGACTTAACTTGAAAGATTTAAGTTGCTTGAAGCATATGCAATTCGTGGTCCTGAAGTACCACATCCTAAGTGCAATTTGTGTACATATGTATCTTGCTATAACTATAAGCATGATGGCATTGAGAATACATCTTTGGAGATATTGAGGAGTTATTCCACGACATTATATGAAGATGTTCATATCTATCAAGAATGATGATTTCAAGGTGCGGAATACTTATTCAAGTCAATATGGTTGATTTATTTATCAAACATCTACCAAAGATCGTTTTGAAGATGATGCACAAGATTGGAATGCAAATGCTCAAGGATATAAATTGATGTACTCATTAGGGGGAGTCAATGCGCGTTGCACTCTTTTTCCCTTACAAGGTTTTTTCCCACTGGGTTTTCCTTGCAAGGTTTTTAACGAGGCAACCAATAAGCGCATATTCAAACATGTGTACTCTTTTTCCTTTCTTTAATTTTTCCCAATGGGTTTTGGTTTTAAGGTTTTATGAGGCACATTATTGAATAGACATTCAAGGGGGAGTGTTATAAAATAGAAGTCTATTTAGAGTGAATGTCTAAGAGTTTTAGCTTGAAGCTAAGTCATTCTTCTCCCTATAAATAGAGGTGCTCTCTACCATTGTAAATCACCCTAAGTATTAATAAGAATATTTCTCTCTCTCCCTATTCTCTCTCTATATTGTTCTTATTCTTGCATTATTGTTCTTGTCTTTATATTATTTCATAACACTAAGATATTTTTTTACCCTTTTTTCTTTTAGTAACTTCATAAGTAATCTAGCACGTGAGAGGTAATCAATTCAGTTTCGAATAATCTCTCTTCCAGTCTTTGGTAATAACTTTTTCTATGACAGTATGCCTAAGCGTTCACGCGGAAGTTAGAAGTTTTTCTTAGTTAAAAGACTCATGTAATAGCACACTTAAATTTGTAAATAAAGAATTATTAGCTCTCTATTGGTCTATTTCCATGAATAGACAAGCTTTAAATATAACAACCACAACAACTATATAGTTTCACAAAGTAAAATCTGCGAAGGATAATATGCATATGAGCTTTATCCCTACCGAAAAGGAAATAAAAATTATTTTCAATCGACCCTCTGCTACCAGCTTTAAATATAAATAACTAATAATTCAAACAGAGAGGTGTTCTTGCCACATGATGATGAATTATGATACCCTCGTAGAAGCCGTGAATAAGCTCACATTTCAAAAAGAGGAAGTACTTTGCTGACACGTATTTCAAAGTTTAGGTGGAGCCCATATTTGATAACCCATCTCTCCTGAGAGCATTATTTAAAAAGACTACAACTATTGTTGCACACTGTACAACAACTTAAGCATGAGCTAAGCAGTAGTATTTTTGTAGCTGCTGAAGTTTAGCTAAATGCCGACGTTGCCTCCTTTGACCATAAAGCCAAAAATAACTGAAATTCCTAAAATACCCCTTACTACACCAAGCTCCTCTCCTATTCCTTTCTATAATAGTAGTAAAGTAATATATATATATATATATATATATATATATATATATATATATATATATATATATATATATATATATAGTAAAAATTCTTACAAGCGGTAAGGTGTATCCGCCCCTGATTATCAAGTTATAGATTTTCATTTGTGAATAAATCTCTACTGCTTTACTTGTTGCACTTTTTTTAATTGTGACTTGATTAATTGACACATGGTTTAGCACTCGACTTTTATCTTATTCGTTTTTTTTGAGATATTTTTTTGTGGATCCATCAATATAGGAACCTCCCAAGCTGGAGCTGAAGCCACTCCCAGATCACCTCAGGTATACATTCTTAGGACCTAATTCGACCTTACATTTTATTATATCATCCTGTTTTCTAGATGTGCAAGTAGAAAAGCTTTTACTGGTACTACGGGATAACAAGACTGCGCTTGGTTGGACCATGGCAGACATAAAGGGTATCAGACCAGCCTTCTGTATGCATAAGATTCTCCTGGAGGAGGGGCACAGACCTTCCAGGAAATATCAATGAAGGCTGAACCCTAACATGAAAGAGGTTGTAAAGAAAGATGTAATCAAATGAATAGATGCGGGAATCATTTTTCCCATCTCTAATAGTAATTGGGTCAGCCATGTCCAACGTGTTCCAAAAAAAGGGGAATGACTGTTGTGAAAATGACAATAATGAGTTGATCTCAACTTGTACAGTCACAGGGAGGCGAATCTGCATGGATTACCATAAATTGAACACCGCCACCCGAAAGAACCACTTTCCCTTGCCCTTCATTGGCTAAATGTTGGACAGGTTCGCCGGAAGATCACACTTTTGTTTCTTAGATGGATATTCCGGGTACAATCAAATATCAATAGCCCCCGAAGATAGAGAGAGGACATCCTTCCCCTGTCTGTATGGCATCTTTGCCTTTCGGAGAATGCCCTTTGGGCTTTGCAATGCACCGATGACTTTTCAACGGTACATGCTAGCCACCTTCACGGATATGGTGGAGGATATTATGGAAGTCTTTATGGATGATTTCTCCATGGTGGTAGATTCATTCGAAGACTGTCTTCACAACTTAAGCAGAGTGCTCAAAAGACGTGTGAAGACAAACTTAGTGCTAAACTAGGAGAAGTGCCATTTTATGGTACAAGAAGGGATAGTCCTGGGACATCGAGTGTCCAGAAAAGGAATTGAGATCGACCATGCTAAGGTTGAAGTAATTGAGAAGTTACCACCGCCCACTTCAGTCAAGGCGGTGAGAAGCTTCCTTGGTCACGACGTTTCATAAAAGATTTTTCAAAAATTGCTAACTCATTATGCAAACTCCTTAGAAAGGATCAGTCCTTTGTGTTTTCTAATGATTACTGGTTGGCATTTGAGGAACTGAAGAAGAAGTTGATAACTGCACCCATCATTGTTTCTCCCAACTGGGAGCAACCATTTCAACTCATGTGTGATGCCAACGACTATGCGATAGGAGTAGTTTGGGGCAGTTAAAGGATAAGCTGATACACCTGATTTACTACGCAAGCAGAACGCTAAGCGGTGCACAACTCAACAACACAGTGACAGAGAAGGAGATGTTGGCAATTGTGTTTGATTTTGACAAGTTTCGATCATATCTGATTGGTTCCAAGGTAATTGTATAAACTGGTCATGCAGCTCTCAGGTACCTTATTGAGAAAAAAGAGTCTAAGCCGCCCCTGATTCATTGGGTGCTGCTGTTGTAAGAGTTCGACCTCGAGATTCGTGACCATAAGGGCACAGAAAATCAAGTTAATGATCATCTATCACGGCTTGAAGGAGCTGAAAAATTAGTCAAGGTCGAAGAGAATCTGGAAACCTTTCCAAACGAGTAGCTGCTCGCAGCCAGCCTTGAGGATGCGCCATGATATGCAGATTTTGCAAACTTCCTGGCCTGCGATATTGTTCCCTATGGCCTTTCATCTGTACAAAAGAAAACGTTCTTTCGTGATTGTCGCATGTATTATTGGGATGAACCTCATTTCTTTCGAATATATGTTGATAACATTATCCGGAGGAGTGTCCCCGAGATAGAAAAATCTTTGATTTTGTAGGCTTATCACGCATCAGCATATGGGGGACATTTTGGAGTGGTCAGAACTGCTACGAAAGTGCTACAGGCCGGATTCTTTTGGCCAACTGTGTTTAGAGATGCACACCTCTGGGTAAAATGCTACAATGAATGCCACAAGACGGGAAATATTTCTCACCCCATGAGATGCCAATGAAACCAATTCAAGAGGTAGAGGTGTTTGATGTGTGGGTGATCGACTTCATGGGTCCCTTCGTTAGTTCATTTTGCAATAAGTACATTCTTGTTGTTGTGGATTACGTGTCTAAATGGGTGGAAGCTGCCGCCTTTCCCACTCATTATGCAAGAGTGGTGGTCAGATTTCTGAAAAAGAACATATTCACTCGGTTTGAACACCAAGAGCGATCATCAGTGACGAAGGCACTCACTTCTGCAATAGATCCTTCGCGAAATTACTTGCTAAGTATGATGTGTGCCACAAGGTGGCCACTCCGTACCATCCGCAGACCAGTGGGCCGGTTGAAGTGTCTAACATGGAGATAACGAGTGTACTAACGAAGATTGTGAATGCTACCCGAACTGATTGGGAAAGAAGCTTGATGACGCACTCTGGGCCTATAACACTGCATTCAGAACACCAATAGGTATGTCACCATACAAGTTGGTATTTGGGAAGGCCTGTCAACTGCCTGTGGAGCTAGAACATCGAGCTTGGTGGGCACTAAAGCTATTAAACATGGATCCTGAAGCAGCTGGACAAAATCGACTGATAGAGTTGCACGAGCTGGAAGAATTTAAATATCAGGCCTTTGAAAGCACGAGGCTCTATAAGGAAAGGATGACAAAAATGCATGATAAGCACATCGTGGACAGAGACATTAAACCCGGTGACATGGTACTATTGTATAATTCATGGTTGAGATTGTTTCCGGGTAAGATAAAGTCCCGATGGTCAAGGCCATTTAGAGTGGTGCAAATGTTAGCAAGTAGAGCTATTGAAATTGAGTCGGAAGTCGGGACAAACAAGTTCTCCATCAATGGGCAAAGGTTGAAATATTACCTTGGAATAACTAAAGAAAAAGGGGATACAATGATGACCAATTTAAAAGAACCCTAATACGAGAATGAGGAGTAAAAGCTCAACTACTTGCGGCGTTCCGCGACGCTAAATCAGGCGCTGCATGGGAGGCAACCCACAAATTTGTTGTAAGTGTAATGTATAAACTAAAAAAAAATCAGCGCCATCCGCAACCGTAGGGTAGACCGCGGCCCCAACCGCGCGAATATCTGGAAACAAAAAAATTTCACCGCGGTTGTGGGACAGACCGCAACGTCGATCACGGGGACTTCTGTCCTAAACCACGACGCGCACCACGGATGCGACCGCGGTCGGGGCTTCAAGTTTGCACGTGTTTCTATTTTATTTTATTTTTTGATTTTATTTTATTTGTTTTCACTTATCTTTTCATTTTAATTAAATAAAACAAAAAATAATCTCCCCCCTTTCATCAAAACATACGAACAAAAACACCCGCTCTCTAAAATTCCCAGATCTCTCTCTCTCTCTCTCTCTCTCTCTCTCTCTCTCTAAACCTAACCCCCATCCACACTCTCTTCTTCTTCCTCCTCCTTCATAAAACCATTATCTTCTTCAACCCACAAGGTTTGACTCCTAACCCCCTCTCTTTTATTTCTACTGTATTGTGTTGTATGTAATACATGTTGTTCTAATGTAGTGTAGTACTATAATTTTGTTATTTTTTTAAAGTTTTTTTCTTCTTATTTTAGATGGTAATTTTGTTTTTAGCATGTGTTTGGTGAAGGGGCTGTGTTTTCAGTGGTTGTTGTTGGTGGGTGATGGCTTTGATCAAGTCTGGGGTGTGTGGGTGTGTGCATAATTGAAGTGGGGAAGTTGTTTTTGATCCCTTGGGCCATTAATACGAAAAATAATTTCTTGCACACAATGTGTTTGTAGAATTGCCTCAATGACGAAGATATAAGGGTGATGTGACATGGTTGTGGTGAAGTCTGAGTAACCACCCATAGTCACCATTTTAGGCCCATACTAATACGCGTTTCTCCATTTTGATAGGTAATATGAGTTCTTCACGTAAGAGATAGAACATCGAGTCCTCTATTAGGGTCCCGAGAGGTTCTTCACAAGCTAGGGTCCAACCCAGTGCACCAGATTTTGATAGCACTCGGTTCATCTCTAAAGACTATGAGACACGGTACGATGAAAAGCTTACCAAGAAGTTACTACATGAAGTTCATATCAATAGGAATGCCTTGATGAGGGAATGCCCCCTATGTTTGAGGAGCTACGGAGGTGTCAGTTGGACATCTTCTTTGAGTCTCCCGATGAAGCTAATATTAAATTAGTGAAGGAGTTCTACGCTAACCTTCAAGAACATGAGGACAGGGTGGTAACTGTGCGCAACACCCGAGCGCAGGGTGTATCGCCTCCCCGCTTTTACAAGTAACTATCACAATCCCATGTTCAGTCGCTTGGCGGTTGATTGGGACATACTTTTGGAGGTCATTGGTATACTTGGCAAACAACCTAAGTGGTTGCCACAAATGACGACCTTGCATTCTAAATCTATTAATTGAGAGGCCAAATGTTAGCTTACTATCATCAACACTTGGTTGTTACCTTCCAGCAATACCACCAATGTATATAGGCCACGGGCTGCTATGATATAATGCTTCATGACTCATCAAGGTTTTGATGTCACCCGAGTCCTTTCTGAAGAAATGTTCATCCGATCGCCCGAGCTAGTCGAAGGCCACTAATTTCCTTCACTTGTCACCCGTCTCTGTCGCGCTACTAATTTCGCTAAGAACTCTCGAGTTGATGGGAAATTACCTATTAAAACCCCTTTCCAAGCAAGAAAAATTGGGCAAGAGGGGCGTGATCCAGTACGAGGCGATGATGACTCATCTGAGTCTGAGGATGATGATGATGATGACGATGCTACTGAGATCACAACCCTTCATTGAGGGGACAAGGCAGGATCATCACAGCCACGCCGAAGCACTCACCTGGATAATTTGGAGTAGCGGATGACAGGAGTGTAGACCTCCGTCGATAACTTGGGTGCCCGCATTGATGTTGTGGCCAACAGACAAGTGAAGACAGAAAAGAAGTTCATGGGCTGGCTGAGAGCTCTAGGTCACGCCAGCAGCGTGAACCCATACACTATTTCGGATCAAGGGTGACCCCTTAGGGAAGTTCCTTTACCTCACTAATGTTTTTATTGTTAAGCCATAGGGACATGTCTTATTTTTAAGTGTGGGGTGGGGGAATTTCATTGTCTGTTGTACTTGTGAATATTATTTGTTTTTTTGTTCTTCCTATTGCTTTGTGTTTTGAGTTAGATGTTTAGGAATGGAGTAACACTTAGGGTGTTTTAGGAGGTTAAAAATAAATGTGACTTGTCCCGAGGATGGATCTTTGTCGGCGGGGTTCTTGAGGGACTAAGTCGACAGAAAAAAATTTACAAAAAAAAAAACTAGAAATATAAAGACTCTTCTTAATGACAGATTCTTTAGACAATTTTCATGAGGGAAGCTATTCTATACAAAATACCAAAAAAAACATTTTGGGTAGTGTTGTAACTCCCCCTTGGTTTTTTTTGGGGCCACTGTTCTTTTCCAAGGGTTTTGCTTAAACCGGGTATAGGTAGATTTTTTTAGGTTAGGACTAATGGGCGAAGAGCTAAAAATTTGAAGAAGAAAAAAACCTTAGCGTTCTTACACCTGAACACGATAAATGCTAGAGTGTGGCGCTTAGCTTCAAAGGTTGAATCTTGATTGAGTGCCTTAAAAATTGTATGTTTGTACCTAACTTGAACACTCGAAAGAGAATGTCTTGATAAACTAATCTAGAGTGAGTCATGTGCCAAGTAGGTGATAGTATTGTTTGTATTCCATGCTGTACATTTGATGCCTAGAACTTGCCCTATGTATTTGCAAAGCGAAATAGTAGCTTTAGTGAGTTTTAGAAGTGATATATTCATTTCTTTTTTGAGTCAGACATAAAAAGTGAACCCATCCGAATGCATTACATCTTAGTTAACCTTGTTGAGCCTGTAAGTTTGGTAACCACAATGTGAACCTTACCTAATTGTTTGAATAGCCTGCTGTTTGAACTAATTTTCCTCCCTCTCACTAAGCACTAGAACGGTATTGAGATTATGCAAAAACAAAAGTGTGGGGTGGTGGTTTGGTTTTCGAAGTGGAACCATGGAAATAGAGAAAAGGGTGCGGAATGTGAAGCGTAAAAAAGAGAAGCACCACGAAAAAAAAAGAGAGAAAATTTCATATATTTTGTAATGATTGATAAGTGGTAGCTTGTATAAATTGCACTCAATATATGGGGATGTTTAAATGAATGTGGTGGAGTGTTGGCTTACAAAATGACGAGCTTGAAGTTCAATTTAATTATATTAAAAGTTCTTAGGGAGGTTAGTAACTATATCCAAATGCATCCTACCTGTCCCTTAGCCTACATTAACCCCAAATAAATTCCTATTGATCTTAGACTGAGTGGGGCTCGACTAGTCGAGTACTACACTAGGGGCAAGCCAATGGTGCATCTTTGTTTCATGTGAATTCTTTTGGAGAGTGAGTGAATTCTATCTATTTGAGTTCCTAATTGTTATCACTGTCATTATACATATGGAACTACACTCTTGTGTGATTTGAGGGCATGTGATTCACAAAGGAAAGATTGATCCCCAGTAGAAAAGACTTCGGCCCCATGCAGAAAAGAAATAGAAAAGAGAGTCTTATCGGTAACACCCCGATCCCCAGCTGGAAAGTAATACAAATGAGAGAGTCTTATCGATGAATACCTTCACGGGCACCATAAGGCGATGAAAGCTGAGAGAAAAGCCAAAATGAGAGAGGCTTGACAGTGAAAACATTTGGGCACTACAAGTCAAATAAGGGTGAGAATCAGATGAGGAATCACCATACAAAGATCTTGAAAGATGATTGACGACAGAGGTTAGGCCAATTGTGCATGTCATGACCATTAGAGTCGGTATCCGCATTTGATAGGTTTTGATTTTATAGTTTCTCTTCTTAGAGTATCATCTCTTTCCTTTGTCGGTTATTCTGTTCCTTTTTATCTTTCTCCTTTCATAGAAAAATCCTCAACAGAGTCTGTTTGGTCAGAACAAGTGAGAAAGTACTTCGAAATTTGCCATCTGCTCTCCAATTATGCAAGATGAGATCTGACTAGTACGTCCAAGTGGTATAATCTAGGAATGCAAACACAAGGCCGGTATTAAGAAGGATATCCCCAGCAAGAGGAGATTGACAAAAGGATGGACGAGTGTAAAGAGGGATATCCCCGCCGAAATCTAAGGTTATAAACCTCAAGGCCAAGGCCCGTGGACAAATCAAGAAAGAACCACGCGGAGAGTAATGGGAATGATTGGGGAAATTCATATGAGACTAAAGGGTCGGGGAAATGCCAGTTTCGGAGCTATGCCGCAA
This sequence comes from Nicotiana benthamiana, assembly GCA_034376525.1. Lineage (NCBI taxonomy): Eukaryota > Viridiplantae > Streptophyta > Magnoliopsida > Solanales > Solanaceae > Nicotiana > Nicotiana benthamiana. The sequence goes on from CM067336.1 coordinate 68,261,362, forward strand.
AAGAAGAGGTATATCCCTAGCAAAAAAGTTTGTTTTCAGTGACACAAATTAACAAAGAAAGTGGATTATCAGCAAAACATTGCAAAATCCTCAAGGGGAATCATCTGTCATGGAAAAGATACATGGTCAGATGGAAAACAACGTTGAGAGGTTGGTGAATAAGGAATCAACAATAAGGTCAGAAGTTATCGCCCAAGTTTCAATATGGCAAGACGACGCAAGGCAAGGCAATTCACGCTAAGACCAGCAAATAACATCCTCCCAAGCAAGTTTTGATAGTGTAATGAAACGCAGAGCAGGGAAGGAGAGAAGGAAAAACCATCCCCAGCAGGAGTGGCACGACCACTCACCACATTTTAAACTAACAAAGTTTTCTTTGATTTGAAGTATGGAAAAGATATATCGTTGATGGCGGAAAGACACGCCACAAGAAAAAGCACCAAAAATGGGGTAGAAAATTTTCTACCATTATTGAAAATTTTCTCAGAGGAACGAGGAAACCTTTTAAGTTGCTGAAGTCGGGAGCCCGCCCGTAGAACAGAGGCATTATTTTTAAGTTGATGAAGTCGGGAGCCCGCCCGTAGAACAGAGGCATTATCTTTCAGTTGTTGAAGTCGGGAGCCCGCCTGTAGAACAGTGGCATTATTTTTAAGCTGTTGAAGTCGGGAGCACGCCCGTAGAACAGAGGCGTTATCTTTAAGTTGCTGAAGTCGGGAGCCCGACTGTAGAACGGAGGAGTTATTTTTAAGTTGTTGAAGTCGGGAGCCCGCCCGTAGAACAGAGGCGTTATTTTTATGTTGTTGAAGTCGGGAGCCCGCCCGTAGAACGGAGGCGTTATCTTTAAGTTGTTGAAGTCGGAGGCGTTATTTTAAGTTAAAGGAGTTAGGATCTCGCCTGTAGAACGAAGGTATTTATCTTAAGTTGAAGATGTCAGGAGCCCTCCTGTAGAACTGAGCTATTTATCTCAATGAAAAGGAGTGAGGAGCCCGCCTGTAGAATGGAGGTTGTTATTTATTTTAAGTTAAAGGAGTCAGGAGCCCGCCTATAGAACATAGGTATTTATCTTAAGTTAAAGGAGTCAGGAGCCCGCTTGTAGAATGGATGTATTTATTTTAAGTTAAATGAGTCAGGAGTCCGCCTGTAGAACGAAGGTTGTTACTATTTTAAGTTGAAGATGTCAGGAGGCCGCCTATAGAACTGAGGTATTAATTTATTTATTTAGAGGAGTCAGGAGCCCGCCTGTAGAATGGAGGTATTTATTTTAAATTAAAAGAGTCAGGAGCCCGCCTGTAGAACGGAGGTATTTATTGTAAGTTAGAAGAGTCAGGAACCCGCATGTAGAACGGAGGAATTTATTTTAAGTTAAAGGAGTCAGGAGCACGCCTGTAGAATGGAGGTTGTTATTATTTTAAGTTGAAGATGTCAGGAGCCTGCCTGTAGAATGGAGGTTGTTATTATTTTAAGTTGAAGATGTGAGGAGCCCGCCTGTAGAACGAAGGTTTATTATTTTAAGTTGAAGATGTGAGGAGCCTGCCTGTAGAACGGAGGTATTTATTTTAAGTTAGAGGAATAAGGAGCCCGCGTGTAGCACATAGGTATTTATTTTAAGTTAAAAGAGTCAGGAGCCCGCATGTAGAACGAAGGTATTTTTTTAAGCTAAAAGAGTCCGAATCTTGCCTGTAGAACGTAGGTATTTATCTTAAGTTAAAGGAGTCTGGAGCCCGCCTGTAGAACGGAGGTTGTTATTAGTTTAAGTTGAAGATGTCAGGAGCCCGCCTGTAGAACAAAGGTTGTTATTATTTTAAGTTGATGGAGTCAGGAGCCCGCTTGGAGAATGGAGGCTGATTTATCCTTAAGTTGCTGATAAAGTCAGGAGCCCACCTGCAGAACAGAGGAATACAATTCAAGATCAAATCAAAAGCCAGTAATGCGGAGGGTTACAATAAAATCCCCAGTATAACAAGCATTTAATGAAGGAAGAAACATTCCCAACATACATGACGAAATGATGAAACTTATCTTCAGGAAATCAAAAGGCCAGTGTCATCCCCAGCAGTTTTCGGAAGAAAGAAGCACCGTAGGAAACAAAAGCCGACAAGAAAGCAAGGCATCAATGACAAGTGAAAGATAGATAAGATCTTGTGATCCGTAGTCTAGCCTAGCTTCTTGATTTTTCATTTATCATGATGTAATAAGGAGATCGGTAAGCAGTAATGACAGTATGAAGCAACAGTAACAGCAGAATTGCAGTCCCATGGTAGTCCCAGCTACCAAAACTTCCCAAATTACATTGACCTGATTCCCTTTTAGCCAGGGATATTTAGGAAACCTTCGAAGCAAAGTTCGGTCAGCACTTTCAAAAAATGCTTCAGACGGAGTACTCGAACGGGCAAAAATTGCTCGTATCCGCTCATTTTATCTTTGCACGAAAACTCTTCGTGTTTCTGGACAAAGATGGGCAGCGTGTGAGCACGTGATAGTTTCCCTATATATGAATTATTCCCAGAAAATTCAAAATAAAATAATTTTTAGTTTGCTTGCAGTTGTCGTGAATTTTGTGTTGTTTTTCTTTTATTATTTGCATTTATCTATGCATGTCTATTCATTAAATTAATAAAAAAATACAAAAAATATGTCGCATTTGCATTTAGGTTTTAATTCTACAATTAGGAATAATCAAGTTTGTTTTACAAAATGAAGATCACAAAAATAATGTACTTTGCATTTTTAGCATTTAATGTTAAATTGTGTGATTTTATTTTTTTCTAGTTAATTATGGGTGATAATTGTTATTAGAAGTTAATTAGTATTTTCAATAAGTTAAGTTGGTTGTATAATTTAATATAGAATTTTTAGAATTTTAGTTTTGGAAAATAAATTAAAAAGGAAATCGAATTGGGCCTTTTCTTTAATTTGAATCAACCATGCCCAAAACCACACCCCCTCTATCCGTCCAAATCGACCCTACACCCGATCCAATCCGCCCCTAATCAAAAGAACCCCCCCTTTTCAATTCACCGTTCATTTCCTCACACCCCAAATAACCAAACCCTAAAAGACCTCTCCCAAATACCCCCTTTCGTCTTCATCTCCTAACCTTGCCGCAGAACACCAAACGACCACCATGAACGACCACTCTTCTCACCTCCGTTCACCAGCAGCCCCGTTGGCGCTGAGCAGCCCCAAACGACCCCTAAACTACACGAACCAGACCCCAAACAAAACCAGCCGCTGCTCGTCGTCTTCACGTCCAAGACCAAGCAGCCATTTTCATAGTTTTAGACTGAGCCAAAACTCCAGGCCTCTCTCTCACGAGAGGCAGTAAGCCGTTGCCAATCATCCGCTTCATCCCTCATCTCTTATTTCTATATCACTGCCATGACGGGGATGACTGTACTAAAAATATATACAAGTTTCTACAGATCATCTCAAGTACATGTGAGGTATATACAAGTTTTCATTCGAGTTTGCGAGTTCGAGTTTCTGATGGTTCCAGATGTTGTTCGAATTTCTTGGAACATTAGCTCAAAGCTTTTGTTCAGTATTTGCCTTGCTGTACAGCTCTCTTCAAGGAGTTTTCTGTATTCAATCACTTGGAAAATCAGTTTTGGAAACAATGAAGGTCCATTTCCTTTTTGTTTTCATCTTGTGACTTGGTTAAGCTGATATCAATGAGCTGCATCTTTCCATGATCGAACGTAGTGAGCAGCAGTACAAGTTCATGAATATGTAGTTCTTCTTGCTTTCTTTTAATTATCTTGCCTCGTTCTAGTTTCTATTTTTCTTAGTTATGTTATGTTTGTTTCTTCTGTCTTCGTTGTCTATCGTTTGTTGCATATGAGTTCAGTATATTACAGTGTTCATTCATGTTTGTTTAACTTAGAATTGTGTTAGTTCATGCCTTGGGTATGTGTTTACCTTAATAGTTCACTCCAACTGTTTCTGAATCATTGTCTTTACCCTGTTTCTCTCTGAGTTCAGTTTAAACTACTGATTGAGTTTGATAAGTTTGAATTGGTTATAGCTGATAGATTACTGCAATGCTAGGAGGATTGTATTAGGGCAGAATCACAGGGGTTTCAGGGGGCTAATTGGGGAATTGAAAAATGTTGAAATATCTTAGTTTAAGGGGATCAGTAATGGAAAGGACAACTTTTAAGAACCTTTTTCTAATTGGAAATTAGAAACAGTAGTTTAATAATAAAAAGCTAAAAGATGCAGATAGTAGAGGAATATAAAAGCTGGAAAGTAAAAGGAGGAGGGAGTAATAATAAAAGTATTTCCTCTTACAACTATAAAAGAAAAAGGGAGGGTTGAAAAGGGAAAAGGGTTTTGGGGTTTAAATATAGAGATTGAGAAAGTCATTAAAAGGGGGGGGGGGGGGACACGAGCAGTAAGAGTGGGGTGGGGGGGGGGGAGTCAAAAACACATAAAAAAGGGAGGAGATAGAGAGATAGGCATTTTGAGAGGCATTTTGGAGAGAGTTTAAGCAGTCAGTTAGTTCAACTAATACTGTTTTCATTGAAAACTAAAGAGAACTTCAACTTCAACTACCAAGTTATATTTTCGAGTGCATCTGTTGGTTGCTGATACTGCATTTCGATTGGTATTTTGTTGAAACTAAGCTGTTTTGGGGGTTTCTTTTGGGATGTACTGGATCAGTCTTTTGGTTTATTTCAAGTTCAGTAGGGCCTACTTGTGTGTTGATTGTTGCTGTTGGTTTTACAACAAGTTCTGGGCCGTAGTCAAGTGATTTTGTAGTTGAGCTATTGGTTGTTTACTGGTTTCATATTATTCCTGGGTCTGGTATGTTGCCAGTGTTGCTGTTATACTTGCTGTGTTGGTCTTTTAAAGTTGTATCACACCTGCTGGGGTTTACTGCTGCCGCTGATCTTACCTACCTTTTTCTTTCGTTTCCAGGTACTTATCCTTGATTTAAAGTTTGTCAACCATGATTTATGGAATGCTTCTTGAAGAAAAAAGGAAGATGGCATTATTAAAACATGTCTTGGGCTGTTGTTAACACTATAACTGGACTGTTGGATAGTACAAGTTAGTTTATTCTCGTTTAATCCCATATGTCGTTGTTATTCGACATGGTTGTTAAATCTGGGATCCATGATTGTTGCTGTAAAAATGCAGATATGTGACATTTGAAAGTGAAGGAAATAGTTTGAAAGTTACGGGATGAACCTTATATTTCAAATGTCATAATTTTGGAAAAAAGAATTTAATCTCATAGATTTACTTTGGTTCATAGTGGCAGTAGTGTTTTTTTAGATTTTTGGAACTTTAGTAGTTATTGAGATGGTTTGAAAACTCTTTTAGTCTTTGCATTCTTACGATTAGTATTTTTCGCCTTTTCTATCTTTTATCTTTTCCGTGATTTTGTAGTACTACAAGTCAACATTATTAAGTATTGTATTTTTATCAATGTGTTTAATTAGTTTTCTTTGTAGTAAATTAGTCTAAGTGTTAGGAGAACACGGTTAATAGTCTGTGATATTGCAAACAAGAGAAAGTTTAAGAGCAAACAGTGAAACTTAATCTTGCATTTTTCCTGTAACTTAGATTAGTATTCTAATTTCTGTTGGGTTTGTTAATTATAAAGTGTAATTATTGCTTGATTTGCTAATTATAAGTTAAACAAAATTTTCTTGTTAGTAGGAGATAAGTCAATATTTATAAATACTAGTAGTTTGCTTTTCGGTGCGATTAATAATATATCATCGTGACTACAAGTTTGGTTCCTATGGCGTGATTGTGATATTTAATCTCGATTTAGTGCTAAATATGAATACCCATAGTTCACTTGGTTGAATGTTTTTCCTTTAAATAATTGGAGGTGTGCCATGCCAAACCAAAGTGACTATCTCATGGCCCTCGTTTTATTTAATCTCAAATCGATCCTTAGACTCTGGGATGGACCTTTAAGGAATTTTACGGTCTTCTAAAAAATAATAACGCATTAGCATCTTTAGGCGCGTACTTAATAATGTTATCTTCCCTAAACTCGGGTGGGAATTTTATGCGGCCCAAATCCAAATCCTAAAATGTTGGGTAGAGTTTGCCTAGGATTGCGGGCTCAGGCGGTGCAATTTGAAAGCACACTTTAAACGACGTTAACTTTCTCGAATAAATATATATTGAATAAAAGCGGTAAAAAGTAAAATTAGCACATAGGTTCTTCATGTAATAACATCAGATAAATAAGCTAAATATGACAGTTGAGCGACCGTGCTAGAACCACGAAACTCGGGAATGCCTAACACCTTCTCCCGAGTTAACATAATTCCTTATCCGGATTTTTGGTGCGTGGACTGTTAAACAGAGTCATTCTTTTCCTCGATTCGGGATTTAACCGGTTACTTGGGACACCATAAATTTTCCAAGTGGCAACTCTGAATATTTAACAAATAATCCCGTTTTGATTGTCCTTTAATTGGAAAAACTCCCTTGGCGTTCGCCTGCAGGAAAAAGGAGGTGCGACAGTGATATTCTGGTAGAAAATTTGAGGCAATTGGAGTTTCGCGACCTCGTAGGGTGATTCTCGGCGGCGGCTGTAGGAGAAAACTCAGAGAGAAGAGAGGTGGAAGGGGAAATGAATTGGTTCTCTAGGGCTTGGGGGTGGGGGAGAGGGCTTCCGACCATTATAAGGTAATAGGGTCTTCTGTTGCTAGCCGTTGGATCAAAGTGATCCACGGCTAAAACTAAACAGTATGAAAGGGTGTCGTTTCGTATAAGTGGGGAGCTGGACCAGACGGGGTATAGGGACTGGGCTGGGCAGCGTGAGTTTAAAGGAAAATTGGGCCATTAAAATGGTTTATGCCCAATTTAGAAACAAACAAAGCTTTCTTTCATTTTTTTTAAAATCCTAATAAAAAATTAATTAGAAACCTAAATTAAATTCTAAAACAATCTAATTTGTAAAACTACATTATATAATATTTTTAATATTAACATAACTAAATAACTTAAACCTAAAGAAAAAATATTACGACCCGAATTTCTCACCACCAAGGCAATGATGGCGCCTACTATGAGAGTTAGGCAAGCTAACCATTCAAACATTTCACAAGCTTTAATCTAAAACAGTATAATAAATTGAAATAAATAATTAAAAATGTACGGAAGACTTAACGAAAACAATAGTAAAGTGCAAAATTTTATAACATGTCTCTACCAAGTATCTGGTGTCACCACTCACGGACTACTAAAGGAGTACTAAAAACATCAGTATGAAAGAAAATATACAAGAGTCACTCTCGATACAAATAAAAAAACTGAAATAACATAGATAAGACTCTGAGCTTGCGGACGTCAGCTAAGCTACCTAAGAGTCTCTGGACTGAAGGTCGGCTCCCGGTATAGAACTGTTGCGGCGGTTCGTAAGCTGTCTCCTGACCTGTGCATAAAAGGACACATAAGTGTAGCATCTGCACAACCGACCTCATGTGCTGGTAAGTGCCTGGCCTATCCTCGGCGAGGTAGTGATGAGGCTAGAGATGACCTACCACAAGTAACCTGTACAAATATATGCAATAACAAGAGAATACTCTATTCTAAGCAGTTAAAAAGGAGGGGAACATGTCGTGGGGTACAACAATTAAAATACAGATGGGCTGCTGATCAGAGTAGTGCTGCTGAGAACCGCTATCGCCCGCAGTACTGTGTGAACCTGGTGTGCTGACTGAAAGGGCCTCTGAGGGTGGCCTCTGTCATATGGATCCCTACCTCCAGATGAGGTACCACTGAATCTACCAGAATGTCGAGGCCTCTTATCTGACCCCTGACTACCTCCTCGAGCGAGTGCCATCTCTACCCGGCGGGCCATATTGGCCTCCTCCTGAAAGGAAATATCACTACCAAATCCCATGGCCATTTGAAGACGGATCGCCTGAATCAATCCATCGATAAATCTTCATACCCTCTCTCTCTCTGTAGCGAGTATCACCACTCTATGGCATGCCAAATCAATAAATCTAGTCAAATACTGTGTAACTATCATGGAGCCCTGATGGAGGCGCTCAAACTGTCTACGAAGCGCCTTCCGCCGAGTGACGGGGAAAAACTTCTCCAAGAATAACACACAAACTGATCCCATGTCAAAGCTGGAGACCTTGCTGGTCTAGATAGGAAATAATCTCTCCACCAAGTCTCGGCGGATCCTGCAAGCCTAAAGGTGCAAAAATCGGCCCCATTGATCTCCAATATACCCATAGTCCTGATACAGAAATCAACTAACAATATCCTCCGTCCATATTCCCGTTGCGACGCGCAACCCGATCCTCAAAATTTTATATCGTTGCGGCATGCAACCCGATCCTTGATAATTATTAAGTTGCGGCGTGCAACCTGGTCCTCAATATCTAGCACAGTTGCGGCGTGCAACCCGATCCTCGATTTTTTTACCAACAAAACTCGCCCAAATCTTTCGCAACTCAAGTGCGAGGGGGGTAGCATCAACAAAGTGTCCCGACAAGGGAACACAACTAACAACCCAAATTTCCGGCAAGGGAGAATTCAAAATATATTTTAAGTCCCGGCAAGGGAAATGATCACAGAATTTCCACTTCTAAATATGTTAGCTACTAACAAGTGCTAAGTCAGGCTAATGCTCCAAAATTATACGAAATCATTATTTATCCTCAACCGTTCATATCATGTGAACTAAGTCAATTCAAAAAGAAATTATATCATATCATTCGAAATAACGCAATTTATGACCCACGGTTATGCTAGACTCGGGTGCATAGATAATCGTCATCATGCCTATGCATCGACTCCACATAGCACGTAGCAAATAACATCCTAATCCTATTCCCTCAAGCCAAAGTTAGATCAAACACTTACCTCGAAAGCTCCAAACTCAACTCACACCTCTAGGATAGCTTTACCCCTTGAATTCCCCACAAAACCGGTTGAATCTAATCACAATTTACTCAAATGTATCAACAAATGCTAGTTAAATCGATTTAAATGCATAAAAATAAATTTCCCAAAGTTTTGCCTAAAAATTCCCAAAACACCCTCGGGACCACGTGGTCAAAACCCGAGGTTCGAACCAAAACCGGGTTACCCATTCCCCCACGAGTTCATACGTATGATTTGTTTTTAAATCGGACCTCAAATTGAGGTTCAAATCCCCAATTTAGTGAAAACCTAGGTTCTACCCAAAATTCCCATTTTCACCAATGGAAAACCTTGATTTTAAGATGAATCATGATAAAAGATGTTAAAGCTTGGAGAAATTGAGTAAAAGTTGACTTAAAAATGATTTGGGGAAGAAAGAGCTAGAGAGAAATCGCCAATCGATGTTTTGGATTTTAAAAATATAAAAAATGAGCTTTAAAATCGGTTAAGTATAAAATGTGCAGGTGCAGGTATCGCAATTGCGAAGCTGAGTTCGCAATTGCGAACCCTGCAGACACGGAAATTGCGAGAACTTTGTTCGCATTTGCGAACTCATGCAGAAAGGGCGGGATTCGCAATTGCGATGGGGATGTCCACAATTGCGAACTCAGGGGTTTGGCTGGGGGATCTCATTTGCGAGATTGTCTTCGCATTTGCGAAGGCTGGGCCAAATAGACGAAAATTGCAATTGCGAGGTCTTCTTCGCATATGCAAAGTTAGCAGCCCAGGACCCTGTTCGCATTTGCAAACCGCCTGCAGGTCTGCTACCCCTGAAGCATTTTTCAACATGCAAAATGAACTCTTGGCTACCAAAACTCTCCCGAGCCCTCGGGGCTCCAAACCAAACACGCACACAACTTCAATAATATCCCACAGACCTACTCGTGCGATCAAATCACCAAAATAACATCAAGATCTATGAATCAAGCCCCAAACTCATGATTTTTATTTTCAAAGTTCCTAACTTTCATGTTTTCCATTTTTTTGTCCGAAACACGTTAGACGATGTCCTATTTCGACCAAATTTCACAGAAAGCGCTTAACACTCATTTAAGACCTGTACCGGACATCGGAACCAAAATATGAGCCCGATACCATTACTTTCTAACTCATTTTCATTTTAATTTCACATATCATTTTCAGATAAACAATTTCTTCCAAAAATTCCGTACTGGGGCTTGGCACCTCGGATTTCGATTTCGGGAATACGCTTAGGTCCCATATTTTCCTACGAACCCTCCGGGACTGTCATATCATGGGTCCGAGTCCGTTTACCCAAAATGTTGACCAAAGTCAACTATATCAATATTTTTATCAAAATTCATAGTTTTTAACACAAAGTTCATATATTTCCACATAAAAACTTTCCGGCTTCGCGCCCGGACTGCGCATGCAAATTGAGGTGACCAAATAAGAGGTTTTCAAGGCCTCGAAAGCACGAAGAAAGGGAGAATTACGGTGATGACCCTTTGGGTCGTCAAAAAAAATACTAATTTTTTAAAAACTAAAAGCTAAATGTGTTAAAATGACTATTTTTTGTGATTTTTATTTAATAATTGCATTAAACTTATGCAATTAAATTCTAATTGGAAATAAGACTTAAAAATGCTATGTAATGAAGATTTAGGTATTTTTCTATAATTTTAAAATATTAAAAATGCATGAAAATGCATCTAAATGCAAACAATTAACTAACAAAAAAATTCCTACAAATTCTATGAAAATTTAAAACAATTAAGAAAAAATATATTGTGAATTTTGTAAGAGTATTTTAGTTGGATAAAAGTTACATGCTTATAAAATCGATATATTATACTGAAACTTCAATATATTATGTTGGAATATTTTTCGGATTTTGGACAATATTTTGTGTTGACAAATGTAATACGATTCCAAAAGGTCGAATTGCATTACATTACACCAGTTGGATTCGAACTATCTAGTTGAAAATTAATATTAGCTCTGAAAATGACTTGGAATCTGCCTGCTCCATTGAATCAGATTTAAAAAAGACATGAACGGCAGGCCCCATGCTAAGTGTTTGTGACTTAATTTACCACTCCGAAAGAAAATTTATTTTTTTTAGAAGAAAAACAGAAGTCTTGCACTAGTATATACATCAATTAACTATGTCCGCTAAAATATAGACAAATTAAAAACAATGAAATGTTTTATGAAAATTTCTCAAAAAAAATTACCTAATGTTTTCGCTTCGATTAGGATTTCCTTCGATTTTAGACTTTTTCCTTTAAAAAAATGGAAAACTTACGGAAATGTCCCATATAACTTTCAATTTACCAACCTCTAGCCAATATTTCAAAAATCGAAACAAACAAGAATTTTTTTAATGAATATAGTTGAAAATCATTGAAAACATATAAATAAGTCAATATACAAAATTTGAGGAAGATTAGAGGTGATTTGGACTGGTTTTGTATCAGGATTTATAACTAAATCGATGTCAAAAAATTCTTCTATGACACATGTATCAAACATGTATCATGTATGTATCTCACACACAGATATACATGGATATACATGTGATATAAATCGAAAAAAATATGATACATATGTGATACACAGTGTGATACACGTATCATTTTTTTCATATTCAGTTTTTACTTGGAATTTTCAATTCAAACCACCTCTAAACTTCACCAAATCTCCCAAAACTGAAATTCAAGCTCCTTAAGATATACTCAATCTATTCTAATAGCACCCACTCAAAAAAAAGTAAATATTTAATATTTTTTTGCTACAAATATCTAATTGACCATTTTATTAAGTGACTAATTTTTGTAATAAATTATTTTTAAACGAACATTGCTGGTAATTTCCCTTAAAAAAAATATACTTTATGGTTGTGGGCCCAAAAGTTGGGATGAAGAGCCCAAATCAAACTAATCTTTCCAGATTCATTGGAACCTACTTTTCTTGCTCTCTATCCTCCACCTCAGATTTAGCTCATACAATGCAGCCACTAAAGTTTCTAAACATATCTTCTTCCATCTATTACACACTCAAAAAAGGTGTTATTTTAATGTTAAAAAAAATGAATTTTGGAATTAAGTTTAATAGCACAATTTCAGATTTTAAGGAGAATAAAAAGTCATTTTTTAATTTTACATGCAACTTGACACGATTTTGTAGTAAGTTTCAGCATATATACTTGTTAAAAATGATTGATACGCTTCTTTATTTAGAGATTATTTCATTTTCAAATTTCAATTTATTCTTATTGACATGTACAGTGACATGATTTGTTGCAAGTTTAACATTTTATGTACAAAAACATATTTTTGTTATTTATGTGGTTGTAAGAGTATTTTGTTAAAAGTGAATTCGAATTTTTAAAATATTTATTTTGTAACAAATTTATAAGAGTTCCATCTAAAACGGAACAATGAGAGATTATAAGTTTTGTATTGAGATTATTGTTCTTAATTCTTTCCCATGAATGAACTATTTCCTTTTTGTTAAATTTCATATTTAGTCGCACAATAATAATAGTATATTTATTATAATTTTACAAGTGGGATCTAGATAAAATAGTGTGTATATATGCTTATTCCTACCTTGTGCAATTGGGAAGACTAGTTCAATAGATCCTCGACTCAAAATAAAAATATTACACAAGCAATCACAATATAATAAAGAAAGAAATACAATAGTAAAAAAGTCAAAGAAACAGTAACACTGATAAAATAATAAAAAAAACCGAATAATAAAATCTATGAATATAAAAATACAAAGATAACAATATTATTGTTAAATGAAAGGAAAGACACTCGACTAGTACCACAAGTAAGAAAAAGAAAGCAAATGGGAGTAATAATAAATATTACTATCATTGTACTTATCCTTAATAATCCAAATAATTATCCTTTATAATCCACATAATCTAATACTGCCTTAAATTTGGACACAAAATCAAAGGAGCAACTATAAATACGAAAGAAGTGGAACAGCCAAAACCAAATTCACATGTTTACAATTTCAGGCAAGTCAAACAAAGAAACCACTAATTTTGCCTGAAGAATCTTTCTCTTTTATAAGAATAAAATTTTGATTTTTATTTTCCCCTTCATTTTCTCTCTCCTTTTTCTAATTCTTAGCCACTTGTTAAAAATTATGCATGCATGTAATTAAATGTGCTTTTTATGTTGTCTCATTTTCAGACGTTACAAGTGTGTGATGATTCTATTCTTCATGTGATATGTGTAGTACTCCTTCTGTTTGTTTAGCTGATTTTGTATCACTACATAAAGTCCAAAAGTTGGTATGTTTGTACATTTTTTCATCTTTTTCTGATTAATGGGGTGGTGGGGTTTGGTTTGTTATGAAAAAGATAAAAAATTTCAATAAATTCCAAATTTTGATTCTTGGGTTTTGGTTGTAGTTATTATTTGTATATGTTCACTTGTGTTATTTCTCTTGATTCTTGAATTTGTGGCTGAGAAAGTATATCCCTTGAGCTGGGAAGTGTTGGGGTTCTTTTTCCTACTGATGGCAAGTGATTTTTCTTTTTTTTTTGTGTGGTTGTGTGTGATTTTCCTTGAAGGGGGGAATGCTACTTTTAATATTTTATTTTGAGGGATTTGATGAAATTTTTTGTTTTCTGTTCATTAACTGGTGGAATTCGGTTTGCAGTTGAGTGAATTGTCTCTTTTGTAGCATTTTTTATCAACAAGGACACAGAGAGTATTGGATCAGTGTTTGTGACTTTGTTCTGCTATTTGAAGAACAGGAGGAGAAGCTTACACAGTATAGTTTTTTTCTTACCTCCTTTCTCTTTATCATTTATATTTCTCTTAAACAGTATAATGTTCTATGAGACCAAAATAAAGGCAGCTCGGTCCACTAAGCTTGCGCTATTCAGGTTCCATTGAAGAGCCGGACCACAAGGTTTATTGTCCGCAGTCTTACCCTGCATTTCTGCTAGAGTCTATTTCCACGGCTCGAACCCTTGACTTCCTGGTATTGTGACAGCAATCTTACCAATTACGCCAAGGCTCCCTTTCGTTCTATGAGTCCATTTGGAGTATAATTTAGATTTATCTTGCTAATTTAAAAGAAGGTTGCATTATTCACACCAACATGGCTGATACTACCTAGTTATCTAAACAATGTTTTCCTTTCTATTTAATAAGTGCTTAAAAAATATCAGGGGGTGTGATTCCACATTATCAAAGATGATATGAGCAATTAGAGTCTAGCTAAATTTTAGATGATTTTAGCTAATGTATTAGATTAAGCGGTGTGATTCTCCCTTTTCTTCTATGTTTAGCATACACTCCAATTTAGTTAAGCGCGTAGCTCGGACTCTCCAAAAATGTCTCCGGTTACATGTCGGATCCTCCAAAAATAGTATATTTTTGGAGGATCCGACACGGGTGCGACGATTTTTTGGGAGAATCCGCGCAACATAGCCCATAGGTCTGCTTCCTAGAAACTTCCTGAAATTCCAGGTAAGAATCTTTTTCGTCGGGTTGTGATGGTATGCTGCTGAAAGTGTTGTTTGAAATTTATGTTTCTATTTCCGTACATGTGCATACTAAAGCGAGACGAATGGATTCTTCAAGAAATGGTTAGTTAATGGGGCATATAAATGTATTTCTGTTTTCTAGGTCAGGGAAAATGGTGATGAGAACCGTCGATCTTCGCTCTGACACAGTCACTAAACCAACTGAAGCCATGCGGAACGCGATGGCCAATGCTGAAGTAGATGACGATGTATTGGGTTATGATCCAACTGCCCAACGCCTTGAAGCCGAGATAGCAAGGATAATGGGCAAAGAAGCAGGGCTATTTGTTCCTTCAGGCACTATGGGCAACCTTATCAGTGTGCTGACTCATTGCCAAATTAGAGGCAGTGAAATTATTCTTGGTGATTATTCGCATATCCATATTTATGAAAATGGAGGCATTGCCACTCTCGGAGGTGTTCATCCGAGGACAGTAAAGAACAATGAAGATGGAACAATGGATCTTGATCTAATTGAAGCTGCAATCCGAGATCCTAGATTTGAGATATGTTACCCGACCACTAGGCTGATCTGCTTGGAGAATTCACATGCACAGTAAGAATATTCCTCACCATATAACTGTTTGTACAGCTACCTTCAAATTGGTGCATTATCTGGTTATAGTGCACAGGGCATCCCTTGTTCACATAGTGTAGGGGGAAAGGCCGCACCCCAAAGGATGTGATGTAGACTTCCTAATCTAATGCAAGCATTAGTGGCTGCTTCCACGGCTCGAACCCGTGACCTATACGTCACACAGAGACATCTTTACCGTTGCACCATGGCTCGAACTCGTGACCTATAAGTGCATTATCTGGTTATGCTATCAGATTTTGCTAGTTTTGGTTAGAGGTGTGTATATATAGTATATTGGAACCTGCCATAACAACTATGCCTCAATTCCAATCAAGTTCGGGTCAGCTATATGATCCTTACTATTCGTGCCACTTCATTTAAGCCCATCTTATTCTAATATTATTAAAAAAAGATTAGTTTCTCTAGCATTAGAAGTTCTGTGCATTTTCTATTGGCATATGGATCTCTAACAAGATAAAAAGACTCCTACCAAATTTTGGACGTGAAATAACCATACTAACAGGACGAGAACTTAATCTCAACTAATTGGTATCGCCTAAGTGACATAGAACATGACCAAACCATCTCAAGTAATCTTTCCTACTTGTACCTTCTGTCAAATGTGGTTATTGTGTCATTGAACCACACACAATGACACTTATGAGTTATTTTTTAGACTCTTGTCCTCCAAATACTGCATTGTAATGAAATCCTGAACTACTTCCTTCAACTCTTGGACCTTGCCTGCAACTATTACGCTGTTGTCATTCCATGCTATCCATCGAAGCATGAATATGATAGAAAGAAGGGAGGAATTAATGACCGGTATTCAATTTTCTTCGATATTTCTTATAATTAAATTAAACTCTTTCCTTAATGTAGAATAGATCCTGTGACTTTTCTCGTATTTATATCATCAATCTGACTGGTGTGGACAAAAGCTATGAAGTTGAGGAAGTTTACAATTTAGCCTGATATTTATGGATTCCTGAAAAAAATTGACTTTATTGGATATCCTAAGGGGTTGTTGTGTTACTGGAGTCGTTTCTAAATGATTCAATAATTCCTCATGGCGTAATATGAGAAAAAATTTAGTTTGCTCCTCAAGCTTACATACTCAGGTGAATCATGAAAAGCTCCCAGGCTGTCCTTTAGAGGTTGTAGCAAAAATACCGCACAGCCTTCAATTCAAGTAGTGCTTTTTGTTTTGTACACTCTGCTTCATAGTTTTTGTTTTAAAAAATGATTTCATATATCTGAGGATCAAGTCAGAAAACTTAGTTTAGTTGCTTAATTGTCTTTTTTTGTTGCTCTAGTCAGTTTGAGTATTGACTCTCTTTTATAATGCAAGTTCATAACCAACAACATTCTATGAGTGCAGCTCAGGAGGCAGATGCCTTTCTGCAGAGTATACAGACAAAGTCGGAGAGCTAGCAAAGAAGTATGGTCTGAAGCTTCACATTGATGGAGCTCGTATATTCAATGCATCAGTTGTGAGTACACCATTTTCTTCTTGTTATGAGACAACCTTTTGTCTGGAGTCAGTCAATAATGCTACCCTGAGTCAGATGAATCTTCAAATTAGAGTAATTTTCAGTAGTTTCAGTAAAGAATATTGTAATCTAGTTCAAAGATATATGAGCTGCTTTTTATGGACATATAAGTACTTGGATTTTTTAGAGTATCATAGGAGTCTAAACTTAGAGTTGTCCAAAATTACTTTTAAGGGCATCTACGTTTGTCCTTCTGTAAGCATTCTTTTTTATATTCATCGAGATTAACTGGATTAATCTGTCTTGTAGGCACTTGGAGTGCCTGTTCATAGACTTGTACGGGCTGCTGATTCAGTTTCGGTAAGTGATATTTTAGTCAAAGATCTTAGATAACTTTCTCTTCGTTGTCTCTCGTTGTTTCCGCTCCATTTTTTGAGTAAGGGACTGCAACATTTTATTTATAACATGATATCTTAAAGGAGAAAAAAAAAAGATATATTCTATGCCTCAAGGCTGTAACATATGACAAGTTTGTTAGTGTATCGTTTCCGAATTTCAGCTCATTTAAGAGTCTGTGCAGGTATGCTTATCAAAAGGTCTTGGTGCTCCAGTCGGGTCTGTGGTTGTTGGTTCGAAGAGCTTCATTGCCAAGGTGCGTATGCTTTTACATAAAGATTTTATCTGTTCCTTGCCAGAAGAAACTGTCGCCTAGCTCGTTGTTTCCTTCGGTTTCTAGGCGAAAATTCTGAGGAAGACTCTAGGCGGTGGAATGAGGCAGGTTGGTGTCCTTTGTGCTGCTGCTTTTATCGCTTTTCAAGAGAATCTTGTTAAGCTGGAAGGAGATCACAAAAATGCTAAGATTTTGGCTGGTAATATTTTCTCCGTTCGATAAGGTTTATTTAACCAACTTTATTCATTTGTCTAATGTCCCTTTGCTTCTCAGAGGAACTTAACAAAATCAAAGGGCTGAAAGTTGATATTGCTGCCGTAGAGACTAACATTGTAAGTTGACTCATCATAAATGATGCCTAACTTCTTCTTTTTTAATTTAAAAAATGATGCTTAGTTTTAACAGCCAATACTTATATTGGAAGTATGTACGATTTTAGTCCGACGAATTATTCTTGTCCACTCACAGTTATAGCAGCCTGACATAGATCAAAAAGCTAACCCGGCTACCCCCTCTCCCCAAAGACAACTATCTCACCCTGCTCGTAGTTCAATCGAGTTCAGACTTAACCCCCTAAAGACAACTATCTCACCGTGCTCATAGTTCAATCGAGTTCAGACTTATCCCCTAAAAATAGATGAATCCAGTGATACAAGACTTTGCATTAGCCAATACTTCTATTCCATTCAAAACTTTGCAATTGAAAAACAACCTTCATAATGTTGGGCTAAGACGGCCCAAAGATACTTTTTAGCATGGTGTGATATTATCCGCTTTGGGTCAAGCCCGCACAGTTCTCCCCAAAAGACCTCACACCATTAAGAATATCCAACTCCTTATAAATAGCTTATTTTTCTTTTCTACTTTCCATGTGGGACTTTGTTCACACTTCACACACTCCCAACAATTTCTCCCTTGAACTAAGTTCCACATGATCCATCACCGTTGTTGTGTATGCGTCTTTAAAGCTATGGGTAAAGGTAGTAAACCGGTCCATAGACGGGCAAAAGCACTAAGCCAGGCCCTACGCCATCACTTTGCCATCTCCGTACTCGTCTCGCCAAACCATTGGCTCTAATACCAGTTGTTGCGTTAAATCAGCCCAAATATACTCTTATTTTTCTTGTCCTCTTTGGATCAAGCCCGCACGGTTTTTCCCAAAAGGCCTCACTCCATTAAGAGTATCCAACTCCCTGTATGTAGCTTATTTTTCTTTTCTACTTTCCATGTGGGACTTTGTTCATTCACTCCCAACACATAAAGCTAACATCAAATTGACAAGAAGGAAGAAATGGCTCTTGGCTGGCGATGTCTTTTCTATGTAATGAATCTATCCTCTCTAGTAATCCAACAAAATCAGACAGACGTATATCACTTCACCAATGTAAAATTTTCTTGTAGCTCATGGGAGCAAAGATCACATTAAGATTCTTTTTCTATCATCAGGTATATTGTGATATACTGAAGGGGTCAAAGATAAGCGAAACAGAGATGTGCAAGACTTTGGAACAACATGGTTTACTTATACTACCAGAAGGGCCACAGAGGTGCGCTCTCCCCAAGCACGTCTATTTATTTCCTAGATAGTTTATGTGCACTAATGAGCTCATTTGGAGTTCACCAACTAGTGAGAAATTTAGTAGCATGCATGTTCAAGAGGTACAAACACTTGGATTATTACACCAATAGTTGCAACATATGCCGATACATGTGGGCACCTCTATCTTTTCCTCTCTTGATGACAATCTTTTGTATAATTGTGATGGTTATATGATACCAATAGCATTAGGTACTCGACTAGTTTTTTGTAGTACTCAAACTTTCATTTGTTGGTATAGTGAATATATACATTTGTTAAATAAACGTATCTTGATAGTAACTTTCAGAACATGATCCTATAATTTACAAATCAAGCCCTTGCGAGATTTTCAGCATCTCTTAAGAAAATGTTGGGAACTTCTATTGCAGAATCAGATTTGTTATTCATCACCAGATTTCAGAAAATGATGTGCACTATGCAGCGTTGTGCGTTCAGGTAAGAAGTTTTTGAGTTCAAGTATCGACGTTAACTAATGACTAGCCAAATATTCTTCATTTTTCTGTTTGGTTAAATATCTGCAGCGAGCTTTGTCAGGAGTGGCCGAAGAAAATGGTGGCAAGTAACAGTTTATGACCGGTTACTGACATGATCGATCCCCGTCTTTAAGAAGATATTCCATTTTCCGTGGCATCAAAACCTTTATCATGTTCATATGTTAGAAGCTCTTCCAAATGCTATATGGAAGGCCAGTTTAATTTGAAAATTTGGTCAATCTTTTAATTTGCATTTCATGTCCTTTTAGTGATAAAAAACTTTGATATTTTCATATGTTGTGGTTGGACTAGTTTCAATACTTACTGCAATGCTAATAGACAAACAACTTCTCCTTCGAAATTTTTATTTTTGCCCTTGTATTTATCTTTTAATAACCATTAGTTTGTAGACCTGAACATCTAGTTCATATTTTTTCTTGGGCTTGTGTGAGAGTTTTCGAGGGAACCTTGGTGTAACTGGTAAAGTTGTTGTTACGTGACCAACGTGTGACATGTTCAAGCCGTGGAAACAAGCTCTTTCAAAAATGCAAGGTAAGGCTACATACAATAGATCCTTGTGACTCGGCCTTTTTTTAGACCCGGCCAAAGGTCTATGCCCAAACCTCTCATTAAATGATGACCACTCACGAATCCCCACCGTATGGGGCAAAATCTGGCTCACCCAGTCACGAATGTTACCGACCAGCGAAAGACGATCCTTCTCGACTAAAAAAGGGGGGGGGGGTGAACGACCAAATCACCAAAAAGAAATAACAGCCATTTGAGAGAAACACTTACGAGCAAAGTTCCACTCCTCAGGGAACCCGTTGGGGTTCGACACCACGTGCTACGTCCTCACATAGAATAAATTAGCCCAGAAATGGTGATTAGTTTTATCATCCATCTTCACACCATTTCCTTGGTCCCATGGTAGCGCAGGTGTATCATCATACCCCTATGAAAGCTTTGGGCGAAGAGGTGAAGCAGATATATGATAGAAATATCACGGTTGGCCAGCTCCGCGTACTTGATAAGCATGAGGAAATCTTGTATATTTACAGGGAGAGATAACTCGGGCACACACCGTGATAACGGCAAAGATCCTCTGCCCAGGAAGGAAGATGAAGTGTATAGCCGACAGCGAACGAGTACGCGTAAAATGCACAGTACCCTGGTCGATGTACCTGCATCACATTGCTACCAGCAGGGACAAGTTCCACGTGGGTCGGGATTTACCATTTAGCCCTAAATACAACGAGCGCCGCCACATCCATCTCAGAAAAGACGGGCTTAGGATCTCCATCAGGTGGGTTCTTGAAGTTTGATCTGGCTTTCCCCGAATGTGGAATTATCTCATCCACGGTAGGGAAATTCTCATCTTCTACCATGGCTGCTTCTTCTTCATGACGAGGCATGTCTACAGCCAATGCAACAGGGTCAGTGGCCCCTTCTAGAGTAGATGATACACTAGCCATTTTTTCTAATTACAAATATGAAAGATAAATACAAAGGTGAGAGAGATGACTATGTCGTAAAATGCTAAAGGAAGGAGAAAATACATACGTAGGAAACTTAAAGAAGAAGGAGAGGCTTGGGTTTTCAAATGCTCAAGAAATGCACCAGTTCAAATGAGGAACCCCATCCCTATTTATGATAATATTGGCACCCTGATCGAGATAGTCGACACCACCGTATTGATTTTTCAAAACGGCAGGGGCACAGGAAATGACATAACTTATCGGGAACATGCGCCATAATGATGCATGATGAAATGATGTCATTTCGAACTGATATAACGGTCTAATGTGGATCTTAAAGTGCCACATCACCAACTCGCCATAAAAGGGTCACTCCGCCAACATGCTCAAATTCCTCAAAATGGCAACTGGCGAAGTCCACCCATCGAGCTCGTCCAAAGGCAACCCTAACAGGCGGAGGGGCTAACTGTATGGGTCAAAAACTGATCAAGGGAGCCTCGCCTTAGAGAGGACAACTAAGAGCTTATTGGGCCAAGGTCATGCTTAAGAAGTGAGCCCAGCATACAAGGTCGAGGTCGAACATTTAGATCGACCAAAAAATAACTAGTTTAGTAATAAGATATTTTAAAGGAATATTCTCTGCACTTGTACTTTTGGTATGTAAGAGATATGTCCCATATAAGTAGGAGTAAAGAGAGAGAGAAACCGAGGTATGTAATATTTTATATGATAAGCTCTCTCTAGAAAAGTTGACTCTCAAGTAACTACAAACATTGCCTTTGTAAAAGATTCGATTTGTTGTTGGTCCCAAGCTTTCTCACATCAAATCCAAGAAAGTTTCCTATATCGCGTTTGATTGCTTTGCATTATTGTCACATAGAGAATCATCAACCTCATTGAGTATTTGGGTGAATCATTCTCTATTTACATTTATTGCCATTTGTCGTATTTATTGCTTGCCGTTATTCCCTCATTCATCCGTAACAATATCATCAAACACCCCGTCGTTATTTAATAACTTTGAGTGTAGTTTTACATTATAGACATCTATTAATCTCGGATCTCGAATTTATTGTATTTAACTAAAATTTATATATTATTATTTTATTTAATTATTTTAACGAAAAAGCTTAACACTTTTTGGTCAATAATATCCTATAAGGGTCATTTGATTCAATCGTAGGATAAACAAGAATATCCCACGGATTGAGATATTGTATGAGATTAGCTAGTCCATTTTTTATATGGAATGGTTAATACTACCATTTTAGTATAAAATTTATTTCAAGATAATATAAATAATCAAATATGAGATAAATACAATTTTAAATTCTATCTCAAAATTAATATCCATATGCCCGCAACCAAACAACCCCTAATAGCTCAAAATCCATTAAAAGATTTAAAAGGGGCCGTGGAGGATGTCGTGTCGTTCACTATTACTCCTACTAGTAATTAATTTGAACAATAAAAAAAATCGGACAAAGGTTAAATATACCCCTCTACTTTTAAATATGGTTTAGTTATACCTTTTATTATATTATTGTGCCATATATACCCCTACCGTTATACTATTGGATTATATATACCCCTACTATCATACTTTGAAACAAAAATACCTTTATTTTGGATGAAGTGACACGTGTCAGCACCAGATTAAACGAGCCATCTTCTTTTTTACCCGACCCGTTTTTAAAAAACCCACAATCGAACCCATTTTTCATTTTTTCCTGTTTTTTTTTTTTAAATTTAGTTTTAAAAAAACAAAAAATATTATGTTAATGTTTCTTATAAACTGAAAATTTATAAATCGGTTATAATAAAAAAAATCTAGTTTTTACAAATTCAAATTTTAAACTGATTTTTTTTTTATAAAAACTGATTTTTTATAAATCAGTTTTTTTACAAAATCTGATTTTGCAAATTTTCAGTTTAAAATTCAGTTTTTACAAACTGATTTTTGTAACTTTTTTTTCATTTTTTTTAAAAATCAGTTTAGAAAAACTGGAAAAAACAAATTTGTAAAATAAGAAGAAAAAATTAACATAATATTTTTGTTTTTTTGAAAACTGAATTTAAAAAAAAAGCTGGAAAAAATTAAAATTGGGTCGGGTTGTGAGTTTTTTTAAAAACGGATCGGGTAAGAAAAATGGATCGTTTAATCTTGTGCTGACACGTGATATTCCATCCAAAATAAGAGTATTTTTGTTTCAAGGTATAATAGTAAAGATATATATAACCCAATAGTATAACGTAGGGGTATGTATGACCCAATAGTATAACGAAGGTTATAAGTAACCTATATTTGAAAGTAGAGGGTATATTTGACTTTTCCGTATGAACAAAATCAAAACCTTCTCCACAACTCTGCCGCTGCGCCCTCATCCCCTATTACTCCTTCCCCACGCCAAAAAAAAAACTCTCATATATATTTTAGTCTTTGGCACTCTTCCTTTGTCTCCTTTTTCATTCCATAAGCACAGGGATTTCTATTCTGAGGTCAGTAAAGCAATCTTCAACTGTAAATATCTTTTTCTTTTTTTTTACAACATTTATTTTTGTTCTAAACTCTGCTTAATAAGTTAGTTTTGCAAACCCAGGATGTTACAGAGGCTTTATGTAGCTGATTTGAACTAAATTTTTGGTTGAGGTGTGATTTTTATTCATTAAATGTTATTTTGTTGTTCTGATTTTTAGTTTGCTCTGTTTTTGCTTGTATGCTAAAACAAAATGTTCCTAGTGTTGCACTGAACATTTTCTGTGACAGTTACTTGTTCTTTCTGTTCCATTTTTAAAAATTTATTTCTTTTTCTTTTCACCTTTTCTTTTTTCTTTCAGTTTTACTAGTCATACATTTTTGGGTGAGGTGGAGGCAGATATGTTTTTACCTATTTTTTCGCTCTTATTTATTTGTTTTTTTATTGAAGGCCTAGCCCTAAGAAAAAAAAATTGCTTGGTATTGGAATGAAATGGTCTTTGATAGAGCGGAAATGGATAAGAGGACTCATATAGAGAAGCCGGGGCGAAGCCAGGAATTTCGCAAAGGGTGCTCAATAATGTACATGTATGAAAATTAAGTTTGAGCTATATACACAACATGATATTTTGACAAAGGGGTTTCAACTGACCACTGTATGTGGTTATGCTACTACTTAGAAAGGGAACCTTGGTGCAACAATAAGAGTTTCCGATGTGTGATCAGGTCGTTAATGGTTTAAGCCGCGTAAATAACCTCTTGTAGAAATGAGAGGTGAATATGCATAAATAAGAAGTAGTATTGGCCGGCCCACGGACCCCCCGCATAAGCGGAACTTAGTGCACTGGACTGCACTTTATATAGCGGACCTTAGCTAATTTAGGATTAAGGATAGTCGATAGATTTAGTTTGGATCAGGGGAAGGAAGGGGAAAGGAGAAGTAGAGGTTCAGAAACATGGAAAGTTTTCGAACTGTCTTCAATTTAAAGACAGTGAGGAGTGACGGCCTCCATGTTTGCTGTGTCTTAGGAGCTAAAATTTTAGGTTTCTAAAAATTTATTCCTTCTCTAATGTCAGAACTGCTCTGGATATCATTTGTTATTGATGGTTTGCCAAAATTTCGGAGGAATTTAAAATGTTGCTATAATGCCAAAGCTGTAATCAATCTTCCGGCTTGAGCTGCACTTTTATAAAGATCTTACATTCTTAGTGCCTATGAGTTGTCCAAATACATGTCTTTATATTTAACTTTCTCTGATGCGGCGCTTGCTGTTACCCAGCCTTTATCATTCACCTTAGCGATGATTTTACAGTCTTTTGGTACTTACTTAAAGTGTATTAGGCTATAAAAGGATCAGCTTCATATTTAGGAGGAGTAGGTGTGACATTGCAGGAGGGGCTGCTGTCAACTCTTAACAAGTATTCCATATAACACTAGTGTTTTTCCTTCAATTGTGTCTCTACTAGGGTAAGTATGCTTATGGAAATAGAATTTGGAATAAATACATGAAGTCTAGCTTTCACTTCATCTATTCCTAAATTTAATCTTTTTTTTGGGTGTGTGTGTGTGTGTGTGTTTGAGGGGGGGGGGGGGGGGATTATTGGTTCATATCTACTTGCAACTTGATCTTAATAAAAGTTTATTCCTAAGATTAATCATTAAGTAATAGGAGATAAAAATGTACATTTTGAACTTGACAAGGAGTAAATAAGAAGGGGGCTTTGGTTCGATTAAAGGTAGCACAATGATATGTGTTGTAGGTGCACATCACGGGTTCAAGTCTTACTGGTGAATCAAGTTAAGTATTTAAGTTGAGAAGGATAGAGGACATACCCATTATCCACCAAGTTTCGAAGCTGAAATACAACAAAATTCACGGTTATCATAAAAACTAAGATTGGCCAAAGTCGTGATTTTCTTTTGCATTATGAATTTAGAAAGTAATGAGCTTGTGAAAGATAAATAAGATCCATCTCACTTTCCTCTTAGGGGTTGATTTTGGTTGATTATTTCTATAGTTTACAAGGTTTAGGAGTAGTTTCCTCCATGCAAGATCTGTTGTTTGCCTGATATGGTGGCTGGTTTGGGTCGCTAAGATTATTCTTTTCAGGAAAATTCAGGTCAACCATAGCTTTGATCACAAGGTAGGTATAGCAGAGTTCGTTTGCAATTGGATTAGTTTTTTGACGGACAATTGTGCTGTCATGCATGAGGGGTGACCTATCTGTGTATGAATTTTCTTCAGTGATTACTTAAAAAGCAGCTCATCATATCTGAGACCTAATACTGATATTTCTGCTGTTTTATGCAGGGTAATTCAAGTTTAAATTACAGCGTACCTCTTTCAGCGTTCTGTGTTCGAGACCTTTAGTAAAATGGGCCTCCAACTTCCTTCAACAAGTGGAAGTATAATATTATTTCCATCATGTAAGAATTATGTAAACTGAGGTAGTTTCCACGTGTTGCCCTAGTGATATCCTTGCTTTGTCTTCATTGTCTCCAACTTCCACCATCAAGATCTCCAAACAGCCCAACATGCTCCTTTGTATTTTAATTTTTGATAAAGCGAATCCACATGTTAAAGCCAAATCAAGATTTTTTGGAGCTCATCTTTACATTCACCTCTATCTATTGGTCACTTCTCATGATCTTCTTATTATATACTTTAGGTAGAGGATGATATTTCTGTATTTCGTCTTATGTTTGTTTACCGTTTTGATTTCTCACCAATTTTGTTGTATTTACCTTTTAGCCGATCCTAAATGGTTTGGGTATGAGGCATAGATTGAAATGTTGTCTTCTCCTTTTCTAATCCCTGGCAATTATTATATTGCGCGCTTTCAAAACGAAAATGCATGTAGATACCGTATTTTAAAAAATTAAAATTAAAATGCATGTAGATACCATATTTTAAAAAATTAAAATTATAATGCATGTAGATTATGTGGTCCAGTGGAGGCAGCTAGGCTTATTATCTTTGCACAATTGATTTCCTTCCCAAAGTTGATTATCTGTTGCTAGTTTGATTGTAAACAGTAGGCCGCCTTAGTAACATACCTTACTAAATGTTCAGAATATTTAAGAAGATGGAGATAGTTGAGTCCATTCTGAACCTTCCCGTGCAAGATCCACCTGGTGAAGACTTCTCAGCATCTGATTTGAGTTGGACCAAGGTCGGAAATGTAGAACGTTATGATGATGTTGCCCTTATTCTTTATGATCGAGTTGATGCATTTATCATTGGAGAGTGTTGTAACGTGGAATTCCCGACAAGGTTTCACATTGAAAGGGGAAGGAAAAGAAGCAGAGGCAGCTTAAAGGATTATAAGCATGATGACTATTTGGAGTACAGGCTGTAAGTGCTTCAACAATTTCAGGATATATCATTTGCTATCTTCTACTCTCTTATTTTTTTCGGAAATGAATAATGTGGAGGGTCTGCGTACGTACTATACTCTCCAGATCCCACTTTGTGGTTTACTGGGTCGTTGTTGTTGTATTGAATAATGTGGAGGGTCATGCTGACCTCTTTCTTTGTTCTACTAGTTTTAACAGTAAACTATGTGTTCATGAGAACATTTTGTTATTTGATCCCTTGGTGGATTAATTTAGGTATGAACTTCTGAACTAATGGACCTCAAGATGGAGATACCTTCGTAAATATTTGACTCTTGGAGGAGAGCACATGGAGAATCAAGGACGTTGAACTTTCCTGTTTTTGGACAAAACAAAAAATGAACTTAAATGGCTAACTATGAGGATTTTGCTTAATTTAAACGCGATTCATGATGGAGGATGAGGCGATGTTCAGTAATTCTTAGTAATTTTTTAGCGTACCAGTAAATTTAAGCTTCTTAAGTTTACTTTATGTAACAAAGTTTTATGTCCAATTTATTTTGGTAAATTCTCAATGTCTTGTAATTAGTTTAAAGGACATATCATTATCCTGTATCAGCCATTCAAGTATTTAGACATCGTTGGGGTTGAAGCTTAATAACGTTGTCTATGTCTAATCAAAGATAGCTCAAAAAGTTGGCATTTTTTTAAATCTAGTTGGAGTCCAGTATTGAAAGTGGATTGCTACTGTCTCGAAAAAGCTGTTGTTGGTCTTGATTTTTTGTGAATGTAAGGTGTGATTAACCTTTACCAAGGGTAAAGCATTCTCTCTTATTCCTCCACTTATCTTTCTTCTCGCCTCCACCTCCACATCTAGAGGAAACTGGATTTAATTCTTCCATGTAATGATCTTAGGCCTTGGATATAGATTCCTTGAGGTTTACAGGGATTCTAGATGATATGATCTCATCCTTGAGGTTTCTTGATTAAAAAAAAATAAAAAAATATACTCTGAAGCAGTGTTATTAAAAGCGCTCGCTACAGCGCTAAAAGCGTGTAGCGAGGCGAAGCGATGCTCTAACGCCACAAAGGGCAGTGTGGCGATGCGATCCAGAATAGCGAGGGCAACAGCTGCTGTGGCGAGTGGCGAGGCGAGGCGCGAGGCGCTGTGTAGCGACACTATTTTGAAAATACAGCTAATTAAACACAGCAGCTTTGATAAAACGCAGCAGTCGACAAATTAGGGTTTTGGTGCTCCATCATCTTCTTCTTCCAGCCTCTGCGAGTGCCCAGGTATGTTCTTCACTTCTTCTTTCTTCTTTCTTCTTTCTTCCTTCTTCCTTCTTCCTTCTTCTTTTCTCTTTCTGGACTCGACATACATCACAGGCTCTGTTTTTTCTCTCTCTGTTTTTTCTTTCTTCCTTCTTCTTCTCTTTCAGTCTCTGTTTTTCACTTTTTTTTTTCTTTCTTCTTTCTTCTTTTCTCTTTCACAGTCTCGACCAGACTCTCTGTTTTTTCTTTCTCTCTGTTTTTTCTTTCTTCCTTCTTCTCTTTCACAGTCTCGACTCTCGACCATGCTCTGTTTTTCAGTTTTTTTTTTCTTTCTTCTTTTTTTTTTTCACAGTCAGCAGTCTCGACCAGAACCAACAGTACAGTGCTCTGTTTTAGACACCAGCACTGTCCAGTTGCTTAAATTAACCTGCACAGATAAAACAAGAAAAATTAATCTGCAATTCTGCTAAGTTGCTTAAATTTATTTGATTTATTGCTCTATTTTTCTATAAAACAGCGCTGACAATTGAAATGGCGTCATCTATTGAGTTTTTAATTTTTAAATTGATATATTATTATTAACATATTATTGTTATTGAGTTTTTAGTGTTATATATATATATATATATATATATATATATATATATATATTATTTTTTTTATAAATTGTCGCCTCACATCAAATAGGCGAGCGCTTCGCTGCGCGCCTCTCGCCTCACTGAAGCGAGCCCTCGTCGCTATTTGTCGCCGCGCGCTATCAAAAACACTGCTCTGAAGGCCTCAGTAAATAGAAATTTCGTGACTTCTATGGAGCTAAGAAAGGAGCTGCATTGGCTCAATTTAGCATCCCATCACTTGCTTAACCAATTTGTTTTTAACTGTATAAAATGGAAATAGGTAATGACTGGAAAGGCTTCTGGAATTTACTCAGAATCCTAAATTTCTCCCAACCTTTTCCAGACCTTTGATAGCTCTATTTTTCTCATCTTTCTTTAGCAGATTTGAGCTCTACTTTTTTTCCCCCATTTTTATAAGGGAGCTTTTCAGTTCTTCTACAACCTCGAGTATGAGTCGCTTATCTTTCTTTACTTTTTTGTGGCTTCCTGAGCATTACTACCATTATGGTAAGGAAGATAATTAATTAAGATTCCTCGGTCGCCACTATATTCCCTGGAATGCTTTCGGCCGGATATGTTGCCAACACTTGACTTCTAAAGTCAAGCTAGATTTGATCAATGTCGTCTTAGGACTAAATTTTGGTGCAAAGAACAAAGTGCATAACATGTACATAAGAAGGTTTCTAACTTTCAAGTAACACATAAAAATAAAAGTATATCGGACATCCTTTTTAGTGAAATCCAATTTGACTTTTTACGGACAAAAATCATGGGGCTAAGGGAGTAACGACTAGTTGTAGCTGTTTGAAATTTCATGAACTTTAGATAATAGTAAGGGTCGACTCTTATTACAGACTATTGCAGAATAGAGCCTAGAGGGCCTCTTTTATAACTTTTCGTATAATATGAATCAGTGTTGTTAAAGGCTCCATTAAAGCACAGTTAAGCCCTGAAGCCTGGTGAATGCAGGTTGTGCAATATGCCTCGCTTAATTAGCACTTTAGTGTAGACGTCAGGGTGCTTAGGCATGTGCACCTTTACCCGTAGATTCTGTCTTTAAGGGCACAACAACATATATATAGCTTCATTATGGTTTCCGTTCTTTTGTCCAAATAATTATTCTTGGTGTTTATATTTACATTTTCTTGCATTTCTATTTTTTTTCTATATTTATGCTTTTCTTAGCTAAGCCCCTTTGGTGCTCCATCGCACTTTGGTGCTTTTTTGCTTTTGACTACACTGATATGAATTTGTAAGGTAAAATTGTTTGCAAGTTTCTCCTTCATATCTTGACATGCTGTTATTTCAGGTATTGGTGTTCCTTCGGCCCTGAAAATTATGGAGAAGGTGGCGATATTTTACCAAGCCGACGATATCGGCTTAACACTCGAAACCGAGCTGCTAGACCCCAGTCCATGAGGGGCTGCACTTGCCATTTCATAGTGAAGCGCTTGTATAGCCGTCCATCTCTTGCACTTATTGTATATAACAACAGGCGTCATGTTAACAAGTCCGGTTCTTTATGCCATGGGCCGCTTGATAGAGATGCTATTGGCCCTGGTGCAAAAAAGATTCCATACGTTTGCAATGAGATTCAACAACAAACTATGTCTATGATCTATCTTGGCATTCCAGAGAAGAATGTTTTGGAAAAACATATTGAGGGTATTCAACGTTATTGTGGTTCTGATGCGAAAGTGAATAGCCTTGCTGCTCAGTATGTCCATAAACTTGGCATGATTATCAAAAGATCTACTCATGAATTGGATCTAGATGATCAAGCTAGCATAAGATTGTGGGTCGAGCGGAATAAGAAATCTATTTTCTTTTATCAGGATACATCGGAAAATGATCCATTCATCTTAGGTATCCAAACTGACTGGCAGTTGCAACAAATGATTCGTTTTGGACATCTTAGTCTAATAGCAGTTGATTCAACATTTGGTATAAAGAAACTAAAGGTAATGAAGCATGGTGTCTCTTCCTTTTAACCTTGACAACATCACACATAGTTCTAATTTCTTAATCTACGTTTTTGCAGTATCCTTTGTGCACACTTCTTGTGTTTGATTCAAGACATCATGCCCTTCCTGTTGCTTGGGTCGTCACCCGCACAATTGCCAAGCCTGACGTGAGTAAATGGATGAAAGCTCTTCATGAACGTGTCCGTGCTGTCGATCCAACATGGAAGGTCAATGGTTTCCTAATCGACGATGCTGCAGCAGAAATTGAGCCTATAAGGTAAAATTTTTGTGGTCTACTATTTCTCTATGTCAAGTTCATCACATAGTTCTATAACAGATTTACTTGATCTTGATGTCTTTTCAGGGAGGTATTTTCATGTCCGGTCCTATTTTCACTTTGGCGTATTCGTAGATCATGGTTCAGAAATATCATCAAGAAATGTACTAATATTGAAGTTCAAAGAGAGATATTTAAGCGTCTAGGTGACACAGTGTACAGCATTTGGGATGGAAGTGATCCTTTTGTTGCTTTAGAAGAACTTTCTCAAGATTTTGTTGATCAAACGGCCTTCTTGCAATATTTTAAAGCCACTTGGGTGCCTAAATTTGGTTAGATCATCTCTCCGGTTTGTTATATGGTTTTTTCACCTTGCAAAAAATTCTGTTTCAAAGAAAGAAGAAAAAGAACATCTAAGCCATCATACACAAAATAAATAAATTAGATGGAATCCATATAACGTTACTATATTTAAAGTATTTTTTTGGAATCTTTTTCTATCTTTTTCCTGTATTTCCCTGTAATTTTTGTATTTTCATAATACAGAAATGTGGCTTACTACAACGAGAACGTTACCTCTTGCGAGCCAGGAAGCATCTGGTGCAATAGAAGCATATCATGTCAAGTTGAAAGTCAGACTATATGATGATTCACATCTTGGGGCATTCCAGAGAGTTGATTGGTTAGTTCACAAATTGACAACTGAGTTACACTCCAGTTACTGGCTTGACCGATATGCAGATGAAAGTGATTCTTTCCAAAATGTGAAGGAGGAGTACATTGGCACCACATCCTGGCATCGAGCTCTGCAAATTCCTGATGATGCTGTGACCTTGGATAACAAGGATAACTCCTTTGCAAAAGTTTTGAGCCAGAAAGACAACAGTAAAACACACCTAGTTTGGAATCCTGGATCAGAATTTGCCCATTGTGATTGTGAATGGTCAATGCAAGGAAATATGTGCAAGCATATTATTAAAGTCAATATGATATGTGGGAATCTTCAATCATATCGACCTTCTATGGCATTTCAATCATTTCATGAGGTTCTAGTGAGTCTAACGAGAAAACCGGTGGATGATTCAATGGCACTCGATCTGTCAACAGCATGGACACACCAGATGCTTGATCAAATTCGGAAGCTAGTTGAGCTAAACCAGTCTCATGATATTGGCACCATAGTAAATAATATGCCTTTGAGATGGGTCGCTAAAAAGGGCAGAACATCTGTTGGCAGACCTTCAGCTATTGCTCTCCCCTCCAGCGCCAACAACAGTTTAATTTGTTCAACTGCTAAAAAGAATCGAAAGAGGAAGAGGTTATCAAGAATACGATGATCTCTTGTGGAGGGCAGAAATATCTCCGCAGGAACTATGCATTGGTGCTGTTCTTGGTCCACCATGCAGCTATCAGCACTAGCCGCTTCATTTGGTAATGGCTATTCTGCCCTTTATGTTTTCATTCATGACTGGGGGCTTGATTTTGGTTTTATTATAACCAGCATGATGTTGCCACCTTCTGTTGACTCGATGGATGCCAATATTATCCAGCATATCGAACTTCTGACTCAACTTTAAAGAATTTAGAACTCTGATCTGTTCGAAGAATTCAATTGAATAAGGAATTATGAACTACTGATTACTTGCTTGGCATGATATTTTTCAAAAAGATTCTATCCTTTAGTCCTCAAAATTTTACTTTTCATTAAATGGTATGGTTTGTGTATTAAGTGAAAAATTCTATATTCTCACATCCCGTCTCTTTTAATATAATAGTAATAGTTTTATCAGTTAATGGAATCTGAAAGAAAAGTAGCCCCTGAATTTTTTTTGCATTTTTCTGATTTATGAAAAAATTGTTGAATGAGTTACTTAATCAGCAGCTATCATGTCCTCTTTTTTATACTTCCAACTGCTTGTTGCTATTGGTTTCTGTTCTCCGCTTCCCCTTCAGCATTTGCTGTTAGGTGAAGCCAATCTTGTGTTATTCTTGATACCAAAATCTATCTTGTTTGTCGTTGTTTGTGTAGGCTAACCAGACGGAAAGAAATACAAGGTTGATTCATTATGTTTAGAGGCAGCTCTAACTTTCCGCTCTCTTCAACTGGTGCTCAACAATTACTAGATGCATTTGATGCTTGGTTTTTTGATAGCCGAGCAAGTTCCATGAAAAGTCCAGATACCGTTATCCACATTCATACCTTTTTCACTGGGTACGGAATAATCCTTGTTGGGAACAAATGGAGCAGTCACACCACAGACAAGAATCATCAATAGACCCAAGGCATGTACGGTACCAATCAGAAACTACCAGGACTCTCTCCTTTTTGTCTTTGGATGTCCTTGTATGCCTTTTATTTGCAATAATTTGTTCATGATACAATGTACGTATGTTGTATATGGGCTTTCCAATGATTCAGTTGAGGAAACAGCAGGTCTAATCAGGTGACCACATTGATTTAGACAACTTTTTCTTGGTTTAATGAATTTCCTGTCTGGATTGGATTGTCTGCAAGCGGAAAGTCATGAAGCTTTTGTTTGGTAATGTAGATGAATATGTTAGCAGTACAATTGTATTGAGGATTGTATAATGTAATGACATGGCTGTGTCGCTGTCATACTGCCAGTGGAGTCTATAAATCTGAGAAGAAAGCAGTTGGCAACTTTCACATTGTTTTGTACCCTTGCTTCTGTGGTATGGCATTGTACCATAAGCTGTAGCTAACACTTGCAGCAAGCAGTAGGTGTTGGTTAAGCAGCCAAAGGTTGCAGGACTACTTCAGTGTTTAGAGTACGAAGGTCAAAGTATTTTAATATTGACAGCAAATTTGTATATTCATTCTGAAATTATTTCAATTAGGATTTCAACTTAAGAAACATTGTTCTAATTTAACATTTTGTCTGCTTTATTTTTTAGGTTACTTGTAGTCATCTTTTAGCTGACTTGATATTATGAAAGTTCTTTACAATCGTAATCTATAGAAGTGAAAACGTCTTAAATAAATTTAGTATGGGCATATATTATTTTTTTTAAAGTTTTTTTCTCTATGAA
Source organism: Nicotiana benthamiana (assembly GCA_034376525.1). Lineage (NCBI taxonomy): Eukaryota > Viridiplantae > Streptophyta > Magnoliopsida > Solanales > Solanaceae > Nicotiana > Nicotiana benthamiana. The sequence continues at coordinate 68,295,084 of CM067336.1, forward strand.
ATTTCTGTGGTACTTTTAGCCGTAGAGAATAGTTTCTCCAAGAAATATTTTCTTCCGAAAGGGAAAAACTCGTTGCTTGTAGGTAAAAATAGTATGTTTTTATATCTTAACTACGTATTATTGATCAATTACTTCAATGCACATCTAAATATTGATGTTAACCTTTTCCTTAACAATATGGTCAAATCAGTGGGTATATTTTTTGGGCAACGAGAATATCAACAACATTTAGCCTTTTGCCAAATTAAGAAGTACTTCAAGCCTAGAAAAAACAGTAGATCCAGTCCACCGATCAACTAGCTGATCATCTTCGGCGCACGTTAGCAAACGTCGCCGAGCTCAGAATCTATGGCGAGGGGCGGTGGTCGAGGCAGAGGTAGACCGCGAAAAACCCAAATCGACAGTTTCGACAAGCTCAACCATCTCATCTCGGAGAAAAATTGACAGACGGAAACACAGAGCCCCAATGCCGAAACCCTAATTTCCACTGACACTCCACCGGTGGCAGTACAAGAGGAGGGCTTTACAAAAGAGCCAGAGAGCGACAACGTAACACTGAAGCAAGCAGAGAATGAAGTCCAGACAAACACTGTGGAACCACCCCAGCACCCACAACTGACATGCAACCAGAAACAGTACCGGCGGAACAACCAAAGCAAGATGCGAAGAAAAGCTGGACATCTCTTTTCCAAAACAACCGATGTGCGACCCACGGAATGGCCCTTGACTATATACCGCCATAGATTGTGGATGGTCAGACTGTTGTCCAACTGGAAAAGTCGGAAGTGGAAGAAGAGGAAGCAAAATGGAGACGAGCACTAGTGGTATATTTTATTGGAGACAGCCCGGGATTCAATGCGATGAAAAGATTCATCAACCATCAGTGGTCTCATGTACCAGAACCAGAACTCTTCTATCATGACGAAGGTTACTACATCCCCCAAATTCCGTGAGGTAGCTGATGCTAAGGAGGTCCTGTGTGCAGGTCCCTACACTTTAGGCAACAAACCAATGATCCTCAAACAGTGGACTCCAGACTTCGACTTCACCGAGGAATTCCCTACAGAAATACCTTTATGGGTGAAATTTCCACGCCTCCCAATGGCCTGCTGGGGGATGAGATCCCTTAGCAGAATAGCAAGTGTTTTGGGCAAACCTATTTTTGCAGATGAGTGCACTACAAAGCAGACAAGAATATCTTATGCCAGAATGCTCATTGAGGTAATTGTTACTAAGTCATTGTCGAATGAGATTTGGGTAATGGACCCGACTGGGAGGAAATTCTTACAAGAGGTTGTATACGAATGGAAGCCAGCTTACTCGAGAAATGTCAAACCATTGGACATAATTGTGCAGTCCAGCCAAGTACAACACCTAAACATCCAACAAAAGTCTGGAAACCAAAGCCAGTTCAAGAATGGCAAACCAAAATCCAGGGCCAAAAAATGACACTACCACTACAAACCCCAAACAAGGAGGGACAGGATGCGATTGAGACAAGTGGAAAAAAGACGAATGGAGAGAGCAGAGATAAAGGTAAACAAATTCAGGCCGGCACTTACAATTTCCAATTTCCCCCCTTTATCTCCCATACCAGTTAGTAACAGGTTTGAAGCAATGGTAAGAGACCCTCCAAGGCAGGGAGGTGGATCAAAATCAATCTGATGAAGTGGCTAATCTGGAATATAAGGGGTGTAAATAAAAAGTACAAACAGAAAGTAGTTAGGGACTATATTAGACAAAACAATATAAGCCTAGTAGGACTAGTAGAAACCAAAGTAAAACAACCACATGCTAGCAGAATTGCCAACCTGCTAGCACCTGGATGGGAAATCAGTACTAACTATCGCTCAGCAGAAAGAGGAAGATTATGGATCATCTAGAATCCACAGGTGTTCATTGTGAACATCATAATGGAGGAAAGCCGGCTCATTCACAGCAAAATAACCAGTAAGATGAGGGATTTCTCATGCTTCTTAACAGTAGTATATGGTTTCAATGGGCAGGACCAGAGGAAAACACTATGGGAAAGTTTACACACACTGTCTATATCTATGCAAGAACCCTGGGTTGTGGCAGGTGATTTCAATGCAATGCTCAGTCACAATGATAGACAATCCTCCAAACTGGTTAGACTACCAGAAATCCAGGAGTTCAACCAATGCATCCAACAAGCTAACCTATCTGAACTACCCTGGAAAGGGGACTACTATACTTGGACAAACAAACAAACTGGGGATGACAGGGTATGCAGCAGATTAGACAAGAGTCTTTGGCCATTATGAATGAAGGACCAAATGGAACCATGTGATTACTGACTATGGTCTTCCCCTCATCTCAGATCACAACCCCATGACACTGACCATAACAACAGATACCAGGACAGGCAAGAAAGGTTTCAAATTCTTCAATGTGTGGGCAGAGCATGTTGACTTCCAGCAGATAGTGCATACAACATGGCAGCAGGGGAATACAAACAATATGAGTGAGATCTGGGCTACACTCAAGACTCTAAAAAGCCAGCTAAAGTACCTTAACACTAAAGACTTCCAAACCATACCACAAAGAATAGAACACTGCAAAGAAAGCCTGAAGTCAATACAGAGCCAAATGCAACAATCCTATAATGACAGCCTACAGAAAAGAGAGAAGGAACTGACTATTGAACTGGAAAAGTGGATTATGATTGAAGAGAGCATCCTACAACAGAAATCAAGAGCCAAATGGATCAAGCTGGGAGACTCCAACTCTAAATATTTCTCTGCAGTAATGAAGGATAGAGCACATCCCAACCACATTTCAGAATTAACCAATGACAGAGGTATTAAAATTACCTCCCCTGAGGATATCAAAGAATAAGTCACAAAATTTTACAAGCAACTGATGGGCTCCACAACTACCAACTTACCAGCAATAAACCAGATGTACATGTCTAAAGGCCCAAGATTGACACAACAACAAAGGAGGGACTTATGTGCTGAGGTAACTGAGGAGGAAATAACTAAGAGTCTCAAGGCAATAGGGGGTGACAAAGCTCCAGGGATAGATGGCTACAATGCTGTCTTCTTCAAGAAGAGCTGGAACACCATAGGTAGCCAAATCACCACTGCCATCCAACACTTCTTCACTACTGCCAAGATGTTCAAGCCAATCAACTGTGCCACTCTCACCCTCATCCCTAAAACACACAACCCTACCACTGTTAAGGAATATAGGCTCATTGCCTGCTGCACATTTTGTACAAAATCATCTCCAAAATACTGGCCAACAGACTGCAAAAAATTATGCCTAGCATCATCAATGAAGCACAGGCAGGTTTCATACCAGGCAGGAAGATCCAAGACAACATCATACTTGCTCATGAACTAATCAAAAGCTATAATAGGAAACATGTGTCTCCCAGATGTATGATCAAAATAGACCTCCAGAAAGCCTATGACTCTGTGGAATGGGTGTTCCTTCAACATGTAATGGAACAAACTGGTTTTCCGAGTACCTTCACAAACTGGATAAGGGAGTGCATATCTACAGCCAGCTTCTCAGTCCTTGTAAATGGGGAGGCAACTAAACCATTCCCTGCTGCAAGAGGACTGAGACAGGGGGACCCTATATCCCCCTTCCTCTTTGCACTGGCCATGGAGTATCTCAGCAGATCCTGTAACTCACTGTCAGACAATCCAGACTTCAAATTCCACCCCAGATGTAAAAAACTAGGCATTACACACCTCTGTTTTGCGGATGACCTGCTACTCTTTACCAGAGGAGACACCAGCTCTGTATTAGCCATAGCAAACTGCCTTTCCCACTTCTCAGCTGCCTTGGACTCAAAGCCAACCTAAACAAAAGCTCTGTCTATTTTGGAGGGGTACCAGAAGCCACACAACATCAGATTCTTGCTATGCTGGGTTATGAATATGGCCAGCTGCCATTCAGGTACTTAGGAGTTCCCTTGTCTACAAAAAAACTCACCTTAATGCAATGGCAACCCCTGGTGGACAGGATCACAGCCAGAATTACCTCTTGGACAGCCAAAACACTATCTTACTCTGGCAGAATCCAACTAGTTCAAGCAGTAATATTTGGAATCCAATCTTACTAGGCACAGTTATTTATCTTCCCTGCTAAAGTGCTGAAAATGATAGAGGGAATCTGCAGAAGCTTCATATGGTCAGGAACAAACACAGTGACAAAGAAAGCATATATCTCATGGGACAGAATGTGTAACCCAAAGTCAGTGGGTGGCTGGAACATCATCAACCTAAAGCTGTGGAACAAGGCAGCCATTGCCAAGGCATGTTGGGACCTTGCACACAAGAAAGATAAACTGTGGATCATATGGATATCAACCTACTACATCAAAGACAAAAACTTGGAATCTGTCCAACCCCCTGCCCAGGCCAGTTGGATGGTCAGGAAACTCATCCAATCCAAAGAGACATTGATGAATGTACAGCATTGGAAGAACAAGCGTGTAACTGTGAAACATCTATATCAATCACAACTCCAACAACTGCCAAGAATGCCATGGAAGAATCTGATTATCCTCAATGGTGCCAGACCAAGAGCCACATTCCACTTCTGGCTTGCCCTACAAAACAGACTGCCCACCAAAGACATACTGCAGAATTAGGGCATGACTTGTGAAACAAACTGTACCCTGTGTCAACACCCACTGGAGACAAGAGATCACCTCTTGGCTCACTGCCCAACCACAATAGACCTATGGAAGAGAGTGATGCAATGGCTGCAGCAACCCTTTTGTCCAGCAAATGACCGGGATCAACACCTACAGTGGCTACTGCACCATGCCAAAGGCAGAACAAGCAAGGCATCAACTTTCAAAATGGTAGCTGCAGAGGTAACCTATGCAATATGGATGGAAAGGAATACCAGGCTGTTCAACAACACAGCAAGATGCAACTCCAACATTCTGAGAGAGATAGTATATATATGTAATCTAAGAGGCACTCCACGAATCAGACAATACCTAGAACACCTTCATATATAGAAAATGAAGACAGTGTAGTCCCATTTTGTAGAGCAATTTTTGAGTGATGCCTTAAGATAGTCAGCTTCGAGAATAGCTAGACTACGATTTTGTAATGATTTCCACTTTGGTGATTAATAAATACTCTTAATTACCAAAAAAAAAAAAAATGGTCAAATCACTATGTTTATACCATGCATGGTATTCTTTGTACTTGTCATATCTCATTTACTTTTACACCCAATCAAAAATTAGAAAAATATTCATTAAATCACTTCTCTTAGTAAAATGTTTTCACAAAAAAAAAAAAAAAAACTTTTGGAAGACATTTACCTCCATTCAAAATGTACAGGAATACTTTATTCAGCTCTCTTTTGCCCCTCTAAACATGGGGGCAGGTTTTAATTTGGCTTTCGCCGAATGTTGGAAGGTGTAGTAAAAGAGCTTTAGTTACATACATTGAGAGCGTGAAAAAGTTGTACTTTATCAGTGTAATATAACTTACTATAGCAGGTTATTACCCGATTCTGGTAAAGACTGAGGTTAATCCACGATTTCAAGGAGATGGTTGTACAATTACAAAGAAGTGAATCTAGAACTTACATTTGACGGGTGTAACCTTCAAATTTTTACCATGAATGCATTACCATTTAGAAATTATAAATTAAAATTAGTTTTTTTGCTTATAATGTTAATAATTTATAACACACACACATATATATATACATCAAAAATATTCGGGATCATTGTACTATGCTACATGACACACTGCTGTTACTATTAATTATATTAATTTTTTGTGATGACAAAAAGGAAATAAAGGATTTCAATGTGTTATATTTAGAAATTTTGAATGAATAAATCAAACAAAAAAAGAAAAAAAAGACTTAATTAAAACAACAAGAAGGGACACTAGACATGCCTACAAACTGAGAATTGAACATCTAATAAAAGAAGGTGCCCTAAATATTTATTGCACTATGAAATTTTTTGAGCTTGGTTGCACACATATATATTTAAGATATTTTAAAAAATATAAAATAAATATATATGGTATAAAGAGAGGAGCATGGGTGCATGTACCCCATGCTCCAATATATACATACGCCTCTAGGTAAACATGGATGGATGTACCTTATCCTTAGTGGTTAAATATGTATGTATAAATAACAAGAAAAATAAAAATATTAGGTATAAATTTAAATAATGACACGTTTATTATTATCGTAAGTTTTTCATCTATTTCCTTCTTTAAATATTGACAGAACTTGTGAAGAATATGTGCATACATCGTTGTTGATATGTAACAATTACTATTAATTAAGATGGTCACTGAATTGAAGTTAGTTGCCATATATAAAGACCATTTATATCACTTTTTTGATATTTGGACTTAGAAATTAATGAATCACTGGTATTCTGACAGGTCTCAAAAATAGTATGTCGTACTTTTTTGTTGTTTTATGCCATAAATAGTATTTTAAGAGTGGAACGGAGTTAGACTGTGGATTCCAGGACTCGGCGAAATTTCCTTAAAATAGTCCTGCACTACAGTGCTATTAATTATTTTGCCTAATTTTAATAAAGATTTATACAAATACATGCATGAAATTAATTTTTTAAGCCAAAAAGTAAAATGAAAGTAAATATTTAGAAGGGAGAACATGCCAAAAATGGAGAATAGAAACTAGAAATTAACAGACATGGATGTGTGCTGGTGGCGATGGTGGTGGTGGGTGTGGCTAGTGATAGTAGTGATTGGTGGTGGATGGTGTCAAGGGCGGAGCTATTCTTGTCCGAGGGGTTGACACCCCTTCACCAGAAAATAACACTACCTAAATAGATATTTTTTTTAAAAAAATTGAATATATACAAGGGGTTGACAACCCTTGACATAAAATTTTTTATTTTGACACCCCTTTATATAATTTCTGACTTCGCCACTGGATGGTGGTGTTTATTGATGGTGGAAGTTGTTTAGTTAGAAGCGGATCCATTTAAATTTAATGGATTCAAACTTACATTGAATTTCTCATATTGTTAAAACTATGAGTTTGTTATGAAATAATATAAGAACAACTAGAATAATGCAAGAACAAGAACAATATAGAGAGAATAGGGAGAGAGAGTATTCTTATTGATACTTTGAGATTGTTAGGGATGATTTACAATGGTAGAAGACCCCTTTATTTATTAGCATTTGTTTCAATAGAATTTTTACTCTGTAGAGCAATTAGTAAGCAAATATTATATAAATAATAGTATTTTTGATTTATTACAAAAAGAGCAAATTCATTTCCATACATAGCATATTTTAAAAATAATATGTTACCACGAGATTTTTTGTTTTTTAAACTGACCCATGATTTAAGGGATCATCTGTTAGAGCTTAAAAGTTTCTCATATTCAACAAAAATCTCAACACTATAGAAATTATTTATCCACTAATCTCTCTACCATTACGAACCCAAAAATTCCTCCCTTTTCTTTCTTTTTTTTTTTTCAAAATTGTAGGGACCATGAGAAGGTTTCTTTATTATGCCTTTTCAAAACATGGCATTTGAAAGTCTCATGGAGTTGGAAATTTTTTTATATTGATGCACAACATACCAATATCTTACGTAATTTTATTGTGCAGTAAAATGTATTTGATGCCTATGTTATATATTTTTTATAGTGTATCAAGTTGTTTATTTGATGTATATTTATGAGTTGAGCATATATATATATATATATATATATATATATATATATATATATATATATATATATATATATATATATATAACCTAGGACCTAGAATCCGATATTTTTACCTTATATAATACTCCTGTGTTCTAAATGATATTTATTTCAATTTAAATATGTATAAAATGTATACGCATGAAATAATCAAGACTTATAAAATTATCTACTCAAAGCAATTTTCACTGTAAAGCATACAAAAACGTGACAAAATTATTCCAGTATTATTACATGTATCATACTTGCAAATTATGTGTAAGATATATATGTTAAATTCTAACAATTTGAAATTATGTTAACTAGTATACAATAATTGGTATATTCATGCTCTGTGTAAGATATAAAATACTTATACTAGAATATACCATAAATATTTTTTCTAATAAAAAACTTGTGCATATATCCAGCATATATATTTAATATATTTGTAAAAAATCTACAGTATAAAACTTAGTATATACTATCATTAAAAATTTAAATATTCAAACATGAAAAAAAAAAACATAAACCAAAAAAATATAAACTACGGAATTAGTTGGGTTGGGGATTATTAAAGAACACATGCTTAGGAGATAAATAAGGAACAAATCCTTAAGTTAATAAGCTGCATGATTTTAGGCATATGATTAGGGTTTAAGTTTTGGTTGGATCTGCTATATAAGGAAATATTTTATGGCTAATATTGGTATTCTAAGTTTGCTGCTAAAAATATGTATTATGTTTTTAAAAAGTTAGACATATATATATATATATATATATATATATATATATATATATATATATATATATATATCCCTTTGTTATAAATAGAACTCTAATTAGAGTGAATGTCTATCTTATAGAAGAGTTTTACTTTGAGGCTAAGTCTTTTCTATGCCTATAAATAGAGGGGTCTTACCCCATTGTAAACCATCCCAAAGTATTAATAAGAATACTCCTCTCTCTACTTTTCTCTCTATTGTTCTTGTTCTTGTATTATTGTTCTTGTTCTTATATTATTTCATAACACGTTATCAGCACGAGACTCTACCGTCTCAAGAATCCTCTTGAAGAAAATTAAGGTATTTCCCTTTTTCCGAATTTGGTTTTAATTATGTCTGATATTATGAAAAGAAAGTTCGTTGCCCTTGAAATTTCGGGCAAGAACTATATGACATGGGTGTTGGATGCTGAAATCCACTTAGATGCTATGGGTCTTGGAGATGCCATTAAAGACAGAGATAAAGCATCCACCCAAGACTGTGCTAAGGCCTTGATTTTCTTGCGCCATCACCTTGATGAAGGTTTGAAAATTGAATATCTCACAGTCAAAGATCCACTCATCTTGTAGAACGGCTTAAAGGAGAGATATGAAAACCTGAAGTTGGTCACTCTGCCACAAGCACGATATGATTGGGCTCATCTGAGGCTCCAAGACTTTAAGTCTGTTTCTGAATATAATTCTGCAATGTTCAGAATTACTTCTAAATTAAAACTCTGTGGAGATAATATCTCTGATTATGATATGCTTGAGAAAACGTTTACAACGTTTCATGCCTCCAATATGGTACTGCAACAACAGTACAGAGAGAAAAGTTTCAAAAAGTACTCTGAACTGATTTCTCTTCTCCGTGTGGCTGAGCGAAACAATGACCTGCTCCTGAGAAATCACGAAAATCGACCCACTGGGTCTACACCATTGCCTGAAGCAGATAAGGTGTATTCTCATTATGCCAAGCATGGAAAAGGCCATGGATCTAGTCATGATCGTGGTCGTAATCGGGGTCATAGCCGTGGACGTAGACAAGGAAGAAATTTCCCTGATGTCCGTCACCCCCCAAAGAGAAATAACCACCAAAAGCAGAAACGGGATTATGAGAATCCAAAGGCAAATAGTTCAGAAATTATATATTATCGTTGCGGTGGAAAAGGGCACTGGTCAAAAGCTTGCCATGTACCAAGACATTTGGTTGATCTTTATCAAGCATCTCTAAAGAATAAAGGCCCTGAAACAAATTTTGTCTCTGACGACAATTTTGACATCACCCACCTGGATGTGGCAGACTTCTTTGAGCAACCCGAGGGAAAAATAGACCACTTAATCGGTGATGGATATGTGATGAAGGATGATGGAATTGTTTGATTTTATTTTACTTATTTGTATTAGTTAGTGAATAAACTAATAGTCATTAGTATCAGCTCGTATTAGTTAGTTTATGATATAATGTTAGTATTAGTTCTTTAGAATGTTTCAATATGCTTAAATTTCAAAGATATTTTTATTTTTCAGTAGAGTTAATCGACTAACCTAACAGTTAGTCGATTATCTAATATTTCGCATTAAAACTGGATTTTTTCGCAAGCTAAGATAGTCGACTATCTGATTTAGATAGTCGACTAACCTGATGACTGTTTACTAAGTTAGTCGACTATCAACTTAGTTAGTCGACTAACTAATATTTCGCATTAAAACTGGATTTTTCCGCAAGGCAAGATAGTCGACTATCTGATTTAGATAGTCGACTAACCTAATGACTGCTTCCCAAGATAGTCGACTATCAACTAAGATAGTCGAATAACCTCAGCAGATTTTGAAAATATTGTTTAAATGTGAAACAAACGGATTGAATTTGTTTATTCTCATGTTCATGTATTTCTTTTGTATGTCAAACCATGGAAAAGCAAATATGGATATCTCACAAAGCAAGCTTGAATCAAATATTTGTTTAGTTGATTCATGTACTACACATACGATACTCAAAGAAAAGAAATATTTCTCTCAACGAAGTATGTGTAAGGCAGATGTTACTACAATCTCTGGTAGTAGTAAATTGACTGAAGGCTCCGGAAGAGCAACTATAACTCTGCCTAGAGGAACAATGTTTATCATAGAGAATGCAATGTTCTCCTCCAAGTCTAAGAGAAACTTGTTGAGTTTTAAAGATATACGCCGGAATGGCTATCATATTGAGACAATAGATGAGAATAATCTTGAATATCTCATCATTACAAAGAATGTCTCTGGCCAAAAGAGGGTTATTGAGAAATTCCCGTCTTTATCTTGTGGCCTGTATTGGACAAAAATTAGTGCAATTGAGGCACATTCAACAGTAAACTAAAAGGTTACTGATTCCAATACTTTTGTACTTTGGCATGATCGATTGGGACACCCTGGATCAATCATGATGAGACGGATTATAGAAAGCTCATATGGGCATCCGTTAAAGAATTTCAAGATTCTTTTAATTAATGAATTTTCTTGCACTTCTTGTTATCAAGGCAAGTTAATTACAAGACCATCACCAACAAAGGTTGGGACTGAGTCACCTACGTTTTTGGAACGTATACAAGGGGACATTTGTGGACCTATTCACCCACCTCGTGGGCCTTTTAGATATTTTATGGTCCTAATAGACGCATCCTGTAGATGGTCTCATGTGTGCCTGTTGTCATCATGCAACCTTGCGTTTGCAAAACAAATGGCACAAATAATTCGACTACGAGCATAATTTCCTGATAATCCAATCAAGTCTATTAGACTGGATAATGCTGCTAAGTTTTCATCCCAAGCATTTAATGATTATTGCTTATCAATTGGGATAAAAGTGGAACATTCTGTAGCTTATGTTCACACTCAAAACGGTCTTGCAGAATCTTTAATTAAACGCCTGCAGTTGATTGCAAGATCATTACTCATGAAAACGAGGCTGCTCACTTCGGTATGGGGTCACGCCATTTTGCATGCAGCAATGCTAATTCGTCTCAGACCGACGAATTATCACAAATATTCCCCGTTGCAATTGGTTTTGGGTCATGAACCCAATATATCCCATTTAAGAATCTTTGGATGCGCAGTATATGTGCCTATAGCACCTCCATGCCACACCAAAATGGGTCCGCAAAGAAGGTTAGGAATATATGTTGGGTTTTAATCGCCCTCCATTATTCGCTACCTCGAAACATTGACAGGGGATTTGTTCACTGCACGATTTGCAGACTGTCAATTTGATGAGACACTTTTCCCAAAATTAGGGGGAGAAGTTGGTGAAACCAAACGGGAAATTTTGTGAAAAAATGCATCATTATCTCATCTTGATCCACGTACCTCTATTTGTGAAAAAAAGGTGCAAAAGATTATCCATTTGCAAAGAATAGCAAATCAAATGCCTGACGCATTTACGGACTTGAAAAGGATAACAAAATCCCACATCCCCGCGGAGAATGTTCCAATCCGTATTGATGTCCCTGTTGGACAATCATCTAGTGTCATATCCAATGAGTCGAATGCATGCCTGAAGTGTGGCAAGCGATTAGGTTCCAAAGATCGAAATCCCAGAAAGAGGAAAGCAAACGATCAAAATGACACTACGAAAGAATCTCATGAGGAAATTCATGATTTAATAAACTCTGAGATTCATGAAGAATCCTTTGAGCCCGAGACTCAGGAAAATATCCATAAATCCAATCGATATTGAGGCAAATTTTAATCGAGTGGATATAGTGGTGGATTATGCCTTTGCGTTTAATGTCGCATCTAGCATTATGCAAGAAAATGAGGATCTTGAACCTCAATCTGTTGGAGAATGTCGAAAAAGACATGATTGGCCAAAATGGCAAGAAGCAATCCAATCAGAATTGAATTCACTAGCAAAACGTGAAGTTTTTGGCCCTATAGTTGACACACCTAATGGTGTTAAGCCTGTTGGCTATAAATGGGTCTTTGTACGCAAGAGAAATGAGAAAAACGAGGTACAAAGATATAAGGCACGCCTTGTTGCACAAGGATTTTCTCAAATGCCTGGTGTCGATTATGAAGAGACATATTCGCCTGTAATGGATGCCATAACTTTTCGTTATCTCATTAGTTTTGTTGTCCTTGAAAATCTTGACATGCATTTAAGGGATGTGGTTACTGCCTATCTTTATGGCTCACTTGATAATGAGATATACATGAAAATTCCCGAGGGACTCAAAATGCCAAACGCTCATAATTCAAAGTCTCGGGAAATGTTTTCAATCAAATTGCAAAGATCCTTGTATGGTCTAAAGCAATCAGGACGAATGTGGTATAATCGTCTTAGTGAGTATTTGTTAAAAGAAGGCTATATAAATGATGCCATTTGCCCATGTGTTTTTATAAAGAAAACAACATCGGAATTTGTTGTACTTGCCGTATATGTCGATGACATAAACCTTATTGGAACCCCCATAGAACTCCAAAAGGCAATTGATTATCTAAAGAATGAATTCGAGATGAAAGATCTCGGAAAGACAAAATTATGTCTTGGTTTGCAAATTGAATATTTGGCAAACGGAATTTTTGTTCATCAATCTACCTATATAGAAAAGGTACTGAAACGGTTTTATATGGATGGAGCACATCCTTTAAGTACTCCGATGGTTGATCACTTGATGTGAATAAAGATCCATTCCGACCGCAAGAAAGGAATGAAGAGCTACTTGGTCCTGAAGTACCATATCTTAGTGCAATTGGCGCACTAATGTACCTTTCAAATACTACAAGGCCTGACATAACCTTTTCAATTAATGTCTTAGCAAGGTATAGCTCGACTCCCACAAGGAGACATTGGAATGGGATCAAACATATATTGCGGTACCTAAAAGGGACTACCGATATGGGCTTATTTTATGGCAATAATTGCAGTCCTGATCTTGTTGGTTATGCTGATGCTGGATATTTTTCCGACCCACACAAGGCTCGATCTCAAACAGGTTATGTGTTTACCTGTGGAGGCACCGCCATATCTTGGCGATCGACTAAGCAATCAATTGTGGCTACTTCATCTAATCATGCCGAGATAATCGCTATTCATGAAGCAAGCGGGGAGTGTGTGTGGTTGAGGTCTATCATACATCATATTCAAGACAAATGTGGTTTGAAGTGTAACAAACTACCCACGACTTTGTATGAAGACAATGCAGCATGTATAGCTCAATTGAAGGGAGGATTCATAAAAGGAGATAGAACAAAGCATATTTCACCAAAGTTATTTTTCACACATGATCTTCAAAAGAATGGTGATATCAATGTGCAACAGATCCGTTCAAGCGATAATGTGGCTGATTTGTTCACAAAATCTCTACCAACGTCAACCTTCAAGAAGCTGGTTCACAAGATCGGAATGCGAAAACTCAAGGATATGAATTGATGCTCTTTTCAGGGGGAGTTAATGCGCGTTGCACTCTTTTTCCCTTACAAGGTTTTGTCCCACTGGGTTTTCCTTGCAAGGTTTTTAACGAGGCAACCAATAGGCGCATATTCAAACATGACTTTTTCCTTTTCTTTAATTTTTTCCCATTGGGTTTTGTTTTAGTTAAGGTTTTAACGAGGCACATTATTGAATAGACATTCAAGGGGGAGTGTTATAAATAGAACTCTAATTAGAGTGAATGTCTATCTTATAGAAGAGTTTTACTTTGAGGCTAAGTCTTTTCTATGCCTATAAATAGAGGGGTCTTATCCCATTGTAAACCATCCCAAAGTATTAATAAGAATACTCCTCTCTCTACTTTTCTCTCTATTGTTCTTGTTCTTGTATTATTATTCTTGTTCTTATATTATTTCATAACACCCTTCAAATTTTACATATATTAATTATACTCAATGTTGAAAATTATGTGTTCCATAAACTCTAGGTTCCATCCGCCTTTGGTTTAGTCATAGTGGTTCACAATTGTGGAGTAAGTGGTGATGGCGGCGGGGCTGTGGAGTGGTTGATAGTCATGGACATGTAAAGAAAGAGCTACAATTTCAATTTTAAGGGTTTTGGATTTTGGAACGATAACTTCAATTGTTAATAATTGGATTTTAAATTTAAAATTTGTGCAGTTAAATTTCTCTATAACAGTCTTGTTTGTTTCGGATATTTTTGGTTGTTATTATAGTAAAGTATTGTTATATAGAGAACATATATTACAGTCAGACCTGTCTATAACAGCATCTCTATATATCATAACATCCTTTCATGTTATATTATAATATATGTTCTCTATAAAAGCACCTCGTTATAACAACTAAAATTATCCGGAACAAACGAGTCTGTTATAGAGAGGTTTGACTATAAAACATGACAGGAAAGTTGGTTCTGAAAAAAGATTGGCTTTTATAATGGAGTGTTGTTATAGAGAGGTCTGACTGTACACAATTAATGAACTTTTTAACACAAATATATTTTTTGAGCAAAAGCTACTGAATTTTCTCTTATCAGTATCCAGGCTACTAGCTCCCATGGGCGGAGCTAGAGGGCCAGTACCGGGTTCGGCCAAACCCAGTAGCTTTGGTTCGAACCCTGTATTTGTCTTAAAAAAATTATTAAATATATATAATTATTAGTTTAGAACCCAATAACTTAAAACAATTAAAATCTCGAACCCATAAACTTAAAATTCTGGCTCCGTCTCTGCAAGCTCTGCTCCTGTCGATCTATCTGGTGGTGAAGTTTGTTGGTGTCGGTGGTTGTACGATGGTGCACCGTGCATGGTTAGTGACAATGATAATTGCCAGTGTCAATAAATAGAGTACTCATATAAATTTTTAACTGAGAGCATCTTAATAATATTAAAATTCGGTACAAGATTGAAATAATGCAAACTTATTAAGAGCTAATAAGTGATTATAAAAAAACATACACTTAAATAGGCTAACATTTGAATGATCTAACCTCCATTAGGTACAAATAAATAGGGCGCTATTCACAATTTTTGTCCATTCAAGCTGTCGTGGAAGTAAATAATGGTCAGCAGATTTGCTCAAACTTGTAATCTCAAAGGAACTATAATAATGATAACAGTTGCGTTGATTTTTATATCATTAATTAATGCACTTTAATTGTTATATATAGCATATCATATGCTTTATTTCTGTATTATATATTAAATATATATCAAGGTAGACTAGTTATAAATTCATAGAGAGTTATCTGATATTACACCCAAAGTAAGTTTAGTCATTTATAAAGTAGATGCAAATATTGAATCTATGTATGATAAAGTTGAGAGTTTGGCATTAGCGGGTATGAGCAGGGATAAAGGTAGGACCCAAGAAGTATTGAGAAAGGTGATTAGGAAAGGCGTAGCACATCTGGAGATTACCAAGGATGTGACCCTTGGTAGAAGAGTGTGGAGATTGAGGATTAAGGTAGAAGGATAGTAGATAGTCGAGCATGTCCCTTTTCTTTCTCAATCTGATAGTATTAGTGTTAGTATGGTATCCTTTTATTCTTAGATTGCGATTAGTATCTATTGTTTGATTGATATCGTTGCTTTGCTTCCTTAATATCTTCTTGTTGTTGCTATTGCTTCTTTTCTTCTTTTCTTTAGCTGATGGTGGATCGGAAACAACCTCTCTACCTTTCTAGGGTCGGGATAAGGTTGCTTACACTTTACCTAGGACTATCAAATTTGGCTGAAGCCCAAATGACCCGTCTAACCCGCACAACCAGCCCAAGGTTGGGCTGGTTATTGACTAACCCATTTATTGAACTTACCCCATCTTGACCCAACTCATCTCAATCCATTTAAAGTTGGGCTAATTTTTAGCTCGAATCGATCCATGAGTAACTTTGTCAAAATATCTTTAAAATAATTCCTTTCTTTTTGTTTGATACATATGACCATAGCAGAAAAAAAAAGAATCTTATTTACTAACTATACAATTCATAAACAGATAACACGTATTAAATAAAGCTTGAAAAGAGTTGGCGGGGTTGAGCTATAACCCGAACCTATCTTACTCAACCCATCATAGCCCGAGTAATTTTTGGGCGGGTCAAATGGGTTTGGCTATGATCCGAATCTTAGCCTATCTTGACCCAACTCATCTTAGCCCAAGTAACTTTTGGACGGGTCAAATGGGTTGCGCTATGACCTGAATTTTACTCCATTTTTACCCAACCCAACTTAACCCAAGTAACTTTTGAGCGGGACATTTGATCCACTCAATTATTGACTCAATCTAATTTTTCCCGCTTAAAATTGGCCCAACCTGTTCATTTGACACCCTGACTTTACCATCTCCATACTCCACTTGTGAAAATTTATTATGTTGTTACTATCATTTTGTTGTTGTGTAAAATAAAGTTATATATTGTCACTTGTCAGAGGGCAAAGAGAAATTTTCTTGGAATTAAAGGTATTTACTATGAAGTTTCCTGGAATTGTTGGCTTGTAGTTTCCCCTTATAAGTACTGGTTGTTTTCAATATTTCCAAATTTTACACGTACCCTAATAGTGAATAAAACAGTACTAGCTATATAGTAGTAGGGTTACCAGCAAAACCTAACATCGTACATACATTTTTACAACCTCAAAATAAATGCCAAAAACTTTCTCCTTTCTCACAATATATACTCTTTCCTCAAATGTCACTCTCTCACTTTCTTGCCCCCTACTAAAAGTTTGTCCTTTTTCACACACAAAAATGGATGTCTAATCTATTTTCTTGGACCAAAAACCAAAGGACATTATCTACTTTTCTCTTTTACTCACTAATTTCAGCTCTTTCTCAAGATTTCTATACAAAAAGTTTCAAAGTATTACTATAGAGAAATCCCATCTTTTGTAACTAGCCAAAATCTTCGTGGATATGCATAATGTTGTAATCTCATTAGGATATATCCTTCATTTGCTTTTCATAAGATAGAAAGAACATTTCTCCCTTATTTAGTATACTATATTTCCCATGGATTTTGTGAGAGCAAAAGTCAATGTAACTTCAAGAAATATTATTACCAGCAAAAGTACTGATCTCTCAAACACTACTGTAATTCCCTTCTCAGCTCCACCATTAAGTCGATATGAGAATCAGAAACGTCGAGATTGGAACACTTTCTGTCAATACTTAAGAAACCATCATCCGCCATTGTCGTTTTCTCTTTGCAGCAGTGTTCACGTCCTGGAATTTCTTAGGTAATGTTGAATAATATTTAATTTCAAATTTTTGAACTTATTAGTACTTCTGTTTGTTAGTATATATAATTCCTATATTTCACATGTATTTGCTAGTCAAAATAAGAATAAGATACAGTCAAACCTCTCTATAACTTCCTCTTTTGTTTCAAATATTTTTGAATATTATAGCGAATTGCTTTATAGAAATATATATTGTAACAGAACATGAAATTTGATTCCGAAAAAACTTGACCTTTATGGTGAAGTATTGTTCTATAAGTGTAGTAGTTGCGGGTTTTTCTGATCTTTAATTTGAATTAATTAAACCTACAAAAAAAATGTTCACTTTACTATCTTCTATGGAAATATACCAAGTTAGTTACTTCTCTCTATTCTGTTAATCATTTTTCCTATTATTCATGTTCTATTCAAATACTCGTTCCGTTTCAATTTATGTAAACTTATTTGGCTAGACACGAAATTAAACAAAAAATAAAATATTTTTGAACTTGTGATGTATAATGTGGTATATTTATTTTATGTGGCTATAAATCATTACATAAACATAAATAATTCTCAAATATATAAAGATATCATTTTCTTGGCACATACTAAAAAGAAAATAGAACGTACTTTTTTTGGCATTCTTTTTCACATAAATTGAAATGGAGTATCATATTTAAGTTATATGCACTAATAGTTTAATGCTTTTTTTTTCACCACCAGTATAATTAAATTTGTTATAGCAGGTTACTTACCATTTGTTTTAAGTAGTCAATCAATGTTATATATATATTAAATAGAACTACCTGATTATGTAATATATATATATATATATATATATATAGAGAACTTAAACGCTTAGATTTTCAAGAGGCCCATCCCAATTATTGTTACCGATGTTGGGCCCCCATTTATGTTGTCCACGCTCCAGAGATCTGGGCGTGAGGGGGGTGTTGAGTTGTCCCACATCGGAGGGATTTGAGGTCCTTGGTCTCCTTACATGGCTTGGGCAATCCTCACCTCATAAGCTAGCTTTTGGGGTAGGCCCAAGGTCCATTCTTATCAACTAGGTTTTCAACTTTCTCTCGATTCCGTTAGTCTTTGCTCGTATTGCTCATGTTCCATTATTTAAGTTAATTTTATTCTATTACATCAGGTAATTACTTACCATTAGTGTATAATCTCTCTTAAGCTCTTAATTAATTTCCAACAGGTACTTGGATCAGTTCGGAAAGACCAAAGTTCACAACCAATATTGCCCATTTTTCGGTGTGCTGAATCCTCCATCGCCATGCCTTTGTCCTTTAAGGCAAGCTTGGGGAAGTCTTGATGCGCTTATAGGCCGTCTTCGAGCTGCTTATGAAGAACATGGAGGAAATTCAGAAATGAATCCATTTGGAACTCGAGCAGTCAAGCTTTTCTTACGTGATGTTCGTAGTTTTCAGTCTAAGTCTAGAGGTATTAGCTATGAGAAGAAAAGGAAAAGATCAAGAAATTACCAGAAGACAGTTGAAATGGCAGAAGGTCATCAATCACATGGTGCAGGTGAACCGACTATTAATATTGTTTCTGAGTAATTTTGCCTAGACTACTTTGATTAGTTTCCATAATATAAGAAAATGATAGTTGAACAATGTATAATTCTAATAAGAATTCATGATTTTGCATGTCTTCGTTGGATTTATAAGGTGGTGTTTCAGATATAGTTTAGTACTATATATCATGATCATGTATAGTTGTTTTTTGTTATTGTTGTTATTTCTGGAACTATTTTTTTCTCTTGGATGATAGTTAAAGTGGATAAGTATAACGATGTTGTACTTTAAATTAAACTTACTTCATGTTGTTACTGTTTCTGTTAATTTATTTTATATATTATTCTTTGTTATTTAATCTGTTTAAAAAAGAATGACATATTTTATGTTTGGAAATTCTTAATTAATTTTTTATTTTACCCTAAATAATGTGCTCTTTAGCTCCTACTACTCCTTAGTCATTTAGGAACGAATCCTCCTTGATCCTTTTTACAACATTCTCGGCTGCTTTCGATCCGATTAGTCGGTAGTTCTCTTGCCATTTATTAGATCCGCTATGGAGCTAGGTTTACATCCCATATCGAGACTCCATCCGTCAATAGTGAGATACCGGCTTTCATACGAAGGAAAATCACCCGGATATGCAGTAGAGACGTGTTTATCTAACTAAACATTTCATAAGAGAAAGAAGAATCACAAATATAGGGTCAACATCAATATACTTTTTCGGTTAAAATAGTCTAATGAGAAAGTGATGGTTGTACGGGTCAAAACTTGACCTCATGATAATGAACGAAATCAACGCATTTATTAAAGCCTATTTGTAATTAATAAATGGTATGGTCATTTACTCACAAGATTGTCGAGCAGTCATCCAATTTGACGACTAAGGCCACGGTCTGGACGTCCGCACGAGGGCGTCTCCTCTAGAAGGTCCCGATCCCTAGACGTCAGCTGGCAGATTTCCTAGCTATAAATACTAAGAGAAAGAACCCTAAAGGGGAATCTGCTTCTTCTTATTCACATCTCCTTCAAAAAGAAGAGAGAATACACCATTATAAGGCTTTGAACCTCTCCACGAAGAGGCAGACCAAACCAACATCATTAATAAAAGATCTTCATCCTCCTTCCTTTGATCAATTATTGTTGTCTTTTATATTTTATTCCTCTAGTCTTTGGATTTATTACGATCTGCAATGATTGGCCCTCCATTTATTTTGATTGTTTTATGCTTCTAAAGTAAATGAAAACTTTAAGCTAAACAATTTGGCGCCGTCTGTGGGGATTTCATAGCAGAATCGGGTAGTTTATCCTTAGACCGAAAAAGGGAAAACGAACAACCTAACTCGAACAAGCCCAAATGGCATATCGGATCACAGGAATCCAAAAACCTCGAGATAAGCTTGCTTCCACATCCCCGCGTCTCCGAGCATAGGGGAGAAGAAGAAGAAGCAGATCCACCATCCCTATGGGGAAAAGAGGCCTAAGGTACCTCACCCCCTTTTCCAAACGAGATCCTGCCCAAAAGGAATGACAACATGAAAGCGTACCTCTAACCGAGACCTGTAACGGGGCAGTTCGAGCGAGCCGTTCGAAAAGACCGCAAGCGCAAGTTAGACGAGATCTAAAGCCAAAAGCAAATCCCAAGCCCCAATACGAAACGGGTTATGTGAAAAAACAAAAAGTTCAACTACGGTTGAACGTCAGCTCAGGCTACGTGCCTTTGACTTCAAATATTACAAAGATTCAACTACGGTTGAACCGGGATCCAGGCTATGCGCCTTCAAATATTACAATGGTTCAACCACGGTTGAACGGCAGTTCAGGCTATGCGCCTTCGACTCAGGCTGTGCGCCTCCAAAAATTACATCAGTTCAACTGCGGTTGAACCGGGACTCGGGCTACGTGCCTTCGACATCAAATATCATAAAGGTTCACCTACGGTTGAACTGGGACTCAGGCTACGTGCCTTCGACATCAAATATCATAAAGTCTCAACTACGGTTAAATTGGGACTCAGGCTACGTGCCTTCGACATCAAATATCATAAAGGTTCAACTACAGTTGAACTGAGACTCATGCTACGTGCCTTCGACATCAAATATCATAAAGGTTCAACTACGGTTGACTCATCTTTCGCAGCAACGGATTCTCAACTCCGATTCTACAGAGGTAAATCTCCTTTTATTCTTACACCCAATTTCCCCTTCTTTTCTCTACATAATATATTTTCTCTTCTGTTCACTTTATTTGTGGATTTTGCATTAATAGGCCCTAAACGGCATTCCCGTAGCAATTGGGGTTATGGATTTTCAGTTTATGGGGGGTAGTATGGGATCCGTAGTCAGAGAGAAAATCACCCGTTTGATTGAACAAGCTGCCAATCAAATTTTACCCCTTATTATAGTGTGTGCTTCTGGGGGGGCGCGCATGCAGGAAGGAAGTTTGAGCTTGATGCAAATGGCTAAAATATCGTCTGCTTTATATGATTATTTATTAAATAAAAAGTTATTGAACTGGGACTCAGGCTACGTTCCTTCGACATCAAATATCATAAAGGTTCAACTACGGTTGAACCGGGACTCAGGCTACGTGCCTTCAACATCAAATATCATAAAGGTTCAACTACGGTTGAACTGGGACTCGAACTACGTGCCATCAACATCAAGTATCATAAAGTATCAACTACGGTTGAACGTCAGCTCAGGCTACGTGCCTTCGACTTCAAATATTACAAAGGTTCAACTACGGTTGAACCGAGACCCAGGCTATGCGCCTTCAATTCAGGCTACGCGCCTTCAAATATTATAAAATTTCAACTACGGTTGAACGGCAACTCAGGCTATGCGCCTTCAATTCAGGCTACGCGCCTTCAAATATTTTAAAAGTTCAACTACAGTTGAACGGATACTCAGGCTATGCGCCTTCAATTCAGGCTATGCGCCTTCAAATATTATAAAAGTTCAACTACGGTTGAACGCCAACTCAGGTTACGCGCCTTTAATATTTTAAAAGTTCAACTACGGTTGAACGGCAACTCAGGCTATGCGCCTTCAATTCAGGATATGCGCCTTCAATTCAGGCTACGTGCCTTCAAATATTATAAAAGTTCGAATACAAATCAGACTAGGATTCGGGCTAGGCACTTCCACCATTATGAATTACAAACATTCAATTATGAGGCAAATCAGAACTAAGGATACACACCTCCGCCACAAAAGTCGCAAACTCAACTACGGACGAGCCCCGGGTCAAGTCAAGCGCCCCGCCGTTCAAGTAAGTACGACTGGATCAAACTAGAGAAATGACCCGCACAAAGTTCGGCCCCAGTCGAACTGCAAGGCTGTACTTCATTATCACGACCAGCAGTTCGACTAAGGCCGAGCTGGGACTAAGGATATGTACCGCCACTGCCCAAATGCGGCTACAACCCACTCCCAACAAGTGGAGGAAAGTGACGACCGAAAGCATCTATCTATGGCCGAGGCCATCTACGCCGACTTTCCTTAAGGTAAGGAATCAGTTTGACAATAGTCAAAATCACCTAACCGATTGAGACTATTAACATACCCACAAGAAAAACTCCAAAGCAAAACATTGCAAACAAGCACAAAAATATATAATGTATTCGACGCAAAACAAACGGAAAAGAAGAAAACCAAATATATTCACAATATTTACACGGGGTTACCCCCAATTAGATCTGCCCAAGGCTGGCAGAGAAAACAGAGAAAAATATAACGACTAGACAAACATTAAAAGTTTTCTTTTCACTCGACGCCCCCAGCGCCCCATTCAGCATTATCAACACCCTCGGCGCTGTCATCTCCCTCGGGCGTAGACGGATCAAAACTACAGTCGAGGCGGGCTTCACGGGCCTTTTGGCGTGCCTCCTCGTAAATGGCCTCAGATGCAACGCCAGCCTTCCACAACCGCCTATACACATCAAGCTGGGCCTCGGCATTCGTCCAAAGCTCACGAGCACGACCAAAAGCAACGGCCTGATCCCTCAGGCGCTGGTTCTCGGCCTCCAAGTCCGCAATCCGATCCGCCACAGCACGGGCATCCCGATCGCAGATGGCAATGCGCCCCTCTAACGATAGTTCTCGAAAAGCAGCTGCGACCTTCTCCAATCCACGCTCCCTTTCCTGAGCACGGTTGGTCGCCTGCAGTGCTTCAACCCTCGCTAGGGAGTCCTCTGCATGTCTCCTTGAAGTGGCAGCCTCAAACTCTAGGGTAGCCATCTGCCTGGTACAAGCCTCAATGACCTCCGCCGCTGCAGCCAGATTTTGGGGCTCCCTCTCAGCAGCCGCCCTTCTCTCACCATCCATCCCTTCGTTCGCTTGGCGGAGCTGCTCCTCAAGAGTGGTTACCCTGCTGAGGGTCTGTTGCATATGAAGCTCCCTCTGTGTTAGCTCTTCACCAGCTCCTGGTTCCGCGGGTCGTTCCTTATGCGTTCACGCAAGCCATGGCACCGGTCACGGTAACCCCAACATCCGCACAACCGTCGAACGGGCGTTAGCCCGCCTAATGCTCTCCACCTCCAGCAAAAATGCCTATGATGAACAGAGTGACAGTTAACACAAGAAGACATGCTAAGGAAGAAAACAAACTAAAATTTTGCACGTACCTTTATACTCAGGGTGGCCACCTCGCCCATCAATCCAACGTCCAAAATACCCCTTACGGACGTGCTCTCCACTTCCGAGCACATGACCCCGAAAATTCTCACCGGGTTCTCCTCCTCGAGGAGCAGGTTCAGGCCATTAGGAATCTCCAAATAACGATAATCCCCCTCGGCCTGCACGGCCGAGCGGGTATAACCCTCCTGAGCAAGACGGATGTCCTCGGGATCCATATCAGACTCCAAATCATCCCCCTCTCTTGAAACGCCCCTTCCTTCCGTCGCCCTGGAAGTTGAGGCTTCCGCCACCCGAGACGTTAAAGCGCCCACATTCGTCCCAACGTCGGCGCCTGCCATCTCCACCAAAACAGCTGTCGAGGAACTGCCTTCCTTCGAAGCAACAGGAACATAAACTTGAGTCACTGAAGCGACTATGTCACCTTGGCCTAAGCCAACTGGGGAAACCCCCACTGAGCGCTCGCCCTCTAGGGCAAGGTCCGATGCGCCCCCCTTCTCCGCCGACGGCAAAGAATCTAAACTAATCACCATCTGGAGAGCCGGGGTGAATGACACCCAGCACCGAGCCAGCGGTCTCCGTTTTTCTTCTTCATCTCCATTCGGCGATCGCTCTGCCCTAGGACGCACGACCCCAGGAGATTCATCAACTCGGGGCACGGGCCGTACCGAAGAGTCTGCAGCTGAAGACTCCACCAAATTCACCCTCGGAACTGGATGAGGCGCCGACAATGTGATCATTCTGGAAGTCGCCCCAGGCCTGCGGAAAGAAAGCTGAGAAGCCCTCCTGCGCCGTGGTCGTTCTAACCAACCAAAGAAGAAGGGTTAGACTAGACAAACTAAGGACTACGAAGAAAGAACAATAAACAGCAAACCAGATTCTCACCGGCAGCCAGCCTACGGCTATGGACCTCCCAGAAAGACGCCCACGTGCGAATCCCCGTTGTGACAGGGAGCACGGCCTAAACCCACTCGCGGATGCCAGAAAGTGGCACCGATGGCATACCTTCTGCTACGGCACAAAAAGAAGATAGTTACATATAAGCATAAAGCAGAACGTTTAACTCAAAAAAATCAAAGCCAGCGTAAAAGAAACTTACGTGCATAGTTCTACTCCTCCGGGAAGCCGGTGACGCAAGCCACCAGGTGCTCGGTCCTGATGTAGAAGAAATACTCGAAAGGACGAGTAGCGACCTCGTCATCGAGCTCTGCAATTAATCCGTCGATCTCACAAGGGACCAACCGAATCATAGTGCCATGTACCCTCTAAGGAGTGTACAAAGTGAACGCGTGACCAAGTGTAACTTCCCTCCGTGCCAACTCCGCATATTTAATCAGCATCGCCAATAATTTATAGCAGGAGGGGACGAGCTGACCAGGGCACACCCTGTAGTACCGGCAAAAGTCAACCACCAACATGGGGAGAGGAAGTCTAAATCCCATCTTGAAAGGATAGGCGTAGAAGAGGCAGTAACCTCGTGGTTGACATGCACCCTGTCGCCGCTCCTGGCCAGGACGATGTCGACAAAGCGAGGAATCTCACATTGCTCCTTCAGTTGAGAATTGCCAACTTTCCCCATCAATGGAGCCTCATCCACTTGATCTTCTCCCTCGGGGTCGGTAAAATCGATCGCCGGACTGCCGAGCAGGGAAAAAATATCGGTCACCGACGTGAACCAATCAACAGTCGAGGAATCGGTGGCTCCCACCACCGTATATGGACCCTCTGCCGTCGCAACCGCCACCAGAGCTACATCGGAATGGGAACTGCTCGTCATTATCAATATAACGAGAAGAAGATGGTAAGATTCACCGTAAAAACAAGAGAACACGAAGATCCGACGAAATTGACGGAGAATGAATCAACAAGGGATGAAAAACCAGACAATCTGAAAGCAAGAAAGGTTGTCTCTCTCAGAAATCCACTTAGACAGATATCGAAAAAGTGAGAACTGAGCAATACAATCCCTTATTTATAGGCAAAGCATTAATGACCCTCACGAATCCCAAAGGTCGCCATTAACTGCTTGATCAACCGCAAAACGGTTCAGGCCTACAGTAACGGGCACCATTATGACAGATATCATTGAACAGTCATTCAACCGTCAATCGGCACGTCCCCCATAGAACGATTATAATGACCTCAAGACACCATGGGCACGCCTCATGCGTCACCATGGACATGATGTACCCCTTACACCCAACAAATGTAATCATACTCTCTCCAACCACGCGTAAAAATGGCTACGGACATCTCCAAAGTAAAAATGGCTACGGCCATCCCTGAAATAAAAATAGTTATGGCTATCTCCAAAGTAAAAAATTGTTACGGCCATCTCCAAAATAAAAATGGCAACGACTATCTCTAAAATATAAATGGCTACGACCATCTCCAAAAATAAAATGGCTACGACCATCTCTAAAGTAAAAATGGCTACGACTATCTCCAAAACAAAAATGGCTACGGCCACCTCCCAAGTAAAAAATGGTTACGGCCATTTCCGAAGAACTAGGGGCTACGATCGCCCTCATCACGTAAACAACCACGGTGATTGGCGGAATCCGCTCATCGAGCTCGGCCTGAGAACGAACTCAATAAGCGTAGGGACTATCTGTACGGGTCAAAACTTGACCTCATGATAATGAACGAAATCAACGCATTTATTAAAGCCTATTTATAATTAATAAATGATACGTCCATTTACTCAAAAGATTGTCGAGCAGTCATCCAATTTGACGACTAAGGCCACGGCTTGGCCGTTCGCACGAGGGCCTCTCCTCTAGAAGGTCCTGATCCCTAGGCGCCAGCTGGCAGATTTCCTAACCATAAATACTAAGAGAAAGAACCCTAAAGGGGGGCCGCTCTTTTTATTCACATCTCCTTCAAAAAGAAGAGAGAATACACCATTATAATGCTCTGAACCTATCCACGGAGAGGCAGACCAAACCAACATCATTAATAAAAGATCTTCATCCTCCTCCCTTGATGTTGTCTTTTATATTTTATTCCTCAGGTCTTTGGATTTATTACGATCTACTATGATTGGCCCTCTATTTATTTTAATTATTTTATGCTTCTAAAAAATAAAAACTTTGAGCTAAACAATGGTCATAGAAATGTACATATCTAACATCACAAGTTCTAATGGTTTTTGTTATGCGCTAAAGCGCTTTTTGGTTTTCTAAACTTTGTGTTCAATCAAATTCTATCATATGATATAAAATGAAATGGATGCAGTAATATTTTCTGTAATGGATTCGTGTTTTACTTTTTGTTTTTAAAGATGAGATTAGGTTTAATGTATGACTGGTCCTATTTGCAGAGATGCAGATTTTTAACAGATGCGATCATTGCAATTCAGCTACTAATGGCATAAATCATAATGGCTAATTTTGGACATCTCATACGTACTACGTACAAATAATTGTAGTCCATGTTATTGACCCTCATTTCTTAATGCTAGTTTTCTAGCATTCTATTATTATTAATTTCTTATTCCTTCATTATGCATTTCTATCTACAGATTTCGTCCATCATTCAACCACTTAGTCCTCTAATGATTTAATGCCTATAAATGCATGAAAAATTGAGCATATTGATCGTGCTTCTAGCTTGTTCACTTTAATCTATGAATTAATGCAAAGCTCTGTGCGTTGTGATAAAGTGTGTAACCATCATATCTAAAAGATTAACCGACTAGAAAAAATATATTTTTATTTATTTAATTATATCTTTAATACAACACCGCTTCATTTTTGGTGGAAGTGGAAGATCAATTCCATGTATTATTGGTTAACTTATAGAGGATATATATTATTAGAATATATTGTGTGTATCTTTTTATTATTGGTAGAATATTCTTTCATTATTGTACAGTCCTATAGTTGGTAGGATTTGATTTCTTTCATTATTGTACAGTCCTATAGTTGGTAGGATTTGATACCTCTCTGTACTCTATATATACCTTTGTGAGCAATACGAGAAAATTAATTCTCCCAAAACTCTCTACATGGTATCAGAGCTCTCAAACAGCAGCTCCATAATACGGTAAAAGGTTCTAAATCTGTTACTGATTTTATGCACGGTATTCGCGTGATTGTGGATGAATTATCTCTCCTGGGTGTTACTGTTGATTCTGAGGATCTTGTCATTAAGGTTCTAAATGGTCTTGATGATCCGTATATGGAGCTCTCTCATCCTATAGTTGGTAGGATTTGATACCTCTCTGTATTCTATATATACCTTTGTGAGCAATACGAGAAAATTAATTCTCCCAAAACTCTCTACATATATAAAGTGCTAGCATTAGTGGAAAACGAAGAAAGAAAAATACAAAGCTTCATTATGCATTATTGGTTTGCTTTATTATGAATTAATGCAAAGCTCTGCACGTTATGATGAAGTGTATGACCATCATATCCCGCGCGGACCCAAATAGTTGCTAGCGAGTTCAATTGAACCCACTTTTACAAAAAAATAATATTGTGTATATGTTATAAATTAGGATTAAAGTTGTGTAAATTTTGTATAAATATTTATTTAAATCCACTTGACAACTATTATTATACGACTAAAGTTATAAACTTTTAAGATTGAACCCGCTTGCATAAAATTTTGAGTCCGCCACTAATTATATTTAAAAATTTAACCGACTAAAAAAATTATTTTTTTATTTACTTAATTATATCTTTAACACAATACTGCTTCATTTTTGGCCCAAGTGGAAGATCAATTCCATGTATTATTGGTTAGCTTGTAGTGGATATATAAAGTGCAAACATTAGTGGAAAACGGAAAGAAAAAGGGGAAGCCTAGTTAGGCATTTGACGTACATATTGGATAATTAACAAAACCTAATATTATCATACTAAAAAGACAAGCACACGTATGGTGATTTAGGATTAAAGTAAATGTACGTATATACATATATAATATATATAGAGAGATCGTATAAAGTTCCAGATTGCGAAAGCTTACTTTATCAGTGGATGCCATAATTTTTTAAGACCTTGCCATATTTAGGAAAATGAATTTTTCCTTTTAATATAATGTTATCTTTTTTTTTTAAGGTCACACGTTCAAATCTCAGGTGTGATAATCTATAGTATTTTTATTTAATTCCCTTGTATAGTTTCCGGCCCTTTCACCACCCATGGGAAAATACTTGTAATTAAATGGCAAAAGGGAGTTCAAAGATTAATTTAGGTCACACGTTCAAATCTCAGGTGTGACAATTTGACAAGGTGGGTTGGTATGAAGGTAAGCACCCTCCATTTCCGTCCAAGAGGTTGTGAGTTCGAATTACCCCAACAGGAAGGTGAGGAGTTCTTGGAAGGAAGGATACCGATGGTTTATTGGAAACAACCTTTCTATCCTAGGGTAGGGGTAAGGTCTGCGTACACACTAACCTCCGCAGACCCGATTAAAGATATTATACTGGGTTGTTGTTGTAATTTAATTCCCTTGTATAGTTTCCTATTTTTGATTTAATCATGTCTGCACTCCTAAATAACGTGAGTTACAGAAATATATATGTTGAGTACCTTGCAGTTGCAGGATTTATATGCAGTCTTCTTACAACAACAACAACAACTACCCAGTATACTCCCACCAGGTGGGGTCTGGGGAGGGTATTATGTAGACGAGCCTTACCCCTACCCGAAAGGGCAGAGAGGCTGTTTCCAAACGACCCTCGGCGCATAGGATAAAATGGAAAGCTGCATTGGAACAAAGACAAAATTAGGAGCCAAAGCAAGACAAAACAAAATAATAAAGCATAAGTAATCCCGCAGAAATAACGTAAATAATTATGCAAACATAAAAAACATAAATACAGTCGCATGCAATAATAACAAGCAGTAACTACCATACTAACAACCAAAAGGGGACCTAAGCTAAAACACTAGTCATCTATGGGTAACCCTACTATCCCACACCCAACCCCGGGTGAGGCGAACGAAGGACTCTAAGAGCCCCTAGCCTGCAACCCTGATCCTAGACCTCCAGACTCCCCTATCAAGGGTCATGTCCTCGGTAACCTGCATTCTAGTTATGTCCTGCCTAATCACCTCTCCCCAATGCTTCTTAGGCCTCCCTCTACCTCGCCGACCACCAACAATCACCAACCGCTCGCAGCTCCTCACCGGGGTATCGGGGCCCCTCCTCCGTACATGCCCGAACCACCTCAACCTCGCTTCCCCCCATCTTCTCGTCCACCGGGGCCACCCCTACCTTCTGTTGAATAACTTCGTTCTTAATCTTATCTAGCCTGGTGTGCCCACACATCCACCTAAGCATCCTCATCTCCGCAACCTTCATTCTCTGAACATGAGAGTTCTTCACGGGCTAGCACTCCGCCCCATACAACATCGCAGGTCAAACCACGGCTCTGTAGAATTTCCCCTTGAGTTTGTGTGGAATTTTCTTGTCACACAGGACCCCTGAAGCAAGCCTCCACTGCGACCACCCTGCTCCTATCCGTTGGGTGACGTCCCCGTCAATCTCCCCGTCCCCCTGAATCACAGACCCAAGATAACGGACACTGTCCCTCTTGGCGATGGCCTGAGAACCAAGCATCACTTCCCTGCCTACCCCGCTCGGCTCGTCGCTAAACTTGCACTCCAGATATTCTGTCTTAGATCTGCTTATTTTGAAACCCTTAGACTCGAGGGTCTGTCTCCATACCTCTAACCTCTCACTAACACCGGCCCTCGTCTCGTCTATCAATATTATATCATCAGCAAAGAGCATACACCAAGGCACATCCCCTTGGATATGACGGGTTAGAGCATCTATCACTAAGGCGAACAACAGGGGGCTCAGCGCCGATCCTTGATGGAGCCCTATTACCACAGGAAAATGGTCTGATTCGCCACCCGCCGTCCTCACCCTAGTCGTAGCTCCATCGTACATGTCCTTGATTACTCTGGTATAGGCTTCTGGCACACTCTTCGCCTCCAAGCACCTCCATAGCACCTCCCTCGGGACCTTTTCATACGCCTTCTCCAAATCGATAAGCACCATATGAAGGTCCTTCTTCTTATCCCTGAATTGTTCCGCCAGCCGCCTGACTAGGTGAATACCTCTGTGGTGGAGCGGCCCGGCATGAAACCGAACTGGTTCCCAGATATAGTTGTCGCCTCCCTCACTCGCGCCTCAATCACCCTCTCCCAAACCTTCATCGTGTGGCTTATTAGTTTAATACCCCTATAGTTGTTGCAGCACTGGATGTTCCCTTTGTTCTTGTACAAGGGCACCACTGTACTCCACCGCCACTCATCCGGCATCCTCTTAGCCTTGAAGATCACGTTAAACAGCCTAGAGAGCCACTCCCCTCCAGATCTACCCATGCACTTCTAGAACTCCACCGGGATCTCGTCAGGCCCGGTTGCTCGACCCCTACTCATCCTGCGCAACGCCCCTATGACCTCCTCCACCCTAATGCTTCTGCAGTACCCAAGGTCTCTATGTCGCTCTGAATGCCCCAACTCCCCTAGCTCTATGATCCGATCCCCCTCCTCGTTAAGAAGGTCCCGAAAGTACGCCTGCCACCTCTGTTTGATTTGCGATTCCCCCATCAAAACTCTACCATCCTCGTCCTTGATACACCTGACTTGGTCTAGGTCACGAGCCTTCCTTTCCCTTTCTTTAGCCAGCCGGAATAACTTCTTATCCCCACCTCTCTCCCCTAGATCCTCGTACATGCGACCGAACGCCGCGTTTTTAGCTTCCGTGACTGCCATCTTAGCTTCTCTTCTCGCCTCCATGTAGATCATCCTGTTCGCTCCCCGCTCCTCCTCGCTTGTGCTCCCTGCCAACCTAGCAAACGCCGCCTTCTTCGCCTCCACTTTTCCTTTGACTACCTCGTTCCGCCACCAATCACCCTGATGTCTACCTGAATATCCCTTAGTTACCCCGAGCACGTCCCGTGCTACCCCCCTAACCAAGTTTGCTGTCACTGACCACATCGCGTCCGCTTCCCCATAACTTCTCCAAGCTCCGCCCTCCTCTAACCTCCTTTCCAACTCCTGTGCTTTCTCCTTAGACAAAGCTCCCCATCTAACCCGCGGTTGACCCAGGGCGCCCTTCATCTTCTTCTTCACCCAGAGATCGACATCCATCACTAGAAGTCTATGCAGTCTTGTTACTCTTAACTAATATGTTATATCAAGAAAAAAACTGTTTTTTTAATCTTTCTTATACATTATATATCAAGTCTACTTCGAATTTGTTTATGTTAGTGAACTTGGTAACTAGAGTTTATGACTGAACTACTATCCAGTATAGTCCCACAAAGTGGGGTCTGGGTAGAGTAATATGTAGACGAGCCTTACCCCTACCCGAAAGGGCAGGGAGGCTGTTTCCAATCGACCCTCGGCTCAGTGAAGAAAAGGAAAAACAGAAACAAAAACAAGAGAGCATTAGTAACTCTATCAGAAATAGCGTAAATAATTCTCTAAACATAAGAACCATAAATAAAAGTACAATATACCATTTTCTCGTCAACTGTTGTATAACCTTCTTCATCCCTCAGATAGGTTGATATTTGCACAAAGATCGAAACCGAAAGAGGAAAAAACAATGGCAAAGTCGCAAGGGCTTAGGTTATTTGGTTTTGTAAAAGAAATCGATGTTAACGTATATATGTTGATAGTGCAAAAAAATACTGAACTTTCATATCTGTAGAAGGTCTGTAATATTTGTATAAAATTACTTATAAATAAATATCTATCGGATGAACTAATAGCATAATTTATTAATTTTTGAAGGTCTATATAAATTAAATACGTTTCAACTTCCCAATAAAACATCATTGCCAAAGGTACTATAGGATTTTGATGCAATTTTCAAACCCTAAATTTGTCTGTTAAATGGTGGCACGCTTAACCAAATTTCCCACAAATTTATCAACCTCCAATAACAAAAATCCCTCAATATGCGGAAGTGACATGCCTTTTGAAGCAGACACGTGTTCGATGTGGGGTCCCCAATCACAAATTTCCCACATCATGTACTGCTTGTCGGGTAACAGCGACGTCCTCCTCCCCCCCCCCCCCTCGTCCTTCGATCCTAAGATCAACGGTTCTCCTTTTACCACGTCATCAACATATTGCTTCTCATCCGTCGATTTTGCTTCGTTCCTCGTGTACGTCCGTACAAACACTCGCATATTTCCTTCTTTGGCTTTTTCGCATGTTTGCTATTTAAGGGTACTGATAATTATAGGTTACAAACAACTTTTTTTTCCTTTAGTTTTTTATTATAGAGTTTAAGTTATATATATTATTCAAATAAAAAAATTATACCATTAAGTCACTAAAAGAATATCGACAAGTAAGCTCCTTAAAATGTAAATTATAATTTTGAAAACAAGACATATTACTTGCTACAACATATAAATGTAATATGATTGTGTAAAATATATTATACTGACATTAGTACATTATCTAAACTCTTTGGTATATTACTATGACAACTTGCATTTTATAGTTTCTATATTAATGTTTTCACTTTTTTTAGGTTTTTGAGGGAA
This sequence comes from Nicotiana benthamiana, assembly GCA_034376525.1. NCBI lineage: Eukaryota > Viridiplantae > Streptophyta > Magnoliopsida > Solanales > Solanaceae > Nicotiana > Nicotiana benthamiana. The sequence continues at coordinate 68,328,414 of CM067336.1, forward strand.
CAAAATGTTATGATTATAGCCATGGTTTGATGTGGGGAGAATGTGGTCCTCACATCTTTGGAATTTGCTCAATGAAACATAAGAAAGTGGTAAAGTAAGAGTGCACGCTTTGGTAGATTTAAGAATGCTCTTTTTATTTCGTTAAAGGTTGATGTACATGGAAAACACAAATAAAGAAATTAGTGGTATGTGATATGTATTGTATTGTGTTTAACCATGTTAAGTTAAAGTTGACTAATATAAGTACGTAGAATTAAGATATTGAGCGGATTAATGTGTTAGTAATTTGTATTTGTAAGATAATTCTGGAAACAAAAATAACAACAACAACAACCCAGTATAATCCCACATAGTGGGGTCTGGGGAGGGTAGTATGTACGCAGACCTTACCTCTACCCTGGGGTAGATAGGCTGTTTCCAAATAGACCCCCGGCATCATTCCCTCTAAGAATTTCCCTCCTTGCTCTTGGGGAGACTCGAACTCACAACCTCTCGATTGGAAGTGGAAACAAAAATAACGAAAACACAAATGTAGAAGAAAAAAGAAACTGGTTCCAACTTTTGCTTTGCACATTTATGGCAAGGGCAATGCATTTCATTGCTATCCGACACATAATTTAGGCAGTAGCACAATTTAGGTCCGAAATCCTAATACTTGGGCCAATAATGCTTGAATGAGGAGAAATTGGCCTTAATCCTTGATCATGTGCTTAACAAACCACTACTTTGCTTTATAACATAATTAGGAAAATGATATTGTATAGCCCCTTTTAAAATAATAACAAAAAAATATAGTATGTTTTTTATATTTCTTATATATATATATATATATATATATATATATATATCTTATACACATTTGCGACTACAAATATAAAAGGTTTCAGTCACGGGCTTAAAGTAACTTAGCCCTTTCTAACTTACTAAGCCTTGATCCTTGTCCAAATGTTTACCAAATTAACTTCTTGTTGTTGGCTTGTGTCTTTAGCAGGGACGGAGCATGTTTCCTACGGGTTCGATTGAACTCAATAGTTTCGGTTGAAACTCTATATTTATCTTGTAAAATTCATTGAATATGTATAAAATATTCATTTAGAACTCAGTAACTTAAAATGATTAGAATTTTCGAACCCATAAATTTCAAATCTTGGCTCCGCTTCTGTAGAATACTCACCTACATGACTATGAGACCTTTAAATAAATCAAGTTTTAATGGTACAAACAGGATAGGTAAAAATTTACTCGTGCTTAATCAATGTTTACATAAAACTAATAGATGCATGTCATGTATTACCCATCCCCCTCATCTTTCACATATCTTGCTCACGAACATTGCATGAATCACCGAACCAGCACTCACGAATAGTAATGCTTTAAAAATTCATAATTTATTAAGTGGAAGACGCTACCCAAATAGTTAGAGATATTGCGGACAAAGATCATATAACCTAATTATCTGCAAGTTGAATAAGCATAACTATTTTTTCACGTAAACTTATATTACCTACCCATGATTAGTTGATGCATTCTTATTTCATTTAGTAACTTACTATGATAAGTAGGAAGGGAAGGGGTGTCAAATGACAACCCTTCGGAAGAAAAATATAATGTGTAGGTAGGTAAAAAAATAAATTATATGTATTTATACTACGTATTAACTCCCCTGAATTTCTTGGTATGTTCACTTTTATATATTTTGACGCCCATTAACGAAAATTCTTGCTCCGCCACTGAATACAACCTCAATTGTGTATTCGCCATTACTTTAATGAAGAAAGATAGAACCACAATACTTCTACGATAAACTTTTACAGGCTCTTTAAAACCCCCTCAACAATAATTGACCATTCACTCATGCTTTCATGTAAATAAGGAAGTAGAAAGATAACTCTCCTTTTAATCTTCCCCTTGAACGATGATATTTATAATAAGTATAAATTCCGGGATGATTAATGTTTACTAATAACAATTACTATAGCAAGATTGGAAAAGGAATTTTCTATTTCAATCATCCTTCTTAAAGAATGGAAGAACCAAAGTCCAAAAGTAACTATATGACGGGCTTTTCTTCTATTAGCCAGTGCAAAATTTCAAGAAATGGGGGTCAACCTAATGCCATCTAACCTAAAACTAGAATGTGGTTGAACATTTACAGGGTTAACTCCTTGTGAGAAGTCAAAGCCTCGACGAGGCTGTAAATCTAATCATCTTCCTCGCTTATCAATCTCTTCATTAAGAAGCCGAGTCATTAAACCTTGATTAGGGTTCAAATTATTGGTTTTGAGAAGTGTGTACAATGCATGAAGCTCTTCAGAGTTTGCCTTCTTAATCAGGCCACCGAGTACTGTATCAGCCTCGGTAAGATCATTTGAGATCTCGGATTTTATAGTGAGTTTCAAACTGGCAACATATGTTGATGGTGCTATCTGCATCATCGGTCGAGATTTCCAGTATTCTGAACACACTTGATTTTGATCCATAGCTTGAATTACCTGCACAGATGAAATCAAATGAAAACATCAAGACGATATATCTTTTAGATTACAACAACAACAACACAGTATAATCCCACTTAGTGGGGTCTGAATATCTTTTAGATTACATTTCAAATGTTCTTTCAACTTTCATGTTGTTTCTCACATTTTTTTAATCGGAAATGAAATCTTTATAAAAATTTAATGTATTGGTATTGCGTCATGCCAAAAAGTTACCAAGATCTAAAATCAAATTCAAGAACATTAGTGGAAGGACCTGTACAATTGCAGGTGAAGAAAAACCAAACATTTCCATGCCATCAAGACTTCCAGGTGGCTGCAAAGGAGGAAGCTTCAGTTTTCCCAACTTATGTTGCTTTGTTATTTCTTGATTCACTCTCTCCCGGACCATGTCCCAGCATCTGACAGCGGATAAATGAACAAACACTTCATTCGGACAATGCTCTAACGAGACCTGCAAGGACCATTTTTCCGCTTAAAGAGAGGACACCAGAATGGCAGGAATAACATTACAGTATGACACAAGAATAGCAGAAATACAGGAGTAACATTACAGTATGACGCAAGAATAGCAGGAATAGTATTATAGGATGACAACACAATGGCATGAATAACCAAGTAATACATAGCAATAAAGACACCAATAAGCTTGTCACAGGGAAGGTAAAGTAAAAAAAAAAGAAAGGGCAAACAGGGAAAAAGTAACCCTCAAAGATGTATGCTGTCGATGTTTTCATGAGCTGATACAAGAATATCCATCTATCTAATATTGTAGCAGTCAAAGTGCCTATAGGCAAACTACAACTGAGTAGAAACTCACAAAGCTTTAAAGTGTGGCTCAACTCTGCATGGAAAACTTAATGCAGAGGAAACAAGAACGAAACTGTGGCAATCTGAAGCGCACCACAATAGCCAAAAACAAGAATTCCACCAGCACAAGTACACAAATAAAATTAACATCCGACAAATAGTTCCATTCAAATAGAATATCCAATTACCATAAACAATGGCCCATCTCGCCCTGCATCCAGAACTTCAGAAACGTAGTGGCACATATTTGCTGGATCTAAAACATCAATGTATCTGACCCGGCTCCTGAATCCTGCATTTGACACACGAACAAGTGTGTCTATTGTTACTTCCAAGAGTTGAGTAAAGATAAATACGAGTAATTCACAGGTATCATACCCTTGGGGTAAATAGCCCGATTGTCACACCATAGCTTGCCAGGCTGAAAAACTCCATAATCCAGAGGTTCCACATTGCAATTGATTCTCCTCACGACTTTTGCAATACGAGGACCTTTCTGACGAAAATATCTGTCCAAATTGCTTTGAGAGACGGGAGAGTCACTTGATAAAGGTTGTGGACACTCCGTTTCCTTATTTTGGCTATCTTCTTTATTTGGTTTAGAGTCACATGGTTGTGGGGGCTTGGGACAAGCACCTGCATCTCTTAAAATGATATTACAGCCAGAAGTCCCTTTTGTAGCCTGAGAACCTTGGGCATGTTTATCATCCATAACTACAGAAGAACCTCCAAGGGAAGAATGTGTTTCTTGATTAAGTCTATGATGTATTAAATCTTTCACATTATCCTCAACTTTCATGCTCTCTGAACTAGATGAACCACTAATTCTGTCTCCGGTAACTTTCTCATCATCAATGGATGTTGCTGAGACAGGTTTAGCACTGCTACCCATGGTCATTGTATGTTTATCCACAGTATCTCCCGAAAGAGCTGATCTGTTCATCTCCTCTCCCTCATCATCACTGAGAAGGATCACATCACCATCACCAAGACCTGAAGTGCCCTTCACTTCATGCTTATCTGTTGGTAATTTCTTACTAAATGACCCACCCTCCACAGAAAGATGACAAACTGGATTTCTATGACCAGGAACCAACTTTACGGATTCTTCACTTTTAATCTGGAAGCCATTCTTCACCCCCTTAATTCCATGAGAAGAGTTGCCAGCCGTAGAGGATGCCTTGATTGATTCCAAAGCTAAAACTGGAGCTCTAAAATCACGAACCAACTTTACAGATTCTTCACTTTTGCTCTGGAAGCCATTCTTTGCCCCCTTAATTCCATGAGAAGAGTTGTCAGGCATAGAGGATGCCTTGATTGATTCCAAAGCTAATGGTTCCCTGAATTGTTTATTTTTATGCAATGATGAAGCACTGTCACTGGCCCTTGTCAAGAAATTTGCATTTCCATCATCCTTCTCCTTTTTTATGGAAGCTATAGGGGATCCTGTGCTTGCCTCTTTTAGCACTGGTTCCTCAAGTTTACAGGATAACTTACCAACAAGCCCTGCAACTTGCCTCTCTTTGTTTACATAAGAACTCAAAGCCAATCCAAGATCTTGCCTGGCCCATCGATAAATTGCACTCAATTTCCCTTCTAACGCGTCAACTAGTACATTTAACTCATTGATGTCATAACGGAAGAGGAAAAATTTGGCACCCCAGGAACAAGCGCACAGTTGTTTTGCATGGTTCAAGCATGCATATTTATCCGGCGAACAATGGTGACAGCCGGCGGCAGACAGATGTAGATCAAAAAAACATACACTACATTCCCTCTCATTAGTAGCATCAAAAGTGCTCTCCATCTTTAGTGCCTGTGAAGAATTGCAAAGAAACTCCCTCCTCACTCTCTCCATCTCAACACGGTTCTGAAAAAAAGATAATTCAGCAGTGAAGTTGATTAAGAGGTACTAGGCTTAGTAGACATAGAACTAAAATGTGGTACCAGTATGACCAAATCTATAAATATCAGTCGAATCCCCCAAAAATAAAAGGATAAGAAAGGAAAATATACCCTCAATGCAACAAAAGAAATATAAGAGAAAAATGGAAATGGAGATTAAGGACTATCCATCAATAGAATATTGGTGTTGCTATGTGCACATCCGCCAAAAGAATGCAACTATTTAATTCAAATAAATTCGTACCTTTAGTGCTTTTGACAAAATTCCATCTTTTCCACAAACATCTTTCCATCGTAAATTATTAGAGGTATTCTTCCTCAGTAAATTAAGTTCCCAGTGTGCTTTGACCGCATCTCGAGCTGCCCCCAGTAACAGTTTATCATGGGATATAGAAGTTTTCCGGCCCTGCTCACGGTAAAGCTCAATCGCATTCTGCCCATGCGGTAACCAGTCAACAGGAGCAACATTTACTGCTTCAGCACAATTGAAGCCACAATTGAAACCAGCATGATATGCTCTTGGGAAGGTCAAAACAAACTCTCCAGGATTTTGGACACACCGATAAACTGGAACTCCCTCAGATTTCAATATTGAGGGGGATAGTTGTGTAACCTGCATAAAATAATAGGTTGTTGATAAAAGATTAAACAATTTATACGAGGTTGGAAGCCAACTCCTGTGGCAAATTCACTGTCACCTCTTTGTAAAGAATAACCTAGCAAATGACATAGCAGACAGATGATCTGCCATAAGAAGAGCAAATTTTCAGGAAAACAGCTTCTTGATTACATTTGAATTTGATGAGGACACTACAGTATTCCAACAATATAAATGGAAGCACATATCACCTATACCTCCCAACCCTAAAAAGACAATGGTAGCAGAACAGGCCTTTTAGCAAAACATGTCATCCTTGAATAGGGAATACCGACAAATAGACATGTTAATAGGATTCAATGACTTTTCGATCAAATGAAGATTGGGCTCACCAGCTTGTGAAGCAGGTCGGGCTGCTCTTCAAAGAGATCAGGTAAGTGCTTCCTCATAGCAGCCTCCAATTTCAACGCATCTGCTCCAGGCACACCATACCACATTTTTGGAGCCCCGAAATGCATATAATTTAACGAGTACAAATGGTGATCTTCAACATGCTGTTGGTTGAAAATACATAGAAACGAAAATTGTTAAGTAAATAAGACAGAAGCAGGAATGCATTATGTTTTCAGGTTATTAAAGAAAAGAATGATCATCCAAATTATATATTTCAAGCATACTAAATTACACTGCTCATATATTTCAAGCAAACTAAATTACACTGCTGCCCAATTCAAAAGAAAGGATTGTGTTGTCAAGAACAGACCGAATAACAGCTAGTACTTCTTATTTTCAAGAAATATGACCTCAAAAACTCTGATTTGACTTTAAATTAGCTCCTGCTCAATGCAAGAGAAAGGAATAATCTCAACCAAAGAATCACCAATACCGTCCATTTGTAGTTCGAATAAACACGATCTGGAGCTCAAACACCATTTGTGAATATTTCCATTCTTAATGAAGGTTTTACACGTTCTTTTTTTTAATTATTATTTACCAGACCTTTAATAGAAGAAGAAAATTTTGAAATACAGAAGCAATATGAAAAAAGTATGTGCCAATTTTATTTCAACATGTGAAAGAAACCCCATTTGCAAAGAGAAATTGGCACCTACAGTAGCTGCGCAATCAATAGAAAGACCTGTTGAGGCAATTGCACCCAACAAATTTCAGTGTAATAAAGCAACCGAGGAAAATTATATTCCTTACCCAACAGAATGACGAAAAGCACATTCCTATATAAAGCCAAGGCACCAAAACACCAGATATGTCGCTGCTCTCATATGTAAGAACAGAACCTGGAAGCCTAGGGAAGTTATTCAAGTTCCATCCTGCGTTTACATACTTTGGGTCAGAAGAGCCAACTTGATGGCCATGTTTAGGGAACCCACTGCCAAATACTCCAGTTTCCAAGTCAGCCCCGTAAAGAACCTAGCAAATGATGACAAAGGAATGACAGAAAGGGAGAAAGTGTTATACATCATAACCTAGATGGTGTGCACAACAAGAAAAAAAGATGAGTGAAGAGTGCCACCTCGATCTCTTCGGTAGGTTTCTCGACCATCCGCCAAAATTCACCCTCAATGTTCTCCAATGAAGGCTCACACTGCCCTTCATTTTGCCTGAAGTACTGGGCCTTAAAATCATCAGCATATTTCTGAAATGCGTCCAAACTAAACTCTGGACCAGGTTCAAATCCAAACCTCTCCTCAAAAATAGCAGCTTCATCAGGGGTCCTAACATCAACACTACCATTACCTAAGTCAACTCCGGTTTTTGAGCACCTTCTTCTTTTCTTCTTCTTATGATGATTAACTTTCCATATCTTTCTCATCGAATTTCGATTCTGAAGTTTGTCAATCCTCTGTATACGGGTAGCAAATTTGGAGTTCTCCCATATATATTTTTCCTTAAGAGGGCATGGAGGTTTCCACGAAGCAGGTGGTACTATGCGACAAATTCCATATGCCTCTGCTTTGGTGCGTATGCTAGCCATATATGTCAGGGTATCTTCAAATTCCTGGAGATTGAAAAAAGTTATTGACAAAACTTGAGGCAGGACTCATAAAGCATCCCCCCAATGTAATGACTAGTGAGTAACGACAAAAAAGAAAGGGTATAGTGTTTAAGTAGAGATACTGAAAGGGGTTCATTAGCCAAGTAAAATAGGACCTCTTCAGTTGGATAGAACACTGGAGCATCCTCAAGGTCAGGCCTACAAGCTTCCTCTGGCCACCATCTCGCAGTTACCTGTTTCAAGCTTGAAACTTTAAAATAGCATATATACATGTAATAGACCTACAACTCTGTTTTGGCTTTTATCTTGTTTAGCTTTATGTTTGTGAACTCAACTCCATTGGAAGCTAAACACTTTCGGTGATCGGAGTGCTAAATGCTGCTCTAATTTTAATTACCATAACACTTAAATTATCCTATATGGCTGCCATGAAGAGATGCTTCTTTGTAAATATAATTGTTTATAGGCACTTTTCTATATAATATCATAAACCATAATAGGCTGAAAAATAAAAGCAGCATACCAGCACTAAATATCTTATAAAGAAAAAACAGTTAACTCTATATACTGACCCTTTGGCAATTGAGACACGCTTCACATCCACGGATGACTCCTTTTGGAAGTGACGGCCTTACAAAAGGATTCTGCACAAGAGGAAGAGAATAAGAGAGGTGCAAGAAAACTTTTAGAAAATAATAGGCTAGCTACTCAACCTGATTGGGTTCGGATTCATCTTCTGAGCTTTTCTCATACTTCCCGTAGTTTATCCCAGGTTTACGCCTAAGTGACTTAATCATCTTTCCATCTTCGGTACCTTCAATATATGTTTCTACCTGACTTCCATGCGATTTTGATTCGCTCACTGAGGATGGCTTATTAATCGTGAATCGATTATTATCCACCTTTCTTAAGGTGAAGGGCGCAAGTGACTCAAAACCAGGTGGAATTGATGAAATGTCCATATCCTCCTCTTTGACACAATGTCTAACAAGTTCAGTCCCCATCCTCCAGACTGCCAAGCAACCAATATACAAGTGAGAAATAAAAGAAAGAAGAATGCACTCTCGACTTCCCTTCATAAGATATGGAACAGAACTGAAGGTTTATACTGAGACTCAAAAAGTACATATAGCTACTTGTGGCAAAAAATCAGTGGGCCCTAGCTGAATGCACAGATTGATAACTATGATTGTTCTCTATGAACCAGTTTAATATAGAAATCTTCCACATGAAGAGTACAATCAACATTAAGACACAACCAAACATATGATAATCAATCAAGACCAATTGTTGCTCGTGTACAAATACAACAACCACTATAATGCCTCAGTCCCAAACTGCTTCAGTACAAATATGCACACAAAATCTGATAAGTACTCTTGAAAGAGTCCATCCACGTTATTAGACAAAAATTCCCAAAATAGTATAGATCTACAAAAATTAGCATAAAATTTCTTCTGTAAAACATTCATCTAAAGTAATTTACCCAGTTGATCTTTCAGCCATTGCACAAATTCATTACACAGTAATACCTTTGCTCACATTGAAACAGTAAAACCCTAATCAAACTATGCTCAATTTTAAGATGATCATCAAATCAACAAAAATCGTCCATTTAGTCAAAACCTGTACAACAACAACTACTACGTCTCAGTTTCAAACAAGTTAGTATAGGCTATACGAATCCTCACTGACCACGTTAGACAAGACAGAAGTCAATATATAAAACATATATTCACAGAAACAGGTAATATTACCAAAATAACCTTTGTCAGAAATTGAAAGCTTCAGAACAGAAGCTTATGTACTTACAAATTTTGATCTACTGATCTAAGAAGCTTCAACTCCTCTTCACTACAGCCAGACATTCAAAAAAGCAATAAACAGTTCAGTACCAGAATAAATCAAATCACAAAAAACAGTTTAAACAAATAAGTACATATAAATTTCAGAACACTAAAAAATTCATAAACAAAAATTTATAATCAGATTCAACAGATCTAAACCTAATCCTATGCATAAACCTTTTTTAAGGAAAAAAATAAATTAAAAAAAGCCTAACCCTAACCCAGTACTAAAATAGAGAGATGTTACCCACCATATTCAGCTCCTGGTCACAACAAATTGGCCTTTGACCAGATGAAAATTAGTAATTTGCTTTGAATTTTTCACCCAGAATACAAATCCCTAATTTATTTGTAAAAGTGTAACAAATATTTGGTCATAGATTGTGAAAATTGCAACCTAATAAAGGTGAATCTATTATCTATCAATTAAACCCTAAATTATAGAAAGTGTAACAGTATCTAAGTCACAGATTATAAAAATTTAAGAAATCCAATACAGATGAATCAATCCTTTTTTTTTTTAAATTTTGTTTTTGTTTTTTTATTTGGGTAGGCAAATCCAGATAAAGATCAGATAAGGGTACACATCGCTGAACGAATTAATTTGATTTACCTTAGAGAAAAAAAATTAATAAATGAAAGAACCCTAACACTATAGGAAAAGGGGAAAAAAAAGGAAATTTGTTACTTGTAATACTATGGTCATTCTATGTTCTAATAATCTATGGGCAAATTTCCACCTTGAAATCGACGCGTGTTTGACGTGCCCAATTTTTAACTTCTTAGTTATACGTTTTAAATTTTTAAGTCTACTTTATATTGTACTTAAACTTAAAATAATCTTTTTAATATTACCAAAAAAACGTTAGGTGTTTCAAAAGATTATTCTTTTTATTCTTGAACCACGGTTAAAAAAGGACAAATAATATGGGTTTGGTTGGGAATTGAGTAATAACTTGCTTTATATTTAATAAAAAGAATAAAAATTAATATTTCGAAATCCATATTTATTAAGTATATTTTATTATTAAAGAAAAATAAATTAATAAGTTAATATATTGAAAGCTATTTAGTAATAATATTTTAAAGGGGAAAAGGTAGCGGATGAGATTAGTTTAAGCACGCACAAATTGGCCAAGTGCCATAGTTAAAATTAAAAGGAAAAATAAAAAGAGAAAAGAAGAAATTTAAGGGATAATTAAATTATTCTTACCGGTAGTTATCTGCTTTTGTTTGTAATGGCGTGACTTGTGAGGGACAGAGAGGAGTCGATTTGTATCACGTATACTTTATTGGAAGTTTGGCACCTTTGGTTCTATTAAAAGCATTGCATATTATATTCCTTATATTTGTAAATAAATATCTCGTGATGAAGTGGGGCAATGTCAGTTTCATATGATGAAAACTTGTAGGACAATTTACAAAGTCAAAACTTGGTTTTGGGCTAAGCCCAAGTAAATTGGGCTTGGTAATGAGCTTGCTTTGGAATTGAAGATCCATCGAATAACAACAACAAATAATAATAACAATCTAATAAAAACAGGTGAGTGGTCTGAGAAGAATAGTGTACGCAGACTTACCTTATCTCGCTGGAATAGATAGGATATTTTCAATAGACACTCTGCCCAAAAAGACGAAAAGAGACAATATATCAGTACCATCAATAAAAACTATAGAAATAATAACAGCATCATAAGAACCAAAAAATAGAAGAAATGCAATAACAATAACCAATATATATGTCCCGGTGCTATGAAAATGAAAGAAAAGTACGAACACAATATTAACCACTAGAAGTCTAAGATAAACCCTGCCAGACTAGCCTCACACTCGGTACGAATTAGAAAAATGCTCAACTACATCCCAACCTACAACCATAATGCTCGACCTCTACACTTTTCTATCAAGGGTCATTGTAAACATATAAATTTCATTGAATTAAAGTCCATACTAAATTTGGATAAATTTCAAATTTATTATTTAAGTCTCCCATGGATTTAAATTAAAGTCCTGCTTTAGTTGGGCCAATTCATTAAATCGGACTATAAATTAAATATTAAATCCACTTCATTAGCCCAAGGTTCAAATGACTATTAGCCCATCTTAGGCTCATGCCACGTGTCAAGTGATGTGGCAATTCAAGTCAAAAGAACAAGCCAATAAAATCAAGACACATGCCAAGCGACGTGGCAATCCAAAACAAGTAAATGAGCCAATGAAATCGTGACATGTGTCAAGTAATGTGGCAATCCAAGCCAAATAGATAAGCCAATTACATCATGCCAAATGTCTGGATGGTATTGGTCGTTCAAACGGACCAATCAAACCGCAAAGCCACATCACCCCCTACAACTATAAATAGAGGTTTTCATAAAGCTATAAGACACCAGAACTAAGAACAAGAAGCAAGCAGAGAGCTCGTGGATCAAACACCGCAGATTTCTCTACAAGCTACAAATTCAAGCACTCAAGCTACAAAATGAAGTTCAAGTTCAAGATCAAGAAAGAAGCGAAATCAAATACCAAGGCGTTTAAGATCAAATTACTTGTTCGTGATCAAACACAAATTCAAGTTCAAGGATGAGATTCAAGATCAAGCTTTACAAGCCCTTGAATCAGATCAAAGTCAAGCTCAAGATACTTTACATTCTTGAAGAATCAGAGGAATACTATAGAGATTGTAACACTTTCATTTATTGAAATCAAATACTACATTAGTTACGCAATTTTTCCAGTCCTGATTATTTATTTTTCTCGACACGAAAATTTGTTGTTACAAATTTATGGCACGCCCAGTGGGACAATCTCTACCTCTTATCTTTTCAAATTTCCAAATTTTAAGAACACAGAAATGGCTCCTAAGAAGATCAACTTCAAACTCACTACTGCTAAGGCTACGGATTCCAAGTTTTCATCTGATGTGGAAAACTTGTTGGATGCTACTGTGGAAAGAGTAGGACCTGTCACTAGGAACAAATCAAACTTGCTGGGACAAAAAGCATTTCAAATGTCGTCTGCATCCGTTCCTATATTTTATCTTCAATCCTTAAAGAGGGCAAGATCCTTTCCAACTGAATTGGAAGAAGGGGAGAACATTGCTGAAATTGTTGAATAGACATTGGCTCTACTTAGCCCTTCTAGATCTAAGAACACCATCACACAGTGTGATGATTATGTCTTGATAACTGAATCTGCTCCAAGTAATCCACGTGAGTTGTTCCACTCAAAGTATGGTGTAGGAGAAAATCCATGCTTTGCTCCACCATCCACGACGGTTATCCAAGCAATGGTGACTAATACCTCAATTGTTGAAGAACAACTCGCAAATTTAACAAAGGCAATTGAAGGGTTAACGAAGCATATGCAAGATCAAGATAATCAAATTGTCAAGCAGACAGATAGAGTTGAAAGCATGATGGAGGGAGATTCAAGTCATGCACCTGGAAAGCTCCCAGTGATGCAAGATAAGGGGGACTCATCTGCAAGGCAGACAACGGCTCCTAAAGAATTTCATATTTCATCTGACGGGGTTATTCCTATTGACCAATTGAAAGACTTTATTATGGGAACCATCAAAGATAAGTACGATGTTGCTGCCAAGTCTTCTCTCGCATATGCTAAGCCATACACTACGAGAATTGATAGTTTAAAGATGCCTGCAGGTTATAAACCCCCAAAGTTTCAACAATTTGATGGTAAAGGAAATCCAAAGCAACACATTGCACACTTCGTTGAAACTTGTGATAATGCTGGAACCTATGGAGATTATCTTGTCAGGCAGTTTGTCCGCTCCTTAAAAGGAAATGCTTTTGATTGGTACATTGATCTTGAGGCTGGTTTCTTTGATATCTGGGAGCAACTTGAACATGAATTTCTTAAGCGCTTCTATAGCACAAGGTGAACCGTAAGCATGGTTGAACTCACAAATACGTGTCAATGAAAGGATGAACCAGTTGTCGATTTCATCAATCGATGGAGGAATGCGAGCCTCAATTGTAAAGATAGACTTAGTGAAGCTTCTGGAATAGAAATGTGTATCCAAGGGATGTATTGGGAACTTTGCTACATCCTACAGGGTATCAAGCCTAAGTCTTTCAAAGAATTGGCAACACGTGCTCATGATATGAAGCTAAGCATGTCTTCAAGTGGAAATCAAGGGCCACCTGTTTATGAGCCTCGCAAAGTGAAGGATAAACAAGAAATAAAGAAAGGAGGCAAGTTTTTTCCGAAGTCTGAAAGCAAGGAATTAATGAATGTTAATGCCTTGCCATTAAAGGTTACTACAAAAGTGAGTAAGAAGAAAAGTGTGAAGACAACATCCTTACAGGATAAAGTTGGCAGAAAGCTAACTCTGAAGAAAATGCAAGCGAAAGAATATCCATTATTGGACTCTGATGTCCCAGAAATTTTTGAAGAACTCCTTGAGTTGATACTTATTGAGTTACCCGAAATGAAGCGGCCAGACGAAGCTCGAAAGACTAATGATCCAAATTATTGCAAGTACCATCAGCTGATTGGACACCCTATTGAAAAGTGCTTTGACTTCAAGGATAAAGTCATGGACTTGGCCGCTGAAGGAAAACTCTTGCTTGAGGATGAGAAGGACAGCTCAAATCAAGTCTCTTTCGCTTTTGGTTCACTTGATGTCATTGTCCTTTGCAATTTTGTCGAAGTACATGAATGTGATGACATCCAAACTGCATCATCACCAAATATGATTAAATTTGGTGACCTTGAACCTATCGATGTGAGCAAATGATTGCTTCCCCTATGGTGTATAAACCAATAATGGAGGAAAGATCTCAAGAGAAAAGTGAATCACGTGATGATCAAACTGATGATGAAGGTTGTGTTCTTGTGACTCGACGGAGACGCTGCAAGACAAATTCACAAAGGGATTCAAATGAGCAGTTGACTAGGGTAAAAACAATGAAAAGACCAAAGAAGAAAATGATAAAGAAGAACTGGAAGAAAACAAAAATGGCGGAGAATCACTATCAAAGGCTACGCCGTCAAGTGACATTGAAGGAATTCCTGCCAAACTGGTTACACCCGCAAGCTTCTTGTGAATATATCAAGGCCTCATGTTGTAAGATAGATGAAGAAGATGCAAAGAAGGAGGATCCATCATTGCTACCACCTCCCTTTCCTGAAAAACTCACTGGGAATTATGAAGAAGTGGACGTTTGTTATGCAAAAATCAAATTTACTGATGATGATCTTTTGCTTGGTGAAACATACCATAATTGCCCCTATTTATGGTAGGCTTTGTGCGCGAGCAAAGAATAAGTAGAATCTTGGTCGATGATGGGCCTGGTGTCAATATTCTCCCAATTCGTACTGTCAAAAAGCTTGGCATATCGATGGATGAAGGGGGACAAAGAGCTATAGGGCTATCAAATTGGAAATAAATATGGGATATTTGCATTCGAATGCATGGATGCACGTGATCGATGCAAAAAACTCATATAATATCTTGTTAGGAAGGCCATGGACACACGAGAATAAAGTGGTTTCATCCACCTACAATCAGTGCTTGAAATATTGCGAAGGTGGGGTTGAGGCATCTTCAAGTAAGAAAGTGACTCCTATTCTTCGCTATGTCCCAAAGGGAAGGAAGGTCGAAAATCCATCTTCTGAACTACAAGGTAAGGCGTTAAGAGACTTGACCCTCCTATCAAGCGAATTGATGCAATTAATTCGTCTACAAAGTTGCTTAAAGGGTTTGTCAAATCATCTAGCCAGAATTCACTTCCAAATCTAGCACTTTCTACAAAGCGCATAAATGAGGGCTTTGACCCAAACGCCTACAAGTTGTTAGCAAAATCTGGATATGATTCCAATGAACCATCCAAGTTGGGAAAGCTCCCGCCTGAAGCTTCAAACCCTACTCAAAAGACGATGATGGAGAAAGGGTGCCCACTGAAGCAATCACGTGAAGGATTGGGATAAAAACAACCCCCGCCAATCCGTATCTCCATTAAAAGGGCAAGTTGTAACTACACTACTGCTAAAGAAGTGTCTACGGCGCTTAATAAGAAGCCTTCTGTGTTTGATCGACTTACGAAGCCAAGGACCTCAGTGTTTGATTGGTTGGGACCACTGAAGAAGGAAAACAAGCGTTATGGGAGTGATAAAAGGGTTGGAGCACCCATCTTGGCTAAAAAGGAGATTTTGACCACAGACTACCCAAGTCTAATTCCTTCTAGAATGAGGCGAGAGACAAAACTTATAGTTTTGTGTGGAGAGGTCCTCAAAGCAAAGGCTCATACTATAGTCCACACTAAGGAAAGGGATGAAGATGAAGAAAGTGTGGGATCATCATATCATATCACCATTCGTGATTAACAAAATGCTTTACTCTACATAGAAATCGAGGAAAAATGCCTTGATATTCGGGTATGTCATCACATATCTTTTAATGATGGTGATTCTCAAGAGGATGAAGACGCTAAAGATGCACCACCTGAGCTTGAATTAGGGGTGAAGACAACGGTTGATGCGTTAAAAAAAGTCAATCTCAGAGTAGTTGAAGATCCAAAGCCTACATATATAAGTGCCTCTCTAACTGGTGATGAAGAGAGAAAATATATTGAGCTACTTAAGGAGTTCAAAGACGTGTTTTCTTAGAGCTACAAAGAAATGCCAGGTTTAGACTCCAAGGTGGTTGTTCATCATCTTGCTGTTAAACGAGGTGCTCGTCTTGTAAAGCAAGCACAACGTCACTTCAGACCTGAACTGGTTCCCTTGATTGAAACCAAAGTTAACATGCTTATTGAGGCTGGTTTTGTTCGTGAAGTTAAATATCCTACATGGATTTCAAGCATCATCCCTGTAAGAAATAATAATGGCCAAATCCGAGTTTGTGTTATCTTTAGGGACCTAAATAACGCTTGTCCTAAGGATGAATTTCGTCTTCTTATCCCTGAGCTCATAATTGATGCAACAACTGGATACGAGGCGATGTCTTTCATGGATGGTTCATCTGGATATAATCAAATTCACATGGCACCGAAGGACGAATAACTTACTGCCTTTCGCACCCCAAAAGGTATATACTGCTACAAGGTAATGCCTTTCGGTTTAAAGAATGTTGGTGTTACATATCTACGTGCCATGCAAAATATTTTTGATGACATGCTTCATAAAAATGTGGAGTGCTATGTTGACGACTTGGTAGTAAAGTCAAGGGGGAAAGATGACCACTTGCAAGATTTAAGAATGGTATTTGAACGGCTTCGGAGATACCAACTCAGAATGAATCTGTTGATGTGCTCTTTTGGAGTTACTTTTGGGAAATTCCTCGGTTTTATTATTCGAGATCGAGGTATCGAGATTGTTCAATCCAAGGTGGATGCTATCTTGAAAATGCCCGAGCCTAAAGATATTCATGAATTAAAAAGCTTGCAGGGTAAGTTGGCATATCTTAGAAGATTTATTTCAAATCTAGCTGGAAGATGCCAACCATTTAGTCGCCTCATGAAGAAAGGGGTTCCTTTTGAATGGGACGAAGCTTGCAGAAATGCTTTTGAAAGCATTAAGTCTTATCTGATGAAACCTCTAATACTGGCAGCCCCCATACCTGGAAAGCCGTTAATATTATACATTTCAGCACATGAAAGGTCAGTAGGAGCGCTTCTCACTCAAGGAAACAAGCAAAAAATGCGTTTTATTACTTGAGTAGGATGATGACGCCAAATGATCTCAAGTATTCCCCTATTGAGAAGTTATGTTTCACACTTGTCTTCTCTATTCAAAAGCTGAAGCATTACTTCCAAGCTCATGTTGTGCGACTCATCTCAAGAGCGAACCCTATCATGTTTATCATGTCTAAACCAGTCCTAAGTGATCGATTAGCAAGGTGTTACCTCCAGTTTCAACAATTTGAAATTGTGTATGTTCCTCAAAAGGCAGTAAAAGGACAAGCATTAACAGACTTCCTAGCTGACAATCCGATTCCAAATGATTGGGAGTTGTATGATGAGTTACCTGATGAAGATGCAATGGTCATAGAAATTCAACCTCAATGGAAGATGTATTTTGATGGTGTTTCACATCGTGAAGGAGCTGGCGCTGGGATAGTTTTAATCACTTCTCAAGGAGAAGTTTTGTTCTATTATTTCACTTTGACACAACGGTGCCCCAATAATATTGCTGAATATCAAGTGCTCATACTTGGGCTTGAAATGGATGTGGAATATCAAACAATTGCAATTAAAAGTTTTTGGAGATTCCGAGTTAGTGATCAATCAGATTTTGGGTAGCTATGAGGTCAAGAAGCCAGAGTTGGTTCCATATCACAGATATGCTCAAAGATTGGTAAGTTGGCTTGGAGAGGTAACTATTCAACACGTGCCGAGAAAGGAAAATAAGAGAGCTGATGCCTTAGCTTCTACTTTATCTTTGCCTGATCAGACACAAGTCGTTGTTTGCCAAAGAAGGGTAGTTCCTCCACCAAATGACTATGATGAAGAAGAAAGGGAAGTTGAGCATATTGCTTCCGTTCTTGAGGCTTGAAATTGAAGAATGGCGACAACCATTAATAGATTATCTTTGTTACAGTATATTTCCAGAAAATCCTCAAAGGAAAACGGAAATCCGAAGGAGAGCCCCTCATTTTCTTTATTACAATAATACACTCTATAGACGATTATTTGATGGAGTACTCCTACATTGTTTGGGGACTGACGAATCCCTTCAAGCATTGCAAGAGGCACACTCTAGAGTATGTGGTGCACATCAATCTGGGCCAAAACTTCATTTCCACATAAAACGAATGGGTTATTATTGGCCAACCATGGTGAAAGATTGTTTGGATCACGCTCGGAGGTGTAAAGCTTTCCAATTCCATGCTAACTTCATACATCAACCACCTAAAGTATTACACCCAATTGTTGCTTCTTGGCCATTTAATGCTTGGGGTTTGGATGTTGTTGGTCCATTGCCAAAGTCTTCTGGTGGACATCTATACATTTTGGCCGCAATTGAATACTTCTCGAAGTGGGCTGAAGCTATTTCTCTTATGGAAGTAAAGAAGGAAAATGTGGCTAACTTCATCCGAGTCAATATTATCTATCTCTTTGGCATTCCTCGATATATATTGACAGACAATGGTAAGCCATTTGATAACAAGTTGATGAATAAAATATGTGATTTTTTTGGCTTCAAGCAACGCAATTCCTCAATGTATTATGTTGTTGCCAACGGACTTGCTGAAGCATTTAACAAGACGCTCTGTAACTTGTTGAAAAAGGTTGTCTCTAAGTCTGAGAGAGATTGGCATGAAAGGATGGAAGAAGCTCTTTGGGCATATAGGACCCCATATCGCACACCAATGCAAGCGACTCCTTATTCGCTTGTTTATGGAGTTGAAGCAGTCCTTTCACTTGAGCGTTAAATCTCATCGTTGAGGCTTGCCATTCAAGACGAACTTATTGATGAAGAAAATGTTCGGATATGCCTTGAAGAATTGGAAGCTCTTGATGAAAAGAGGCTAGAAGCTCATCAAAGCCTTGAATGTTATCAAGCTCGCCTGTCTCGATCTTTTAACAAAAGGGTACACCTCAGATCTTTCCAAGTGGGTGACCAAGTTCTTGTGGTCAAAAGGCCTATTATTACCTCTCGTCGATCTGGGGGAACATTCTCTGCTAAGTGGGATGGACCATATATCGTATAAGAGGTATACTCAAGTGGCGCTTATAAGATAGTTGACTCAGAAGGTTTACGGATTGGACCCATCAACGGGAAATTCATGAAGAGATACTATCTTTTAAGAAAACAAACTACGCTCATTGACGCACGAGCATAAAATGCATGTTACTCCTGGCCCGCAAGAGTATAAACTGTGCACGGTTAGAAAAAAGTCCGCTAGGTTTAAAACCTCGAAAGGGGCAGCCTAGGCAAAAGTTTGGACATAAAAAAATCGGCTAGGTTGAAAACCTCGAAAAAGACAGCCTAGGCAAAAGTTAGGACGCAAAAAAAAACTCACCCATTTCGAACTACAAAATGACTTGATCCTCTTCACCGAGGTACGTAGGCAGCTTAGAGTTTCATTCTAAGTTCAGTCAAATGAGTTCAAAAATACTTATTGCCGAAGGCATTTTTCGAATGAGGTATGATGGAATATAATTCACTTGATTGACACTAGAAAATTAGGTGTACATATATTCTTTCGTTGAACCCTCTTTCTTGACTTGATGGCTCAATGGAGGTAAGTCCTCCATGTCAATTTGCTGCCTTTCAGCTTACGCTGGATCGATGTCCAAAGCTTCAAGCTAAACTCTTTTCAAATATCCAATACAACCTTCTTTCCATCAAAAACTGAAGTTACAATTGTTGGTCGTTCAAGAAAATCAGAGCCCAACTTTGCCCTAATTTCATCATGAGAAATAGAAGTTGCCTCTTGATCTGCCTTAGCTGTGGAAGATCATTTCTGTGGGTTCGGTCCTGCTACAGACTCACCGCTATTTTTTGGCATTACTCGTTGCAACACTCCAATGTTGTTAGCCTAAATAAAAAATAATAAATAAATAAATCTAAGAAAACTTTGGCAAAGTCATTTGGCCATGGATAACAAGAAAATAAAAAGTTTATGTTTTATTTTACCTCCTTGTTTTGAGCTGTTAGTGTTCTTGAAGGACTA
The DNA here is from genome assembly GCA_034376525.1 of Nicotiana benthamiana. NCBI lineage: Eukaryota > Viridiplantae > Streptophyta > Magnoliopsida > Solanales > Solanaceae > Nicotiana > Nicotiana benthamiana. The sequence goes on from CM067336.1 coordinate 68,348,725, forward strand.
TAAACACTTTGAACCTCTATAACCCCTTCTGGATTTGGACGTTTCTTATTCCAACATTGATCTCCCTTGCTGCTACCACTCTCCTCTTGGGACAGGCGCTTGTTAGAGGCATCAACGACTACACCAAATGGAATAAGGCTTTGGTCAGCTGGAGTATGGATCTCTTATCTTTGAACTTCTTTGTGTAGCATGGGTCTGTTGCTTGCAGCATCTCAACTATATTAGACTGTAAAGCAGGAAGCTTATCAATCACTATGACATCCTCGTTGCGGTCTTGAATAGTATTGCTGATTGGCTCAAAAGTATTCAACAAAAATTGTAAGTGGCCTTCAAGAAGGCTTCCATGCGCCCTTGCCCACAAAGATCTATAGTTAGACGATGTAAACTTCTTCATGTTAGACCCAAAAGGAGGAAATACTGCCCTCGACTTAGATCTAGTCAACACACAAATCCACGCAAGTCTTAACCCTTCTTCTAACGAGGCCTCACAAAAATATTGCTCCAAGCGACCAGGGATGTCTTGATAAAAAACAAATTGGCGGCTGAATTGATGAGGGCTGTAAGGTTCAATAATAAAGTTGACTCCATCCCTCAAAGGAAGATAATTCGAGTGAATACTCATAAAGAAATTTAACTCGGACTCATCTGCCTTACCATCGGCATAGTAGTGGTGCAGACCATATCTACGGGGCATTGTCGAAGTCCAAATGATGTTTTCTCCATTATGAATATACTTCCTCGCTTCCTTTTTCCAAAGTATCTAGCAGCACCTTCCCTAGACCATGCGGCCATAAGAGGAACAGCTGGACCCTTTTTATATGGAAAATGAGTCTTAAAGTATTGGGCTAACCAACCATACACATAATGAGCAAGAAAACAAGTTTGAGTAGGATCAAGCAATGAGTGCTTTGAAATCTCGCTCAAACCCTTATATATTCTGGCTTAGACTGGGACTGCAAGGCTGACTCTTCGTTTACAAGCAAGATGACACGCGATCTTAAAGGTCCTAGGATGAATGAAGTCACCATCTTTTTAAGGGAGCACAAAAATACATAACCAACAAGATAGAAAAGTAGCCAAGTATATCTCGTCTTTCTTGTCATCCATAACTCCTAGCTTACAGAATAAAGCTTCTTCAACAATCGACCAATTAATTATGTCCTCTATGACCCCGGTAGGATTGTGTGTTGATCTCAAATGAGCAGACTTCTTTTCTTTCCTTAAAGGAGGCTGAGCATACTTCATTGTCTTCCTGCACCAAAACTCTACCCATTGTTTTGCAGAAACCTTTGGATCATTGCTATCTCCCTCTCGGAGCCGGTGGAAGGCATCAAACAAATCCTCACAAGTCTGGGGAAGAAACCTTCTCCCTTTGTTACATGCTTGTAAGCTCTTCAACATTTGGCACAACTTCCTCATAAGGAGATCCTGCTATAGGCAAACCACTGATCTTATACAAATCCCAAAGTGATATGGATAGTTCTCCAGCTGAGGTATGCAATGTGTTGGTAACAGGACACTATGCCTCACAGAAAGCCTGCATAATATTTGTATTACGATCATATGTGAAGAGTGAAGCATATACGGCGTCATAAACTCTTGCACCCTCCAGTGACAAGCGGCTCCTACTTAAGACGTCTCCTGCCCATTCCCAGTAGCCAGGAACGTAATGAAATTCACCGTTGAATGGAAAATCATTGCCCCAATAAGTTTCTTTGTTAATAATTCGACGCCCTAGGCATGGTAAGGTACTCGCAACATTCCAAGCATGATGAGCAGTGGTGAAAAGCATCCATATTTTTGGATGACGACTATTGTATTCAAGTGTCCAGTCTGCCAAATAAGGAGGGTCCCTCAAAGGTACCCATGAAGCTGCAGCATATTGGCCGATTAGTGACCTACCAACTGATAACCCTGTCCTGTCCTTGCTTCCATTATGGTCCGAAATGATAAGACATTGCGAATTGGAGGAAGAGATTCTTGAGTCTTTGAAGCAAACCATGTTTAGACTGCAAAAAGAGAGAAAAGTGTTTATGAGCACTTAACTTAAAAAATGTGATATTCATGGCCTTAAATTCATGATGTAATATGTCATATCTCAAGACTAATCCTACCAAACATGAAAAAGGCAAAGTCTTTGGCTTGGATCATATAATAGTCTTTGCCATAGATAAAGAAAGTCAAGTTTTCAAATAAAGTGAAGTCTTTGGCTTAAACAGTGTAATGGTCTATGCCTCAGATAAAATGAAGTTAAATTTTCAAACAAGACGGAGTCATTAGCTTAGACGGTGTAATGGTCTTCGCTTCAAATAAAATAAATCTTTGGTCTAGATGGTGTAATGGTCTATGCCTCAAATAAAATGAAGTTAAATTTTCATACAAGACGGAGTCATTAGCTTAGACGTTGTAATGGTCTTCGCTTCAAACAAAATAAATCTTTGGCCTAGACGGTGTAATGGTCTATGCCTCAGATAAAAGAAAGTTAAATCTTCAAACAAGATAAAATCATCAGCTTAGACGGTGTAATGGTCTTCGCTTCTGATAAAATAAATCTTTGGCTCAGACACGGTCTTTGCCTTAGATAAAATGAAGTTAAATCTTCAAACAAGATGAATTCATTAGCTTAGACGGTATAATGGTCTTCGCTTCAAGCAAAATGAATCTTTGGCCCAGACGGTGTAATGGTCTATGCCTCAGATAAAATAAAGTTAAATCTTCAAACAAGATGAAGTCATTAGCTTAGACGGTGTAATGGTCTTCGCTTCAGACAAAATAAGTCTTTGGCCAAGACGGTGTAAAGGTCTATGCCTTAAATAAAAGAAAGTTAAATCTTCAAACAAAATGAATTCATTAGCTTAGACGGTGTAATGGTCTTCGCTTCAGACAAAATAAATCTTTTGCGCAGACATTATAATAGTCCTTACCTCAGATAAAGCTAATTATTTAGCTCAGACAGTGCTATACTCTTCGTCAAACAAAGTTAAAAGAAAAAAAATGCCTTCACCAAGAAAAGAGACTGCTGGCGGCTGTGACTAATCAACCTGACAAAATAACTATAGTGCCTAACTTTTTTTTAAGAGAAACAACGTGATTTATCTATTAACTCCCAAAGGCCATGAAAAGTTGTGAATATTCAAATATCGTCAATCTGTTCATTTGTAACTTGTACACTAAAAATGCAAGGATAAATTTAAATGATCCATACAAGTTATCAATACATATAGTAAAGAATATTTACTAAATAAAGCCATGCAATGGTACATAAGCAAAAAAAGGAATGTAATATTGCACTTCTCCATATTTGAAAAAGGGAAGAAACTGGAAATAAAATTTGGAATACAAATTTTCTTTCAAAAAGGAAGCAAAAAAAAGAAGTGACATGAAGAAGAAAGTACTTGTTCTTGACGGGTTTGCTAAAAGAGAGAAAAGTTGTATCGTGAATTTTAAAGATGGTTTTACCTCTTTATATATGGCCAATAGCGTCACTAGTTAAAGTGTCCTATTTAAAGATGGAGATTGTTTTGATTAGGCCAAAATAATCCTACTCTCATCCAATCTTTAAAGGAAGAATATCCTATCCCTATTAAAAAGAATTTTAAATCTTTTTATGAAATCGGGAAGTGCCAGGATATAACAAATCAAGCTAAAACTATCCATGGGCTACAACGTGGATAAATACGAAAAGAATTCTCGAGACTGTTAAATTACCATTAATTACTCTTGTGAAAAACTCAATAAATAGTCAACAAAGTCATTTCTGTTATAAAATAATATAAAAGACAAGAACAATATAGAGAGAATAGGGAGAGGAGTATTCTTATTGATACTTGGGGATGGTTTACAATAGAATAGAACCCCTATATTTATAGGGAGGTGGTGACTTAGCCACCAAGTAGTAAACCCTAGAATCTCTCTAAATATAGACATTCACCTTAAATAGAGTTCTATTTATAACACTTCCCCTTGAATGTCTATTCAATAATGTGCCTCGTTAAAACCTTAACTAAAACAAAACTCAATGGGAAAAAAGTTAAAGAAAAGGAAAAAGAGTACACATGTTTGAATATGCGCCTATTGGTTGCCTCGTTAAAAACCTCGCAAGGAAAACCCAGTTGGGACAAAATCTTGTAAGGGAAGTGCAACGCGCATTAACTCCCCCTGAAAAGAACATCAATTCACATCCTTGAGCATTTGCATTCCAATCTTGTGCACCATCTTCAAAACGATCTTTTGTAGAGATTTGATAAATAAATCAGCCATATTGATTTGATTAAATATTCCGCACCTTGAAATTATCATTCTTGATAGATATGAACATCTTCATATAATGTCGTGGAATGACTCTTCAATATCTCCATAGAGGTATTCTCGATGCCATCATGCTTATAGTTATAGCAAGATACATATGTACATGAGTTGCACTCAGGATGTGGTACTTCAGGACCAAGAATTATATATGCTTCAAGCAACTTCAATCATTGACTTTATACTTTCAAGTATTTGAACTACATGTCCAAAACTACATGTCTTTCATATGGAATCAATTCTTCTTGAATTGTATCTCTTCCATAGCCAATATTTTTGTTTGTATTCGACAAACATAAGATCCACATCAATATTTAGCGCTATCATAGATGTCGTCGACAATCATTCTATACGCTTCAAGCGTATCCAAGACTTTGTCCTTCTAGGACTTAATATGAGCATTTGCAGTGAGAATATAGTTACATTCTTTGGGTCAGCAAATGCGTATAGCATGCTTTGCAATATGTTGCAATTGAATTATCCTTTTATGAACTTCAGGTTCATATTATGATATTCGAGGATATATATATACAAATGATAATTAATCTCATGTAACATTTTCTCAAGTGTTTATCATGTCTCCCCCTCATGTTAGAAAAGCTAACTTGTTTCCTCAACTTTGAGAAATCATCTTTGTGCATTATCATGTCAATATACACAGCACATTAATAATAAGATGAAATTATTTGGTTCCTGACCCTGAACCACTTGTGAGGGGAGAATATAATATACTCTCGTATACAACGTATATCAAACTGATATATATAACTTTGTTCTCATAAGAAACAGTTTAGCTATTAAGTGGAGGCACTCAATAATTATCTTGAAAAACCAACTTTGATATAAACCAACTTATCAAGATGAACTATCTTGAGTAGAAAATCTGGAAATTATGCTCGAAGTTAGATTACTGAGCAATTTACCTCGCAAGCACCGGCCAGGCTGCGGGTTAATAACAATCGCGCATGTAACCATTTCATAGATGCATCATATGTGGTATACATGGCAGGTGAATGGGCCCATATTCACCTTTGATATTTCCAGAATTTATGGGCTTCAACCCGAACTCTTTAGTTGGTCAATTCATTAATGAGAACAAGTGATACAAGAGAATTCGTAAAAAACTTTCTAGTTAATATTCACCCATGTGAATTTGCACATCATACTTAAAATGAGATGGCTAACACGAATGCCAACTGAATAAATTATCAATATTGGTAAACTTCAAATTTACACCATGACATGTGCACTTATCAATAAACTTCAGGTTTATTATGACATGGGTTTTTATACCAATAGATATCCACTTTATTGTGGCATTCTTTTGTTTGTGTAGTACAAACTGGAGAATGAAGCGGGTAGCTTTTCATATACAAATTATCCCGCTACAAGTTGTAGTAATAGGAGATATCATATCTTTCCTTCATTTATAGTCTCAATATAATCAATCGCTTTCGCGTGTACTTTGGAAACTGAATAAGTTTCTTTGAGACTTACTACAGCACAATACTCAATTGTGTTTCTCCAACATAGTAATTGGCTCTTCTAGAGCTCTCAATTAATTTTGTACTACCACAGATTCATCAACATCCATGTGGTGAATATCTCTTTTAAAGAGAAAGTTATACCATTATGGTCATGGTCAAAATTATATGCAAGATATGTTTCTTGCATTATCGTTGTCCTTTAATAGTCATATTTCCAAAATACTTTGGCGTACAATAGGTACGTGACCAACGATCATTCATGCTATATATCATCTCAAACCTTCTTCTAGGGGTGAGTGTGGTATCATCTCAAACCTCCTTCTAGGGGTGAGGGTGGTATATTCAATACCAACTTCATGTTCATATTCTTCCGATAATGAATATGTATTCGTGAGTCAGATGTTGTCACATTCACTGCGGGGATATGTGATTTTGTTATCCTTTTCAAATCTGTAAATGCGTCTGGCATTCGATTTGCTATTCTTTGCAAATGGATAATATTTTGCGCCTCTTTTTCACAAATAGAGGTATGTGGATCAAGATGAGATAATGATGCATTTTTCCACAAAATTTCCGTTTGGTTTCACCAACTTCTCCCCCTAATTTTGGGAAAAGTATCTCATCAAATTGACAGTCAGCAAATCGTACAGTGTACAAATCCCCTGTCAATGTTTCGAGGTAGCGAATAATGGAGGACGATTCAAACTCAACATATATTCCTAACCTTCTTTGCGGACCCATTTTGGTGCGGGATGGCGGTGCTATAGGCACATATACTGCGCATCCAAAGATTCTTAAATGGGATATATTAGGTTCATGACCCAAAACCAATTGCAACGGGGAATATTTGTGTCAATTCGTCAGCCAGAGACGAACTAGCATTGCTGCACGCAAAATGGCGTGACCCCAAGCCGAAGTGGGCAGCCTCGTTTTCATGAGTAAATGAGGTATTCAAGATTATACTCATGTATTGTCTCAATCTGATATCCATTTTGAATGATATCTTTAAAACTCAACAAGTTCCTTTTAGACTTGGAGGAGAACATTTTGACTGATATCATTAAAACTCAACAAGTTCTTCTTAGACTTGGAGGAGAACATTGCATTCTCTAAAATATCGTTCCTTTAGGCAGAGTTATAGTTGCTCTTCAGGAGCCTTCAATCAATTTAATTCCCATGGTTTGCCATACAAAAGAAAATATACGAACATGAGAATAAACAAATTCAATCCGTTTGTTTCATACTTAAACAATATTTTCGAAATTTGCTGAGGTTATTCGACTAACTAAATCAGATAGTCGATTATATGTTTTCCATAATCGATTACTTTGCAGTTTGAAAATTTCAGTTTAAGCATTTTCTTAAAACAATCGATTGTTAAACATACACAATCGATTGTTGAACATTCACAATCGATTGTTAAACATACACAATCGATTATTTGCTATTTTGAAAAACTTCAGATCACACTATCTTAAGACGATCGATTGTTAAACACACACAATCGATTGTTGAACATACACAATCGATTGTTAAACATACACAATCGATTATTTGCTATTTTGAAAAACTTCAGATCACACTGTCTTGAGACAATCGATTGTTAAACATACACAATCGATTGTTGAACATACACAATCGATTGTTAAACATACACAATCGATTATTTGCTATTTTGAAAAACTTCAGATCACACTGTCTTAAGACAATCGATTGTTAAACATACACAATCGATTATTGAACATACACAATCGATTATTTGCTATTTTGAAAAACTTCAGATCACACTGTCTTGAGACAATCGATTGTTAAACATACACAATCGATTGTTGAACATACACAATCGATTGTTAAACATACACAATCGATTATTTCCTATTTTGAAAAACTTCAGATCACACTGTCTTAAGACAATCGATTGTTAAACATACACAATTGATTGTTGAACATACACAATCGATTGTTAAACATACACAATCGATTGTTTTGCAGTTTTAATGCGAAATATTAGATAATCGATTAACTGTTAGGTTAGTCGATTACCTCTACTGGAAAGTAAAAATATTATTGAAATATGAGCATATTGAAACATTCTAAAGAACTAATACTAACATTATATCATAAACTAACTAATACGAGCTGATACTAATGACTATTAGTTTATTCACTAACTATTACAAATAAGTGAAATAAAATCAAATAATTCCATCTTCTTTCATTACAGATCCATCACCGATTAGGTGGTCTATTTTCCCCTCAGGGTGCTCAAAGAAGTCTGCCACATTCAAGTGGGTGATGTCAAAATTGTCGTCAGAGACAAAATTTGTTTCAGGGCATTTACTCTTTAGAGATGCTTGACAAGGCTCAACCAAATGTCTTGGTACACGGCAAATTTTCGCCTAGTGTCCTTTTCCACCGCAACGATAACATATAGATTATGAACTATTTGCTTTTGGATTTTCATCGTATCGTGCTTGTGGCAGAGTGACCAACTTCAGGTTGTCATATCTCTCCTTTAAGCCATTCCACAAGATAGGTGGATCTTTGACTGTGATATATTCAATTTTCAAACCTTCATCAAGGTGATGGCGCAAGTAAATCAAGGCCTTAGCACAGTTTCAAACCTTCATCAAGGCGATGGCGCAAGAAAATCAAGGCCTTAGCACAGTTTCAAACCTTCATCTGGCGCAAGAAAATCAAGGCCTTAGCATAGTCTTGGGTGGATGCATTATTTCTGTCTTTAATGGCGTCTCCAAGACCCATAGCATCTAAGTGAATTTCAGCATCCAACACCCATGCCATATAGTTCTTGCCCGAAATTTCAAGGGCAACGAACTTTCTTTTCATAATGTCATACATAAGACACAATTACATCAAGAGTGTGTTCATACTTACAGGCTTTATTACAATTATCACATTCACTTCAGGGAATGGATCGTAATGACGATTATAATTCCGTCTATTGCCACGTCCACATTCATTGATACCATCATGGTAATAATTTTGTCTTCTTTCAGACTTATCACATACTGCTACCACATTCTCTAAAGGGAATGGAGCAAATTTAATGGGACGGAATTTTAATTCTTTGCCCACAATCATACATGAATTTGATCATGGCAAGGCATAGAAATTTTACCACTTCATGTGAGTGTAATTTCTTACGAACTCCATTAGAGTTATAATCAAACTTTGTTGTCTTTGTTTGTATATAAAATCAAATCGTAGAATTTCAAGAATTTGAAAGGAAAAAGTAAATTACTTACCTTTAAGGTATACCAATAAATGTTGTGATATCAAATATACCTCTTGAGTTTCCATCCCGTTGCATTACTTTATGATGATACCATCTCTTCTATTTTTCCGTATAGAAATTAGAAAAAGGCGGCGATTGAGTTGAGAGAGCCGAATCGGCTATGAAGCAAAAACCATACATAAACAAAAGTTAAAATAATCGAAAATTTCAATTGGTTAGAGACTCGTGCTGATAACGTGTTATAAAATAATATAAAAGACAAGAACAATATAGAGAGAATAGGGAGAGGAGTATTCTTATTGATACTTGGGGATGGTTTACAATAGAATAGAACCCCTATATTTATAGGGAGGTGGTGACTTAGCCACCAAGTAGTAAACCCTAGAATCTCTCTAAATATAGACATTCACCTTAAATAGAGTTCTATTTATAACAATTTCCTTAAAATAAGGATGTAACTATGTGGGAATTTGTTTGGATGTCGAGATCCTTAAAGAAAGTATATCATATTCCTTTCCAATTGAAAGACAGGGAAATAACGTGCCAAGCATGTTAAATGGATCCCTATATTATGTAATCTACTACTAATTGTTGTACAAACATAGTTGGCCTGCAACTATTTACGTATATCACCAAAAGGCCGTGTGAAGTCACGTACAAAAGAAAAAAGTGAAAAAGTGGTTTTCACGCGTACTTCAAGTCTAGTCTTAAAAAAATTGACAAGACTTAAAGTATGGGTATTTGTAAATATATAAATTTTATTGAATTAAAGTACATACTAAATTTGGATAAATTTCAAATTTATTATTTAAGTCTCCCATGGATTTAAATTAAAGTCCTACTTTAGTTGGGCAAATTCATTAAATCGGACTATAAATTAAATATTAAGCTCACTTCATTAGCCCAAGGTCCAAATGACTATTAGCCCATCTTAGACTCATGTCACGTGTCAAGTGATGTGGCAATTCAAACAAGCCAATAAAATCAAGACACATGCCAAGCGACGTGGCAATCCAAGACAAGTAAACGAGCAAATGAAATCGTGACATGTGTCAAGTAATGTGGCAATCCAAGCCAAATATATGAGCCAATTAAATCATGTCAAATGTCTGGATGGTATTGGTCCATTCAAACGGACCAATCAAATCGCAGAGCCACATCACCCCTACAACTATAAATAGCGGTCTTCATAGAGATAAAAGACACCAGAATTAAGAACAAGAAGCAAGCAGAGAGCTCGTGGATCAAACACCGCAGATTTCTCTACAAGCTACAAATTCAAGCACTCAAGCTACAAATTCAAGTTCAAGTTCAACATCAAGAACGAAGCCAAATCAAATACCAAGGCGTTTAAGATCAAATACTTGTTCGTGATCAAACACAAATTCAAGTTCAAGGATGAGATTCAAGATCAAGCTTTACAAGCCCTTGAATCAAATCAAAGTCAAGCTCAAGATAATTTACATTCTTGAAGAATCAGAGGAATACTATAGAGATTGTAACACTTTCATTTATTGAAATCAAATACTACATTTGTTACGCAATTTTTCCAGTCCTGATTATTTATTTTTCTGGACGCAAAAATTTGTTGTTACAGTCATGTCCTCGAAAACCTGAAATCACACCGTGTCCTGCCTGATTAGCTCTCTTCAATACTTTTTTGGCCGTCCGCTACCTCTTCTTGTACCTGTAAAGCCAACTACTCACACCCTAATGAAATCTTTACATAAATAGCCAGTTGAATTTATTCTTTATTTTTTTAATCGATATAAATAAATTACGATGTTATACACATATTATAAAAGAATTATACATATATTCTATACCCATCAATTATTTTATTTGATTTAATTCTTTTTTGCATAGTGGAGATTAAAGGAAGAGTTCATTGCACACCGTTCTTATTTTGTTTATTGAAAATTTATAGTCACCTACCAAAGTTTATAATCTAATTATGCCGATAAATGTGGATTCAATTCGCTTCTTTCGCCATTCGTTTTCTCTAACTAGCTTCCCCCCCCCCCCCCCCCCCCCTCAATATAGAAAATTAAAGAAAAGAATCTAAGAAAAAATTAATAGGAATGGAGATTTCGATTATACTTTTCAAAGTATTTTTTAATAGCTTCTTACTTTTTGACTTTGTAAGAATAATTATGATGAGAGTCGAAAGTGGTTTAAGAGAGAATTATAGTTGCTAAGACAATAATATAATCGATTTTGTTAATGTTTCAAAATATTTAAATAGGTAACACATTTTTTTATTGAATGGATATCAGTATTATATAAAATATTTGCAAATCTATACGCTGATTATTAAAAATTAGTAACAACATATCATTCGAAAAATTGTTAAACACAAATATAAATACAAAAAGAAGTGATCGGTTAGAGGATACATAGATTAATATGATTTTGTGATCCTGATGTTGCGAGTGAGTAAAAAAGTTTTTTTTTCCCTAGAAAAAAGGATTAAAAATTTAAAATAGATGAATTAAGAAGGCCAAATACATCTGTCACATTCCTTTTTCTACCCCCGAAAGATATGTATGTATTTAGGGGTCAAAAAGTTTTTCCAATTAAAGTAACAAAATTTGAGTATGGATTATTTTATTGTTAAGAATCGTCATTTGAAATTAATTTTCGGTGTTCCAAGTCACCATTTATTTGAATCCCTAGTCAAAGAAAAATTTGACTCTATTTTTATCGGCCTGCGAAAATAAAGTTCGGGTAAGGAATTTTATTGACTGAGAAGAAGGTGCAAGTCATTCCCCGAGTCCCATGGTTCTAGCAAGGTTGCTTTATTAACTTAAACTTGCATTGAATTAATTTGGATAAAACTGTAATTTTATTTGGTTTCATGTTTTACCTATGTCCACTTATCATAGAAAGGTTTTAATAAAATTGTCCTAACCGCACCACGCAAGCAAACGTGCGACCGAGATGAATTTTATTTGATTTTTGTTACAACCGCGCTACGCACGTGAATCCACAGTCATGATGAGAATTATTAGTTCATTATTACTTTTGGGAAAAACTACTGCATTCAAAAAAATTAATTTTCAAAATTATTGAAAATCAACTATCGCCCTACACAAACGAATACACGATTTTAACAAAAAGACTAACTAAACTAAGAATTAACTAAAACCAATGAGCATGATATTAGATTATTAAATTAATTTATCGAATGTTAAAACATCACGCTACGCAATTAAATTAAGAAAGTGATAAAATTATTTTAATTTGTAGTGGAGAAACTATTTTTTTATTGAAAATTAATCGTGATTTGTGAGACAAACATGATATTGAAAGTTGGATCAGCCTTGTTAGCAAGTAAAAATGGACAAGATATGAAAATACATTTGGTATTGGGTTGCTGAAATTATTTACAAAAGGTCCAACAACTTATTAAGATGATATGGGCCTACTGAAATTACTAAGGGATTTTTACCTATGTATACAATATACCAAACATTATTACTTCCCATGTTTAAGGTTTGTGTTTATTACATTTAAGTATACCAAATTTCAATTTATATACTATAATTCAAATTAAGGGTATAATTATTACTTCATTTATTCTAGTCATGATTTTAGGAGCATATATTCTCCAATTTGTGAAGTACATTAAATAAGCGGGCCTTAAAGTTTTACTACATTGCTAATTTAGTTTTGATTTTCCTAAGGTAGATGCAATCTTTTCAGAATTATCCAAGTAATTATTGTTGGAATGATAATTTGTCCTAATATTAGGATTGAGACTTTATGGACTTGATTACATAATTGATTTAATTAATTTTACTACTTATTCATATTTTATTGAGCAGTAAGGAAGCTAACAGTGTGGTGTTGCATGGATTTTGAGATTCTTATTATTTCCTTTAAAATTATTTCAGAAATTAAGTTATATTTTTCTCCCTCTAAACTATCCGCTCAATAAGAATGTGCTTGTCCTAGCTTTTAAATGGAACAATTTTATTAAATATACGTACTATTGTTCTTGTAGTTTGTATATAAGAAATTTTGTAGATAAAGCAAATTTTGTTGTCAATATTTTTTTTGACACAAGATTGTAGTTTAATTGTAGTATAAATGTAGTAATTTTGTAGATACTCTTAAAAACAATACAACTTTATACAATACTTAAACTGATTTGTATTTCAATTTTAGAAATTTTATCTACAAGATATCTACAAACTGAATACATTGAATTTTAATACCCCAATTCTCATTTCAATTGTAGCATAATTGGCAATTTCGACATAATTGTAGAAGACTTGTAGAAGATTTAGTCTTCCCACTCTACAATTTATCTACAAAGTATCTATAATTTTTCTATATTTTATCTACAATTCTACAATTTAACTACAATTTCTGGAAAAATATGTCTTCTTTTCTTCTTCTTCGGCAAGTTTCAATGTGAAATTCAGTCAAAACCAAGTCTAATCTTCACCAAAACCCCTCAAAATTGATATATAAACTCCTAAACGTATTTTGAATTATTTACAACAATGCCCAATCCAAACAAATAATGATTTATGAAAATTCAAATTTGAATTCAAAACTTTCAAGCTTTTTAATGGCTATCAATGGTGGAAAATATATGGAGAAATAGAGAATTACGCTGCAATGGATTTGCTTCCGTTTTAAATTTCGGAATTAATGGTGATAGAATCACCATTAAATCTGATTCCTACAAATTTAGCGCATTTTTAGGGTAGGATCTACCTATTTCTGGTTTGGTACAGATTTTGTAATCAAACTATGGACTAGGCGAGTAAATTCTAAATTATGAACATTTTTGGTAACGAGGTTTGGTATATGGTATAAATAGAAAAAATCTCAATTACTAAAGGGAGATGAACTTTCCATTTAAAAAGTCTGGACTTAATCACGCGCCTAGTATTTCAGCCCAAAATATTCTTTTATTTCTATTTTTGCAAACCCACTACCCAATATTATTTTTGTCTATTTTTATACTTTTAACCAACTATTCCTTAAGCGCCAACTAATATTTCTACTCATATAGTCAACATGGCACTAAACAAACTACATACTCATTAGCAACATAAACACCTGGACTATTTAGTCAGAACTTAAAATTACGGCTGCTACTAAGCATAAAATCAACAAATCAATAATGCCTTTAATGCAAAAGAAAACTTAACTATCATGGAGACAATATGTTGATTATGACATTTGAAGCTATAAGTCATTAATACATGAACCTTAGAAGTAAATCATAAAAACCCCAATTAAACAAATATGGTTAAAATTAAATCTTTTTATTTTTCTTAACCGAGTAAACAACTTTGAATGTAAAGGGAACTTGAGTGACTTAACTAACTTTTACGATTATAGTATATACTTAAAACATGAATAACAAAACTCAATAACATCCATTTCATGTAGAAGTATATCAAAAAATTCAAAGAGTCGTGAGAGATCCATATCTTCAGTCATTCGATATCGAGAATCTGTAATACAAAGGTTCAATGATTACATGATTTGTAACAAGATCAAATTCAGTAGTGAAAGGGCGGAAAATTAGCAACAAAGACAGTAGAAACAACGACAAAACAACAGCGAATCCGTGTTAAAACAACCCAAAATCTCACTAAAAATAGTGATTCTTTTGGAGAAGGAACTCAAGAATCAAGCTCTAAGACTCTTGTATGTTTTTGAAAGATCTTGCACTATGAGACTCAACCAAAACTCATAATTTTCAGCTTACTTTTCATGTGTTCAACTGTTGGAGTTTTTTATGTTTTTTTTTTGTGTTTAACCAATTCTAAAAAAAAGTATGGAAGTGTGATGGAGTCCCTCTTTTAAATGAGGAAAGGGCAGCCCTTAAATAGGCAAAGAAAAGCCAACTTTTTGGATAGATTTTGATTCACCAAAAATCTGTCCAAAAAGGGACTGAATTTGTATGCTAAACACTGTTCAAAGGCTTTCCAAACGGTGAAACGACAGCCTGAAATCTGCTATAGCAGAAGCAAAGAGTCATTTCAGCCACCCTACTAAAAAGTAAGCTACTAGTACCCTATTTTATGATGAAATTATATAAACTTCACATTTTAGCAACATCAATATCAGACCACTTGCTCAAAAATAAATAACTAGAAACCATTTAACTGATTGAACGATTAACCAACAAGGAGAAAGAGAATGTCAAGATTAAAACCAAGCAAGAACAAGTATTAACTTATGAAGTACTTAATACTAATATGCTTGAAGCAAAACAAATATTAGAGATACCAACGTAAAATCAGAACTAAACGACTTAAAGCAAAGGAAAAATACGTCAACAATGACATAAACTAACATAATAAATTAAGCTAAACAAACAACAACAACAACAAAAATCAGAGAATAAATTAAGAGCTAAGTGAAATGATCACTAAACAAAATTATAACAAAAATACAAACAAATTAAGGGAAACATAAAATCAAAACATGGAGGAAAGCATTAAGGTTCGGATTTTACCGAATTTGAGTGTTCGAATAGTGGTGGCATAGTGACAATTGAGCAGCGGTACGACTTCGAGCAAGTTTCTATTGTTGATATTCTCAAAACCAAAAACTCCGGCGAATTTGAGTCCAGTTTCAATGATATCAACGACACAACCTTGCTCGTGGCCGGTTTGAGAAGAGAAATGAGAGGTTGTGGTGGTTGAGGGGCGGCAGTGACGTCGATGGACCGACAGTGGCGGCGGCGGATTGGCAGTGGGGGTTGTCACGATCCATTTCCAAAACAGGTCATGATGACACCCAACAACCTTGCTGGGCCAGCCAAGTGCGGAATATTACTAACAATCTTATAGAATTTAGCTCAATTTTAACTGAAATACCCATTTAGCTTGGGTTTAGAAACTAAAGTAGTAAAGGTGATGAGTAATAAAATATTACAAACTCAAAAGATCTCTACTAAAATGTACGTGCCAAGACCTGGTGTCATAGTGTAAGGGCAACTAGTAGAATATGCACATCTCTACCCCTGTCTGAAATAAGGGAAACACAACAAAAATACAAAAGAAGACTCCATCCGGCTGACCAGCGATATGGAAGGGAAGCAACTCACCGTAGAAGTCTCAACAGCTACTCAGTGACGCGCACCCTGGCGCTATCCAGATGAGTCAGCCTCAGACCCTGTACATTTAAGTACAGAAGCGTAGCATGAGTGCATAAACAATATGTACCCAGTAATTATCCTGTCTAATCTTGGAGAAGTAGAGACGTGAGGTCGACTTGATACCTACTAGGTCCAGATAATATCATAAAAATGATATATAGTATATAACATGAATAATGTAATTAGCTAACAGTTTCCACATAAGTCATAGCATGCTTGTAGTTATATTTACTTTTACCACATTTACCCCTTTTTTATTCCTTTAGAAATAAATCATGAAAAATCCTAAGCTTCCAGCACAAATATATAAATCATGCGCAACAATGCCGAGGTCGACGACCCACTCTAACAGAATATAAATTTTTGTGCACTGCCGAAGGTCGAACGACCCATACCATAGATGCATCTATTTCACTGAGGCTATCGACTCGATCCACAAATATCAAGACAACATCAAGAATGCGCACCAAGGCATTAAGTATATACAAGGGCAAAATCCTTACAAGTTCATAAATAAGCATGTGTTCATTTTTATTACCCTCTAACCTTTAGCAAGTCATATAAGACCATTTACTCAGTTTAAATAAGGAAAAGTTCACAGTAGGCATGATGTGGGTCCTAAACTACCCGGACATTAACATTATAGTATATACGCACGGACTCTCGTCACCTAGTGTATGCGCGCCCCCCACATTTAATAGCAAATTTATTATTTATTAACCCTAGAGGGACAATTTCCTCTCACGAGGTTATAAAAGAGACTCACCTCACTCTGAAGCACTCTTCCGATAACGAGTGTGAGAAAGCACGGGAGAAGAATATAACTCTTGATATTAAACATGATACAATGAGCCCTATATATAATACACATAACCTAATCTACTCCTAATACAGTTTGGACTAGAGTTCTACTATAATTAGACTTCAACACTCCCCCTCAAGCTGGTGCATATAAATCATATGTACCGAGCTTGTTACATATGTAGTTAATATGAGGACCAGTGAGGGACTTGGTGAAAATGTCTGCAAGCTGATCATTTGACTTTACAAACTTTGTAGCAATATCTCCCGAGAGTATCTTTTCTCTGATAAAGTGACAGTCAATCTCAATGTGCTTAGTTCTCTCATGGAACACTGGATTTAACGCAATATGAAGAGCAGCTTGATTATCACACACAAGTCCCATCTGACTAACGTCACCAAATTTCAGCTCTTTGAGCAACTGTTTGACCCAAACTAGCTCACATGTCACCATAGCCATTGCTCGATATTCTGCTTCTGCACTAGACCGAGCGACCACATTCTGTTTCTTGCTTTTCCAAGATACCAAATTTCCTCCTACTAAGACACAATATCCAGAAGTAGAACGTCTGTCAGAAGGCGATCCTGCCCAATCAGCATCGGAGTATCCAACAATCTGCTCATGGCCTCGATCCTCAAACAATAAACCTTTACCTGGAGTTGATTTTATATACCGAAGAATGCGAACAACTGCATCCCAATGACTATCACATGGCGAACCCATAAACTGGCTCACAACACTCACAGGAAAGGAAATGTCAGGTCTTGTTACTGTAAGATAATTTAGTTTACCAACTAACCGCCTATATCTTTCAGAATCGTTAAGAGGCTCCCCCTGTCCTGGAAGAAGTTTAGAATTCGGATCCATTGGAGTGTCAACAGGTTTACAACCTGTCATCCCTGTCTCCTCTAGAATATCTAAGGCATACTTCCGTTGTGAGATCACAATACCTGAGCTAGACTGTGCGACCTCAATACCCAGAAAATACTTTAGTGTGCCCAGATCCTCAGTCTGAAAGTGTTGAAAGAGATGTTGCTTCAATTTAGTAATACCATCCTGGTCATTGCCGGTAATAACGATGTCGTCAACATAGACCACTAGATAAATACAGAGACGTGAATCAGAATGCCGATAGAATACAGAGTGATCAGCTTCACTCCGAGTCATGCCAAAGTCCTGGATAACAGTGCTAAAGTTACCAAACCAAGCTCGAGGAGACTGCTTTAGACCATAAAGTGACCGGCGCAAGCGACATACAAGGCCACGAGACTCCCCCTGAGCAACAAACCCAGGTGGTTGCTCCATATAAACTTCATCCTCAAGGTCACCGTGTAAAAATGCATTTTTAATGTCCAGCTGATACAGGGGCCAATGGCGAACAGCAGCCATAGAGAGAAAAAGGCGGACTGATGCTATCTTAGCCACGGGAGAGAAGGTATCACTATAATCAAGCCCAAATATCTGAGTATATCCTTTGGCCGCAAGACGAGCCTTAAGACGATCAACCTTACCATCTGGACCAACCTTGACTGCATACACCCAACGACAACCAACAGTAGATTTACCTGAAGGAAGAGGGACGAGCTCCCAAGTACCACTCGTATGTAAAGCAGACATCTCGTCAGTCATAGCCTGTCGCCACCCTGGATGAGACAATGCTTCACCTGTAGACTTAGGGATGGCAACAGAGGACAGAGAAGATAGAAAAGCATAATAGGGTGATGACAAACGATGATAACTTAAACCGATATAATGGGGATTAGGATTAAGGGTGTTCCGTATACCTTTCCGTAGTGCAATCGGAAGAGACAAGTCCGCAGTAGGAGCAAGGTCAGGTGCAGGAAGTGAATCAGCCGGGCCGGATGCTGGGCGAGGACGACGATGATATGTCAAGAGTGGAGTGTCTTGTGCAGGGAGTCTAGGAGGAGCCACAGTAGATGGTCCAACATTTGGAATGGGTAAGACTTCTGTAGCGGAAGGTGAAGGAGGAGATATAGTAGACTCCCTAAAGGCCGGTATGGGTAAAACCTCAGATATATCCAGATGGTCAGAATGGTCAGAAGAGGTAAAGAAAGGTTTAGACTCAAAAAAGGTGACATCGGCCGACATAAGGTACCTACGAAGATCAGGTGAATAACAATGATAGCCCTTCTGAGCACGAGAATAACCAAGAAAGACACACTTGAGAGCACAAGGAGCTAACTTATATTTCCCAGGAGCTAAGTTATGAACGAAACAAGTGCTCCCAAAAACACGAGGGGGAACAGAGTATAAGGGTGACTGGGGAAACAATACCTCATGCGGAATCTGACTCTGGATGGGAGATGAAGGCATCCGATTAACCAAATAACAAGATGTGAGAACTGCATCGCCCCAAAAACGCAGCGGAACATGAGATTCAATGAGAAGTGTGCGAGCAGTCTCAATAATGTGCCTATTCTTTCTCTCTGCAACCCCATTTTGCTGAGGGGTATAAGGACAAGAGGTCTGATGAATAATTCCATGAGAAGACATAAACTGCTGAAATTGAGAGGATAAATATTCTAAGGCATTATCACTGCGAAGGGTGCGAATAGAAACACCAAATTGATTTTTAATTTCAGCACAAAAATTTTGGAATATAGAAAACAACTCAGAACGATCTTTCATTAAGAAAATCCAAGTACATCTTGAATGATCATCAACGAAACTAACAAAATAACGAAATCCCAAGGTTGAACATACTCTACTAGGACCCCATATATCTGAATGAACTAAAGAAAAAACAGACTCTGCACGACTCTCAATACTACGAGGAAAGGAGGCGCGGGTATGTTTCCCGAGCTGATATGACTCACACTCTAATGTGGATAAACTGGACAAACGAGGCACCATTTTCTGAAGTTTGGACAAGCTAGGATGTCCTAAACGACTGTGAAGTAGGTCTGGAGGATCTGCAACTACACAGGCCTTAGAGGATGTAAGTGAGTTAAGGTAGTAGAGGTCGTCTGATTCAAGTCCTGTTCCAATCGTCTGTCCCTTACTGCGGTCCTGCATAATAAAAGAGTCATCAATAAAATATATTCCGCAACGGAGGGCACGAGTCAAACGACTCACAGATGCAAGATTAAAAGGACAGCCAGGGACATAAAGAACGGAATCTAGAGTGACAGAGGGTAGAGGAGTTGCTTGTCCAACTCCTTTTGCTTTAGTTTGAGACCCATTAGCTAAAGTAACGTTGGGAAGAAACTGTGAATACGTAATATCTGACAAAAGGGATTTATTACCAGAGATATGATCAGAAGCAGCTGAGTCCACAACCCATTGTTCAAGAGGACTAGACTGGGAAACACAAGCAAAAGAATTACCAGCAACAGAAGTATCAGGCTGAGCAACAGTGGCTACTTGGGGAGACGTCTGCTTACTTGCTCGATATTTAAGGAACTCATTATACTCCCTTTCAGATACAGAAAATCCCTGGTTACCTGTAGGCTCGGTCTGAGCAACATAAGCATTTTTTGTTGGTCGACCATGTAAAGAATGGCACACATCACGAGTGTGACCAAGTTTATAACAATAATAACACTTGGGTCTAGATCTTCCAAAACGACCTCCTCCTCGTCTATACTCCATAGTATGAGAAGCCCGATTGTCCACGGATTGGGAGACGAGGATAGATGAATCAAGTGTCTGTGATGAGCTCACTGGGTGACTTGGTGCTGCAGCAAGGCGAAGTAAGCGAGAAAATAATTCATCAACTGTGGGGACAGTCGGACTAGCCAAAATCTGGTCGCGTACTGAGTCAAGATCATTAGGAAGACCAGCAAGAGTAAGAACTAGAAACAGCTTTTGTCGTTGCTCTTGCTGCTTTGCAACGCTAGCAGAGACTGGCATCAACGTCTCAAATTCCTCCATAATTGCCTGCACTTGACCCAAGTAAGTAGACATATCCAATTCCTGTTTCTTTAAATTTGTCATCCGCGATATCACATCATAGAAACGAGATATGTCATTAGTGTATAAAGTACGAGCCTTTTCCCAAACCAAATAACATGTTTGGAATGGACGAAACAAGGCATCAAATTGGAATCAATAGATCGCCACAAAATACTGCATAATTGAGCATCAATCTTCTCCCAATGTGCTTTAGCTTTTTCATCTCCGTCTCTAGACTCCTTGGTTAGATGATCCTGAACATCTTGGCCTTTACACCACAACTCGACAAACGAAGCCCAAGCTAGGTAGTTTGAACCTCCCATTAAAGGTTCTGAGGTAATCATAATACCAGAACTGCCAGAACCCTGGTTTCTAGGCCCGAAAGCATCTAGTCCAAAAGACATCGTTGGATTATTAACTGAAAACTCGCTGAAACTGAAACAGAGGACTGAAAACTGGCGTTGCCGGAAAACAGGAACACTGTAGCTGCCGGAAAAACACTGTAGCTGCCGGAAAAATTCAAAGTTGTCGGAATTGAAAAGTAAAAATATGGATAGGCTCGGAATTCAAGGGTGAGCAAACTGTCCTGAAGAAATTCTGGCCGGAAAGTACTGTAGCTGCCGGAAAAGTCACTGTAGGTTGCCGGAAAAAATCAAAGTTGTCGGAATCGAACAAAAAATTGATGGGTAGGGTCGGAATTATATTCCGACTAAACTGTCCTTCTGGAGCGATCGGAAAAAGTGGCCGGAGAGGCCCTCACGCGCCGGCGCGTGGGCGTCACGCGCCGAGGGTCCTGCCGCGCGTGGGGGCGCGTGAAGCGTCGGTTTCCGGTGATTTTTTCTGGGGTTGGTCGGAATTCTCTCCCGAACCTCGTGGTGGTCTCGGATTTTTTCACAACACCAACAGAAAAGGTAGTTTAGGTTACGGACAGCCTGTTAAGTCACCGGAAAATTGCACGGCGACGAGGTCTTCTTCCCGGAAATAGCTGGAATGACGCACAGCTATACTATTCTCATCAAAGCTCTGATAAAGTGACAGTAAATCTCAATGTGCTTAGTTCTCTCATGGAACACTGGATTTGACGCAATATGAAGAGCAACTTGATTATCATACACAAGTCCCATCTGACTAACGTCACCAAATTTCAGCTCTTTGAGCAACTGTTTGACCCAAACTAGCTCACATGTCGCCATAGCCATTGCTCTGATACCATGTGAGAAAGCACGGGAGAAGAATATAACTCTTGATATTAAACATGATACAATGAGCCCTATATATAATACACATAACCTAATCTACTCCTAATACAGTTTGGACTAGCGTTCTACTATAATTAAACTTCTAACAACGAGAATAGGCTCCAAGCTCAATTCGAAGCCGAACAAGCACCAACTAGTTAAATAAGGCAAGAACTAATCAATAAGTGCTCAAAAAGTTGAATTCTAACTAATATAAGTGATTCCCCAACCTTTCCCGTAAGTTTCCTAAATTTCGACCCCGGGCACACGTGCCCGGATTCCGAGATTTTTCGAAGGAAGTTATTCTCCATGACCTAAGGATAATTAATACGTAATTTTTAGTTCATTACATAGCTAACTAGGTAGTTAAATCTTAATTTTACCAAAACCCTAGGTCTAGCTCTAACCCTTGAATTTAATTACTTTTTAGTGTTAAATCTATGTGTTAATTATGTATTTAGACTAAGAGTGAGTGAAGATTACTTACCTTGTGATATTATGTTGAAACCCTCTCTTTGGAAGTTTAAGAATCGCCTAAGTGTGGACGAAATGGGAGATAAATGCACTTGAACTCGTATTAAATGATATTCACTGCCCTGTGATTTATGCTTTTTTGGTTTGGGGACCGATTCTGCGGTCCCGCGTCTGCGACCGATTAGCCGCTTATGTGATTTTTTGGGAGGGGGGAGGTCGACCGCTTCTGTAGTCTGGGGGCCGCATCAGCGGATTCCGCTTCTGTGGTTCCTTGGCCTATTTTGCGGTTGCCCCTGGGCCGTCCTTGGCCGCTTCCGCGATGAGAGGACCACTTCTGCAGTCTCCGCTTCTGCGGTCCATGAGCCGCAGAAGCGGTTTTGACAGAAGCAGCAGGTTTTGTTCTTTGTAAAATTTTAACTTCGCTTGAACCTCGACCATTTGACGCTTGGGGCCTCCGACCCCCGCCTGAACATACAGACAAGTCTAAAATCACGCGGTGGACCTAGTCACAAAAGTATAAGTAGCAAAAAAGACTTCTAGTATCATGTGATACCGATATGGTATATATGTATACCAACAGAGCATATGATTTCTCTAGAATATTGCTACAATTATCTGCGACTATACTACTGTACCAAAACATTAAAGGACGTAATAAAAGTACGAGAAAATTACATGCTCATATTGCAAGCTAAATATTCACAAAACAACTTGCTCATTTCGTATTCTAATAGGGTATATAGTTGTATGTGGCCGTTCCAACAATTTCCTATAACTATAAAACTATTACATAATACACATAATTTATGTCCATCGACACACAAAAATTCCAGCATTACAACTTTTGTTCATATAAATAATTTCATAATAGAATTCACTTAAAATGCAGCTAAACAACCAAAATAATGTTCAACTATCATATGATACCAATATGGTATCTAACTATACCAACATGGTATACAGTTTTACTAGTTAATTCCCGGCAAGTATATGACTATACTACTATTACATAACACATGCATAAAGAGAAAAATAAAAAAATAGTGTACCACAAATTAATATAATAAGGTACTTCAAGATATTGTACTATATTACTATTATTAAAAGAAAATAAAATATTGTACCAATTAAATGCAACTAATACAACTAAAAAATAATTCAACTAGCATATGATACCAATATGGTATATAGCTATACTAATAGGGTATATAGCTGGAATGAATTGTATACTAAAATGGTATATTTGTATACTATTTGGGTATACAATACAAATTCATCTTCTTCTCTGGTTCAACTATATTTCAGCCCAAATTTCTAAAATCTATTGCAACATCTATATAAAATTGACTAAAACTTTAGCTACAATTCAATTAACTATCCAAGCTAACCCATACAGGATCGAATCAAAACAATTAAAAACTCAAACAAACCAAGTTGTGAGTTTTAAGGTCCTTCAATGGTGGATTTAAATTGAAGGAAAAAAAAATAAGAAAGCGATAAGCTGAATGGATGATAAGGTTCCTAAGGGCTGATTCGTCTTTGTGATTAATACCCACTTTACGATTTTTTATGGATAAATGCTAATGCATCTGTTCTAAGAAAAAAATTGAACTGGATGTGTATAGTGAATTCAGCCTTTTATGGATGAAACGATGATAATTTTTATACGAATTAGGGTAACATGTTTACCCTTTAATAGGTATACTAAATTCAGAAATAACATCTTTTAGGAAAAAAAAAAGGGCTAATTAGTTTTGGCTCTATGGGTAAAACTAGTAAATAGTTTAGGTATGGACAATAAAAGATAAATAGTTTAGGATTAATAGCTATAAAGTGAAATTTTCTACATATATATTTCTTGTTTTTTTTCTTTTCGCATCGCTTTTGCAAAAAAATCAAATAATAATTCTGCGAACTTCTGCCTCTCCCCCCGCCCACACAAAATCCCTAATTCTGCGATCGGAAATCCCTAATACATCGGCGTTGCAATGTCGACTGTGCCTTCACCGTCCACGGCAGCTAATTCGTCGTCGTCGCAGTACACTTACTCAAACGGCACATACTTTCCGACGCCGTTTCATCTCCAACAACAACCTCCTCCTCAGCCTTACATCGGCGCTGCTCCTCCCCCCGTACAACTTCCTGGTCCTTCCGTCTATCCTGCTCCTGCTCCTATTCCGGGCGTTTACACTTTGCCTCAGTTTCAACAAGTAAGTGATCCAAGTGTTACTTGCAAAAAAAGGAAGAAATATGAAAATTATGAACTTTTATTTCTGAATTTTTGTCTTTGTATGCTGTTACGTCGGGCGAAATTGCAATTGGTTGTTAATTCTTACATTTTGATTTCGTTGGAGTCACGCTATTGTCCATAGAAAGTTTAATTGATTAATAACTTGTGGAGTAAGTAATTATGTAAGTCATTTGTTTTTCATTTTTGCTCCCTTCTCTAGTTATTTTTGACAAATGTTTGAGAATTTGGCCGGTATTTCGTAAATTCTTTCCTGGGAAGTTGTTGAGAGTATTTTTTTAAAATAGAGTTTAATAAGTTATACACTACACTATCAGGTCACCTAAAGTATATCTACAAGTAAGCCTCCTTAAAATAGGGCAGGTTAGCTGCTGCCACAATAGGTAAATGCGACTTGACATTATAAGTTTTTGTTACTGACAGTATATAGAGCTTAAAATCCTTTTTATAAGGGTGGTGCCTGGGCCAGCTTGCTTGCTGAGAATATCTGCGCCTATGTTTGTATGTATGTGCATGGTAAAATATCATGACGCCAATTAGAAGCTTGTTAGTTTCATTTAGGAGGAGAGCAGAAGAAAATCTCAATAGAAGTATTTGCATCAGGCCTTTGTACGTATGTTACTTTGTATGTTAAGCTAGTGGCTTGTATTGAAAAAAAGAAAGTATGTTTTGTCATGTTTGTAATGTACGTAATACTTGCGGATAGGCTCAGCAGTTATTCCAAAGAGATGCTCAGACAATCACACCCGAGGCACTTGAAAATGTGAAAGCTGCACTTGCAAGCAGTGAAATTGAGCACAAAGCTGAAGCCAAGAAGAAAGCTGTACCTCGTAAAGCAGCAGGACTAAGTTGGGAAGATCCTACTCTAGCAGAGTGGCCAGAGAGTAAGCATAATTTCCTATTTCTTTATTTTTTCCTTGACCCGCTTTGCCTCATGGTACTAAAATCTGTTTATGTATTCTTCTGTTTTTTCCTTTCTGGGTGGTGGTTGGGTGGGTTACTCTAGTCTCTCTCCTCATATTCTTTGATAGTTTTAACATCAGTTGAACTGGATTATATCTTGAACTGAATTTCCACTAAAAAGTAAGTAAAAGTAATCAGTGTATTTCTTATTATAATCAAAAGTTAACAGTTATATTTGATTTTCAAAATGGATTCAGCTTTTCCTTCAAAACATCTCCTATTAGAGTATATTACCATATATATAAGGTTCAACTATAAAATATGATATTGTGTATAAGGTAATGTAACTCGTCAGAGTAGGCGAACAATGCGTATATAAGGAGCTAAGTTTTATTAAGTATCAAGGAAGTAATTTTATCTCCTATTTTCTCTCTGCTTATTGTTTCTAGGTCGAGTACTATTCTTGAATTTTCTTGATGCGCTCTCGTTTTAACATAGTAACTTTGGCGCAGAGTATGAGGAGACTCACAGCATAATAGCCTAAATGACACCTATACTTGTTCCACTTTGTCATTCTGGTCCTTGTATTCAATGAAGTTTTATCCAGACACATGAACTCAATCAAAACATGTATTTTAAACCCCTTCGGCATTATGTGTAGGTCACTCGCCTGCTATGGAGAAAATATTAAGTCCACATCAGATAAATCAACGCCACATCTTTATTTATTTAAAAACTAATTTTTAATAATATTTCAAATCCATCACCATCATGAACAGGGAGATCTACAAGGTGGCGAGGAGCGAAGCAAAGCTGGCGGTTACGGAAGCTAAAAACGCGGCGTTTGGTTGCATGTACGAGGAATTAGGGGAGAAAGGTGGGGACAAGAAGTTATTCCGGTTAGCTAAAGTAAGGGAGAGGAAGGCGCAAGATCTGGACCAAGTTTGGTGCATCAAGGACGATGGTAGAGTTTTGATGGGGAGTCTCAAGTCAAGCAGAGGTGGAAGACATACTTTCGAGACCTTCTTAACGAGGAGGGGGATCGAAACATAGAGCTAGGGGAGCTGGGGCATTCAGAGCATCTTAGAGACCTTGGGTACTGCAGGCGTATTAGAGTGGAGGAGGTCATGGGGGCTTTGCGTAGGATGAGCAAGGGTCGAGCGACTGGGCCTGACGAGATCCCGGTGGAGTTCTGGAAATGCATGGGTAGGTCTGGAGTGGGGTGACTCTCTAGGTTGTTCAATGCGATCTTCATGACCAAAAGGATACCGGAAGAGTGGAGGTGGAGTACGGTGGTGCCCTTGTACAAGAACAAAGGGGATATCCAGTGTTGCAACAACTATAGGGGTATCAAATTAATAAGTCATACCATGAAGGTATGGGAGCGGGTGATCAAGGCAAGGGTGAGGGAGATGACATCTATATCAGTGAACCAATTCGGTTTCATGCCGGGTCGCTCCACTACAGAAGCTATCCACCTTGTTAGGAGATTGGTGGAACAGTTCAGGGATAAAAAAAAAGGACCTGCACATGGTGTTTATCGATTTGGAGAAGGCGTACGATAAGGTCCCAAGGGAGGTGCTATGGAGGTGCCTGGAGGCGAAGAGCGTGCCGGAAGCCTACATTCAGAATAATCAAGACATGTATCATGAAGCTAAGACTAGGGTTAGGACGGTGGTTGGTGACTCAGACCATTTTTCGGTGGTTATGGGGCTCCATCAAGGATCGACGCTTAGTCCTCTCTTGTTTTGCCTTGGTGATGGATGCTCTAACCCGACATATTCAAGGGGATGTGCCTTGGTGTATGCTATTTGCTGATGATATAGTATTGATAGACGAGACGAGGGTCGGTGTGAATGAGAGGCTAGAGGTATGGAGACAGACTCTCGAGTCTAAGGGTTTCAAAATAAGCAGATCTAAGACTGGATACCTGGATTGCAAGTTTAGCGCCGAGCCGAGCGAAGTAGCAGGACGTGAAGATTGGATCTCACGTCATCGCTAAGAGGGACAATTTTAGATATCTTGGGTCGGTGATTAAGGGGGACGGAGAGATTAACGGGAATGTCACTCATCGTATAGGAGCGGGGTGGTCGAAGTGGAGGCTTGCATCAGGAGTCCTGTGTGACAAGAAAGTGCCACAGAAACTCAAAGGAAAATTTTATAGAGCTGTGATTAGACCTGCCATGTTGTAGGGGGCAGAGTGCTGACCGGTAAAGAACTCTCATGTTCAGATAATGAAGGTTGCGGAGATTAGGATGCTCAGGTGGATGTGCGGGCTCACCAGGTTAGATAAGATTAAGAATGAAGTTATTTGAGAGAAGGTGGGGTGGCCGCGGTGGATGAGAAGATGCGTGAAGCGAGGGTCAGGTGGTTCGGGCATGTGCAGTGGAGAAGTCCTGGCGTCGGTGAGGAGTTGTGAGCGACTGGAGGCGGTCGGCGTGAGGCAATGCAGAGGGAGGCCTAAGAGGTATTGGGGAGAGGTAATTAGGCATGACATGGCTAGAATGCGGATTTCCGAGGACATGGCCCTTGATAGAAAAGTGTGGAGGTCTATTATCAGGATTGTAGGATAGGGGCTCCTAGAATTTTACGTACTCTTTTCCCGGGGTTGAGTGGGGCTTGACAGGGCTATCCATAGATGATTTGTGCATTGGATTGTGTCCCTCTTATGGTAGTTATTTATGCTAGTTAATGTTTGATATTATTGCATGCCATTTTATTTATGGTTCTTATGTTTAGATAACTATTTACGCGATTTCTGCTGGAGTTACTAATGCTCTTTTGTTTTTGTTTTTGTTTTCCATTCCTTCCCTGAGCCGAGGGTCGATTGGAAACAACCTCTCTGCCCTTTCGGGTAGGGGTAAGGTCTGTCTACATATTACCCCCAGACCCCATCTTGTGGGACTATACTTGGTAGTTGTTGTTGTATTGTGTCGCCCTTATGGTAGTTATTTATGGTAGTTAATGTTTGATATTATTGCATGCCATTCTATTTATGGTTCTTATGTTTAGATAACTATTTACGCGATTTCTGATGGAGTTACGAATGCTCTTTTGTTTTTGTTTTTGTTTTCCATTCCTTCCCTGAGCCGAGGGTCGATTGGAAACAGTCTCTGCCCTTTCGGGTAGGGGTAAGGTCTGTCTACATATTACCCTCCCCAGACCCCACCTTGTGGGACTATACTGGGTAGTTGTTGTTGTTGTTGTATTTCAAATCCATCACTATCTTCCTATGCTGCCGGCGACCCTTATTACCGGGAAACAACCGGAAAATCGGAGTCGTCTCCACTGTTTTACTCTCTTTCCTCCTTTTTTAGGACAATCTTAAACCCCAATTCATATACATTAAATTCTTCAATTTTGAAAAAAAAATTATCTTGCAACAACAAGCAGCGTACCATCGACAAGAAAAAGGAATAGAGACGCACGTGTAATCTTGATTTACAGAGACAAAAAGGGGAAACAACCAACAAGCAGCGTACCATCACTGGAAAACAAAAGACTATCACTGGAAGTATTACACTGCCTACTACCACAAAGCAAGACCAGATCGCTGGAAAATAATCATTAGCGGACTCCACCACCTATTTCTCCACTCACAAGACTTCCTCGGAAAACCCATGACCACAATGGACTGATGAGCACGAAAATTACTTGGCCATAACTTCTTGATATCTTTAAGCACTTTAACCCAATTAACTGATCTGTTTATTTATATTCCCTAAAAGAAAATTCTTCTCTTTTTTTAAACTATTAATTTTGTTGCTATATTACTCGGTCATCACCTATTTATTTTGCTGTAAACAGGAAAGAGGGGGGAGAAGAAGATGGGTAGAAACAGAGGGGATAAAGACGAAGGGTGGGGAAACGGGTAGAGTACTTGGGTTGGGTTGGGAAATTAATTTACTTTTCTTATGGTTATTCTTTATTATTATTAATATTTTTAAATCAAAATAAATGTATCCACTCTCATTTTTAGAGCGTGTAATCACTCGTTTTTTCTGACTCAGCAAAATGAATGACACATAAGCTCCGTCAATGGTAAGGGGGATTTAAAATACATGTTTTGATTGAGTTAAGGTGTCTGGATGAAACTTATTTGAATAAAATGACTAGGATGATAAAGTGACACAAGTATAAGTGTCATTTAGGCTATTCTGCCGGGGACTCACTGAGCGAATAGGTGAATAACAGATTGGAAGGGACAAGAAATGGTGGTGAATAATTGACATGATTGAAGCTAAAATCCCAGGGTTAATTGTAGTTAACATGGTTATGACAGATAATTGAAAAGTTTAGGATGAATTAGTCTATCTTGAATGCATAACCAATTACTAGATGCTTATAATGAGTTTTTATAAAAGTTTAACTTTCTGAATAAACCAGCGCGGATGAAAGAAGCATGAATAACAAGTAAATATACTATATGAATTCGTCTCACTTAAGTTATGGGGCGTTTTGTTACTTGTCTATCTAAATGCACTTCTTTTTCTGGAGGTGTTTAGAGAAGAGAATGTGCAGGAGAAAACCTGCTAGGTAAACTATCTGATACATGTTTGAATATTATGCTTTACTGGTCCACTTTCATGGATTGCGGTCTTGCAAGTGATATCATTTTCTTTACCCAATTATATTTTGCTGTTGTTGTTTTTGTTTTCCTTTTTCTGAGCCGAGGGTCGACTGGAAACAGCCTCTCTGCCCTGGAGGGTAGGGTTAAGGCCTGTCTACATATTACCCTCCCCAGAACCCACTTTGTGGGATTATACTGGGTAGTTGTTGTTGTTGTTGTTATATTTTGCTGTTGGTTTTCTGGTCACTTCCTTCCGTGATGGCTGTTTGCACTTGTTTTCCTGTGGCTATTGTGTCTTTTGCTGTTACAATTGGTGCAAATCCTAGTACAGTGGAATAACTAAGTTTCCTTTACGTATGGTGCCACAGATGATTATCGTCTATTCTGTGGTGATCTTGGGAATGAGGTGAATGATGATGTCCTATCAAAAGCCTTTTCAAGGTTTCCAACTTTTAACATGGCTAAGGTAAGCTCTATTAGATCATTTACTTCTAATCTTACATTTTTATGTATACATGAGCACTGGTATTTCTGGTCATGAAGGGAGAGATTTTGGTCCCTAGAAGTTTAATTATTTCTTCATTTTTAGTATCATATTTCTGTTTCCTGAACATTCCCGAATCTTTAAAAAGCTAGAAATCTTTAAAAAGCATCGATTATTGAGAGTCTGCATATGTCAATAGTGGTATGCGTGCATAGAGTTTTGAGATAGACTTCTCCTCACTTTTGACTGCTTTCAAATTGGAGTTCAATAATTTTCACTGATTGAAAATTGAAGAGAATAGATCAGTAGTGTTACTTTATGACTAATATTCTTAAAAGTGTATGTTTTTTTGTGTGTGTGTGTTCTTATCCGGTTATCCCTTTTTGGTGGGGTACACCGCATACATGGATGATGACTTAGTTCTGTATGTGCTTGCGTGTATTTGAATAAAATGAAAAACATAAGGAGCATCTAAATGAGAAGACTCTAGATTGGTGGCATCTAATTGGGAAGATTGTAATGGTGGTGAACTGGTGATAACCTTACCTTGAAGTCTAATTGTAATTTGTTTATTGCCCAAACCTGCAGTAGTTAATTCGTTATAACAAAGTGTAGCTTAGTTATATTTCAAGATCCATCATGCTAATGTTATTATAATTCCTTTCTTTCTGCCTTGATATGGATCGATTAGAAGAAAAAAAGAAGTATTTTATATTCGCCTTGCTCTCTTCGAATTTTGTTGTATAATTGTATTTTGAGCTTGTAAGGTTCAGTAACAAAGGGATTCCGCAATGCATGCTGACAGGTTGTGAGAGACAAGCGGACTGGTAAAACCAAGGGATATGGATTTGTGAGTTTTTCCAACCTATTAGACCTTGCGGCAGCACTTAAAGAAATGAACGGTAAGCTATCTGTTAATCAAGATATGAACGTGTAGTTTCTTATTGTGCTTAAGGTACACTGGCGTAATCAATATATTAAATGACACAACTTGATAAATGTGGGTCTGTCACTGCTAGGTGATCAGCTTTTACCTTCTTGAAGACCACTGCTTATAAATGGTATGGATGGTAGCTTTCAGTTGGATCTAATATTTTCCTAGATATACCATTTGGTTGATGCCATTTGATATACCATTTGGTTGATGCCATGTGTGGGTTTCTTTGGTCCCCCCTTTTTTGATGTTTTCGTGTCAAATGATTGCGTTGATAGAGTGTCCTCTACAGGCCCCTGGTTTTTTATTTGAATGTATAATTGCCCTCCCCTCCCCTCTCTAAATAAATTAAAAAAAAAGAATGATCAAGGAAACGAGGAACAGAACTTTATTGGAAACAAGATTTAGTACTGCTTCTGAAGTCGGTTTAGGCAAAGGAAAAAAAGAGGTTAAGAAAAGACAACGTCAGCCAAACCTGTACGAGAGAATTTCAGAGGTCTGGTTTCTTGTGGAGTTCGCAAAATGGGGATACATGAATGTTTGATGTGGCAGTTGTTTTAGTTATTGCATTGGTAATGATAATATTACACCCAGATGCCTAATAAGGTAGTAATTCATGTTTGATTACAGGTAAGTATGTTGGAAACCGGCCGATCAAACTTCGTAAGAGTAAGTGGCAAGAGAGGATTGACTACGAAGCTCTGGAAAGTTCGAAGGTGAGGGTTTTTGCGTGGCGATTGGCCTACTTATGATATTACATCTTGATAGTTGGCACTATCTAACTTTTACTTATCAAAATGGCATTAGCTGACTTCTTTTTTGTGGATGTTGGATCTTGTGGCAGAACCGATCACATAAGAAACCAAAGCTAACAAAGAAGAGTATATTGCACAAGTGAGCGCCAACCATGATACTTGCTCAAGCAGCAAGATACTTGAGATGTATTTTAAATGTGGTTTCAATTTCTTAACCATTGTCGTCGTTCGAGAAAGCAGGGACAGATGACAGTCCCAGGACACAAATACTATTTGAACCTCTGCAATATGTTTTTCACAATGTTGTATCCATCAGTTGCTGCTTAATGTATTTCTTCCTCCTTTTAAGATCTCTAGGAGAGTCCTGAATGATGGAATCCTTTTGGCAACCATATATTGGTGGATGGGGAAACTGTTGTAGTTTGGAAACTTTGGTTCATTCACAAGATAAAAATTGCAGTTTCATACTTTCATTAATGTATCAGTTGAATTGAAGGATGATGAATGTATGGTCCTATGTTTGTGCAATTAATCAACTGAAAACAACTCTTGCTAGATATAATCCCTAATATAGATGTACTGCGATTGAGAGAGTTAATGGATATTTAAAAATCAACTGGAACGTATTGTACCCAATTGATTTTTATGTTTCTTTTCATGCCGAATAAATTTACATGTGAAGAAAATATATATATATATATATATTAAGTTTAAGAAAAATAAAGCATTAAATTTCTTCTTGGACCTTAGAATTATGAAAATAAGCTACAAGCCAACAAATAATTAAACTCAAAATTCTAATTTCCAAACTTAATATGTCACTCTTACTCAAACTAAATTATTTTCAGCATATTCACTAGCAAGACATATTTCTAGCGGTTATTAGTAGCAAATTACGTGTGTTGAATATGTTTCCTTTCGTGTGATTTATATTTATTTTTTTGAATATTTAATCTTCTTTAGACTTTATTCTTGAGTCCTAACTTGGATAATTTCTTTCCACTTGTATGATTTATATATTTTTTAATCTAAGCTTAGCTTTTTACGTTGCTGTAGAATAGTTAATGGATCTGTACTCTCTAGCTATTTTTCATGTTTCCTTAATTTATCTCCCTTTAAACAGTAAAAATGCTAGAGAATTTTGCTAAGTCATGTAAAACTATGTATGTTATTGCATTCTACTTGGTAGTGACTTTTTCATGAAATTTACTAAAATACCAAAAATTGATCAAATCGTACCGATAACGAAGAGAAATTGACATGATTGAGATGGTTTTGAAAAGTCTAGTTTGGTACTTTGGTTATACATAATAGAATAACCGAAAAATTAGTATAATACAAATTTTATCAAATGACCGGCCGAACCGAACCCACGACACCCTAGTGACGATGACCAAGTTTTATTCCCAGTTATGGTTTCTTTGCCTCCGTTTTGTTTTGTTCTTTGCTAAACTCCCATAGATTTTGAAAGATGGTGGCTTTTTGATACAATTTTCATCCATCATGTTTCAGACACAATCAACCATCATAGTCTCACCTGACCACTGCTTTGGTTTGCATTGAACATAGCTAGATGAACCTCTTTAGACGTCCTCTCAATTGTCTTCATGAGGTGCAACTTGCACTTGATGACTAATTTGATCATTTTAATTTTCTGTGGTTACTTCCACATTAACATTACCTTTTGTGATCTCATCTTGTAGAATATTTTACAGTCACCTTTATATGACGTTATTGATTTCACCACAGTTATGTACGAGTTCGGACCGCTGAAACAATCTTTTATAAGAATATAAAGTAAGAATGCACAAATAAAACTTAATGCAGTCTTGCCCTTTCCCATACCTAGCATGGAACTTAATGTGTCGGATTGCCCTTTTTTTTGGTAATTAAAGATTATATTAATCACCAAAGTGTTCCTCGTACAATCCCATAGGTCAGTTATATACACAAACTGCCTATCAAAATTTCAAGTAAAGCTAACTATCATGACTATACCTAAAGTTCCAGCATTACAAAAAATATTGTTGAAGGTATGTCCAACTCTAGGGGTTGCTCTAATATTACAAATGTAAGCAATGCTCCTAACTATTACTTCACTGGGACAGCAATTGTTTCTGAATATTCGTGCATTCCTTTCCAACCAAATGGCATAGGACATCTCTGCAAATACAATTTTGAACATGTGAGCTTGAGGAGATTTGCCTTTAGATTTCTCAGTGATCCAGTTTACATATTGTGGCCAAGACTGTCCAGCAGGTTGAGACGTGCCAAGCCATTGCAAAATGAGATGTCGCAGTTGTTCAGCAAAGGGGCAGTACAGGAACAAGTGATCTCTAGTCTCCATTGTGTGTTGACACATAACACAGCTACCATCAACACTCGAGTGCCATTTGATCAACCTCTCTTTAGTAGGGAGCCTGTCTTGGAGCAGCAACCAGAGGTTGAAGAGTGCTTTAGGTCGGGCAGCATTCTGCATGATTAGGTTTTTCCACGGTACTCTAGGCAATTGACCAATTTGTTGAAGATAGATTAGTCTGACAGAACATGCATTGTTATACAACAGCTGGTATTGTTGTAATAACCTAGCACTCTCAATGATCTTCCGGACTATCCAACTAGCTTGTGCAGGAATATTCATGTCTTCCAAAAAATTATATTATCATATTTTTTTCCTTTACATTATCATAATTATTTTACCAATTTGACTTGGTTATATAGCTAGATGGAAAGAATAATATGTGAATTTTATACTCAATTTTTTCATGTCCTTCGAAGCAAATAATAACTCGGAAAGCGGAGTCATATGCTATTCATTGAATCTCTCTTGAGACGTTATTGAAATATAAAAAAATAATAAATTTTAAATAAAAAATAATAAAAGGTTAGGACAATATAACCTGATTGGATAATTCAATTGATGAATTGATATCAAATTAACTTTCGTTGTTTCTGTGCTTAACTTGAAGAAAATAAAAAAAAATCACAAATTTAGAAAATTGGAAAAATTATGACCTTACCACCTTTTGCATTTTGTTCCACGAAGAAGAATGACAAGAGTCGTATGTGTTCTTGACAGGAGGGAGTAAAAATTTAGAAAGAATTACGCTTCTAATCACTTAGCACAACAACCCAACAAAAAATGGTTGAAACTTTTATTTGATTTGGCCCTGGCTGTATATATCTTAAAAAAAACTTTTTAGTCTTTAGCCCATTATTAAAGATATACTTCTAGGGTGTTTTTCTTTTCTTCTTTCTTCTTTCCCAGCATACTCAATCTCTCTTCACTCGCCTCCCTCTTCCTTCCCCGTAAAAATTACAGATTTTATTTGTACACACTCGTGATAATCCTCACATTCTATGTCAACTAGATTTCAATTTTTGAGTTAATTGACAAAAAGAGGTTAAGGAACCACAATAACATGTGGCATATCAGTCCAAAAACTATTAGATCTAGCCTAAAACTATTAGATCTGGCCTAAAAGAGCATCTACAGCGGCCTCGTCTCATATTTTCTTATTTCTTTTAGTTTTTGTTTCATCCTTTGCTACTGGTGAAGCCTGAATTTGGATGCCAAAACCTCGCTGGAAAAATTCAACACCAGCAACCACCGAAAACTATAATGTGGTGATGGACAGAAGGTATTTTCTGGTGTAAACTTGTATATGTAGTGTTTATACAAACTTATACAATATTGTATAAATATGTATAAGTATGTGTATATGCGTACAATATTGTATATATTAGATATATTTTTAATGTATAAGTATGTATATACATTGTATGTGTATAGTAGGCATCCATGGGTGTTTGACACTTTCTTCTTTTCTTCTTTTTTGTCTTATTTTTCTGATATACATTATTAGAGATTGTATATACAAGTTTATACAAAATTATACATCCATTATACATGTAATGCACATGTGTAGTTAAATCTAAAATTAAAATTTTTTATATTCATCAATCTATGTATAAATCGACTTTTCTTGTTAATTTATTTGCAAAATCATGAACGTGCAATATTTTTTCAATTTTTATTTTTTATTCATGCTATTTAAAACTTGGAAAAGAAGAAACTTAAGGTTTTCAAATTGCATTATATCAGAATTTGAATTTTTTTGTAGTTGGAATAGTAATATATACAAACTTGGGAAGAAAAATAAAAAATCAAGATATGTAGAATAAAAAAGGAAAGAAAAAAAATGCTATTTCTCTGTAATTCTACCAAAAATTTATCATATTTCCCAAAACTTGATGAAGTTGTAAGAATATAAATATGGGAAAAAAATTAATCCCAAAAAAGTTCACCATTACCCAAATAACGTTCCATATTCCGAAGTGAAAAAGGACTTAACTAAATATGTTACTACTAGTTAACATTGGTAATAAAGTAAGATTCTTTTTTCCTTTTCATAAAATTATAGTACTTTTATATTAAAACTCTATTTTTTTAAAAAAACAAATTACATAAACCTAAATTACTAAAAAATGGGGCCTCCAAACTTACTGACCTTAACCGCTCTGCCACAATCCCACTCTTTATAACATCGTTAAGTGTATCCTCGTTTAATAAGTATTAAGTTATTGGGTTTCTATAGCTGATGGTTTTTCCCCAAAATTCAGTTTTGTTTTTTTAAATTTTATGACCATGGTGTCCCGTCCTTGAGCCGAGGGTCTATTGGAAATAACCTCTGTACGTTCGCATGGTACGGGTAAGGTCTGTATATACATTATCTTTCTAGACTCCACTTGTCGAGGGTATTGAAAACAAACTCTCTATCCTCACGAGGTGGGTTAAGGTCCGCGTATACAGTACACTCTCCACACCTCACAATGTGGGAAATACTGTATATGTTGTTATTGTTTTCCAGATTCCACTTGTGGGATTAAACTGATTTTGTTGTCGTCGTTGTTGTTGTTGCGTCCATCAGCAGCTTGCACGAACCGCGGACTATTTCACTTTCATGTAAGTGAATTGGTTACAATATAGTTTAATTAATTAATTTAAAACATTAGGTAATTTCTTCCCATATGCCTAGCCGAGCCAGAAGCGGACAAGCTGGCTTGGACACCACTAGCATTAAAAAGGAAAAAGATAAAATTGGTTAGTATTGGTTCACTAAAGTAAAATTAGAAAAACAACAACAACAAACCCAATTTAATCCTATACGTGGGGTCGGGGATATTGTGTATGCAGCCTTATCCCTACCCTATAAAGATAGAGAGACTGTTTCCGATAGACCCTCGCGAAAATTAGAAAAACATTGGGTTTTATTCAATCAATTGTAGGTTATACTAAACAAGACATTATAACAAGTACTGTCCAAAATATATTTGTATCAACAAAATGGAGAATCATGGGAGAATTCGTCATATTTGTTTAAAACTTTAATGAATATGAAGGACAGAAAGTGGCTGAATTGGCGTTTTCTTTTTGGGAGACAAAAGCACTTGTTCATTGCATATACAATTACATAGGGAAGTACAATGTAGGATTAAGTTAAATGTGTGATTTCATTTCTTTCCCTGTTTTTAAATGTTTTTGACTTTTGAGTCAAATCAAATTTGAATATTACTATGTTCTTTTTTGTAAGTGCACGGTTACTGGTTTTGGCAGCAGAGTTTTTTGATGATCTCTTTCAGATAGAGGTGCTTTAAGCGGTCATTTCAGCATGTCCATCAATAGTTTTAGGGATTTTTACATATACATCCTATATAGCAAACTTTATTACCATTATTGTGTGTTGTTTGATTATTACCCTCATATTTCATGTTTTTGTTACAAAATATGTACCAAACGAAATCTTTGCTGATGTTGCACCCTAAAATATATTTATTAAGGCTCAAATCTATGTTAAATAATTTATAGCCTAAAATAACGCATGTATTTATGGCTCCTAATTAATCTTTGATTTTGTACCAAATAAATGCTAATTCGTAAGATAATACTTTGCCAATTCTTTTCTTGTGTTGATTCCCAGTACTTGCTCAAGGTTGATATATTTGGATATTGCAATTTTCCTTGGTTGAGGAGTAACCTCTCAGTTGTCTTAATATGGTAACTGACAAATTACAACTGGCAATAAGAATAATCGAATGAATTGAATAAATGAGAACCTACTGCGAAGCTTGGAAATAACGTCAAGCTTGGAAGGGATTTTTGAGTGTTTGATTTACATATATATATATATATATATATATATATATATATATATATATATATTGATGAAAGTAAACAAAATCATGAAATTATGATTTGGCAATCCTATTCAACTAACCCAATAAAGGAAGAAGCTTTTAAAATGTAGTCAAATGTAGTTAAGGTTATATGAACTGTTTCCAGTGTGTTTTTAAAATATAGTCAAATGTAGGTAAATGTAGTTAATGTTATATGAAGTGTTTCCAGTGAGTTTTTAAAATCTAGTCAAATGTAGGTAAATGTAGTTAAAAGGTTATATGAAGTGTTTCTAGTGAGTTTTTAAAATGTAGTCAAATGTAGGTAAATGTAGGTAAATGTAGTTAATGTTATATGCAGTGTTTCCAGTGTGTTTTTAAAATGTAGTCAAATTTTTGTAGTTATATGAACTTTGTAGTTAATTGTAGTTACTTGTAGTTAATCGTAGTCAGTTGAAAAATATGTCTGAATAACGTATTTTTTTGTATCTACTTGATGGTATGAGTTGCTGAAAACTACAAATGGCATTTCTATGCAACGTCAATTCATTATTCTTCATTGTTATATGGCGGATGAAACTCTCGATCTGAAACAATGGCAACCTTCGACAATGGAGGATGAAATTAAAGAAGAAGACACAATAATGGTAATAAGGTTTGATATATGGCATGTATATGTAAAAATCCATTAAATCAAATGTAGCAAGTATTTCTACTTGTATCAAATTCAAAACTAGTATCGAATAACATAGTGGAAAACTGGAAACTCCACCCACAAACAAAAACAAAATCGTTGTTAGGGACGAATCTACTCCTTCTCCAACCGAGTTCGGTTTTGCTAATAATCAATACAGAAATCGCATATTTCCCCCCAAAAAACCCTCGTTTCTCACTTATAGAAAAATGGAATTTGAGAATTTGGGACTGAGAAGAAGAAGGAGCAATGTAGTCAAATGTGAACGTGTAAAAAAAACAAATATGAAAAGATTTTGTTCCACAAATCAAGCCTCTAATTTATAGTTTGAAAAGATTTTGTTCCACAAATCAAGCGTTCAATCCTTTTCTCCATACAATACTGAATTTGGTATCTATTGCTAGCATACATCTGTTGCACTACCAGAGCCTCTCCGATGAGACACGGATAATCTTTCTTAGTGCTCCTGCTATGAATGAGGCACAAATCACAGAAGTGTTCGGGTAATCAATGTTAAACATGGACTTTTTTTTTCATGGTTCCTTGAAGTTATATCACTAGAATAGTAATACATTCTTCTCATTACTGCACACAACCAGTAACAGCCTTGGTCGATCAAATGGAATTTGAGAATTTGGGACTGAGAAGAAGAATGAGCAATGTAGTCAAATGTGAACGTGTAAAAAAAACAAATATGAAAAGATTTTATTCCACAAATCAAGCCTCTAATTAATAGTTTGAAAAGATTTTGTTTCACAAATCAAGCAAATAATTAATGAATTGATCATTAACCTTAAATATAATTTTGGTACATAAATTGAAAGGTGATATACTTAAATGTAATAAACACAAACCTTAAACATGGGTGGTTATAAGGTTTACTATATGGGATGTATATGTAAAAATCCCATAGTTTTACTCATTCGGCCCATTAATCAGAATGCTCGTTTTTCACTGGGCTTTAGCCCATTTCTCCAGTGCACCGTTTTCGTATTTTCAAATTTCAACCAATACTTATATATTTCGTCATTTCTTTTTTCAAATCCTCCAATCTCTTCTCGTTTTCGGAAAAGATATCACATTACAATAAGGAATTTTTACATATACATACCATATAGCAAAATTTATTACCACCCATGTTTAAGGTTTGTATTTATTACATTTAAATATACCACCTTTCAATTTATGTACCAAAATTCTATTTAAGGTTTAATTATCAAATTATTAATTGTAGGCTTGATTTGTGGAACTGAAAATCTTTTCAAATTTTATTGTACACGTTTCTTCTCTCTCTTACAAACAAAACCCACGATTTTCTCCCCTTTTTTAATTACCCTCCCCCCACATTTTTTTACCAAAACCGATCTCTCTCTCTCTGCTTGAACTTCATCCGCCATTGTCGAAGCTTGAACAGTTTCAGATCGAGAAGTTCTTCTCGATCCACCATACTTTCAGTCCATAAAATTGTATCAAAGTCAGAAACCCTCTACAAAATCGATTTATCTCTCTCTGCTTTGAAGTCGGATAACATGTCAGTTTGTATGTCCTCTGGCGTGTAAACAGTCTTAGGATCACAATACTTTGGAACGACAATGCTACCAACTATTGTTGCAGTACATTGCGCTGTATGAATGTTTCGTCCATTCGGCAGCATTTTTGTTGTCGGCTAAAACTTCTTATCTTGAACAATGAAGAATCATGAATTGACGTTGCCTTGAAATGCCATTTGCAGTTCTCAGCTACACATACAAGCCAGTAGCTACAAAAAAATCCAATTTTCAGACATATTTATTAAAAATTACAATTATCTACAAATTGACTACAATTAACTACAAAATGACTACAAGTAGATACAAACTGACTACAATTAAATCAAAACTGACTACAAGTAACTACAAACGGACTACAATTAACTACAAACTGACTACGATTAAATACAAACTGACTACAAGTAACTACAAACGGACTAACAATTAACTACAAACTGACTATAATTTAACTACAATTTGTATAAACATACCTAGCTTCAATAATCTGGAATCTGAAAGAACTACAATTTGATTGACTGTCACGCTGTAAATTCTGATTTTCGGTATTTGATGTAGAAGAATGAGAGATTTTCGAAACTGAAATCTGGAAGAACTACAATTTGATTGACTATCACACTGTAAATTCTGATTTTCGGTATTGAATGTAGAAGAATGAGACATTTTCGAAACTGATGGCTACGTATGAGAGATTCACGCAGAGAGATTTGCGCTGGGATTAGATCTTTTAAAGTTTTAAAAAGATCATTTAATTAAGACAGAATCAAACATTAATTGGGATGTTTAAAATCTGGCGCTATTTTAAGCTATAAAATTAACAAGATATGGTTTGATATATTTTTGGTAACGAAAACATAGAATATGCGGGTAATAACCAAACAAGGCACAATAATAATAATAAGGTTTGCTATATGGCATATTTAGTTAAAAATCACTTACAATAATTCCCCAAACTTCTGCCCCCTCCCACCCCACCCATCCCACAACCCACAACCAAACCCCCCCCCCCCCCCCCACACACAAAATCCCTAATTCACCAGAGTTGCAATGTCGATGGTGCCTTCAATGTCGGCGGGAGCTACTTCAACGTCGTCACAGCACACTTACTCAAACGGCACATACTTTCCGACACTGTTTAATCTCCAACAACAACCTCCTCCTCAGCCCTACATAGGCGCTGCTCCTCCGCCCGTTCAACTTCCCTGTCCTTCTGTCTATCCTGCTCCTGGTCCTATTCCCGGGTTTACACTTTGCCTCAGTTTCAACAAGTAAGCATTTCAAATCCTCAGCAAATATCAATTGCAAAAAGAAAAGGAAAGAAAAACGAAAAAATAATAAGTTTTTATATAAAAACTTCGTCTTTGTATGTTTTAACAATGGTGGAAGTTGCAATTAATTGTCAACCCTTACATTTTGATTTAGTTATAGTCTCTCCTCCTCTCACAAGGTAGGGGTAAGGTTGCGGATACCCTCGCCTCCCCAGACGCCACTTGTGAAATTATACTGGGTATGTTGTTGTTGTTGTTTGTTAGAGTCACGCCAATGTTAATAGAAAGTTTTAGTTGTTGTTAATACTCCCTCATCCATTGTAGGTGGTGGTGTTTGACTGCTGACGAAGTTTAAGAGAGAATAATACTTGTAATACTTGTGATCAAAAGCAATTCATAGACATTTATGTAGCTATAAATCATCTCATTAAGAGTATAATAAATAAATTAAAACTTAAATTAATTTCTAGATATAGAAAGTTGTCTTCTTCTTTGACTGACTATACATCATCTCATTGAAAGTGAAATGTGAAGTAAACTTAATTTGTCTCTAAATATAGGAAAATATAATTCCTTTTTGGACATACCAAAAAAGAAAGTGCATCACCAAGCCATAGATGTTTGTGCGGCTAGAAAATTATCTCGTTTGAGGTCAAAAATGAGAAGTTTAAAGTTGAGAGTATATATTTGTATATATATTTTCATGATAAAATCATAAAATATCATGATAGCCAATTATAAGCTTGTTAGTTTCCTTTTAGGAGGATAACAGAAGAAAACCTCTGTAGAAGTATTTGTGCCAGGCCTTTATACATATGTAGCTTTGTCATTGAAAAGAATGGACCTTTGGCCTAACTCAACCCCAAAATCTAGCTTATGAGGTGAGGATTGTCCAAGCCATATAAGGAGACCAAGGACCTCAAATCCTCCGATGCGGGACAACTCAACATCCCGGCTCACGCCCAGATCTCTGGAGCGTGGACAACATAAATGGGGGCCCAACATCGGTAACAATAATTGGGATGGGCCTGGCTCTGATACCACGAAAAGAATGGACCTTGGGCCTAACTCAATCCCAAAATCTAGCTTATGAGGTGAGGATTGCCCAAGCCATATAAGGAGACCAAGGACCTCAAATCCCTCCGATGTGGGACAACCAACAGTCATGTTAAGCCAACGAGCTTATTCTGAGAAAAAGAAGGTGTATTACTATATTTGTCATGTTTGTAATGTACGTAATTCTTACGGACAGGCTCAGATGCGAATCCCACTTGAAGCACTTGAAAAATTGAAAGCTGCACTTGCGAGCAGCAAAATGGAGAACAAAGCTGAGGCCAAGAAGAAAGCTGTACCTCGTAAGGCAGCAGGACAAAGTTGGGAAGATCCTACTTTGGCAGAGTGGCAAGAGAGTAAGCCTAATTTCCTCTTTTTATTCCTTGACTGGCTGTGCTTCATGTTATTCAGATCTGTTTATTTATTCATCTGGCTTTTTGTGGGGATTACCCTGGTTCTCTGTAATAATTTTAGGCATCAATTGAACTGGATAGTACGTTGTGCTGAAGGGTTTTGGCATTGTGAATTTGGTTCAGAGCGACCCAAAAATTTTACAGTCTGGAATTTTGGGCAGAAGTCAAAGACTTCAGATCTGTTAGCCTAGTGTAAAGTGCTTAAAATTATTGCAAAACTCTAACAGAAAGTTTTAAGTAAATCTTAGGCTATGATTTCAGGCAATGGGAATGCCTTCATTTGAGGGAGACTGAGGCGATGATGATAGCTAGTGATTGTCTTGATACTAGAATAGAGGGGAATGAAGCAGGCCTAATGTTGTTGTTGTTGTGTACCCAGTGTTGCATTATAAAGCAATTTACGAGTGAATTTAGAGAAAATAATGTGCAGGAGACAAACCTGCAAAGTAATCTATCTGATCTTACATGTTTGAATAGTATGCTTTGTTGGTCCGCTTTCATTTATTGAGGTCTTGCA
The DNA here is from genome assembly GCA_034376525.1 of Nicotiana benthamiana. Classification (NCBI taxonomy): domain Eukaryota; kingdom Viridiplantae; phylum Streptophyta; class Magnoliopsida; order Solanales; family Solanaceae; genus Nicotiana; species Nicotiana benthamiana. Next base: position 68,392,894 of record CM067336.1, read on the forward strand.
AGTGATATAATTTTCTTACCCAATTATCTTTTGCTGGTGGTTGTCTTGTCACTTCCTTTTGTATGGATGTTTGCACCTGTTTTCCCATGGTTTCTTGCGCCTTTTGCTTTTAGAATTGGTGCAAATCCTAGTATAGTGGAATAACTAAATTTCCTGTTTGGATGGTGTCACAGATGATTATCGTCTATTCTGTGGTAATCTTGGGAATGAGGTGAATGATGATGTCCTTTCAAAAGCCTTTTCAAGGTTTCCAACCTTTAACATGGCTAAGGTATGTTCTGTTAGTTCGTTTATGTTTTCCAATAATTTTACATTTTTATGTTTTTGATTGGTATACATGAGCACTGGTATTTCTGGTCATGAAGGGAGATATTTTTGTCACCTAGAAGTTTACTTCTTTTCTGTATTTTTATGTCATATTTCTGCATCCTGAATATTCATGAATCTTCAGAAATCTGAATTTCCTTCTAAATGCATCAACATCTATTCATAGTTTGGGTACATCGATAGTGGTATGATGCATCTAGTTTTGAGAGAGACTTCTCTTCACTTTTTACTGCTTTAAAATTGGAGTTCAGTAACTTTCAAAAATTGAAAATAAAGAGAACATACTAGTAGTATCATAGTGGGACCACAAATTGTAATCCTCAGGTTGTATGTTTGTGTGCATATGTGTGTGTTCTTTTCCCTTTTCTTTTTGGTGGGGTTCATTTCAGACATGCATGTTGACTTAGTTCTGTAGCTGCCTGTTTGTATTTGCATAAACAGAACAACACAAGCCAATAAAAAGGTTGATGATATGAGATATTTCCATTTTTGGCTGTCAAAAGCAGTGAGCATCTAATTGAGGAGATACTAGGTTGGTGATATCTAATTGAGTAGATATTAGTGGTGGTGATACCTTACCTATTCCCTGGACATAGTCTAATTGAGGAGATTCTACGTTGGTTGCATCTAATTGAGAAGATAAGATAGGAATGGTGGCGATATACATAGTTTTGTAATTTTCTTATTGCCCTAAAGTGCAGTGGTTATGCGTTATAAAGAGGCGTAGCCTATATTTCAAGATCCATCGTGCTGATGTTATTACTAACTTCATTCTTTCTGCCTGGACCTCAAACATTGAATAAAAGTAAAAAAGCATCTTATATTCGCCTTGCTCTGTCCGAACTTTATTGTATAACAGTATGCTGTAGCTTATAAGGTTCAATAACCAAGGGTTTCTATAACGCATGCTGACAGGTTGTGTGAGAGAAGCGGACTGGCAAGACCAAGGGATATGGATTTGTGAGTTTTTCCAACCCATTAGACCTTGCTGCAGCATCTAAAGAACTGAATGGTAAGTTATCTGTTAAATCGGTATTTGAATGTGTAATCTCTTATCGTGCTTGTGGGAACCAGCATAATCAATATATTAAGTGATGACACAACTGGATAAACTGGGTCTGTCACAGTTAGATAATCAGCTTTTATCTTTTTGAACACCATCACTCATAAATGGTATGGATGGTAGTCTTCAGCTGGATCTAATATTTTCCTTGATACACTGTTTGTTTGATGGCATGTGTCGGTTTCTTTGTTCCCCCTCCCCCCCCCCCCCCTCTCCCTCTTCTTTGATGTCTTCACATCAAATGTTTAGCGTTGATAGAAAGAGTGCACTTTATTATGCCCCTGGTTTTTCTATTTGAATCTGTACTTCCCCTCCCCTATCTTCATTATACGAAAAAGAAGTAATAGTGAAGGAAACAAGTAATAGTACTTTGCAGGAAACAACATTTAGGACTGCTTTTGAAGTCAGTTTAGGAAAAGAAAAAACAGTAAGGAAAAAGGACAACATTCAGTTCAAAAGTAAAGAAAAGGACAACATCAACAAACTTGTATGGGATTTAGGCAGTCTGGTTTTTGTGGAGTTTGCAAAGTGGGGAGTAGATGAATCATGAATGTCTGAAGTGGCAGTTGCTTTAGTTATTGAATAATATTATACCCAGATGCCTAATGAGGTGGTAATTCATGTTTGATTTCAGGGAAGTATGTCGGAAACCGTCCGATTATACTTCGCAAGAGTAAGTGGCAACAGAGCATTGACTAAGAAGCTCTGGAAAGTTCAAAGGTGAGGGTTTCTTATATATGATATTACATCTTGATACTTGGCCCAGTGTATTAGGCTCGCGCTATGAGCGGGGTCCGTGGAAGGGCCGGACCACAAGGGTCTATTATGCGCAACCTTACCTTGCATTTCTGCAAGAGGCTGTTTCCACAGCTCGAACCCATGACCTCATGGTCACAGGGTTACAACTTTACCAGTTACGCCAAGGCTCCCCTTCGATACTTGGCATTGATTATCAAAAAGAGCATTAACTGACTACTTTTTTTTTGGATGTTGGATCTTGTGGCAGAACTGCAGAACCGATCGCATAAGAAACCAAAGCTAGTAAAGAAGAGTATATTGCACATGTGAGCACCAACCATGATATATAATGAGGCAAGCAGCAAGATACTTGAGACGTATTTTAAATGTGTCATAATCAATTTCTTTGCCATTGTCGCTGTCTAGAAAAGCAGCGACAAATCACGGTCCCAGTATACAGAGATACTATTTCAACCTCTGCAATATGTTACAATGCTATATCCGTTAGTTGCTGGTTAAGTATTTCTTTCCTCCTTTTAAGAGCACTAGAACAGTTCTGGATGTGGATTCTTTTCAGTGATAGATTTGTGGAAACTAGTGATGGTTTAGAAACTTTGGTTCGTTCACAAGATAATTGCAGTTTTATACTTCCATTGCTGACCATGACTATTGCTGACCATGACTAAGTTTTAATCTTGGTGGTTCCTTTATTTCCATTTTCTTATGTTATACTATTTGTTTAATTTGCGTAGATTTTGAAAGATTGTAGGCATTTTAAGACAACTTTCGTCCATTTAATTGTAGGTCCACTTCATTATGTTTTGACAAATCAATCATAAGACTGATAGCATGTTTGACCAAGCTTAAATCAATTTATTTTAAAAGTATTTTTTCTCAAAGGTACTTTTAATGAGAAGCAGTTTGTATTTGGCTAGTTAATTTGAACTTATGAATAATAATTAGTATTTGGTCAAGATGGAAATAAAAATCTATTTTTAAGTATTATATTTTTCTCAAAAATTCTTTTGAAAAAAGTGCTATCAGAGAGATTACTTTTTTTTATTTTTCCAATACTGCTTCTGCTTCTACTTAATAACTTCTCTTTTGAAGATTTTTTTTTTTTTAGAAATAAATATATTTTTAGCCTTGGAGAAGCTCGACTAAATAGGCTATAATAATACTTCACCGACTAGTACATCGGTTTGTGTTGAACAGGAGTTAAACCTTTTCACCATTTATCTACTTGCACTTATGTCTAATATGATCATCTTTAATCTTTATGGTTAGATGTCTAATATGATCATTTTAATCATAGATGTCTATGAACTTCTTTAAGCTAGTGTACATTCACTTCTATATGACATTATCGGTTTCACAATCATTATATAGAACGTGCATTTTAATTTGATTTGTTATTTATACCGAATAACCTACATTTTCCAAATGTTCTATATACAATCGTAATATAAAATGTACATTTTTATTTGATTTGCTATTTATAGTTTATACTGAATAAGGTACATTTCCCAATGTTCAACTGGAAAGAAGTACCCATAATAAGAGTAGTTAAAATTAAATTTGGAGCTACATTCTCTAAATATAATTTACACAACAAATGAAAAAACTTTAAAATTTCATGAATGTTATAATACTTAGCTCAAAGTAATAAACAAAAAGATAAACAACAAAGTAGAGAGAAAGAGAGAAGAGAATATATTTCTTCCATGTATCCAAGTGTATTACAAAATGAGTTTTCATCCTCTATTTATAGTACAATATATAGGTATACCAAAAGAATTTCATAAGTATGTCATTAAGTATTTGAGATCATGGAGGAAGATCATGGGTAAATTATGAAGGTATGTGAGTTACAACAATAATGGTGAGAAGTAGTGGGGATTATCTACATAATGGAGAAGAGTAGTGGGAGTAACTTCTTTAGGAGTTATACACATCCACTACAAAGTATAATATTTTATAACACTCCCCCTTGGATGTCTATAGATAATGTGCCTCGTTAAAACCTTAACTAAAATAAAACCCAATGGGAAAAAATTCTAGAAAAGGAAAAAAAGTACACATATCTAACAAAATGCATTTTTGTTGCCTCGTTAAAAACCTTGCAAGGAAAACCCAGTGGGACAAAACCTTGTAAGGGAAAAAGAGTGCAACGCGCATTAACTCCCCCTGAAAGAGCATCAATTCACATTCTTGAGCCTTCGCATTCCAATCTTGTGCACCATCTTCAAGAGATCGTTGGTAGAGATTTGATAAATAAATCAGCCATATTAACTATAATGAATATTTGCACCTTGAAATCATAACTCGTGGTAGATATATAATGTCTTCACAAATATCGTGGAATGGCTTTTCAATATCTCCATAAATGTATCATCGCTATCATATTATCATGCTTATAGTTATAGCAAGATATATTTGTGCATAAATTGCACTGAGGAAGTGGTACCTCAAGATCAAGAATTATAGATGCTTCAAGCAACTTAAATCCTTTACGAATTGTCATATAAGCCATATTATAGACTTTAGATGCATATCAAGTTTTCATGTCATGCTAGACGTATAAGATATCGAAAAACTGATTAAACATACCATTGACTTTATACTTTCAAGTATTCAAACTACATGTCCAAAACTATATGTCTTTCATATGGAATCAATTCTACTTGAATTGTATCTCTTCCATTTGGCTAATATTTTGTTTGTATTCAACAAAAATTAAGATCCTCATCGATATTTAGCGCTATTATAGATGTCGTCGACGAACATTTTATATCGGTTCCAGTAAATTTTCATAAAGACATAACATGGAGATCTCTTCATTTATATATTCAGGTACCTGAATCTCTCATGAGATTTTATGAAGTGTTATGTCATGTGATCTTCTAGATCACTTGCCTCCTTATTATGATCACTTTGATCATTTGCTCATCTTCTTTATTAAGAAGTTCTTTTTGAAACCGATTTGTCTATACGCTTTAAGCGTATCAAAGACTTTGTCCTTCTAGGACTTAATATGAGTATTTGCAGTGAGAATATAGTTACTTTCTTTGGGTCAGCAAATGCGTATGGCATGCTTTGCAATATGTTGCAATTGAATTATCTTTTTATGAACTTCAAGTTCATATTATGATATTCGAGGATCTATATATACAAATGATATTTCGTTCCATGTAACTTTTTCTCAAGTGTTTATCATGTCTCCCCCTCATGTTAGAAAAACTAACTTGTTTCCTCAACTCTGGGAAATCATCTTTGTGCATTATCATGTTAATATACACTGCACATCAATAATAATAAGATGAAATTATTTGGTTCCTGACCCTGAACCACTTGTGAGGAGAGAATATAAAATACTCTCGTGTATAACGTATATCAAATTGATATAGATAACTTTGTTCTCATAAGCAATAATTTAGCTATTAAGTGGAGGCACTCAATAAATTATTTTGCTAAACCAACTATGATGTAAACCAACTTATCAAGATGAACTATCTTGAATAGAAAATCTGGAAATTATGCTCGAAATTAGATTACTGAGCAATTTACCTCGCAAGCACCGGCCAGGTTGCAGGTTAATAATAATCGCACATGTAACCATATCATAGATGCATCATATGTGGTATACATGGCAGGCGAATGGGCCCATATTCGCCTTTGATATTTCCAGAATTTATGGGATTCAACCCCAACTTTAGTTGGTCAATTAATTAATGAGAACAAGTAATATAAGAGAATTCGTAAAGAACTTTCTAGTTCTTTAATATTTACCCATGTGAATTCTCTATTATTGTTGCACATCATACTTAAATTGATATGGCTAACCCGAATGCCAATTGAATAAATTATCAATATTGATAAAATTCAGGTTTACATTATGACATGTGCAATTATCGATAAACTCTAAGTTTATTATGATATGGGTTTTTATATCAATAAACATCCACTTTATTGTGGCATTCTTTTGTTTGTATAGTACAAATTGGAGAATAAAGCTGGTAGCTTTTCACATGCATATTATCATGCTACAAGTTGTAGTAATAGAAGATATCAAATCTTTCTTTTATTTATAGTCTCAATATAATCAATCGCTTCGCATATACTTTGGAAACTGAATAAGTTTATTTGAGACTTACTACAATACAATACCTTATTGGTAATCAATTGGAGAAATAATATAATTGGCTCTTAAAGTTGTACCATTATGGTCATGTCAAAATTATATGCAATATATGTTTTTTGCATTATTATTGTCCTTTAATAATCATATTGTCAAAATATTTTGGCGTACAATAGGTACGTGACCAATGACCATTCATGCCATAATAATGACATTATTTTCTTATATCATCTCAACCCTCCTTCTAGAGGTGGGTGTGGTATATTCAATACCAATAGCATGTTCATATTCTTCCAATAATGAATATGTATTCATAAATCATATGTTGTCACATTCACAACATGAATGGATCATAATCATCTATATGTGCTGTATAAAATCTCATGTCAAATCGATGACATATATTACTTTCACAGAGTGAAGGAATATTTTGAGAATCCTTATTATTCTCATTATCACAATGATGACGATTATAATTTCGTCTATTGCCACGTCCATATTCATTGATACCTTCACGGTAATAATTTTGTCTACTTTCAGACTTATTACATAGTGCTATCATATTTTCTGCGGGGATATGTAATTTTGTTATCCTTTTCAAATCCGTAAATGCGTCTGGCATTTGATTTGCTATTCTTTGCAAATGAATAATCTTTTGCACCTCTTTTTCACAAATAGAGGCACGCAGATCAAGATGAGATAATGATGGATTTTTCCACAAATTTCCCGTTTGGTTTCACCACCAACTTCTCCCCCTAATTTTGTGAAAAGTGTCTCATCGAATTGACAGTCTGCAAATCGTGCAGTGAACAAATCCCCTGTCAATGTTTCGAGGTAGCGAATAATAGAGGGCGATTCAAACCCAACATATATTCCTAACCTTCTTTGCAGACCCATTTTGGTGCGATATGGCGGTGCTACAGGAACATATACTGCACATCCAAAAATTCTTAAATGGGATATAATAGGTTCATGACCAAAAACTAATTGCAAATGGGAATATTTGTGATAATTTATCAGTCTGAGAGGAACTAGCATTGCTGCATGCAAAATGGCGTGACCCCAAACCGAAGTGGGCAGCCTCGTTTTCATGAGTAACGGTCTTGCTATCAATTGCAGACGTTTAATTAAAGACTCTTCAAGACCATTTTGAGTGTGAACATGAGCTACAGGATGTTCCACTTTTATCTCAATTGATAAGCAATAATCATTAAATGCTTGGGATGAAAACTCAGCAGCATTATCTAGTCTAATAGACTTAATTAAATTATCAGAAAATTGTGCCCGTAGTCGAATTATTTGTGCCATTAATTTTGCAAACGCAAGGTTGCGAGATGACAATATGCACACATGAGACCATCTTGAAGATGCGTCTATTAAGACCATAAAATATCTAAACGACCCATTAGGTGGGTGAATAGGTCCACAAATTTCCCCTTGTATACGTTTCAAAAACGCAGGTGACTCAATTCCAACCTTTGTTGGTGATAGTCTAATAATTAACTTGCCTTGATAACAAGAAGTGCAAGAAAAATCATTATTTAAAAGAATCTTTAAATTCTTTAATGGATGCCCATTTGAGTTTTCTATAATCCATCTCATCATAATTGATCCAGGATGTCCCATTCGATCATGCCAAAGTACAAAAGCATTGGAATCATTAACCTTTTGGTTTACTGTGGAATGTGCCTCAATTGCACTAATTTTTGTCCAATACAGGCCACAAGATAAAGATGGGAACTTCTCAATAACCCTCTTTTGACCAGAGACGTTCTTTGTAATGATGAGATATTCAAGATTATTTTCATCTATTGTCTCAATATGATATCCATTTTGACGGATATCTTTAAAACTCAACAAGTTACTCTTGGACTTGGAAGAGAACATTGCATTCTCTATGATAAATATTATTCCTTTAGGCAGAGTTATAGTTGCTCTTTCGGAGCCTTCAATCAATTTACTACTACCAGAAATTGTAGTAACATCTGCCCTACACATACTTAAATGAGAGAAATATTTCTTCTCTTTGAATATCGTATGTGTGGTACATGAATCAATTAAACAAATATTTTTACAATTGGACGTTGATCCAAGTTTGCTTTGTGAGATATCCATATTTACTTCCCATGATTTGACATACAAAAGAAATATACGAAAAATAATACACACAATACATACAATACTGTTGAGCGAAGAAAAGACTGTTGGAACACAAAAACATATGTAGCACCAATCATAGTAAATGTACACTGATAAAGACATCTCTGCACAGATGTTGGACCTAGTGTACTCGACACGTTATTTCAGTAACTGATAGCAAAGCTGCAAATAATACATACATTTGCATATGATGTGGGTTACTAATATGATACATAAATGATACAATATACAAGCACATAATACAACAGGTGACGTATAATACACACAACATTTGCAGCATATGTGTAATCGCAATAAAGCTAGTGACAACCTAATGAAAATTCAAAAGATGCAAAAGAGAAAACAAACTCACTGCCTCTTCGGAAAGATGAAAACTTTGGCATAGCAATTTGTGGACAGTTTCAGGACACATAAATGAACGGCGAGAATACCATTGCAATCAGCATCACATCAATGGCAACTGATATTTTCCTTCTCTTTTGGTCAACTAAACCGAACCATGAACACCCCTTAATTTTCTCAAAGAGATTCTTGAGATAGTAGAGCTTCGTGCTGATAACCTGTTACAATACTTAGCTCAAAGTAATAAACAAAAAGATAGACAACAAAGTAGAGAGAAAGAGAGAAGAGAATATATATCTTCTATGTATCCAAGTGTATTACAAAATGAGTTTTCATCCTCTATTTATAGTACAACATATAGGTATACCAAAAGAATTTCATAAGTATGTCATTAAGTATTTGAGATCATGGAGGAAGATCATGGGTAAATTATGAAGGTATGGGAGTTACAACAATAATGGTGAGAAGTAGTGGGGATTATCTACATAATGGAGAAGAGTAGTGGGAGTAACTTCTTTAGGAGTTATAGACATCCACTACAAAGTATAATATTTCATAACAATAAAGAAGAAATACTCTAAGCTTAAAAATTCGCGAAGGGAAACTTGAAACGCCAATATTTATATTTATAGAAGAGCATTTCTCAAATCACTTAGGCACCTAGTAACGCAAAGAGCGACGCGACAAAATATAACAAAAAATTATTCTTATAGCATGTAAAATAAATAAAAAATTATACTCCATATATAAGCATTTTGAAGAATTACTTCTCAGTTTCAAACATTGTACTGATGCTATAGAAAAAGGATATTATTCCTATTCTTGAACACCTTTTTTAAAGTTATATTATCATAATTATTTTACATAGACTTTCCTTGTATTTTCATAGAGAGAAACTCCAACGTCTTTCTAAAAAACCTCTAAACTTTCATAACTTTTTTCACACTCCTCCACCTAGTATGGAGGCTGATACACATATGATATTGATGTAAGTTATTTTCTATATATATATATATATGTATGGTCCAATAAGATTAGACTTATAATTAATATTTAATTAATGAGCAGATCTTATCCGTCCGATTGGTAACTTGATGGACGTACCAGATTAACTGAGAACCTCTATAAATTGGTCATTTCCCAACCCATTAGGGTTACTATTTTTTTCCTTTCTTCCATCCTAAAGGTCGGCGGTAACGAAAGCTAGGGCAAGGGGCGAGAAACCAATTACCGATTAACGCTTCCGCTTAAAGACGATGGCTCACGATTCAGGTAAGTTTTCTATAACAAGTATATGTAAGATTGTCATGTTCAAGATCCTGGTAGAATTACAGTTAATGCTTACATGTGGTATCAGAGCCTGGATTGTTTGAATTGATAATCTTCGCGGATGAAAGCCTAGATGACTAATGCTTCGATGTGATAGCATGTTTATTTGAATATGATTACCGTAGTAATCTAATGTTACATTTTGGAGGCTTAAATTTGTCTAGTAAATGCCTATTTGGATTCTGCCAGAATATGAGACAATATTATATTATTCTGTTTAAAGCATCTACACTTCAATAATTTTATAATAAAATCATGTGGAATTAAAATAAAGTAACGTTTAGGGATTAAGGGATGTTGGTGATAAAGCCATAGAGATGGCATTCTTAGAAGGTTAAGGTCGGCTGCCTCCACTGTCTAATATTTTTGGCTATATATGTTTGATGCTCTCTTAGGGTTACTAATTTTATGGTTTTAGTTTTTTAAAACAAATAAGTAACTGTATAATTTACTTGAGCCAGAACATGCCAAATATAAAGATTAGGCTAATTACTTTGTATGTGAACCGCCTAAGGTCTTTGGACTCAAGAAGATGATGCGGTATAATTCCTAAGTATGTAGGACCACTAATTTACAGATGTTGCATATATTGCAGTAACAGTATGTAAACCTCACATATTAATTGTAATTTGGTTCTTATACTGTGAAACAATTAATGTATGTGTTTAAAGTATATAGTTTGTTAGCCACCAAAGTGACCAAACTAGATTGTTTAAAGTATTCACATGCATAAAAACTTATGATCTCTATTTTGTGTGTGCACTTATGTTATATAGTTTGTTAGTCACCAAAGTGGCCAAACTAGTTTGTTTATGAAAATACGCATACATAAAATTGTAGTTTATCCATGAAATTAATGAAATGCCTATAATAAAAATTAGTGGATAAATTAATTTTCACTATTGCTAGAACTTAAGGATTTACCCAAAGCTGAATCTATTATTCTATAAATAATGAATATGATGAGGTAAATCAATATTCTTAGTCAAATATATATTGTCTGTCCAAAGATGGCATATATATTTGGTTAAAATATTTAATTACCTATTAAAGGCTAAATGGCATTTAAATTAAGATAGTAAGCCCTACTATTTACCCAAAGAAAAATTGTGATATGCTTTAACTGTTTTGTTGAATCCATATTAATTTGTGAGCATGTATTATCTATTTTGCAGCTATTCCCTTTCATTTGCTTGCTTCGTCTGTTACTGTGTTCAGTGGATTGAATTTCTCTGAATGGCGTGAACAAGTCCAGTTCCACTTAGATGTAATGGATCTTGACTTGGCTCTGCTAAATGATAAGCCCGCCGCCATTACTTATTCAAGCAGTGCGGATGAGAAGTCTTTCCATAAAGCATGGGAACGCTCTAACATGCTAAGTCTTATGTTTATGCGAATGAATATTGCCAACAACATTAAGAGTACTATTCCATAAACAGAAAGTGCCAGGGAATACCTGAAGTTTGTGGAAGAACGTTTTCGTTCTGCAGATAAGTCTCTCGCTGGTACACTAATGGCTGAACTCACGACCATGAAGTTTGATGGATCGCGTAGTATGCAAAATCATATCATCGAGATGACTAGCATTGCAACAAGACTTCAGACCTTGGGGATGCAAGTGGATGACTCTTTCTTGGTTCAGTTTATTCTGAACTCGTTACCTCTTGAGTATGGACCTTTTCAAATTAATTATAACACTATTAAGGATAAGTGAAATGTTAGTGAATTGTCCAGTATGCTTACTCAGACGGAGTCATGACTTAAGAAACAAGGGAGTCATTCAATTAACCTCATGGGTCAAGGAGTTGGTAAAGGAATTAAAGTGAAGGCCAACAAGTTCAAGAAGAAGAAAGCACCTGCTAAAGCTCAACATGGTTCGAACAAGGAACATAAGGCAGATACGTGCCGTTTCTGTAACAAGGAAGGACATTATCAGAAAGATTGCCTGAAATGTAAAGCTTGGTTCGAAAAGAAAGGTACAATTAGTGCTTTTGTATGTTTCGAATCAAATTTAGTAGAAGTTCCTAATAATACTTGGTGTCTTGATTCTGGTGCAGCAGCTCATGTATCTACTACGTTGCAGGGATTCCTTACGATCCAAACTACAAATCCAAATAAGGATTTCTTGTTCATGGGAAATCGTATGAAGGCTCCAATTGAAGGCTTAGGGACTTATCTTTTGATCATGGAGACTGGATGTCACCTTGATCTATAACAGGCTCTTTACGTACCTTCAGTTTCTAGGAATTTGATTTCTCTTTCAAGACTTGATGTTTTTGGATTTGATTTTAACTTTGGAAATGGATGTTTCAATTTATATAAGAATGCTATTTTCTATGGTTCTGGTTTTCTAAGTTATGGTTTATATAAATTGAAACTCGATATTGGCTTTTCTGAGTACCTTCTTAATGTTCAACATAATGTTGGAATTAAACGTAGTTCACTACATGAAAGTTCTGCTTACTTGTGGCATAGACGTTTGGGTCATATATCTAAAGAAAGATTAGAGAGAATAGTAAAGAATGAGATTCTTCCGAATCTAAATTTTACTGATTTACTATATGATTGGATTGCATTAAGGAAAAGCAAACCAAGCATAGTAAGAAAGGTGCCACAAGAAGCACACAGCTTCTTGAAACTATACACACCGATATTTGTGGACACTTTGATGTTCCATCTTTTGGTGGAGAGAAATATTTATCACTTTTATCGTTGATTTTTCACGTTATGGATGCATCTATTTGTTGAAAGAAAAATCTCAAGCAACAGATGCCCTCAAGGTGTTTGTTACTGAGGTTGAAAGGCAATTAGATAAAAAGGTGAAAATCATTAGGTCAGATAGAGGGGGTGAATATTATGGAAAATATAATGAGTCAGGACAATGTCCATGTCCATTTGCAACGTTCCTCGAGGAACATGGCATATGTGCACAGTATACTATGCCAGGAATACCTCAACAAAATGGTGTTGCAGAAAGGCGTAATCGAACACTTATGGGTATGGTTAGGAGCATGATAAGTAATTCCTCATTACCAAATCATTGTGGATGTATGCTCTTAAAACCGTTTTATATTTATTAAACAGGGTTCCTAGTAAGGCAGTTCCAAACACCATTTTTGAACTGTGGATAAGGAAACCTAGTTTAAAGCACATGCATGTTCGGGGTTGCCCAGCGGAAGCTAGAGTTTATAATCCACAAGAAAAGAAATTAGATTCTCGAACACTAAGTGGTTACTTTATTGGTTACCCAGAGAGATCTAAAGGGTATGTGTTTTACTGTCCAAATCATTGTTCCAGAATTGTTGAAACCGATAATGCAAGATTCATTGAGGATGGTGAAGTTAGTGGGAGTGTTGAAAAGCAAAGTGTGGAAATTAAAGAGGTGATAGTCAATATTCTATTACCCAAAAATGTGTTTACTTCCACATACATACCAAATATTGCTCCAGTTGTTGAAGACACACTTTGACAACAACGAGCAACATTTGGATGAAACACTTTATGAATAAAATAACTCACAAATATCTTACACAAATGAACCACAAGAAAGACCACTAAGAAAATCTCAAAGAGTTAGAAAATCAGCTATTTCGGATGATTACGTGGTTTATTTGCAAGAGTCAAATTTTGACATTGGTCTTAATAAGGATCCAATTTCATTTTCACAAGCCATAGAAAGTAATGAGTCTGACAAATAGATTTATGCCATGAAGGAAGAGTTAAAATCCATGGAATACAATAAAGTCTGGGATCTCGTTGAATTGCCAGAAAGTTATAAAAGAATCGGGTGTAGATGGGTCTTTAAGACCAAACGCGATTCAAATGAAAATATTGAGAGATACAAAGCTAGACTTGTTGCCAAGAGTTATACTCAGAAAGGAGACATTGATTATAAAGAGACCTTTTCACCGGTCTAAAAGAAAGACTCATTAAGAAATTATTATGGCTTTGGTGGCTCATTATGATATTCAGTTACACCAAATGGATGTGAAAACTGCCTTTCTTAATGGAGATCTCGAGGAGGAAGTATATATGGACCAACCAGAGGGTTTCAAAGCTAAAGGAAAAGGTCAAATGGTGTGTAAACTGAAGAAGCCAATATTTGGACTCAAACAAGCATCACGAAAATGGTATATAAAGTTTAATAATACCATAGCCTCTTTTGGATTTGTGGAAAATACCGTTGATCGGTGTATATACCAAAAGATCAGTGGGAGCATGTTTATATTTTTAGTCCTATATGTTGATGATATTCTACTTGCTAGTAATGACTTAGGTATATTGCGTGAGACTAAAGATTTTCTCTCTAAGAATTTTGAAATGAAAGATATGGGTGAGGCATCCTATGTGACTGGAATAGAAATATTCCGTGATAGATCACAAGGATTATTGGGACTGTCTCAGAAAGTCTATATCGAAAGAGTTCTAGAGAGATTTAACATGAACAATTGTTCAGCAGGAATTGTTCCAATTCAAAAAGGGGGACAAATTTAGTCTCATGCAATGTCCTAAGAATGATGTAGAGCGAAAAGAAATGGAATCAATTCCTTACTCTTCTATTGTTGGTAGTCTGATGTATGCTCAGACTTGCACAAGATCGGATATCAGTTTTGCGGTCGGAATGCTAGGAAGATATCACAGTAACCCAGGAATTGATCACTGGAAAGCTGCAAAGAAAGTTTTGAGGTACCTGAAAGGAACGAAGGATTACATGCTCATGTATAGGAGGTCCAAGCATTTGGAAGTTGTTGGATACTCGAATTCAGATTTCGCTGGATGTGTTGACACTAGGAAATCCACGTTTGGTTATTGTTCCAATTAGCTGAAGGAGCAATATCGTGGAAGAGTGCTAAATAGTCTGTCATTGCTACATCCATGATGGAATCAGAATTTTTTTGTGGCATATTTTGAAGCCACAATTTATGCATTATGGCTGCGAAATTTTATTTCAGTACTTGGGGTTGTCGACACCATTACCAAGCTGCTGAAAATTTACCGTGATAATTCTGCAGCAGTATTCTTCTCCAAGAACGATAAGTACTCCAAAGGTGCCAAACATATGGAATTAAAGTACTTTACCGTCAAGGAGGAAGTTCAGAAACAAAGAGTGTCACTTGAGCATATTAGAACTGATCTAATGATTGCAGATCCGTTAATGAGAGGTTTACAGCCAAAGATATTTAAAGAACATGTACATAGAATGGGTCTTGGTTGTATTTATGACTGATGTATTTATGATGTTTTGACACTATGAGCTCATTTATATGTTTCTGTTGTACATTAATGATTCATGTTTCTAATAATGGTGTACACATTATTGTTTTGAGGTATTACAGGATAAGTCTCAAGGAGACATTATTGTGGACCATAATATTTTATAGCTTATGAACCTGATACGATAAATTACTAATGTTGTAGTATATGGAAGGGAGTATGTTGACAAATTATGTATAACCGCCATAACTCACATTTATTAGTTTATCATATTGTGGTATTTACGATGGATATTATAGAAGAGATTTGTTTATGCGCAA
This sequence comes from Nicotiana benthamiana, assembly GCA_034376525.1. Taxonomy (NCBI): domain Eukaryota; kingdom Viridiplantae; phylum Streptophyta; class Magnoliopsida; order Solanales; family Solanaceae; genus Nicotiana; species Nicotiana benthamiana. The sequence goes on from CM067336.1 coordinate 68,408,525, forward strand.
CTAATGTTCCTACATTAAATATTAATATTTTGTGATTATTGGGCCAAGTAAGAAAATGTAAGTTATTTTCTACATATATGTGGCCCAATAAGATTAGGCCCATAATTAATATTTAATTAATGAGCAAATCTCATCTGTTCGATTGGTTACTTGATGGACGTACCAGATTAACTGAGAACACCTATAAAAAAATTGGTCCTCTCCCCACCCATTAGGATTACTGATTTTTTCCTCTCTTCCATCCTAAAAGTCGACGGTAATGAAATCTAGGGCAAGGGGCGAGAAACCAATTACCTATTAACGCTTCCGCTTAAAGATGATGGCTCACGATTCAGGTATGTTTTCTATAACGATTATATGTAAGATTTTCATGTTCAAGATCATGGTAAAATTACAGTTAATGCTTACAATTGATTCCACCAAAATCACCGGATATTTGTAACGATTGTTTTGCCCAAACGCCTAGTATTCTACAAACCTCTTTTAAAGAAAAACTAATTAGGGGAGGGGAAGAGTTGGATGTCATCACTGATTTCACCATACTCATAATCAACTCCGATGATATCACTTTCTCAATGACACCTCTTGAATCAACCTTTGAAGAAAAGAAAATCTCTATTCCAAGAAGATAAAAATCGGGTGTACATGTCCCGGAAATATTCCATTGTTATTAAGTTACAAAGGAAAAGAATACTTCATCAAATCCTAAAGAAGAAGGTCCAAGATCTTTGGAAAGTGTCTGAAAATTTTTCCTTAATAAACTTAGGTTCAGATTACTTCGTTGCTAAATTTCAAAATCAGGAAAACGTGATCACAGTTCTACAAAATGGTCTATGGTTCATCTTTGGCCATTTTCTCTCATGTCAAAGGTGGAAACCAAATCTCGTAGCATCAAATGCCAAACAAATCCATACAACTATTTGGATCCGTCTACCAAATTTACCTACTGAGTTTTATGATGGGATCATTTCTTCAAAACATTAGGAACTCGATTGGTAGACTTCTTAAAATAGATGCGTGCACCTCCTCTATCCTAAGAGGTCGTTATGCTCATCTCTGTGTGGAATTACGTATGGACAAACCAGTTGTAAAATCTATCCAAATTGAAAACTATAAGCAACTAATTAAATATGAAGGAGAGAAAATACTATGCAAGACTTATGGATTGTTAGGGTACACAGTGCACCTTTGCCCGATGGATGAAGTTCCAACAGTCCAAGATTAAAGTAATAAGGAAGAGACAAAAGAAGAATATCAGGAGAAAGCAAGGAATGATGAAGGCTGGCACATAGTCTCTTTTAAAAAACCAAGAAGAATGCAGAAAAAAATCACAAAGGAAGACAAAGAGAACTCTGCAGATGCAGATGTAGATGTAAAAAATTTTAATGCTGCGACAGGTAAGTACATTCGAAATCAAAAGCTAAAATTTGTCAAACACAAAAGCTTAAATTTGTCCATAAGGATAATTCTTCAATGCCTTTAATACAGTATAATTCTCGATTGGCAAAATCCACCGATACAAGTATAGGAAACAAGTGAGGTAACATGGATCAAAAAAATGTTTCTCTACTTTGAGTGAGGAGCACACTGTTTCAGAAAATCACTCCCCTCAAAATAATCTATTATTAAAAACATGAATAATATTAACCTGGATGTTTATCTAGAAGACATAGAAAAGACAAAACTTTCTAATAACCTTATTAACTCTAATAATCCTACTATTCACACGCCTAACCAATTGAATGTAGGAAACTTCTCTGAAATAATTGATTTAGCCCCCTCATCATGTGACACTACTACTCTAAACTACCCCCTAAACAAGATAATTCCATTCACCCCATAACTCATTCACAAAATACAAAACCAACTCTCACATTAATTCACACTTGTTCACTATTGCGCTGGAGGGTGAACAAATGGAAGCATGCATGGGACGTGTGGCCAAATCTCCCCATGCAAAATCTTCTAATAAATCCTACACGCTAAACCCCCTAAATTTAATGCATGTAGATGTAATCATTTCTTATTCCGCAGCTCCTACCAATTTAAACACTACTAATACCCTTAGAAATGCCAAGATTCACATTAACCAACCGAAGGAGATATCGGTTGATCCAAATCCCTAGCAACCATTCTCCCTTGAACATGGCAAACCTCCCTCTTCTTCCACAACAATTACCAAACAACCCCATTATCTATGTCCAACCACCACTATTCGAGGATCGCCACCCCTATCCTGGATAGAGTTAGGGCTAATGGGGAGGGGTGTTATGTTCACTACAACAATCAATGGTCAGGAGAGTATAATTTTGATTCAAAATCCTCACTAGCTAGCCCAACTAGTATTTGAAGGTCTTCATTTTGCCATGAATAATTGTTTGAATCATGTATGGGTAAACAATATTATTTCAACCTCTAGCTCTATTTCTGAACTCAAACTTAGTGAAAGAAATGAGAGGTCAGTGGAACCTACCCCCTCCCCACTTCAACCAAGTCCCAATACTATCACAAAACCTAGGGCTAGATCTCCCGTTCTTCCTCCAGAAGCCCTAACAGCTCTGAACCCAATCCTTATGTAGTGGGAGGCTCCACAACCACCATGACATCCTCCACCTCTAAACATGAAAATGAACATGGAAAATATCAACCCAAATCCTCCAATTCCAAATATGGGAAACCCAGTGGAAGAAGAGATGAAGGATCCAATAGACTTGATTGGAGAATCAGTAGTGGAATTGGGAAGCCAAAACAAAGTAAAGGTATTCTTGTTATAGAAGCTCAAGAGAAGAGGCATATTCTCATTTGTCCACAGGATCTCTACAATTGTGCAATGGACATACGTCCACCTCAGGATCCAATGGTGGGGAACAGAGCAATTATCTTAGTCCCATATCTGCGAAGAGACTCATCTGTCCATGGAGAATGGACACAAACCAACCCCAACTGCCAGTATGTCTAGCCCTATAAACTTTATTATTTGAAATATTGGAGGTGGGAATAATGAGGAGTTTAGAAGAAATTTTAGGGATCATATGGTAACATATAGGCCTTGCATTGTTGCATTGCTAGAAACTAGAATGCATGCTCATGGCTCTCTTATGAATGAATTTGGGTTCTCGGAGTTGATTGAAGTGCCTGTTGAGGGCCAAGCTAGTGGAATGGTTGTTCTTTGGGATCATACCAAAGGGAACATTCATAACTTTGTCCGGCGCAACCATGAAATCCATGCAACGATTGGTGTACGACCTACTTTTACCTGAATTTTTTCATCTATGTACGCTAGCACAATTCTTGTTATTAGAGACAATATGTGGGAAAACATTAAAAATATTACAGATAATCATAGCGGTCCATGGTTAGTTGGGGATGATTTTAATGATATCTTTAATGCTAATGAAAAACTAGGGGGAAAATTATAAACAGTAGACGTGACCTTAAACTTTGGTCTTACCTAAACTATTGCAATCTCTTAGATTTAGGGTTCAAGGGTAGCAAATATACATGGTCTAATCGTAGATTTGAAAATAACAACTTATTATGGAACGAATTGATAAGGTTTTCAGTAATGATCTATGAATTCAAAAATTTCCGAATGCTTCCATAATCCACCTCTCTAAAACTCACTCAGATCATAATCATTTACTTATAAACCTCACTCCAAAACAATGTCACCCATATCCTAAACCTTTTAGACGTGAACCCTTTTAGTGTAGACATTCCTAATTTGATAATGTAGTAGAAAATTCATGGGAAAATAATTCCTTCATAGAAGCCACTGCCTTCTTCAGGAATAATGTCACCAATTGAAAAATAACACGTTTGGTGACATCTTTAAAAACAACAGAAGAATCCTAGCTAGACTTAATGGTATCCAAAACTCGGTTTGCTATTATTCTAGTCCATTCCTTAAAACACTAGAAAACACTCCAAGACTTGAATATAATAACCTCTTAAAACTAGAAGAAGACTATTGGAAGCTTCGTTCAAGAATTCTTTGGTTAAATGAAGGAGATGATAATACTAAACTTTACCAAATAATGGCTACCAATAGAAAAAGAAGAAACAAAACTTTTTCTTCAAAAATGACCAAGATAGGTGGATTAGTGATCCTGATTCCCAAAATCCCTAATGCAAATAATTTAAAAAACTTTAGGCCCATTGGACTCTATAATCACTAAGGTCATTAGCAACCGTTTAAAGCCTATCCTAGATAATCTTATTCGCACCTATCAAGCTAGATTCCTTAAAAATAGGAAAGCATTTGACAATGCGATTATTATCCAAGAATTGATCCTAAAAATGAATAGGTATTGTGGTAAACATCATAAAATGATTTTAAAAATAGATTTAGAAAAAACGTCCGACTGTATGGAATTGTCTTTTATTTATAAATCGTCACGTGAGTTACCGCCTCGTTTTTCCCGTTATATGCTTCTATATGTTTCGTTATATGTGTTTGGTGAATTTGAATTAATTCGGATAGAGCTCGGTTAGAAATGAGACAATTAGTTTCTTTAAGAGAAGGTTAGTTTGGAAAAGTCAACCGGATGTTGACTTATGGGTTAGAGGGTTCGAAATGGATTCTCGATGATTCGACTAATTTTGGGTGATTATTTAAGGCTTAGGAGTACAATCTGATTTGAATTTGGAGGTCCAGTGTAGAATTAGGCTTGAATTGGCTAAGTTTGAACTTTGGCGAATTCCGATTGATAGATGGGATTTTGAACCGAGGGTCGGAATGGTATTTCAAAAGTTGCAATAGCTTCGTTAGGTGATTTTGGATATCCGTGCAAATTTTTAGATCATTCGGGCATCGTCTGGTCGGATTTTAGATCAAATGCAAGTTTATGAAGTTTTAGTTAGACTATGCTTAAATCCGTGGTAATTTGATGATTTTGTTGTTTATGATAGCGTTTTTATGTTACGAGCAAGTTTAAATGAAGTAATAGAATATATCTGTGCGTTTGGTTGAGGTCTCGAGGGCCTCCGGGTGATATCGGATGGTTATGCGAAGAATTTTGAGTGTTGTTGTAGGTCTGGCACCTGGCTTCTCGCATTTCCGCATCAGCGGGAAAAGGAGCCGCAAAAGCGGTTCCACAGATGTGGCTTAACGATCGCAGAAGCGGTCCATGAAGGACCGAAGGGTTTCCGCAAAAGCGGACGGTGAACTGCTTCAGCGGGTCCGCAGAAGCGAAATCGAGGCCGCAGAAGCGGAATAGTGAGATTCGCAGAAGCGAATTTTTGGTCGCAAACATGGAAGGCCCGAGGATTTAAGGAAACCACAAAAGCGGTCAAAAGGACGCAGAAGCGGTCCCACAAAGGCGGTTACGTGACCGCAGAAGCCAAAACTTCATAAGGGTTTAATAAACAGTGTTTGCGAATTTCAGAAGTGAAGAAAACATATTAGACATCGGGAAGAGGCGATTTTGGGCGATGTTTAGGAGAGATCGAAGAGCTTCATCAGGTATGAACTATTAGCCTCGGAGTATGTTATTTTGGTGCAACAACATTGATTAATCACGAAACTTTAAGGATTTAAGGGCTAAAACTGGGGGTTAAGGCTTGAAACCCAAGAGAGTTTAAATGTGAGCTTTGGAGGGGTAAACGAACTCCATTTTCGGTAAATTTTATATGCACGGACTCGTGGCGAGACGAGGAATCCACTAATGTGACTTTTGTATTTTTTTTGAAGTGGGCCTGGGGCTCGGGTTTTACCAACTTCGTGAATTTTAGTACTTTTCAAGTATTTTTTATTGGGTTATGTTTCTTTAGCCCATATTTATGTATTCGTTGTAGTTTTTACTAGATTTGACGCGAGTAGAGGAAGATTCAAGAGGAAAAGACATTGCGGACCAGTCTACGGCCGGTTAGAGTTGAGTAGTTTGTATAGATGATGGCATGAGGGTTTGAAACCCCGGTTTATCACATCGTGACGCTATATTAGGGCGTGACTCGCACCCCATGGCAAGTGCGGGCTGTTTATGACTGGGAATTGTGACTTGGTCAACCCCGAACAAGAATTATACTATATTGACGACTAATACGCACCCTATATTGAATATATCTAGGCTTATTGCCATGTTTGGGGCCTTGTGCCAATCACCAGGATCCTCAGAGGATGAATATCGTTGTGATAGCATGATTTTTCATAATCATTGATCTTAGTCCTGCGAAAAGTCACTGTTATGAACTGCTAGGTCATTTTTCCTGAAGTTAAATAACTAAAGTATGTTTCCTTAATAATGTAAAACTGAGAGTTTAATTGAATCTGTTATGTGACTCATATGCATACTATGGAGTGAGTATGGATCGGGCTGCACGTCGCGATGATGATATGATGATATTGCGCTTGGGCTGTAGGAGCCCCTTTGGAGTCTGTACATACCCCCAATGAGCGCCGTCGACGTTAAATGGATCGGGTTGTACGCTGCAGCGGGTCATGTGCATTGTATTGCATCCTTGCATTATACTTGACTGATATACGTGATATTGTTTTGTTGTTGGTTCATGGTAAATATGTCGGACTGTTAGTTTTAGCTTTACTTTGTGGCATTTTGTGGATTTCTTATCTTCAGACATTTTATATGCTTATTACTCACTGAGTCGGTAGTACTCACCCCTACTCCCTGCACCTTGTGTGCAGATTCAGGTGCACCGGAGGCTTAGCTGAGCAGTCGTTGTCTCTAGAGCTTATCAAAGTCGTTGAGGTAGCTGCTTGACGTTTGCAGGACCTGACTACTCTTCCTATTTCAGTTTTTATTTATATATACATTTCCAGACTTTTGTATTTTCGTTCAGATACTTTTATCCAGTTTTTTAGAGGCTCTAGACTCGTGATCCCAGATATTTTGGGAGTGTCTTATTAGATTTTGTATTTCTCCGTATTATTTTACTATAAATATTGGATTATTATTCCAGAACTATTACGTTTTCCCTAAATTGTCGGTTTTTGAGACTTGTTGTCAGATTAAGAGCAATTGTTGGTCAGGCTTGCCTAGTTTTAGGGTTGGCGCCATCACGATCAGGTTTGGGTCGTGACAAACAACCTCCAGAATAGCCATCTTGGTTAATGGTACTTGAAATGCTTACTTTATGCCTAATAAGGGGTATAGGACAGGGTAATCCTATGCCACTATATATATTCATTCTTTGCATGAAAATACTTTCCACATTAATTAACCATAAGGTGGAGCGCAATTATGATTGGTAATAAGAGCCACCAATTATCCCACCTTTTCTACGCAGATGATCTTACTCTAATGTCCAAGATTACTGATAAGTCCACAAGATCCATTAAGCAGTGTTCAGAGCAGTTTTACAACTCGTTCGGTCAATCAATCAACAAATCTAAGTAAAAAATTATCACCTCAAAAAATTATCCCAAATATATTGGTATCAATTTAGCTAACTTTAAATATAAATATTAGCAATTCATTTGGAAAATACTTAGGTTTTACAATTACTAATACGAAGCTCGGAGCATTAATTTGTCCTCGATAATATGTTGGCTAGACTAGGAATTTGAAAATATAATTGCTTAAATTTGGCAGGTAGAACTGTGTTAGCCACCTCATGCCTTAATTCCCTCCCTAGCCATATTATGCATTACACTTTGTTGCCTAGCAAAATCCTTAGTACAATTGATAAGATTCAAAGAAACTTTATTTGGGGAACCAATGCAACCTCAAAAAAAAAACTCAATCTTATTAATTGGGATACTATTACTAGGCACAAGAAAGATGGTGGGCTAGGTATTTACAAAACTAAGAGTAAAAATTTAGCAAGTCTAGCAAACCTTTCTTGGAGATTACTTGCTAACACTGGCTCCTTTTGAGAAAAATTAATCATACATATTCATGGTCATAGGAAAACTACCATTAATTCGTCCTTCACTTGGAACAGTATCTTGAAAGGATGGGAAATTTGTAATAAGGGCATTACATGGATTCCCCACAAGTCCTCTACCCTTAGTGTTTGAAATAGTCAATGGATTCACAACACTCCCCCTCTTCGCCAGTGTATCAATGGCCCCTTGACCCAAGCATATAACATGCTTACTAGAAAAGACATTTGGAGGAATAAGAACTGAGCTCTTTCAAAAATCTCCATGGATCTTGAAGTTAGCTTAATTAACAAAATAAAGGCTATAACTCCCAATGCCAACAATTGTGATGCACCTACTTGGTCGCTTAATATCAATGGGCTATTTAGTATTAGTTCTTATTATACCCTAATTGAAAATCACCCTATTAATGAAATAGACTTTATGTGAATATGGAACCTAATGTGCCCTAATAAACTAAAGTTCTTACTTTGGAAATGTCTTCATAATAGATTGCCTACTAGAAGCCATTTAAATTATATTGGTATCAACATCGATTGAGCATGTCTGTAAATCCTATAATGAAACTATCTACGTAGACTGCCTAGCAGTTAGGGATTTATGGCTTCAACTCGGATTGCATATGAGCTGTGGGAATTTTAGTAAAATATTGGATAACAAATCTTAGGGACCACAATATATCATTTAAGAATGGTATAATCAAATGGACTGATCTCTTTCCTTTCGTTATGTGGACCATTTGGACTAATAGGAATAATAATCTCTTTAACAATACCACAAATAAGTCGGCTCTCCATCATGCCCTTAATCAAGCGGTGCAATACAAGCTTCTCACACAAAATGAAGAAACAACTCATAAACTTATCCCTATCACTGTTAATTGGATTAAGCCTCCAGCGAACACTATTAAGCTTAATACTAATAGTTCGTTTATAGAAGCAAGTTCTCCATGTGGCTTTAGTTCAAAGATAGTAGAGGCCATTGGATAGTTGGCTTCTATGGGGTCTCTCCAGGCTTATCACCCATGCAGATAGAGGTATTGGCTTTAAAAATAGGCCTCCACTTAGCAAAAGAGCAAAAGTTAACCAATTTACAAGTGAAAACGGACTCTATCGATGCCATTAATTGTTTGGAAAATAGAATGATTATTTTTAATATCATCATTGAGTGCAGGTCGTTAATGGACTAGGTGAAGGTTCAGGTAATCAATCACATATTCAGGAAAGACACACATGATGGCTAGGAGAGCATTGTGTGATAACAAAGACAGGGAGCTTACTATTCTCTATAACACCCCCCCCCCCCCACCATATTTTGCAAGTGATGTCTTAAGCTTAGACTGTGATGGCTCCACTTATGTTATTAAAAATTATAAAGATGTTTGTTCTAGACTAGTTTATTTTGGAATAAAAATGTTCTTCGAAATATGTTATGTATTAGCCAAGTAGTAAATACTCCACTAGGCAATTATGATTGTATGAACTCTACTATTATGTGATATCTATAAATAAGATCCTTGTTATAAAAAAAGTGCTATTTTTTGTGTGTTTAAATATGGGGTGAAAAAATTCAAATAATAGAATGAGGTGGAAAAAAAGTTAATCCTCTTTAGAATGCCATCATTTACTAAATGTGTAAAAAAATACTCATTTCTTTCATGTCCTTCAAGTTATTTATTTTTTACTTTTTAGGTACCAAAGTTCTTATTAAGTCGCAAAGAGGAGTCAATATACAAATTTCTAAAAACTTCAACCCTAGTTATTAACGTCCCGCTATCCTACTTTATAACTAACCTCGTTAATCCTTATATTCATAGTTTGGCCCCCAAAATAACCCCTCTCCTCTGTTTTTCAAGTCCGAAACCAATTCCAAGTACTCAACCACAACTCCACAAGAAACATTGCAGGTACGTTCATGGCTTACTGCTTTCATATACTTTCACATTATTCGGTTTTTCTTTCTAATTTTGTTTTGTTCACAAGCTTATGGGTTGGAATATCAGATATTAGTATTGAATTGTTAGCCAAAGATTGTAATAAAAGCTGAACAAGTTTTGTTATTTAAGTAGTTAAGTGTTTCTCTGTTTAATATTAAGTTCTTGGGTTTCTAGAGTGATGGGTTTTCCCCAAAAATTAGTTTTTCCTGACAAGCTTGGCTAACCAAAGCTCGAAAGTCGGTTACTCTTAGGGGTCGTTTGGTTTGAAGATAAAGTTATGTTTAGTTATACTGGTAGTATTTCCTATTGACTGTTTGGTATGTTGTATTAATCATGGAATTGCCAATTTTATTGCTTTGTACTAGGATAACTTATCATGAGATTAGTATTCCACCCTCTGGTAGGTGGGATAACTTATCCCGGGATTAGTAACCGAATAAGGGATAAGACTTTACCAAATTTTTTTCCCATGATTATTTTTGCTTATCCATCATACCGAACGATCCTTAGTGAATTGGTTGTTGGATATAGTATAGTTAATTAAATTGGTGAGCATTGGTTCACTAAAGGAAATTTAGAAATACGTTTGGTTTTATTGAAACAATGAAAGATTTGGTTGAGGATGACAATTTTACTAATAAACAAGACGTTATGATAACTATTGTCCAAATAATATTCGGATCACTCAAATGGAGAATCGTGGGAGAATTCGTCTTTTAGCGATAAAGATTTATGCTATTATTATTGAGTTATGGGGGTCTATCTAAAACAATCTCTCTACCTTCCCCAGACCCCACTTTGTAGGATACACTGGGTTTGTTGTTGTTGCTTTGAGTGGTTATATTCAGTCGTAATGCAAGATTTGCTCACTTTAGTGCTATCTATATGAGGTCTAGTTCTTCATTTTTGTTTAATGAAGCCAATAAATTGGGCTGAGTTGGCTTCTTTTTTTTTTGGGAAGACAAAAGCACTTTTTGATTGCGTGGGAAATTTACACAGGAAAGTAAAATAAAGAATTAGATTAAATGTGTGATTTCATTGTGTTTATCTGTCTCATTGAGAAAATGTTTTTGTGAGATATGTTACTATATTGTGTTCAGAACGAGATGGCCTTGAATAGAGCAGAATGGTAATGTGATTCGATTGCATTGGTGTTATGTGAGCAAATGTTTCTGTGAGTAAAGTTACTATTTTACATTTTGAATGCAATGGCTTAAAATAAAGCTGAATGGTTTAAGAGGATTCATACCCCAGGGTCTAACAAGTTTGGAATTGACATGTGATTGTTTGAGTGATGTTACTATATTGCATTCTGACTCCTTAAGAGTGTTGGATGAAATCTTAGGAATTTCTTAGTTGATACTCATTTAATTACTGTTCTTGTCAAGTGTTTTGACTTATGAGTCAAGCCAAATTTGGATATGAAGTTCTTTTTTCTTAGTGTACAGTTACTGGTTTTTGATAGCAGAGTTCTTTGATGATCTCTTTCGGATATAAGATTTATATATTTTCAGATGTTTTTCCCTGATAAAAGGTGTTGAAGATAAATGCTGTCAAGTTTCAACCTGCTCCACCAAAAAATTGTGTTGCTTTTGCTGTTCTCTGTTAATGGTTTATATTCAGTAAACGTTTTGACCTCTTATGTCCCCACCCACTCTCTTACCTTTTTCAGTTGACAAGACTGCGATCAGTGGTCTGTCTCTTTTTTCAAGTTTGTCTAAGATTGTACTTCACTTGGAAGAGTTCAAATCTAACCGCACATATGCCGCTGCAATCCTGCGTACTTCCAATTTGCTAGAAGGACATAGTAGTTTCTGAAGAAATGCTCTTTCTCTCTTGAAAGTTGGTGTTATCGTGAAGAAAGCAATGGCTTATACACTAGTCCCAAAACTGATGATTGAAGCTCCTGCCCTGCACATACAGAACTCAAGTTCCAGCCAAATAGACCTCCAAACTGGGAGCAATCTGTCCTTGCTAATAAAAACTCCAGATATTCTGTTAAGACATTCATTTAGCAGTAACCTTAGTTATCAATCTTCTCCGCAGTGGGGTGGAGTTCTTGGTTCAGGAAAAACTGGTTCACTTTTATTCTGTAGAAGCGAGCAGGGAAATGTCTGCCTTGATAGAGTTAAAGAGGGTAATGCTGGGAGCTTAGATAGAATTGTTGACAAGAGATCAGATGAGCAACATTTAAAGAAACTTTCTAGTTCCTTAAGGTTGACTTTAGATGGACCATTGGTTGAAAATGATGAGACAACTAACAACAAAGTCCTTAAAAGTTTTTGCAGTCATGGAAAGTTGCTTGAAGCATCAAAATTAGTTGACCTGATGACTCGTCGAAACCAAATTCCAGACTGCCCTTCCTGCGTAAATTTGATCAGGGGCCTCGTCAATGCTGGGCAGACAGGCAAAGCAGTAAATGTTCTAGAAATCATGGTTATGTCTGGTGGGACTCCAGATATTATCACATACAATATGTTAATCAGTAGTCTCTGTAGAAAAGGGCTTTTGAATTCTGCCATTGGTTTCTTGGACTATATGAGCTTTAGCGGTTGCCCTCCCGATGTTATCACTTATAATACTGTACTTCGTGCTATGTTTGACCGTAGTAAATATGATCAAGCCATTCAGTTTTGGAAGGATCGGTTAAGAAAAGGATGTCCTCCTTATTCGATCACCAGTACAATTCTGGTTGAATTAGTCTGCAAACATTGTGGTGTTATAGGTGCTATTGAGGTAATGGAGGATTTGACAGTTGAAGGATGTTCTCCAGATCTTGTGACCTTTAATTCCATGGTAAATTTTGCTTCTAAGCAAGGGAACTTTGAAGATTCAGCTTTACTAATCTATAACCTTTTGTCACATGGCCTTGAGCCCAATGATGTGACGTACAATACTCTTCTCCATTCCCTTTCTACCTATGGATGTTGGGACGAGGTAGATGAGATTCTTTCCGTCATGAATGAAACTTCACATCCCCCTAGTGTTGTGACTTACAATATCCTAATCAATGGTTTGTGCAAGCATGGGCTTCTGGATCGTGCAATTGATTCTTTTACTCAGATGGTCTCCCAAAACTGTTCACCCGACATAATAACCTATAATACACTTCTACGTGCTCTTTGTAAGGAGGCAATGGTGGACGAGGCCGTCCAAATTCTTCACTGTTTAAGTGATAGCAGTTGTTCTCCTAGTATAATCACTTACAACATAGTCATTGATGGCCTTGCGAAGAATGGTTTTATGGAGAAAGCGATGGAATTATACCATCGGATGGAAAAGGATAGCATTTGTCCTGATGATGTTACATATAGATGTCTAATGTGGGGTTTCTGTCGAGCTGATCTTGTTGAAGAAGCTGTGGAATTACTAAAAGAGATGGGTAATAGCAGACGCAGCGTCCGAGATAACTGTTACAGATTTATTATTCACAGGTTATGTCAAAACAGTAAACTGGACTCTGCAATACAAGTGTTGAAAATGATGATATCAAGTCGGCACAAGGTTAATTCATCCGTCTTTTCCGCTATAGTTGCAGGAATAGCTGGTGCAGGTATGAATGAAGCAGCTATGGAATTGCAGGAAAAGTTGACAGAATGGAAAATTCTCAAGGAATAGAAATTTCAGACTAGACAGTGTATCCTAACTCGATCATTGTAATTGGAGGCATTGCTGGTACAGATATAACAAAGCAGCAGCACAGAATCGCAGAAAAAGTTGAGGGAATGAAAAATCTCGAGGAATAGAGGTTCTCGGATTGGACAGAGAGACTATCCTTATCTCAGCTCTTTACATCATTGGACATCTCACCTCAGCACAAAAGGAAATGTACTTCTTTAGTAGGTTTTTTTCCATTTCCTTTATCTGTTCTAATTTGTGCTCGGTAAAATTTTTGATCCTATCGCGTACCTTCTTGACAAAGTTTTGGCTAGTATCTGTAATCTAGTTCCTATGGCGACTTCTTTAATTGCGGCATAATCCTCTCTATACAGAAAATGATGTAGCTGTGGTTCAGAGAATAGAAGGCCTATTTTATCACGTGCCGTGAGTATATCTTGGTGACCATAGGTTATAGTACAATGCTCTTATGGAATTTCTGAATAATGTTGTTATTGTAAGGATTTATATTCTTCTAACATCTTGGATTCCAAAGTTTTTCTATAGCTTTTCTACTGTCTGTATTTCCATCATCACTGCCCATACTGAATTTGTATACCCTAAGTTGCTCGGACACAACAATTTAGGTGCAGCATCTGTGTCGACACAATACTAGTATGGGTGTGGGTATGGGGATCCGTATTGGATGTGGTCAAACAATTTTGTGTACTTTGACCATGACAGACGGAGAAATTCGAGACGAGATACAATTTCATTCCCAAAAATCAGAACCAGAATAGGGTAAATTTGAAGAAAATATCATACCTTATCTAGGAAATTAATCCTCTAATAATCTACAACATGAGTAAAAATAATTCACACTTTACAAGTTATACGTAAGTATTCTATGTAAGATTTCATAGTATAGAGATATTTTTATTTTTTTATCTTTTTCAATTATTTTTAGCCGAATTTCCGCGCCCGTATCCATACTAGGATCCGTATCCCTGAATTTTAGAATTTACATTTCGAATGATCCGACCTATAGATTCGCACCCGTAGCTGAACAACTTAGCATATACCTATGCATTTCTTGAGCTTATTTCTTTTTTCATGAATTATTGATGTTAGGACCCTTACAAAAATATTACTAGCCATTCCTTTCTCCAGCCAACTTCGTTTCACATAATGCACAAGAAGCCTACTGTTAGACCCTTGATAAAGTTGATCGGCAAGCGGCACGACAATGGCAAGGATTTTGGCATGATGCCCTTGTCATTGGCCTATGTGCGGGGGAAAATCAACATGCAAGACAATGCGGGTGTTGTCAATGGCAACAAATTGTTGCAAGGGCAAGTTTGACGGACTACACTTCTATTTGTGGGTTATGGTGTGATGGACTACACCAAATCAAGAGTGGGCTGCGTACAAGCAAAGGCCATGATCTTGGCGGAACTAGCTGGGCGGGACGAATGCTTGACAAGGCAAAACAGGAAAGACTCCGGCGCTGAAATGGGGTAGCTTAGTGCCAAGGCATTGGCATTGGCAATGTGATGTTGCCACGACTTAGGTGAGCGGGCTGGCACCTAAGTAAATTGTGAGCAAATGACTTAGCAACAGGAATCAAGGCTTGGTGACTTGATGCTAAAATCAGCATTGGCATAGACAACGAGCAGACAAGTAGGAGCGACTTGACAAGAACAATCAACTGTGGCAGCAGCGGCGTGCGACAAACAAATTCGTGGCGATAGCAAGGAAATTTATAGCACAATGCAGCTGGATACAATGGCGTTGGAGTTTGGCACAATGTAGCTGGATATAATGGCATTGGGCCAGTCCAAGCTTAGAAACAAAATTGGGGCAGCAACTGGCCAAGAAAATGCGCACATGATGCAGTTGGGCGGTTACAACTACCCATGTTCAGGAGTTGCTAATTATATGGCTGAGTGTTTGCACGTTTTTGGGGCATGTTCTATCATGTTCCACACGTTTTTGATCATGGGGATCATGTCCTATCAATTGGGGATGTCAACTGAACATAAAAGAGAGTTTTGGGCTGACGACACTATATATGTGCTAGCAGCCATAAAAACGGCCTAAGTACCTAGGGAGGGAAATGGTCTGAAATATAGGCATATGGTTGTCTATTTTATGGCTTGAGCATGGCAAAAAATGTGTCATTGCCTTGCCAAACGAGTGGCAGCACGAGCGGCCTTAGGCGAGGGCTTTTATGGGGCGGATTTGTGCATTTGTCGGCATTTTTGTGAGTTGGTGCCTGCCGAGAGTGGCAGCACCTTGCCAAACTCGAGAGTTTCCTTTGTAATTGATTTTATAAAAGGTTGGGAAAAGAGTTTCCCGTAAATCTGCCTGTGTCCTTTATTTATGTTACCTCGAATTATTTTTAAGTGTTAAACCTCGAATGCGAAAGAAAATTGGGCGAAGGCTGATGTCAAGTGGGAACTTGACTGCCGCACAACGAATAATGTTTCTGACGGACAAAAAATGCCCCTGTAATACCTACCATAGTTTATTTGACTCTTGGAAAAGAGACAATGTAAACAATCGAAATTATACTCTATTTGTTCCATTTTATATGGAGCTCTTTCCTTTTTAATTAGTTTGTCATATTTTCGTATTATTCTTATTTTGTTATTTATTCCATTATATGGAACTTTTTCCTTTTTAAATAGTTTGTCATATTTTTCGTATTATTCTTATTTTGTTCTTACTGTCGTAACTTGTTCAACTCAACTTGAATATAAAAGTTTACTCCTTTTTAGTGCGTTATATTTTCGTATTATTCTCATATATGACTTGTTTAAATTTACTTGAATATTAATTAAAGTTCACCTTTTACTAGTATTTAAATACTAATTAGTTAAACATCGGTCACATCAAATACAGCGGATTAGGATGTGTCTTTCTGCGTTATTATTAAATCTCGTAGACGTTCTTAGTTTAATCCTGCAAATTTGAGTGCTCACAACGTAAAGTGAGATTTTTTCACGACGGATAGGTCGGGTTAGGTCATTCCTATTTTAATTGAGTTATTACTTATTAGATGGAAAAAAAATATGAAATAAGAAAATACTACCGGAAAGTTGTATTTCCGGTCACTGTGATTTTTGGGTGAGGAAATATAGTTATATGACTTTGTGAAAAAATAAATAAATTATATTTATATGACTGTGAAACTTCAGGCGTCGACCCCTTTCCGCCTCCAGGATAAGAGTCTACACAAGAAATAAGAAATGAGGGAAAAGTGAGTACAAGGGAAATCGCCCTCCACTAACGCAAAAGAAAAATCACCAATTAAGGCAAAATACGTACCTGCAAGGCCGCACCCTCCACTCTTCAGGCCAGGCCCTTGTCACTGAGCTCTGCCAAGGCCGCGCTCTCAGCGCCGGCACAGAGGAGCGTCATGCTGGTGGCCGCCTCCTCGCAGTTCTCCAACAAATTATAATGGCTAAGAATCACTATGCGACGGGAGGACCGGCCAGCCTCCATCTCCACTTGGTCCATGGACCTGCCTTCTCCGCCCGCGTCCTCCACGGTGATCTCCGGGCCCACTGCGTCTGCACTGTCGTTTCTCCTTTCCGCAGCCTCCCTCCTGAGAAAAGACCGCCCCAAACGAATGGCCTCGTCCATAAAAGCCGGCCTAGATTTAGGACGGGGCGGTTTAACTTTCTTAGCCTGAGTAACCACAGCCTTGCCGGTCAAAATCCGACGTCTCCTCCTCTCCAACGTCTCTTCCTCTTTAGCGTCTCCCTCAGCGGGACGCGAGACAGGCTCAGATGGGGACTGTTCAACAACTGACGCTCTTGTGAGAGCAACCCCGAGGACGGTTCCAGGCACAACCACCGTTATCTCTTCGGGCGCTGCTTCAGGCACGACCCCTGGCCCAGTCTCATATTCAGGAGCCGCCTCTGATGCAATCTCCATCCTTGATCGGGGAAAAATACTACCCCTGGACGTGTCTACGAGGATCATATCCTCCTCACCAAGGCTTGGTGCCGCCACAGCTCTCTTCTTCTTCTTCTTCTGCGCCTTCTTGGAGGCGCCTTGACCTACCATAACATGTTGAGATAGGTAAGAAAATTGTGGGAAAACCCCAAGTCAAAACGGAAAGGAAAAATCAAGCAAGACCGTTACTCGACGGGCCGTAGAGCCTGAGGAATTCCGGCCAGGTACGGCATTCCTTCGCAAACGGTATCAACGCCCGCACCCACGACCTAATGTCGCCAACCCTTCGAGGAGGGCGAGCTGTCACTGCATGAAGCCAAAGGGAAATTTACAATGGTGAAAACCAGCAAAATAAGATTGTCGTAGTAAAAGCTACGTACAATAATACTTACATGCATCGTTTCACACCTCTGGGAACCCTCCAGGGTTGGACACCAGGTGCTCGGTGCACACATAGAAAAATCTCTTCCAAAATTTGTGGTTGGCCTTATCGTCCGCCTGCGACACAAAGCTTTTCTGCCCCGGTGTACCAACTGGACCATTGAGCCTCTCATAAAGCTCACGCCGAACATTTGCAAGAGGTGATGAATGGTAACCTCTTTCTCAGTCTGCACCGCATAGGTAGTGAGAATCCTACACACATTCAATGCGTACAGAGTAAGTTGGGCCGGGCACGCCCTGTACCAGCGACAAAGCTCCTTCTCCAAAGGGTAAAGCGGGAGACTATACTCGATGCGGAAAGCGTATTCGTAGAACGTGCAATACCCGGGCCTGTGTACGTTAGCATAGTCCATCCCGGCGGGAACCAGCTCGATATAGTCAGGGATATTGTATGACCCCCTGAGAGTAGCCAAAAGAGATGGCGTCAGTTCCCTGAGTTCCCAAGGGGGAAGCTTACACTGGTTCATAAAGTCTTTCCGTGCGGCCATATCCAGTGGAAGAATATTAGCCGCTGATAAGGGAGCAAAAACCTCCTCGGCTTCCCCATCGTCGGAGGACGATGAGGCCCTAGAGGGGGCGTCACCCTCAGTCCTGATACTGTCATGACGACGTTTAGTCATAATGGAAGTTATAAGAGAATGGCGTTTTAGAGAAACAAGGTTCGATTCTCACGAACGAATATTTTAAAGGAAAAGATCAGAGGGTGCCAGAGAAAGATGAGATAAAGATTGAGAAAGTGCACTCCAAAGAGTTCGAAAGATGATTCAGGTTCAACCTATCCCCTATTTATATGGAAAGGTGCACGGAAATCGAAAGGGCTTGGTTCGAAAACCAGCGCGGGAAACCAAAACGTCACGTCATGTCCTGAACCACCTCGGGAGAAAAAGTAATGATCACGCACGTGATCGATGACGTCATCTTAAAAAAGGAGCCCTAAAAAGAGGTTTTGAGTCAACGACTTAGCCCTTCCGCATAAGATCACGCCCCCCTCTTCTACAACATATAAACGGGAACGACCGAGTTTGTAGAGAGGACGAGCATGCGTGTCCGTTCATTAAAGACATCTCTCGGTTACGTCTCCAACAAACGGAGGACTATCTGTATTGGGCAAATTTGGTTCCCTACGTCCTTAGGTAACATATATGCACGCATACGACGAGATAGCGACCTAATTGGGGTCGACTCGTAAGGGCGGCCTTAGCAAGAGGACGGACCGAGTAACATGACTCAGACGACGTCGCTTAAAGTTCTGACTTTTCCGTACACTGAGATCACCAACT
Organism: Nicotiana benthamiana; assembly: GCA_034376525.1. Lineage (NCBI taxonomy): Eukaryota > Viridiplantae > Streptophyta > Magnoliopsida > Solanales > Solanaceae > Nicotiana > Nicotiana benthamiana. The sequence goes on from CM067336.1 coordinate 68,427,585, forward strand.
CCTTGTACTTTTTTCGTTTATTTAGAGGAATGTCCCTTATTATATAAATGGGACCTTCCCTTTGTAAATGTCTCATATGTATCTTATTATTGAGAATATACAACACTCTTTCTCTCTCCTTTCTAGTACAACGACTCTCTCTTGCTTTATTGTTCTTATCTATCAAGCTATCTTCAATATTATCTCAGATCTTAACAAATTAGTTTCCTCTAGTTCATATTACGCTTGATTCCGATTAACCCATATCATTCTTTCGATTGTTTTCGAGCTTAACAAAGTACTTAACTTTTTAGCCAAACAGTAGTTATACAATATTAATAGCAGAACACATCTTATGTTCAATATTACACCTCTATTTCAGTATCAAAATATCAAAAGATAGTTTTTCAGAGGAAGTTAGATTGAGAATTAAAGAGAGAGAAGATGGAGATAGAATTATTTTATAAAATAAGATAATACTGGAACATCATCTGAAGAACTTGAAAATTATCGGAATAAAACACAAGACCTCTTTTTTCATTCTACGATGACTTCACTGACTTCATCGTCGACATATTAACCTTGAAAATTGAAGGAAAAAAATAGAGGATGTCTGCAACTCTTCAACCTCTTTTCATCAATTTGAGAAGAAACAAAAATGGGCTACGTTTATTATAGTAATTGAAAAGGCCTTCGTGTTAGGTTGAATGGAATGACTGCTGCAGTTAAAAGAGGAAGAAGCATTTGGATATAGATTTTGGTGAAAAGTTGAAGAAAGAAAAAAGAAGGATAAAGAAGGTTGTCGCTAGATTAACTGATGAAAATGCGCTATGTATTATTTGCAAAATGATGTCGGGTAAAGTTCCAAAACATGAGCTATTTTTTGTTCTGAAAATGGGCCGACTGACATAAGTTATGACGGTAATATGAAGCATAGCATATGAGCGGGTTCAAACCGCAATTGCAAAACTTTAGGCTACATAGAATAGATGGAAACGAGTTTTGTCAAACTTAATAATTTTGGTTCAAATGTGATATTTATCTACAAAAATCAATAAATATATACAAACTTGCTAATTTAAAATTATAACTTAAAAATAGTAGAATCTGAACCCAATACGGGGTGAAATTACTTAACATTATATCACATTTTTTTTTAATACGAGGTACTTTAATTTTTTCTTTTTCCTGAATTAAGCTACAATAACTCAAAAACTCGAAAAAGAACATCGTTGAATGAAAACCATTAGTCCTAAAGAAGACAGAGAATGATACAATTTTCTTGCCTTTTTAATATGTTGAAGAGACATCAATATGTTCAATCGATTAACATTTTATATTTTCAGCCACAAGACTGTCCAAAACAATATTGTTTGTTGTCAAAAAGCACCAGATTTGGCCACATGTTAGAGAGGTTCTTTTCTCTTTTGAACTACAAAAATACAGCAAATGAATACATAGTTGTTAGTCTAAGGAATACTACGTAAAAACTGCAGATAAAGAAGCCTGAAATGTTTTATTACTGTCAATGATGTACAAGTATTGAACATTGCTCGGACTGTACGAGTAAGGGCAGCCGTGTGCATTAAGCTCTCGCTGTGTGTGGGGTCCGGGAAAGGGCCGGACTACAAGGGTCTATTGCATACAATCTTACCTTGCATTTCTGCAAGAAACTGTTTACACAGCTCGAACTATTGACCTCAACTTTACCCGTTACGCCAAAGTTTCCCTTCCAGTATTGAATGTTAATTCAAGAAACTACTTCCTGGTTTCTGAGACATTACTATTTTTATGAGCATCAGATATAGGAAATGTTTTTCTCAAACGTTGAACTGATTCTTTTGATATAGCATTCTTCTGATAAAGAGAGGTAGCCACCTCCATTGCTTGAACTCTCCATCCTGAAAAACCAATACCTTCTATTAACAGAACATACGTCGTTTCATTTGGCCGACGCCCCTTTTCTACCATTACTCTTAACACTTCAATCGCCTCGTCAACTCTATGAGCTTTACACAATCCAAGAAGCAGAATGTTATAAGTGATCACAGTAGGTGGAAAGCCATTCCCTTCCATATCTCCTAACAAGTCAAGCGCCTCGTTCACCAATCCGTCTCTGCATAAACATGATATTAGTGAATTATAAGTAATCTCATCAGGATCAATCCCTTTTTCTATCATCTCCGAAACCAATCTCAACGCCCTAGCTCTATCTCCGTTATTCCATAACGCGCTCATCATTGTATTATAAGTACTCACGTCAGGTGGACAGCCTATTTCCGCGAGCTTCTCAAATACTTCCATTGCCTCATCAGCTTTCCCTTTCTTACACATTGTAGAAAGGATGGTGTTGTAGTTCAATATATCGGGCAAGCAACCATTCGAGATCATATAGTCGAGGAACTTAATAGCCAAATCTAATCTTCCTCCTTTACAAAATGCAGAAATCAATGGATCATAAGTGAAAGTATCTGGTGTTAATCCCTTATCCATCATTATCTTCAACAAGTTGATCGCCTCGTCTAATTTCCCATCTCTACACAAAGAACTCATCAAAATGCTATAAGTAACCACATTTGGTTCACACCCTGCAGAAAACATCTCGTTCACTAACTTCTTGCCATCGCTCCATTTCCCCTTATGCAATAACGCCCTTAACAATATATTATAAGAAATCACATCCGGTTTACAACCCTTAGATGGCAAACTCCTAACAAACTCATAAGCTTGATCCATCATCTTTTCTCTACACATTCCCCTTATAATTGCATTATAAGTATACATATCAGGTTGAAGCCCTATCGATGACATCTCATCGAGAAGCTTCATTGCTGCATGAATTCCACCTTCAAGAATCGTAGCCTCTATCAAGATTGTATATGTAATAACCGTAGGCTTACAATTTCTTTCTTCTTTTAACTGATCCAACAATTTCAATGCTAACCCTAATTTCCCCCGATCACAAAGACTTCCAATCAAGATATTATAAGTAACAGCATCCGGAGGAAATCCATGGGATTTCATCCGATTCAATACCTTATTCGCCTCTTCAATTTTATTCATTTTGCAAAATCCACTAATAAGAGCATTATATGCAAATACATCAGGTTCACCAAATTCCTCTAAAATCTGCATAACTTTTACTGCTTTGTCCGAATTTTTCGAGTTGCAAAATCCCTTAATAAGCTTAGTACAAAGAATAACATCTGGTTTATAACCATTATTCTTCACTTTACAATCAAGAAGATACAATGTTTCATCATATTTTCCTACTTTACATGACCAATTTAACACTTTCAAAAAATTTGTTGCTTTCAAATCATTGGATTGTTGTACATAGGCATGTCTATTTTCAGTAGAAACTTTAACCCTTTGGTTATTTCTAGGCTTTACTTTACTGAATTCATGGCTACTACATCTAACAATAGAATTGTGATTTTGAGATTGAGATATTGGCTTCAAGTTATTGGACAAAAAGGGACAATGAGGAAAAATCTCAGCTGAAATAATTCTAGTCATTTGGTTAGTATTAGGTATTTAATTCAAATGTTAAAGTCTAGTGGTATCAGTGAAAGTCGTCTGCACAATAGCTGTGCGTTCAATTCTCACTGTACGTTTTTTCGTTCGTGATCTTGAACTGAATTATAAAAGAGAAAGATGTACCTGTTAATCTTGTTTGTAGAGTGAGAAAATGAGCATAAGCCATGAAAATATTAGCAGTTGAAGTTGAAGGGTTGGTACTATTTTTTTGTAGAAATCTAGTTATACATTCTTATTGGATAATATAGTAAGTATAGATAAGGCCACATAACTGGTTAACCCATTGGATAAACCGGGTCGGTCTAGTTTGTGGCTTTGCACTTTTTGAAGTTCACTATAAGGTCCGGTTCTTAGAATTAATTTTGAAATAAAATATGACCCATGTATTTTTTTTTTCTTCTTTTAATGACCATAATAGGGGTGTCACTAGTTAGGTTTGGCCGGTTATTTTATAAAATTTGTATTACTATCAATTTTTCGGTTACTCTATTATGTACAACCAAAATTAAACTTTTTGAATCCGTTCCAATCATGTCGGTTTCTCGATCTTCAGTATCGGTATGATTTGGTTAATTTTTATTTTTTTAAATGTCATGTAAAGTCACTAGTAAAAATAGAATACAATAACGTACATGCTTTTGTAAGACTTAGCAAAATTCTCTAGACATTTTTACTGTTTAATGGTGATGAATTATGAAAACATGAAAGATGACAGAGTATAGATTCATCAACTGCTCTACCAATGCATAAAAGAAACTATGCAAAGATAACCAAAAAAAAAGAAGATAAATCACACAAGTTGAAAAATATTAACCAACTTGGGACTTAAGAATAAAGTTTATAAAAGATTAAATATTCAAAAACATAAATTTAAGCCGTACGAAAGGAAACATATTCGATACATTGTATTTTGCTACTCATAATCGTTAAAATACTTTAGTTTCAACAGGAGTAGCATAATAGGTTTGGGAATTATGATTTTGATCTTAATTACTTGTTGGCTTGTAATCATTTTCATAATTCCAAGACCCAAGCAAAAATTTAGTACTTTATTTTTTTAAAACTTAATATATAAATATATTTTTCATATGTAAATTTATTCGGTACGGTTCGGTATTTTTCTGGTTTATTTTCATAAAATAAAAAATCTACCCTAATTATCTGTACAGTTGTAAATTTATATTAAAACCTTCGGTTCTATTAAGAAAAACCTAAAAATCAGCTCAAGGTATGGTTTGTTCGATTTTTAAATACCAATTGACACCCCTAAATAATAATATATGAGCTAACTTGCGCACGCCTCGACTATTTTATTTGCTACCTTTAAGTGTCGAATAACTTTTGCCCCACAAAACTTAAACAGATGAGAAGAAATCACTTTATTTTTTTTCGTGTCCGATAAAATTTGAACGTGACGTGTTTCTCCTTTTCTCTTGAGCCACAGATTCACATGATAAAATTCTGGGCAAAGGACAAACTCTGACCTTTCACAAAACTGTATATTTGGTCTACTCTTACAAGTCTGTATATGCGTTGGCACCATTTACATTGAACTAAGAAGATACCCATTCAATTTTTGTTAGAAAATAAATATAGGAAAACGAAGAAAGCTACCTGAGTGATCTCATTACTCAATAATTTTTTAAAATTGAATTTTTTTTAATTGAATAAGTGCTCAACCTTGTATGGAAGCGGAAAACTTGATCAACAAATTATAGTATGCACGGATTTATATTTAAATTCGATGAATTCCATCTTTTAAGGTATTTAGTAACAAAAATGGACATTGAGCCTAACTCAACCCCAAAAGCTAGCTTATGAGGTGAGGATTGTCCGAGCCATATAAGGAGACCAAGGACCTCAAATCCCTCCGATGTGGGACAACTCAACATTTAGTACGAACTCATTGTACTTTAAATTGTATTTTCAAGTTTAATATTCATTAAAATTTTGGATATCACAATAAACTTCGAGTAGATTCAGGCGACCATATATATATACCATGTAATACAACAACTACACATTATACTACTTTTAAAAAGAGAAGCAAAGCCAAAAAAAAAAACACTAGCTCGAAATTAAGCGAGATAATAAACTTCTATAGCAACTTCTCCCACAGTGCGAAGAAGTGCTAGAACACGAAATACAACTATGGCATTCGCAATTAAAGTCTCACTCGAAGAGTATAATGGAAAAATTGAAGATTTATCTAGACTATATTAATTAGTTGACATATGTTTTTAATCATATATGTAAGTTAGTTAGAGTTTATGCATTTTTATGGTACAAATAAATATGAAAAACTTTTAATACATTTTATTTTTTATTTTATTTGACTAAGATAAATTTAAATGGAAGATCATGAACAACGAAGGTTAAATTTGTTTAGAGTGAGGTTTAATTGTTGTCAGTGGGTAAAAAAGATAGAGGATGTGCGCTCAAAAATATAACTTAGTAGTCAACAAAGTGAGAAGAAAAGTATGAAATCTCGTGTTTAAATTACAATAACGAAAAAAGATATTAGGTGATTTCTTCTTATTTGTCTAAGTCTTAGTGGACATAGTAATAACATAAACTCGATAGAATAATTATGGCGTGCACACAAAGTGGTAAAAGGTATGTAGCATGTATAGATGGAATAGTAGAGGTGCACGTACTAGTGGAAAGTAGAAGGTATTTTATGAAATAGTCGAGGCGCGCACAAACTAGTCATACCTCCATCAACATGAAAAAATAAAGAAAAAGAACATATTGGTAAACATAGTTACGTGGGGATATCTTGATCGGGGAGAGAACAGGGAAATACCATATGACAAAATATATCTGATAAGTCGCACTATACGTCAACCCAAGATGCATATTCCTATCCATGATTTCAGAAAGAATCTTTTGGAACACCAATAGGCATTAAATAAAAGAAACAATTAAATATTAAATACCCGTGCTCGTAAGAGGTAGTATGTATCTAGTGGAATGTCGAAGTGGTCACAAGCTGACCCGACTATCATTGTCATAATAAAAAGAGAACGACAGAATTATTCGATACTTGTGCTAGTGTGAGGTAGTACATATTTAGAGAAGCAGAGGCGGAGCTAGGATTTCAAGCTTATGAATTCATAATTCTAAATTATAAAATTATAAATAATCAATAAATTATTAAAAATATAAGAGTTTGAATCAAAATTATATTGGATTCGTCAAATTCGTAACCAGAACAGCTCCGCGCCTTCAGAGGGGTACGCACAACTGCACAAGTTAGCTCGGACAGAACCTTGGTATAACAATAGAAGATAGAGAAGTTTATCACGTGCTATTCACGTGATCGATAGACAATTGGATTTTGAGAGTCGCCTTTAGTTCGGGTTTCTCGTCTTTGGTGCTTTCCTTTTTGTGGAGTGTGAGATTTCCCGGGAGAAAAAAAGTCCATATTATTATAAATTTATAATATCCCCATTACGTTACACTCTTCATCTTCTCGTTTTTCCTTAGCTTCGAGGGTTTCGTTTCCTCTGTAAATTCTCCCCCCTCCGATCTCTCCCCGATTCCATATAGGGTTTCGCGAACTTTGTGTTCCCTCCGATTCGTAAATCTACAAAAAGATCCGTTGCATTTTAACCCTAGTTTCAAATTGCGTGTGATGCGAAGAGCAATTATGCTTCTGAAGATCTTAAAGGATTTTGATTTGATTTGATTTAATTGGTTTGGTTTTCGCGATGGATGTTGATTTCAATGGTGACGTAGCGAGTTTGGATGCTGACCTATTGCAGCTACCTGAGGTGTCACCTTTGGCTATTAAAGCTAACCCTTATGTTGCCGAGAAGCTATTCGATCTATGGTTTTCGCTCCCTGACACTGCCGCTTTGGTAATTTCCTCCCTGCTCAAATTTCGCTACAATTTAATGTTTTGTGCTGTAGTAGGATTTACCTTTAGAAAATTTCAATTTGGATTAGCTCGGGCAGGTAGATCCATTTCCAATGTGATGACACGCGTACAGTGTTGGAGTGTTTACTGTTTCATAAGCCAGGGCTCGTTTCAGTTTAGGCATTTTAATTTTTTTTAAGCTTGGTGTAAAACTCTGCACTACTAATAAATTACTTGGTTTCAAATATAGACTTGCATAAGTATTAGTGTATTACCTTCAAAACTTGCACTGGATTTTCTTGAACAAGGCACTTTTACTATAATTTATATGCTATTCTATGTGGGTGAAATATGGTAAGAATAGCCGTATATTTTCAGTGCTTGGATAAGAGTACATTAAATGTAGCAAATGCCGTTATAACTAACTATTGAGTTGCTATTGCAATCCTACATAATGATATCCGTATTATTATCCTAGCAGAGATGGTAGTAACTAAAGGTGATTTCTTCCCAAATACATTTGTGTGAGCCTTGGTGGTTAGAGTTATTTGGTGCTTATCCGGTATAATAGTTGAGGGATGCGCAAGCCAGCTGGACACAAGGGCGGATGTAGTGTATATGTTATTGGTTCAAATGAACTCGGTAGTCTTAGCTTAGACCCCATATACGTGTTAAAAATTTCACTAATTAATTACGATAATAGATTACGATCTCAATAAAACAAATGGGTTGTGGAGATTCGGGGTAGAAGAGTATGCTCTATGGAGGGAGGTCATAGTAGAAAATTACGATTCCACGGGAGGGGGTTGGAGGACCAAGGCAATCACAACACCTTTCGGGTGTGGAATGTGGAGGAGCGTCATGAAGAATTGTGAATCCTTCATTGGAAACATCTCTTACAGGGCGGAAGATGGAAGGAGAATCGGCTTTTGGAATCATAGGTGGTGTGGACAGGATACTCTGAGGGTCTCTTTCCCCCACGTCTTCAGAGTTTCAAACTAGAAGGAATTGATGGTCCACCAGATCCGTAAGGAGCATAGGGAGGGTTGTATAGGACCTCTCATTTAGAAGGAACATGCAAGATTGGGAGATTGCGGAGCTCCAAGATTTATTGACACTGCTATATGGGCATGACATGCCTCAGCCATCTTGTGATTCTTGGAGATGGGGTTTGCGTGGCCATGGTCTGTTCACGTAAAGTCGTTTTACCAGAGTATGTTGGTAAAAGAGGAGGCCTCTTGTCCATATTCCTCGATCTGGATTCCTAAGGCGTCCACGAATATGTGCTTTTTTGCGTGGCTAGTGGCGGGGGGAGTGATTTTGATTGTTGAGAATCTGCGGAAGAGGGGAATTACACTTGGTAGTTGGTGCTATATGTGTAAAAGCTCAGGGGAAGAAGTTGATCATCTTTTGGTGTATTGCCTTGTGTCCTCGGCTTTGTGGAGGGTGATTTTGAACCTTTTTGGTGTTCAATGGGTGATGCCAAGCACTGTGAAGCAAACGCTATATAGCTGGGCCGGTCTTCGTAGAAAAAGAAAGAAAAAGGTGTGGAAATTCGCCCCGTTAGCTCTCATGTGAATAGTTTGGGGGAGAGAATATGAGAGCTTTTGAGGGGATTGAGTCTCCTTTTTCACATCTTAAGAATAGTCTTTTATCTTTGATCGCTTTTTGGTGCACTCATATAGCCCCTATTTGTATAGAAGATTGGGCGTCTTTTGTAGAGAATCATGTTCTAATGTAATTTCTCTACTTCTTGATATACTTATTAGATACGGGAGTTCTCTTCCTTTTGATTAATACAATTTACCTTATAAAAAAAACAAATGGTCGTGGTAGAATCCCGAATTCAAACCCATAAAGTTTAAATCCTGGATTCACCTATGACTGGACACCACCTTTACAATAAAATATTTGTATTATTATTCACAACATGATAATCTTTGCCTTCTAAAATGTGTTGCTCGAATCCTTGAAAACAGCAGCCGCACTTGTGAAGGATCCTTAAAAAATGAGCATTTTAGAGGATCAAGCGACATAGCTTATAATTACTACAAACCAAACAATCATTAGTTTATTATATTGGGCAGTCTTTTGGCACATCTTTTATCTTTCTTGAATCCATTTTTACGCAAAATGGGTCTCCTGTACTGTGAAAATCACATTAAGGTGACTGAAGTCTGTTGCTTTCTTGGGATGGTTTCAACTTTCATAGTTAAATTTTATGCCAATTTTGTGGGTAACATCTTTTAATTACTACTAACCTTTGGATGCTGAAAAAGAATGTCACGTCTTTTAGAATGTTATCTACAATTGTCTAGCTCTGCCTAGAAAATCGTGCTAGCAATCTATGAATTATATTCGCAAACAGACACAGAGTAGTGGCCTCAAAGCCGAATTTGGCATTAGTCTTACTCCAAGAAAGGGATTTGACAGTTGTCTTAGTATCAAGATAATTGAAAAATGAAAAGTGATCACAAGTGGAATCTTAAGCCATTATAAATTTTTACTCTGGTTGATGATGCTGTAGTGACCAGAATGTTTCTTCTGTCCACAAAGAAAAACCATAATCCTCTATCCAAATTCTCCAAATTATGCAAAAAAGAGTAGTCTTCCAATAAGGTCAGAGCTGCTTACTTATTATTTGCTCTCTCCAGCTAGTAATAGCTTTCTTCAAAGTCCTTTAATTGCTCATGTTTCTTCAAAGATATCAAGGATGAAGCTCCATAACTGCCAAGGTGGTGAGTGGAGGGTAAGGCAGGAACAAATGGTTTACCTTTATGGGCTTGGCAGACTTCTTGGACACTACTGCAAATAATTACCACATTTCTTGCAGGTTATGGATAGTCATCCAATTAAACATACCACTTTAGTGTAGCTTTATCCTTGGAAAAAAAAAAAATCTCCCTATGAGAAACTTCTAGTGGAGCTTTACTTTTCCACTACATTTTTCTATCACTACTTCTCTTCTACATTTTCCAAGGCCATGATCCATTTGCTTTAGCCTTGAGAGCGTTTGCTTTAACCACAAACACTCAGGGACTAAGAAACTAATCATAGTCCATGGGTAACTTGTTAGCACTTTTGGAACTTGCATTTTTGTTGTAAATCTGGTATTTCATTAGGCTACGATTAGCCATAGAATTTATTGGCTAATTTAGTGCTGAAACACAATGGGAATAGGTAAAGCTTATCGGACGGGAAAAAAGTTAGAGAAAGTTTTGAGCTTCTAAAGGAAAAAACAGGCAGTAAAGTTAGAAGTCTTAAAGGGACTTCTAGAGTTATCTAAAGTTATCTTTTAGATGTACTCCTATCCAACTTTTTCTTAGAGTTGGCCCCCTCTCTATATCAATAAAACTCTTTCAGTTACCTATAAAGTCTTAAAGGGACAAGAAATGTGCTATTACTGTAACTTGTTCACAACAAGAAATTTCAGAAAATCAAGAAGAAGAATACTGTATTTATATTATTTCCATCTTGAGATATCCAGGAATAATTGCCTAAGCACAACCTTACCTGACTACCATATATGTGAGCCTATAAGCTTTGCAAAAAGACTTTTAAGGCTCTACCTAATTTGGTAGATGTTTGTGGTTGAGCTCATGCTCACTTTATAGATGCTTCTAAGTTCTAACACTAAATCGGTGTATGAATGATATATCTATGTATTATTAAAAGGAGAGGACAAAGTTCTCTTCTTAAGCCAAGTGGCATCCTAAAAAAAAGGACACATGACATAATTAGTTACTAATTAATTATTTAGTTATTGATTATTGATAATTAACAAAGAAATTAATTACCAAATTTATCTATGGGTGAGGGTTGGTTTCGGGTAGTTAATTTCTTTATTTTATTTTTTAAATCATTTTCGTTTTTATATATTTTGAAATAAAAGAGTGTATTTATTCATAAAAATTCAAATAATATTATTTAGAAAATATAATAAAATTTATTTTAAAAAATATTTTCAAGAGTAATAAAATGTGTATCTTCTGTTATATTACCAAAGAAATTAGCAGACAAAAATATTAAACAAGTGACATGCTCATAATTTCTATTAACAATATAATTATACTAAACATTGGATATTACAATAAACAAAAATACATAATAAAAAAGTTATTTGACAATTATATAAGTCCCTTTAATTTAATAGAGTATTCATTAAAATTCAGACAATATCTACTCCTATTTATATAGAATATAAGAAGCAAATCATTGTGATGATTCCAAATGTAACATCAAAAAATTAATAAAGTGTCAAAATTTAGGACAAAACTCCAATAAATTTGGAGATTCAAAAATTATGTACAAAAAAAATGATAAAAATAACAAAATTAACTATCTAAAATTAACTACTCAAACATGGATAATCTTCTATATCTATATATTATATTATTAAAAGGAGAGGACAAAACTCTCTTCTTAAGCCAAGTGACATCCTAATAAAAGGGCACATACCATAATTAGTTACAAATTAATTATTTAGTCATTGATTATTAATAATTAACAAAGAAATTAATTACCAAAACTAACTACTCAAACATGGGTGAGGGTTGGTTTAGGGTAGTTAATTTCTTTATTTTATTTTTTAAAATTATTTTCGTTTTTAAATATTTTGAAATAAAAAGTGTGTTTATTCATTAAAATTCAAACAATATTATTTATATAATAAAATTTATTTTAAAAAAATATTTTCATGAGTAATAAAATCTGTATCTTCTGTATTACCAAAGAAATTAGCAGACAAAAATATTAAACAAGTAATATGCTCATAATCTCTATTAACAATATAATTATACTAAACATTGGATATTATAATAAACAAAAATACATAACAAAAAAGTTATTTGACAATTATATAAGTCCCTTTAATTTAATAGAGATTATTCATTAAAATTAAGACAATATCTACTCCTAAAATTAACTACTCAAACATGTATAATATAATAAAAATAAATACCTAACAAAAAATTTATTTGATGATATAATAATGAAAAATACAACAACAACAACAACTACCCAGTATAGTCCCACAAAGTGGGGTCTGGGGAGGGTAATATGTGGACGGGCCTTACCCCTATCCGAAAGGGCAGAGAAGCTGTTTCCAATCGACCCTCGGCTCGGTGAAGAAAAACAAAAACAAAAACAAAAACAAAAACAAAAGAGCATTAGTAACTCCAGCAGAAATAGCGTAAATAATTATCTGAACATAAGAACCATAAATAAATAGCATGCAATAATATCAGACAGTAGCTATCATAATAACTACCATAAGGGAGACACAATCAAATACACAAATCATCTATGGATAGCCCTGCCAAGCCTCACCCAACCCCGGTTGAGGAGCACAAAACAAAAAAATATTCATTGTTGTATAAGTCCCTTTAGTTTAATAGAGATTTTATTCATTAAAATTTAGATAATATTATTGAGAACAACAGAATAAAATTTAATATAACAACTATTTCAATTGTAATAAATTATATATCTTCTCTTATGTTAAAAAAATGAGCAGATGAAAATATTAAACAAAGTAATATATTAATAAAGATTTCTATTAACAATGTAATAATACTAAACATTGGGTAATATAATAAGGAAAAATATAAAATAAAAAGTTATTCACACATTATATAAGTACCTTTAATTTAATAGAAATTTGTATTGAGTATATCGTATTGACAAATAAGATGACAATTGAAATTTATTAAAGCGATAAGATCTAATACGATCAAACAATTTCGATCACAATTTAATTTAGTTAATATTTTTTCAAAATTTACCGCGCATCGCGCGGGTACAACTACTAGTTTTAACATAATAAAAAAAAGGATAAACAGGCCATGTCTGTCATGCAGCGAGTCCATAGCCCTTGATTTATATGTGCCTCATTGGCCACAATTGCTCACCAATTGGGTTGAACAAACTGCCAAAAATACTTATGTGCAGAATAAAACTACCATAATTTTACTACTCACACTAATTCTCAACAAACAGCAACTCTCCTTTATTTCAAACTTCGGAATGGTTATACTCTGCCAGCGTGGGTAGAAGTAGGATAGGATATTCCCACATGAAGTATGAAGTTGTACTATTTATATAGGATTGTAATTTTGAAATGCAGATACCTCAAATATCTAGGTCTGTCTTCTAGGAAAATTACATTATTGATTAAGATGCAACACAAATGAAACTGGATAAACTGAAATTATCAAAATATTTCCTTACCAAAAAAAAAATTGAAATGAAGGTGTGCCAAGGAACATTGTGCGTAAGGAATAGACATACCAAAGTGAAAGGCAAGTTCTATAGAATGATTGTGAGACAAGTAAACTTATAATGGTGCGTGTGTTGGTTGTTAAGGTCTAATATATCACCAAGATGAGTGTTGTACGACTGCAAATGTTGAAATGGTTTTTGCCGCTATACAAGATTAGAGATGATGATAAAGTATGCAAGTTACTTGCACATAGAGCATAAATGAAGATTGAGAAAGTCGGAAGACAGGGTTTCGTCGTATTTTGCTTTGCTTGGACTTCCAAATGCATCATGCCAAATGGTGTAATATTATATGATGGTTGAGGGTGCTAAAAGTTGGCAAGATAAGCCGCCAAATACTGTAAGTGTATGTAGAGATGCTGATTTTATATAAATATGTGGTCATAAGATTGCACAAGATTAGAAGTTATCATAGTCAATAAATGTTGCAAATAGTGTGTATAGAGGATGAAGCTGGCAAAGATTGTTTAATTGTCTGGGGTGTTTTGGTCATGCTGTACATATGCCTCCAAATGCATCAGTTGGCATATAGAGGAGAAAATCAACTACGATCGTCTGGGATTGTTTGGTTATGTCCCTGTTCAAGAACCATCTCCGGCGGGTGAGGGTTAGGGTAATAGGACATCCAGAAAGGATTCCGTCCTCAGTTGCTATTGAAACGGCAGATCTGGAATTTAATATTCCAATCTGTCTGGAGATTACCACCAACTCGATCAAATTGTCAGAAAGATACATGCATTATCTCGCCGGCAAGGTCGCAAATGGGGCTGGTCCAAGCAGCTGTGTAAAATAGACAGTCAACGAGCCAATGATGACATGTGACAAGCGTGATAGCAAAGGTTATGGGACATGTGTTTGGCCCAGCTCTTATGCAGATTTCTCTTCCTTAAGTGGTGCTCACTCTCTATCATGGCACGCGTAGAGCTCTTAAAGCATGCAAATAATGCACAAACCTGCCGTAATTGAGACATCAAAGCTGACCAAGTTAGTTTTGTTTGAAGCATGCAAAGCTTTTGTGGTTAGTATTGCAGAATTTGAACATGAGATTCTCGACATCATATTGAGAATAGAGCAAGAGAGGCAACTATGGCTACGACAGCAAAATTCAGTCAGCAGTCATAAATAGAAACGAGAAGAAAAGGGGAAAGGAGCTGATAGGTAAGGTGAATTACGATGATGAGGAAAGGAGAGATAGGGGCAGGTCCTACAAATCCTTTTCAGTATGAAAATAAAAATTCTAAGCTGGAATATCCAGGGGTCTAAACAACACCAAGAAGAGCACACTGAAATATTTGGTTCGCAAGTGGAGAGCAGACATCCTTTGTCCATAGCAGAGAAATTGAAAATGGTCAGGAAAATTGGTATGACTAGTTGGGGGAACCGCTATGCTGACTGGGTTGAGCTCAAAGCATGCGGCACCAGATAGGGGTATTATTATTCCTTCGAATAAAAGACAGTGGAATTGTTTTGGTATTCAGCCATGCATGCTGGAAAGCCTGCAAGTTTTTTTTTTTGAGAATAAGGACCCACAAGATGACTTTAGGTGGTGCTTTGCAGGGGATTATGGTCCTCACACCAATCCGGAAAGGAATGAACTTTGGCATGAGCTTGCAGCAATCATGGTTTATGGAATGATCATTGAGTCATTAGAGGAGATTTTAATATGTGCAGGGTCTAAAGTGAAAGGTATAGCTGTATTAAAAGATTTAAAGCAATGAAAAGTTTTCCTGAACTTATTCAGGATCTTGGCATTGTAATTTTTCAACTATAGGAAGCATTCTACACTTGGTTTTGAGGGGGGGGGGGGGTGTTCCTGTCAAGTTTCAAGAATTAATAGATGTTTAATCCCACCAGAATGGAATGACAGCTTCGAAGCAGTAAAACAGTTAGCAGCTCCAAACTGGGAAGTCGATGCTTCTAATTTCAAATTCAAAAAGATGTGCTTTTGCAAAGTTACTTGGTGAGGGGGGTCCAGACTTCATACTTATGCGAAAGCTGGGGAGTCTCAGAAAGGACATTACTGATAGCAACAGAAAGCTGTATTTGGCAAGGTTGATGCAAAAATAAGATAAGCACAGGATGAGCTGTTAGTATTATAGCAGACGTCTGTCTTACACAAGCTGGAAAAGATAAAAGACTGAATTTGAAATTGAAGTTGCAACTACTTGCGTTAGCTGAAGAACTGCCATGGATATTAGTATTGAAAACACAGCTGCCTATAAAATTAGATCGTTTCATCTGGAAAACACTCAATAAAGCTTGTTTGACTCACAACCTTGGGGTGCGGCACTTCCTGGGACCTGCGTCAATGTGGCATGGTTTGTGCATTGGGCTACCCTTTTTCTGATGCTTGTTTGACTCACAACCTTGGGGTGCGGCACTTCCTGGGACCCTGCGTCAATGCAGCATGCTTTGTGCATTGATTGGGCTACCCTTTTTCTGATGCTTGTTTGACTCAGGACCTTTGCAAAAGGAATATGCTGCCAATAAACAGATGCTACAACATCTCTATGCTTGGTCGTTCTGTTGTTCAATGAATACTTGCTTACCTGTTCAAAACAAAACAAAAAATGCTACATGTGTCACCAAAGTTCAGAAACCATCAGTCACCTCTTCCTTAGCTTTACAGTAGCTGCAGATCTATGGTACATGTTCTGCCAATTGTTGGACTCAGGTGGGTCATGCCACAATATTAAAGATCCATTTGAATGCTGGAGTTTATTGAAAGTTGGTAAAACCATCAATAAAATCTTCAAAATGATCCCTGCTAGCATTTTTTGGTGTGTATGGACAGAAAGAAATGGCAGATGTTTTGATGGAATCTCAACTCCAAACTACTCCTTAAAGGCTAGATGTCTTTGCTTAGGTGGAGCAACCTGGCCTCTGTAAATAACACAGATCTTTTATTTGGGGGGGGGGGGGGGGGGGGGAAAGGGGGGGGGGGGGGGTAATCGTAAAAACTTTACATATGAAAAAAGGTGCACTATACAAGCTATGGAGATTGGAGTCACCAAAAGTTACAGAGAGACAAGGAAAACAAAGATCCTAGATGTATGCTATCTTACAAATAGTCTAGGAGATCAAAAGTAGCTTCTGCGTCTTCTAAGTGTCCCTGGTTAACGCTGATCTTTTAGCTCCCTGATATTAGCGTAGTCTCATTGAGTGGAGTTAACACATCTTCTTTTGTAGTTATTGCACCTTTTTGATGCCATTAATGAAACTTCTTGCTTCATCCAAAAAAAAAACCCTGTACCAGTACGATCCTAAACCATGTTCTGTGCATCTTATTCCTTTTCTTGTTTCATTATTTTTAATCTCTGTAGATTGGTAATGGTTTTTTTCCTTCTACATGCAGGTGAAATCTTTGCTCAAGAATGCCAAAGGTGGTGGTCCATTAAATGTGTCTGGTACATCTTCTAGCTCAAATGCCACTGCAACTAATTCTTTGTCGTCCATGTTTCCTGCTGGAAGTACACCTCCACTTTCTCCAAGAAGTTCATCTGGTTCACCTCGAATCTCAAAGCACAGGGCTGGACCCTCTTCATTGGGGTCTACTCTGAAATTGGTGAATGAGCCAGCGAAAGAACTGATACCACAGGTATGGACTACCTAATTCTGGGTGGTGCTTTTATTTACAGACTGTTGAGATTGTAGTCATGATGTTTTCTCCAAAATGCTTATGATGGCAGTTTTACTTTCAAAATGGTCGTCCACCTCCAAATGAATTGAAGGAACGGTGCTTGTTTAGGATAAACCAATTTTTTTATGGTCACACAGATGGACTACAAATGAACGGTAAGTTTATCTTTACTGTTGGAAACTACTGGGTTTGTTGTTGTTGTTTCTCTGATTACTTTGAGATGATTATGGATTTGTTAATGTCCTTTCGGTTTGAGACTGAAAAACTTCTTGTTCTAGATTATTTGTTTGAGAGTGGACTGGTTCTAGATTAAATCCACTCTAAACATTTTATTTTGGGGGGGGGGGGAGGGGGGAGACGGTTGACCTGTGGTGGGATTTTATTCATGAAAAGCACCAACTAAGTGCTAGTTCAGTACTAAAATGCTAGAAACCAGTGTCATTATAACGGTGCAGCAAGCTTACAAGTCCATCATAGCATCTATTATCATTTAAATTTTCAGATTACACAAAAAGCTAATGATGGTAAATATTTGAGCTTCATATAGTGCTTCATTTCTTTCTTCAGAGCAGCTGTGCGTCCTTTCTTTCCATACTATCCACAAGGATGCACTTTCTTATTCCAAAATTCTCTTAACTTGTCTTTGTTCCTTTCCACCTTCTGAGATTATTGTTCAATGAATTAGGCACTCACTGAACTCCAAACAAGATTTAGAAATATGTTTCAAATCTGCCTGACTTCAATGCTTTGCAGAAAGTTTAGAGCCTCATCCTTCTTTGCATACATGTAAGATCTGCTGCAGTCAATCTGCGGTATGTTGACTGCATTATGATCCCGCCAAAGTGTGCCACCTTTAGAGGTGCATTGCTCTTCCTAGCCCATTTTCTGTTGCCACTGTCAGGTTTGACATTATGTTGTGGCATGATGCACTGTAAAACTGCACCTACTCTACTTTCTTACCAGTGAATCTGGTTCAACTGGGTTTGTTGTTGTTGTTGATTCTGGTTCAACATTAGCCCCTCCAATTTACCAAGAAGTTGAGCCAATCTGTCTGCCTTCCGGTCCTGGCAGTTTTTTTGTTGCAGATATTTTCTGTTTTATGTTGAGCTGGGGTGGCTTTAGCTGGTGAAAGCAGCCTCTCTGCCCTTTTGGGTAGGGGTAAGGCTGTCTACATATTACCTTCCCCAGACCCCACCTGGTGGGAGTATACTGGGTAGTTGTTGTTGTTGTTGTTGTTATGTTGAGCTGGGGTGGCTTTAGCTGGTGAAAGTCAGGAGATTCACAAAGAATATTGTATACTTTAGATTCAAAGTGTCATGTTAGTCGAGAGAACAATAATGTTCTGTAGTACCTGCAAAAAAAGTTAAGAACATTCTGTAGATTTTATGAACAATTATGCCATTATTGAGAGCCCTGAGAATTAGGGAACCTTATTCATGTAGATCAAAACTCCAACTAAGGAACCCTCTTATGTCGTTAACAAAGCCATTTCAGAAAGAGATTTCGTTCTCTTTTTTCTCTTTTCACCAGCAAAATGATGAACTCTTTTTCACATCCCTTTTACACTTTTTCTTGCTCAAAATTTCCTGTTTACTATTTTCCTGTAAATGTTACTTTAAATTTTCAAGTCCTTATATTCTTCTTATATCAACATTTTGATCTCATTGGAACCTTCGCCGTCGAGTGGTGTCTCATTCAAGTTATAGCTCCTTGGATGAATATTATTATTTGGTGTGAAGACTACTATGTGGGAGCACTACATTAAAAATTTAAAATAACTGCTGCATTTTTTGGAATTTTTGGAACTATGTGGTGTCTCATTCAAGTTATAGCTCCCTGGATGAATATTATTGTTTGGTATAAAGACTACTATGTTCTTGTGTGACAAGAAAGTGCCACAGAAACTCAAGGAGAAGTTTTATAGAGCTGTGGTTAGACCTGCCATGTTGTATGGGGCGGAGTGCTGGCCGGTGAAGAAATCTCATGTTCAGAGAATGAAGGTTGCGGAGATGAGAATGCTAAGTTGGATGTGCGGGCTCACCAGGTTAGATAAGATGGAATGAAGTTATTCGGGAAAAGGTGGGTGTGGCCCCAGTGGATGAGAAGTTGCGGGAGGCGAGGCTGAGGTGGTTCGATCATGTACGAAGGAGAAGCCCAGATGCCTCGGTGAGGAGTTGTGAGCATTTGGAGGTGGTTGGCGCAGGTCGAGGCAGAGGGAGGCCAAAGAAGTATTGGGAAGAGGTGATTAGGCATGACATGGCTAGTATGCGGATTTTCGAGGACATGGCCCTTGATAGGAGAATCTGGAGGTCTAGTATCATGGTTGTATGATAGAGGCTTTTAGGTAGTGGTCGTTGTTTATGCATTCCATTTTATCTACTGCATGTGGCTAAATTAATATTTGTGGATGCCCTTTTACTTTTGTTTTTGTTTACCTTTTCCTTTTGCATGTCATGTTACTTATGGTTTATGTTTACATAATTATGTATTGTGATTTCTGCTGGAGTTACTAATGCTCTTTTTTTTTTTTTTCTGTCTTTCCTTTTCTTTTTGTAAGCCGAGGGTCGATCGGAAACCGCCTCTCCATCCTTTGGAGTGGGGGTAAGGCCTGCGTACATATTACCCTCCCCAAACCCCACCCCGTGAGTCTATACTGGGTAGTAGTTGTTGTTGTTGTGAAGACTACTATGTGGGAGCCCTACATTAAAAATTTAAAATAACTGCTGCATGTTTTGGAATTTTTGGAACTACGTACAGCTTAAGCCGTTAAGCACAGATCGTTTAATGCTGAAATTCCATAATTTGCATGTGTTTGGGCTATGTTGCTGGATGAAGTCCAAGTTAGGCTTAAGACTGAGTTAGATCATATATACATGTTTAAGGACCAGCTGTTATCTAGTCGTGGATCTGATTTTTATAACTTGACACTAATTTAGTTTTCATGGGTTGTCAGAATTTAAACCTATTATAAAGGAAATATGCAAGCTTCCATCATTCTTCTCCGCAGCCCTTTTTAAGAAGATTGATGTTGACAGCACTGGCGTCGTAACCAGGTACATGTCTTCCATCTTTCTGAGCATCAAGATGCTTCATCTGCTTTCTGGATATTTCCTGAGGTCTGTGCACCTTGTGATGAAAAGTTGATAACCTTTGGAACCTGAAAGACACTGTTTTATTTGATAGATTAATCACTTTTGTATTGTTACATATGTCAGCTTCATATCTCTCTCATGTTTACTCTATATATTTCTTGATGATTACTTTTGGAAGTCTGAATTGCATCTGCCATGAATGAGCGATTTGTCTTTAAATTGTATAAAGATGTGCACTTCTTTTCCGAGATATTTTCCTTTATTTAGATGTTTGAATTGTATTTGAACTGAAAGGTAGACGTTGTTCTCAGGGAGAATTCAGGCTAAGCTTTTAGACTAGTATATGGGAAGTTGGAATCTATACTCATTAGATGGTCTGTCAGAGGAGATGAGGAGATAGGAGGATCTTTACCATTCTTTCTTCTTTCAATATTCCCAGTTAGACACCTTATTTTTTTTCGCTTCTGTGACTAATCGGAACTAATATCACTGCTTTACGCTCGAAACAGTTGAATGATCACAGTCCAGCAACTTCTGTGCATAGATGTAGCTTTATTGCTTGTACCTGGTCCAGCTGCGCACCCTTTGGGATATCTTCTCTTTTTTCGGTCTCTGTAATTTTCTCCCTATATGGTGTCACCTTCGTGGCTTGTTATGTTCGTAATTAGTGAATATTTAAGAGGAAAAAAGAAAAGAAGTCATAAAATGAAACCAAAATGTAGGAGAATATTGCGCAAAGTGCCTGAGGTTTTTGTTAATTAATGTGATATATTTCTGAAGTGCTTGAGGTGTGTGAATTCAAATGCTATTTGCTTCACATGGCTGCAGGGATGCTTTTGTTGATTATTGGATCAACGGCAACATGTTAACAAAAGATATAGCAACTCAAATATACACAATCTTGAAGCAGCCAGACCTTAGATACCTCGTGCAGGTGCTTTCTCTAGTTCCTGTTGATGTGTAAGTTGCTATCTGATTTCACAGTGTAGCTCCAGTCTCATACCTCAAAAGATCAAATGACTGTTCTGATTTGATCACTGTCTGAACACGATCTTTCTTTTAAAGCGTGCTGTGGTTTTGTGGACTACTAGATTATCTTCCTCCTATGAAATTAATCAACTTGATTGCAGGATGACTTCAAACCCATTCTTCGGGAACTTTTGGCAACACATCCAGGGTTGGAGTTTTTACAGAGCACACCTGAATTTCAAGAGCGTTATGGTACCTTCTTGGTCACATGCTGCATTGTTTTTATATGATTTACTTCACTCATAATTTGCACGTGGACTTTTTGGCCTTCAAATTTATATATCCCGAGATAGTCTATTTTCATTGCAGGAATGGTCCTCTGTTCACTTGATTTTAGTGAAAGAGTGTCTTAACAGTTAATTTTTTTTTCTTCTTGCATTTGCCAGCTGAAACTGGAGTCTACAGAATATTTTACTACGTGAATCGATCGGGTAATGGTCGTCTTACCCTCAGGGAGCTGAGGCGTTCTGACCTTATTGCTGCAATGCAGTATGCAGATGAAGAAGATGATATCAACAAGGTCCTAAGGTATATATCCTTGCTGCAATATTGGCTTCATATTTGTTTGTGGGAAGTTTAAGAGATTCAGTTTACATCATTTCATATTATCCATTCAATATAGTTTCACCTTGCAATTATCCTTGTGCCTTTGCCACTTAGTTTAATTACAAGCATGTTTATGAGACACAGTGGTTGTAGGAAATCATACCTCATAGGATGTGTTATCAAAAAGATATACCAAAAAAGCATTATCTGTCACTAATATAGCAAGTTTCTATTAGCCCCCAAGGTTTTGGTCTGGCGGTAAGAGCCGCAACACGTGATGTATGGGTTAGGCGCATGTCACGGGTTCAAGCCGTGTCACAGATAAAAATCTGGTATTTAATGGGTAGACGAGGGGACTCATTATCCAACGAGCTTTGAACCATGCTCCATTGGCACTCGGGATATCTTGGTTATAAAAGAAAAATAGCAAAGTGCTATTTTGAAAAATGGGCACTAGAAAATTGTAGATTTCTTTTAATTTATTGGATTCTTTCAGCAACTGAGTCTGATGTTGTATGCATTCATTTATCTTCTGGAATTTGAGACACTTAATCAAGTTTGACATTCTTCTCAATGTAAGTTCTTGTGCACTCTATTTTTGCTACAGGTACTTCTCATACAAACACTTTTACGTGATATATTGCAAGTTCTGGGAGCTTGACACCGATCATGATTTTCTCATTGATAAAGAGAACCTCATTCGATACGGCAACCATGCCCTTACATACAGGATTGTTGATAGAATATTTTCTCAGGTCTGAGTGTTCCATGCGCTCTTTGGCTTTTGCAGTTTTATCTTGCCTGTTATGAGTTTTTAATTGGTGTATTATTAAGGATGCTTGCTTATCACTTCTTAAGGAGTTTATGATTTAATTTGCTATCAGGTTCCAAGGAAGTTCACCAGTAAAGTTGAAGGGAAGATGGGTTATGAAAATTTTGTTTACTTTATATTGTCAGAGGAGGATAAATCATCAGAGCCTAGTCTTGAATACTGGTAAGTTTCAGAAGTGGCATTTATCTTTCTTGCAGTAGTAACATCACAAAATAGTATAAAAAGTAGTAATTTCTCTACACTAGAATTTTCTTTCCGGTTCATTAATTATCACGAAATTATCTACTTTTTTATATTTTCCCTTCTAAAAAAATAAGTACTCCCTCTGTCCCAATTTATGTGGCATACTTCTTTTTTTAGTTTGTCCCCAAAAGAATGGCACCTTTATATATTTGCAAACACTTTAACTTTAAACTTTCTATTTTACCCTTTATAAGATGATTTATATCCACACAATTGTCCATGGCTTGTTCAAGACCACAAGTTTCAAAACTTCTCCTTTCTCTCCTAAACTCCGTGTCCGGTCAAATCCGCCACATAAATTGGTGTATATATATATATATATATATATATATATATATATATATATATATATAATATATATAAATATATATTTTGTTGCTTTTTTCGTTTCAACCAAGATGTGTGTTAGGCTGAGTAAAGTTGTTACAGATCGGTCAGTTAACTTCAGTGAATTAGTTTTTGTGAAGCATATTGTTTTGTGACAGGGACACGTATACAGTTGAGTGTTGACACTGCATTGTTTCCTTTCTCATTTTCTCTCTGGATCAGGTTCAAATGCATAGATATGGATGGAAATGGGGTTATAACTAGGAATGAAATGCAATTCTTTTATGAGGAGCAGTTACATAGAATGGAATGCATGGCCCAAGAGCCAGTGCTTTTTGAGGATATTTTGTGTCAGATAGTTGACATGATTAGTCCAGAGGTAATTTTAGAACTTGTCTCATTTCCTATTCTTTGTTATCTTGTGTCCTTTTAAGGTTTTAGTTATTGTACCATAGTCATCTGTTCTTGATGATCACTTGCAATGATCGACCATTTTTCATGCCCAAGTTAAATATGTTGAGTAATATTTCTCTTTAGTTTTCTCTTTTGGATGTGGTGGTTAGTTAGAGGTTCTTTTAATTTTGTTGAGATATATATTGTGATTATTGTTTGTTAGGATTAATGCTTTGTCTTGTTGATACACTCACTTTAGTTCTGGGTGTTTAGTATATGCCTTCTAGTTTGTTTAGAGAATTTGTATGTTTACAAATGTAGAGAATCAAAATCTCTAGTATTAGGGCACCGCGAATTGGTTTTAAAAGACAAATTATTGACTGTTGGAATCGAATGAGGTCCATATAGAGCAGAATGAATTTTGAGGATTCATATAGCCAACTCCAACTAGTGCCTCAGTTGTTATTGTTACATCCAGATGTATGTTGTATTTTTTTTTTTTTCCAAAAATAATGAGTATGTTGTTCTTATGTGAACTTATTACGTTGTTTGACTAGGTGCATTTACGTGATAGAGACTTGTAGTTTGTATCATCTGTTTTTCTAACCTGAGTACGATAATGTGTGTAATTAAAGTTTCTTTCTTGCAGAATGAAGTCTATTTTACATTACGTGATTTGAAGGGAAGTAAACTCTCTGGTAGTGTTTTTAACATACTCTTTAACCTCAATAAGTTCATGGCATTTGAAACCCGCGATCCCTTCCTTATTCGTCAGGTAATTGAAAGGATAATGTAATGGTTGACAATGCAGTTCTGTGTTGCTTGGTCGTTGTTACCAGTGCTTGACATGAGTTTCTTCTTGTTGCCAGGAGCGTGAGAACCCAAATCTGACTGAATGGGATCGGTTCGCACATAGGGAATATATTAGGCTGTCGATGGAGGAGGATGCAGAAGATGCCTCCAATGGAAGTGCAGATGTCTGGGATGAATCACTCGAGGCTCCCTTCTGAGTTCTAGTCTTGAGATAGTATGGTATGGATAATGCAGTTACATAGATCACTTAAGCCTGCATCTACATAAATCAATAATTCTGCCAACCATAAATCAACAATTCTGCCAACCATAATTCCACTCTTGACGCATAATATCTGGAAGAAAGTCTAATTGTTGACTAGAATCAGACAATTACCTGGAGAGACTTTCTTAACAGATATACAACCATTGCGGAGGAGGTCATGGGGGCTTTGTGTAGGATGAGTAGGGGTCGAGCGACCGGGCCTGACGAGATCCCGGTGGAGTTCTGGAAATGCACGGGTAGGTCAGGAGTGGAGTGGCTCTCCAGGTTGTTCAATGCGATCTTCAGGACCAAAAGGATGCCGGAGGAATGAAGGTGGAGTACAGTGGTGCCCTTGTACAAGAACAAAGGGGACATCCAGTGCTGCAACAACTATAGGGGTATCAAATTAATAAGTCACCATGAAGGTTTGGGAGCGGGTGATCGAGGCGAGGGTGAGGGAGATGACATCTATATCTGTGAACCAGTTCGGTTTCATGCCGGGTCGCTCCACTACAAAAGCTATCCACCTTGTCAGGAGGCTGGTGGAGCAGTTCAGGGATAAGAAGAAGGACCTGCAGATGGTGCTTATCGACTTGGAGAAGGCGTATGACAAGGTCCCAAAGGAGGTGCTATGGAGGTGCTTGGAGGCGTAGAGCGTGCGGAAGCCTACATCAGAGTAATCAAGGACATGACGATGGTGCTAAGACTAGGGTTAGGACGGTGGGTGGCGACTCAGACCATTTTCCCGTGGTTATGGGGCTTCATCAAGGATCGACGCTTAGCCCTCTCTTGTTTGCCTTGGTGATGGATGCTCTAACCCGACATATTCAAGGGGATGTGCCTTGGTGTATGCTATTTGCTGATGACATAGTCTTGATAGACGAGACGAAGGTCGGTGTTATTGAGATGTTAGGGGTATGGAGACGGACTCTCGACGCTAAGGGTTTCAAAATAAGCAGATCTAAGACAGAATACCTGGAGTGCAAGTTTAGCGCCGAACCGAGCGTAGTAGGCAGGGACGTGATGATTGGATCTCAGGTCATCGCCAAGAGGGACAGTGTCAGATATCTAGGGTCGGTGATTCAAGGGGAAGGAGAGATTGACGGGGACGTCACTCACCGTATAGGAGCGGGGTGGTCAAAGTGGAGGCTTGCATCAGGAGTCGTGTGTGACAAGAAAGTTCCACAGAAACTCAAGGGGAAATTTTATAGAGCTGTGGTTAGACCTGCCATGTTGTATGGGGCGGATTGCTGGCCAGTGAAAAACTCTCATGTTCAGAGAATGAAGGTTGCGGAGATGGGGATGCTCAGGTGGATGTGCGGGCTCACCAGGTTAGATAAGATTAAGAATGTAGTTATTCAAGAGAAGGTCGGGGCGGCCCCGGTGGATGAGAAGATGCGAGAAGCGAGGCTGAGGTGGTTCGGGCATGTGCGGAGAAGTTCTGATCCCCCGGTGAGGAGTTGTGAGCGGCTGGCGATGGTCAGCGTACGGCGAGGCAGAGGGAGGCCTAAGAGGTATTGGGGAGAGGTGATTGGGCATGACATGGCTAGAATGCGGGTTTTCGAGGATATGACCCTTGATAGGAAAGTCTGGAGGTCTAGTATCAGGGTTGTAGGATAGGGTCTGTTAGAGTTTTTCGTACTCTTCACCCGGGGTTGGGTGAGGCTTGGCGGGGCTATTCATAGATGATTTGTGTATTGGATTGTGTCTCCCGTATGGTAGTTTTTTATGGTAGTTACTGTATGATATTATTGCATGCTATTTTGTTTATGGTTCTTATGTTTAGATAATTATTTACGTTATTTCTGCTGGAGTTACTAATGCTCTTTTGTTTTTGTTTTTGTTTTTCCTTTTCTTAACTGAGACGAGGGTCGATTGGAAACAACCTCTCTGCTCTTTCGGGTAGGGGTAAGGCCCGTCTACATATTACCCTTCCCAGACCCCACTTTGTGGGACTATACTAGGTTGTTGTTGTTGTTGCTATATATGCACATTAGTTGGGTTGCATATAATGTTAAAACAAAGCTGTTATCCAAGGATGTCCGTACCTGGGACCTTAACGTATATGTTTTTGTAAGTTACTTGAATATAGGAGAAAAATACATACCCCTTACCGAGCATCAATATCAGATGTAAATTCATGAAAAAAAATTGATTATCATACCAAGTTATTGCCAATCCACTTTTAAAGGATTTTAGGTGGCAAAGTCATGTAAAATATTCACAATTTCTTGATTTTAAGTCAAGACAGAGTACATATCTTTTTCATGTCATATATGTGGCTGTAGATATTTTACTGTCTTTTGCCCCCTCCTGCTAGTAGTGTATTACCTCCTTTTCTTATTTGATGTGTTGGTAGACATTATCTTCTTATTTGATGTGTTGGTAGACATTATGGATATATTGCTTCCCCATTTTTCAAGTGGCCTGACCTCATGTTCTTAAAAGCTGTGTTCTTTCTCCAGCGAGGTGTGCCTATAGAAATCGTATTTCAAGCTGGCTATTGAGTCACAAAGAGCTAATTTGCACGGGAAAAGTCAAGTGGGACGAGCTTATCCGTGTGTTTCATCAAAGATGTTTTTAAGAGATTAGCCTGGGAGGAATGTTTTGTTTGATCTGCATAGAGCATGCTCTCATGAATTATAAGGACATGCTAGTGTGGAATTTTCTGACTCGAAATATCAAGGGCCTTGCAAGTGCGCGATTGGTGATAGATGATTAATCCAAAACTAGATGCTGGTAGTTCAGACCTTCTCGCACTTGTTCTCTCTTTAGCTGTAAGAAGTCAATATTCTTATTTATTTGTTCTGGTGCCGATTTTTGGTGGTTGCAAATACAGAAGTTTTTCAAGAGGATGTGATTCCGCTTTTTGCTCCTTTTATTATTCTTTTGTGGATTAGACTCCTTTAGTGGCATGTGAATCATGGTAGTTCTGTACTGACTGTGTAATGATGTGGCTTCTCTATTCCCGTCTGCCTTTCTAGTTTCTACTCAGATGTTGATGTCGAATATGATAAACTTTTGTTGGGTAATCTTACTGGCGACTTAACCAGATTGAACTAAATTTTGATGTTCCCTGTAGTTGGGAAGGGATGCCAAACGGGAAAATTGAGTTAAATTCCGGATTGGTTAGAACGCGCTGTAGCAATAAACGATTTGGCTCATTCAATGCGTCCAAGTCAATTCAAGTTGGCTGGTTGGGTTAAAATGGGCGCTTCCATTTGGACAATTCAATGCGTTCAACTCAAAATCATTTTTATTTGTTTGTTTAATTGCAAATCAAGCTAACAAAAGGCCTTCTCTTTAGCTTGTTGTGACAGCATCAATCCAAGCAAATTTATGAATGCGTTTTTTCATTGTTATGTAACAATGGATTTGTCTGAATAGCGTTTTATAATTTGTGAAAGTCTTTGGGGAAAATTTCGGCAAGTTTACAAATTTAAACCAAGAGAATATTCCATACGTAGAGGGGAGAGGAGAGATTATGCCTTGGTTTTGCCTCTATTAAGTTTTAAGCTTGCTAATTAAGCTTCACGTTAATTTCACAATATCCTAATCACATGTCAAAAGGCCAATGCGATTCGCAGTTGGGTCTAGCTCAGTAATTTTGTATCTACTGGAAAAAATCTCTAGTGGTCATTAATCAATTAACTCGACGGATAAGCTAAACTTTAGTCACTATTATATAGTGAAGAGAAGCAAGTCTCCATAACAGTCCAATGATAGTAAAATGACATGGCATAACTAATATTTTACTTGTATTAGTATAGGTAAGCCTCTTCCCTTTTAAACGTATAGTATCAGAGTCAGACTTTACTTAATTGACATTTAGTTAACTTGAACTATTTTAATTCAAGTTTTGTTAACTTTTATGTGGAAAAGGGAAATTAATGGTAACTTTATTTTCATTGGGGTGAAAAATTAATTACACTGTGTTAAATCCTTGCAAAAATGGCAAGAGCCCAACAAAACGTACGAATCACAGAACCCAAAAATATCAACGCATAAGACCTTAGTACTGAAGTCAAACAAAGACAAACAAACAGCGTAAAATCACCGTTATTTCAAAAACCCTACTTTGCCGGCGCCATCATTTCTAGGCGACAGGTCGGAAACAGCGCCACTTCTCGTCGCCGGTAAACAATATGAAAGTCGTGGCTTTAGTCAGTGGCGGTAAAGACAGTTGCTTTGCCATGATGAAATGCATTCAATATGGTCACGAGGTACTCAATTTGAATCTCTTTACCTTTGTGTTTGTTAAATTTACATGCTTTTCACATTTATTATGTCATTATTATTATTGTAAATATTTTTCAGATTGTTGCGTTGGCTAATTTGATTCCCGCGGATGACGCAACCGATGAGCTTGATAGCTACATGTATCAAACTGTGAGCTTCTGTTTCTTCTTCTCTTTGTTACATAGTGGTAATGCGGTTAGCTTTGTATTACTCCCTCCTTCCCAAGTTATATGTGATGTTGTTTGACCGAGCACAATTAATAGGAGTTTGTTAACTGAGCACAGAATTTAAGAAAGAAACAGTCAATTTTGAAACTTGTGGCTCTCATCAAGGGTAAAGTAAAAAGTTTGTAGTTAAATTATTTTTGAATACACAAATGTGTTTACAAAAGGAAAGTAATACTCATCCGTTCCAATTTATGTGGCGGTGTTTGACTATGCATAACGTTTAAGATAGAAAGAAAGACTTTTTAAACTTGTGGTAAAACAAACCATATACTTGTGAGCTATAAATCAATCTCATTAAGGGTAGAACGAGAAATGTAAAGTTAAATTGTTTCTAAATATGGAAAAGTTTCGTTCTTATTGAATAATCTAAAAAAGAAAAGAGTATTACATATATTGGGACGGAGGGAGTACTTGAAGTCCACCATATGAATTCTCTCTAAATGCATAATATAGAGAGGATTTCTTATAGCTTGATTGTTTTTATTGAAGAGGTGTTGAAGTAGAGAAATTCATTTTATATGTATGTGAAATGGCACTGACGCTCAAAGGAAACAGCCTTAACTTACAAAATTCAATCTGATTATAGCTTTATGAATCATATGTTTGGATCTTTTGGGTAGTTATAGGCTACTAATTTCTTAAAGTGGTTGAATTTTGTTTCCTTTTCTTTCTTTCTTTCTTTTTTTAGTTGTGATTGGGGAAAATCTCGCTTGTTGCTTGGAGATTCTAATTAAAAAAGCAGTAACTTTCTCTACTTAATTTTTATCCCAAGATAATATCTTGACACAGATAGAATAGCTGTAAGAGCAGCAATGCTTTGAATTTGGGACTGTAAGGCCAACACTTACACAAGAGGAAATGCCGTAGAAGTTCGGATATTAAGACGGATACGCAGTTATATAAGATTCAAGAAGTAAATAATCACATCTCATAGAGAGTACAAGGGGTACGACCTAGGGGATAATGTGATGATTAAAGATGCAGCGGTTAGTAGGTGCGACAATATGATGATTAAAGTTGCTAAAGGGAATGATATAGACCAAAAATCACATAGAGGTAGGCTGTTTCAAAGGACCTATTATCTCTGAGAGTCAGTGCATGACAACAATAACAACAACAACAACAACTACCCAGTATACTCCCACTAGGTGGGGTCTGGGGAGGGTAATATGTAGACAAGCCTTACCCCTACCCGAAAGGGCAGAGAGGCTGTTTCCAATCGACCCCCGGCTTATAGGATAAAAGGAAAAACAGCAGTAAAACAAGAACAAAGACAAAAACAAAAACAAAAACAATAGAGCATTAGTAACTCCAGCAGAAATAGCGTAAATAGCGTAAATAATTATCTAAACATACGAAACATAAATATAATCGCATGCAATAATATCATACAGTAACTACCATAACTAACAGCCATAGGGGAACATAAGCTGAAACACAAATCATCTATGGGTAACCCTGCTGACCCACACCCAACCCCGGAAGAGGCGTACGAAAAACTCTAGGAGCCCCTATCATACAACCCTGATTCTAGACCTCCAGACTTTCCTATCAGTGCATGACTTAGCTAGAAACAGAATGCAGTCTAAGCTATTTATACATATGGGGGATCCAATAGTTGGGACTAAAAATTAGTTGATGTTACACTTACATTATGTTCTGTGTTTGTTAGTATTCCTTTTATTCTAGTTAGACGTTTATGTGCTTATAAGGATAAATATGAGACTTAGAGAATCCATAATTTGCGTAAAAGACACATTTAGTATTGGTACAACAGAGACCTGAATACAGCTAAGTAGATACAGAGGATTCATATGGCCGAAGCCGAGCTAATTTCAGATTGAGGTGTAGTTAATTGATTGTTTAGATTGGAGGAGAAGTTAATTAATAATGAGTATGGTTGATCCACTTCCTAATATCTCCTATTGTATTTGAGGATATTTCCTTTCAATTTTTATTAGTTAATGGAATTGTGATTATAAGTTTTGTTAAATAAGAATGAAATTGGATATTCTTCTCCTCACCTTGATACCATTTCATTTAGAACGTTTGCTAACTTTATCTGCAGGTTGGGCACCAGATTGTTGTTAGCTATGCAAAATGCATGGGACTCCCATTATTCCGAAGGCGAATTCAAGGATCCACAAGGCAAGCCTTTTTGCAACCAACTGCCTAATTTTGAAAATCTATTACTTGGGTATACTATAAGTATATAAGAACTGGACAGTTGAAGTTTATTTCTTGTCAAAAGAATGGAGATGTGAAATTATCTTAGTTTTGGTTTGCTTTATTCTATTTAAAAAGTTAGATAGAATGGGGAAATGATTGTTTATCTAATAATGCTGCCTGAATAATCTTTTTAAGCTGTTACTCATGAAGCTAACGTACCTACAGCTTAATATTTATTTGTAACTTTTCTAGTTTGATTTCATAGGCATCATGACCTAAGCTACAGCACGACTCCTGGTGATGAAGTTGAAGATATGTTTATATTGTTGAATGAGGTAAAAAGACAGATACCTTCTGTTGATGCAGTATCTTCTGGTGCAATTGCATCTGACTACCAGAGATTACGAGTGGAAAGTGTATGTTCAAGGTTAGGGCTTGTTTCTTTGGCATACCTATGGAAGCAAGATCAATCATTTCTTCTTCAGGAAATGGTAAATATGTGATAGATCTAGAAATATAGAAATTAATCATTGCAGTTCCAAGTTTTAGCTGAAGTTCTCTTCTTTTCTTTTTGTCCCCCCAACCCGGGCAGATAAGAAGTGGGATTATTGCAATATTAGTGAAGGTAGGGATCTCTAAGCTCTTTCTATTTGAGATTTCTCATGTAATTATTATACTTCTTGGGGTTTGTGATTGTGTTTCTTGGGATGGAGTTATCTCTGTCACTCTGCCCTTTTTCTTGAGGAACAGAGTAATCAATGGATGGCTTGAGATTTGAAGGAACCGCCTAAATTTGGGATTGACAATGCCATCAAAATGTCATTTATATAGAATGAGAAACTGTGGAGACTTTTTCTTGTTAAGCCAAACTGATATAGCTTAAAGTTTTATTATAGGAGAATGGGTAGAAGAAAACTCCTTCATCAAAAAGAAAACTCCTACTTTTTCATGAAATTAATATCTATAGGAGAAAGAAACCAAAGATTTTTTACTTTCTTCAGAAGAAGTTGAGTAACCTGCTGTTAC
Organism: Nicotiana benthamiana; assembly: GCA_034376525.1. Taxonomy (NCBI): domain Eukaryota; kingdom Viridiplantae; phylum Streptophyta; class Magnoliopsida; order Solanales; family Solanaceae; genus Nicotiana; species Nicotiana benthamiana. Next base: position 68,460,065 of record CM067336.1, read on the forward strand.
ACCCTTGGTAGCTGAAGTTGTATTTTGACACGCTTATAAAAGTTTATCTTGTTCTTTCGAGAGTTTTCTTGACAAGGTACACGACCAAGTCAGTGCATGTATATGAGAAACGCATATGCATTTATCTTTTGCTACAATAGACCCTTGTGGTCCGGCCCTTCCCCGACCGCGCATAGCGGGAGCTTTGTGCACCTGGCTGCCCTTTTTTATGCACAAAAATATCACCTCTAAAACCTGAAATTCAACTTTTCACCCTTTCTTACAAACAGATGTGCGCAATAAATCCATTTTCTTTGCTCCAGAATCTTAGCTAGAAACTGGAGATGCTAATTCTTTGAATTTTTTATTATTTCCCATAAGTGAGACTTGAATTTTATGTTTCTATTATATTCCAATTCAGAATATGATATTTGACATTCGGTAGCGTAGAAATATAATTTAAGAAAGCATTCATCTTTCAGACGTGTCAGATATCTGCAAAGTTGGTTTACATGCTCATGACTCCATATTAGATATTATAAATTTTTTTTTTAAAAACTAATGATCTTTTTAGTGACAGAGCCAAAAAGTTATTTTCAGCTGTAAGGCATTGTGTGTGGCACAAGTGGTTGTTTGCTATTGTTTAAGTGTTCTCTTCCTTATAAATGCACCTCAGGATAGACATTTCTCTCAACTTCTTGTAAATTGGATGAGAAGTGATGCTTTTTCTCTTTGTTTAGTTGCTGTACTTTTGAATCTTTTAGGTTGCTGCTATTGGATTGGACCCCTCAAAACACTTGGGAAAAGAACTAGTATATCTGGAGTCCCATCTCCACAAGCTAAAAGAGTATGATACAGTTAGCAAAAATTTGGGCATTATTTTACTTGAATTTTCCCGCATTTTATGTCTGTTTTTGTGGCAGGTTATATGGAATAAATGTCTGTGGTGAAGGTGGAGAATATGAATCATTAACCCTTGATTGCCCTCTGTTTAAAGCAAGTATTTCATCTCTCTCTCTCCCTCTCTCTGGGTGGTCTTGGGCAGGAAGCATATGGTTGCACTATATGGTCTCATAAAGAAAGCTAGCTTTATTACTAATTCCGTGATATAGTATTACCAGTGCTTTGGGGAACATTCTACTCCCTCTATTCCATGATTTTTGCTTAGATTTCATTTCATAAGTCAAATTGAATAATGATAGTGGGATTGTAAATTTATGCATCTAGTTATGTATCTTTTGTGGGGATTTATTATTCATTTTATTTTTTTGGTTGGCGAAATTGCGTTGCGCAGTCCAAGAAATGGCTGAGCAAAGCTCAATTTGAACTTCAAAATTCAAGTGTAGTTAAAAATGATGTGACAGAGAGTCGGAAATATGGATATAATGTTTAAAAGTTACATCCCTTTTCTTGCTTTATCATGTCTTATTTTTTTACTCTTGCAGAATGCGCGGATTGTGCTGGATGAATTTCAAATCGTCTTGCATTCTTCAGATGCCATAGCCCCTGTTGGCATCGTCCATCCCCTGGCATTCCATCTAGAAAGGAAGGTAGAGTCAATATCTTTAAATGCCATTGATGAAGGCAGCAATGTCTTCCAGGAGAACGTGGATAAAGTATTTGAAGTGCATGGAGATGCCCAACAAGAAGGCGAAGCTATTGGCGGATTTGTTGCTGTAAGCTCTAAGCGACCAGATGTCAGTAAGGAGGAGCTCAAATTTTCTAAAACAAAGAAGGATGATATCTTTTCTATTTCTTGCTGGCTTCAAGATTCGTGTAAAAATTCAGCAGGTAAAAACATCGAGTTACTGTAGAAGGTTAATGTTATAGGTGGATCTTATCTGGTATTGTGCTATACGTTGAATTCTCTCTGATCTAGTTCCTCTCATATCTCCTCTGTATCTTTTTAGTTTCAAATGCATTTAGCCTTGTGATTGCCAGATTTGCGGGAGGATCTGGAGGTTGTTTTAATGAGAATTGAAGCTCTGCTCGTGGAAAATGGTTGCTCTTGGGAAAATGTACTGTATATCCATCTTTATATTGCCGATATGGATGAGTTTGCAGTGGCAAATGAAACCTATGTCAGATATATTACTCAGGAGAAGTGTCGTTTTGGCGTACCATCACGGTCTACCATCGAGCTCCCTCTATTGCTAGTTGGTTTAGGGAGAGCATACATTGAAGTTTTAGTGGCAAATGATCCTACTAAAAAGGTCTTGCATGTACAAAGCATTTCTTGCTGGGCCCCTAGTTGTATTGGTCCATACAGCCAGGTACTCATCTTTCAAGTACTATACCATTCATGTCTTTCCTGGAAAACACGGTTATCGTTTTTAAATTGTCTTACTTCTTGGATATAAAGGGGTCTATTGGAAACAACCTCTCTACCTGCATTTGGTAGGGGTAAGGTCTGCGTACAGACTACCCTCCCCAGACCCGCCTGTTGGGATCATGGGTTTGTTGTTGTTGTTGTTCTTGGATATAAAGCATATAGTTAACTAGATATCTCTAGTTTCAATTGCTATCAGGACTCAGGAGAGTTGTCATATTGGAAATTTGCTTCTGATTCATTTACCACATCATTATGTTGCAGGCTACGTTGCACAATGACATACTACACATGGCAGGACAGCTGGGGCTTGACCCAGCAACAATGGTGCTCTGTGAAGGAGGTCCAGTTGCTGAACTTGAACAGGCACTGGAAAACAGTGAAGCAGTGGCTGGAAGCTTTAATTGTTCAATATCTACATCAGCCATAGTCTTTGTCATATATTGTTCAGCATCCTTGGAAACGTCAGAAAGAGTACTTGTTCAGAATAAGACAGAAGCACTTCTTAATCAAATGAAGTCGCTCCATGCTGAGGGCACAAAGAAGTCCAGAGTCCTAGATCCAATTTTCCTATATATTCTTGTTCCTGATCTGCCAAAAAGGTAATTTTGTGTTTGGGGTGCTCCATTGACCTTAGTATAAAATGACACCCTAATGTTTACGCTTCCAAGAACTGTGATGCAGATAGTTAGCTGTAAAGTAGTCGGGTATCTGCTATAGTCGTTTTATTTCTCTCTGCATTTGTGCTTCTTGTTATGTTGTCTTTCTTCCAGTCAGTATGACATGAGAACAAAATGACCTGTTATTTATCTGTTTCTCGCCAAACATTTTATTGAATACAGTTCTTCTATGTAGAGCACTGGTTGAAGTGAAGCCCATGCTTTACACTGGGGAGTATATGTCGGCTCCAAGTGACCATGCCATGCAGCATCAATCCACAGGACAAGGTTATTGGGGCTTTGAGTATGAAACATGGCATGACATTTGCCTTCAGAAATGTGTTGCTTATGGGAAAGTATGCACAGCAATTCTTTCAGTTACTGAAGAGCTTGCAGCAAAAATCTGCTCCCCGGCCAATGTTGCAGGTCATGCCAGTGTCAAGTCCAAAGGTCCTGTTGAAAAGGAACACGTCATAATGATCGCAAGATTTTGTATTTATCGTCTTGATAAAGTCCTTTTGGAGAATCATTTCTCTTGGAATGATGTAATGGTAAGTTTCTTTCGCCGACCCAGCATTTTGATTTCACAAATTTTCAGAAGATGAAGATCTTTCTTTTACAGAGCCCTTTTCTAGACCCCTTCCCTCGTCCCTGATAAAGTATTCTAGTCCTCTGACACAGGTCTCTCCTTTTGCAGAATTTCAGGCTCTACTTCGCAAGTAGCCTTAATATCCCTCATGGAACATTGTCTCAAATCTTCACTGATGTTTTTAATGAATTTGCTCAGATGAGTCAAAGAGTTAAAGTAAATGCTGAGCCTATTTTAAATATCGTTCCAGTCTTGGGTGCTGGGAAGTCTTTATCCACCTTGGATGATATATTCACATGTGAATTCATCGCTAGGAAATGTTAGATCTCATTTAAATTAGGGAATTATATATTAAAGGTTGAGAAAAAGAGAGTTTTTAACTTAAACAAATTCTTATAATGTTATTGCCACCCCAATTGTTGCAAATTACACTTAGCTTTACAGGAAATGAATACATGAAGTGCATCTCATTTCTGCAATACTCCGTGAAGTTGCTTCATTTCTCTGCTGCTTCACTTGTGTTGATGGTTTGTGTATGATTGTAGTACTCGTAGTTGCCTCACACTGTACTTCCAAGAGAAAAAGAGATGAGCATCGTGGAAGAAATTAAGGGGTCGTTTGGTTGGGAAGCAAGCAACTTATCCCATGATTAATTATTCCAGGATTCGTTATCTTACATTTCCAGGGGGATAAAAAAAATACTCCAATTCCGGAATTAGTTATTCCATGATTTTATCCCAATCAAATGTGGGATAATCTCATCTCAAATTTTATTCCGCGATTAATTATCTCTTATCTCTCGTACCAAAATTATTTACCATAATTGTTTTTAAAACATAAAGCATGTCATATTTGATGGATATTAGCAATGTATTTTGGGAAAATTTCACATTAAAACAAATGGATTGCCTCTTTTTCAACTTTATAGCACATGTTTCAATTTACAATTGAGTAGCCCAAAAATTTGAGGCCCATATCCGGAAAAGGGGCATTTTTTTCCGTGTTTTTTTTTGGAGTAAGAAGCGGGATTTTCTTTGTTTCAACTGGATTTTTTCTGATTCTTTCCAATCTTCTTCCTCAAATACTACAAAAACGAGATCTTGCGATAAATGCAACTCCAAAAACCCTAGAATTTCTTCTTCATCTTGAATTTCTTCAATTTTTTGCTACAAATCAGCGCAATTCTCATTTTTGCTACGATTTTGATTTCAATTTTTTGTTCGATGGAGATTTTTCCAGTTTACGTTCTTTATAGTGGTGAATGAGAAGAAAACAAGTTTATCAATTTCGTCAACGCTTGTGTAATAATCGAGTCGACATTCAGCTACAACAATTTAGTTGTAGCTATTTAGGAACATATAAGGATCAATAGTGAGTTAAACACAATAGAGATTAACTTTCTCCCAAATATTGGCTTGACACCGATCCTGATTTACAATGATATATGTGTTAAGGTGTATATCGAATTAAAGAAGAAAAAGTTGAATTTCACCAAATATCCCTTATTTGTGACAATGAAAGAGATTTATGATAATTGTTTGGTTGCTACAAGTTCCAACTGTTCGGTTGCTACAAGTTCAAATTCTAGAGATGTATCCGCAATTGATAGCACTGAGATTATAGATACCGAATTGATTGAAAACATAAAATTTAGTGAAAACACGGGTATAATAGATAATATGTGGAACGAATTTGTTAAGGAGGAACAAGTTTATAAGGATAAAGAGACAGTTATGAATGTGATGAAGAACTTGGCTGGACGCGAGAGGTTCCAATTCAAGGTGAAGAGATCAAGCGCAACAATGTATGTGTGTGTGTGTGTGTGTGTGTGTGTGTGTATATATATATATATATATATATATGTGTGTGTGTGTGTGTGTGTGTGTGTGTGTGTGTGTGTGTGTGTTTGTGTGTATAAATTAGTATATATTTGTATATATGTATTAAAATTAGTATATATGTAGTTATGTTTTTGTATACAAGTGTATTTAGAAGTTGAATGATATTTAATCCTAGGTATCACCTTATGTGTCTGGATGACAATTGTGCTTGGAGTTTCAAATCTTCTGTTGTTTTCAAGGCAAACATATTCAAGATGAGAAGTTACAATAATAACCACGCATGTGGCAATGGTGAAAGATACTTAACACAACGTCAAGCTATTTCTGGTGTAATTGCTAGTATAGTCAAGGACAAGTATGTTAATCCAAAAAACGTTTACACCGCAAATGATATAATATAGGACATACAAAATCAAGACGGGATTGAAGTGAGCTACATGAAAGCATGGAGAGCTAAAGAGATAGTAATGGCAATGATAAAAGGGAATCCGAGTGATTCATACAAGGAGTTGTCGAAGTATTTTTATATGTTGGAGCAAACAGATCCGAGAACGGTTACAAAGTTTCACAAATCAGAAGATGGATGCTTTCTTTATGCATATATCTCACTATATGCATCTATCAAGGGTTGGGAGCATTGCAGACCAATAATAGTTGTTGACGGAAGTTTTCTTAAATCAACATATAAGGGTACCATATTGATGCTTGCACACACGATGGAGCTTGTGAGTTGACTGCATCTACCTTATTTCTGCAGTTTGTATAATGTTGTAGTTTCATGTATAAAAGTATATAGGATTTAACAGTTGTTGTTTTTATAAAATTTACATTTGGTATAAAGTTATATAGTTGTGTATAACTATGTATAAGATTTGTATAATTGTCTGAATCCTAATATCTATTTTGTATAAATAGGAAAAATCCTTTCACTTGCATATGCAATTGTGGATTCAGAGATAACAAATCTTATGAGCGATTTTTTGTCCAGATAAAGGGTACTTTTAGAGTTAGGGAAGAGATGTGTATAGTTTCAGATAGAAATGAAAGCATCTTCAATGCCACAAAAGCTGTGTACCGAGAAGTACCACATTTTATTTGCATGTTTCACTTATGGCAGAATGTAAAGCACACATTCAAGAAATATGACAAACAATTGAAGGATATCTTCTTTGCTTTGGTTAGAGCTTACACGATAAAGAAGTTTGAGCACAATATATATATATATATATATATATATATATATATATATATATATATATATATATATATATATATATATATATATATATATATATATATATATATATATATATATATATATATATATATATATATATATATATATATATATATAATAACTACCAATTAAAATTAGGAAGTAGTTTCAAGTTGGAGTTTTAAAATAATTTAAAATAAAAAATAAAATTAAAAAAATAATAAATTACCAATTCAAAATTGAGAGTTTCAAATTGAAGTTTTAAAAATTATTTTTAAATGAAAAAAAATAATGATAATTTCAAATTGAAATTTTAAAATTACTTTAAAATAAAAAATGAAAATAAAGAAATTAAAAAAACTTTCATATAAACATATTAAATAAAGTAATATGCAAATAAATATTTATATTAAAAATGTAATAATATTAAATATTAGATGATATAATAAAGAAACATGCATAACAAAAAAATTATTCAATATGCTCCCTGTATAATTCGCGACGGTTTAACAGAGATTTTATTCATTAAAATTTAGATAATATTATTAAGAACAACATAATAAAATTTAAAACAAAAAAAATATTTCATCAACAATAAATTATATATCTTCTCATATATTACAAAAAAACATCGAATACTAAACATTGGTTACTTTATTTGAATTAATAAATATAGATATCTTATAATTAAATATAATAGAAAAAACAAAAAATAAATATATAAAATAATAACTATCCATTTAAATTGGGTGGGAGTAATTTCAAGTTGGAGTTTATAAATTATCTTAAAATAAAAAATTAGCTATAAAAAATGAAAGAAAGAGAATAAAAACTACCCATTCAAATTAGGATGTAGTTTCAAGTTGGAGTTTTAAAATAATTTTAAAATAAAAAACAATTAAAAATAATAAATTACCAATTTAAATTGGGGATTAAATTCAAGTTGGAGTTTTAAAATTATTTTAAAATGAATAAAACAAAATTAAAGACATAAAAAACTTTCAGAGAGAAATATTTAATAAAGTAATAAACTAATAAAACTTTCTATTAACAATGTAAACACATTAAATATCAGATGATATAATAAAAAAAATACATAATAAAAATGTTATTCAGTACGCTCCATGTATAAGTCCCGTTAGTTTAATAGAGATTTTGTTTATTAAAATTTAGATAATATTATTAAGAACAATAAAATAAAATTTATAAAAAATATTTCAACAAGAATAAATTATAAATCTTCTCATATATGAAAAAAAGAAAGCAAATATTAAATATTGGTTAATATAATAAAAAATATAGAAGAATAATTCACTATATAAGTATCTTTGATTTAATAGAGATTTTATTATTTGGTATATCGTATTAATTGAATTTTATTAAAGTAATATAATATAATAGGGTCAAACAAGATTAATAATAATTTAATTTAATTAATATTTTCTAATATTGACCGCGTTTTGAACGTAGACTACTAGTTTGATAATTAAAATTTTAAAATCGGATCAAATAAAAAAAATGGGTCTCAAACTCCTCCAACTGTGAAACCCGTCAAAAGTAGGAGTAGTATTTCGAATACCAAATCGCAATCTTTTGCAGTTCGCTCAATCCGCTGCCCCCTTCCTTCCGTCAAACCCAGCATCGTCAGCAACTTTTCCGGTGAGTTCCCGTTCCACTGGCGACACACTCTCTCTCTCTTTCTCTTTCAAATGTCTCTTTCATTAAAGAGTAATCTATTCTCTTTTGAAAGAATATACGCAAATAAGAAAAGAGAATTTGTTTTAAAATTTTTGCTTTCAAGTTTGAGTAGTTTGTACACCTTGAATTGTGAGCATTTTGTTTAAACCTTCGTGGTCAGAGGTATCCGGTGATTCCGGTCTAGCATAAAAAGAAGAGTTGTAATTTTTTAGTAAACCTAATTTAGTGCTTACTTTAGCTGGTGTATATGAAATACTCTTACAACAATAATGCTTCAATTCCAAGCTGATCGGTTTGTTGTATAGAATTCTTTTTACTTATAAAAAAAAATAGGAGACTGGATTTTATAACAGGTGCTGGTTCTTTTCCAGGTATACTAATAACTAAATAAGTGGTTTTGTTCTTCTTTTCGTTTGCTTTGATCAAGCTTTTTGTTATTTGATGATTAGTAGAACATTTTTGGGCCATTTGTGAGCTAGATTCCTGAATCCACAGTAGGGATATGTTGTTTCTGCTATTCTTTGTTAGCACTAAAGAGACATTACTGACGTGCGGGAAACGACTCTGAAGGTGAATTTTGGCTCTATGTAAGGTTGAACCTTCAAAGAAATGGCTGAAGGCGGGGAAGAGGACTTGCCAAGGGATGCAAAGATTGTGAAAACGTTGCTAAAATCAATGGGTGTTGATGATTTTGAGCCTCGAGTTGTTCATCAATTCTTAGAATTGTGGTATCGGTATGTTGTTGATGTACTCTCGGATGCTCAGGTCTACTCAGAACATGCAGGGAAAGCTGCCATTGACTCTGATGATATCAAGCTTGCCATTCAGTCGAAAATTAATTTCAGCTTCTCACAACCCCCGCCGCGGGAGGTACTAAATCTTATCAGATCCTTTCTTGTTGTGCTGATAATTCATTATTCCGAGGCGTAAGATTCGTACCTTTCTTAGAGACCTCTTAGGTGTGTGGTGAAATTGATAATATTTAGCCTTTTCTTATCTAGGAAGGAAAAGTAAAAACGAGACACTGAAACGAAGTATTATATAGTAGCTAAAATGATAGGCTTGCAGTAAATATGGTTCCTTTGTGAAACATGGAGGAGATCCAAAACAAAAAAGAGATATCACTGGAGAGATGAAAAAATATCAACAATTACAACCTATATTTCTAGGTCATAATTTGGTGCGACTGTATGTGGTTAATTACCGTGGCTTTCAGGAGTTGATGAGGAGCGACTGGTGGCTGAATGTTGGTATAGTTGTGTGGAAAATATTCAGCTATATGAAGAACAGAAGATGCTGAAAGTTCTGCAAAAATTTTAGGGGTGAATGGATTCTGGCAATTTGAGGTCTGAAAAGTTTTGCTCGTCTGGATCATTTTTGTGATGCTTAGCTGGCTAACCTTTTTAGCATTGATAGTATTATCAGGAGATTGATTAAAAGACAACAAGAAGAAAAGTAGAAAAATAACATTTAATCCCGCCTAGACGATTTCCTAGGATAATCACCAAAAGAAGGCTGCACAGACCAGAATAAACGACGACGATTTGAACAAATCAAACTGAATACTTGTAGAATACTCCAGTTAAATGAAATTAGTCCATTAGCTATTATAAACCAAAAGACCTCCAAAAATCAAGTTACATATTTTAGGCAGGAGTATTATTTTCTTTCGAAACTACCTTGTTCGTAGCTATTTACTCGAGTAGGACTTACTGGATATGACTTCTGTTATTGCAGGGTTGAGAAAGATTTGGTTAAATACTTCTTATACAAAAACATTTCCAGCTACGAGTTATGTTTTAATTTTTTTTTATTTGACTCTATTTCATAAGCGACTAGCAGTACTATGCCCGACTTCTCTTGCTATCTGACAGAACTAGCTTCATTTTTCATCTGTGACACTTTCTGCCTCATAATACTTGTAGATACCTCTTGTTGGATGAATTAAATTTTTTAATTTAATCATTAACCAACATGCACTTGGTATTGGATGTTTACTTTGCCGTGCATATATGTATTTTTTCCCTTCTTTTTTTTTTTCTTTTTTGGGATATGGTAGACCAAATCCAGTCACCCCCTCAAAAAGCCCCATTTCCTAGGAGTCAATGGTGGCCCTTTCCGACCTTGCTTCATTGGTAACTCGAACTCCCAATCTTTTGGTTGGGACGGAAGTACTCTTTCTTGTTTCTACTGGAGCAACCTTAATTGTCCTCCGCGCTCAAATTCTTACTCTTCAGAATTTCAGAAATTATGATATTCTCTCGCTTATCAGGTCCTACTGGAGCTGGCTAGGAACAGAAACAAGATCCCATTGCCGAAATCAATTGCTGGGCCCGGAGTATCACTCCCTCCTGAACAAGATACGCTGATCAACCCAAACTATCAGCTAGCTATTGCAAAGAAGCAAATTAGCCAACCAGAAGAAACAGAGGAGGATGAAGAAAGTGCTGATCCCAACCCAGCCCCAACCCAAAATCCAAGTGTTTCTCATGAAAAGGCAGATGTGCCTCAAGGTACTCCTCAGCGGGTATCCTTTCCTCTTGGCGCTAAACGTCCAAGATGATGTTTTATGTTTGATCACCTGTGGTGACAAGCGCTTGTGGGACCGGCAGGCTATGTAATATACTCTAGGACATTGTATAATGGTTGTCTAAATAAACATTATGAAATTTTAAGATCTTTTTTAACAGTGTATTAGTTTAATGGCCAAGAGGTTACGGGTTCAAGCCGTGGAAACAGCCTCTTGCAAAAATGTAGGGTAAGGCTACATACAATAGATCCTTGTGGTCCGGCCTTCTCCGGATTCTGCACATAACGGGAGCTTAGTGTAACAGTTGCCCTTTTTATTAGTTTAATGGCCTTCCTTGCAGCATTTATAGACAAGCTGTGAAACCAAGAATTATTTTGTTCACTATCAATACCTTTCCATTATATTCATCTGATAATGGTCATTCTATGGGATATGCTTTATGACGTGTTTGTTTGCTGCTAAGACTGGAACAGAGAACTACACCTCATGTATTGCTGACCTTGCCTAATCTAATGGAATCTCGTACTTTCCTATTCCTAGTTCCTTGTTACTGCACCGTACGTCGTCACTGTTACCCGTAGTTGACACTAGTCTTGTATTGTCGTACTCCTTGTTCTTGTTATGACAAGTTTTGCCATTTCCTTCCGCTGTCTTTTATCTTGTTGTTGCTATTAATTGGTTATTTCTTCCTTTCACTTTTCTTGAGTCGAGGGTCTATCGGAAACAGCATTTCTGCCTTCATAAGGTACAGGTAAGGTTTGCGTACGCATTAACCTACTCAGATCCCACTTGTGGGATTTCACTGGCCTTGTTATTGTTGTTGTTGCCTAATCTAATGAACTGCAGCATCAGAGCCTAACATACTCAAAAACATTTTTCTTAATTCTCCTAACAGAATTTATTTTCAACTTTGCTGCTCTCATAACATGGGCTAAATCTGCTTCAGATGCAGCAGAGAATTTTGAATTATTGTGCAAAACGGTTGTACGTGGATATTCTGATATCAGATGTTCTTAGGATGTGGGAAAGTTTTCAGAATATGAAAGTTAAATTTTGTCGATTAAATTTGATATCTATTGATTTCATACGTGTCTCTACACTCTACCGAGTAGGATCCAGTGCGGGGCATACAAGCAGAGGTGAAGTGCCGAATTTCGCAAGAGTGCTCCATATATAAAAAGACAGTTGGGTGCACGAAGAATTTCATATTCATGCAGGATTCGAGGAAGGGTTAAATTGTTCCATATATACGTATAAAAAATAATATTAACCTATATATAGTAAAAAAAATTCAAATGGTGTTCAATATATATGTAATAATATAACATTCAACTTATATACACTATAATTTTTCTCAAAGGGTGTCAATCGATCATCCTTTGCCAGCTACAACTCGGCCTATGAAAATTGTGGAAGCGTTAATATTTCCCAACGGCTCAATGTACTTCTTTGTTATTCGTAATATTGTGAATATTTCATGAGAGTATGAAATTTTTGAGATAATCTTTTTGTGAATATTTCAAGAGTTTTAGGGATTTTTGAGATTCAATATTACTACTCCCTCCGGTCCACAATAAGTGTCTATTTTACTTTTAACACGCCCATTAAGAAAATAATAAATCCTATACAAATTTACCTAATATGACTAAACTAACCTTAAGTTAATATGATGAGAAAGAAATTTTTTAGGATATGCACATAAGGGTAAAAGAGTAAAAACAAATTGAATTTTTCTTTGATTACCTAACTAGACACTTATTTTGGACCAAAATCAAAAAGTAAAACAGACACTTATTGTGGACCGGAGGGAGTATTAATTTTACCTTTTTTCTTTTAGATATAGCTTCAAGTACCTTAGGTCGATGATTCAGGGGGATGGAGAGATCGACGAGGACGTCACTCACCGTATAGGGGCGGGCTGGATGAAATGGAGGCTTGCATCTGGAGTTTTGTGTAATAAGAAAGTGCCATTGACACTCAAAGGTACGTTTTTAGACCGGCCATGTTGTATGGGACAGAGTGTTAGCTGGTTAAGAACTCCCATATCCAGAGGATGAAGGTAGCAGAGATGGGGAAGCTGAGGTGGATGTGCAGGCACACTAGGATAGACAAGATTAGGAATGAAGATATTCGGAAGAAGGTGGGTGTGACCCCTGTGCAGTGGCGTAGGCAGAATTTTTCGTAAGCAGTATCACATTTAAAGGAGAAAAAAAATTACACCATTTCAACGGCGCTTTAACATTGGTGCATCCGCCCAGTTATATATCTTAAACTTAAAAATACATTTACTTCCCCTTTGTTAGTGCAATCAATTTGAATCAAGTAACTATAGAAGCATAAATTCACATATTTGGTGACACTACACTACAAAAATATCAAAGCGACAAATTTATCATAATATTTTCTTTGAGAAAAATTATAATTTCGAGGTTGGAAAAGACCTTTTCTGAAGATATTCTCTTTTTATTGCATCGTGCTTATTTGAATAATATCTTCGAGTTGTCAATCTTTAAGGCATTTAAATTAACTCTTTTACTTTGTCAATATTGCTCCAATCATTGACCGTTTCTTAAGTTAGATGAATTTTGTGATTCTAAACTTGATTTGAAAAGTATGAAAGATGCTTTAGAATAATCTATTAAAATTAAGTGGAATTATAAACTAAAATATCTATTTGAGAGCCCCGAATTAGAGTACATATAAAATAAGACTATTTTAAGAAGTTCTAACAAAAAAGCAAAAGAATTAAAGAATAAAAAATTAACAATATAACTTACAACAACAACAACAACAACAACCCAGTATAATCCCACTAAGTGGCGTGCTTATTTGAATAATATTTTCGAATTGTCAACCTTTAAGGAATTTAAATTAACTCTTTTACTTTGTCGATATTGCTCCGACCATTGACCGTTTCTTCTAAGTTAGATGAATTTTGTGATTCTAAACTTGATTTGAAAAGTATGAAAGATGCTTTAGGATAATCTATTAAAATTAAGTGGAATTATAAATTAAAGTATCTATTTGAGAGCCCCGAATTAGAGTACATATAAAATAAGACTATTTTAAGAAGTTCTAACAAAAAAGCAAAAGAATTAAAGAATAATCCCACTAAGTGGCGAGCTTATTTGAATAATATTTTCGAGTTGTCAACCTTTAAGGAATTTAAATTAACTCTTTTACTTTGTCGATATTGCTCCGATCATTGACCGTTTCTTCTAAGTTAGATGAATTTTGTGATTCTAAACTTCATTTGAAAAGTATGAAAGATGCTTTAGGATAATATGTTAAAATTAAGTGGAATTATAAATTAAAATATCTACTTGAGAGCCCCGAATTAGAGTACATATAAAATAAGACTATTTTAAGAAGTTCTAACAAAAAAAGCAAAAGAATTAAAGAATAAAAAAGTAACAATATAACTTACGGGTAGAGAGGCTGTTTCCAAATAGAAACTCGGCATCCTTCCCTCCAAGAACTTCCCACCTTGCACTTGGGGAGACTCGAACTCACAACCTTTCGGTTGGAAGTGGGGGTTGCTCACCATCAGAGCAACCCCTCTTGTCTATAAAACTTAATTGAAGCAAAATTAAAAAAGAAACCGAATAATTTTACAGAGTACATATAAAATAAAACTATTTTGAGAAGTTCTAACAAAAAAGCAAAAGAATTAAAGAATAAAAAAGTAACAAAATAACTTAATTGAACCAAAATTAAAAAAAGAAACAACAAAAGCCGAAGGAATGAAATACTCCCCTCGAATTCGATCCCATGACCTTCTATCAAGAAATCAAACGCTACACCAACTGGCCAGAAGCGCCTAATGGAAAATGGCATAACACTTAGTGGATTTTGTAGACTTATATGATATTTTGCAGATTATTTATATATACATTGAAGCGGTATCACGTGATACCGCCTCACTCTTACTGGATCCGCCCCTGTCCCTGTGGATAACAAGATATGGGAAGCAAGGCTCAGATAGATCGGGCACGTGCAAAGGAGAAGCCTTGATGCGCTTGTAAGGAAGTGTGAGCGGTTGGCTGTGGTATGTACGAAAAGAGGTAGAGGGAGGCCTATGAAGTATTGGGGAGAGATGATCGGGCAGGACATGGTACGACTGCGGATATCCGAGAACATGGCCCTTAATATGAAGGTGTGGAGGTCAAACATTAGGGTTGTAGAACTTTCCTTACTTCTTACCGGGGGTGATGCACTGTTGGATTAGAGTTATGTTTAGATGACTTGCAGTTTTTGTTGAATACACAATGTACTTGTTGTTTATCTTAGCCCCGGGCCATAAATACTTGGTACTATTATTGCATGTCATTCATCTTTTGGTTGTTATGCTTCTGTTACTATTACAGTTTCTATTGAAGTTACTAATGAATTGTCTTTTTTTGTTTTTTACTTTCATTTTTCTCAGCCGAGGGTCTATCGGAAATAGTCTCTCTACCATATTGGGATAGAGGTAAGATTTGTATACACATTGCTTTCCCCAAACTCCACTTAATAAAATTTTACTGGACAATTATTATTGTTTCTTTTCATTCATCAATCATCACAAGTTGTCCTTTTCGAAGAAATTTGCCTTTCAAATTATTTCATATTGAACTTGCTAGTTGATACTACTTTATGTTTTTATTCTTCTTCTTTGTCTTCAATCCCTCTGAAATTGAGTTCTACCATAATTTAACTTCATACCTGATTGTTTGAATTTACAAATCGTAATAAAAATAGTTATGGTTTTAAAAGTAATTGAATTTATCACTTTTTCATGAAAAATTAAAATTTGAACAAAAATATCCTGAAAAATATGGAAAAATTTCCAGCATAATATGTTGGAGTTCGATTTTTCTTACATATGGGATTCCAGCATAATGTGATGGAGTTTCAACATAATATGCTAGAAGTTTATATGCTGGAACTCCATAATCTCGCATATTATGCTGAAACTTTTGTGTCCTGAGTTCTAAAATAATATGCTGAAAGATTAGATGTAGGAACTTCATAATTCCGCATATTATAATGGAATTTTATACACAAGACATCCATAATCTCGTATATTATGCTAATTTTTCATATGCTGGAGTTTCAACATTATTTCAAATATTATGTTGGAACTTTCCGTGTTTCAGCAAAATAGTGGTTATTGGAGTCCTAAAAATGGCTATTTGTGAATTTTGCGTCCACTCCAACAAAGTGGGCCAAGCCCTGGCCTTTACACATACCGTTCTCATTTGAAAGTCCAAAAGTAGAGATCCATCTTTCTCATAAACCCTAAGGTACAATACAAGTCTTCTTACCACATTGACCAATCAATCAATTAAGCTAACGCCATGAAAACAGTTTCAGGTAAGGCAACGAAAACTATGCCGATATCTCTGTCTAAAGCAGCTTCACTGATATCAAATTTCGTCGCCGATGAGGCCGCCGACAACGGACATTCTCACGCCATTGCAACTTACTTGAACAGAGCATCCAGTTCGTTCAGTGATCTCGATGAACTTCACAGAGAAATTAACCGCAAACGATTAAAAATCTCAACATCGTTAGAGACGAGAAGATATATTAAAGAGGCGATTGAAAAAGAGTTGAAGACTAAATGATAGTAGCATAGAACAGAGGGATGGAGGCAAGCCTGAAATGTTCAACCAAATAGGCCAAATTAATTCCTTTTTATTTTCCCCTTTTGTCTTATGTAATGCCCCCTTTTATTTGAAGATTAGATATCTTGCGCAATGACTTATAAATCTGTTCAATTTCAATGCCCCTTTTGTTGCGTTCCAGAGCTCAGGTTTTATGGAAACAGCCTATCTACCCCTCGGGTTAGGTAGGGATAAGGTGTTTATGTTTCAGATTCACACCAAGATTCAGGACAGAAATTGTTTATTGTCTAAAAGCTTTTAGTGTTGGAAATACCAATATAATTATTTTCCTTGAATTGAATATACGTGATATAAATTTTGATTAGTTAGACTATTGGATAATAAATATTAAATGGATAAACAAAAAATTGAGTATTATTTGAGCTTAAAAGAAAGTTTAAAGCGTGGGAAAGTAATGCTATCGTCAAATAAGGGTGTGTTCTGGCCTGGGCCTGACGGGCAGGGCTTCGCGATATCGGGCTTTGTGTGTCGGGTCTGGCGAGCCTGGCGATCTTGGTGGTTGAGATCGGCCCGTGACAGGCCTAAGCCCACAATGGTCTTGGGCCTGGCGGGCCTGACGTATTTTTTTTAAGGCAATATCTTGTATAGTAGTTATTAGTATAGGGTAGAATATATTTTATACTAAGTTATTAATATAGTATATATAATATATATTTCATTGTATATTGTGTTGTAGTAATTAGTATATATTGTATATAATATATATATTGTGTTGTACTAATTAGTATATTGTGTTGTACTAATTAGTATATATTGTATATATATTATATATCTTATGTATAATGTATATATATCCTCTTATATATATTGTATCTTATGTATATATGTTATTACTTATTGTAGTTTAGGTTGTACGTTATGTATATATATTCTCGTATATATTTTATTGTAGTGTATTGTATGTTATATATTGTATGTTATATATATATATTCAAGAATTGATATCGAAGTAAAGACAAAGAAATATTGAGAAAAATGATATGTCTTATAGTTTTTTTTGATCAAAATGGCATATCTTTCTTAGTCTTCCTTCCCCCTATGGAATGAGCACAACAAGGTACTAATACCACCATTAAAAGAAAAAAAACTAAAAGAAGATGTGCAAATGTACAAGTTACATCATAATCTATAGTTCTACACTGTATCTCTAACAAATCTCATAAATCCGTCAAGGTTGGGAGGAGGTTGTGTTGGTGGTGATGGAAACGAAGCTTGTTCATCACCACTTCCGGGCGAAGCCGAATCCTCCAAAAGTTCCGCTATCATTTCTTCATATGCTTCATATATCGCCGGTTGTAATTCTGCAATTCCAAAGTTTCTTCTTTCCGCGCGGATCCAATCTCTAAAAAGCACTGATTTTTCCAAGCTCTCCCTCATCGCCGCTCTATTATC
Organism: Nicotiana benthamiana; assembly: GCA_034376525.1. Taxonomy (NCBI): domain Eukaryota; kingdom Viridiplantae; phylum Streptophyta; class Magnoliopsida; order Solanales; family Solanaceae; genus Nicotiana; species Nicotiana benthamiana. Next base: position 68,477,967 of record CM067336.1, read on the forward strand.
TCCGATTTGTAGTCTTTCTTGACTGAAAACGCTCTCCGATGCAACAGTTGAAGCTTGAATTGATAAAACATCCCGAGCCATCCTTGCAAGAATCGAAAAAAAATTTCCCTTGACTTCCACCATTCTAAAAGATCGAAAGAGCCGTCTGGATTCTCCTTTCAAGTCCCTGAGACAAGTAAACTTGCAGCTCATTTAGATGTGAAATTTCATCATAATTATCACCTTGAGAACCCCGGAACTCCGTCCAAGATTTAAGAGCTGTTAAGCCCGCAGCTCTTTTAGACGATTGTGAGCTAGACGAAGTAGGGGTTGGAATATTTGGCCTAGCGTGCTCTAACGCCTGTTTATTAGCATTATAAACAGTTTGAGCATTAATTTTGATTGATGCTTTTGCATCAGCAAGTGTAGCAATTTCCTCTTCTGAAAGATCTAAAGCCTTATTAATATTAGAATACCAGAAATGAGGACCTTCCAATTTCATTGTAGGGTTTAACATTGTAGCTACACCAAAAATAGGAGGGATAGGAAAAAATTATTTTTTAAATTTTTGTTTCATTTTATTTATAGCAAATTCATAAATATCCACACCCTCGCCAAATTCAACAAACAAATCAGCTAGTGCGGAAATATAAACTAAACAGTTTGAAATAGTAGGATAATATTGCCCAGAAAATTTATTTGTAGCAACTTGAAAATGTTCTAAAAAATCTAAAAGAATTTTAACATTCGTCCAATCTTGGGTAGTAAGCATTTCATCATCATCCTCACCACCTACCCGAGAATTTTTCGTTGCATTATTTGAGTTTCTATATTCATACGCAACTACTAAACTTTCGTACATATAATTTCACCTAGTCGGGCAAGGTTTAGGAACCTTTCTTTCTCTAAGGCCATATTCATCACATTTTTTAAAATACTCCCTAAGTCTAGTTCTACGATTTGAATAAAAATAGCCAATTAAGAGCCATTCGAACCTTTTCAATTTCTATGTTTAAAATTCGCATGCCATCACTAACAATTAAATGATAAATATGACAAATATATCTAACATGAAAAATATTACTAAATGCATGATTTAGTGTTTTTGTAAGCATTCCTATTGCACTAGTGTTACTAGAAGCATTATCCATAGAAATGCCATTATTTTATCGCTAAAGCAAAAATATCTGAAACAGTGTTAGCTATAAACTTACCCGTGTGATGTGAATTAATTATTCTATATGCAATTATACGTTTTTGCATTGTCCAGTCCCCATCTATCCAATGACTTGTAACAGTTAGATAATCACAGTCATTATTACTTCTACCAATATCAGTTGTAATAGAAATCCGATTAGGTATATGAGTAAATAAATAGCGCAAATGTTGTTCATATTCATGTTTGAATTTATATATATCGGCCTTAACTGTTGTGCGAGGTCAACTTTTATAAGTAGGATTAAAAACTCTTCTAATATAATGAACCCAATTAGGATTAGAAGCAAAAGTATAAGGTAATCTCATAACAGTAATCATTTTTGCTAATTCTTCACGATCTCTATTTGGATCGTAATATAAAATACCTCCGGTGACGGTGTTAATTCCTGGTTAAACTAGATTTGAACCTGTACTAGGATTAACCGCAGAATCTACACTTATCATCTCTTGTTGCGCTTGCATTTGAAAAAATCTAGCTCTAACTGTAGGGTGTATTTTTTTGTGCCTAACCAAACTACCTGTGCCGCTATGATCTCCAGTAAATTAATGAATAAATAATTTCCCACAAGTTTTACACTTAACTTTATTTTGTTCTCTTACTTGAGTAAAAAAATGCCAAACAAATGATGTTTCTGCACGTTTAGCATGTTGTCTACTAAAAGTTGGAGTTTCTACAGGTGGGTGTGCCGGTGCATTACTTGAGTTATGAACAGGATTAGTAGGTGTATCATCTAAATCTGGTGCTTGGGTTTCATCATCATCATTATCATCCTCATTTTCCTCTAAGATAGGTTCATTAGGATAAAGAGCATTCATAATTTCATCATCTAATCTATCACCTACTGCAACATCATGTAGAAATTCACTATCGGTAAATTAAAAACAAGGGTGATCACTATCAAGCATTACGAGAGGCGGAATAGGACGTCTAGGTTGCCGACTACTTTCAACTTGCTTATCTTTTGTAGGTCGGGGAGCCGGGGGAAGGTAGTATTATGGCCACTACTTTTACCGGTTTTACCTTTTCCTTTACCGAACATTTTTTCCAAAGAAAATGCCATACTAATTAGAATTATGCAAACTAAACAACACAAAAATATATTGTTAAAACGTAAGAGTTGAAACGAGTTTACCGGATTGCCGAACAACTTCTTGAAAATTGAAAATCGTTGAACACTTGAAAACTTCAATTCAACAACTTCATAATTTTTCACAAATTTTCAACAATAAATTAAGCAATTGTAGTAGAAAGATTGCAAGAGAGATTGAGAGATATTGATGAATTGGTGAATAAAAATGAAAGAATGAGGGGGTGTTTATAGTTGACATATGGGAAAAATATAATTATATAAAGTTTGGGGTTAAATTAAAGTTTGGGGGCCAAATGGCTATTACAAAGTTCCAAACGGCTACTTTTTGCAAAGATCCGTTACTGAATTTTTAATTTTTTTTTATAAAAAAGAGCCGTTGGGCCCGCCAGGACCGCCATGACCGGCCCAGGCCCGCCTGGCGGTCCCGGGCCTGGCGGTTCGCAGTAAATAGACCGGCCTGTCACGGGCTTAATGGACCGGTAGGACCGGCCCACCAGGCCCAGCAGGAGTGCTAGGACCGCGGTCCCGATCTGGTCCCGATTCAGGCCCGGCCCGTTTGCACCCTTATTGTCAAATCACTCAGAGTAAGAAATAACATGCTACTTGGGAAAGAAATTTTAGCATAATAGTTCCTTATATTATGATCCAAGCCAAAACAGTGTAATTGGCATCTTGTTGTCCTCCTTTTTTTCCTACAGAAAAGCAAAGGATATGAGGAATAATAGTATTACTTTCCTAGCACATGTTTACTAAAGTGTAAATCTGCAAAAGTTGAAAAATAAATATTTTTTTCCTCGAAAAATAAACATTATTTTTATTAAAAGCCACATTTCTGGGAATCCTTTTGTTAAAAATAACCCATTGCATACCCTATATGCCCTCTTTTAGTGGTGAGATTCGATTTAGTCTGCCTCTACATGGAGAGGTTCAGAGCCTTACAACGATATTCTTTTCTTGTAGAAGTGGAGATGAAGAAGAAGAAGCAACCCCCTTTATATAGTTCATTCTCTTTGTATTTATAGATGTGAATCTTGCTAGCTGGCATTAGGCAGATACTTCCGTGTTGAAGGTACGTCCGTCAATAGCGAGTATGTCGTAGCCTCGTTGATTGGGCTGAGCGATCTTTGAGCACTTATTATTAACGAATGATTGTGCCTTTAATCAACCTGAATATGCTTATGAGTGAATTAATCTCATTAATTATCACGAATCGAGTTTTGGCTCATACAGTTAGTCCCTCCGCTTATTGAGGTCGAGGTCCGGTCGAACTCGATGAGCGGACTTTACCGTATGCGATTCACATAGGTTCGAAGAAAAGGAGATCGGAGGTCGTTCCAGTTGTAGCATGCGGTGGATAGGAGATAGTTGTTGCCACTTATATCTTCAGGAAGGCCGTGGCTATTCGTACTTCGGAATGGCCGAGGCCATTTTTATACTTGAAGGATGGCCGTAGCCATATTGTATTTAGGAGACGGCAGTAGCCTTTTATACTTGAAGGATGACCGTAGCCATTTGTATTTATTGAGAATGGTCGTAGTCGTTTTGTACCTTGAAGACGTCCGTGGTCGCCTGTATTTATGAGTAGCCATTATCATCTACACACCTGGGAAGGGCCGTAACCATTTTATATTTGGAGAATGGCCATTGCCTTTTGCATCTGGAGGGGGCCGTAGCCGGTTGTACTAAGGGGGCGACCGTAACCGTTTGTATTTGGAAGACGACCGCGTGATGTACATTGTAGTGACGCACAGTCTCCGGAGGAGTACTGGATGCCTTTCCATCATACCTAGGTCGTCGACCCTGCTTCAAAGACAAAACGTCGATTGACGGTTGCAAAAATGTTTCGTGATATCTGTCATAATGACATTCGTTATTTGTGGATTCGAACAGTTTTGTAGTTGGTTGTGCAGTTAATGGTTGGCTTTTGGAATTCGGTAAAGCCACTTTGCAGTATAAATAATGGGTTATGTTATCTGCCTCACTTTTCAATATTTGTGTGAGTGAGATTTCTTAAGAAGCAACTTCTCTTGCTCTCTTTCTTTATCAATTTGTGTGGTTCTTTGTCTTTTTTCATTCAATCCCCATTTTTACTTCCTTTTTGGTAAGCCTCGTTCACTCATTGTCCAGTAGTCAACAATGGCAAGCAGTTCTAACACAGAGCTTTCTCCGGTGACTCTTCCGGCGGTTGATGGGTCTTCTGTGGTGGCGAGGGCCACCGAATCGGCGGAGATTGATAGGATCCCGTCGGCAGTCGATATCCTTTCTCTGCGCAGGTGTCCGGCAACCGACTTCACTGATGATGAAGGGGAGGATCATGTTAATGAGGCCTCGTTAATGGGTGCGGTGGGCCTCGCCCAGTTAAGAGAGCAGTGGGGTATTAATCGTTCTGCCGATATTTCCCTTGCTAGGGGCGAGGAGACGGTTCATATTGACCGCCTTGGATATTGCGTTTTCTACGCTTACCTTTTAGATTAGGTTTCAAGCTTCCCCTTCCTGCGCTGGTGGCGGATTTTTGCTGTTACTACAAAGTGTGCTCTGGGCAACTCATCCCCTCTTTTTACAAGTTCTTTGCCATGCTCGCCAAGTATGTGGAATTGGCGCAAAGAGAAATAATGTTGAGGCGCGTGCTGACCCTGTACGTCCCTCAAAAGTTCCGTGGTACCATGATTCGGAGGGTCCCTCGAGGAGATCGGGGTCTAACTGCTGAGCTAGACGACACGGTCGACGTTCATTCTTACAAGAACTTTTTCTACATCGGGACTGAGCACTTGGTGGGGAATGTCAGGGAATTCCCAGAGACTTCGTAACCATATACGTGAGTTACCTATCCGTCGGGTTCTGCCCTCTGTTCTTTCTTATTATTTTTATGTTCTGCCGAGTTTTAACTTTTATCTTGTGTTTGTAGCTGAGAGGGCGCCGCCGGCTCCTCTGTCTGGCATTGGCGAATGGGTCGAGGCCATACTTCCTCGGACAGTGGGGATTCGCACATGGCCGGCCTTATGGGAAAGGCATGGCCGCAGGCCCGCTGCGGGTGAGTGTATGAGTTATTGCATCATTCTCGCTTAGTCCTGCTGAATTTCTCTCCTCTTACTTTTTATTTCTTTGTTGGCCAGGGGCGGTGCACCGTGTGAGGGCTCTTCAACTTTCTTTCCACAGGCCGGGTGCGACTGCTGAGTTGGCTATGGCACCGACTCCACGCCGAGTTTTGAGGGCGGCTTCAGCTGAGTCGTCGGGAGCCCACTCCACAGCGCGGTCTACAACTCGGGTCGAGGCATCTTCGGGGTTTGTTCGCCCGAGGGCGGAACTAACATTGGATAAGGAAGAGGAGGAGGAAGAGGAGGAGGAAGGGGAGATACCATTGGTGAGGCGAAGGGTCGCCTTCACGCCTACCGTGGAGGTAGTACATTTGGATTCCCCACCATCGTGTGCCGAGGGGGAGGCGGCGGCTGTGCCTGCCCTTGAGGGAAAAAAGACAATGGGGGTTGCCCTGATCGGCTTAGGCCGTAATGAGATTGTTGCTTTGGCGGCTCCATCATCAGTCCTAGTTACTGAGAGGGAGGTTGGTTCCTCAGCAGCTGCATTGGTTAGGGAAGAGTGTTAACCCCGTGGTGGGGGGAGAAGCTTTGAGACCTCGGGCGGCCGAGGAAGGAAGGGATGCCTCGGGAGGGGAGTTAGATTCCAAATCCAACCTGGAGTCCGATGACGTCTGCAGGATCCAGGAAGGTTTACGAACGCGACGGCGCATGCAGACGGGCCGTATCGTTACGCTGATACTCCTACCGACTAGAACTTGCTGCTCGAGGAAGACAATTTGATACTGATGTTTGCGCCCTTGTGCTCGGAGGAGGAGAGCAGGTCGCTGAGGGACGTCTCGGACGTCGGATTGATGACCGAGGTGGCCGTGATGGGTTTCAGGGTACGTGTGGAGATTTCCTTTCGTTTCTTTTCTTGCCTTGGTTTGCTTCCTAACTTAAACGCTATGTTTGTCCTGCAGTCTTTTCTTTTGGAGCTAGAGAGCATGTGCAGGGCCAACGTTCGCTTGGCACTCTTCTTGCTGGGGCTGGAGAAGTATCGCCACTATCGGAATAGGTGTCGCGTGTTGCACAAGCACCTGAGGAATGACCCCCGCAGCCTAGAGTTGGTTGAGGAGTTGTCGATGCGGGAGCTTCTAGTGCATCAAGCTCAGAGCAGGGTTAGTGCTCTTGAGGAGCTAATTCGTCGTATGGACGATGAGGTGAAGGCCGAGAGAAATGCTGCTGCTAAGAAGGAGCGCCGGAGTCAGGAAGCTTTTGTGGAGGCCTCTGAGTCCCTGATTAGGTAGGTGGTCAGGTTGGATGAGGAGCTCGCTACTTCGAGGCGGCAAGCCAGGAATGCTTCGACGAAGGCTGGGGCGTTGGAGGCGACGGTCCGCGTTCGCGAGAGGGAACGAGACATGGAAAGGTATGTTGCGTCTTTTAGAGTGGAGGGGCTGGAGGAACGCATCAGCGTTTAATAACGGGACGCCCAAGTTGCAGCGGACGATATTGCGGCCTTGGAGCCGAGAATAAGCGCCTGAGGGATCAGGCGGCTTCTTATGGCCCCACTCGTGACCTTTGGTCATTTGCTGAGGCCCTGCTTGATGTCTACAGGAAAATGTGGCAGGCTGGCGTCGTGCCGGTGGTTGTTTATGAGGGGCCGCCAGAAAGCTCGTGAAGCTCGTCTTGGCTGTGGCTTCGACCCGACTACTCCAGAGACCGATGATGGCGCTGATGGTGGTATGGGCAGCCGTGAGGGTGGCGCGGGTGGCGCTGAGTAAAAGGGGTTTTTATAGAGTTAGCTTTTATTATGTTTTGTTGTAATTTTTTTTGTTGCCGTTTGGCTTTATCATTTTTTTTGTTTGCCGACCTTGACAATATGTAAATGGAGGCGACCTGTTGTAAATAAGGCTATGAATATATATACAATTTTATGTTCTTTTTTTTTGTTTCTGAGTTTTCTTTTTCACTCATTCAAGGGGGTTTCGCTTTAGAGTTTCCTGGGGTAGACGTGTTGATCTCCCTATGACTTTAGTCGTGATAGTATCGGTGGCCTTGGCCATGATGACATTGATGCTCTTGGTTAGTTTGACGAATCCGACTATTGTCGGGTCATTTGCTTGCCTTAGTGAAAAACTAGGTGGGCTGCTAGCGTCGACGACCTTAGTTGTGATTGACCGCTTTTCATTTATCATTTTCCTTTACTTGGCATGAATAAGTTGTAGCCGTTACTTGGCGCCGTTACTTGGCGCGGGTGGCGTGTAGCCTTAGTCCCAGTTCGGGCGTGGTCGAATTGTTGACCGTGGCCTTGTAATTCGACTAGAGCCGAACTTGTCGCGGCCTGAATCTTAGTTCGAGTTAGGCGTACTTACTTGATTGGCGAGGGTGCTTAACTTGTCCCTTCGTTTGTAAGGGAATAGGCCTTGCTTCGTCCAATGGTAAGGGAGCTTGGCCTGAGCCTCGGTTTATTGTGTAGTTGAATTTCAGTGCGAGGTCGCGTGACCTGCATTGTCGTTCAACTGTAGTTGAACCTTTGCAATTTTGTTGATGAAGGTACGTATCCTGAGTCCCAGTTCAACTCATAGTTGAACTTTTGCCTTTTCACCCGACCTATTTTCTTGGGGGAGGGGGTAAGCCTTCGTTTGAGATCTTGTCTGATTTGTACGTAGCTTTCTTGGCTAGTTTGCAGAGGCCATTCTGTTATGGATCTTGGTTTCATGCTACTTTCTGCCAGGGTCTCGTGTCAAAGGGATGAGGGTCTCTCGCTCGTGTTCTTCTTCTTTCTTTTTATTGAGAACGGGGGGAGTCGGAGCTTTGGACTCTTGCCAGAGCTTTGGAGCTCCTTTCGCCCGCTGTGCTACTTTGGCTCATTCGAGCTGGGTTGCTTTCCCTTTTGGGTGTCTTCTTTCCTTTTTGGTCTGAGGATGAACTACGCGATTCTGCTATGAGATCCCCACAGATAGCTCCAAATTATTTAGCTCAAAGTTCTCATACACTTTATAAGCATAAATCAATTAAAATAAGTGGAGTGTCAATCATAGTAGATCGTAATACACCAAAAGACCAAATGAATAAGTGGTCTGGGAATGTAATATGTACGCAGACCTTACCCCTAACCCGAGGGCCAGGAAGGCTGTTTCCAGGAGACCCTCGGCTCAAGATAGAAACAAGAGACGATATATTAGTACTATCAATAACATAAAATACATGCATAACACAAAATAACAAAATATCAATAATATAAGAAATATAGGAAATATGAAAAAAGATGGGAGGCATTACCAATATCCAACAAATAAACCCCTGCATCAGTAGCTGATCTGTAGTATCCTAACATTAACTCCTAGCTGGTTAGTCTCACTCTAGCGCACTGTAAAAATATCCACAAACTTCCCTTGACCTACAACTTTAATGCTCGACCTCCACAATACGCTATCAAGGGTCAAGTCCTTAGTAATCCTAAGACGCGTCATGTCCTGCCTGATCACCTCTCACCAATAATTCTTAGGTCTCCCTTTGCCTCTCCTCGTGCCCACCACAGTCAGTCGTTCACACCTTCTCACCGGTGCATCAATGCTCCTCCCTTGAATGTGCCCGAACCATCTGAGTCTTGCTTCTCGTATCTTGTCCTCAATGGGGGCCATTCCCACCTTCTCTCGAATATCTTCATTCCTAAACTTATCCATCCTTGTATGCCCGCACATCCACCTCAACATTCTCATCTCTGCTACTTTTATCTTCTGGACGTGTGAGTTCTTCACCGACCAACACTCGGTCACATACAACATGGCAGGCGTAACTACTTGTATATACAACTTACCTTTTAGAATTAAGATCTTAGCATAACTTAGTTTTATTTAGTAGTTGTTAAATTGTAGCGATAATCACAAAAATCCCAAAAATATTAGAAGTACAATTAGAAGCTAAAACGCATTTCTAGACCAAACAAATACTCAACTCCACTCCAAGCTCCCTGTGGAAATTGACTCATACCGCTATTGGGTAAAGTCTTAGCGCCTATTCGTCCTAAGGTTGAGTCCGCCACGATCACACCTCTCCTTGAATATGGTGTTGTTAGTGCGTCCATCACCAGAGCAAATAAGAATGGGCTGAGGGTGTAACTCCATAACAACTAAAAAATGCTCAAAGTCGCCTCCCACTGTCCTAACCAAAATTTTAGCTCCATTATACATGTAATTAATCTCCCTAATATAAGCAACCAACATGCCTTTAACCTCTATACATCTCCAAAGAACATCAATAGAACTCGAATTTACATGTGTTAGGTAACAGATAGTCCAGGAGACGACGTTAACTTAAATCACATATATGAAATTCAACTTAGCAATTTCAAAAAGTTGACTTGTAAATGACATATATAAAAAGCAATTAATCGTAGTAATGCGACTTATAAAGCGTATTCTATGAAGGGATAATTTCACATAAGTACAACTCACACATCTGCATTGCAATATAGTAGCCTAGATACTACCTTGCAATATAACTCAAAAATAATAGGCTAATTTCGAAAAATATCTTAATTCACACAATTAACTACGGTTGTCGTTCCCTCGTTATACAACCAACTATTTTCATTATCTTAATTTCCTTTAATTATTAAGCATTTGATAAAAAAATGCAAATCAACCATAACGCAACTCAAAAATCATGCATAATACATATTATCTAAAGGTAAGAAATTTAAACACTTTTATGTGCAATTGCTGAAGCAATCCAACAAGATAAAATAAAAACTAAAACTTGGTAAATGAATTGTAGAATCCCTCAAACGCGCACAAGATTTTTCTATACAATACATACGCGAAAAAGAAGAAGAGAAGGAAGTGTCAAACTTCCACAGATGCCTCTTATACACCAACGATATATATACATCCTTATAATTTGAAAAATATATAATTATATAATATTATACACAAATATACACATTTGCGCATAATTATATAATATTATATAAGTGCATATAAACACCACTTATACAATATTTTTACTAGAAAATATAGTGTGTCCAACACCACACTTACTTTAAATATTGTATCAACTTGTATAAACATGTATAGTAGTATATAAGAGGTGTTTGTATATCCATATACATAATTATACACTATTATATAGTGTTGATACAAACTGCTACATAATTATGAGTTTTTATCAAGCTTCGAGTTGTAGTAGAAGATATTGGATGATTCAACTCGTCAATAGGTTAATAATTTTGTGCCAATGATTCAGAATTCAATATCTAGACAAGAAACACACAATTTAAGATTCGAAACTTCAAGGTCATAACAATGATGACCAAAATTTTAAACTTCAAAATCTTTCAAAATTAGTGATTATTTTGGTACAAATCAAGTTTTAGAGCTACTTATTTCAGATATGTGTGTATTTCTATTTTTCTTTCAAAATCTTTACATTCTTCTGTTTGCCGCCATCAGACTTGGCGAGCTCAGACGACGGAGGAGGTGCCTGAGCCTTCTTCAAACCATTGATGGTAGAACTACGTAGGGGTAGGGGAGGAGAATAGCGGGGGTTAGGTTAAGAGAGGATAAGGAAATCTGAGTTAAAAAGAAAGAAACGAGATGCGGTGGAAAGAAAATTTGGTATGCTCGAAATAAAAAAAAAAAGAAAATAATAAAAACCTTAGAAATTGCTAAATCGGGTAAGAAATTTAAATCCGTTGCTATTTTCCATTGGACTGTTAGAGAAGTGACAACTTACAAAACGCAATGCGTTTTACATAATTCCCATACATTCTGGCTAAACCGAAACGTCGTCGTTTTACCATGTAGATGTTCTATCTAATCAGGAAATGAAGCAATCTTTCCTACTTCTACCTTCTCCTTGTAACCTCTCCGATCTAACCTTCACTTCTTCCAATGGAGATGGAAACAATTCCCAACGGCAGTTCGCCTACATCTACAACCAGCAGTACCGCCGTCGCCCCAACCGCCGTCACTCCAACCGCCGGCACCTCGCCTAACGCTCCGTCGTCAAAACTGAACCAACTCTCCGAATCACTCAAACTAGAACACCAGTTCCTTCGTGTCCCCTTCGAACATTACAAAAAGACGATTCGATCCAATCACCGTATTGTTGAGAAGGAGTTATCCGCCGTTATCTCTGGCGTTTCGGATGCCGCTGCCGCCGCGGACTCTGTTATGTCCCGCGATGACGCCGTAATTCGACTCAATTCACTTGTTTCCAGGTTGCAGGGGCTTAAACGGAAGGTACTTAGAGTAACTTAATTATGATTTTTGTTCTACCATATTAAGTTTGGATAAAGGAATCGAAACCAACAGCAACATACATAGTGTAGTCCCACAAGTGGGGTCTGGGGAGGGTAGAAGGTACACAGATTACCCCTGCCTTTAAGAAGGCAGAAAGGCTTCTGGTAGACCCTCGGTCCAGGAAAATTTTCATATGGTTGTGCTACCATGATATTATAGTGCTACCACTAGATGTGTATATCATATATATTACTATATAAATTTGGAGATTGGATCGTGTGTGTTAGCAATTGAAATAAAGATTGGAGATTGGATGAAGGAAGCAAAAATTTTCTCTATGTATTGTGTGTTTGTGTATGTGTGTCATATCATATTATATTACTGGATAAGAGAGGATATTGGATCAAGGAAGTAAAACTTTTCGCTAGGTAGTGTGTGTGTGTCTCTGTTAGAGAGTGTGTGAATTTTCAGTTCTTAATTGGATGTTGGATGTCAAAATGTATCACATTCGCTCATTCAGTTTTCAGCCTGTATTCAAAAGTGATTAATCTGTTTGTAAGGTTAATAACTGTCAAATATGAAATGCTTCAGATATGTTTTTGATCAGCAAGTTAGGTAAAGGTGGTTTTGTATTGTGAGAACAATTATTTTATTGTATAAGATTGGATAAAGCAAGAGAAACATCCTTATGTGTCTAATTTCTCTATCTTTTGTTGAATATTGGATTTGTATTCCAATTTGCTCATTTAGTTTATCGGCCAGTCTAATATGTTAGAAAAGCTAGATACAACTCAACACGAAGCTTTGAAAAGCTTCAGTCATCCTTTGATCAGCTGAAAATGTGGTAACATATGGTTATTGTGTCAACAATCAGTTGGAAGAGGGGAGTCAAACAGAGAACCTGCAAGCGCAAAGATGCAGAGCACGTTTAGATCATCTAGAATCGGCTGATCCAGAAAATTTATCAGATTGGAATGATACACGTTTGAAGCGGATACTTGTGGATTATATGTTGCGGATGTCATATTATGACACTGCTATGAAGCTTGCTGAAAGCAGCAACATCCAGGTGGGTTTTCTTCGAGTTCTTTTACTTTAGTATGTGGTATCATTTATTTGGTTAAATGGTCATGTTGTTCCAGTTTTTGAGTTGCATTATATATAATTATAATAAAGTGCTTAACTTTCAATGGTTGGCTGTTGTTTCGGAATTACACTAGAACTGCGCTTGAAACCATCAAGGGAAGAGGAATGGTAAATAAATGGTACTTTATTGTATTACTTTTCTTAGATGGAGGATTAGTCATTTACTTTTGGATGTTTGGTGCGATTGGAGGAAAGTGATAGATGTATAAATCCTCTTTAGATCTTTTGTGGAGGAGTATCTATTTCCTCCATTTACTTCCTTCATCTGTAAAACAATATTTCTTTTCTTTGAGAACTCCACTGTGGTATTATTAAGAACCCCATTATGACATTCAATATAGACATTTAAACCAAAATCCCGTGCAACAAAACGTTGAGTCATTGTGATTTAGTTTGATCTTTTCTGTTCCAGGATCTTGTTGACGTTGACGTCTTTCATGAAGCAAAAAAGGTCATTGATGCTCTTCAAAACAAGGAGGTGACTCCTGCTTTAGCCTGGTGTGCTGATAACAAATCCAGGCTAAAGAAATCAAAGGTACATTTATCTTTGTTTCTTTGAGCTTTTGTCTTTTAAGATTTTTATTATTGATTTAACAATTCCTTCATCCTATAACTGTATTGTAATTTGCGATAAAATTGATAATTCATTCTAGTCCTATATATATTTGTTATGCAGAACCAGAGTATTCATCAATACTAACATCATTTTCAAATTACTTATTTTCCTCACTGGGCTAACCGCCAATTCTGGTTTTAATGAATTGTTATGCAATCGTGTAGCTGAAATATGAAAAAGCATGAAAAGTTTCAGATCAGCCTCTTATCATGTTAACTGGGTTGAGTGGATATACTTCTGACTACTATGATGGACATAAGACTCTGTGGGTGCATGTCACGGAATGCTAGAACTTTGATGACTTGGATGTATTGGGCTGCCAATGTGCAGCACGTAGAGAAAAGTTAGTGAAAGGGTGAAAACTGATGAGAAGCCTGATGTATTTTTATTGAGAAAGGCATTTCCACTGTGTGCTTGATGGTTTATTAGCATTTGTAAAGCCTTCGATATGTCGTTTCTGCAGCCAAGCTAGGGAGCAGAAATTCTGCTTGGGTCCACTCTTTTGGTTATAATTGTTCCCAATAAGCGATGTCTCGGGTCTACTTAAGTGAAGAAGGATATTTCAAGCATAATATGCTTAAAGTGATGTGCTGGTTTCTAACCTATTTGCTGTGCTTTTAACGGGTTAAATCAGCTTAGGATATGAGGTAGCAAGATTATGCGACGGGTGGCATATTAATTGAGATTTATGATTAGTTTAGTGTCATATTATTCAGCTTTCTCATCTGCAACGGGTTGCAGATATTAAATGTAACATCCTTGCTTTGCTGTTGACATTGCAATGTCATCTTCTGCGAGATCATGCGAACCTTAATCTGATAGTCACCTCTTGAAGTTTCTCATGTGCTATGGATGATTGGATTCTAGAAGAAATGTTAGTTTCCTCATGCATGCTTTTTCTGTATGGATTAGATTGTTCATTCAAATCCTTCCTCTGCTGAGATCAGGATACTTTATTCTGGCTATTATTTGGAATAGTTGAGGAAGACTTTCGGAAAGCTGCCAATAGGCAAATAATATCATTAAATTGAGTTGCAGAGATTTATGTCAAAAAGAGGTGTAGATGGAGAGTGTTCTGTTGCCGGAAGCTGTGATGCTGCATAGATTGCGGTCATTGAGACCAGAAAATATTAGTCTTTCTTTATAATGTAGCTTTCTTGATCATGAAGCTAGATCATTACTGAACTGCTTCTGCAAAGATAGAAACAATGATGACTCTGTAGTAATGGATGCAACAACAACAACAAACCCAGTATAAATCTCACGTAGTGGGGTCTGGGGAGGGTAGTGTGTACGCAGCCTTACCCCCTACCTTGTGGAGATAGAGAGGTTGTTTCCAATAGACTGTAGTAATGGATGCATATGTCTCAAATCTCAATGGATTGATCGGAACTACATAATCACCTGAATAGGTTCTCCTTCAATTCCCTGGAAAAGGGGGATCCTCTGATGTGTTTCTTGAAGAAAGGCATGAAGAAGGAGGAAAGTTTGTTGGCAATTGGAAGCACAAATTATGTGTTGATATATCAGTATTACCTCATTGCTGTCTTGATTAACATAAAAAAGGATAGTCTGGTGCACAAAGCTCCTTTTATAACATACTGATTAGAAATTCTTTAGCATGACCTTGCAAAACATGTAAACCAGTGTTATATGTTTAGTGTGCTTATTTTTACCCTTTCAAAAGAAAAAAAGTTCAGTGCACTCATATTCTTCATAAATTAACTAGTGCTTAGAATTTGTAATTACAACCCTTCTTCCCCATGTTGATTGACAAAGATCTAAGTCACCAAGAGAATATTATTCTTCATCTTTTTGAAGTATCATCAATAGCTTTTCACCTTTGAATTGAGCTTGCGAAAGGTCATAGACAGCCAGCTGACGATTGGGTGATTGATTTTATTCTTCACATACTAGATCTTTTACTCGAGGGACTTGATGGAGGAAACTCAGTGTTGCTGTTCATTGACCATCTAAATGGATTTTAAATTCTGTTACCTAATGAAATGTATCCGTGCTGTGGCTTGAAGCTTGAAGCAACACCAACCTGAACAGCCAACCCTTGGCATGAAGTGTGTGTGTGTGTGTATATATATATATAGAGAGAGATGAATTGATGAAAGTTTTTTAATGCGATCTGGGTCTGGCAACTCTCTTTGAGATGCTATAATCAGATGGGTTCTTTGACCTTGTATATCTTGTGGAGGTTAGATGTATAAGAGGTGTGTAACAGCAGTCCCAACTCCCAAGGTGCCACTGCCTCCAGTTTCTCTTTTGATCATTGCATGTGATGTGAAACATGGCATGCGAAGCATACATTAGCATGCACAAGGCTCACAAGTATAGTTGGGTGTGTATATATATATTCTTGGATATTCTGAAGTCAGTCAGAGGTAATCTTGTCCAATATGCAGGGTATGATGGCTTTAAGATTTAAGTTAATTTGGCAAGTATGCGATGAGGACTCTGCATCTGCTCTCTAACTGTAGCATAGTTCATCAGATTGTGATGAGATCCACAAAGGAAAGAAAATGGGTTTGGGGTACAATCACTATGTCTATGCATTACCTCGTTTGCACAGTTCTGGACTAAAACTGAGGGATGGAATTGCTGCTTGCACGATGTAAACATTATGGTTTGTTATTTCATTAATGTCTTGAGTTTAAAGCTGCATTCCAGTGGGTGGTACACTTATCTTCTCGTATCAATTGAACCGGTTTGTACATGTTATGAGCTACTTCATGCTTCAGGAGATCAAAGCTTAAATAAGGGTATCTGACATGGATGATCCATATTATTTGCATTTATTGTTGCTACAATGAGTTGCTCTGATGGTAAGCAACCCCCACTTCCAACCGAGAGGTTGTGAGTTCGAGTCTCCCCAAGAGCAAGGTGAGAAGTTCTTGGAGGGAAGGATGCCGGGGGTCTATTTGGAAACAACCTCTCTACCCAAGGGTAGGGGTAAGGTTTGTGTACATACTACCCTCCCCAGACCCCACTAAGTGGGATTATACTGGGTTGTTGTTGTTGTTATTGTTGCTACAATGCTATGCCTTTTGATTTGAAATGTTCACTATTGTAGTAGCCATAGCAGAGTTGTAAATGTACAATATAATTATAATACCAATAGCCATTGCATAGTAGTGCAAAGCATGACTGCAGTTGGTGAATCCTGTCTTTGTCTTAATTGAATGGTTTAATTGGGAGCCCGTATTATTTTCCAGCCTGCCATTCAATGATTATAGGATGTACTGGTTTAAATACTTGGGATTCATTTTATTGAGTGTAACTGGACGGCTATTTGAGTATGGCTACTTTTTCCTGGATATTGAGGTGGATGAGCTGTGAGCTTGAAATGCTGAAAGTCTCTTTTTATTGGATGATATTGCTTCAGAGAACCATGTTCATGCAATCTCTTATGTCTGAACTCCGGATACTTTGAAATGAAAAGTCAGATGTATCCTCAAAGTTTGCTCTTCTTTTTGTGCCAAGTTTCACTAAAGTTATTCACGTCAGAGCGATAAATCATCGTGAAACTTATCCAAAAAGGGATAAGTGGTCGTGAAAGTGAATTGACTAGGTCCTATGAATCACTAAATTGCAATCTGTTAGTGGATAATGATTGGATGGCTATTGCAGAATGTGTCACAAATAATATATCACTGAGCAAAAACTAAGTATCTGAGCGTATAACTACTCCCCTTGTGCCAATTTATTCTATATGTTTTGCTTTATTGATGATCAATTTGACCAATTTTTGAAGCTAAACGAACTATTAAAATTTTGATACTAAAGCTTTACAGAAAGATACATAAATTGCAATTTATTCTCATATCAAAATGGTGAAAGAATACATTTTATTTGGTTTGAATCTTTTGAAGCGGAACACGTCAGACATTTTGCGACAGAGCGTATTATTTTCACCCCAAGTTGTAGTTATATCTTTGGGTCAGTGCTCTATTGGTATTTGGTAGTAGTGCTACAATTTGGAACATTGTGCTGCAAATACAATATGATGATTGCTTCTCTTGTTGACAGAGCAAATTTGAGTTCCAGCTGAGACTGCAAGAGTTCATAGAGTTGGTAAGAGCTGAAAACATGATGCAGGCCATTACATATGCTCGGAAATATCTTGCACCTTGGGGTTCTACCCATATGAAAGAGTTGCAGCGGGTCTTGGCGACACTTGCTTTCAAGAGTAATACCGAGTGTGCAACTTACAAGGTTAAGGTCTTTTGTGCTAGCTTTCTGTATATTTGAAATCAAGTGTTTATTTGCACTTTTATGTCGAAACATTTATGAGAGTTTTAAATACTTCAGTAGCTTCTTCAATTGGTTTGACTCTTTCAACTTCAATGCGTTCAAGCATTATTCTAAAATAGTTCAACTTTCTGACTCATTACTGGACGGATATAAGTTTGTGCTCTATATGTTTTACATTTAAGTATGTATGTGACTTGGTCCATGTATGCTTTTGCATGTGTTCAAAAAACACAAAAGTAAGTAGTTTAGTCGGAAAACATAGAAAGGAAAACAAGAGGAAAATGAACATGAAGAGTAATGTGTAATACTTTTCTTATTGTGTTAATTCAAGTGTTTGAGTGATGGTAAAATAATATTTTGGCATTGATTTACCTATACAAAAATATGTATTTAGGCGTGGATTTTGGAACTCTCAGATATCATGTATGGAAATTCTTCTTGATTCAAGGATGATTTTTTACCTGCCTTTATCTCGATTTGATTGTATGTTGTTGTTGTCAGTTTGATTTCGCTTTCCCTCCTTGGTCTTGTGTTTTCTTCACGGCTTTGTGAGATGGATATCTGCGGTATATGAAGAATCAAGCTTGAGTAGAATAAAAGCAGTACAAGCTGATTTTCTATCTATGTAGAATTATTTGACAATTGTCAGTTTCTGTTACAGGCTTTATTTGAACCAAAGCAGTGGGATTACTTAATTGATCAATTCAAACAGGAGTTCTGCAAGTTATATGGCATGACTCTTGAGCCTTTGCTGAATATATATCTTCAAGCAGGGCTGTCCGCATTGAAAACTCCGTATCCACAATAAACGATTGGTTGCTAGGAAAGTTTTGCTTGCAAATGATCGTTACACAGACTGGTATTTTACTATTAAGAATCAAGTAAATATAAATCAGTCAATTACATAGTGACAGAATAATCAGGCTGGTCTTCTTTCTATGCTTTTACATGGGGGAACTAGGAATAATCTCAGCTGGTAATGATCAGATTTACTAACAACTGATATTTCTTTTAGTAATTGAGATTCTGTGCGTTTCTTTTCATTACTTTGCACTACTTCAAGCTTCCCCCCACCCCCCACCCCCACATGGCCAAAGCTCCATGTGGTCATTGGGAAAAGAAAAAGAGGAACCGAAGGAAAATGACTTCTCCTTGACCGAATCTATAGATTCTGTTACGAAGATGATTGCACAAAGGAGGATCCTTTATCACAGGAGAGCTTTCGTAAATTAGCGACGCCACTACCATATTCAAAGCAGCATCACTCGAAGCTCGTTTGCTACATAACCAAAGAGCTGATGGATACTGAAAATCCACCCCTTGTCTTGCCTAATGGCTATGTCTATAGCACCAAGGTTTGCGTGTAGTTGCTTACATTTTTGTGCTTCCTTCAGTGACAATGTGACTTATATCTATGTGATGGCAGGCACTTGAAGAGATGTCCAAGAGGAATGATGGCAGAATCACATGTCCCAGGACAGGCTTCACCTGCAACTACACACAGCTGGTTAAGGCTTACATTTCATGATTCTGTTTTTCATTGGACTGTCAATCACCGGAGATCGTAGGGCAGTGATCAACTACCAAGCAAGAAACTTGCTCTGGGAGCTTCCCGGTGCCCATGAATTCATGTTTAGGGGACTGCTGTATATATGGAAATCACCAAGTTCTTAATCCTTGTGGGAGCAAAAAATTTATGAGGATGTTAACTTTTAAGTTCGACTTGTACAGCATATCAGTTAGTTGCACGTGTTTTACATGAGAGCATGCTCTCCAGGCAAATTGGTCTCTGAGAAGTATCCCTATAGTCCTACAGTATACTATTTACCCCCCCTACCCCCCACCCCCAACAACTACAAAACCCCGGGCCTCAGGAAAGTACCAGTTCACGCTTGCTCAGCTGCAACTGGTGGCATACATCTGGCCCCTAACGGTGAGGTATATCGGTCAATAAAGTATGTGAAAACTATAAAAGGTCTTAGTTCAAGTTCCAGTAGGAACAAAGACATGGTATTCCCATTTCATCCGCCTAGCTTTGATGAACAGAGATACGATGAAAAGTAGCAAGAGTCGGTGAAATAGTTTGGACATTATTGTTAACTGTGATATTAGATAAAATGGTCCTCTCTGCATTTTGCCCTTTAGAACACTTAATGACTCTTGGGACCCGTTTCAATATAGATTTTGCCAAAATAAATTTGGGCTTTATTTGGTAAACACATGTTTGGCTATAAATTTTACCTATATTTTGGCAAAATTTGAAATCCCAATCCCAAAACCAGCTCTGGTTTTGGGTTAAAATATTACTATTATATTTTTTTAAAATTCCCCTAAGCTTTTGTATTTTATAAAAGAGCCCACTATTTATTATTTTTCTAATAATATTGCTTCGCCTTCTCTGTAATATAATAGTATATCATGTAGTTCATTATAAAAATGATAATTTTGTATCAAATCTATTTATGTTTAGGACTATGTTTGCGTTAATATAATAAATGTTATTGATAATAGTACTATTGGATATTTGTGATAGTTTTTAGAATTTGTGGGTATTTGTTATGTTTCATATTTTTCCAAAATAAATTTGGGAAATATGTTTTGAAAACTGATGTTCAAATACATTTTCATCTTCAAATCAAACTTCACCCAAATTAAATTTTTCAAAATAAATTTCGGAATCCATGGTCAAATGCTAGCTTAATCAATAAGTTGTTTTAGAGATCCTCCACCGATAACTATTTGCTCTTTGGGACAGCTGGATGAAGAAAAAGGGCAGCTTGATGCACTAAGCTTCTGTTATGCGAGTTCTAAAAAGGTCCAGATTATAAAAATTTATTGTACCCAATCTTACGATATTTTTGCAAGAGAAGGCCGGACGAAACATGGCCTTAAATTGAGGCGTTTCATTCCCAAAACAACAAATGAGAAAAGGACTAAAGTAGCAATAACGCAATAAATGTGGAGACCCTGTCACGATCGCACCAAACAAAATAAGAGCTGAATAATCCCGCCAGCGAGAAAAAGGAAAAAGAAAAGTATACGCCCACTAGAAAGGTTGAACAATTCAACTCAATGTTCAATTACTTAGCTGTTTCCAGTAGATTGGGTCCAACTAGAATTGTATGTGAATTTTGTGGACGAGACCTCTAAAAAATCTCCCATGTTTTGATCTTTATCTTCTTTTGTCTCTTTTATATTTTAGGACAAATACAAAATTTGCCGTAGACTAAAACTAATTGTATTTGTTAATCGAAAGTATAAAAAAAATATTTATTTATATAATATATACATATACAATATACATATATATATATATATATTTTATTATCTAGGAATATTATTTTTGATAGTGACTAAGAGTATATATTTTCTTTAATTTACACTGGTTAAAGATGTGAGACATATTGAGGAAAAAACTAATTAACGTACGATATGTGTATTTTTTTCAGATGAATATTTAACTAATAAGTACATGATACATTCTTTTCACTTAAATTTTACTACTTAACTATAGATTTACGATTTATTTTAACATATTTATTAATTAAATATGATAAATTAATTTGATACATAAACATAATCTGAATAAGTTCTTTTAAATTTGTTTTGTTGACAAAATTCACTCAAAAGTTAATGTTTTATTATTATTATTATTACTATTATTATTTTTCGCTAAAAAAGTTACTAGTGGTTTATGATAAAGTTGGGAGCAATCTTACTTCCAGATTCTTTACATCCATATTTTTTCAGACTATAAATTCCTTAGGGTCGTTTGGTTGAAAAATAAGCTATCTCATGATTAATTATTTCAGAATAATTATTTTAAGATTAATTATTCCACTCTTCCATAAGAATATAAAAATACTATAATTTTAGGATAATTAATTTCAAAATTAATTATATCACAATTTTATCTCAATAAAATATGAGATAAATTCATTTCAGATTTGAACTCAAAATTAATTATTATTTATCACTTGTACCAAACGAACCATGGTGGTTGATGATAGTTTGAAGCAATCTTTATTCCAGATCCTGATGTGATTTGCAAGCAAATGTAAGGACTATGGAGCAAACACGGGGTGCCACCTACCCTACAATTTCTTCAATTATTGTACTAAAATAAGGAAAAGCGAGTCAAAAGTGACATTAATAAAAAATAGGAAAACGAAAATGACAGATAGAGAGAAAATAAAGGACCTATTATTAAATAAAGGAAGTTATTGCAATTATTGAAAAGTGGACAAACCCTAACCAACTACAAACACCAATTCCAATTCCAATTCCAATCTATCTATCAAATAGTACGAAAAAACTCACCACCAAAAGTCTTTCTCCCCTTTTCCTCTCTGTTTTTCACTCTTTTTTCCTCCTCCATTATACTCTCTTTTGCTGTCTGAAATTAGCGAAGGTTCTCGTTTTTATCTTTGTGCTTTAATTTTGGGGGTGTGATTGAATTTTTGTCAGGTGAAATTTTGTTTTTGATGCTTGAATTTTTCTTGGATCTGATGAGTGATGAATATGATTTTTCTTTGGTTATATATGGGGGGTTTTTGGGATTAGATTTTGACTATTTTACTGTTATGAATCAAATGAATGATGGTTTTTGTGTTGTATTTTAGAGATTGATTTGTCATCTTTATGATCAGATTATCTGATTCAGATAGAACTAGGGCTTGAAAAAATTTAGAGCTAGAAAATCTTGGTAATTTTATCCATTGGCACCAAAGGATAGAGAGGGTATTTCTGGGATTTTATATTTTTGGGTCGGGCTAAGTTGTAACTAGATTGGAATTTGCGGGTAGTGTTCGGATTTTTGGTGATTTCTTACCATCTGCCTAAGCTTAAGTCTTAGTAGTCAGAGTTGACCGGTACTTGTGCCTGCGGAAGGCAATAGGTATTGATGGAATAGTCGAGATGTGCGTAACCTGGCCCGAACACCACCATCCTAAAAAAGAATATTAAGGGTTTTGATGGTTAAAACCTGCTAGTGATTAATAGATGGAGTAACTATTTGTTACATTATTTTGGTCAATCCTGTTTACCTCGTAGTGTTTATGAGGTTCAGATGCTTACTTTTTTCCCTTCGTTCATCTGGATCTGCACTTGATATCACCAATGTCTATCTTTTTTCTTTTGTGTATGTAATGTGGTATGTGTGTGTATGTTTGGTGATTCTGACTGTTTGTTTCTCTTCCTTTGTATTATAATATTTTGGCATATCTGGTTGCAGGGTGCTATTAGAGGACTGTGATCTAGTGTTTCAGATGTGTTCTACAACTTGATTGTAACGTTTGTACTTGAGTGAGATTTTCTGGAGATAAAAAAGATTTAGCTGATTTTGGAACCATGCCAGTTTCAGGGAACGAAGAGGTCTTGATCTGATTTATGATTTGCTGCTGAATTGGTCTAACTGTGTAATAGTTGCTTGGTTTTAATATCGTTCTATTTCGTCATGTATTTGCAGCCTGGGGTTCTTTCCCGGCAGCCCAGTAACTCGTCGTCTGGTATCCCTATTAAGAAGAGGTGGTACTCCATGGTCCAGTCTCCTTCACCTACTCGTGCTGAGCCATCTTTGTTGTCTAACGAAAGTGAATCCAAGACCAAAGATTCTTGCTTGGTCCAGGGCTCGACCTTGAGTTCTTGTGATAGTACAAGTAAATCTGATACTGTCAAGAATACTCTTCTAGAGGTAAAAAAGGAAAAAGCTTCTGGTCCAAATGTTGACTCTCCGCCTACTTTGCAACCATTTTTAACCATATCTCGGGAAACAAACCCTGATACTAGCTCGGGTCCTTCGGGAAATGCAGACAATCAAATGAAACCAGCTTCTGCCGAAAAATTAGCTAGCCAGGAAGTTCTAGGTAGGACCATAGTGAATGCCAAGAAGGAAGTTGTTGCCAAACAAGGGAAAAGCCAATGTAAACTTGAACTTCCTGCTGATTCTGGACATGTTGAACTGTCATTAGGCCCAAAGAAACCACATGTTTCTTCACTGGTTGATCCAAATACTGAGGGGAGTTGCCTGATGCGTGGAACTGTAAATCCTTCATTGCTTTCTCTGTCTTTGAATAAAGGAAAGGACATTTCCCACGACGGAAGTTGCAAGAATGGATTGAATAACAATGATTCTGATGATACTGCACGCACTAATAGATCTAACTGGGATCTGAATACTCCCATGGACTCATGGGAGGGTTCTGGCGACGATTTTCCTGTTCAAGATGCTAGTCACATTGATCTGTTATGTAAGGCTTCTAGTTCACTGGACAGAGAGCCTTCTATTAGTTCTGCTTCTGTTGTTGGTGCTAATGTTGATAAAAGGAAACAAGTTGTTGGAGCTAGTGAGCGGGAATTTAATTTTCCCATCTCATCAATACAGTCTAGCCTACCATACAAGTCTGCGGATGTGCTTCCTCTTAGTCTTGGTAGTACTTTACGTGAGTTTGACTCCTCAATACTGCAGTCATTGGCTAAAGTGGACTCTAGCAGGGTTAGTCCGAACTCGAGTTTGCTGAAAAGTCTGGCATTGAATAGTAACATGAATTCCCCCACACGTAAAACAGTTAAGTCAGAACCTGTTGAGGAAGCCTTGGTACAAGCCAATGCTGGAACTGCATGTCGTCCAGCTGGAACATTGGATGTCAATGTAGTAAAACCTGAAGTTGTGAGGCAGAATCTGCTACCTACTGAGGTGTCGACTAAGGGTCCTCAGAAATTACTTGAGCAAAAACCAGTGAAATGTGAACCACTCCAGGAGGTTAGTCAGGAAATATCCATGACGTCAGATGTGATTGCACACCAATCAGTTGGAAGGGTTTTGCAGCTTCAAGAGAGTTCTTCTTCATCTTCGTCTACACTGACAATGCCTTTGACCCCTCAAAAGGGATGCCCTTCTAGATTGTCTACCTGTTCTGATTTGTCTGTGATGAGTGGGGACTTGTCTACTCAATCTGAGTACTCTGTTCATACTGAAGAAGCTAATAGAAGTAAAAATGCTCTAGACCAGGCAAATGCTGATATTGCTGCTAAAAATGCAAACTTTGACCTCAAAGAATCAAATGTGTCCAGTGATAAAGTGGAGGCATCTGTGTTGGAGGGCATCAATGCTGAAGATACACGAGAGCCCCATCATTCGGTTGCAAGTGGTGTGGGATCGGCAATTGATGAGGAAAAGATAAGTATATCAGCTGGTACAGAAGAGGAATGTTATGGTTCTGATTATGAATCTGATGGTAATCATGCTTTTGCGGGACATGTTGATGCTGAGAGTGTGGGGTGTGGCAGAGAGGATGAGGAATATGAAGAAGGTGAGGTCCGAGAGCCAATGATGCAGTCAATTGCAGAAGACCCAATTGCTGAGGGGATGGATTCGGAAAAAAATAGCAGAAGTGCTCATTCTGCTGGCTCTTCTGGGGCTGAGGAATCGCACTGCTTCAATTATGATGAAAAAGATAACAGTTTGCCAGTTCATACTGAGAGTAATGATGACTTCGTGAAAGGCTGTGATGAGAAAGCTGACAAAATTGATCATAAAGATGGCAATTTGCGGAGTCCTTTATTGGATAAAGTGGAAACAACAGGAGCTGATGAGCAGAGGCCTATTGGTGCTATTCAACAAGGACCAGTTGATCAATCAGGAATAGCAGATCTGCAGGAGGGATGTGAAAAGGATGTCTTATGTCATGAAGCGCCTGCTCGAAGCAGTGGGTCTGGTAGAAATGTTGGCGAGGCTAATAACGAGAATATAGGAGGATTTGATATGGCACCAACAGTGGATTCATCTTTGCAGAATGCTGAAACATCTATTAATGCCAACTCTATTAAAGATTTGTCAAATGTTGGAAGCAAGAGCAGGATAATCAATTTACCTCGTGCATCTAATGTGACATCTCCTAGTAATGTCAGAACTATTACAGGTAGGTCGCTGCCTTCAAGAAGTGGAAGAGAAAGGTATTCTGATATAGAGGAGGAGAAATTCCATCTACGAAAGAATAGGTGATTTTTTCTTTTCATTGCTGTTTGATTTGTAATTTTTCTTTTGTATCTGAATGCTGCTCGACTATGACTTTTTCTTCCTGCATTTTCCAGAGATGAAACCTATGCTGATGGTCCTAAATTTGTCCGGCATAGGAATGAGGACCGTTCATTTGGCAGCTCACGGGGGAACTTCATACGTGGAAGAGGGAGGGGTTTGGGCCGGTTTGATAGTTCGCGTAGTGATTGGGATTCTGGGCGTGATTTTGAAAGCTATGGAGGTGGCACTGATTATCGTTTTAGACGTAAACGTACTGCTGCTGCTGTTGGGGAATCTGAAATTGAACGTAATGACTATGATAGACTCGATGGTGCTGCTTTTGTTAGTAATAGGAGGAGGAAGCCATTAAATGATTCCTTCTCTTCATTTCGGCATCCACCTGCACGGCGGCTGTCCCCCAATGGAAGAGAAGATGCTGCCATGATGGGTATTCAAATGCTTCATAGAGCTCCTAGGAATATCAGCCCAAGTAGATGCACTGGTGAAGATGGCTCTGATGGACCAGATGGTCATTTCATTCGGGGTAATACAAAGTTTACCACGATGCAGAGAAGAGGTTTCCCTCGAATGCGGTCTAAATCTCCCGCTAGATCCCGTACACGCCCCCCTGGTCCTTGGTCATCTCCTCGGAGGAGGCCGGCCGAAGGATTCAGTGGTCTTCCAGATTCATCTCAGCATAGGTCTCCAGCTATGTACAGGGAAGATAGAATGAGGTCTTCCCCACGAACTTCTTTTACCGATGAGATGGTTCCTCGAAGGCGTGACTCTCCATCGTATACTGCTCGGCGTCTGAATGATATGAGGGATGTGGACGCTGGACAGGAGCATGGGCATCCAAGGTCTCTTTCTATCAGAAGAAGTCCACCTGATCGGGTATTTACTACTAGAAACAATAGGAGACTGGATATGTTAGATCGTCGGGAGAGGGCTGATGGTGATGACTACTTTGATGGGCCGATGCACACTGGCAGGTTTCCTGATCTTCGTAGTGGTGGAAGTACTGATGAGAGAAGGAAGTATGGCGAGAGGCGAGGAGGACCTGCTCGTTCTTTTCGTCCTTCTTATAACAGCGAAAATGACTCTTTCCGTTTTAACCAGGATGGTGGCCCTAGGCCTTTTAGGTTCTATCCAGAAGCTGATGAAGAATTTGTTGAAAGAAATAACACTAGGGAAAGAGAATTTGATGCTAATATCAAGGATCGACCTTTACCTAGACGAATGAGAAATGTTGAGGAGCAAGAAGGTAATTTTAGACAGAGTGGGCAAGTTTGGCATGAAGAGGGATTTGATGTCTCTAGATTGAAAAGAAGAAGATTTTGATTTTATGGCTCACTGAACCTGGAATATCTGCAGCTGTGCGGTGGGAAACACTGTTTCTGCATCGCTCAAATCCTGTAAAAGAATTCGTGGTCCTTACAGGTACAGGTAATGTGCTGCGTGTAATGAGGAACAGATACCGATTTTTGATTGCATCTGGACGAATGAGAAATCTTGAAGTATAAGAAGGTGGTTCTAGACACAGTGGAGTCTTGCCTGAAGAGGTGTTAATATCTCCTTATTGAAAAGAAGCAGACTTTCACTTAATATCTCAATGAACATCTCATCTTTTTTGGAAGTATGCATTTGTGCATTTTTTTTTGCTCCAGGAAAAGAAATCTTTTTGCTAGTAAGCCGTCCAAGGAACATGCTTTTTGCCCTTGCTGCCTGCAATTTGTTCTTTTGGAGGAGAAAACTAGTTGTTTAAGATGCTCTAGACTACGCTGACTTGAAAACTAGTTTAAGGTGCTACTACTATGCTGGCCTGAGCACTACTAGTTTATGGTGCTATTATGCTGGCCTGAACGCAATTAGTTTAAGGTGCTAGTATGCTGGCTTGAATACTACTACTAGTTTAAGTTGCTAATATGCTGGCTTTGCAAGGCTTCTGGGGGTAAATGACACTGAGTTTTGTGGTTTACAAGTGTTTAACCAGCACTTGGTTTCTCTGATGTCCAAGGTGAATTATGCAGGGTTAAGTATGACATATCAATAACACCATCTATGAGACCAAATATCATTGAGATGGATGTGCTTCCTACATTTTCATTTCTTGAGATGTCCCTATCCTCTTTTAACTTCTTTTTGGTGTAACTATTCGCGTTTCTGAAGCCACCGGCTCAATTAATCCTGATTTGCGCGGGGTTTACAAGTTAGAGAAACTGATTGATGATGGGTAATTGTCCAAGGTGAATTATGCAGGTTTAAGTATGATATAACAATAGCAATCATCTATGAGACCAAATATCATTGAGATGGATGTTCCTACTACAGCTATTTCATCTGTTGAGACTTCGTCCATTTCTCTCTTTTAACCTTATTTGGTTTAACTCCTTTGATTTGCACCGGGTGTCCGAGTCTCTAAGAGCCCCGACTATTTGGTTTAACTCTTTGGCATTTGAAGCCATTGGCTCAACTAATACGGATTTGCTCTGTCGACTCATTGAAGGGATGAACTACTATGCATCAAATAGTTTTTCATGCTCAGGGTTCGAATTGAGACCTTTATTATTCAACATGTGAGGGTCGAGGGATCCCAATTATTCCACATGCGCTCTTTTATTGATGAACCCATTTCAAATAAAACTTGCGAGAACTCGTAAATAATAATAGCAACAAACCCAGTATATTCCTACAGGTGTGATTTGAGGATGGGTAGTGTGTACGCATACCTTATTTCTAATTAGCGAAGATAAAGGGTTTTTTTTTTGGCATTAGACCTAGCGAGAACTCGTAAACAAGTAGCTAAAATTGCTCTCGTTGAAAACTAAAAAGTTTGCAGAAAATAGCTATCGAGAAATGTTGACAGAAATTGAGAGGACCTTTTCTGCTTAATTACGAAACCATATAGTAAGAAAATTAATATAACGGTATCTAATTATAGAAAGATATGTTTGGCCACCTTCTACTTGCGATAATTGGATGACCGAAACTACTAAGTTAGTTGTTAGTTGCACGCAAATTAAATAATACTAGTATTGGTATTTGTGCAGTGCGGCCTATTTTCTTTCATATTAGTAATAGTCTAACCCCTTAAGTTTAGTAATTGCATTTTGTTTGTTGTCAATATCAAAAATACTAAATATGTCATGTGATTATTTGTCTTGTTTGAGCATATTGAATCATACAATATTAATAAAATTCTTACTATCACTTCATTTTCATCTCAAACTCGAAAAAGTCTTATTCTTTTAAGTTTTTACACAATTGTTTTCGTTCTTTGCTTATAGTTATCATATTATTTACATTATTTAATATTAGTATTAGCTTGCCACTTGACTTAATTTTTTGCTTATTATCCTTTTAATAATTATCGATAGATATAGTTTTTTTTTAATTCTTGAAATTTAATGTGTTTTACGTTTTTATCTTCTTACTCAAAACTCTTTTACTATTTAAATCTATCAGTAATATTTTTGAGTATTATTTAGTTAATTATATGATTGTAATAATTTAAAGTATAAGTATCCTTACAACAACAACAACAACTACCCAGTATAATCCCACAAAATAAGTATCTTTACACTATCTCTATTTTGTTTTTGTACAATCTCTTACCTACTATAAAATAATTAATTTTTTATATAAACGTTTTAGATATAATCAAAATAATATCACATTTTATTTTAAATTATAAGTTTGAATTAGTCTAAAATATTAATACATAAGTTCTTTGATTATTATGCTACAAATCTATTGAGTTTTCTTATAATTATTTTTTGTACACTGCAGTACAAAGAAGGCGCGTTTACTTTCCCTTTTCGTAGAAAAATAGTATTGAAGTAGCAGATCTTGCTTTCTGTTTGTAGGATGATACAATCAAACCTCTTTATAACATCCTTGTTTGTTCTGAAATTTTTTGGAAACTATAACGAAGCGATGTGATAGAGCACATTATAATAACATAAAAATGGTTCTGAAAATATTTGACTTTTATAATAAGGTCTTATATAGTGCTGCTACAAGAGAGTAAATCATTGACTTTTGAGCCCTTTCTCTTTTGGATCTCATTTCCTATACATTTGGTAATATTTGAGGACAATAGCTGGATTATGAACTTCAGGTTCCTGTTTCCTTCTGTTATACATAGGGCTAGATTTTGTTGTTTTTGTGCACTTTTTTTTATCAGTTTTAAGTTACCTATAAGATAAAGCACTTCTAGTCTGGTTCTTGCTACACATTAATTTTGATTTGTTTTTTTGGAAATCATTCAGTTGTTTCACTTCTTGCAAATTATAACCCTCAACTCAAATGTTCATCTAGTTAAGGAAATGAGTTGGTGTTTACAGCATTACAGATAAAGAAAGTTACTCCCCTCATTTTTAGTTTTTTTGGTTTCTCAACCTGTGTTCGGTATTCGCATTGGGACCCGACTAGATTCGGATTTGCACCGCGAAGTTCTACATTCGGGGGTAAAGCGCTCCCCTCCCAAACAAAGGCGACTCCATACGCAGGATTCGAAGGCCACACCTTTGGTTAAGGATGAATGAGTACTTGCCATTTCAGTTTTTCTGAATCTATTTCTCAAACTTTTTTTATCCGTTCCAGAAAAAATGTTCTCTTTCTAAAGTAGAAATAATTTGACATATACTTTTTATATTACCCTTGATAAGAAACTTAATAGCAACATAAATATTATGACATGTTTAAGATCACAAGTTTAGAAAATAATCTTATTTTGCACAAAATGAATCTAGTCATAATCTGATTTAGCTCTTTAGTATGGATATGACTTAAGGAATTGAATGACTTGAGTTCAAGACGTTTCACTAAGCCGGAGTGGATCACTTCTCGGTGTTCATACTTGAAATAAGTAAAAAAAAAAAGATTCCCAATAAAGGATGTTCAATATATATTATATTATTAATATTTAATACTTATATATATATATATATATATATATATATATATATATATATATATATATATATATATATATATATATATTCAACGAAATGGTGGTCAAACCTTTGCCCTTGTCGCTTCCCAAATGCCTTGACTTACAATTTCTCCCCACATCCTCTTTAAATTAAATTGACATATTGAATCGATAGTACTAAGAAGTTTCAATTTTGCTGAAAGGTCTTTGTTGAAAAATTGAAATCTATTGGTTGCATCTCACATATTTTGCTCTCATTACTAATATAAAGTGAACAAAAAAGCAATTTAGTGCACTAAGTTCCCGTTATGCACTGAATCCGAAAAAGGGTCGGACTATAAAGATTTATTGTACGCAATCTTACATTATATTTCTGCAAGAAGCTGTTTCCACGGGACCACTTCCACTTAAATCGTGTAGGATCAGATGAGTTCACATAGTTGCAACGATAAGGACTATTTCCATTTCTAGTTTGGTTTCTTGCTAATCTAACTCAGAAAGACCTGTATAAATCTCACTTTCTGCAATTTATAACGTTCGCCTCAAATGATGTGACCAAATATATAATATTTGTTCAGCAACAATCTAGCAAACAATAACAACAACATACCTAGTATAATCCTAACAGAGAATGAGAACCTAAAATGAGAGACGTTTTGAAAAATTTTCTGTGTGTGTTTGTGTAATCTCTGTATAAACATTTATACAAACAAAAGGAATAAAATTCTGTTAGCCTAAGTATAGGTGACCTACTACTATTCCTCTATGTATAACTAAAAAAAAATATTCTGCAGAATGCAATGAATTTAGTATTACATATTTTTTCTCACACACTTCACATGTAGGAAGAACATTCTAGACTTGCAAACCTCACTTGCCAGGTGTTACATTTGTGCTTGATTTGGATGCTTCAGATTTGATCTTCTTTAAATTGAATGAACGGACATGATTCATTCTATCATTTAATAATAAAATGGTCTGAAACCTCTTTGGAGACATCAAACTTTGACTTTGTATCTTCTTGTTGGCCATTGTCTTCTTCATTTAGAAACTTTTCTTCTGTAAATTGTCCAGTTCCAACACCCCCCCTCAAGTTGGAGGGGTACGAAGTAACACCCAACTTTCTGATGATGGAGCGATGAATGGGACCCGATTAGGGCTTAGTGAAAACATTGGCGAGCTGCTGATGCGAAGGAACGAAAGACAAAGAAATCAGACCTGCTTGGAATTGCTGCCGAACGAAATGACAATCCAGCTCCACATGCTTTGTTCTTTCGTGGAAGACTGGTTTTTTGGCGATGTGAATCGCGGCCTGGCTGCCGGAATGGAGAAGGACCGACAAAGATGGGTAAATTGACAGATCTTCCAATAAGTGGACTAACCAGGTAACCTCTGCAACCACCCTTCTCATTGAGCGATATTCTACTTCAGCAGATGATAAAGAAACTAAAGGTTGTTTCTTTGATTTCCAGGATACTGGTTACTAAACTGATGTAAAACCCACCGATGGAACAACGAGAATCAGGGCATCGACCCCAGTCGAAATCGCAGAAGGCAAGAAGACGAAGAGAAGAGCTGGAGTTCATTAGCAAACCCATACCTGGATCTGAAAGAAGGTAGCGCAGACAGTGAAAGGCGACATCCAAATGAGGACTCCAGGGAGATTGCATAAACTGGCTCAAATGCTGGACGACGAAGGATATATCAGGTCGCGTGTGGGTGAGGAAGTTCAATTTCCCCAATAGACGACGATAAAGGGTTGGATCTGGAAGCAATTCGCCAGTATCAAGATTGAGTCTTTGAGTGGGATCAAGTGGTGATGAAGCTGGCCTAAGGTCAAAGGCTCCAAACTCATGCAGTATGTCTAAAGTAAATCTCTTTTGAGTTAATATCAATCCATGTGCTTCCCGAATGATTTCCATGCCCAAAAAATAATTGGCTTGTCCGAGATCCTTGATCTTGAATTCGGAATCAAGGAACTCCTTTAATAAATTTTGTTCCTTTAAGTCATCCCCAGTTAGTAGAATATCATCCACATAGACCGCAATAATGGTAACCTTCCCTGCTGATTTCTTAAAGAATAAGGAGTAATCGTTGAGTGAATGAGAGTAACCTTTATAGTTTAAAGCGGCGGTTAGCCTGGCATACAATTGCCTTGAGGCTTGCCGCAGACCATAAAGTGACTTCTTCAAGAGACAAACATGATGGGGTGAAGGGGACTGCATCCCTGCTGGGAATTTCATGAAAAATTCTTCTTGCAAATCCCCATGCAGGAAGGCATTATTTATATCCAATTGAAACACTTCCCATTTCTTCTTCACAACAATGCTAAGAAGACACCTGATAGTTGTCATTTTGACAACTGGGGAAAAAGTCTCACTGAAGTCTATCCATTCCCTTTGAATATCACCCCTAACAACCAATCTTGCTTTGTATCGTTCCAAAGAACCATCAGACCTATATTTAAATCTATATACCCACTTGCATGGTAGGGCCTTGTTCCCAGGAGGTAAGAGCAGTACTTCACATGTCTTATTAGCTTCCAAGGCTTCAAGTTCTTTGGCCATGGCCTCTTGCTAGCCTGGGTGAAGGCATGCTTGTGAATAAGATGTAGGTTCTGAAACATGGGAGGTGGTATTGGGAAGAGATTGATTCGCTGGAGATAAGGCAAAGAAGGATAGGATAACAGGTTGTATAGGAGTAGTAAAGCAAGAATCAGTAAGATCTGTGAGGAAGACTGAGTTACAAATAAAATATGTTAGATATGCTGGAGTTCTGGTTAACCTTCTGAGTTCAGGTTCTGAAAGTAAAACAGGGGACTTGGTGATGGGATAAGGATTGAAGAAAGGTGAGTGTAGGGTAGGAGAATCACTAGGTTTAGTCATAGGAGAAAGAGTGAGAGCAGGAGAGTTTAAAATAGGAGAGGAAGAATTAGGTGAGTTTGGTTGAAGGATAGGTGTAGTAGTGGTTGGATGGTTGGACTGTGGGCAATCATGGGTTTGTGATGGTGAATAAGGGAATATAGGTTGAGTCCCTTTGGTAGAAGAGAAAGGAAAAACGGTTTCATGGAACTTCACATCTCTAGAAATGAAAATCTTCATAGTCTGTAAATTCAGGAGTTTGTATCCCTTAGTTGCCATAGGGTATCCTATAAACACGCAAGCCACAGACCTTGGATCAAGCTTTGTTCTATGTGGGGATAGTGTACATGCATAAGCTAGGCACCCAAAACTTCTGAGTGTGTGATAAGAAGGTGGTACTCCAAATAAGATTTAATAAGGAGATTTCAACTTGAGAACCTTAAAAGGAAAACGATTGATGAGGTAGGTAGCAGTTAGAAGACACTCTCCCCAAAACGAAACAGGAAGCTTAGACTGAAATAAAAGAGCTCTGCATGTTTCTAAAAGATGCTTGTCTCTCTACTATGCCATTTTGTTGCGGGGTATAAACACAAGTAATTTGATGTATGATACCTTGAGAAGAAAGAAAATCTGAAGTATCTAGGCTACTTCTATGCATTGTCTGATTTTATGATCTTAACTTTCCTTTCAAATTGTCTTTCCACTAAAGCAAGAAATTGTTTCAAAACGCTAAAGGCATTGGATTTAGTACTGAGAAGGTAAGTCCAAGTTGATCTACTAAAGTCATCAACAATGGTAAGGAAGTATTTGAAACCGTCATGAGTGGGATCTTTGTAGGGTCCCAAGTGTCTATGTGAATTAGATAAAAAATCCCCTTTGAAGAGATGGTACTGGATTGGAAAGGTAACTTAACCTGCCTTGCCTTAGCACAAATTTCACAATGCTTAAATGAATCAGAAGAAGAAGAACAAGAAATGGAGGAATTTTTCTTTATATTAGAATAAGGCAAATGCCCTAACCTCATGTGCCATATCATCGGAAAAAACAGAACTACATGAAACTGAAACTAAGGATTGAATACTGATCCTATTACAGTGAGAAGAAACTTTACAATGGTCCTTCTTTGAATTGAAAATTTTGAAAGTAGACTTGACAGTGTGGAGTAGATAAATCCCTCGTTTCTCTTGACCAAGAACCACTGGCCTCTTCATTGAAGGGGCCTGCAAAATTGCACCAAAAGAGTGGAAACTGAGTAGGCAATTAACATGCTTACAAAGCTTGTGAACTGATAATAAATTATACTTAAAAGCTGGAACAGAAAGGACATTAATTAGAATGGGATCAGGGAGTATTTGAACACTCCCAGCTTGAGTGACCCTAACTCTTTGTGAATTAGGTAGATTGACAAAGACTGGCTTGATTAAGGCTCTAACATTGAACAAAAGGTTAAAATCACAAGTCATATGCTTAGAAGCTCCTGAGTCTAAGATCCAAATAACAGACTTAGAGATTTTGGAAAGTGAATGTTTGGGTATACCAGGACAGTTTGCAGTCACATTGACCTCTGAATTAATCTCTCCTTGTGGTGTAAATTTGGTCTGTTGAAGAAGTTGAACTAAATTGTTGTATTGCTCCTGTGTGAACCATTTTTCCAGACTGCAAACTGATTGATCTAAGTTGACCTCTTGTGTGACTGCTGCATATCCTTGTGCACCACCTTGAAACTTCTTGTTCTTAGTGAATTTGAGGTCTGCAGGAAAACCAATGATCCTGTAGCACTTCTCAACTGAGTGCCCGAGTTTCTTACAGTAGGAGCAGACTAGATTGTTTCTCTTTCCCTCATAGCTTCCCTTCTTATCTTTTTGA
This sequence comes from Nicotiana benthamiana, assembly GCA_034376525.1. Classification (NCBI taxonomy): domain Eukaryota; kingdom Viridiplantae; phylum Streptophyta; class Magnoliopsida; order Solanales; family Solanaceae; genus Nicotiana; species Nicotiana benthamiana. Next base: position 68,513,219 of record CM067336.1, read on the forward strand.
GCATACTTCTGACCTCCATACCGTTGCTTTGCAGCTAGAAAAGTAGTTACAAGAGAGTGTTGAGTTACATGAACTTCCCTCTGCTTCTTTTCTTGGATTAGCAGTGAATATGCATGGTTAATTCTTGGAAGAGGTGATGCCATAAGGATGTTGCGCTTCACACCTGAGTAGGCTTCATTCAGTCCCATCAAGAACTGAATAAGCCTTCCATTTTGCTGAGACTTTAGAGATCTACTCTTGCCTCCACAAGAGCATTCACAATTACAAAGAACACAGGTATCAATGCTGTCCAACTCATTTGAGATTTTCTTGAACTTAGTATAGTTTCTTGCTACATCTGAAGTTCCTTGAACTAAATCATTGAGCTCCTTTTGCAGCTGGTAAAGCAAAGCTCCATTGCTTTGTCCAAACCTTTCTTCCAGCTCTTCCCAGATCTCTTTAGCAGTTTTGGAATAAAGGACGCTCTCAACAATTTCCTTTGAAAAAGAATTGAGCAACCATGATATTACCATATCATTGCAACGATTCCATGCCTTGAAAGAGGGTGAAACATAAGTTGGTTCACTGATTGTGCCATCTATGAATCCCAGCTTATTTTTGGCTGACAGGGCTATGAGGACTGCCCTACGCCAACCTCCATAACTCTTTCCATCAAAAAATGGAGTTGACAAGGATCATCCCATGTGAATTAGAGGGGTGAAGGTAAAATGGATGAGAACTATAATTTGTGAGTGTGGGTTGAAGAGATTGAGTAGAGGATGGAGAAGCAACCTCCAAAACTGTTTCTGATTCATCAGTGACAACCATTGAAGGGACCTTGAGAAACTTGAAGAAGAAGTAATAGGATCTAGACCTCAAAGCTTTGATACCATAACAGAGAATGAGAACCTAAAATGAGAGACGTTTTGGAAAATTTTCTGTGTGTGTTTGTGTAATCTCTGTACAAACATTTATACAAACAAAAGGAATAAAATTCTGTTAGCCTAAGTACAAGTGGCCTACTACTATTCCTCTTTAAGGCTGTATCCAATTCCGGTTCTGGGTCTATTTGGGTCTGCGATTCCGGTTCTGGCGGTTCCGATTCTGCGGTTCTGGCTGTTCCGGAGCCGGAACCGCTACCATACGGTTCCGGAACCGCCCGGTTCCGGTTCTGGCGGTTCCGGAACCGCGGTTCTGGCGGTTCCCGGCGGTTCCGAGTTATTTTTTTTTAAATCAATATCTTGTATAGTAGTGATTAGTATATTGTAGAATATATTTTTATATGGTGTACTATGTTATTAATTATAGTATATATTGTGTTTGGTAATTAGTATATATTATGTATAAGTGGTGTATATATTGTTGTTAAGTAATACACTATTGTATATAAATAGTGTATATTGTGTATTAGTTAGTAATTAGTATAAATTTTATATAAGTAGTACATATTGATAAAAGAATGTTGTCATTAGTATTATGTGTTGTATGTTATATATTATATGTTATATAACTATTCAAGGATTGATATAGAAGTAAAGACAAAAAAATATTGAGACAAAGATATTCAAGGATATGATAAAAAGCATATTTATTGACCAAAATGGCATATCTTTCTTAGTCTTCCTTCCCCCAATGGAATGAGCACAACATGGTACTAATACCACCATTAAAAGGAAAAAAAACTAAAAGAAGACATCCCAATGTACAAGTTACATCATAATTTATGCATTATTTGTAACAAATCTCATAAAACCTTCAAGGTTTGGAGGTGGTTGTGTTGGCGGTGGTGGAAATGAAGCTTGTTCATCACCACTTACGGGTGAAGATGTTTCCTGAGCAAGTTCTGCTAGCATTTCTTCATAGCACTCATCTATTTCTGGTTGAGATTCAGCTAGCCCAAAGTTCCTTCTTTCAGAGCGGATCCAATCTCGGAATAGCACTGATTTTTCCAAGCTGTCCCGCATCGACGCTCTATGATCACCTATTTGTAGTCTTGCTTGACTAAAAATGCTCTCCGATGCAACAGTTGACGTTTGAATCGACAGAACATCCCGAGCCATCCTTGCAAGAACGGGAAAATGCTTTTCCCTTGTCTTCCACCAATCCAAAAGGTCGAAAGAGCCGTCTGGATTCTCATTCTCTAATCCCTGCGACAAATAAACTTGAAGCTCATTTAGATGGGAAATATCATCTACATTTTCCCCTTGAGTACCCCTGAACTCAGTCCACAATTTAAGAGCTGTTAAGCCAGCATCTCTTTTAGACGCCTGTGATGTGGACGAAGTTGGGGTTGGAATATTTGGCCTAGCATGCTCTAACGCTTGTTTATAAGCATTATAAACAGTTTGAGCATTCACTTTAATTGATGCTTGCGCATCAGATAGTGTAGCCATTTCTTCTTCATCAAGATCTAAAGCTTGATAAATACTAGAATACCAAAAGTGAGGTCCTCCTAATTTCATAGTAGGATTTAGCATACCAGACACACCATATATAGGAGGGATTGGAAAAAAATATTTTTTAGACTTCTTTTTCATTTCTGTTATTGCATATTCATAAATTTCCCCTCCCTCGTTAAAATCAACAAATAAATTAGCAAGTGCGGCAATATATACTAAACAGTTAGAAATAGTTGGATAGTATTGGCCAGATAAAGCATTTGTAGCCACATGAAAATGTTCTAAAAAATCTAACAGAATTTTAACGTTAGTCCAATCTTGATTAGTTAACATGTTATTATCTTCCTCTCCACAATCCCGAGAATTATAAGTAGCGTTAATTGGGTTTCTATATTCGTACGCCACTACTAAACTTTCGTACATGTAGTTCCACCTAGTCGGGCAAGGTTTAGGTACCTTTCTTTCTCTAAGGCCATATTCGTCACATTTTTTAAAATATTCTCTAAGTCTACTTCTACGGTTTGAATAAAAAAGCCAATTAAGAGCAAATTTAACCTTTTCAATTTCTATGTTTAAAATTTTCATACCATCACCAACAATTAAATGATAAATATGACATATACATCTAACATGGAAAATATTTGTAAAAGCAGGATTAAGTGTTCTAGTTAAAATACCTATTGTACTAGTGTTGCTACTAGCGTTATCCATGGAAATTGACATTATTTTATCACTAAAACAAAAATATCTACATACATCTGAAACAACGCTAGCAATAAACTTACCCGTGTGCCGTGAATTAATTATTCTATATGCAATAATGCGTTTTTGCATTGTCCAGTCTTCGTTTATCCAATGACTGGTTACGGTTAGATAATCACAATCATTTCCACTTCTACCAATATCAGTTGTAATAGACATACGATTACTTATATGGGTAAATAAATAACGCAAGTATTGTTCATATTCATGCTTGTATTTATAAATGTCGGCCTTAACTGTGGCGCGAGGCCAACCTTTATACGTAGGATTAAATACTCTTCTAATATAATGAATCCAAGCAGGATTAGAAGCAAAAGAATAAGGCAAACACATAACAGTAATCATTTTAGCTAGTTCTTCACGATCCTTATTTGGATCGTAATACAATATACCTCCGGTGACTGTGTTTATTCCTGGTTGAACTAGATTAGAACCAGTACTTGGGTTAACTGTTGTTTCAGGACTTGTCCTCCCCTCTTGTTGCGCTTTCAATTGGATATATCTGGCCTTATCGCTAGGGTGTAATTTTATATGTTTAACTAAACTACCTGTGCCGCTACGATCTCCAGTATACATATGCACAAGTAATTTCCCACAAGATTTACACTTAGCCTTATTTTGTTCTCTTAGTTGAATAAACAATTGCCAAACTAATGAAGTTTCTGAACGTTTAGGAGGTTGTCTACTAAAAGTGGGAGTTTGTACGGGTGGGTGTTCCGGTTCATTAGTAGTAGGACTACTAGGTGTATCATCTAAATCTACCGGAGCTTGGGTTTCGTCGTCATCATCATCCTCATTTCCCTCTAATATTGGTGCATTAGGATAAAGCATATTCATAATATCATCATCTATTCTATCACCGACTGCTACATCATGTAGAAAATCAACATCGCTAAATTGAAAACACGGGTGATTACTATCAAGTATTCCGAAGTTTTCATTAGTATTTCTAGGTTGGCTACTAGTTTCAACTTGTTTATCTTTTCTAGGTCGGGGAGCCGGGGGAGGGGTAGTATTTTGGCGACTACTTTCACCGGTTTTATTTTTTCCTTTTACGAATATTTTTTTCAATGAAAATGCCATATTAATTATAATTAAGCAAAATAACAACACCCAAAAATATTCTAATCACGTAAGAGTTGAAACGAGTTTACCGGATTGACGAACAACTTCTTGAAAATTGAAAATCGTTGAAATCGAACACTTGAAAACTTCAATTCAACAACTTCACAATGTTTCACGAAATTGCAACAATAAATTAAGCACTTGCACTAGAAAGATTGAAAGAGAGCTTGAGAGATATTGATGAATTGGTGAATTAAAATGAAAGAATGAGGGGGTATTTATAGTTGAGAAATGAGAAATTGTGTAATTATATAAAGTTTGGGGGGTTAAATGGCTATTTTTAAAAATTTCAAACGGCTAATTTTGAAAAAGAGCCGTTTGGAATTTTTTTTTTAATTTTTTTTTTAAATTCGGACCGTTGCGGTACAGGTTGGAACCGGATGGAACTGCCTGAACTGGTCCAGTTCCATACGGTTCCGCAACGGTCCGAATTTTAAATTTTTTTTTTTTTTTTTAAAATTCCAAATGTTGCGGAACCGTTTGGAACCGGATGGAACCGCCTGAACCGGTCCGGTTCCGGTTCTGGCGGTTCCGGTTCCGCGGTTCTAACGGGTGGAACCGCTCCATCACGGTTCCGGGGAACCGCCAGACCCGGAACCGCGGAACTGGAACCGCCGGAACCGCCAGAACCGCGGTTCCGGTCCGGTTCCGAACCGGGCCACTTCCAGCCTTATTCCTCTATGTATAACTAAAAAAAAAAAATTTCTGCAGAATGCAAAGAATTTAGTATTTAATTATTTTCTCTATCACACTTCACACGTAGGAAGAACATTCTAGACTCGCAAACCTCACTTGCCAGGTGTTACATTTGTGCTTGATTTGGATGCTTCAGATTTGATCTTCTTTAAATTAAATCACGGACAAGATTCATTCTATCATTTAATAATAAAATGATCTGAAACCTCTTTGGAGACATCAAACTTTGACTTTGTATCTTCTTGTTGGTCATTGTCTTCTTCATTTAGAAAGATTCTTCTGTAAATTGTCCAGTTCCAACAAATCCTACATTAATGGATTTGAGGAGTGTAATCTATACACAAATCTTAGTGAAGATAGATAAGTTGTTCCTAACGAACCTTGGCTCAAGAAAAGTATAAGCACAATATTAATAAAAAAATATCAATCTAGCAATTGATACAACAACAAGAACAACAAACCCAGATAAATAATAAGAGTGGGGTCCGGGGAAAACAATGCGTAGGCAGACCTTATCGCTGTATTACCAGAATAAAAAAACTATTTTCGATAAACTTTCGGTTAATCTAGCAATTGGTACAAATTATAATACAAATGCACATTTAATAATGGTATAATAAACTGTTCAACAAATTGGAAAAAAGATTCTCAATGAGCTAAACAAAGGCAGCTCATTTCTTAGCAGGTAAACTAACTACTTAGGCCAAACACTAACTTTTTCTTTCTCAAACTTCAAATACACAGCCGCTAAAGCCGCCACAAAATAAATCTGAATAAAAACAATTGACGGCGTGTGATAATTAATCACGCTCTTACCTGTCGCAAGTTCCACTAATAGCAAAGCGGTTAACCCGAGACCCGCGATCCGGCCATTGACCCGCTCCGAATACGGGCTGAACCCGAATTCAACATTCAGTCCATCAGATACCGGTTCCTTTAATGGAATTGGCGGGAGGAACATGTTCGCCCCGGATCCGGATCCGGCTGTTGCTGTTTTTCCCTTACGTGTCTTTCGGAGTTCCGCTTTTTTACCCGTTCCGCTTCGGTACCTGAGCCGGACTTGGGACAGCTTGCTCTCGAAGCTGTCCGGGTCCGAGGATGTTTCGGTGACGGTTTCTTCTTCTGTGTCGGACGGTGAGGATTCGTCGGTGGTGGCGCGTGTGATGAAGGAGAAGTAGGATGGCGCGTGGAGTTTGAGGGGAGATTGTGAGAAGATTGGGTTTGGTTTTGTGAGTTGCAGAGTGGAAGGTGTTAAGGTCGCCATTTTCCCAATGTTTCAGTTCTCTGGTTATGATAGGTAAGAAGCTTTCTTTTCCTTTCTATAATTTTAAAAGAACATATTAATATAGTCAAATCTCATTCTATTCCGATATTTTTTTGACGTTATAATAAAATATTACTATTATATTAAAAAGTATTATTATAATATAATATAAATAATTGATTTTATGAAAAAATTAACTTTATAGTGAATAATTATTATACAGAGATGTTATTATAGAGAACTTTGCTTGCACTTCATCCGCTTCAATTATGTCAAACTTATTTGACGTGATATGTGTTTAGAAGTAAAAATTAAAATTTATAGTCTTAAAATATCATTATATTTGTGAGATAATAAATTTTTATTAAAAATTAAAATAAAATGTTAAAATTAAATTATTTTTAAATTTAAAAAAAATCATGCGGGCTAAAAAGGAAATAAAGTCGCGCAAGTGAAATAATAGAGTATTTTTAATTTACTTTGTGAATTTTGTGGTCCTTTTATAGTTTTATATTTTTAGAATGAATATGATAGAATTTAATTAACAGAATTGAGTGTGCGACATATAGTTTGAGGATGAGATCGACATATTGAAATCCAAGGCCAAAAATATTTCTTCCTTAGAAGGATAAAAGGACGAAGTTGTCTCAACATCAACCACAGAAGTCCTATTGTCCATTCACATGCACCCATTTTATTTGTTATTTCGCCCATATGATATAGTACTTCTTTTTAGTCTATCCCATCATAATGATATATTTTTTAATTTTTAATTTATTTTTAATAACATGCTTTGTTGGGACTCACCTGCTTTAAAATGTTTATTCTTTCATAATAAGAGGGATAATAAAAAAATATATGCAACTCTTATAAAACTTGTTTATTAAGATAATTATATTATACTTTGTATATATTTGATTTACATGTCAAATTAATTCCTTCAATTTCTTAAATTTCATGCTCAGATTAACCTTCATATAATATGGGACGAAGGAAAAACATATTGTATAGGCTCAAGAGGAATACTACAGAAGATAAATTATCGGCGGATTTTAGCGATGAATCGTTTTCCATTGCTATTAAGCGATGGACAAGGAGGGCGGAAGGCCCCTTCGTCGGAAAATTATACTGTACATAAAAGGCAAAATTTATTTTTTCTGTACCTTTGTATATTATATTTTGAATTCCCTTGACAAAGTTCAAAAGCATATCCCATCGGTTCGCCCAGTGGTCAAGGGGATATAAAATGCATGGCGCCTTATTTGGTCGCTCCCATTTAACCTATACCCGCTTTTTAATAAAGTTTTAATATGTACCCACTGTTTAAACAACTTCAGGCATCTTTCTCCCCCTCCTTCTCCTCCTACGTTTTCTGAATGCTGAAGATTGAGATATTATTATACGTTCTAGCATGATGATTCATATATATCTGCTTGTCCATTATGTTCAGTTTGGTCTTATTCACAATAATTTAACCTCTTAGATATTTTAGCTTTACAAGCACATTGGTTTTTTGGTTCTAATTTATCTGTATTAACTTGTTTTTATATCAAAAATATTTTTCATTCTTTAATCTTTAAAATGAACATCGTCAATCGCTGCTAATCATGATCTATGAAATTCATTGTTGTTTTAGAACTTCAGCTCTAAGAATACTGAAGTTCAACAAATATACAAAAACTTCAGCTCCTAAAATGCTGAAGTTCAGCAAATACAAAACAAACTTCAGCCCTGAAGTTCATCACAAACAGAGCAAAGCTTCAGCTCAAACATACTGAAGTTTAGCAAATACAGAACAAAACTTCAGCTAAACATGCTGAAGTTCAGGAAATACAGAATAAAGCTTCAACTACTAGAATGAATGCCGAAAGTTACACGAAAAGTGAGTATGTTTGTAATTTTTTTTATAAAGTGGATATAAGTTAAAACGTGACCCAAAAAATAGGTGTAGATATAAATACCCGTCAAAGGGTCCAAAACCTTGAGGTCATAATTTTCGTTGGCAGCAATCTTAGCTAATTTTCTTAACTTTTATTTTGAACCCTCTTAGCTTAAATCCTTCTCTCGTTACTGGGGACGGATTAGCTATAATATTATATTTCCATCGCAAAACAAGAAAATAAAAGGATAAATATATACTAGTACATTGAAACTAAAATTAGTCGTTAAATGTGGGTCATTGTACGAAAACGAGTTGTTTTATGGTGCACATTTCTCACCCACTTTCTCTATTTATTTTTAAAAATATATTGGAAGTGAATAGGATATCTAAATTGATTTTTTTCAATAGCTAACCAATTCTGTTCAATCTTATTCAAAAGTTCTAATTCTACACCTTGTCTTTGATAATTGGAACAACTTTCACTTTCCAATTGCTGTTTAATGTTTCACTCTATACCTTTGCTTGCTGTATGTTTATTTATTTATAGTTTAAGAATGAATCTGCCAAAATTTACAACAACAACAACTACCCAGTAAAACCCCATCAGGTGGGGTCTGGGGAGGGTAATATGTAGACGAGCCTTACCCCTACCCGAAAGGGCAGAGAGGATAAAAGGAAAAACAACAATAAAACAAAAACAAAGACAAAAACAATAGAGCATTAGTAACTCCAGCATAAATAGCGTAAATAATTATCTAAACATAAGAAACATAAATAAAATCGCATGCAATAATATCATACAGTAACTACCATAACTAACAGCCAAAATTTAATAAACTAAAAATGTGTGTAGACAACAAATTAAAAGTGTTATGAAGTCATTGTTTAAACTTTTATATTGATATTTTAATAGCTAATTCGGAGACGGATTTAGAACTTTGACTTTATGGATTCTAAATTCTAGAAAAAACAGTTCATTGAGTTCTGAATAAATTATTTATAAGCTCTATATGAATTTTTAAACACTAGTACAAAGTTTTGATTTACTGAATTCGCCCGAACTAAACTCTATAAAACTGTTTGATAGGAGGGATAACGGATAATTAATCCCGATAATAAATTTAAGATGAGTTTATCTTACGTTTTGTGGGAATAAAATTGCGATATAATTAATCAGGATTGTAATGTTATTCTTATCCTTTTGGAAGGATAGAATAACTACTCGCGAAATAATTAATCCTAAAATAATTTGTTACCTAACCAAACGACACCTAACTCCGACATAGCTGTTTGATACTGAAATGAATTTATCATAGAAAACTTTTACTTTCCAATAGCTGATTTATGTTTCTTTATATGCGACCTTTGAGTCCTGTATGTTTATTTATAGTCTAAATCTGGATTAAATATTGATGTTATATTTAATCCACATGTCTAACTTCATTCATGACCAATTATTTACAATCATCTTAAATATAACCCATAATGAAATTCTAATTTGACCATCCATTACCTAACTAGACCCAACAATCAAAAAAATATCACTGTATTGGAGATTTGACCCTTCTGATACGTTTATTGTTGGTATTACTGTATCTAACATCCGAAAATCAGAGAAGCAAATAAACGTTAGTTCAATAAATAAATCGTAAAATAATTTCGAGCCTACTGAATTTATAACGTGTTCTTAAGAAATTTAATTCTCTCTCTGTTGCCCAAGATTATGGATTAATTCCTCTTAGGATAGAACAGAATAACTATTGTGTGATAGCGGTACTGCAAATCACAGAACTTCAGCGAACTCAACAAACATAGCAAATCACACTTGACACTTATTTAAAAAATAATGCAACAATATAAAAAAGGGGGAGAAGTTTCCGATTTTCCATATCTGAAAAATGAGGCAAAACCTCTAAATTTATAGACAAAGGAAGAGTGAGATGGAGATGTGCAATCTAAAAGGTGCTTCTTCCATTTCCCATTCATACCTTTTAAAGAAAAAACGAAACAATCCCCTAGATGAATGGGGAATGGACATATATGGAAAAACATGCATGAAAATATTATGTGATTCGCAAGTAAAGATTAATCGCGCCTGGATAAGTAGATTTCCCTTTGAACTTTCCGTAGTAAATTTATCTCGGATATACTCGGTCAATCGGTAGATTTGATATCTTTGAACCTTCGAGCTTTAATATATACCTACACAATCATAAGTCACACTTTCAATCCTTACTCGTCTTTGGGTCTCACGGTTGTGTTTGTTTCAGCCATGAACACGGCCTGATTTCATGAGTGCTTAGAGAATGGGATTTTAAAGCGACTTACACTTCACACTCACATAGGTGATTTCTAAACATGTAATCCTATAGACAATCTATTTGGTCATATCCTGCCAGACTTAGCAAATCACTAAAAAGCTTTAAGCTTTATTGACTCATCAAAAAGCATGAATCCTTTACCTTGTGTCACGACCCCGACCACGGTCGTGATGTCGCCCAACACATTGCTACGCAAGCCCGACCAACTATCAATCACAACCCCTTCTTATTTAGCTCATTACGGGATAACAGATTAGAATACCAATTTAGTATAAATGGAAGTCTGAAACAGTAGATTAAATGTTCGGAAGTCATAATAATGTCACTACATAGCCCACTGATACGGTGTTACAAGTCAAGAGCCTCTATTACAAGTTTTAAATAGCTTAATACAGAGATAGTCGAAGAAATGCTGAAAAGTAACAAGATAGAAGGAGAAATCGGGCCCACGGACGCGATGCAGCTACCTCAATGACTCCGGTGAATGCTGAACAACAGGAAAGCTCTCCCTATGCCTCGGGGACACCTGAATCTGCACACAAGATGCAGGGAGTAATATGAGTACTCTGACCCAGTGAGTAATAATCATAAATAATGACTGACAGAATGAAAACACGTAAAACCACTAAGCAGTTCTGTATCAAAGCAGTAAAATAGTGAAGAAGTCAAGTGAAATTTCTTTATTTCAGGTAAAACAGGTAGTTTATCAGATAATTAACAAGTATAAATCCGCACCTCGAGTATCCATTAATTGGTACTCATCCTCAGTACTTATTCCATATCTCTCTCACAATAACCGAAATCAAAATAACACTCTACGACATGTAGCCCGATTCGCACATCGCTGTGGCGCACAACCGATCCATATAAATAATCGACTGCGCTTACTGGGGGTGTACAGACTCTGAAGGAACTCCTAGAACCCTAGAGCTATATTACTGCGGCGTGCAGCCCGATCCACATAAATATATATGTTGCGGTGTGCAGCTCGATCCATAACATATATAACATCCTCACTGTTGGGTTCTTAACCCCTCTCAGTCATTATACTCACAGCCTCTCGGGCACAATAATAGAAGGTAGGAATCTCAGCCCATATATTCCTTTCATTTTAGAATTAAAATGATAAAACTGGATCAAATCATTTAAAACAAGACATGATTGAGGATATGATTCTTAACAAATAGAGTGAGGAAAATCAGTCAAAATGGGCCTAAGGGTTCTACAGGTTGGCACAAGGTCTCAAATATGAAAACTAGCCCAAATCATAATGATAATAAATAAGTCTCAATCAAAAACGCAGAAAAAATTATCAATCGGGACGGACTAGGTCACAATCCCCAGTAGTAATGGACCCCACGCTCATCATATAGTATGTGTTTCAACTCAATATAGCACTACGTTGTGTAAATTCGAGGTTTTAAACCCTCAGGACATCATTTACAATCATTACTCCCCTCGAACCGGCTAATGCTCTAGCTCGCGACACCCTTGACTCTCAAATCGGCCTCCTCGCACGTCGAATCTGACCAAAACCAGAATGAATACGTCACAATATGCTAAGGGAACAAAGCCCAATAAAAAAAATCGAAAAATATAAAAAATCTCGAAATTAGCAAAACCCGATCCTGGATACACTTCTTGAAACTCTGAAATTTTTACATCAATGGGTTCCTTATCTCACAAAGAGTCCATACATATTAAAAGTTCTCAAATCCGACCTCAAATGGCCCCTCAAATCTCAATTTAAAATCTCAAAATCCGAACCCCTAGTTCTTCCCTTTTTAGCTAAATTTCCATGAATATCTAGATTAATTTTACAATATAATCGAATATTTGGTTTATAGAACTTACCTCCAATCACTTCTCCTTGAATCCCTCTTCAATTTCCCTCACAGAGCTCTCAAAATACTCATTTATGGAGGAAATATGGCTCAAAGTCACGGATGAAATGTTTAAAAACTTCACTGATAAGTTCTGGAATCCCTTCTTCGTGAATGCGGTCCAACCCACGTGTTTGCGATGCACATTTTTTCTTGACCTAAAAATAACCTTTCGCGAACACGGCACCACACCTGCGAATGCGATGCTTCCACTTGTGCAACTACGCGAACGCGTCCCACTCCATGCGAATGCGAAGAACAACCTTGTCTGGACTCCAAAGTGTTCTATGCCAACACAAACTACCACTTGCAAATGCGAAGCACCTGCAGCTCACACTCCGTGAATGCAAAGCACCAAACGCGAACGCAAAGACAAATTTCAGGCCCTACCCGAATCTCTCTACTCGATCGCGAAGGGCCTTACGTGATTGCGAAGGCCAAACATAGCCTACAATTGATGCTGCATTTTCTGCAATTCCTTAAGTCTCAAAAGTTTCCGTTAGCCATCTGAAATCAACCCGAGGCCCCCGGGAAATCAATCAAAAGCACCAATGCATCCTAAAACCTCATTCAAACTTGTTCCAATCTCAAAACAACTCAAACAACACCAAAACCATCAATTCACATCGAATTCAAGCCTAAATTTTCCAAAAACTTCCAAAACACGTTTTTGATAAAAATCCCAACCAAACCACATCCAAATGACCTAAAATTTTGCATACACAATCCAAATCACATAATGAAGCTATAGCAACTCTCGGAATTCTATTCCGACCCTCAGATAAAAATCTCACCTACCAATCGGAATTCGCCAAAATACTAATTTCGCCAATTCAAGCCTAATTGTACACCGAACCTCCAAAACCACTTCTGATCACATTCCTTAGTCACAAATCACCTCCTGAAGCTAGCCGAACCATCGGAACTCACATCCGAGCCCTCTAATTCATAAGTCAACATCTGATTGACTTTTCCAACTTAAGCCTTCTTAAAAGACACTAAGTGACTCATTTCTTATCAAAACAACTCAAAACACAAACCAATCTACTTGACCACATAAAATAGTGATAATAAAGCATAAAGAGCATCAATGGGGTAAATGGAGTGGTAGCTCATGAGATGACTAGCCGGTTCATCACATCCTACCAATTTATCAAACATTCGTCCTCGAACGAGCCAAGAAACATAACTAAAGCCTCAAACAGGCGAGGGTATCTGCTCCACATCTCCCACTCGGTATCCCAGGTAGCTTCCTCCACGGGCCAACCTCTCCACTGCACTTGCACTGAAGCTATATCCTTTGATATCAATTTTCGAACCTGACAACCCAAAATAGCCACTTGCTCCACATAATAGGTCAAATCACCATCTAACTGAACCGTGCTAAAGTCCAAAACGTGAGACGGATCCCCAACATACTTCCGGAGCATAGAAATATGAAATACCGGATGCACACTCGACAACCTGGGTGTAAAAGCAAGCATATAATCCTCCTCCCCAATCCTCCTAAGTACCTCAAAAGTCCCAATGAACCATGGTTCAACTTCCCTTTCTTTCCAAATCTCATAACACCCTTCATGGGTGAAACTTTCAGCAAGACCTTCTCACCAACCATGTAGGATACATCTCAAACCTTCTGGTCTGCATAACTCTTCTGATGCGATTGCACTGTTAGATGTCTCTCCTGAATCACCTTCACCTTTTCTAAGGCATCCTGAACCAAATCTGTCCCCAATAGCATAGCCTCACTGGGATTGAACAAACCAACTGGAGATCTACACCGTCTTCCATAAAAAGCCTCATACGGAGCCATCTAAATACTCGACTAGTAGCTATTGTTGTAGGCAAACTCTGCAAGCGGAAAAAACTCATCCCATGAACCACCAAAATTAATAACACAAGCACACAACATGTCCCCATATATTTGAATAGTATGCTTGGACTGTCCGTCCGTCCGAGGATGAATGTGCTTAACTCCACCTGAGTACCGAACTCTCTCTGCACGGCTCTCCAAAACTGCAATGTAAACTAAGTAGCTCTATTTGAGATGATGGAAACCGAAATACCATGCAACCGAACAATCTTCCGGGTATAAATCCCTGCCAGTCGCTCTAAAGAATAGGTAGTACACATAGGAATGAAGTGCGCGGACTTGGACAGCCGATCCACAATCACCCAAATAACATCAAATTTCTTCAAAGTCCGAGGAATTCCAACTACGAAGTCCATAGTGATCCTCTCCCACTTCCACTCGGGAATAACCATCTGGTGAAGCAAGCCACCCAGTCTCTGATGTTCATATTTCACCTGCTGACAATTGAGACAGCGAGCTACGAATCCCGCAATATCTTTCTTCATTCTTATCCACCAATACTACTGCCTCAAATACTGATACATCTTCGTGACACTCGGATAAATAGAATACCGCGAGCTATGGGCCTCCTCCAGAATCAACTCTCTAAGCCCATCCACATTGGACACACAGATTCGGCCCTGCATCCTCAACACACCATCATCACCGAAGGTCACATATCTGGTATCATCATGATGAACTCCGTCCTTTAGGATAAGCAAATGTAGATCATAATACTGGTGCTCTTTGATGTGATCATACAAGGAAGACCGAGAAACCACACATGCCAACACCCGACCGGGCTCCGAAATATCTAATCTCATAAACCGATTGGCCAAGGCCTGAACATCAACTGCAAGGGCTCTCTACCCTACTGGAATATACGCCAAACTCCCCATACTCACTGCCTTCATCTCAAAGCATCGATCACCATATTGGCCTTTTCCGGATGGTACAGAATAGTAATATCATAATCCTTAAGCAACTATAGCCATCTTCGCTACCTCAAATTAAGATCCTTCGGCTTGAACAAATGCTGAAGACTGCAATGATCAGTGAATGCCTCACAACATATGCCATACAAGTAGTGCCTCCAAATCTTCAACACATGAACTATGATAGCCAACTCAAAATCATGAACATGGTACTTTATCTCATGGGGCTTCAACTGACGAGAAGCATATGCAATAACGCTGCCCTTCTATCAATACACAACCAATCCCAACTCTCGAAGCATCACAATATACGGTATATGAACCTGAAGGTGATGGCAAAACCAACACTTGAGCTATGCTCAAAGCTGTCTTGGGCTTCTGAAAGCTCTCCTCAAACTTGTACGACCATACAAATGGAGCACCCTTCTGATGGATGAAAATCCTTGAACAAACCGGCGATAATAGCCTGCCAACCCAAGAAAGATACTAATATCTATGGCTAAGGACGATCTAGGCCAACTCTGAACCGCCTCTATCTTCTTTGGATCAACTTGAATAGCCTCGCTGGACACTATGTGTCCCAGGAAAGCCACTGAACCGAGCAAAAATGCACACTTGGAGAACTTTGCATAAAGCTTTTTCTCCCTCAATCTCTGCAATACAACTCGCAAATGCTCCGCGTGCTCCTCATAGCTACGTGAGTACACCATAATTTCAGCAATGAATACAATAACAAATGAATATAGATAAGGCCAAAATACACTGTTTACCAAATGCATGAACGTTGCTGGGGCATTGGTCAGCCCGAAAGACATGACAAGAAACTCATAGTGAACATATCTAGTCCTGAAAGCAGTCTTTGGAATATCTGAATCACTGCTATTCAACTAGTGATAGCCCGAACGATGATCAATCTTAGAGAACACCATCACTCCCTAAACCTGGTCAAATAAATCATCAATGTGAGGCAGGGATTACTTGTTCTTAATTTTTACCTTGTTCAATTGCCTGTAATTAATGCACATTCTCATTATGCCATCTTTTTTCTTCACAAACAGAACTGGCGCCCCCACATCGACACACTAGGCTGAATGAACCCCTTATATGGGAGTTCGTAAAGCTGCCCTTTCAATTCTTTCAACTCTGCATGAGCTATACGATATGGAAAAATGGAAATGGGCTGAGTGCCCGACACCGAGTCAATACCAAAATCAATATCCCTGTCCGGTGGCATGCCCGACAGGTCTGCAGGAAATACATCGAGAAAATCCCTTACAACTAGGACAGAATCGATACTAGGAGTTTCAGATCCAACATCTCGCACAAAAGCTAGATATGAAAGAAAGCCCTTCCCAACCATATGCTGGGCTTTCAAGAAAGATATCACTCTACTAGGAACATAATCAGTCACACCACACCACTCGATCCTCGTACACCCAGCATAGCCAGAGTGATTGTCTTTGCATGACAGTCTAGAATAACATGACACAGAGATAACCAATCTATGCCCAAAATAACATCAAAGTCTACCATACTCAATAGCAATAGATCAAATCGGGTCTCCAAACCCTCAATAGTCACAACACATGACCAGAACACACGGTCCACAACAACAGTATCGCCCATCGGGGTAGACACATGAACAGGTAAAGCAATAAACTCCCAGGGCATAAGAATGAGCAAATGTGAGTACACATAAGAATAGGTGGAACCGGGATAAAATAATACAGAGGCATCTCTGTGGCAGACTGAAACAATACCTATAATGATAACATCTGAAGCAATGATATGTATAGTGCCTGGGATAACATGAGAATGAGCCTGGGCATCGCCTGATAGACCCCTCCTCTAGGGAGACCCCTGGCTGCTTGACCCCCACCGCTATCTAGCTGGGCAGGTGATGAAGTAACTGGAGCAGAAGTTGAGGGCTGACCCCTCTGCTGAAACTGACCATCACAAAGTCGAGGACACTGCCTCCTTATATGCCCAAACTCTTCGCACTCATAACAACTGCCCGGTGCTGGAGATGGGGACTGAAGGGAACCCTTGGCACCATATTGCCCAGTAGAAGGATCTTCCTCATAAGAACCCTGGACTGATGGGGCACGAGATGAACTCTGAGCTAAGAGGGTGCTGAGTATGACTGGACCTGCTGTGACCTTGATAACCATGACCTGAAGATGCACCACGATACTCTGGACGGGCTGATTGAACAACCTGAAAGAATGGCATATACCATGCTGGAACTGGCCCCTCAAAGGAGCACCACTGAAACTTCCAGAACCTTGAGGCCTCTTGGCTTCCCTCTCCTCTCTATCCCGACGAAGAACTATCTCAATCTCACGAGTGACATCAACCACCTCCTCAAATGTAGCACCCAATACTCTCTCTAGTCATCAAGTTATGAAGATGGTAGTTAAAGCCATCAATAAATCTTCTGATCCTCTCACGATCGATTGGAACCATCCAAAATGTAGGACGAGCCAACTCAGAATATCTCGCCTCATACTGAGACACAGTCATATCTCCATGCTTTAGCCACTCAAACTGCCTACGTAACTCCTCATGCAGGACTACTACATACTTCTCCAAGAAGAGAGTGGAGAACTCCTGCCAAGTAAGGGGCGTTGCACTAACCGACCTACACCTCTCATACGCCTATCACCAAGTGAAGGCAGCCCAGTAAACTGAAAGGTGGTAAATGCCACACCGCTAGTCTCAATAATCCCTGTTGTACGAAGCATCCAATTGACACTAATGAAAACCCTAGGCATCCTCGCCCTCAGCACCACTGAATGACGGAGGCTGGAGCCTACCAAACCTCTTATGATGACACTGCTCATCACATGGCATAATTGGGACTTTGAACTCCTGAGATGGTGTAACCAGCTGAGCTGGACGTGCCCTTGGTGTCTCAAATCCCTGTACTACCCGCTTAGATGTGCGAGCAGTGGGGGTCTAATTGCCTCCCTCGGCCTGTGAAGTAGCTACTGCTGTGGTAGCTGAAACTGTCTGAGCCAAGGCAGTGAAAGCTGTCAATATCTGTGTTAGGATTTATGCCCGTCACTAGATAGGGGGTGAATAGTGCGGCACGAGAATATTGATAAATATTGCGGAATTAAAAAATGCAGGAATAAAATAAATTCGGTAATAAAAATAGCAAGGAAAGAACACACCGAATTTATCCTGGTTCACCACAACTTGTGGTTTGTCCAGTCCCCGAGAGACTCTCTCGAGATTCCACTAACTCCGTTAATCTTTCGGGTGCCTAACAAACCGTTACACTTGCTCGTAGATGTACACTCTACAAGAATTCAACTTGCTCGAGGATACCGCACCTCAAGACTTCAACCTTGCTCGTGGATACTGCACCACAAGACTTCACACACTAAGACTTAGGGTACTTAGCGAACCCGACAATCAATGAGAATATATGTTCTTCTCAAACACCTTTCTCTTTTACAACAAGAACTCTCTCAAAAGAGTAGATAGAGAGATACAAATTTAGCTCTATGAACAACTCAAAGTTGTCTCTCAAATGGCTCAATAAAAGCTCTAAAATGATGCTCAAATAATGTCAATATGTATATCAATATTGGGAGGTGTTGTGTATTTAAAATCATCTCAAAAGACCTCTTTTTATAGGGGTTAAAGGGTGGAATTCCGTTGCTTAATTGGCAATCAATTATGCTGATTTTATGCAAGGATAATCGATTATTTGATTTGCATAATCGATTATCCTTTTACCGTTGCAAAATCGGAAGAGATTCAGCTCAAGAATAATCGATTATTTGGATGGAATAATCGATTATTTTGTTCCAGTGTTCAAAACTTTGGCAGCGGATGCAAGATAATCGATTATTTAAGAATTATAATCGATTATATAGCATTGATATACACTGTGTATACCACAGTATACTAGAATTGAAAACTTACTTCAAAAACCATTTTGGTTAAAATAAAAACGTTAAAATCATTTTGTTTGAAGTATTTAAAATATGTTTATGATAAATATGATTTGGTAAAATGATTTTATGCATATTTATGATGACCTATGTTGAGCCAAAAGACGAGATAACTTTAAACATTGCTCTTACATTTGTTCTACCTAACGACCTACGCCTTGGGTCTTTGGTCTTGAACTTTTGAACTCGTCTTTGGCTTGTCTATGCAATTCTGTCATCAATATGCTTCTTGGCATTCACTCTTGATTGTTTGTCATATAATATCATTGTTTGACACTTGACTTCATTGTTTGTCATTCATCAAAACCTATACCTGAAAATCATGCTAATACAACCAAAGCGCACATATCATAGATAAAATGATTTTCTACAATCTGTTCCAAGGCCTCCTGTAGACCCGAAATCACGATGGGCACTGCTGGTGCCTGAACTGGTGCTGTTGGAGCCTGATCCAGAGCTGGGGCAACTGGAGCCTGATCCGGAGCTGGGGCAACTGGTGGATCAACAGGTTCTTTCCTCGCTATTTTGCCTCTGCCATACCTACGACCGCGTCCACGGACTCTGGTGGCCTCAGTGGGTGGCACTAGTGGTCATCCACCTTGTCCAGTAGCACGCGTCCTTACAATCTGTGAGAGAATACAATAATAGATGTTTAGTCCTCGAGTCAACAAAGTCGCACGACAAGAATTTCAAGAATATGAAGTTTTCCTAAAGGTTCAACAGCCTCTCGAGGATAATACAAACGTCATCATACCGATCCGCAAAACTCTACTAAATCGGCTCATGACTCGCGAGACCTATGTAAACTAGGCTCTGATTCCAACTTGTCACAACCCCAACCCCGATCGTGATGGCGCCCAACATATTGCTAGGCAAGCCCGACCAACCATCAATCACAACCCCTTCTTATATAGCTCATTACCGGATAATAGGATTAGAATACCGATTTAGTATAAATGGAAGTGTCAAAAAGTAGATTAAATGTTCGAAAGTCATAATAATATCACTACATAGCCCACCGATTTAGTGTCACAAGTCAATAGCCTCTATTACAAGTTTTAAACAGCCTAATACCGAGATAGTCTAAGAAATGCTGAAAAGTAACAAGATAGAATGAGAAATCGGGTATGCGGATGCCTTGCGGCTACCTCGATAACTCTGGTGAATGCTGAATAGCAGGAAAGCTCTCCCAATGCCTTAGGGACACCTGGATCTGCACATAAGGTGTATGGAGTAATGTAAGTACTCCGACCTAGCGAGTAATGAGCATAATAATGATTGACAGAATGAAAATACGTAAAAGCACTAAGCATTTCTATATCAAAGCAGTAAAATAGTGAAGAAGTCAAGTGAAATCTCTTTATATCAGGTAAAGCAGGTAGTTTATGAGATGCTTAAAAAATATAAATCCGCTCCTCGAGCATAGTATCCATTAGTTGGTACTCATCCTCAGTACTCAGTATATATATCTCTCACAATAACCGAAATCAAAATAACCATTGCGGCATGCAGCCCGATCCGTACATCGCTGTGGCACACATCCCAATCCATATAAATAGTCGACTGCGCTCAATGAGGATGTGCAGACTCTGGAGGGGCTCCTACAGCCCAAGTGCTATATTGATACGGCGCGCATCCCGATCCACATAAACATTTACTACGGCATGCAACCCGATCCATAACATACATAACATCCTCAATGTTGGGTTCTCAACCCCTCTCATTCATTATACTCATAGCCTCTCGGGCATAATAATAGAAAGTAGGGATAAGAGCCCACATATTCATTTCATTTAGAATTAAAATCATAAAACTGGCTCAAATCATTTAAAAGAAATAAAGACATGATTGAGGATATGATTCTTAATAATTAGAGTGAGAAAAATCGGTCAAAATTCTCCTATGGGTTCTACAAGTCGGCACAAGGCCAGAAACATGGCAGCTAGCCCACATCATAATGATAATAAATAAGTCTCTGTAAAAAATGCAGAAAAAATCATCAATCCGGATGGACCAAGTCACAATCCCTAGTAGTAATGGACTCCACTCTCATCATATAGTGTGTGTCTCAACTCAATATAGCACCACGTTGTGAAAATCTGGGATTTCAACCCCTGAAGACATAATTTTCAATCGTTACTCACCTCGAACCGGCTAACGCTCTAGCTCGTGATACCCTAGACTCTCATATCGGCTTCCTCGCGCGTCAAATATGACCAAATAAAGAACAAATACGTCACAATATGCTAAGGGAACAAAGCCTAAGTGAAAACAATCGAAAATAACGAAAATCTCGAAATTAGCAAAACCCGAGCCCTGGGCCTACATCTCGAAAATTAAATTTTTTTACATCAACGGGCTCCTTATCTCGCCATGAATCCATACATATCAAAAGTTCTCAAATCCGACCTAAAATGGCCACTCAAATCCCAATTTAAAATCTCAAAATCCAAGCCCTACTTCTTCCCTTTTTAGCTAAGTTTGCATGAATTTTTAGGGTAATTTCACAATATAATCGCATGTTTGATTCATAGAACTTACCTCCAATCACTTCTCCTTGAATCCCACTTCATTTTCCCTTAAAGACCTCTCAAAATACTCAGCTATAGAGGAAATATGGTTCAAAGTCGCGGATGAAATGTTTAAAAACTTCATTGACCAGTTCTTGAATCCCTTCTTCACGAACACAGTCCAACCAACGCGTTCGCGATGCATAATTTTTCTTGGCTAAAAAATAACCTTAAGCTAACGTGGCACCACACTCGCGAACACGATGCTTCCACTTCCGTAACTACGCGAACGCGTCCCGCTCTACATGAACGCGAAGAACAACCTAGCTTGGACTCCAAAGCCTTCTAAGCGAACGTGAACTACCACTTGCAAACACAAAGCACCTGCAGCTCACATTCCGTGAACGCGAAGCACCAAACGCGAATGCTAAGAGAAATCTCAGGCCCTGCCCAAATCCCTCTATGTGATCGCGAGGAGCCTCACGCACCGAGAAGGCCAAGCATAGCTTGCAACTGCTGCTGCATTTTCTGCAACTCCTGAAGCCTCAAAACTTCCCGTTAGCCATCCGTAATCACCCCGAGGCCCCCGGACCTCAACCAAAAGCACCAGCACATCCTAAAACTTCATTCAAAATTGTTCCAATCATCAAAACACCTCAGACAACACCAAAACCATCAATTCACATCGAATTGAAGCCTAAGTTTTCTAAAAACTTCCAAAATACGTTTTTAATCAAAACCGCAACCAAACCACATACAAATGACATGAAATTTTGCACACGCATTCCAAATCACCTAATGAAGCTACAACAACTCTCGAAATTCCATTCCTGCCCTCGGATCAAAATCTCACCTACCAACCGAAATTCACCAAAATACTAACGTCGCCAATTCAAGCCTAATTCTACACCGGAACTCCAAAACCACTTCCGATCACACTCCTAAGTCACAAATCACCTCCGAAGCTAACTGAACCATCGAAACTCACTTCTGAGCCCTCTAACTCATAAGTCAACATTCAGTTGACTTTTCCAGCTTAAGCGTTCTTAAAAGAGACTAAGTATCTCATTTCTTATAAAACCACTCCAAACACAAACCAATCCACTCAACCACATAAAACACAAATAATGAAGCATAAAGTAAATAGGGGTAACAGAGCGGTAACTCATGAGACGACTGGCCGGGTCGTCACACCTTATTTTTGAACATGGTCTTCATCACGAGAATGGGTTGAGTTATTTGACAATGTTGAACTGTCGTTCATAAATTGCTTAATCTCTTAGAACGTAGCTCTTGGGATCTCTAGTATGCTAGGTAGAGTTACCGCAAAAATGACTTGTCCTAGGCCTTAGCCCCATCCTTCGATGATCTTTCATCTGCGTCTAGATAGGCCAGTTGTAAGTGGATCCGAGACGTTATCTATTGAACTTACGTAGTCAATCATGATAACACTTGTCACGACCCGGATTTACCCACCGTAGGGAGTCGTGATGGCGCCTACTGTCCAAGCTAGGCAAGCCAACCTTTATAACAACCACCCAGTATAATTCCAATTAGTGCGGTCTGGGGATGGTAGTATGTACGCAGACCTTACCCCTACCCTGGGGTAGAGAGGCTGTTTCCAAATAGACCCCCGGCATCCTTCCTTCCAAGAACTTCCCACCTTGCTCTTGGGGAGTTTCGAACTCACAACCTCTCGTTTGGAAGTGGAGGTTGCTTACCATCAGACCAACCTTTATAATCATTTTTTACAAACTTAAATCTAAAACAATTCAAATAATAGCATAATTATTTAAAACATGCGAAAGTCTTCTAATAACAATAACAAAAATAATATGCGGAAAGCTAACAACATATCTCTACCTAGTATCTGGTGTCACTGCTCAATGACAACTATAGAGTACTAGAAATAATAGTCTGAAAGAAATACATCATGTGTCTGATTGATACAAATAAACAAACTAGAAAGGATAGATGAGACTTGGGGCCCGCGAACGCTAACTACCTCAGAGCCTCTGGACTGAAGGATCACTCCCGATCTAAAGCTGCGGTCCGTAGACTGGGTCCTGACCTATGCAAAAAAGGCACAGAAGCGTAGTATCAGCACAACCGACCCCATGTGCTGGTAAGTGCCCCGCCTAACCTCGGCGAGGTAGTGGCAAGGCTAAACTGGACCTTTCACAACCAGCCTGTACAGATATATGGAATAACAGAAAAAGAGTAAGAATTCAAGCAAATAAAAGGGAACTGGGACATGCTGGGGAATTAGCAGATAAATTATAACTTCTACAATCAAGAGGTGAAACTGAATGAATAATAATTAAACAAGGAAGCCAATGAATCAACAACTGCACGGCATCACCCTTCGTGCTTTTACTCTCATTCCTTACTAAGGTAGTCAAATATAATGCACGGAATCACCCTTCGTGCTTTTACTCTCACTTCTCACCAGAAATATCAAATACAAGGAACGTCATCACCCTTCGTGCTTTTACTATAGATAGACAGTGCACGACATCACCCTTCGTGCTTTTATTTCTCTCTTCCTCCCCCAATCAATGGTCACAGCAAAAGGGAACTATATATATATATCAAGACAAAATGTCGCGTCAAGGGAGAACGATTCAACTAATGGTCCCGGCAAGGGAAATACAACTCAACAATATGTCCCGGCAAGGGAATACAACTCAACAAATTGTCCCGACAAGGGAAAAGTACCAAAGGTTCCTCTTTAGTTCATTTAATTCTCAACTTCCACTTTATAGTCTTTGTAACAAGTAATTATCAAAACTGTTCACTTACTTCGCAATTTTAATAACAAATATGACATCACGGTCATGCTTGACTCGGGCGCATAGGTAACCGTCACCATACGTATACACCGACCCCTCGTAACATATAACAAATAACAACCTAATCCTATTCTCTCAAGCCAAAGTTAGATCGAACACTTACCTCTAATTCGAAAATAGCAACTCAAAGCTCAACAATCGCCTTTCCTCTAGAATTTGACCCCGAACTAATGATATCTAACATAATTCAATTTAAAATTATCAATAATAGCTTAAAAATACAATTCCATAGCCTAAAAATGAATTTTTTGTCATTCTTCAATGAAACTCTATACTAACACCAATAGAGGGACATTGCGAAGGTGAATCTTAGATGCCAATACAAAGTGCAAAGCAATCCTTGCCAATTAGACAATTCCTATTAAAGTCCATGGATTTCACGTCAATATGGTATGTAATACAGTTTATTATAATCAATTTCCTATGTAAATTTAAAATAATTATAACTAATTTCTTACAACTTTTGATGCAATGTGTCAATTATCCAAACGTCCCCTACTGTTATAACTTTTGTTGTTTCTCTTAAAAAAAACACACTTAAACTCAATACATACTACTATCATTATTTCTTAGTTTTTAAGAAAATGTCATGGTTTAAGTAATTTCTTCTTCTCCAAATCCCAAAACTTCAATTTCTCACTAATTTTATTACCTATCTTGTTACATCTTATAGAAAAATAAACAGATTTCCAAACAGAACCACGAACCTCGAATGAAATCTTGACGAACAATGACGACCTCGACGACTTGAAGGCTACGCACGCAACCACTGTTTTCCCACTGAAATTTTCGGCCAGTTGTAAGTGTTTTAAGAGAGGGAGAAGGGCTGGTTGAGCAGCGTGGGAATGGTGGTGCAGGGGTGGTCGTTACTGGGCAGTTAGTGGTCGACGAGCTGGGCGCTGGTGGACAGGAGCTTGCCGAGGTGCTGGAGACGTTGGACTGGTGTTCAGGCGCGGAGGTGAAAAAGCTGTTGGTGGCTGCTGTGTGTTGCTGCTGGGGTGAGGTAGGGGCAGCGATGGGGGCGGAGCTGGGGTTGGAGCTGGTTGGACAAAAATGGCAGCTTGGAGGCGGAAATAGGTGTTTGGACGATAGCAATGAAGGGCTCGTTGGGGGGGGGGGGGGGGTTCTCTGGCAGTAGGGTTTTTATCCTTTGGTCTTAGTAGTGTCTTCAGGTGTAAATCCTGAGATTAGAGATATGACCGTGTAATTTCCATGTTTTCAAGTGAGTCTAAGTTTTATTTTATTATTTATTTTCCTATGTGTAGTAAATGTAGTGTTCAAAATACATGTAACGATACCATCATGTTTTGATCAAATTTTATTTTCATATTCCTTAAATATTTTACGAAAATAATTTCACAGAATTTTTTTTTTCTCGGGCCTAGGACATCGGATTTCGATTTCGAGAATACGCCCGAGTCTCATATTTTCCTACGTACCCTCCGGGACCGTCACATCACGGGTCCGGGTCCATTTACCCAAAATGTTGACCAAAGTCAACTATAGCAATATTATTATCAAGTTTCATAGTTTTAACACAGAATTCAAATATTTCCACATAAAAATTTCTCGGCTTTGCGCCCGGACTGTGCACGCAAATCGAGGCAATCAAATAAGAGGTTTTCAAGGCCTTAGAAGTGCAAAGAAAGGGAGAATTACAGTGATGAACCTTTGGGTCGTTACATCATTCACCTCTAAAATAACCGTTCATCCTCGAACGGACAAAAGAAGGATGTACCTGAGTCGGGGAATAGATGGGGATAACGGCTCCGCATATCAGACTCGGACTCCCAGGTCGATGCCTCAGGAGGCTGACTTCTCCACTGAACACGCACTGAAGGAAAACTCCGCGACCTCAACTGTCGAACCTGCTGGTCTAATATAGCCACCGGCTCCTCCTCATAATCCTTGTCCAACTGGACAGTACTGAAATCTAACATGTGGGTGGATCACCGTGATACTTCCGAAGCATGGATACATGAAAAACCGGATGAACGGCTGATAAGCTAGGCGACAATGCAAGTCTATAAGCCACATTTCCCACACGATCCAGAATCTCAAACAAGCCAAGAAACCTAGGGCTAAGCTTGCCCTTCTTCCTAAACCTCATCACGCCCTTCATAGGCGATACACGGAGCAATACTCGCTCACCAACCGTGAAAGCAACATCCTTGACCTTACGATCTTCAATACTCTTTTGCCTGGATTGAGCTGACCGAAGTCAGTCCTGAATGATCTTAACCTTATCCAAGGCCTCATGTATTAAATCTTTACCTAATAACCGAGCCTCCCGGCTCAAAGCATCCGACTAGGGACCGACATCTCCTACCATACAATGCCTCATATGGAGCCATCTGAATACTGGACTGGTAGTTGTCGTTGTAGGAAAACTCCTCTAACGGCAAGAACTGGTCCCATGAGCCTCCAAAATCCATAACGCAGGCTCGAAGCATATCCTTAAGAATCTGAATAGTCCTCTCGGACTGACTGTCTGTCTGGGGGTGAATTGTTGTACCCAATTGGACTTGGGTGCCCAACTCATGCTGCAGTGCCATCAAAAAATGCGAAGTAAACTGCGGATGCCTATCCGAAATAATAGATTTGGGCACCACATGAAGGCGAACGATCTCCTTGATATAAATCTCAGCATACCTCTCGGATGAATAGGTGGTGGTAAGTCATATGGCATCAAACTTCTTCCGAGTCATCGGGAGGCCAGTAACAAAATCCATAGTGATCCTCTATCCGAGTCATCGGGAGGCCAGTAACAAAATCCATAGTGATCCTCTCCTACTTCCACTCGGGAAGCTCAATCCTCTGAAATAATCCACCGGGTCTCTGATGCTCGCACTTAACCTTCTGATAATTTAGACAACGAGCCACATGCAACAATGTCTTTCTTCATTCTACGCCACAAATAATGCTGTCTCAAATCCTGATACATCTTCGCGGCGCCCGAGTGAATAGAATACCGAGAACTGTGGGCCTCCGCTAAGATCAACTCTCGAATACCATTAACATTAGGCACACTGTCTCTGGCTGATCGGAACGTATGCAAGACTACCCATGCTGGCAGACTTCCTACTCAATGCATCGGCCACTACATTGGCCTTCCCTAGGTGGCATAAAATAGAAACATCATAATCTTTTAACAACTCCAACCATCTCCGCTGTCTCAAATTCAACTCTTTCTGCTTGAACAAGTACTGAAGGCTCTTGTGATCTGTGTACACCTCACACGTCCCACCATACAAATAATGCCTCAAGATCTTCAAGGCATGAATAATGGCTGAGAACTCTAAGTCCTGAACTGGATAATTCTTCTCGTGGATCTTCAACTACCTTGAAGCATATGCTATGACCTTGTTGTTCTTCATCAACACTGCGCCAATTCTGATGCGTGAAGCATCACAATATACACTATAAGGCCAGGATTCCATGGGAAAAACCAATACCAGTGCCGTAGTCAGGGCTGTCTTGAGCTTCTGGAAGCTCGCCTCGCACTCGTCTGACCACCTGAACTGGGCACCCTTCTGAGTTAATCTAGTCATCGGGGCTGCGATGGATGAAAACCCCTCCACGAAACGTCTGTAGTAACCAGCTAACCCCAAGAAGCTCCGAATCTCTGTAGCTGAAGCTGGTCGAGGCCAGTTCTTGACTACTTCTATCTTCTTCGGGTCCACCTGGATACCCTCTACTGATACGACATGACCCAGGAATGCTACTGAACTCAACCAAAATTAACACTTTTTGAATTTGGCGTACAACTGGCTATCCTTCAGAGTCTACTCTGAAGAACAACTCAGGTGCTGCTCATGCTCCTCCTGACTGCGGGAGTATTCCAAGATATCATCAATGAATACAATCACAAATAAATCCAAGTAAGGCCTGAACACTCGGTTTATCAACTCCATGAATGCTGCCGGGGCATTGGTCAACCGAAACAACATGACCAAAAACTCATAATGCCCATACCGAGCACGAAATGCTGTCTTAGGGACATCAGACTCCCTAATCCTCAGCTAATGATAAACGGACCTCAAATCTATCTTTGAAAACACCCTGGCACCCTGGAGATGGTCAAACAAGTTGTCAATCCTCGGCAGTGGATACTTGTTCTTTATCTTCACCTTGTTCAACTGCCGGTAATCAATGCACATCTTCATCGATCCATCCTTTTTCTTCACAAACAACATTGACGCACCCCAAGGTGATACACTGGGTCTAGTGAAACCCTTATCAAGCAATTCCTGAAGCTGCTCTTTTAACTCTTTCAACTCTGGCGGGGCCATACGATGTGGCGGAATAGAAATAGGCTGAGTTCCAGGAGCCAGATCAATACAGAAATCAATATCCCTGTCGGGCAGCATACCCGGCACGTCTGAAGGGAAAACCTCGGGGAACTCCCAAACAATAGGAACAGAGTCGATAGATGGGACCTCTGCGATGGAGTCGCGAACATACGCCAAATATGCTAAACACCCCTTCTAGACCATATGTCGAGCCTTGTCATACGAAATGACACTATAGGTGGCATGGCCTGGGGTCCCTCTCCACTCAAGTCAGGGCACGTCTGGCAAGGCCAAAATCACGGTCTTGGCGTGACAATCCAAGATAACATGATATGGGGACAACCAGTCCATCCCCAATATAACATCAAAGTCCACCATGTCTAAAAGCAATAGGTCGACACGAGTCTTAAGACTCTCAAATACCACTACATAAGAACGATGCACTCGGTCGACCACTATAGAATCACCAACCTGTTTGGACACATATACAGGAGTACCCAAAGCCTTACTAGGCATAATCAAATAGGGTGCAAAATAGGATGACACATAAGAATAAGTAGATCCCCGATCAAATAATACTGAATCACCCCTATCACAGACTAGTATAGTACATGTAATCACAACATCAGATGACTCGGCCTCCCGCCTGGCTGGCAATGAATAACAACGGGACTGGGCCCCACCTCCCTGAACTGCGTCTCTGGGGTGATCTGTTGCGGGCTGACCCCTACCTCTGGCTATCCGGGCTCCTCCTCTACGGTCTCTTCCTCCACCTCTATGATCCTTACCCCTGCCTCTAGCTGGCTGGGCGGCCTGTGGATCACCTGCTGCCTGAATCGTAGGGTGAGGACCCTACTACTGAGAACTACTCGAGGCTCGAGGGCAAAATCTGATAATATGACATGTGTCACCACAACCATAACATGCCCTCAGCAGCTGAGACTGCTGGCCCTGTCGACTGGTATGTCCTCCTCTGAAGCTCTGAAGTGGCGGTGCACCGATGAGGGCTGGTGGTGCGCTGAAAGACTGCTGATCTGAATAATATTGCTGGTGGCCACCACCGCCTGGCGTACCATGAGAAACCTGAAGTGCCGACTGGAATGGTATCGGGGGATGGCCTCTGTCACGAAAATCTCTACCTCTAGACGAGGTACCACTGATTCTGCTAGAATGTCGAGGCCTCTTGTCCGAACTCTGACTACCTCCGCGAGCCAATGCCATTTCTACTCGGCGGGCCGCATTGGCTGCCTCCTGAAAAGTAATATTACCGCCAACTCCCACAGACATCCGTAGGCAAATGGTCTGAATCAATCCATTAATAAACCTCCTGACTCTCTCCCGATCTGTAGGGAGTATCACTACTGCATGGAGTTCCAAGTCAACAAATCTGGTCTGACACTGAGTAATTGTCATAGCGCCCTGCAAAAGATGCTCAAACTGTCTGCGAAGTGCCTCCCGCTGAGTGACAGGGAGAAACTTCTCAAAAAATAACTATGCAAACTAATTCCATGTCAAAGCTGGGGACCCTGCTGGTCTAGATAAACAATAATCTCTCCACCAAGTCTTGGCGGATCCCAAAAGTCTGAAAGTGCAAAAATAGACCACATTGGCCTGTACTATCCCCATAGTCCTGAGGATCTCATGACAACTGTATAGAAAGTCCTGGGGATCCTCAGATGAAGCACCGCTGAATGTAGTAGTGAAAAGCTTGGAGAACCGATCAAGTCTCGACAAAGCATCCAAAGACATGGTCGTCCCATCTCCGGCATGAGCTGAAACTGCGGGCTGAACCAAGGGAACCTGAGTCTGGGGAGCTACCCGCTCCGGAGTACGTGTAGCAGGAGTCTGAAGCCCTCCTCCAGCCTGAGAAGTGGCTAGTGCTACTGGCAGCAATCTCGCTCTGGCCACACTGTCCATAAATCCTGCTATGCGGACAAGGGCATCCTGAAGATCCGAAGAAAACATCACTCCTCGTGGGACCTGAGCTGGGCCCACTGGAGCTAGTAGAGCTGAAACCTTCTCATCAAAGTCAATATGAGGCTCCACCTCTGGAATTGCTTCTTGGGGTTGAGCTCTACCCCTGCCACGGCCTCTGGCATGGCCTCGGCCCCTACCCTTCGCGGGAGATGCTGCTGGGGGCTCGGGCTACTGCGCAGAATTAGAAGATGTACGTGTTATTGCCATCTGCGAAAGAGCAGAGTAGAACAAGAATCAATATTTGAGTAACAGAATCGCACGACAAGAATGAACAAAGTGAAACTTTTCCTAACTCTGTAGCCTCTGAGGGACAAATACAGACATCTCCGTACGATCCCTCAGACTCAACCGAACTTGTCTGTGAGTTGTGAGACCCAAGTAAGCTAGTGCTCTTATACCAACTTGTGACGACCAGTTTTACCCACCATCGGGAGTCGTGATGGCGCCTACTGTCTAAGCTAGGTAAGCCAACCTTTATAATCATTTTTCACAAACTTAAATCTAAAACAATTAAAATACTAGAATAAATAATTAAAACATGTGGAAGTCTTCTAATAAAAATAACAAAAATATTATGCGGAAAGCTAACAACATATCTCTACCCAGTATCTGGTGTCACTGCTCACTGACAACTATAGAGTACTAAAAATAATAGTCTGAAAGAAATACATCATGTGTCTGATTGATACAAATAAAACAAACTGGAAAGGATAGAGGAGACTTGGGGCCCACGAACGCCAACGAACTACCTCAGAGCCTCTGGACTGAAGGATCACTCCCGATCTAAAGCTGCGGTCTGTAGACTGGGTCCTGACCTGTGCACAAAAAGGCACAGAAGCGTAGTATCAGCACAACCGACCACATGTGCTGGTAAGTGCCCGGCCTAACCTCGACGAGATAGTGACGCGGCTAAATCGGACCTACCACAACCAGCCTGTACAGATATATGCAATAACAGAAAAAGAACAAGAATTCAAGCAAATAAAAGGGGAAGGGGACATGCTAGGGGAGTAGTAGATTAAATACAAGGCACGACATCACCCTTCGTGCTTTTACTCTCGATAAACAGTGTACGACATCACTCTTCGTGCTTTTACTCCCTATTCCTCTACCAATCAATGGTCACAGCCAATCGTGAACAAGGAAATATATATATATATATATATATATATATATATATATATATATATATATATATATATATATATATATATATATATATATATATATATCAAGACAAAATATCCCGGCAAGGGAGAACGATTTAACTAATGGTCCCGGCAAGAGAAATACAACTCAACAATATGTCCCAGCAAGGGAATACAACTCAACAAATGGTCCCGGCAAGGGAAAAGTACAAAATGTTCCTCTTTAGTTCATTTAATTCTCAACTTCCACTTTATAGTCCTTATAACAAGTAATTATCACAATTGTTCACTTCGTAATATTAATAACAAATATGACATCACGGTCATGCTTGACTCGGGCGCATAGGTAACCGTCACCATACCTATACACCAACCCACGTAACACATAACAAATAACAACCTAATCATATTCCCTCAAGCCAAAGTTAGATCGAACACTTACCTTGAATTCGGAAATAGCAACACCAAGCTCAACAATCGCCTTTCCTATAGAATTCGACCCCGAACCAACGATATCTAACATAATTCAATTCAATATTATCAATAATAGCTTAAAAATACAATTCCATAGCCTAAAAATGAATTTTCTGTCATTCTTCAATGAAACTCTATACTAACACCAGTAGAGGGACATTGCTAAGGTGAATCTTAGAGGCCAATACAAAGTGCAAAGCAATCCTTGCCAATTAGACAATTACTATTAAAGTCTATGGATTTCACGTCAATATGGTATGTAATGCAGTTTATTCTAATCAATTTCCTATGAAAATTTAAAATAATTATAAGTAATTTCTTACAACTTTTGCTGCAATGTGTCAATTATCCAAACGTCCCCTACTGTTACAACTTTTGCTGTTTCTCTTAAAAAAAGAAACACTTAAACTCAATACATACTACTATCATAATTTCTTAGTTTTTATGAAAATGTCATGGTTTATGTAATTTCTTCTTCTCCAAATCCCAAAACTTCAATTTCTCACTAATTTTATTACCTATCTTGTTACATCTTATAGAAAAATAAACAGATTTCCAAACAGAACCACGAACCTCGAACGAAATCTCGACGAACAATGACGACCTCGACGACCCGAAGGCTAACCACGCAACCACTGTTTTTCCACTGAAATTTCCGTCCAGTTGTGAGTGTTTTAAGAGAGGGAGAAGGGCTGGTTCGAGCAGCGTGGGAATGGCGGTTCAGGGGTGGTCATTACTGGGCAGTTAGTGGTCGACGAGCTGGGCGCTGGTGGACAGGAGCTGGCCGAGCTGCTGGAAACGTTGGACTGGTGTTCATGCGTGGAGGTGAAGAAGCTGTTGGTGGCTGCTGTGTGTTGCTGCTGGGGTGAGGTAGGAGCAGCGATGGGGGTGGTGCTGGGCGGAGCTGGGGTTGTCGACGGGTTGGACAGAAATGGCAGCTTGGAGGCAGAAATGGCAGCTTTCCGAAAACAATTTCACAGAAAAATTCTTTTTCTCGGGCCTGGGACCTCGGATTTTGATTTCAGGAATACGACCGAGTCCCATATTTTCCTACGGACCCTCCGGGACTGTCACATCACGGGTTCGGGTCCGTTTACTCAAAATGTTAACCAAAGTCAATTATAGCAATATTATTATCAGGTTTTATAGTTTTTAACACAGAATTCAAATATTTCCACATAAAAATTTTCCGGCTTCACGCCCGGACTGCGCACGCAAATTGATGCAACCAAATAAGAGGTTTTCAAGGCCTCAGAAGCACAAAGAAAGGGAGAATTACGGTGATGACCCTTTGAGTAGTCACAACACCACTAGAGAGTAGTTGTCTAACGGTATTGTGTCCCCATCGAATGTGATGAGATTTTTCGTTATACATAACGCTCCTTGCCCTAGCTATTGCCGCTTAACTATAACACTTTATAAATATAGATGCCAAGGGTTTGAGCTAAAATAGAATATCTTCCAAGAAATTCCTAAGCCGTTCAGCTTCTTCACCGGCCTTGTCTATATCTATAAACTCAACCCCCATAGTACAACGGTCAATGTACATTTATTTTGGACGATTTTCAAGACATCGCTCCTCCACAGGCTTGTTTAGAATCGGTTGAACCGATGATTTAATTTGCATCACTATACCCCTCTATTATCGCGAGATACTTATTATAGTGCAAAATATAATTTGGAGTGTATTTCAAATATTTCAAAACTGGTTTCGTTGTCATGGAAGTTCAATGCAAACTTTCTTATGTCGTAGACTAATACGTCTCGACTTTTGATTGTATATCAAATTATTGAGTGAACTTAATATTGTAATACTATATTATAACAACAACTGGAATGATTGGCATCAGGTGTGGCCATAACCTTTTAATATATAAACATTATCATTCCGCCATTTTCAAGCATTTATTCTATTTATTCATACGTGTATATGATATGCAAATTATAACACCTTCATTCATGAAACAAATTCAACTTGGAATGGATTTTAGTCATGTTCATGGGTTGGTTCCCCTCATTATAGACCAACATATTAATACAGTTGTTCATGAATAGTCATGTTTGTACAAAATATGTAGACACACTTTCGTAAAAGAGCTAACCATTACTCCCTCCGGTTCACAATAAGTGTTTAATTTTTTTAGCACACTCATTAAGAAAATACTAAATCCTATACAAAAATACATAGTGTGACTAAACTACCCCTAATTAAATATTTAATGTGAAAAGTAAGAAAACTTTTTAGGGATATGTACATAGGGGTTATTTTGTAAAAACAAATTAAATTTTTCTTGATTACATAACTGAACACTTATTTTAAACCAAAATAAAAAAGTAAATTGGATATTTATTGTGAACCGGAGGGAGTATATATGTTCAAGAAAGAATTTGTTGTTTCATCATTAATCCTCACTAAGACTAAAGAAGTAATGAATTCACCGACTATCATATCAATATCCACTAAGGATTGGTGGGGTTCAAAAATTATATCATTTAGACATTACGTCTAACATTTGCTTGTGCTATGCATAAGCTAAATGCTCCCATATTTTAAGCATTTGACAATATTATTTGGTCAAATTTGGCTTGTTATGTTCAGATTCTTGTTTTACTCCGTAAAGTGACTCAACAAGTCGACACACCTTTTTTTTTCAGGAACCACGAAACCTTCAAGTTGTTCCGTATAAATTTTTCTTCCTCCAAATCTCCATTTAAGAAGGTTGTCTTTAAGTCCATTTGATGGATTTTAAGACCATAGACGGCGGCTAACGCTATTAACACTCGAGTAGATGTAATTCTCGTTACCGGTGAGTATGTATCAAAATAATCAAGATCTTCTCGTTGTCTAGATCATTTGACAACTAATCTTACCTTATAATTGTCAATAGTACCATCGACTTTCATCTCTCTTATGAAAATCCACTTAGAACGTAAAGGTTTATTTCCTGGACGAAGATCAACCAATTCTCAAGTATGATTACTTAATATGGATTCTATCTCATTATTGACTGCCATTTCCCAATATTATTCTTCCGAGGAAGACAATGTTTCCTTAAACGTTTGAGGCTCATTTTCCAACAAAAATATCAGAAAATCTGATTCAAAAGAACTAGTTATCCTTTGACATTTACTACGTCTTGGATTTTCCTAATTCAATGCACTTTCCTTTTCTTCTTCCCGAGTTTGTTTAGATATTTCACTAGACGATTCACATTTTTTAAGGATAAATATTCTCAAAGAATTCAACATTATCTGATTCGATTACGTAATAATATGAATGTCGGGATTTTCTAATTTATAAATCAGAAAACGATATGCCTTACTATTTGTTGCATATCTTATGAAAATAAAATCAACAGTTATTTGATTCGATTTTTATCCTTTTAGGTTTAAAAACTTGCACTTTACCTAAATAATGCTGAAGTCTGAGAGAAATATTTCAATTTGGGTTTTCTTCCTTTCCTTTTTTTCATATGGATTGATTTGTGTCTTGTTATGGGGAACGCAAATGAGTATTCAGTTAGCTGTAAACATAGCTTCCCCCCCACAAGTTTAGGGTAAATCAAAACTTATCAACTAGGCATTATCGTTTCCTTTGACATTCTATTCTTTCTTTTCACAATTCCATTAGATTGTGTTGACTAAGGGATGATCGATTGGTGAATAATTTCATACTCCAAACATATTTCTTCAAAAGGAGATTCATTTTTGATGCCCCTATTACATTGTTGAGCCAACCACATGAACTCTTATTTGCGTCATGACAGATCCCGAATTATTAAATGGTAAAGTTTTTAATCTTCAAACCAATCTGACACATTTAGAATTAATAAACGGTGAAGTTTTTAATCTTCAAACCTAGTAACATCTGATACAACTATATCTAATAAATTGTGAAGTTTTTAATCTTCAAACCGAGTAACATCTGATACAACTAAATCTAATAAATGGTGAAGTTTTTAATGTTCAAATCGAATAATAAATTATAGTAGTAAATCACTAAGATTTTAATCTCCTAAATGAGTATAAAGTCACTTAGACTTTATTTCTGACAAATGAGTAGAAAGTCACGAAGATTTTAATCTCAACGAATGAGTAAAAAACAACGCAGATTTTGATCTCGAAGCAGGAGTAGAAAATCACAAAGATTTTATTCTTCATACGTGCGTAGAAAATCACAAGAATTTGAATTCTCTTTCCAAATGTTTTTTCAACATAACCATTATAGCACTTTTAAAGAATTTGATCTCTTTCTCTAATCATACATATATATGTTCATCTTTACATATATTATATTTACGATCTCAAGAATACTTTCAAGCATCAATGTAAGCCTAATTCATATCTTACAACATTAAACATAATTTTTCACATAATTTATGCATGCTAACCAACTATATAGCATATACATTTATTTGAAAAATGGAATAACAATTTTCTTTCAATAGTATGTTATTCCGAATCCTAGCATGCAAATCGGATATACCTTGAGGTCACCACATAAGCATATCTATCCAATATTTATAGAAAATTAATTTCATAAATCATAATGGATAGTAATTAAAGAATGAATATGGTAAAGAATATATAACCCGATATTGATGTCCCTACTCATTTTAATTCATCGCTGATGTGAACAAATTGAAACATCGTGACAACAGTGAACGATGCAAATGCACCCTTTTATTTGTACTTCTGGAACAACATACTCTTTCACATATATTCTTGTATTTGCTTCGACCGTACCAAAATATAAAATGAACACAGAAATATAATTAAATTCCTTAAAATTGTTGGTATTAATGTGTTCTTCAATATCAAAAATCAGAGAGGCAAATAGACACTACAACATTATGTATACAACATTATGTATATATAGCTATAAGATATATTGTAGTTAAATATAAAAAATTTCGTAGCTAAACACTTTAGCCACAAAATATTTTCCATAGCATACATAGCAAGAAGTGGCTTAGCTAAAAGTTAGCTACAAACTTTACATAATCCATGGCTAAGACTAATACTTATTGTTATGGAATTTTTATATGTTGTCGCTGTGATGTTAATGTACTCTTGCCACAGGGAAGATGATTGTAGTAGTATTTTTAATTTTTTGCCCCAATACCTCTTAGGCCTCTCTCTGCCTCGCTGTACGCCGACCATCGCCAGCTGCTCACAACTCCTCACCGGGGTATCAGGACTTCTCCTCTGCACATGCCCGAACTACCTCAACCTCGCTTCTCGCATCTTCTCATCCACCGGAGCCACCCCCACCTTCTCTCGAATAACTTCATTCTTAATCTTATATAACCTGGTAAGCCCGCACGTCCACCTGAGCATCCTCATCTCCGCAACCTTCATTCTCTGAACATGAGAGTTCTTCACTGGCCAGCACTCCGCCTCATACAACATGGCAGGTCTAACCACAGCTCTATAAAATTTTCCCTTAAGTTTCTGTGGAACTTTCTTGTCACACAGGACTCCTGATGCAAGCCTCCACTTTGACCACCCCGCTCCTATACGATGAGCGACGTCCCCGTCAATCTCTCCGTCCCCCTAAATCACCGACCCAAGATATCTGACACTCTCCCTCTTGGCGATGACCTGAGATCCAAGCATCACGTCCCTGCCTACGTTGCTCGACTCGGCACTAAACTTGCACTCCAGGTATTTTGTCTTAGATCTACTTAGTTTGAAACCCTTAGACTCGAGCGTCTGTCTCCATACCTCTAACCTCTCAATAACACCGACCCTCGTCTCGTCTATCAAGACTATGTCATCAGCAAATAGCATAAACCAAGGCACATCCCCTTGAATATGTCGGGTTAGAGCATCCATCACCAAGGGAAACAAGAGAGGGCTAAGCGCCGATCCTTGATGAATCCATTTTTTTCTATCCCAAGTACGTTCTCAAAAGTATCATCATCATTTAAAGAAATTTCTCCTTCTTTTTGTTGCTCTTTTAATTGGTCAAATTGAATCTACAATCCATGATACAAATTAAGTAAACATAAGCGCAAATATATATTCTAAAACGAGATAGAGATAAAATAGAACCCATTAATATTACAATGACATCTTGTTGGAAAGCATTAACTTGTTTTCCTTTTTTTTTTCTCTTGCGAGATTCCTAAAAAACTTCAACACGAGATGGACCTTTTCCATTTTTTTTCTCTTGTAAAAAATAATAATAATTGTCATAATTGAATAAAATATGTGATTATAATTCCTATAAATTTATTCTTAAAAATTATCATATGGTTCCCACCATTTCGTATCTAAGTCTTGCATAACTTTTGGTTCCACTATTTGGGGCAAGGAACGTTTCGATCTAATGGAAGCTAAATTCCTAATCTCTTGTCACGTTCATGTTTCCTAGAAAGTTCATAATATATGTTAGCTAGATGATTAAATAAGCACAAAATATTGTCTAATTGCAAAGGATTGATCGCAAATACTTTAATATTTTATAAAAGTTTTATTGCAATACCTGAATAAATAATTTCTTCTGCATGATATGTGGGCAAATCTTCCGTAACAGATGGGTCATGGAACTTTATGGAGGTTCAATCACATGATCATTAGTTAATCTATTATTTCTTTTTCGATGATCATTTCTACCCATGTCTGATTATAAAATAAGTATTTGTAAGATATCAATATATTTTGCATAATAAGTATAAAGGTAAATGATAGTTCTGTGAGTAACCAATGATTAATGATTAAGTAGAACCTTAAAACCTGCCAATTATCTACAAAACCCCTTCACAAATGATATGTGTGAGTAGCCAATAATTTATAATTTTCCATTAACATATCTTGTATCTTATAAATAGCTACTCAGAAAATGAAAGAAACCAAGAAAATAGAGTTAGTCCTCATTCCTCCACAGGAATTGGTCATTTAGTATCCACAGGCTCATCAAATTTACCAGGATGCTTCAACAACCACATGCTCATCAACGAGGTTAGATTACGGTGCCTTGATTGCTTTCTAATATCATCATCCATTTAAAAATTAATGAGGTTGGAAGCAAAATACAATTACTAATAAGATCCATTAATTAAAATGGCAATCAACCCAAATGCAATTAAAGACCTAATTGTCTCTATTATCATGTAAAACATGAAGAAATAGTTGTGTTAGCTAAAACCAAAAGGGACAGCTCTACACTTGCAATAAACTCATCAGAAATTAAACCTTGATGTAAAATTACTGCTAGAACTTAAACGGAAAGTTCATGCTTTTTAGCTCAATACGGCTTTAAGAAACAAATATGGTACATTATTCAATTCAAGAAACACACAGTTACTATGAGAAACAAGGTGCTTCTTTTTTCCTAATTTAAACACCCAATTCAGCAACCTTAAACTTAAATGGAATAAACAGTCCACTTGTATGCTAAAAGAAAGAGCCATTGACCTCGAATTCAAGAACACAAACACAAATTCTTGAACTGAACAAGTACTCAACGGGAGGATACCTCGGGAAGTGAAGCAAACTAGAGCTAAGAAATTTAGCTGAAAACTTTCTTTTCTATTTACTACTCAGACATTGTTTCTCGATTTATGCTTCAATCATACTTGTAGTGAATTTGTCTTCTATATCACAAGCCATTACAGAGAGGAAAATAGGACAAAAACATATGTTTAATAAATATAGACTCGTTTTATGTTGACTTATGCAAGTCAGCTACTCCAAATAAAAATGCAAGTATCTGCTCAATACTCATCGAAAGGTGTTAATAAGGAAGAAAACAGGAAGAACAAAAATAGAGCTAGGGTTAGATGGGGCATACTATCAGTTCTGCTGGATGTTGCTGTTGGAGATTTCGGTCGGAGACCACACATTACATGATGAAGGATCCAAAGTGGCTAGAGTCTCAAAAGATAGAAACGTGCACGTTTAGCTAAGAATCAATAACTCTTCCAACTCGGAATTGACGTTTGAAGAACTCAACTTTAAGGGAAATTAAAGCAAAATTGAGAACCGCCATTTGCAAATTTCAAGTAATCACAAAAACAAGAACGCAGTTATGTTAAAGGAAAAGAAGCTTACCTTTGATGCAGGGGAAGACGTACCTTTGCTCCTCAGATTAGTATTTTAGGGTTTTGTCTTTTTAATTCTTTTACTTTATGTTTTGACCCAGTAGTCTCTCTAATAAGAAAAGAAGGCTGTGATTTTGGTACAAAAAAATTAGAGGGAAATATTTTGGAGGGAACTCTTTTATTTTGGTGGAAAATAAAAATATTTATTCATCGTCCAAACCAAACATACATATTTCATCCTTATGTTCTTTTCTTTTCTTCTATTCTATCTTCCTATCTTGTTTATACATTCTTTTCACGAACTCTATCTGTACTTCCTTTCCAAGCTAACTATATAATGATTCTATCAAATCTGTTCCGTTCCTGTTCTTCTTCTTTTGAATATTTTCCATACACCTATATTTGCAAGTTTGTTGAATCTGCTTCAATGTTGTTTGTGGTCTGGGCACCTTCTTCAGCCATACTGCTTCATTCTTCGCTCTCCATATGTAGTAGATAACTGCTGCCAGTACTGTCTTTGTAAATGCTCTCCCTATTCGTCCTTTTGCTATTCTTGCCATCCTTTTCCAAATACCAGTCACATCTGTATTCTTGATATTCATATCTAACCATTTGCACACTTCCTCCAAATATAGTTTAGAGAATTTGCATTCAAAAAACAAGTGCTATATTGTCTTTGCCTTCCCTTCGCACATCATACATTCATTATCTTCTATTATCTTCAACTTCAATGTCCTCTCCTTTGTCAGCAACTTCCTTTTCATTGCTAACCAGCAGATGAAGCTATGTTTTGGGGATATTCATTTTATTCCATACCTCTCTGCTCCATGCCCATTGCTCCAGTTTTTCCCTTCTCCAGTGATATCCCTTCTTGATTGTGTATTTCCCTGCATTTACTTGCCATTCATTTCCTATATAGCCTACAATATATCTATCTTTTATGGAACAGATTTTTCTCCAGTACCAGTTACTATTTTGTGATGGTTTATATTGCCACCAGCCTCTCCCTTCAGGTATATGTAATTAATCCATTTGACCCATAATGTATCTTCTTTGTTTGCTATATGCCATACATACTTAGCTATAACAACTTCATTCCATGTAATACACTCCATTATTCCGAATCCTCCTTCTTCCTTTGGCCTACACACCAAATCCCATGAAACCAAAGACATTTTATTTGTTGTTCCTTTCCCAGCCCATAAGTAATTCCTGCATACTGTTGTGATCTCTTTTAGCACCTTCTTAGGTAATATGAATATCGTTGCCCAATATGAATGGATGTTTATCAGTACCGATTTGATCAGCTAGAATCTGCATAGGAACGGTTCCTCGACTCCCATGAGTGTATTCTTGCACTGAGTTTTTCCACCAGTATCTCACAGTCTCCTACATTTATCTTCCTTGCAGCTATTGGCACTCCCAAATATTTGAAAAGCAACATCCCCTGCATGTATCCTGTTATTTCATAGATCACTTCTAAGCATTGCTTATCCATGTTTGCACTATATACATTATATTTCACTGCATTAGTCTTAGCCCATATGCTTCTGAAAATATTTTAAATCCTCTCAACATAAGCATTATACTACTACACTCCCCCTTGCAAATCAGTAAGACATCATTAGCAAAACATAAATGGTTTAACTTCAGATTTTTGCATTTTGTGTGAAATGCAAATCCATCTTGTGTAGAAAACCATTGCATTATTCTAGTGAAATATTCCATGCATATCACAAACAAAAGAGGTGATATCGGATCACCCTGTCTCAGCCCCCTTTTCCCCTCAATACATCCATGTAGTCCACCATTTATAGCAATCGAGTATTGAGCTGTTGAGATACATATTATTGTCGATTTTATGAATTTTGGAGGGAAATTCAAAGCATGTAGAGTTTATTCCACAAGATCTCATTCCACAGAGTCATATGCTTTTTTCAGATCAATTTTTATCAGGCAACTACTTGTTGACATCTTCCTATTATACAACCTCCCCAAGTCTTGACAAATCAAGATGTTCTGTACAATGCTCCTACCTTCCATAAATGCACTTTGGTTTTCAGCAATTATTGATGGCAGAACACCCTTTGGCCTATTACATAGCACATTTGAGATAATTTTATAGACTATATTGCAACATGCAATAGGTCTATAGTCTCCAACTTCAGACACATGATTATTCTTTGGGATGAGAGTCAGTGTTTCTGTTGATTATCCTTAGCATTTTTTATGAGCAAAAGAACTCCTTCACACTTCCAACTACATATTCCTTCACCACTGTCCAGCAATTCTTAAAGAATTGAGAGCTATACCTATCTGGTCCTGGGGGATTTGTCTCCTGCTATTGACCATAGAGATACCTTTATCTCCTTTTCTGTAACTTGAGTTTCTAATTACTCCCTTTTTTCTTGTTGAATCGCTTGCCCTTTTCCGACAAGGTTACTGCATACATGTTGCCTCTCTTCTTTTCTTTCTCCCAACATCTTCTTGTAGAATATTATAGAAGAGTCTGCTATGCCTTCTATATCTGTTATCACA
This sequence comes from Nicotiana benthamiana, assembly GCA_034376525.1. Classification (NCBI taxonomy): domain Eukaryota; kingdom Viridiplantae; phylum Streptophyta; class Magnoliopsida; order Solanales; family Solanaceae; genus Nicotiana; species Nicotiana benthamiana. The sequence continues at coordinate 68,556,121 of CM067336.1, forward strand.
TTACCTTCTGCATCCTTGATTGAGAATATCTTTTTTCCATTCCTTCTTGCCTTTATTACACTATGGAAATACTTTGTGTTTTGGTCCCCTTGCCTTATCCATTGCACCTTGCTTTTCTGTCTTGGAATTGCTCTCTAGAAGCCTTCCATTTAATGCTTTCCTTCATCCATCTTCCTTCCTATTCCATTAGTTCTGCATTCTTTGGATCATTTTGTAGCATTTCTTGACATTCCACCAATTCGGCCATTGTTGTTTCTGCCCTTTTCTCCACATCTGAACATTTTTATTTGTTTAGCTTTTGCAATAAACTTTTAGTTCTATTTAGCTTGCCACTAATCTATACATCTGGGAGCCTTGTATTTCTTTCTCCCAAACCTCTTTGACACTTGTGTGGAACTCTGGAATCATACTCCACATGTTAAAGTATCTGAACTGTCTTTTCTCCCATGCATTCCTTCCTTCCCAATTTATAACTGCTGGACAATGGTCATATATGCCTTCACTCATGAAATTCACCTCTAATGCAGGCAATTAAGTCACCCAGTCCTTGTTTACCATCACCCTGTCTATCCTGCTATATACTCTGCTATCTCCACCTTGCTTGTTGTTCCATGTGTAGAATGCACCTGAATATTTGAGTTCCTTCATACCACATCCTTCCATGCATTGTTTGAAATTTCTAGTTTCAGCCGTTCTGACTTTGCTTCCTATCCTTTCCTCCATGTTTAACTGTCACGACCCTATTAACCAATCGTGAACCTATCATGACGGAGCTTAGTCTTTGCGACTAGGTAATCCTGTCACATTGCGGAAGTTTGACAACCCTTATGAAAACAATAAAATAATACTGAAAATCATGATAAAATGTATAGAGTGTCGCCTGGCATACACTTCCACTCGAATTATAGTAACAACCCCCAAGACACGGACACGTGCAACACAGGCTAAGAGTAGAAATATAGATACGACTCTGATATATGAAGGTGTATACAAACGCAATACAGGAATGAAACTACTAACTAAAAGGGGTAGAATAGAAGGAGACTCCTCGCTCCTGCGGGCGCGGCAGATGCACACCTCAAATCTCCGGCTGTACGTCACTCTTCGAGACTGACAAAACTGAGTGAGGGTACCTGTATCTCCACAACAAAGGTGTGCAGAAGAGTAGCATGAGCACACCACAGCGGTGCCAAGTAAGTATCAAGACTAACCTCGATGGAGTAGTGACGAGGGACAGTCATGACACCTACCGGTCAATAAACATTATAACAAAAATAGTAGAGATTTTATGTAAATATGCAAAGACATCACGGATGAGTAAAATGCTACAATTCTCAGTAAAGCTAGCAGACAATTAATAACAACGAGAATAAAATAAATGATAATATAAAAAGGACGGCAGAAACCACTGACCACACCTGAAGTCACAACATAACAAGGACAACCAAGTCGCTAAGTCATTATTCTGAAATGATGTTTACATAAGGTCCTTCCCACTCTTTCCACAATTTACCACAAACTATCAAACCAGCTCATGGAAATCTAGCATCTGAAGTCTAACACTTGGCATCTTATGCCCCATCCATAACATAGTCATGAGAACAACTAACTAGCCAACTAGGATCACTTTCATAGATATAATGGGTAAGCGGGCATATCCCTCCCCCTAGCCAAAGAAGAAATTCATCTCTAATAGGAGGGTCCAACTACGTGTATGATTGTGCAAGTGTATCTGAAAGTATTCCTACCAACTAGTAAGTATAGGAAGTGGATCAACTAGCACCCGACTTATTCACATTCGGATAGAATAAATGAAAATATCAGTTCGGAACACAATGAGTTTAAGGGGGATCTCCCGGGAATCGATCCCGTAGTCCATCATACCCATAACGAAGGATCTCCCAGGAGTTGAACCTGTAGTCTATCATACCAATAACAAAGGATCTCCTTGAAATTAAACCCGTAGTCCATCATACCGATAACAAAGGGTCTTTCGGGAATTGAACCCGTAGTCCATCATACCAATAACAAAGGATCTCTCGGGAATTGAACCTGTAGTCCTTCATACTAATTTTAAACATAAATAGGAAAAATGTCTCAGCCGGCCTTCACAATTCATCACAATCAATCCTTGACAAGCCCACCTTATTTCGCCACGTGTGAAATCAATAACAATATAGCAAACCCCTCCTTATTTTGCCACACGTGCATCACAATATCCCCACCTTATTCCATCTCATGCGCAATTCCTATATGAGCATATAACATACCCTGCCTTATTACGCTGCATGTGCAAAAACATCAATAGCCACAAAAACACGACAAAGAGCTCGTGCAACTCTCCAATAAAAACCGCATGACAGAGACCTCGTGCATCATAGTACCAACAACCGCTCAATAAATGACAACCAATATATATATATACAAGAGCAAGGCAAGGGAAACAATAACGTCCCGGCAAGGGAATCAACAACATAATCAATAACGTCCCGGCAAGGGAATCAACAGTACCTAGTAAGGCCACTGAACACCAGGGAAAAAGCACAATAACTTCAACGACAAACAAGACGTAATAAGTGCATAATAACTACACCGATACCACAACAGTTGGACAGGTAATATAGTTACACGAAGTTATAGATGATCTTTCAATCAGGGAGTAACCAACCGTAAGAAGTAAACATGAATCAAATAATTACAATGTAAGGAAATAACACTAATCATAAGATGTCTATCTTCTTTTCATTTAAGTCTAATTAATTACATGCGATACAACATTTATGATTTCCAATTAAAGGCGAGTAGTTAAGACGGGTAACAAGTCTATAGAAAGGCAATTGTCTCCAGCTAAACACGTAGAAGTCCAATAAACAGCAAAAATAATTTAAGAAGGGCAAACAAATATCAAGTAGTACATGTAGAGGTGAAACTAATAACAAGGAACTCAATCGTATCAATATCATCTTCATACTCGGTGATTTTAAGAGTCTAATAGCCTAAAAGGGACAATTTAACACAAATAAATCCGATCAAGCACTCGTCATCTCACGTACATGGAATACAAGCAACAGATAAGACTCCAGTCCCAAGGGGAAGTCCCCCACACAAGGTTAGGCAAGATACTTACCTCAAAACCGGCTAAAATCAACTAGCAACCGTGTTCTTGCCACGAGTACTCGACTCCAAATGGCCCAAATCTTTCCAATTAAATCACATATTGTAAATAATATCTCAAGCAACTGATAATTTAATTCAAGCCTATAACGTGAAATTAGGCAAAATGACTAAAATCACCCTCGGGCTAACATCTCGGAACCAGATGAATTTAAAATTTTCAGAACCTTCGTACTGTCACGAGTCTAACCATATAAAAATATCTCAAATCGGAGGTCAAACACTGCCTCAAAATCCAACAATTTGGTCTAAGAAGTTCTACCCATTTCTCATTCAAAAACTTAAATTAAACGATGAAAGTAAGAGGACATTCATGGAAGTTGGTCTAACTCGAGTGAGAAACACTTTCCCAAGTTGCCCAAGTGAAAATCCCTTCAAAAATCACCAAGAACCGATCTGTAGAAGTCAAAAAGTCAAATAATGGTGAAACCCTCAAAATTGGGATTTATATCTGTCTGTCAGTGATTTGTGCATCGCGATAGCGGAAGAAGGGACGTGATCGCGTAGAAGAAATATTGATTGGTCCAGAAATGTTCTATGCGAACGCGTTGGTGTGTACGCGATCACGATGAAGAATCAGGCGGTGCTTCGCGATCGCGGGGGCATTTATGCGAACGCGTTGAAGGAAGTACAGGGGGTCCAGTGGTTGGTCTATGCGATCGCGTAATCACGGATGCGAGCAATCACGGGACGTTTGATGCGAACGTGATTGAAGAACACACAGAACATCGCGATTGTGGGAGACTATTCGCGATCACGTAGAAGGATATCAGAAGCAGCAGTTCATCAGTTCAAAAATGGAGGAAGAGGATCCGTAGCCCATCCGACACACACCTGAGGCCCCCGGGACCCCGTCTAATCACACACACCAGTCATATAACCTAACACAGACTCGCTTGAAGTCCCAAATAACATAACACAACATCGAAACGACGAATCAAACCAAAAATCAAGCTTATGAACTTCTAAATCTTCAAATAGCGAATCTCATGCCGAAACCTATCAATTCAACTCGGAATGACGCCAAATTTTGCAGACAAGTCCAAAATGACATAGCGGAGCTGTTCCAACTCTCAGAGTCACATTCCAACCCCGATTTCCCAAAAGTCAACTATGAGTCAAACTTCTTCATTTTTCCAACTTCAACTTTTGTCGAAATGCCTCAATTCACTCTACGGACCTCCAACTCTGAATCCAGACGCGCGACTAAATCCAAAATCACCATACGAAGCTGTTGAGATCATCCACGACCTATTCTGGGGTCATTTACAAAAAATTCCAGTTCCGGTCAAATTTTCACCATTCTAACTTCCAAAATAAGGTTTCTTCTCTAAAATTGACTCTAAACCATCTGAAAACTGAATTTCACTATGTGCGCAAGCCGATACTCATGTCCCAAATTTTCTCCAGACCTTATGTTGCTGAACAGAGCTTAATTTCTCAAAGTGACCGGTCGGGTCGTTACATCCTCCCCCCTTAATACCAACATTCGTCCTTGAATGTGCTAAGATTCACCTCGAATTCCTCAAGTCATTGAATGCTCACTTCCAACATACACCCATGGGTGGCCCCAGGTCACCCAAATCCATTTTGGCACGACGACACCATCTCGACTGAAATTTAACCTTTCTAGCAATACCATTAGGCCTCCAAGCCAAATTCCTCAACTTCCATCCGTTTCCAAAAGGTCCAATCCCGAGTCCACATCTGATATCAGTCTCAACCAGTTAATTAAACACAGGTACAACCACACAACATGACACACCACACATAGTCCCACAATAATATTTCTGATAGCAATAAATGCCTATGATCAAATCTGTACCGACAATAAGCCTCATATTCAATAAGAACTCTTTTCAATCACCCATAACACTGGTGATGATACAACAACCATGAAAACCACATGATGAAACACCCAATTAACCCAATCTTAGCCAACACCAATGGGTACACACCCCACAAACTAAACTCAAGGCATAGAACGAAAATATACGAAAAAGGGAAAGGAAACACATAAGATAACTAACAAACAATTTAAACTAGCACACAAATCTTCTAAAACACAAATCAAGACATCTAACAAGAAAGAATGAAAGCATATAATGGACTCACAAAGATCTTATACTGATATAACTCTCACCGTAGTACACAGCCCGGTCTCAACATATCAAATCACCTGATATCACGAGGGTCTCGCCCTCAACAATGGGTCGCAAATAGGGTACACATCAACACATCTAGAGACTCCCACTAGATCAATTCCGTCTACAATTTACAGCATAGACTAGCTCCCATACCGGTGGAGCATAAAAATCACAGCCCGTAACCAAGAATGCTCGGAAATCACATCAAGCCTACCAGAACAGACAATAGGAAAATACCACTAGCCTCAAAACTCTCGACAATGGCTAAAACATATGATAGACACAGCTATCGCTCATAAAACCTCCCAACGGAATAATCACACAGACAGGGTGCAAATCATGAAGCACTCCTATAAATAGAACAACAAACAAAGAACTCAACTTGATAAGTAGAATTGTGATGAAATACAGATAGTGCATTTCCATAACAAACTGTATCCGTACCTGAGTGACATTAGCTGGCGCACCTGCCTCAAACCTACTATGTGAAACACATCAACAATCTGGGCCTCCCCCTCTTGGGTGCCCTCTCCCTATCTGAATACCTCGCTACGACACATCGGTCCAATGTCTGGGACAATCTCTCACCATGTGGCTAATATCTCCACACTCAAAGCACCCCCTCTGCTGACGAGGTGGTGGAAACTGTGCGGTACGGGTCCTCCAAGACCCTTGAACACCCGAGTTACTAAGCAAAGCCTGAAGCCCGAACTAAACTGGCTAACCGCAAAACCTCTCCCATGACGCACCCTACCTCCAAAGTAAGGACCGGTATATCTCAACGGCCTACGAGGCCTCCTCGCCTCCTCAGGCTCTCTCTCCTGATCTCGTCTGCTCTTTCTCTCTCAAGACACTGCATGCCCTCTCTCTCTCTAGCATACATACCCTCTATTCTCCTAACAATGTTCACCAATTGCTGATACGAAATACCATCTCTAACTCACGGGCCATACTGAACCTGATGCTGGGAATAAGCCCCTCAATGAACCGGCGAACCCTCTCGCGAACAGTAGAAACCAAGGCTAAGACATGTCCAGCCAAACTGGTGCAACAGACAGCTTACTCTGCTACGGTCATAGGACCCTGGCGCAAATGCTCAAATTCCGCGCGCCATGCATCCCTGAGGCTCTGAGGAACAAACTCTCTCAAGAACATATCTGAAAACTGGGTCAAAGTTAGTAAAGATGCCTCCTCTGGGTTGTCTAACTCATAGGTGCGCCACTAATTATAGGCGGCCCCTCGAAGCTGGAAAGTAGTGAAAGAAACCCTACTCGACTCGGAGATACCCATAGTACAAAGAATGCGGTAACGCTCATAAAAAACCCCAAGGCATCCTCTGATGCTAATCCACTAAACATCGGAGGACCATACTTCTTGAACCTCTCTAGTCTCATCTGCTCCTGCTCGGAAGCCGCTGCCATGCCCTCGGGCTGAATTGATGCTGCCGGCGGCGCAGGAATAATCTCAGGAACTTGCTCAACATGCGCTCGCTGCTCAGGAGTGCGGGCGGTGGGTGCTCCTCCCCCGGCCTGGGGTGTGGCTGCAGCAAGGGGAAGCAATCCGGCCTGAGCCAAAGTGGTGTAGAATTGCGCCAAAGTCTCCTGAAGGGCTGGAGTAGCAATTGCTCTAGGCGTGTCAGATGCATGGAATCCATCTGGATCTGCTGGTGGTATCTCGGTGGCAGCTTGCGCAGGTTCTCTTGCTGCACCACATGTGCGTCTTCGAACTCTACCTTGACCCCGACCTCCGACGGCTGCAGCAGGGGCCGTAGGTGCCTGATCACCTCGGGTAGTACGTGTCCTCACCATCTGTGAGAGAGTAGGAAGCAGAAGTTTAGAATTGTGGTATTAAAAAATTTCGCACGACAGGGAAGTCAAATGAAGTGAAGATGTTTCCTAAACAGTTACATAGCCTCTCGTAGATAAGTATAGACATCTCCGTACCGATCAGCGAGACTCTAAATAACCAGCCTGTGTCCTGTGACTCCTATGGACCTAGAGCTCTGATACCAACTTGTCACGACCCTAGTTCACCAATCATGAACTTGTTATGACGGCGCCCAGTCTTCGCGACTACGTAAGCCTATCACATTGCGGTACAACCCTTATGAAAATACTAAATATCACGATAAAATGTATGGAGTGACGCCTGTCACATACACTTCCACTCGAATTACAGCAACAACCCCAAGACCCGGAAACCCACAGGCAACACAAGCTAAGAGTAGAAATATACATACGACTATGATTTCCGAAGCTCTCTACAACAACGGAATAAAAGAATGAAACTACTAACTAAAAGGGGTAGAATAGAAGGAGACTCCTCGGTCTTGCGGACGCTGCAGATGCATACCTCAAGTCTCCGGCTGTACGTCACTCTTCGAGGCTAACAAAACTGAGTGAGGGTACCTGTATCTGCATAACAAAAGTGTGCAGAAGAGTAGCATGAGCATACCACAGCGGTGCCCAGTAAGTATCAAGACTAACTTCGATGGAGGAGTGACGAGGGACAGTCTTGACACCTACCAGTCAATAAACAGTATAACAGAAATAATAGAGATGATATGTAAATATGTAAAGACTGCACGGATGAGTAAAATGCTACAATTCACAATACGGCTAACGAACAATTAGTAACAACGAGAATAATATAAATGATAATATAAAAATGACGGCAGAAACCACTGACCACACCTGAAGTCACAACACAACAAGGACAACTAAGTCGCTAAGTCATTATTCTGAAATGATGTTTACATAAGGTCCTTCCCACTCTTTCCACAATTCTACCACAAACTATCAAACCAGCCACAACTCATGGAAACCTAGCATCTGGAATCAAACACTTGGTATCTTGTGCCCCATCCATAACACAATCATGCTGACAACTAACTAGCCAACTAGGATCGCTTTTATAGATATAACGGGTAAGAAGGCATATCCCTACCCCTAGCCAAAGTCAGAAGAAATTCATCTCTAATAGGAGGGTCCAACTACGTGTATGCTTGTGCAAGTGTATCTAATGGGAATCCTACCAACTAGTAAGTATAGGAAGTGGATCGACTAGCACCCGACTTATTCACATTCGGATAGAATAAATGAAAATATCAGTTCGGAACACAATGAGTTTAAGGGAGGATCTCCCGGGAATCTAACCCAAAGTCCATCATACCCATAACAAAGGATCTCCCGGGAATTGAAGCCATAGTCCATCATAGCAATAACAAAGGATCTCCCGGGAATTGAACCCGTAGTCCATCATACCAATAACAAAGGATCTCCCGAGAATTGAACCCCTATTCCATCATACCAATAACAAAGGATCTCCCGGGAATTGAACCTGTAGTCCTTCATACTAATCATAAACAGAAATAGGAAAAATGTCTCAAAGGGGCTTCACAATTCATCACAATCAGCCCCTGACATAGCCCACCTTATTTCACCACGTGTGCAATCAATAACAATGTAGCAAAACCGCCTTATTTCTCCACACGTGCATCACAATATCCCCACCTTATTTAGTCACATGCGCAATTCACATATAAGCATATAACATACCGTGCCTTATTACACCGCATGTGCAAAAACATCAATAGCCACAAAAACACGGCAAAGACCTCGTGCAACTCTCCAATAACAACCGCACGGCAGAGACCTCGTGCATCACAATACCAGAAACCGCTCAATAAGTGACAACCAATATATATATATACAGGAACAAGGCAAGGGAAACAATAACGTCCCGGCAAGGGAATCAATAACAGAATCAATAACGTCCCCACAAGGGAATCAACAGTACCTACTAAGGCCACTGGACACCAGGGAAAAAGCATAATTACTTCAACGACAAACAAGACGTAATAAGTGCATAATAACTACACCGATACCACAACAGTTGGACAGGTAATGTAATTGCACAAAGTTACAGATGAGCTTACAATCAGGGAGTACCAATCATAAGAAGTCAACATGAATCAAATAATTACAATGTAAGGAAATAACACTAATCATAAGATGTCTATCTTCTTTTCATTTAAGTCCAATTAATTACATGAGGTACAACATTTATGATTTCCAATTAAAGGCGAGTAGTTAAGACGGGCAACATGTCTATAGAAAGGCAATTGTCTCCAGTTAAACACGTAAAAGTCCATTAAACAACAAAAATAATCCAAGAAGGGCAAACAAATATCAAGTAGGACATGTATAGGTGAAACTAATAACAGGGAACTCAATCGTATCAATATAATCTTCATACTCGGTGATTTCAAGAGTCTAATAGCCTAAAAGGGATAATTTAAACAAATAAATCCGAGCACACACTCGTCACCTCGCGTACAAGAAATACAAGCAACAGATAAGACTCCAATCCTAAGGGGAAGTCCCCCGCACAAGGTTAGGCAAGATACTTACCTCAAAACCGGATAAAATCAACTAGCAATCGTGTTATTGCCACGAGTACTCGACTCCAAATGGCCCAAATCTATCCAATTAAATCACAATTGTGAATAATATTTCAAGGAACTGATTCTATAATTTAATTCAAGGCTATAACGCGAAATTAGGTAAAATAACCAAAATACCCCTCGGGCCAACGTCTCGGAACCAGATGAATTTAACATTTTCAGAACCCTCGTACTCTCACGAGTCTAACCATATAAAAATATCTCAAATAGGAGGTCAAATAATCCCTCAAAATCCAACAATTCGGTCTAAGAAGTTCTACCCATTTTTCATTCAAAAACTTAAATTCAAAGATGAAATTAAGAGGAGATTCATGGAAGTTGGTCTAAATCGAGTGAGATTGAAAATCCCTTAAAAAATTGCCAAGAACCGATCTTTAGAAGTCAAAAAGTGAAATAATGGTAAAACCCTCGAAATTGGGATTTAAATCTGTCTGTCAGTGATTTGTGCATCGCGATCGCGGAACAAGGGACGCGATCGCGTAGAAGAAATATTGATTGGTCTAGAAATGTTCTATGCGAACGCGATGGTGTGGACGCGATCACGGTGAAGAATCAGGCGGTGCTTCGCGATCGCGGGGGCATTTATGAGAACTTCTTGAAGGAAGTACAGGGGGTCCAGTGGTTGGTCTATGCGATCGCGTAATCAGGGATACGATTTCGAAGTGGAGACTGTTAGACCTTAGCAATCACGGGACGTTTGATGCCAAGGCAATTGAAGAACACACAGAACATCGCGATCGTGGGAGACTATTCGCGATCACGTAGAAGGATATTAGAAGCAGCAGTTCAGCAGTTCAAAAATGGAGGAAAAGGATCCGTAGCCCATCCGAAACACACCCGAGGCCCCCGGGACCCGGTCTAATCACACACACCAGTCATATAACCTAACATGGACTCGCTTGAAGTCCCAAATCACATAACACAATATTGAAATGGCGAATCAAACCAAAAATCAAGCTTATGAACTTCTAAATCTTTAAATAACGAATCTCATGCCGAAACCTATCAATTCAACTTGGAATGATGCCAAATTTTGCAGACAAGTCCAAAATGACATAACGGAGTTGTTCCAACTCTCAGAATCACATTCCGATCCTGATTGCCCAAAAGTCAACTGTGAGTCAAACTTCTTCATTTTTCCAACTTCAACTTTTGCCGAAATGCCTCAATTCACTATGCGGACCTCCAACTCTGAATACGGACACGCGCCTATGTCCCAAATCACCATACGAAGCTGTTGAGATCATCCATGACCCATTCCGGGATAGTTTACCAAAAAGTGCAGTTCCGGTCAAATTTTCACCGTTCTAACTTCCAAAATAAGGTTTCTTCTCTAAAATTGACTCTAATCCATCCGAAAACTGAATTCCACTATGTGCGCAAGCTGATACTCATGTCCCGAAGCTACTCCAGACCTTATGTCGTTGAACGGAGCTTAAATTCTCAAAACGACCGGTCGGGTCGTTACATTAACACACAATTAAAGTCACCCATCACAGCCATGGTCCATCCATTTTGACTCCTAGTAGATTTTATTTTATTTTGGTAAAGTTGTATTTTATTTTTCAGTTGTGAGTCCATCTTTCCCTCCTCCATTTTTTTGTTCAAATGGAGTATGGTCTTGTATTTTTTAAGTAAAAAATTAGTTATGTTTGTAATTAGAGGTGTTCATGGTTCAGTTTGAATCGATTTTTTCCTAAAAATAAACCAAACCAAGTAAGTTGGTTTTTTAAATATTACATCCAAACCAAACCAATTAAGTCGGTTTTTATTCGGTTTATGTCAATTTTTTCAATTTTTTGGTTTTTATCGATTTTTCTTAAATATAAGACATACACTATCAAACACATACTTCGACGACCACATTTCAACGTAACACTATCAAATTAATTGCCCTTTGAGAAATCTATTATTTATATATTGATGATAATTGAATAAAATAGTGATGGATAATTTAAGAACTCAATTAAAAATATATTATTTTTAACATTTCTTACACTTATCAAAAGAAAACTACCAATCAAACTAGAATATAAAGGTAAAGACATGTACTAAAAGTGCAAACGATTAACATTTATTATAAAAACTTTAAAACTTTGTATAAAAGTACACACACACACACACGCATATATATATATATATATATATATATATATATATATATATATATATATATATATATATATATATATATATATATATATTCGGTTTGGTTCGGTTTTTTTTATTAAAACCAAAACCTAACCAAATTTGATCGGTTCTTAAATTTCAAAACCAAAAACCAAAAAGTATCGATTTTTTTGATCGGTTTGATCTAATTTTTGATTTGGTTCGAGTTTCAGATTTTTATGAACACCCCTACTTGCAATGCTATGCGGACTGCCTACAATGACTTTAAGTTTTTCTATAAAGTTTCTTTCATCCTACTATATGATATTGTTAGCAGTTTGTTATATACTCATATTTTAATTATATTGGATTCGTATTTTGGTGTTTCATTAGATTTATAAAAAGAACTTATGCTTATTCAATTGTGGGATATAATTTTATTTTTTTAATAATAATTGAAACATATACAACCCAATATCTCTATAACAACGTCCTTATACAAGAAGCATTTAGTATAAAAGTCATATTTTTCTCATAATCGATTTTTATGTTATATTGTTGTCACGATCCAATTCCCGAATCCGGTCGCGATGGCGGCTCTCGTGAAGACAAGAACAGCCAACGGAACAATAACACATCTTTTAACAATTTCTTAACATGAATGAGTATAAAGCATAATTAACATAACCATGAGTGCGGAATAAAAATGATATAACAGGGAAACCCTCCCGATACAACCTGAAATCGGGGTATCACAAGTCATGAGCTACTACCGAGTACAACTTTGGAACTAGGAACAGAGTTTGAAGATAACATGAGTAATAGAAGATAAGGGAGAAAACGGGGCTGGGAACGTGAACAACTACCAAGTCATTCCTAGTCCCCGCCTGATCTGGAAAGAATCAGCGCTCAGGAGCAAATTCTGCTCTGTTTGTATCTTCACACACTGTGCATGGAGTAATGTGAGTACTCCGACTTAGTGAGTAATAAAAATAAATAATGATTGAAAGAATAAAATCTCATAAATGCACAAATAACGCTATCTCAAGCAGTAAAAATCAGTTAAACAATAAAAACCGTAAGGTATCAGATAGTTCTCTTTTTTTTCATAGTTTCTATATGAAATTATTTTTTCATAACTGCATATATTTTGTAGACTAACTCTTGTCATGACTTTCACAGTCTAAGTAAAGAAATTCTTCGACAAATAGTTTAACAACTAGTTTATTATAGTTAACATATTATTAATGCAATGATAACATCAATTGTATGACATATATATATTTGAAGCAAAATTGTTTTCTCACCTACAATATTTTAATTTAAATAATTTATTGAGACTAGAATATTTATTTTGCTATAGTAAATTTCAGCATGTGGCAAAAATTATTAATTAGCTATGAAAGTTTATCAAATCAAAATATTTGTGGATATATTATTTTGTCATGACAAATAATAGTAGATATTAAGCTAACTATTGCCACAATATTTTATAACTTGAAGCAAAAATATTTATTTTGCTACAATAATTTGTTTTAAAAAATTTGTCGTGGCTAAAAGTATATATTTCTACGGTAATTTTTAATCCGTGGAAAAAATTTATGATTAACTATGAAATTTTACTGTAGAAATAAGTTTGTAGCTGTTTAGGCAGTTATTGCCACAAAAATTAGTAATTATAGCAAAACTAATGAATTAGCTTTGTAAATTTAGTTTTGTGGCTAAGAAATTTTAAGAATTTACAGATACCCACAAAATTCTAATTTTTGTGGCTGCGTCCCCAAACCAAAAGGATGAGGTAAAAAGGCTCGAGAAAGCGTCCTTGGAAGGGAGAATATCTGAAAAAGTGTTAGCGGGGAGCACATCCCTCTCGGGAGTCGGAGACGATCGAAGAGGCAGCAAAATAGGAACTTTCAATCAGGGAGAGCTCAACAAAGTCTCATAGTCCAAAGCTAATTCAATCGTATCCGCCATTGAGGAAAAGACCGAATCAGTCTTTTTAGTGACTAATAGCTACGAAATTTAGATTTGCAGCCTAGATTTTGTAGCTACAGATACATTTTGTTGTAGTGATACGTTAGTTCAATAAATTCAAATCGTAAAATAATCCCGAGCACCGAATTCACAATATGTCTTTAAGGAATTTCATTCTCTCACTGTTGCTCAAGATTATGGATTAATTCCTCCCAGGATAGAATAGAATAATTATTTTATGATAGCGGCACTACAAATCACTAAACTTCAGTAAATTCAAAAAACTGAGCAAATCATACTTGATACTTATATTTAATTGGAAAATAATGCAACAATATAATGAAGAAATGCACATAAAAGATTAACCGACAAGACTTCTGTTTATGGAAGTTGTAGTTTTCGTCTATGAACATACACTAGATTTAATGTTAAAGATGATCTTAAAACATAGAAGAAAATCAAATTCTAGGTATATAGGAGGAATATTAGTTTTTGAATTTTCGAGTATTTAAGCCTTCGAAATAAACCTTAATCCAACTTTAGAATTTGAAGCAAATTTCAGGGTAAATAAACCGATTGAGCGGCGCTCAAGGGTGTGGTCTAATATTCAATAAATTTGGTTGAGAACCATGAATTTTCAGGTTAAAATGATATCGAATTTAAAAATATTAAGTGATTTCATGTCAGCTTTTCAAGTCTTGGTGGACAATTTTCAAAATTAGGTCCGCCTTGAATTGACTTCTATACATTCAATAACACAATACACATCGATTGTCTAACATATTTAATTGATGTTAAGTTATATACACTGTCAGCATAAGATAATTTACACCATAAAGTCACCTTTATCTGTTGTAACAGATAATCAATCTTATCAATATTTTAAATCCCACATTTTAAAAAAGCTTGTCTATGTATCTTCTATGTGAAATGATAGTATAAACACTATTTACACCGACAATATATATAACTTAAACTATATTTAAATAGTTTTCCAACTTAAACATGAAGGCTTAAATAAGGATTTAAGTACTGTTTTGATTTCAAAGTGCAACCCATAGGAAATTCTCATATTTGGTTGGCTAAGAAGAGGTGACTTTCGTGTACCAATAAATTTTCTATCTCTGGGCAAGGTTGTTTTACCAACTGATCATTTGCCCTATCTGAAAAGATGGGTACACAAATAATGGGGAAAAAGTTTCGGCCTTTTCTATTTCTTCTTGTGCTAATATTTTCGTTTTTCTTTATCACGTCTATGCATTTAATTGATCAGCAAGATTTGTTCATATATTTTTGGCACATGTATAGGGGAAACATCACACAAATATCTTTGACTTTAGTGAACCAAAAGACGTTCCTTTGCGTGCATTTGATCAAGTGTCTGGATCGAGCTTGTAGTTGGAGTTCAAAAGTCATGATTTTTCATACTCTAATAAGAAAGGCTAGTGCTCTACCAAATTAACGTCTAACGTTTCATGGGAACTAACCAGAGGCGGAGCCATAGTTTGAAGTTTTTGAGTTCGGTATTGTAATATTTTTAAGTTACTGGGTTCTAAATTAATAATTTATATATATTCAATCAATTTCTTAAGACAAATATAGAGTCTGAATAAAAGCTATTGGGTTCGCCCGAACTCAGAGCCGCATTCCACACTCTGGCTCTGCCCCTGGAAGTAAGGGCAGTCCTGTTGCACAAAACATCCTGCATTCACTCGCGAGGTCTTAGGAAGGGTCGTAATCCAATAGATGTAATGTAGATATATATCCAAGGGCATATCTAGGTTAAGGGGTATGAGTTCACGTGAATCCATGTTCCTCTTCTTAAACTATGTATAACAATATTATATTTCTTTAAAATTACTTAAATATACGTATGTGTTTGACCAAAACATGTTAAGCCTTATAGTGAAATCAGTTATAATGAGAAGAAGAGTGAATCTTAGTTAAGAATAATGAAATTTAGACCAAATATTAAATGAAGCGAACAAGGTGAACGACGTTAACCAGTATGTTCGAGGTGACTAAATGCTCATGAATACAACTCCATAAATGTATAATAAATAAAGATAAAAATAATGAATATGACAAAAGGAATTTATCACCCGATGATTGTAATACATTGGATGACTCTTTTTCTTGACAGCAACGTGGATGAGAAGGAATAAAGAGGCTTCAGAGGGTTTTAGATCTCGTGAGTATATTATCATGAATGTATATCTGAATAATGCAATCAATGAACAAGATAACTTTTATAACTCTTACAAAGTATTTTTCTCATAAAGTCATGATCCCCTTTTGGTTCTCAATCTCTTCATATTTATAAAGAACATTTCCCAAAAACCATAAAAAAATACAACATAAGGAATATCCAAAGGATTCCTTGTGTCCATATCTGAACATATGCTTCCGTTACTTCTCTATCTTAGCCACCCCTCTTTGGCATCTGCCTCCTCGAGAGTAGCCCGTAGTCATCACATCTTGGTCGACCCCGTCCGCAGTCTGGCTTATCCACGGTGTTTCGAGGCCTTAGAAGCCTCCTTTTCCTCACCTTGATTTGCGTGCGTGGTTCGGGCTATATCCTTATCGTTTTTATATGGAAATATGATAAAAATGTTAATTTGGCCTTTAAAATTGAATTTAAGTTGACTTCTATCAACATTTTAGGTAAACGGACTCGGACCTGTGATTTGATGGTACGGAGGGTCCGTAGGAAAATATGGGATTTGGGAGTATGTCGGAAATCGAATTCCGAGGCCCCAAGCTCGAGATTTGATTATATTTGAAATTTATGGTATCAAGCCCATATTTTGGTTTCAAAGCCTGGTACAGGTTCAACATGACATTTAAGATGTATCTGTGAAATTTGGTAAGAAACAGAAGTTGGCTGATGTGATTCAGACCCGTAGTTGTGAAATTTGATACTTTGAAAATTTTGAGATTTTTCTTAGATTTCTATGCTAAATTCATGTGTGTATGTTTGATTTGGAGCCCCGAGGGCTCGGGTGAATTTTGGAAGGTATTTAAACTTAGAAAAGTTGTAGGTTTTAAGCTTCTGGTGTTCTGGAGTTTTGATCTTCTCGTTCGCGGAAGGACTCTCGCGAACGCAAAGGGTAAGTTAGGCTGAATGACTTTTCCTTCTACGCGAATGCGAAAACAGGTCGTGAACACGAAGCTTTGGGAGGTGCTTACCTTCGCGAACGCGGACCTGTTATCGCGAACCGAAGGCCTTTGGGCGTGGGCAGGGGTAGATGGATTTTAGTCTACGAGAACGCGATCACTCGACCGTGAATGCGAAGGCTTGAGGAGATGAAACTCCGCCAGTGCGAGTCCTTGAATGCGAACGTGATGGCCATCTGGGCCTGTCCTATCACGAACGTGACAGGCCTATCGCGAACACGACGAAGGCCTGCCCAGTTATTTTAAAACGAACCAGAACCGGGCAGAACCTATTTTACTCTATATTTTCGAACTCCCAAGGCCTAGAGGTGATTATCTTCTGACAATTCATCCCCAAAGTGTTGGTGATCAATTCCAAACTTTACTCTTTCAATTACCCAGGTTTTTTTCATCACTTTCTTATAAAACATCAAGAGTTTTCATGGTAGAAGTTAGGAATTTAAGTAGAGTTAGGGATTTTTCAATAATTGAGAATTAGACCTCGTTTTGGGGTCGGATTTCGAAACTAATTGCATATTCGAGCTCGGGGGTGAATAAGTGATCGGGTTTTTGTCTGAACCTCGAGTTTTGACCAAGCTGGCCCAGGATCGATTTTGACTTTTTGGATGAAATGATAGAAAAAATATAATTAAGCATTGGGTACGAATTCTTTAGCATTTGTCGATGTTGTTAAATCAATTTGGACTAGATACAAGTAATTTGGAGGCGTACTCTAAAGGAAAAGCGGTGTTTGAGGCTTGAGTCGGCCATGAAAATTTGAGGTAAGTGTTTTGTCTAACCTTAGCTTGAGGGATTAGGAGTAGTATCAGATTTTCTACGTGTTAACTATGGAATACGACGTATAGGCATGGTGACGGGTATCTATACGTTGTTATCAAGCATGCCCGTGGGGATTGCATTGTAATTTTTATGACTCCGTTGTGGTATATCCGTGCTTCATATGAGAATTATATTATTGTTCCCATACCTAGATGTTGTTGTGATATTATTGTTCCATTGCCGAGATGTTATTGTAATATTATTATTCCCTTGCCGAGATGTTATTGTAATATTATTGTTCCCTTACCGGGATATTGTTATTCTGCTATTGTTCCCTTGCCGGGATTCTTTTATGATTGGTGTTGATAAATAAAATGGGAGCGGGTTGCACGTCTGCAATGGTAACACATGAAATGGGAGCAGGTTGCATGCTTGCAACGATAATATATGAAATGGAAGCGAATTGCATGCCTGCAGGGTAATATATGAAATAAGACAGGGTTGCACACCTTCAATGGTACTATATGAAATGGGAGCGGGTTGCACATCTGCAACAGTGCAGTGAAATGGGATCGGGTTGCACGCCTGCAATGGTATTATTTTGTGCTTATTTTTTTATTTCCCAATCGTTTGCCAGTAATTAATTTATTGTGTTCCTTACATTACTCTAGTGTTATTCTATTGTTATTTGTTACTCCGCGCAACATGTTTCCCCCACCCAACTTTAGCTGTAATTATCTACTTTTATTTCGATGTATATGATTTACTGTGACGACCCAGCCCGTTGTAACGTGTGTTACCTGTTAGATAATACGCTTAAGGCTAGAGGGGGGGTGAATAGCGTTATAATAAAATTTAGCGTAAACTTGCGGAAATTAAAATTTGCAGGAAGTAAATAAGTGCGATAAATAATAACTTACACACAGATATCTCCTGGTTCACCACAACGTGTGGCTAGTCCAGTCCCCGAGATACTCTCTCGAGATTTTCCACTAACGTGTCAAGCTTCCGGCTGCTTAACAAGCCTTTACAACTTGAGGACGTAAGCCTCAACACCTTTGCTCGGAGTTACAACACTCCAAGACTTCAACCAAGGAAACACAAGTTCCTTACAACAAGAGAATTACAATTCTCTTACAAGTGTATACAACACTAAAACACTCAAACAAAATACTCCTTAATGAGTAGATATGAGTAAAAGAAGTAAGCTCTGGATCACAACAACTTTGGACAAGAATATGGCTCTCAAAAGCTTTATGAAATTGAATATAAAATGATAAACAAAAGTATGCAAGCTTATAGCAATGTAATGATCAGTTGTAGTATGTTGTTGTGTTTAAAGCACTGAAATGAAGCTGTATTTATAGTTGAAAAACTTGGCATTACCGTTGCCTAGTTGCCAATTAAGAGTTGCTGATTTTACTCACTGACAATCGATTATCAAACCCCAACAATCGATTGTCTGTCAGTCAGATCAAAATTCAATCCCAGATTTTACGCTTGATAATCGATTACTTACAATCCATAATCGATTACTGGCAACGTTCAAAAAATCCTTTCCAGATTTTACCACAAATAATCGATTGTACAGAATCAACAATCGATTACTCAGCAACGTTCAAAAAATATTTTCCGGATTTTAATCAAAACAATCGATTATACCAAATCAATAATCGATTACCTGACGGTATTTGAAAACTTTACGACAACGGTCAGCTTCACAATCGATTGCACAAAGTTAACAATCGATTACTTATCAGTTTTTGAAAAACATTTTAGACACTGCCTCTAGACAATCGATTGTTATATACTCACAATTGATTATTTAATAAATTTGAAAATCACTGGAAGTCACTGCCTCAACACAATCGATGTCATTAGTTCACAATCGATTATTTTGTGACTTTGAAAAATCTGAAGGACAATGTCTCTTCACAATCATTGTCATTAGCTTCACAATCGATTATTCTGAGTTTTGAAAAACTTTGATGGACACTGCCTCATCACAATAGATTGTCATAAGGTTCACAATCGATTGTCATGCAGGTTTGAAGGAACCTGATATTCACTGCCTTAACACAATCGATTGTCATTAGTTCACAATCGATTGTCATGCAGTCTTGGCTTAAAACAATCGATTATCATTAGTACATAATCTATTATCTTAGTCCAGTTTTCAGAGGCATTTAAAAATCATTTTGACTAATGAAAATATGCATGATTTAAAATCATTTAGCATTAAATTAAATATGCATGATTTTGGAAAATAGTTTTATGAGAGAAGCCATGTTACGAGTCAAGTTGTAGGATCAAGATCACAATTAAGAATGACTCAATTAAACTATAAAACTTTGTCTTGAGCTTGAATCTCGATGTATATCAATTGTGCGCTTGTTTCTTGAACTTCGTCATATATTAATTTTCGCTTCGTTTGTCATTCATCAAAACCTATACAAAAGAACACACGTTTTAGTATATTGCATTTGAGAACGTGTTTCCAACAATTTCCCCCTTTTTGATAATGGCAAACATTAAGCGGGATATGCAAGCAATTTATATTGACGATTCAAGACAAGTGTATACATGCAATAAGTATGCAATTTGTTCCCCCTCAATATATGAATTCCCCCTTAATTTAAGCTTATAGATATTGAGAGTGCATACCCGCTATCTTCCCCCTTTTGCCATTAGCAAAAATAACATATATTAAAAAATTATAGCAACATCAACCCGAATAATAGCAACATAATCGATTATTGATACGAAATAATCGATTTTTAGACGACGGAAACCAATTGTTGTACGTCAAGCTTTATAATTCCCCTTTCCTTTGGGGCGATACCTGCAAAAATCGTTAGACGTCTCCGACGCTCAAGTTAGAACTCATGTAATAAAAAATTGCAATGCATGACTTAGATCAACGTGGAGTCAAGGATCCCAAGTTCACTGCGAATTCGGAAGAAGGACTCTTTCTCTAAAGGCTTTGTAAAGATGTCTGCCAATTGGTTTTTGGTTTCAACAAATTCAATTTCGACATCGCCTTTGAGAACGTGATCTCTAATAAAATGATGTCTAATTTCAATGTGTTTCGTTCGCGAATGAAGAACGGGGTTCTTCGTCAAGCATATGGCACTAGTATTATCACATCTAAGAGGGATATGATCAAGACTTAGGCCATAGTCCAAGAGTTGTTGTTTCATCCATAGGATTTGAGCGCAACAACTCCTCGCGGCTACATATTCAGCCTCGGTTGTGGACAACGCAACACTTACTTGTTTCTTGCTAAACCAAGAAACGAGAGACCTACCGAGCAAATGGCAAGTGCCACTAGTGCTCTTGCGGTCCAATTTGCATCCAGCAAAATCGGAATCGTAGTAGCCAACAAGTTGGCATGAAGAGCCTTTGGGGTACCATAGACCCACATTTGTAGTACCAGCAAGATACCTTAAAATCCGTTTTGCCGCAGTAAGGTGAGACTCCTTCGGACACGATTGATAACGAGCGCATAAGCACACGCTAAACATGATGTCCGGACGACTAGCAGTAAGATAAAGAAGAGAGCCAATCATACCTCGATACTTTTTGATGTCGACTTCCTTACCTTTCTCATCTTTGTCTAGATGATCGGATGTGCTCATGGGAGTTGCCATTTCTTTTGCATTGTTCATCTCAAATCGTTTCAGTAATTCTTTGCAATATTTGGCTTGACAAATGAATGTACCTTCTTTCATTTGCTTTACTTGTAATCCCAAAAAGAATGTTAACTCACCCATCATAGACATCTCAAATTCGCTTGTCATTAAATCGGAAAATTCCTTGCATAAAACATTGTTAGTAGCACCAAATATAATATCATCTGCATATATTTGAACTAACAAAATATCATTGTTTTTATGCTTAACAAAGAGAGTTGTGTCAACTTTCCCCCTAATGAAATCGTTTTCCAAAAGAAACTTACTCAATCTTTCATACCAAGCTCGGGGAGCTTGTTTTAAACCATAAAGAGCCTTTTTGAGTTTGAAAACATGATCGGGAGATTTAAAGTTTTCAAAACCGGGGGGTTGTTCAACAAGAACTTCTTCTTGAATAAAACCGTTTAGAAAAGCACTTTTCACATCCATTTGATATAAATTGAAATTCATAGAAGAGGCAAATGCAAGCAATAAGCGAATAGCTTCTAATCTAGCTACGGGAGCATATGTTTCCTCATAGTCAATACCTTCTTCTTGATTATAGCCTTTTGCTACAAGCCTAGCTTTGTTTCTAGTGATTATACCATTTTCATCTAGTTTATTGCGAAAAAACCCATTTCGTACCAATTATGGTATGACCTTCGGGTCTTGGCACCAAATCCCAAACGTCATTGCGTTCAAATTGGTTAAGCTCCTCTTGCATTGCCAAGGTCCAAAATTCATCCCCAATTGCTTCTGAGATGGTTTTGGGTTCAATTTGAGAAACAAAAGCAATATGTTCTAAGGTATTTTTGAGAGAGTTTCGGGTACTTACCTTGTCTCCAACGTTGCCAATTACCTGTTCGAGAGGGTGATCTTTGATTGTCCTCCACTCGTTAGGCATATTCATTTCTTTTTCCAATTGTGGCGCTTCTTCCGTTGGTTGTTCCTCAGTTTCATCTTTATTTTCCTTGGGTGGTTCCTCTTGTATTTTGTCTTTCAAGCTATCTAAGATACCTGCAAGATCAAAACCGGAATTCTTTCTCGCCAAGCGAGCATTATTTTCGGAAAATACAACATGAGGGGATTCCTCCACAATTTGGGTTCTTTTATTAAAGACCCTGTATGCTTTACTACGTGAGGAATATCCAATGAAAATACCTTCATCCGACTTAGCATCAAATTTACCCAATTGGTCTTTGCCATTGTTATGAACAAAACATTTGCAACCAAAAACTCTAAAATGGGAAATATTTGGTTTTCTTCCCTTATAAAGTTCATAGGGGGTTTTCATGAGTATCGGCCGAATTACTACTCTATTTAGAACGTAGCAAGCGGTACTCACGGCGTCCGCCCAAAAATGTTTGGGTATCTTAGCTTCGTCGAGCATGGTTCTAGCCATCTCTTCGAGACACCTATTTTTCCTTTCCACCACCCCATTTTGTTGTGGTGTACGTGGAGCGGAAAAGGTATGCTCGATTCCGAGTTCATCACAAAAGTCCGCAAAGAGATTGTGATCAAACTCTCCCCCATGATCACTTCTAATTGAAGTGACGGTTGTTTCTTTCTCATTTTGAACACGCTTAAGAAAATATTTAAAATTTTGAAAAGCATCACTTTTATTGGCATGAAATAAAGTCCAAGTAAATCTCGTGTAATCATCAACAATCACAAAAGCATATTTATTTCTTCCTAGACTTTCAATGCGAGAGGGACCAAATAAATCCATATGAAGCAATTGCAATGGTCTAGAAGTTGAAACAATGTTTTTAGATTTGAAAGATGCTTTTGTTTGCTTCCCCTTTTGACACGAGTCACACATAGAGTCATTTTCAAATTTTAAAAAGGGAAGACCAACAACTAAGTTTTGAGAAATCAATTTGTTCAAAAGATGCATATTGATATGTGCTACTCTACGATGCCATAGCCAAGTATCATCCTCTTTACTCATTAGACAATCAACATATTCGGGTGAGGAATTAGCAAGATCAACCATATAAATATTATCAACTCTAAAACCACGAAGTATGATTTTGAAATCACTACGTCTAAATACTAGGCATTCATCCGAATTAAATAGAGCAAGATTTCCCTTGTCACATAATTGGCTTATGCTCAACAGATTATGCTTCAAACCTTTCACAAGTAATATATGCTTAATAGAGGATTTTTCATCCTTACCGACCGAGCCGATGCCGATGATCTTTCCTTTATTGTTATCACCGGAGATAACACTTCCTCCTTCTTTGTGCTCTAATCGAAGGAATTTGGATTCATCTCCCGTCATATGCTTGGAGCATCCACTATCAAGGTACCATAGTACACTTGATCCCTTCAAGCACACCTACAAAACAAATTAATGTTCTTTAGGTACCCATGCCATCTTGGGTCCTTGGGGGTTAGGCATATTATAATGATGCGATTGAGTAACATGTCTATGACGTGTAAAGCATGCAGGAGCAATATGACCAATACGTCTACAATAATGACAAGTCACATTTGGGTTATGCATCCTTCTAGGTTCATAGTAACTAGACGAATGAAAGTTTCTTACTCTATTTTGAACACTATGACTATTTCGCATTTCATGAGAGTTATTTCTCCTACTATGAGCTCTAGGATGGGCAGCATTTCTAGAGTGATTGTTTTTCGGTTGAGGGCCATTGCTAGGTCTTCTAAGGGGTTCAAAAGTTGGCCTAAAATATGCATCATTTCTAGGGTGGCTATTTCTAGGTGGTAAGTCATTCCTAGGTCTTCTAAAATGTTTAGCATTTTGTCTAGCATGCATATTGGCTCTAGAGTTGTTGTTTCTAGGATAAGCATTTCTATTGTTAATCCTAGGTTGAGCTTTAGGTTGTTGGGGTTTAGCTGCAACCTTTTCTTCATTCTTAAAGCCTATTCCATGCTTGGTTGATTTCAAGTTAACAAGAACATCATTCAAGTTTTTGTGCGAAGAATTAAACTTATCTAATGTGCCTTTAAGCCTACTTACTTCATTCTTAAGAAGCAAACAAGAAGTGCAATTTCTAGTAGAGCTTTCGGGCTTATCGGAACTTCTTTTTCCAAAAAACTTGTTTTCCTCTCTCAGCTTCTCATTTTCTAAAACCAGCTTTTCTAAATCCTTTTCTTTCGAAGAAAGCTGTTTTTGAAAATCCTTTTCTTTTAATGAAGCATTTTCTTTTATGCCCTTAACAGTTTTTGAAGCCTTAATAAACTCAGCATATAATTCATCAAAAGCAGTTCGCATTTCTTCAAGAGTAAAGAAGTTTTTAGACGAAATTTGACATACCTCATCTTTCTTATCTTCTTGTGCCATAAGGCAAAGATTTGCTGCTTCGTCTTCTTCTCCTTCGCTTGACTCATCTCCGGAGTCGCCTCCCCAAGAAATGTATGCACGTTGCTTTTTAAAAGGTTTCTTCTCCTTTTTGATGTTTGGGCAATTTGATTTGATGTGCCCGGTTTCACCACATTCATAGCACTTGATTTGTTCGCCTTGCTTTTTGCCCTTGCGTTCATACTCCTTGCGCATGAACTTTTGAAATCTTTTGATAACGAGTCCAAACTCGTTGTCTCCTTCCTCATCAATTTGCGGTTGGCTTGTGCTCGCCTTTAGAGCTATTCTTTGCTTCCTTTGATCATCAACAAGAGGGTTAAGAATAGTAGATTCATAGGTTCTAAGGTTACCTCTTAGTGCGTCGATGGTGACGTTTGAAACGCCAATGGATTCTTGAATTGCATCGGCCTTTGATCTACATGCCGGTGTGAGACTTCTAAGAATTTTTCGAACGAGCTCTCTATCCGTGAATGTTTTCTTGAGAGCATGTAAGTCATTTACGATTATTGAAAAACGCTCAAACATTTCGTCCACCTTTTCACCTTCCTTCATGTGAAATAATTCATAAGAATGGGTTAGGAAATCAATTTTTGCTTCCCTTACCTGGTCCGTACCTTCGTACGTGACTTCTAGCTTGTCCCGCATCTCCTTTGCCGTTGTACAACACGATATTTTCCTGTAATCGTCAGCATTAACAGCACAATATAATAAATTTATTGCTTTAGCATTATTTTGAACCTTTCGGATGTCATCCGCGTCATACTCATCCTCGGACTTGGGAACCCATTCGTTTTCCACCTACTTTGTTGGAATTTGGTTTCCCTTCATTATCACCTTCCAAAGGTGAAAGCTGTTGGACTGAACGAAGATCTTCATCCTCTCCTTCCAGTACGTGTAATTTGTACCGTTGAATAGAGGTGGTCGTGTGGAGCACTGTCCTTCTTCAATTCCTGCAAAAGAATCACGAGTAGAAGCCATGGATGGTTCTCTCAAACTGTTAAGTTTTCAGAGAGTTGGGCTCTGATACCAATTGTTAGATAATATGCTTAACGCTAGAGGGGGGGGGGGGTGAATAGCGTTATAATAAAATTTAGCGTAAACTTGCGGAAATTAAAATTTGCAGGAAGTAAATAAGTGCGATAAATAATAACTTACACACAGATATATCCTGGTTCACCACAACGTGTGGCTAGTCCAGTCCCCGAGAGACTCTCTCGAGATTTTCCACTAACGTGTCAAGCTTCCGGGTGCTTAACAAGCCTTTACAACTTGAGGACGCAAGCCTCAACACCTTTGCTCGGAGTTACAACACTCCAAGACTTCAACCAAGGAAACACAAGTTCCTTACAACAAGAGAATTACAATTCTCTTACAAGTGTATACAACACTAAAACACTCAAACAAAATACTCCTTAATGAGTAGATATGAGTAAAAGAAGTAAGCTCTGGATCACAACAACTTTGGACAAGAATATGGCCCTCAAAAGCTTTATGAAATTGAATATAAAATGATAAACAAAAGTATGCAAGCTTATAGCAATGTAATGATCAGTTGTAGTATGTTGTTGTGTTTAAAACACTGAAATGAAGCTGTATTTATAGTTGAAAAACTTGGCATTACCGTTGCCTAGTTGCCAATTAAGAGTTGCTGATTTTACTCACTGATAATCGATTGTCAAACCCCAACAATCGATTGTCTGCCAGTCAGATCAAAATTCAATCCCAGATTTTACGCTTGATAATCTATTACTTACAATCCATGATCGATTATTGGCAACGTTCAAAAAATCCTTTCCAGATTTTACCACAAACAATCGATTGTACAGATTCAACAATCGATTACTCAGCAACGTTCAAAAAATATTTTCCGGATTTTAATCAAAACAATCGATTATACCAAATCAATAATCGATTACCTGACGGTATTTGAAAACTTTACGACAACGGTCAGCTTCACAATCGATTGCACAAAGTCAACAATCGATTACTTTTCAGTTTTTGAAAACCATTTTAGACACTGCCTCTAGACAATCGATTGTTGTATACTCACAATCGATTATTTAATAAATTTGAAAATCACTGGAAGTCACTACCTCAACACAATCGATTGTCATTAGTTCACAATCGATTATTTTGTGACTTTGAAAAATCTGAAGGACACTGTCTCTTCACAATCGATTGTCATTAGCTTCACAATCGATTATTCTGAGTTTTGAAAAACTTTAATGGACACTGCCTCATCACAATCGATTGTCATAAGGTTCACAATCGATTGTCATGCAGGTTTGAAGAAACCTGATGTTCACTGCCTTAACACAATCGATTGTCATTAGTTCACAATCGATTGTCATGCAGTCTTGGCTTAAAACAATCGATTATCATTAGTACATAATCGATTATCTTAGTCCAGTTTTCAGAGGCATTTAAAAATTATTTTGATTAATGAAAATATGCATGATTTAAAATCATTTAGCATTAAATTAAATATGCATGATTTTGGAAAATAGTTTTATGAGAGAAGCCATGTTACGAGTCAAGTTGTAGGATCAAGATCACAATTAAGAATGACTCAATTAAACTATAAAACTTTGTCTTGAGCTTGAATCTCGATGTATATCAATTGTGCGCTTGTTTCTTGAACTTCGTCATATATCAATTTTCGCTTTGTTTGTCATTCATCAATACCTATACAAAAGAACACACATCTTAGTATATTGCATTTGAGAACGTATTTCCAACATTACCATCCCATTTTTCCCGTTTCATGCTTCTTTATGTTTCATCTTATGTGTTTGTAGAGTTTGAAGTGGTTCGGTCAGAGTTTGGTTGGAATTGAGACAATTAGTCTCTTTAAGAGAAGGCTAGTTTGGAAAAGTCAACCAGATGTTGACTTAGGAGTTATAGGGCTTGGAATGGGTTTCCGACGATTCGGCTAGTTTCGGGTGGTGATTTATGACTTGGATTGAAAACGAAATTGAATATAGAGGCGCGGTGTAGAATTATGCTTGAATTGGCTAAGTTTGATCGATTGATGGGTATGATTTTGATCTGGGTCGGAATGGAATTCCAAGAGTTGCTGTAGCTTTATTAGGTAATTTTGGATATGTTTGCAAATTTTCAGGTCAATTGGACGTCGTTTGGTCAGGTTTTTGATCGAATGTAGTTTCGAAAGTTATAGTTTAAACTTAGGCTTAATTCCGTCATAATTTGATAATTTTTGTGTTGTTGGTCGTGTTTTGATGATTGGAAGAATTTTGTATGATGTTTTGGGGTATGTTGGTTCCTTTGGTTGAGGTCCCGAGGGCCTCAGGATGGTTTCACGTGGGTATCAGAGAGCATTTGCATAGTTGAAAGTTGCAGATTGAGGTTCAGCAGTTGCAGTTCTATGCGATCGCGGAGGCCATTGCGATCACATAGGTTGTTGGGTCTGGTCCTAAATTTTGTGTTGTGCGATCGTGTAAGTGTCTGTGCGCGTAAGTGTCAATGCGATCGCGTAGTATTGGGAAGTGGTCTTGTGCATTCGCAGAGGAAAGGATGCGATCGCGTAGTTGGAGGCCTGGGTTCATTGCGATCGCATGAGGGTATATTGCGATCACATAGGAGGAAAATTGGAGGGTTTAAATTTGTGTTCTGTGATCGCAAGCCAGGGGGTGGGATCACATAGAAGATTTTCACCTGGATAGAAGACTTCTAATGAAAATTTTCAGTCGCGAACCTTTCATTATATCCTCCATTTTTGTACCACCTTGAGAGCTTGTTGGTAGATTTTGAAGGGGATTCCGACGGGAAGTGATTGGAGGTAAGTCTCGTGGACTAAATACGTCATTTAATTGAAAAATCAACCATTAATTCTCAGAAATTTGGGTAAAAAATTGAAGTAACTAGGGTTTGGTTTTTGAAATGAAAACTGGGGATTTGATGGCCCATTTGGACTCCAATTTTGATGAATTTTATATGTACAGACTCGTGGAGAGACGAAGATTCCGGTGATGTAAATTTTGTAATTTTTCGAGAAGCGGGCCTAGGGCTCGGATTTTACCAACTTCGTATTTTTGGGTATTTTTCGAGTTCTTTCTATTGGGCTATGTCCCATTAGCTTATTATAACATATTCCTTATGATTTTGATCAGATTCCACACCTGAGGAGGTCGATTTGCGAGGAACGCGCAAGGCGAGCTAGGATTTTGGCCAATTCGAGGTGACTAATGGTTATGAATGATATACTGAGGGTTTGAAACCCCGTATTTGCACTATGCGGTGCTATGTTGAGATGATGACACGCGTATTGTGATGAGCGTGGTGATGTATCCACTGGGGACTCGAACTTGGTCCATCCCCACTGATGAGTTACTGAACTTCTTGACATAGACTGAGCTTGTACTCGTATAATTTGGGCTAGTAGCCATGTTTGGGGCCTTGTGCCGATCTGTAGAACTCCTAGGGAGCATGTTGAGCTGAGTGACATCACTTTACCTATTGGACACATACCATCTGTCCTGACTTTTGACTGTAAATCATGAGATAAACCGAATGTAGTAACTTGAACCCTAAATGAGCAATACCTAGGCTTGAATGCCCTGTTTTAGCTGAGTGGGCCCGGGAGGCCAAGTCTATATTGACTGAGAAGGGTCAATAACCCCGTAGTGAGGGTATTTAATATACACCGGATTGGGCTGCACGCCGCATCAATATATTGTATGGATCGGGCAGCATGCCGCATCAATATATTATATGGATCGGGCTTCACACCGCAGCAATATAATGGATCGGTCTGCACGCTGCAGCAATATATTATATGGATCAGACTGCATGCCGCAGAATTATAGCGCTTGGGCTGAAGGAGCCCTACCGGAGTCTGGACACACCCCCCAGTGAGCGTAGTGATATATTATATTGGATCGGGATGCATGACGCAATATTATATACTATATAGGATCGGGCTGCACGCTGCACCATTATATATATTATATTGGATCGGGCTGCGCGCCGCAGTATTATATATATTCGGTATTGGATCGGGCTGCGCGCCGCAGCGGAGAGATAGCTAGTCGGACAAAAAGAGAAGTAATTACCAGACTGTTCTGCCTATTTAGCATTATTCACTGTCGTTGCTGTTGATTTTAGAATTGTATAGTGTCCTTACCGGATTTCTTACATTCATTCATTATTTATTGCTATTATTCACTGAGTTGGAAGTATTCACTCTACTCCCTGCACCTTGTGTGCAGATATAGGGATCTCGGAGGCGTAGTTGCTATTTGTTGTTGCTCATTCAATTCTATACCGGAGTTGTCAAGGTAGCTGTTGGCGTCCGCATGACCTGATCTCTCCTTTTATCTTTTCTTGTTTCCATATCTAGATTTTCTTCGTTTAGAGTACTTTTCAGGTGTACTTAGATGCTCAGACTTGTGATACCGTTTCCTGTTGGGCTGTTGTTATTTTTACTTTACGAATTCCGAAATATTTTTATTAATTTTAATCCGAGAATTATTGCTAAATTCAGTGTTTAAGTAAATGATTTAGTTGGAAAAAGTTTTAATGGTCGGGCTTTCCTAACAAGGTGTTGGGTGCCATCACAACCGGGGTTTGGGTCGTGAAATTTAACTACACATGTTTATTTTATAGTATGGTCCTAGCCTCGTCACTACTTCGCGAGTTTAGGCTTGGAACTTACTAGCACATGTGGTCGGTTGTGCTGATACTATGCTTTGCACTGTGTGCAGATACTAATACCGGAGCGTTTGGATCTCAGTGAGGGTGCTGTCTTCAGTCCACTCAGGCAACCCGAAGTAGTCCTGCAGACGTCTGCGGGCCTTGGCATCTCCTCCTATCTTTTCTCTTTCTGTTATTACTTATTCAGAAACAAACTTATATAATTCCATTCAGACCTTATTTGTAG
The DNA here is from genome assembly GCA_034376525.1 of Nicotiana benthamiana. Taxonomy (NCBI): domain Eukaryota; kingdom Viridiplantae; phylum Streptophyta; class Magnoliopsida; order Solanales; family Solanaceae; genus Nicotiana; species Nicotiana benthamiana. The sequence goes on from CM067336.1 coordinate 68,586,830, forward strand.
TATTCTTGGATAGTCTTTGACTTGTGACACCAAATTCTAGGTAGTATTGAACTTAGGTTTTCGTCTTTCGCATTTCTGGTTATTTAATTTATATCACTGTTTAATCACTTTTAAATTGTTGAACATGATTAATTAAAAGGGTAATGGTTTTATAATATTCGGCTTGCCTAGCTTCCATGAGTAGGTGTCATCACGACTCCCGAGGGTAGGAAGTCCGGGTCATGACAATAATAAATTTATAATACTCGGCTTGCCTGTTTTCATGAGTAGACACTATCACGACTTCCGAGGGTAGAAAATCTCGATCGTGATACTGATTTGCCTCCGTTTTGGAGGAAATTGGTTGTGAATAAGTCGGGTTGACCAAGGTGGAAAGAACGATACAACTAGTAAATTCGTGATTGGTGTGGCTACCGCGGGGTGACGTCATAGTCACGCGCATCATTATTACGAATCTTTTCGAGACATCGCTGTGTGCCTGCTGCTTCGGTTTGGTTCCATTGACAATCCTTTGCTTTGATTCTCGTGCCACCCATCCCTATAAATAGAGGACAGTTTCATTCTTGAGAAGTTTTCACCATCTGGTTCCTTGCATGAACCCCATTCTTCTTTGATCTCTTATACTAGTTTGTGCCACCGGTTTTGCTTTTCTAATTCCACCTCTCTCCTCCTTGCCTAGTTGTTATCTTCTTCTTAGGGCTTGGTAGGACATATTTCATTGTCGAAAACATGTCACAAACTCTTCGAACTCATGATGAAGTTTTCGATGCCACTTTGTTATCAGTGGCTCCTCTTCCCGGTAGTGAGGCATATATGGCTAAAGAGGATGAGAGTTTTCCTACAACGGAGGAGATAGCTCCCAGAAATCCTTTGTCCAAAAATAATTTTCACAAGGAGCCTACTCCCGCTCCCATTCAGGTGATCTCCAAGACTGGTCCATCAAATATAGCTAAGCTTCGATCCACATAACGCATCCCCCCTTGATCGCGACGGACTCAACCTTAGGAAGAGTGGGCTCTAAGACTTTTACCCAATAATGGTATCAGGTTAAATTTCCACAGGGAGATTGGAATGGAGTTGCGTATTTGTTTGGTCTACAAATGTGTGTTTGCTCCTAATTGTATTTCTAACATTTTTGGATTTTTATGATTATCAACTACAATTTATCAACTACAAATTAAAGCTAAGTTATGCTAAGATATTAATTCTAGGTTGTATGCAAGATAGAGAAAAGCACTAGGGTCGTGGCATTTTCCTAGGTGGTCAACTAATGGGTAGAGATTGCTGATACAAGAATGATGATTATGAGGCTTATGTTATAACTGTTACACGATTACACTTACTCTCACACCTCTCAGAATAGAGAGGGATTTTTCCCAATTGACTCTCTCGAGACAAATTGAGTAGGTCAATTTGCCCAAGCAACTTAGGGTCAAGTTGGGTAATTACTCTCTTGAGGTTTAACCCGTTAATTAGGACTACCATTCTCATGGGTCCATACCAATTCCTTGTTGGGTTAATTTTGGGGTATCAAGAATCCATGATGAAACAAAATAAAATTGCTCAAAATAGGCTAAAACTTGAGTCTCACGAGTGCATCAACTATCTGATATCTAGTACATCACCTAAAAAAAGTAAAATGTTCTATTTATAGTGCACAGGAAAAAACTGGATAAAAATACCCCTGCGGGGTTGGCGCGGACCGCGCATAAATGTAGCATGGCCGCGCAGGGGCCTTGGTATCGATATCTCTCCTCTGAAGTTAGGGACGCGGACCGCGCAAGAAGGTAGCGTGACCGCACTGGCTGAGGGACATGGCCGCGTGGAAGGATTTGGAAAAATGACAACTCTCTTAACATCATTCATGTGAACCGCATTGTTTTGGTGAGCAGTCGCGTGAGATATTCCTTGAATTATTGCGTCTCTGAAGTTACATAGGCGCGGACCGCGTAGGTGTGAGCGCGGACTGCGCCTGTTACCGTTAAAATTGCTCAGTCTCATAACTCCTAGCACGGCTGCATGGAAAAGCAGTGCACACCACACAGGATACCACTGGATGTGCATAGTCTTGGAACTCCTAGCGCGACCGCGTGGCAAAACGGTGCGATCCGTGCTAGGCTTCCTTTTTCCCAATTTCACTTGTCTTTGACACTTGGTAGATTTCACTCCTTTTTGAGCCGATCATTGACATTTGTCATCTTGTAGTTCAAACGTGCAATCAGGCGCAACTTGTAAGCATTTTGAGACTAATTTATGGCAATTCACACACAAAGCTTAGGCAAGAATGTGTATAAAATGTGTTAAAATCATAGTTACCAACTCCCCCAAATGTAAACCTTTGCTTATCCTCAAGCAAAAAAGTAAGACCTACCCCTCATAGGAAAACATCCAAGTAATTCCTGCCTATCCAAAAGTAACCTCAACAAGCATCAATTGGGACTAACAATTGCCCTCAATGCGAATGCATCATTAACACATTTAAGCTTTGAAAACTTGTGGATCAAGTGTGACACAAGAGCATCAAGAGTTTACACATATACTTCTCTCAATTACTTTGGTCATTGTGGAACCAAAACTCACACATCCATATCTCTCCCTAAGTGATCCTCACCTTTTAGAGTTTCGACACACAAACCGAGGTGGATGGATTCTCACTCATCTCTCTCAAAGAAAAGGCCATAAGTCCGACTCTAAGTACCATATGCTTTCCCCTTATGTAAGTATCCACTAATGTAGGCTTCCCTCAACTCAAGATCATGTAGGGCTTTTGAGGAGTCATTGTGAAGGCTTTTAGGTAAAGGTAGGACATGTTTTTGCTCAATTGGGTTCAATCTTCCCTTAAGCACTTCTTTTGATTTATTTTGGCACACTTTCTTGACTCATTTTAGTATTTTGCTTCTTTCAAGGGGTTAGAGAGACACATTGTCTCTCTTTCTTATGCAATTCAAACCTTTCTCCTTTTGTCTACTTTTTCCACACCATCTTCATTTTCTTTATTGTCCTTGGATTCCCTTTTTTATTTTTATTCACTTTTGTCTTTCTTTTTGTCTTTTTGTCTTTTTCATTGCTTCCCTTTTCTTTCGCTTTTGTACCTTTTACCACATTGTTTCCTTTCTTGTATCCTCCCCCCAAACTTAGACATTTGTCATTACTCAAGGGAAGATTTGAGTACCAAGATAGGGTCTCATTGAGAATGGATATATGCTTATAGCTTTTGGTTCATGAAAGAAGAAGGCTTAAGGTTCAAAAGGGATGAACTAGGGATCATTTCATTGGTGGGTCATGGAAATTGTTCAAATTTGGCTTTGGATCAAGGAGAGCCTATAATCACTTCTCAAGCCAAGTTTCACCTATGATTTCGCCTCAACAAACATTCAGGGCAAGTTCTAGACCACGGCTCGGTACTTGGGCTCACAATTCTAATTCTCACCAGACACATTCAAGGATTGCTAAAGACATCGAGTCGATTACCCACAACGACCTTAGTTATGATTCAAGCGCAATATGTCCAAAAATGACCGCATGCTGATTGTTTGGTCAACACAAGAGTCTCAAGGCCACTACTTTCACCATCCTAAACACAACATTATGTCTTTGAACATGGAATCATAGGAAAATGTGCTAGGCCCAAGAGAAGCTTTACATGAGGTACCCTTAACTACACAACTTGAAAATCAAAAGGAAAAAATCAAAAAAGGACTCAACCATTAAGAAGGTTATCACACCATCTAACATTGGGAAGATCCACCTAGTCCACACAACACTCTACCCTTAGAAAGAATCGTGGAATTAAGAACACCAAGGGCTTATTGCAAATGCCAAAACAAAAAACAAAGGGTACGAGCCTAACTTTGCAACTAAAATAATTTTTTTTAACGAAAATAGAAAACCAAAATGGAAAAACGAATGAATATGTACAATAGGGGCATAGAATATACAACTAGGGGTAATGAATATATACAAAAAGTATATACAAACCATCTATCAACGATAAATATGGTAAAAGTCAAAAGAATATATACAATCGTACAACAAAATAATAGGGCGCACCCCCACGAATAAAAGTTGGCATTTTCCCCAATGCCAACTACCAAAATAAGCATAAATAATAGGAATGGATATATAGTGGCCCCTCAAGCCTAATCTGTCTCCATGTGCTGACGTGGGCCCCTGGTACTCTGTACTGGAAGAAACCTCAGACTGATTCCCGGCCTGTTGCTGCTCTACTGCTGGGACATGGGCTGGATCAAGGACTGCCTGAACAACTGGTAGAGAACTGGAGGTACTCTCCTGAACACGTGCCACCTTAATCACAACTCCCTAAGTGCTAGGGAGTTTCCTCTTCTTTCTTGGCTGCCTAGGTGCCTCCTCCTGCTGTGTCTGAGCTACAGTTGGATCTACAACTGGGTCCCTAAATAGTAAGTCTAATGGCACGTGGTCTGCCAAAATCTTATCCACATATTCTCTCATATTCGTCACTGACTCTTTTGAAGCCTTTTGCTTCCTCAACTTCTTGTGCTCCCGAGCCAACTTATCCAATGCGTTGCTGTGTGCCCCAACTGCCTTAGTGAAGTCATCCTGCATCACCATCATCTTTTCCTAGTTGGCCAAGATCTTCTTCAGCATGTTCCTCAATGTAAGGAGGAATCTCAACAGTGGCAGAGATGACTATGCCTGAACTACAGTGGCCAAGCTGGACAACTAGGATGTGGCAGCTGACATCCAGTTGTTCAAACTGGCTAAAGACTTAGCGAGCTGGTGGGTAGTGAATCGGTGATTCTTACATGAAGGGACAACCAGGTTTGCTGAAGTATATATAGTAGCAACAGAAGAAGGACCCGGGGTCAATGTCTTACCGGTAGTAGGGATGGTGGATGGATCAGTAGCATGTTCAATAACCGCTGGTTCCTCAGACTGTCCAGGTGCAGTAGAAGTAGATGGATGATGCTTTTTGGACTTTTTTGGGTTGTCAGGACCCAAGTGGCTGTACCATAAATAGGGAGCCATTCGTTTTACCTTTATATTAAAGTGTTTCTTTTTCACATCCAAATCTCTAAAGTACAAGGAAGGAGTCTTCGGGAAAGGATAGTTTGTGTTGGTCTCCTGTCTAACCGTAGAGATCACCCTCGAGATAATGTTGTCCACATTGAGAGGAAGCTTGGCCATGATAGATGCCACTAGTACAGCCTGGGGAATAGGAGCTGAGTGATCATGGGTGGAGGGATCAAGTCTACTGCACACGAACGCCAACCACCCCTTGGGCTTAAAATTTAATGTGTTCCACAGAATCCTCTCCCCTGCCTTCAACCATATTGGAATACTGCCCAGGGCTGCCAAGTACTGGGCCAATCAAGGACGTACCTCTTCTTTCATTTCTAGCTTTTATAAGTATTTGGATTCATCCTCTTCTTGGAACCCCAAGTATTCATTCGGTGACTTCCCATCAAACAACACAAATTTGTCCCGCACCTTTGACACCTTTGAGTCCCTTACCACATGATGAACATTGTAAAAGAACTCTTTTGCCATATGTTCATTGGCAACTATATAATGCTCCTTGAAGAAACCCCAACCCTTTCTAGTACACAATTATGCTTGCACCATTGGGTTGAGAGGAAGAAGATCAACATCAATGAACTGTCTCTCTGGGATCAATTTTCTTGGAGGCCACCATACCCTAAATTTGTGAAATGTTATCTCGCTTACAAACTGTCTGCCCAGGTTTCAGTTTTTTTGGTCCACTCTACTCCTCGACTTGAGGTTCACCCCTTTCACCATATCCTCCACTTTTCCTAGATAAAGAAGTTGTAGGGGAGGTGGAGCACTGCTCTTCATTTCTTGCTACGGACTCATCAGACGATTCGAATCAACATTGGCTAGTTTCTTGGAAGTGGGTGCAGGTTCAGGTGAATGGGTGTCATGCAGCTGGAATGATATAGACATATGAGTGGGGGGAGAATCTGAGGTGACACTCCGGGATGGTGCATAATCACTCCCCATAGAATGGGATCGAGCTTTGTCGGCTTCCCATATTATCTTACTGGTCTTGCTAATGTTCTCCCGAACCTAAGGAATGAGTTTAACAATTTGCTCTCCTCTTCCTCCTGGGGAGGAACCACCTCTCCCGAGTTGTTATTTTTCTTTTCTCCTACATTTTTGAACCATGATCTGCAAGGAATACATGTCTAACATTGTTATTTGAAGCATATACAATGAATTAGATGTTACACTTGAGTTCAAGTTTCAGACATAATGTAGTAGAATAGGAGGTGCAGACCGCGCAAAAGAGTCATGTGGTTGTGCTGAGATAGCGAACCGCGTGAAACTGGAGCGGTGACCGTGCTTGACAGGTTTGGACATCGATACAAACACACCTCTCTCTGAACTAACCAATGCGGTCCGTACTGATTTGGACCACGACCGTATTGGTCCAGCGCGGACCGCACATGCCAATGACCCCAAAACACCTTTCTCTGCACCTTACCAATGTGGCCTGCACTGATATGGACCGTGGCCGTGCTGGGCCAGCGTGAACCGTATAAAAATGCTAGGCAGACCGTGCAAAAGAGACTTAGCACATACAGGAGAAGCAGCACGGACCGCGCAGAAAGGAAGCGCGACCGCGCAGAAAAGCCGCGCGGCCGCGCAGGGCTAATAATTAACTGAGTTAGGAATTTTTCATTTAAGTCCAATTTTTGATAAAATTTTGGGTCATAATTGTCCCTTCTCATTTACTAAATATGAATTCATGGCCATTGTTTAAAATAAACTCACAAAATCTAACCTAACAGTTTCAACTAAGAAGAAAGAGAAGAAACAAGAAATTATACTAATGGGAAGCAAGTAAAATAAACAAAAATTAAAGCTAAGTATGAAATTAGCAAGGAGTGTTACAGGGGATTGTGAAAATTCAAACTTGAAGCAATGGACTCAGTGAATAGTGAAAATGAGAGCTCAGGTAGTAAAAATGCGAAAAGGGTAAAATGAGGCCTAAGGTCCCTATTTATAGAAAATCTTGTGCCCTTTCACCTACCTACCAGCGCGACTGTGTAGAAATGGCGGTGGACCGCGCTGGATTTCCAGCCTTCACTACTGAATGAACAAACCATGCGGACCGCACTGTTTTGTCACGCGGCCTCGTGGGAAACTTCAGAGAGTAGTTAATTTTGTCCTTCGCAGTGCATTCTTTTCCCAGTGCGGACTGCACTACTTTAGTGCGCGGCCGCATGGGATCTTTCAGAAAACCTGCCATTTTGAGTCTTCACAGTGCGGACCGCACAAAAATAGTGATGCGATAACACTAGAATCTTTCAGAGACCTAACTCCCTATTGCTCCAGCCTACGCGGACCGCGCTGTTTTGGTGCGCGACCGCGTAGGAAATTTCAGAGACTCAACAATTTTTACTTTTGTCCTGAACTATTTCAACATTATCCATGCAACACTTCACAAGCTATTAGCTCAAAAATCCTAATCTACAATAGAAAACACAAAAGAAAGAAAAAGACATGGGTTGCCTCCCAAGAAGCGCCTGATTTAGCGTCTCGTCAAGACACATGTTACCATCAAAATCACTTCAAATGAATGAGTGCCACCACGTGGCTGTCATCAAACTTTCCCAAGTAGTGCTTGACACGATGCCCATTGACCCAGAACACTTCACATTCTTATTTTTGAGATCAATGGCACCAAATGGAGTTCGACCAACAACTTTGAATGGACCACTCCACTTAGATTTTAACTTGCTCGGTAATAACCTTAACCGAGATTTGAAAAGAAGAACTATATCACCAACTTTGAATTCCTTCCCTCGGGCATACTTGTCATGAAGGTACTTCATCTTGTCCTTGTACAAGGATGAGCTATAGTAGGCATGAAATCTGAATTCGTCTAGCTCATTAAGTTGGTTAACCCGGAGATTCGCAGCGACATCCCATTCTATGTTCAATTTTCTCAAGGCCTACATAGCATTATGCTATAATTCCATCGTAAGATGACAAGCCTTCCCAAACACCAACCAGAATGGAGAAATACCAATCGGGGTCTTGAAAGCAGTACGATAAGCCCAAAGAGCATCATCCAATTTCTTCGACCAACCGGTCCTATTAGTATTGACAGTTTTGGACAAAATACTCTTGATCTCTCGGTTGGAAACCTCAACTTGGCCACTCACTTGAAGATGATAAGGAGTGGTCACCTTGTCATTTACCCCATACTTGGTTAGGAAAGAATCAAAAGCTCGGCTGCAAAAATGAGAACCACCATCACTAATGATAGCAAGTGAAGTGCCAAATCTAGTGAAGATACTCTTTTCAAGAATTCCACCACACTTCAAACTTTGTTGTTAGGAAAAGTGATGGCCTCGACCCATTTCGACACATAATCAACCACTACAAAGATATAGGTGTTGCCAAAAGAACTCACGAACAGCCCCGCAAAGTCGATCCCCCAAACATAAAAAATATCAACCTCTAGAATCGTGTTAAGGGGCATCTCATCTTTCTTAGAAATCCCTCTGGATCGTTGGCATTCATCACATCTCTTGACAAAGTCACCGACGTCATTGAACAATGAAGGCCAATAGAATCCACAACTAAGCACTTTAGATGCCGTCCTCACCCCGCCATATGGCCACTATAGGGCAAAGAGTGACAAGCTTCCACAATACTCAACTGCTCTTCTTCGGGAACACATTGGCGAATTACACCATCGTTGCAAATTTTAAAAAGATATGGCTCATCCCAATAATAGTCCAAAAAATCCCGCTTGGTCTCTTCTTTTGGTTAGAAGATAGCTCATACGGGACCACACCGGTAACAACATAGTTGGCAATGTCGGCAAATCGCGACATGTCTTGTATTGAAACCGAGAGGAGTTGTTCATCCGAACAACATCATTTATCTCAAGGCCGTCCAAAGGCCTCCCTTCATCCTCCAATCAAGACATGTGGTCCGCCACTTGGTTTTCACTTCCTTTTCTAACAACAACCTCCAAATCAAATTCATGAAGAAGTAGTACCTATCTCATTAACCTCCCCTTTGAATCTTTCTTGGTCATCAAGTGCCTAAAGGCAGCGTGATTGGTATGGATAATCACTATGGCCCCTATAAGGTACAGATGAACTTCTCCATGGCAATAATAATGTCCAACAACTCCTTCTCGATGACCGTGTAATTCCTTTAAGCTTCGTTCATTGTCTTACTTGAGTAGTACACTGGATGGAACATCTTGTTTATTCTTTGGTCCAAGACCGCCCCCACCGCAACTTCACTAGCGTCACACATGAGCTCAAATGGAAAGCTCCAATTTTGTTTTTTAATGATGGGGGTAATCGTCAATTTGTGCTTTAGAAGCTCGAAAGTCTCCATAAACCTCTCATGAAACACATATTTGGCATCTTTCTCTAGCAATTTGCACAACATGTTAACTACCTTAGAGAAATCTTTGATGAACCTTTGATAGAAACCCATGTGCCCCAAAAATCTCCTCACCCCTTTGACAGAAGTAGGGGGAGGTAACCTTGAAATGAATTCAATCTTGGATTTGTCGACTTCAATACCTCTCTTTGAAATCTTGTGACCCAATACAATACCCTCTTCTACCATAAAATGGCATTTTTCCCAATTGAGAACTAGGTTTGTATATTCAATCGGGCCAACACACAGTCCAAATTTTTCAAGCATTCCTCAAAGGAGTCCCCCACCATGCTAAAATCATCCATAAATACCTCCAATATATCTTCCACCATGTCGATGAAAATTGGCATCATACATCGTTGGAAGGTTGATGGGGCATTACATAATCCAAACGACATTCTCGAAAATGCAAATGTTCTGCAGGGACAAGTAAAGGTCGTCTTTCTTGGTCTTTCGGGGCGATGAGAGTCTAATTGTACCCTGAATACCCATATAGAAAGCAATAGAACGACCGACCCGCAAGACGATCAAGCATTTGGTCGAGGAACGACAACGGGAAATGATCATTTCGAGTCACCTTATTAAGCTTTCTATAGTCCATGAAAACTCTCCATCCCATCACCATCCTAGTAAGGATCACCTCATTGTTAGAATTGGTTGCCACATCATCCCTCCCTTCTTCGGTACACATTGCACCGGAGAAGTCCATGAGCTATCAGAAATAGGATATATCACACCGTGTCAAGCCACTTGATAACTTACTTCTTGACCACGTGTTGCATAGGTTCGTTGATTCTCCTTTGTTGTTCAAGTAAGGGCCTTGCATCCTCCTCCAATATGATCGTATTCATGCAAAAGGCGGAGCTTATACCCTGAATATCCGTCAATGTTCATCTGATCGCCTTCTTGCGCTTTTGTAGAACCGCCAAAGTGGCGTCAACCTGTACGTTAGTCAAGCAAGACGAAAGAATAACAGGTAAAGTGAAATTAGGGCCCAAGTATTCATACCTGAGGTGAGAAGGAAGTGGTTTCAACTCCAACACTGGCGACTCCTCAATAGATGGCTTGGTTGGGGGAGTTTTGCGATCATCAAGATCCAAGGATAACTTCCTAGGCTCATAAGAGTATGAGCCCATATCATGCAAAGCGTTTACACATTCAACTCTCCCGGCATCCTCATCAATATCTATGTTCAAGATCACGGCCTCAAGTGGGTCCTCAACATTCACCATTGCACTTGTGTCATCCACTATCATCGCGGTGACAATGTCAATAAACGAGCACACCTCCTTGCTATTTGGTTCCCTTATAGACTTGCACACATGGAACACCACCTTTTCATCACCAACACGGAACGTCAATTCTCCCACTTCAACATCAACTAAGGCCTTCCCCATCGCTAGGAAAGGCCTTCCAAGAATAATAGGCACCTCGAAATCCACTTCAAAATCCAAGATCACGAAGTCAGCCGGCAATATCAACTTATCAACATGAACAAGGACATCATCAATAATCCCCAAATGCTGCTTCATTGTCCGGTCCGCTATTTGAAGCCTCATAGAAGTTGGACAAGTCCGACTCCCAAGGTCTTGAATACCAAATATGGCATTATATTGATACTTGCCCCAAGTCACAAAGGGCTTTCGCAAAGTCGGCACTTCGAATAGTACATGGGATAGTGAATGCACCGAGGTCCTCAAGTTTTGGAGCCATAGAATGTACAATTGCGCTCACTTGATGGGTCATCTTGATTGTCTCACACTCCATTGATCTCTTTTTTGTATCTAAATCTTTCATGAACTTTGCGTACCTCGGCATTTGCTCGAGTGCCTCCTTCAAAGGCATATTGATAGTCAAACTCTTCAACATATCAATAAATTTCTTAAACTGGTTGTCATTTTTTTTCTTGTCCAACCGTTGAGGATATGGTGGAGGAGATCGAGGAAAATGTGCTTTGGCTTTGGGCACCGCCATCTCGGGCATATCTATCACGTGTTCCCTAGACGGGTTCACGGCTTCTTGTGTCTCCTCATCAACCCCATGGATATCAATCCAGACATCATCTCTCACATTTGGGTCTACTACATCTTCAACCACCAAAGGCATTTCATCATCTCGTAGCTCATCTTCATCCACCATAACTTGGTTTCCTTTTGAGGAATGCACATCACCGCCTTTTCCACTTCGCATTGTCACCTCCATCATGTGATTGTTGTGCCCACCCTTAGGGTTTACTATCGCATCACTTGGTAGAGCACCCTTTGGGCGAGTATTCAAAGACTGAGAAATTTGGCCAAGTTGTACTTCCAAGTTGCGAATAAAAGTGTTATGGGAGGCCAATTGAACATCAAAGTCTTGGTTCTTCTTCACTATTTGCTCAAACATGACTTCAATTCTACCAAATTTATTTCCCGAAGAACTAGACCCTTAAGATTGAAACGGTGGCGGGTCGCTCGGTTGTTGAAACATCGGAGGCCTTTGAAAGCCTTGCCCCCGATTTCTTTGACCACCATTGTTATTCCACCCACATTACCCATTGTTGCTGTTCCAATTATTCTTGTTGTCTCCGATCCATTTCCCTTGATTACCCGAATTGTTGTTCTCCCAATTTCCTCATTGGTTGTTGTTATTGTTCCAACTACGACCTTGTTGATTGCCCCAATTTCCTTGGGGTCTCCATTGTTGGTTCCCTTGATTACCTCTATTCCCTTGATAGTTGTTGACGTATTGGACTTCCTCATTTTGATCATCATAACATTCATTCGAATAGCCACCACCATCATCATAGTTATTAAAATTTCCTTGCATTTGTTGCCCTCTTTGCCTACTTTTCATCATATTCACTCCTTCCATGGTGTTGACTTGGTGTGGGTTTTGAACTTGTTGTAATTGCGCTTTCGCCAACTGATTCATTGTTGTTGTAAGTTTGAAAATGGCTTGGCCGTGATCATGCAACTCCTTATGCAAATGTATGACATTAGGATCACCTTGAGGAACATTAGCCTGGCTTTGCCATGCCGATGATGTATCGGCCATCTCATCTAACACATCGCAAGCTTCATTGTACGTAAGCTTCATAAAAATTTCCTTCCGCCAGTTGGTTCACAATACATTGGTTGGTTGTGTTGATGCCGCTATAGAACTTTTGTTGGATCATCACATCATTCATATCATTGGTAGGGAACTCTTTCACCATCGTTCAAAACCTCTCACATATCTCGTGTAACAGTTTATTCGGCTCTTGCTTGAAGGCTAGAATCTCATCCCGTAGAGCTGCCATATGGATTGGAGAGAAAACATTAGTGATGAACTTGTCCGCCAACTCATCCCATGTAGTGATGATATAATTGAGGAGTCTTTCCAACCAATCTAATGCCTTTCCCCGAAGTGAGAATGGGAAAAGTCAAAGTCTCAATGCATCCTCTGAAACATTTATCTGCTTGCTACCCCAACAAGTATCCACGAAGCCTTTCAAGTGTTTATAAGCATTATGATCAGAGGCCCCCGTGAAATAACCTTGTTGTTTGAGAAAGATGAGAATCACATTTGTAATCTGGAAGTTTCCCACCCGGATTCTAAGGAACTATTTCACTTGCGTACCCTTGATCAGGTAGAACTCTTGGTGCCACTCTTGGTGGAGGTGGAGGAGGGTCTGGTGTGTTCTCATTTGCATTGGCAATTCGACCTCTCCTAGGAGCATGAGGTAATACATCTTGTTGTTCTAGATCCTCAACCTCCTCCCCCACGACCACGTTGCCAAGAGGGTCATTTGCGTTTAAAGTCATGTGTACCTAAGTGAATTGACACATATAAAATTATTAAAAAGAAGGAAAAAGAAGCAAAATACAAAACTAGCTACACAAATAGTCAACACTGTAAGCTCCCCGGCAACGACTCCAACAAGTGATCGCGGAGGACTCAACCTTAGGAAGAGTGGGCGCTAAGACTTTTACCGAATAGTGGTATCCGGGTCAATTTCCATAGGGAGCTTGGAATGGAGCTACGTAATTGTTTGGTCTAGAAATGCAGGTTTGCTCCTAATTGTACTTCTAACATTTTTGGGTTTTTATGATTATCAACTCTAATTTATCAACTATAAATTAAAACTAAATTATGCTAAGATATTAATTCTAGGTTGTATGCAAGATAGAGAAAGGCATTAGGGTCGTGAAATTTACCTTGGTGGTCAATAACGGGTAGATATTACTAATACAAGAATGATGATAATGGGGATTATGCTATGACCATTGCACGATTGCGCTCACTCTCACACCTCTCGGTAGAGAGAGTGATTTCGCCTAATTGAATCTTTTGAGACCAATTGGGTAGGCCAATTTGCTCAAGCAACTTAGGGTTCAAGTTGAGTAATTACTCTCTCGAGGTTTAACCCGTTAATTGGGACTACCATTCTCATGGGTCCATCCCAATTCCTTGTTGGGTCAATTTTGGGGTCATAGACTCTCTTTCTCAAGTCAAGACCCACTAAGATATACTTAGTGTTTGCGACCACCAAATTCTAATAAAATCATAAAATTACCCAAATAGAAAACACCGAACATCAATCAAGCATTAAACAATCACACCCATTAATTACCCATACTAGGGTTGAGCTACAACCCTAGCTAATGGGTTTAGCTAGACATAATAGAAATAGAAATTGAAGAAATAGAAGATGAAACACACCCATTTGATATTTCTATTTTTCATTTGAAAGGCGTGCACCTTCCCCTTTCCTCGACATTGAGGATTCTCGTGTGCTTCCCCATATGGTGGGGATTCGTAATTGGACGGTCTTCTATAACCACTTCGGGCCGAAGGTCCCGTCTAATAAGTATTACTTTTGCTTCAGCTTTCTGTTATTTGCCATTGCTTATTGATATGACCTCATTTTGTGCTAGGTTGACGAGTTTCCAAGCAGAAAGCTTCAGTGCCAGACTTTCGCAAGGCTATTGCATCGGTAGGGGTGTAATTTACTTTGGCTGAGTCCGTCCGCCGAGGTCATACTCAAGCTCCGTCAACGAGGGATTACCCCCCTCAGAGTGTTGCTGCACGGGAAAAGATCTCTTCCCAGCCTATTTACCATATTGTAAACGAGTCATTTAACAAAGAGGAGTCAAAATTGAGGTAGAGGCGAATAATGGAGCTTGGGAAGACCGTCGTCACTGGTAATGAATCAAAGAAAGTAATTGTTCCAGGCGCGGCGCCTGCACTTGTGCCATATGTAGGGGCTATTTTTATGGTGGATGCTATTTTGGCGGGGAGGTCCCCTAGGACCGAGGGGGTACATGAATGAGGGGAGTCTGTTCAGACCATAGAAGGTGGTGCGTCATCGACAGCTGGAAAAAATGGAGCGGTACTTGTGGGGGACAATGGCTTAGGCTCGGACATCGATCCTAAAGAGGTGCGGGCCTACTTGGAGAGGAACACTCGCGTGGAAATGAGGTCAGAGCGTCCTAAGGGGCATGTAATCATTCCTATGGGTTATGACCTTTAGGCTAACTCAGAGAGGTGGTGTTGTCCTTTGCCCTTTTGTGCGCGGCTTCTGACAATACGACGCTACAGATGATAAGTGATGTAGAGCTATCACTGAGTATTTCTGGTATGGCTTAGCGAGTAAGTGAATTTTAATATCACGATTTGTTTCACCCGTATAATCTTCTTATACTAATTTCTTTCTTTTGTATTCCAGAATCTCATAATGGGGATCAAGTGTGGCTGGCGGGAGGAGCAGAGGACAACCATTTGTAAGAAGGTGACCTCGAAGTAAAAAAAGTACCGTACCAAGAACCGAATGATGGCTGATGTCTTTAGACAAAATAGCGAGTTTTAACTATTTCATAACGGGCTCAGATATAAGGAGGAGGAATTGGTGAGGAACATTGAAGAGCTAAGGAGTGGGATGATGAGCTAATATAAGCTATACGTCGATACAACGAGTTTGAGGCGGCTTTTAAGGCCAAGGAGGATGAGCTCAAAGTGAGCAAGAGGGTGATGGCCGAGAATGCCGACCTTCAAGCACTGGTGGCTTCATTATCAGCTGAGCTTGGGAGGAGGGAAACAGATACTGTTGATCTGAGGGGGAAGTTGGGCATTAAGGTCAAGGAATTGACTCGTGTTGAAAAAGGTAGGATGGCCTCCATGTCTGAAGCAGCGGGCTTAGAGGATGCCTTCCGTGTTTGCACATCTGAGTAGGATAATGAGGTGGAGACATCGGCACTCAAGGTGGCGAGGTTAGAAGATCTAGGAGCTGGAGGTGGTGTTGTCCGGATTGAGTGAACATGTTGTTACTTTGAAGGCTGAAGACATGTGACGGCAGTCGCAACCATCTACGTCTCATACTTCTGCCGACCCCGTCATGCCGCGGGAGTTGTATGAGATTTGGGTTCACGCCAAGGATTAGTTTGATGTGTACAAGTACGTGAAGGCCGATGGGAGAGTTTTCAAGGCATAACTCGAGGGTGTCCATGTTAAAGCATGTGAAGCCCGCGAAGCTTGTGGTTACACCCCTGTACACATTGAGGGGATGATGTTGATGATGATGCGGATAAGATCGCCTCCGATTCCAGTATAATGATGAGTACGCCGATGAGGATGATGCGAAATAAAGCTTTTGTAATTATTTTTGTTTTGTCCTGCTATTTTTGTGGGGGCGTCTTTGTATCCTTTGTCAAAAGTATTGTAATAACACAATTGTAATGGAATGATTACCTTTTTACTATGTATTTTCGGATTGTCGTTATCTTTTGGGTTGCTATACGGTGAAGTCCTGACTTTTTCGGCCGTTTGTGTGTAATGTTTTGGTAGAGTCGTCTGTATCTCTTAATGTATTTCGAGCTAGGTCGAATGTAAAATAATTCGAGTGGGGTAGAATGTGTGATGATTCGAGCGAGGTCGAATGTAAAATAATTCAAGTGAGGTTGAACGTAAAATAATTCAAGCAAGGTCGAATGTATGACTTTCGAGTGACATCGAATGTGTGATGATTCAAGCGAGGTCGAACGTGTGATGATTCGAGCGAGGTCGAATGTGTGATGATTCGAGCGAGGTCGAATATAAAATAATTTGAGTGAGGTTGAGTGTGTGACGGTTTGAGTGAGGTCGAATGTAAAATAATTCGAGCGAGTTCAAATGTGGAGTGTGAAGAGACTCGATGGAGAGTAAAAGGTGTTGCTTTATTTCCTTCATTGGATAATATCTCGGTGGAGAGTAAAAAAGTGCTTTTTTATTTTATTCATTGGAGAATATTACAATCATTTTTCGTTTCATACATATATTAGAGCTGTTTCCATGTATCCAGTCCCTTCATCGTATGGCTTGGAGAAATAGTTGACATGCGGGGTGATGAATCATATTTGAACTTCGAGATGTCCTCTTTGTCCCCTCATTAATAATATCCCCGATAAAACCCAATTGGGACAAAAATCGGATGAGGGAAAAAGAGTACGACGCGAAGGGCGTCTGTTTTCAAAAGTTGAAGTATTTGATATGGGCGACATTCCAATTGTTTTGTAATAGTTTACTTCCATCGTTTCTAGTTGAAAGATCCTTTGTTTGTTGCTGCTGTGATCTTATATGGCATGTCCCAATTGGTTCCTAGTTTTCCTTCTCTCGAATCTTTTTTCGCTTGCGTTTTAGCCTTGAGTACATAGTATTTGACTTTGAGTGGCCATACTTTGGCTTTTTGTTGTAGTACCGTTCTGCTTGTTGCTTTTGGGTTACCATTCTTATGTATGCTATGTCTCTTTGCTCCTACGCTTTGTCAAGGTCTTGTTTACTATTTTCGTCATTGCTCAGCCACTTTCGTTGGAGTATCTCAAACTAGGTTCACCAACCTCAACCAGTATCTTGGTGTCAGTCCTATAGACTAGTGAGTAGGGAGTTTCTCTTGTGCTTGTTTTCTGCATGGTGCGATATGCCCACAGTACCTCTGGGAGTAATTTCAGCCATAGTCCCTTGGAATCTTCAAGATTTTTCTTCAAGGTATTTAGTTTTATTTTGGTAAAGGATTCAACCTAACCGTTATCGACAGGATGATATGGCGTGGAGAGTATTCGTTTGATGTGCATTTTTTGAAGAATTCGACGGTCTTCTTTCCAGTGAATTGGGGTCCATTGTCACAACTGATTTATTTGGAGATGACGAAGCGGCATATGATGTTTCTCCATATGAATGTGATAACTTCCTATTTGCATATTTGGATGAATGCACCTGCTTTTACCCATTTGGAGAACTAGTCAGTCAAAACTAAAAGAAAACGTACATTACCTCGCTCTGCTGGTAGAGGTATGACGATGTCTATCCCCCATTTAATGAATGGCCATGGCGATGTAACAAAATTGAGGTGCTCTCCTGCTTGGTGTATCATAGGGGCATATTTCTGACAATGTTCGCATTTCTTGACATAATCGGCCGCCTATTTCTTCATTGTGGGAAAATAATATCCTACTCGAATAAGGTATCTAACGAGGGCCTAATTGCCTGTATGGACATCTCATTGGCCTTTGTACACTTCCTCGAGTGAACTCATTATTTTATTCGAGACTAGGCATTTCACTAAGGGGCCACCAAACAGTCTTTTGTACAGCTCGTGATTTTTGAGGCTGTACCCAGCCACCTGCATTCAAAGCCTTTTTGTTTCTTTTTTGTCTATTGGGAGTAGTCCTTCTTGTAAATATGTTATAATACGGTTGTGCCAGTTCCAAGTCAAATTTATAGAGTGTACCTCGAGTTGGTATATTGACGAATGTAGGAGGGTGACTACGTTTTCCTTTGCATATTTTTGGTGGCCGTTGCTAACTTGGCGAGACCGCCTGCCTCGATGTTTTGTGCTCAAGGTATCTGATCGAGTCAACATTAGTTGAACTCCGCCATCAATTTATGAATTTCCATCTGGTACTTTATTAGCCTATGCTCTTTGATTTGGGAAGTCCCTGTTACTTGGGTTGAAAACGAGTTGCGATTGACATCTAAGAACGACTCGTCGTGCTCCGTATTTGAGGGCTAGTTTCAATCCTGCAATTACAGCCTCATACTCGGCCTTATTGTTATTCATATCAGGGCAACGTATGGAATGGTGAATGACTTTTCTTGTTGGGAGCGCGAGTACGAGTCCTAGTCCAGATCCTATCGTGTTAGATGTGCCATTGATGTATAATACCCATAGGTCGGGTAGACCGGACGAGTACAAAGAAATTTCTTTTTTGACCTTGATTATTATTTTGGCACAGAAATCGACGAGCACCTGCAATTTTATCGTCGTTCGTGGATCAAATGTTAAATGATCCTCCTTCAATTCTATGGCCCATTTGGCCAATATTCAGGACAGTTCTGGTTTATGCAGGATACCTATCATGGGAAAGGTCATTACCACCGATATGAGGTGGCACAAAAATAGAGTCTAAGCTTACGTGAATCTACGACCAAGGCCAAGGCCAATTTCTCGAGGTGAAGGTAACTTGTTTCGACTTCAGCCAGAGTTTTGGTAATGTAAAAGATTGGAGATTATGTGTCTTTATTTTTGCAGACCAATACTATGCTTACCACAACTTCTAACACGACTAGGTATATAAGGAGGCAGTCATCGGGTTTTTCTTTGGCGAGTAGTGGGGAAGAGGACAAGTACACCTTTAACTCTCTTAAGGCCTCGATGCATTCTGCATTTCATTGGAGCATGTTGTCCTTTTTGAGCAGGTTAAAGAATTTGTGGCATCTGTCGTAGGATCACGAGATGAAACTTGACAAGGCAGCTATGCGACCTGTCATTTATTACACATGTTTCTTGTTGGTTAACACTTCAGATTTTCCCTCATTGGCCTTGATTTGGTCGGGATTGACCTCGATGCCTCTTTGTGATACCAAGAACCCGAGGAACTTGCTTGAAGTTATGTCAAAGACACTTTTTTTGGAGTTCAGTTTCATACTGTACCGCTTTAGTATTTCGAAGGCTTCTTTTGGTGGTCGATGTGATCTTCCTTCCTTTTTCAATTTAATCAACATGTAGTCTATGTAAATCTCAATAGTTTTGTCGAGCTGGTTCTTGAACATTTTGGTCCAATCTCTGAAAAGTCGCCCCTGTGTTCTTCAAGCCAAATGGCGTGACTCGATAATAGTATGTTCTTTGTTGGGTGATGAAAGTAGTTCTCTTGGCCCTCTTCCTTTATGAGGATTTGGTTGTAGCCTGAGTAGGCGTCCAAGAAACTCAACAACTCGTGCCCTCTCATTGCGTCAATGAGCTAATCGATATGAGGCAGAGGAAACTAGTCTTTTGGGCAGGCCTTGTTTAGGTCCGTGAAATCCACGCACCTCTGCCTTTTCCCGTTTTATTAACCATGACTACGTCGGCAACTCATTGAGGATATTTTTATCTCTGATGGAGCCGTTAGCGATAGTTTATCCACTTCCTCATTGATGGCCTCGTTGATTGTAGCATTGAATTTTTTGTCTCGCTTGTCATACTGGGGGTAGAATGAATCAACGTTCAATCTGTGTGTGGTGACGTCTTTCGGAATCCCTAGCATATCTGTGTGGGAAAAAACAAACAGATCGCTATTGTTGTTATCGCTGCTATCCAGTTGGAGGGGATCAAGATCCTCTATTGTCAATCCTGCGACCACTATGATGTCGGGGTCCTTAATAACGTCTTTTTGATTATCGGGTTCAGACCCCGACTTTGATTATTGTTGTGCTTCTTAGCTTGCACCTTTTAGTTTTTGAGTGAATGTTCAATCTTGGGCGATGCAGTAGCATTCTTGGGCGATGCGGTAGCATTCTTGGGCTATGCGTTGTTCGTCTCGGATGGTGAATATTCCCCACGAGGTACGGAATTTGATTATTTAGTAAATACTTGACGGGATAGCCTTCATGGCGTGTATCCATGGTATTCCTATGATTGCGTTGTAAGTTGTGTCCTGGTTCATGACATGGAACGTTGTTTCTAAGATGATGCGACGGGTAATGTTATTTCTCCTGAGGTTTGTTCGGCTGCATTGTTGAAGCCCCTAAGTGTTATGCAGCATGGTACTATCTTGTCTTTGAGTTGCATTTGTGCGAGCACTTGAGGATGGATATACATGCTCCACTTCCTTTATCTACCATCATTTTTTTAACATCGGTATCTGAAATACATAAAGTAATGACAAGAGCATCAGAGTGAGGAAAAATCAAGTTGTTGGTATCTGACTTATTGAAGATAATATTTTCTTTGAATTCATCATACCAATCATGGGTGATTTATCACTTCAGATTGTGTGTGGTGGTAAGTTTTATGTAGTTACATGCTGCTTCCTCGCCTTCACAGATGATAATTTGAATGGTGCGGGCTGGAGAGGTTGGCTATGGAGGGCTTTGACATTGCTCTCGTCCGTTGCCAAAGTTGGCTCGTCCTCGGTAACTCGTTAACTCTTTCATATGCCCTTGGTTAAGCATGTTAACCAGTTCTTTCGACATGGCTATGCAGTCCTCGGTTTTGTGACCCCGCTCTAGGTGAAATTCACAAAGGACATTCGACTTTTAGGTAGTAGGGTCAGACTTCATTTTTTGCAGCCACTTCATCTTCATATTGAGCCACTACTTCTGAAGAAGAAACATAAAAATTGTAAGTGGATAATAGTGGGGGCGTACTTATTTTGTTTCGCTGAGTCCGTGAGTGCGTCCTGGAGGACCCTTCCGTGTGTCGAGGAGATATTGGAATGGCGGTTTTGACATTGGGATGATGCCTATCTCAATTGAGGCGTGTTCCAGACTGATCTCTTCGAGTGTTATTATGATGATCTTTCTTTGGCTTTACTTGGGTTGACATCAAATGTTGGGTTTGACCATTAAGGTCGTCATCGTCTGCTCTCACCTCGGCACAGTGGGCGTTGTGAATTTCTTCACAAGGTGTGGGAGAGTATTTCATGAGCCTGCTTAACAACTTCCTGGTTGCTCTTGACCTACTTCTGTTCAACCCGTTTCGGAAGACTGCTACTGTCATCCCTTCCAATATGTTTGGTAAGCTCATTCTCACCATGTTAAACTGAGGGAGGAAGTCCCTAAGTCCCTCGCCTGATGATTACTTAACGACGAATATGTCATTCACCTTGGCCTCCACTTTCTTAGCATTTAGCGTGGGCGGTGACGAACTTATCAGCCATTTCTTCAACGTTTTTATGGACCGGATGGTAGTTGTGAGAACCAAGTTAGGGCCCTTCTGGTTAGGGTTTCACAAAACATTTTTAGTATAACTGACGGTACTTGCTCATTTGATAGGCCGTTGCCCTTTACCGTGGTGGCATTGTGAATTATGTGGTCTTCTAGGTCTGTGGTGCCATCATATATCTTCAAATATGGTGGCATTTTGAAAGTCTTGGGTATGGCATGCGGGTCTGCCTCCTTGCTATACGGTTGTCAGGCGAATCGGCCGACATCTCATTTTGGTAGCAGTTGCGGGGCGCCCGGTATCTTATCGACCACTTCTTGACATTCTCTCATCTGGTCTCGAGTGGCTTATTTTTATTTTTAATTTCTTCCATTTTCTTACAAATTGATGGAAGTGCGTCATTTCGTGCATCAACAATGGTGTGAGTGTTACCTGTTGGGGGAGCTGGTTGATCATCGGTGGTCGTTATGACATCTGCCGACGCGACATTTCGGTTCGCTCTTTGAACGGGTTTGTTGAATATGCCATTGATGGTACTTGTCAGCCACTCCTTCAATAATTTATTCATTGATGGTGATACCTCCTCAATTGTGGATATAGAAGCTCCCCTTTTGCGTGAAGCAGTTACACTTTCATGAGGAGGAGGTGAGTCACTCCACCTAGGCATAACGCTTGGTGTTACATTCTTATTGTCTTCTCCGCCATCCTCGTTGATGGTGTTCAGAGTGTTCGTGGTGACACCTGTTATTGCTTTCTGTCTTACATCTCCTTTTCCCGCCATTATTAGTTTATACAAAATGACAAAAAGATGGCTGTCCCTTTTTATGATATAGAAGAAACTAAAATTTTAACTAAGAAGTTCCCCATTGATGGCGCCAATTTATATGACCAAAAAATATCTAACCTTTTAGTTAAATTAATTAATGATGAGAAGAAGGGTGAATCTTAATTAAGAATAATAAAATATAGACTAAATATTAAATAAAAATGAGCAAGGTGAACGACGTTAACTAGCATGTTCGAGCTGGCTAAATGCTCATGAATACAACTCCATAAATGTACAATAAATGAAGATAAAACTAATGAGTATGACAAAAGGAATCTATCACCGGTTGGAAAAGCTTTGTTATACGGATATTCTTCTTTACATTCCTTTTTTCAGCCACTTCATTAGGATAAGAATGGGGCCCGCCGTCACCTGAGACATACACACAGTGCAAGACTTCTTCCATTGTCTAGGGTATATTCCTGCATTTCATTCAGATGGGTTGAACAATTCATGCGATTGTTTACAGTTGGCAATTATATTCTCTTGGATTAAACATAAAAATCCAAAAAAGTGTGCCTTTCTTTGGATTGATTCATTCGTTGGGGTCGCACTCTGTCCTGCTTGGTGGATGAAATCTTCTCTCCTTTTAGAATTCTTTATCTCACACACCTTTTTTTCCCTCTTTCATAGAGGAGGAAAGAATAATCTTTCAAGCGGAAAGAGACCAATGATTGTAAGATTTTGGATGGCTCTTTTCCTGACAACAGCGTAGGAGGAGAGGGAATAAAGAGGATTCAGATGTTTTTGGATCTTGTGAGTATGTAATCAAGAATGTATATTTGAATAATGCAATCAATGAACAAGACAACTTTTATATATTCTCTCAGGTCAACCTCTTACACAATGTTTTATCATAAAGTCATGATCCACTTTTGGTTCTCTATCTCTTCCTATTTATAATAGACATTTCCCAAAACCCCTAAAGAAGTAAAACATAAGAATATCCAAAAGAATATTCCTTGTGTCCATATCTAAACTTATGCTACCATTACTTCTTCATCTTAGCTGCCCCTCTTTGGCATTTGCCTCCTCGAGAGTAGCCTTCAGTCATCATACGGTGGTCGACCCTGTCTGTGGTCTGGCTTATCCACTGTCACCAAGTCGCCAAACTTTGACCAATACAGTATGTGGACCATGCTTAAAGACTCCTATGGTGCAGTAATTATTGGTGCATCTCTACAAGTGAAATTGACGGGTTAAATCCCATTTCGAACGGTTTTCGGCACAAAGCGTGCACATATATATATATATATATATATATATATATATATATGAAGTGCGTTCATGGTAAGCGACTAAAGTTAAACCGATCAAATATAATTCTAGATCCACTAGTTCAACCATCATCTTGAAATTTTGGATCCATCTTTGTAGACAATCTTCTCTAATGTAAGTGATTGCTTTCACGGCAAAATTACAAAGTTCGGTGGCTGGCCTATCTTAGCTAAGTTGACTCTTACATCCCTTCTAACTGGGAGTAACTGAACCTCTTGTCACATTGCTTGAAAAAGGTTACTATAAATTACATTTTAGCAAAAGTAGTAATTTTACTCGTGTATACTCACAAAAGAGTAGGTGTATTATTAGGTAGCTTAGCAATCTCCAACTTTTTAACTAATGTTCAAGTTTTTGTTCCTTTGCTTTTCTATCTTTCTGTGCACTTGCCCCAAATTTGAATATACGAAGTAGATATCCCTCACTGCCATAAATAATCTTCTACATATATATTTCAGTAAATATCAGACTTCACAACCATAATATTTAAAAACTTCTTTATATTTAACCTATTAAATTTAAATTTGAAATTGGAAACTGGAGAATCTTGGCAATATTACGCAAATACTAGCATTTCAACAGATATGCATGTGCTGCCAACCATGCATGCATGTGGAAAAGTATGGAGTTGGTTAGTTGGAGAAGTGTGGAGTAATATTGACAAAGAGTGTAAGTTTAAAACATGCATATGTTGTAACTATAAATTTATTGGTGTGACCACTTTTCCAATTATTAGTACTTCATTTTCTATGCAAGGGAAGAATAGTTTTAGTTAAGTTTTTAAAAGAAACATTACTCAATTATAAATGGTATTAAATTAATGTACTGAACTAGAGTCTCATTGATTTCTAGTTTCCAATAACGAAAATACTTATATATTTTTAATTAGCCTAAGAAAAAGAATTACGTTTGCACGTTAGGAGACATGTTGCATAGAAGTGTTCCTCTTTTAGCTCTAGCAATATATGGTTTTTATTCTTTTAGATGAAGTAATTGTTAGGATTATGATCCCTACAAAAGACAATAACCTTCATATTGAACAATTCGGAATTAAACTACATGAGCGGAAGCTAACCTGAATCCATATGTGGAAATTGTTGAACCTCCTTTGATGATTGTCCTTATGTCCTTGTGAACTCCTTGATCCTTTCTTTCAAGATTTCTTGAAGTTGTATATCACCACAAGTATGCTCCACAAGACTTAAACAATATGTGAATGGTTCACAATAATAATGTTATGACAATAATCAAATTGGTATATGGTTTTCCACAATATTTGCAAGACAATAATGGAGTTTTTTGGCTCTTGATTCAATGGGAGGAAGAAGAGTCTTGTCTTGCAATAATGTGGGAACCATAACCCCCACTTTATAACAAAAGAGTTACATAACCCAAGAGTCACAAGAGTTACATAACTCAAGAGTCACAAGCATGTAACCATGGTTACATATATGTAACCTTAGTTAGCCCATCATTAACTAAGGTTACCCTTTTGGGTATCTACACATTAGTCCTACACTTTATATGACAATACATTGGCCCCTTAACATAATGTCCATAAGACCACAAAATTAGGCCAAACCAAAAGATAGCACATAACATATAATTTACCCATATATTGTTCATATGTATGTAGGTATAAGACCATATATCTAGATATAAATCCATATATCTTACAATCTCCCACTTGGACGAGATACATAAACATATGTACAAACCTTAGCATTATATGTTACAAAATAACCTTAGGAGCTCAAAAATTGCTATCACAATAAAATTGTCATGAACAATCCGGTCCATCAATCATACCAACATAGGAACTAAGTGCTCTTCGTTACTCATTCGTAACTAGAACCGGCATAGATCACGTATATCAATATAACCAACGACATGGATCAAGTGTAGGAATGTAGCATGGAAATAACATAAAGTGTGGTCAATAAAATGTCTATTTCCAACTGGTTCTCTTTATTGAGATCAATCATAAACTGTAAGTGTACAAAACTTTAAAACTGAATATCTGCACAGATATAACTGAATTACTGAATTTCTGAATATAATAGACAATACATAAATGTACAATACAAACTCCTACTAAAATACATAATCCTTATCTGATTTGACACCCATACAAGCAATATGCTCATGAAATACTTTTGGTGTCAATCCCTTAGTGAGCGGATCCGCAAGCATGGAGTTTGTACTGATGTACTCAATGCACAATTGTCCATTTTGTACTCTTTCTTTAACAAACCGAAATTTGACGTCCATATGTTTTGCTTTCGTCAAACTACTGTTGTTATTAGCATAAAGGACTGCCGATCTGTTATCGCATAATAGCCTAAGTGGCCTTTTGGTGCTATCAACAATTCGCAGTCCACCAACAAAATTCCGCAGCCATAATGCCTCATTGGATGCTTCATAACATGCCATAAACTCCGCTTCCATGTTGGAAGTGGCTGTAAGAGTTTGCTTAATGCTTCTCCAAGAGATAGCACCGCCCGCAAGCATGTAAATATAGCCTGAAGTGGACTTCAAACTATCCTGACATCCAGCAAAATCGGAATCGGTATACCCAATGATCTCAAGCTGGTCCGATTTTCGGTATGTAAGCATGTAATCCTTTGTTCTCTGTAAGTACCTCATGACCCATTTGGCTGCCTTCCAATGGTCCATTCCCGGATTGCTTAGATATCTGCCTAACATCCCAACAATGTATGCTATATCAGGTCGTGTACATACCTGAGCATACATCAGACTACCTACAGCCGAAGCATAAGGCGTCTTCTGCATTTCCGAAATTTCATAAGTACTATTTGGGCACTATTTGAGACTAAATTTGTCTCCCTTAGCAACAGGGGTGTTACCTGGTTTACAATCCTGCATGCCAAATCTTTTCAGAACCTTATCGATATAGCCCTTTCGCGACAGACCGAGAACACCTTTGGAGCGATCTCGTTGTATCTGAATTCCTAATACAAAAGAAGCTTCACCAAGATCTTTCATTTCAAATTTCTTTGAAAGAAATTTCTTAGTTTCATGCAATAATGCTATATCATTACAGGCAAGCAGTATGTCATCGACATATAAAACCAGAAAAATATACTTGCTCCCACTGAACTTATGGTATATACAGTCATCAGCAATATTCGGTTCAAAACCAAAAGATGTAATGACTGCATGAAACTTATAATACCATTGACGAGAAGCTTGCTTGAGCCCATAGATGGATTTCTTTAATTTGCAAACCTTTTTCTCTGATTCATCCGAAACAAAGTTTTCAGGTTGCACCATATAAATTGTTTCCTCAATGTCACCATTGAGAAACGCTGTCTTAACATCCATTTGATGAAGCTCAAGATCAAAACGTGCTACTAATGCCATTATAGTCCTAAAAGAGTCTTTCGATGAAACTAGAGAGAAAGTCTCTTTATAATCAATGCCTTCCTTCTGAGTGTAGCCTTTTGCAACAAGACGAGCTTTGTACTTAATAACATTGCCCTCTGAATCCCTTTTGGTTTTAAAAATCCATTTACAACCAATAGGTTTAATACCTTCGGGCAATGTAACAAGCTCCCAAACGTCATATCGCTCATAGACTTCATCTCATCATTCATGGCAACAATCCACTTTTGAGAGTTAGAACACTTAATGACTTGACGGAAGTTGATTGGATCATCTTCCTCAAGTCCAATATCACTTTCTTGTTCTTTGAGAAATACTACATAATCATCCGAAATTGCATTTCCCCTCTCTCTAGTGGATCTCCTTAATGGCATTTCAGTTTCTTGAGGTTGTTGAGTTTGATTTTCATTAGTTATATCAGGGTCCTGATGGGGGAGATTTTCGAGATTGTCTTGAACCGGAGTTGTGGGATCCGTGTCAGGAATGTGACCAAGATCAACAACTTGAGGGAAAGACACATGTTCTTCCTCAAAGACAAAATCTCTAACAACTTTATCTCCCCACCCCCCAAACTCAATATCCTCAAAGAACCTAGCATTACCCGTCTCAAAAATAGTTCTAGAAGTGGGATCATAAAACTAAAAACCCCTGGATTTTTCAGAGTATCCAACAAAATAGCTATTAACCGTCTTAGCATCCTGTTTCTTTTCATTCGGCCTATAAGGCCTTGCCTCAGCTGGACAACCCCAAATGTGTAAATGCCGAATACTGGGTTTATGCCTAGTCCAAAGTTCATATGAGGTTTTGATTGTAGTTTTAGTTGGAACTCTATTAAGAATATAAACAGCGGTTTTTAATGCTTCACCCCAGAGTGAGTCTGGCAAAGTAGTACGAGAAATCATACTTCTTACCATATCCTTAAGGGTCCGATTTCGTCTCTCAGCTACACCATTCATCGTAGGACTTCCTGGTATAGTATATAGAGGGACGATCCCACACTCATCTAGGAATTTAGCAAAAGGCCCTGGACGTTGTTCACCGGAACCATCATATCGACCATAGTATTCACCACCACGGTCAGATCTAACGGATTTAATTCTTTTGCTTAGTTGATTTTCAACTTCAGCCTTAAATGATTTGAACACGTCTATGGATTGGGACTTATCGTGAATAAGATATAGGTACCCATAACGAGAGTAATCGTCTATGAATGTGATAAAGTATTGTTGACCATTCCGACAAGGAGTAGGAAATGGCCCACAAATATCCGTATGTATCAATTCTAAGACGTCCGAAGCTCTCTTAGCACCTAATCTAGTCTTGTTTGTTTGTTTTCCCTTGATACACTCAATACAAATTTCCGAATTTGAGGAATCAAGAGAATCAAGAATTCCATCTGACACGAGTTTCTGAATTCTTTAAATGGATATGTGACCCAAATGTTAATGCCAGAGTGAAATAGAATTCTCATTAGTTAATTTTCTTTTGGTACCACTTAAACTTGTATGCAAAGTTTCTTTATTTGAAGTTATTGTATCAACCAAATATAAGCTATCAAATGTTGATAATACACCAGTACCAATAAGATTTGAATTCCGAAAGAGACTAACTTTATTGTCCCCAAATGTACATTTATAACCGGATATGTCCAATTGGGGAGCAGAAATTAAATTCCGTCTAAAAGACGATACAACAAAAGTCTCATCCAAATCTAAATGAAAACTGCTTTTAAACAACAGCCTAAATTTGCCAATAGCCTCAACTGGCACCTTCTTGCCGTCACCCACATAGATGTATCTTTCACCATCATTTGGTTTTCGGCAGTTCAGGCAACCCTGCATTGATATACTTATGTGAGTAGTAGCAGCAGAATCTACCCACCAAGTATCCTCAGGTACCGAAATTAAATTAACTTCAGAACAAACAAGAGAAAGAAATGTACCTTTTTTCGAACGCCAGGCATGGTACTTGGTACAGTCTTTCTTCACATGATTACTCCCCTTACAGAAAAAGCAACCTAATTCAGTAATTTCAACCTTAGGTTCCTTATGTTGCTTAATCTTGGGCTTTGCAACCGCAACTTCCTTACCTTTCCTCTTCTTAGTTTCCTTAGAAGAGGATGCCAAATGAGCACTTTCAGTCTTATCTAGCTTTATCCTTTCCTCTTCTTGCACACAGTGTGAAATGAGCTCGATAAGAGTCCATTTCTCCTTCAGGCAGTTGTAACTGACCTTAAACTGATTAAAGTGTGCAGGAAGAGATATCAAAACAAAGTACACAAGCAGTTCCTCAGGTAAATCCAGCTTGAGTGACTTTAGTTTCGAAGCAAGATGAGACATTTCCATAATGTACTTCCTAATGTTTCCCTTGCCCTTATACCTATGGAAACAAGTTTACTCAATAGTGTACTTGTTTCCGCCTTTTCGTTTTGCATAAAACGCTTTTCAAGGTTTTCAAGGAAAACTTTGGCATTAGCTTCATCATTCATAGTGCCCCTGAATGATTCTGGAATTGCACGTTTCATAATCATTAGACTCATGCGATTCGAGCGTTCCCACTTCTCCATCACCCTCCTTTCATCAGGAGAGGATGTATCCTCAAGAGGAGTAGGTTGCTCGGTCCGAAGTGCAAGGTCAAGATCCATGCAGCCGAGAACGATCATGACATTCTCTTTCCATTCCTTAAAGTTAGTGCCGTTAAGCACAGGGATGCTATTGATGCTGGCAGATATCGTAGAAGCAGAAGAATTAACTGAAAATAGAACAAAAGGATTACTGAATACATGCTTACAATTACTTGAACTTTAACTTTACTTTATTGATTCAAAATAGGCATATCTCAGTACAAGATACCTAGCACAACATTGATTTTAGTCTTTGGACAGAAAAACAACTTGTATGTGGTACTCTTGGTGTAGTGATCAAACATAGACAATAAACTCCTGTCAAATATCAAACCTTCCTTTGGGCCGATTTAATATTCACATGGAAAACCAAATAATTGTCTCATATTTATCACCACAAGCATGTTCGAATTCCTGCCAAATAACAACCTTCCTTTGGGCCGGTGTTAAACGCATGGAAGACTAACATCCACAGTCATCTTATATTTTAAGATTAATCAATCTACACAATAGAGGTTACTTTGGCAACATAATGCTTCAATTGACTAATTAAAATATTAGATGCTATAAACTTTAGTTCCTTAAGCCATATTATGAATCTTAACTTAATATGTTACATGTTTTGACATGCAACAACTGAATATTAATTGTTTTATACTTGAAAGGACAATCCCTAAAATAATGAGAATTGATGGACTTTAAAACAATTAATATTCAAAACTCAAATATTTTAATGTATAATACATTAAAAAAAACTGTA
This sequence comes from Nicotiana benthamiana, assembly GCA_034376525.1. Lineage (NCBI taxonomy): Eukaryota > Viridiplantae > Streptophyta > Magnoliopsida > Solanales > Solanaceae > Nicotiana > Nicotiana benthamiana. Next base: position 68,617,272 of record CM067336.1, read on the forward strand.
TAGTAATTGATATGTCAATTAAAAAATTGAAACTTAAAAATTTGAAACGTTTTTAACCTTACTGGACCGAGATAATCGATTATCTAAAACAGATAATCGATTATTTTGGCATAAAAAAAAATTTTCAGACTTACTGGACCAGGTTAGTCGACTAACTTTAAGTTAGTCGATTAACCTGGAAAACGTTTCAATATTCACTGGACCAGGTTAGTCGACTAACCAGGCTTGCGGAAATTCCAGAAAAATTAAGTTAGTCGACTATCTGAAAAGTTATTCGACTAACTTTTAAAACTGTTTTGGACAGAATTTACAGAATTAAAACATGATTTTCAACAAGCATCTAACAAGAAAACATGTTGTTTACCAACTAAAATCATGCTTAATACAATGTTTTAGTACATGTAAAGATAACATGGTATTAAAACATCAAATTCCAACAAAACATAACATTCATAACATCATGCTATTTCATGGTACTAGAATTTCATAAATAAAATTCTAACATAACTTGAACATGAATCCTAACATAACATGAATATTATGAACATCCAAATTATCCAAAAATGAAGGTGGCTCTGATACCAATTGTTAGGATTATGATTCCTACTAAAGACAATAACCTTCATATTGAACAATTCGGAATTAAACTACATGAGCGGAAGCTAACCTGAATCCATATGTGGAAATTGTTGAACCTCCTTTGATGATTGTCCTTATGTCCTTGTGAACTCCTTGATCCTTTCTTTCAATATTTCTTGAAGTTGTATATCACCACAAGTATGCTCCACAAGACTTAAACAATATGTGAATGGTTCACAATAATAATGTTATGACAATAATCAAATTGGTATATGGTTTTCCACAATATTTGCAAGACAACAATGGAGTTTTTTGGCTCTTGATTCAATGGGAGGAAGAAGAGTCTTGTCTTGCAATAATGTGGGAATCATAACCCCTACTTTATAACAAAAGAGTTACATAACCCAAGAGTCACAAGAGTTACATAACTCAAGAGTCACAAGCATGTAACCATGGTTACATATATGTAACCTTAGTTAGCTCATCATTAACTAAGGTTACCCTTTTGGGTATCTACACATTAGTCCTACACTTTATATGACAATACATTGGTCCCCTTAACATAATGTCCATAAGACCACAAAATTAGGCCAAACCAAAAGATAGCACATAACATATAATTTATCCATATATTATTCATATGTATGTAGATATAAGTCCATATATCTAGATATAAATCCATATATCTTACAGTAATCACATAATTCAATCATATACATGCGATGAAAAACAATTTCTACCAAGTATTATACCAGTACTCTTTAATTGAGGTGTTCGGTTTATTTAATTGTCTGAACATTCGATACAAAATAAAATAAAATCACATACTAAGCAATTTTTTTATTTAATCTTGTACTTGTGGATATAACTGGAACAAATGAATCATAATTAGCCCGGATACCACAATTATAAAAATATGATTTCTTCTTAATTATTTGCACACCTCAATTAATTAATTTCATGGAATATATGCTAGATCTCTCATCAATACATGTACTGAGTAACTTTCTAAGGCTTGGATTGATAAATAAATTACGTAATATTTGCTTGAAACCTCATCACTAGACCATACTCATGGGTGCAGCAATTATCTGGACTACTTAATTAATTTTAGTAGATCTATCGTTTTAAAGGAAGATTGGGGAACATTTCATCTCACTATAATTAAATAACTATCAATTGCATGTTTAGAAGACGATGAGAAAAATGTAACAAAATAATAATTTGAGTTAAACAAAGGACAGAACGTAAAAGCTGGTAGTAGAATTAATGATATATAAACAGCCTCGTGTGTAATTTAAATATTTCGGGTTTCTAACTTTAAATGCCTTTGACTTTACTATCAGTATGATCAATAACTTTTAAAGAGCATTAATCCAAGGCAGCTATGGGATTAAGTGCGAGGGGAGCTGCTACCAAATTCTAGCTGTGTAATTCATCTGGTCTACACTATTTGGCACTTATCGTTTAATTTTGGGGTATTATTACTTTTAGCACGCACCAGAAACTATTTATATTTGATAACCTAAAACGTATATAAAATTTTATATATATATATATATATATATATATATATATATATATATATATATATATATATATATTTCGGCTATTATTTTAAAAGCAATTTTATAGTGTCATTTTTCCTTTGATATTAACTAACATATTAGAATATAAATCACCTTTGGGAGCCTTAAAATAACGTAAAAATTGTCTTCATATTATCGATAAATCACGGCTCGCGAAATAACAATTGACCTTTGCGTCAGGATAGATTACTTATTTACACCCCACGGATATTATATTTTTTTGGACCTTTCATGAATACAAAATGCTTTGTAAATTAAGTTTTTATTTGTTGCACCTTTTAATAAGAGGAGAATTGCAACTTATCTTTCAAAAAGATTGCGAGTGACATATGATATCTTGGAATGAACTATATATTGCTTGTTAAAATCTTATTTGTTAAGGTTTAAAAATAAATATCTATTTCTAATTTAACGCTATAAGCTTCTGCCAAGCTGATTTGACTAGTGAAATAAGATATCTGGGGTTTGTTATGTGTGCTAAGTTAACCCTATTATCTATTCATTCGCTTCTAATTATATATATATATATATATATATATATATATATATATATATATATATATATATATATATATATATATATATATATATATATATATATATATATATATATTTGGTTATTATTTGGTTGAAAACAGCTATACAGTGTTATGTTGTCATTTTTTTCATGATACATGACGAGCTCTTGTGATAATTTATCAACTATTGTAAGCCAACTTAACCTAAGTACTATAAAACTAATACTTATAATATAAAAAACAGATAAATGCCCATTCATAAGCCATAAAAATATATATATTCATGTTCTATTAAATTTCAAATTGCAACTGCTTTACAACTAAAGCCCAACTTTGATATAATTTTTTTTCTAAAAAAAAAGTTTCAAAAGTACCTTTTAACTATATTATCCCAAGCTATTTTAACTTCTCTTACTCTTACTTCCAAGCAACAAGCAGAAATAAAACAAAATCCTAAACAAAAGCCCCCATGCAATAATTACCCAAAGGCAATTCCACTTGCTCAATTGTGTTATCCCTTGTTGCACCAATATATCTGATCCAGTAGTCACACATGTTGAACTTGTAATCCTCATATTTAATGTACTGCTAATACTGCTCAACAACTTCTCCTTTAACGAATTCGGAACAGCCCCAAGTGGACTGTTATCGAACATTTGAATCCCACGAACAAAGCATTTCGTGGGATCTTCAAATTCGTTCTGTAACACAGCTTCATAAGGATATTTCACTAGCGAAATGTAATGGAACCAGATCCAATAAGACGGGATTCTATCACGATTCATGAAAAACCCACTAAAGAGTAGGAAGTACGCAAAACTCGCTACCACAATAGTGTATCCGAGCATAACATGAGGTACGACACCAGAAAGGAACGTGACGAATGAATTCCCAGCCCAAAATGATGCCAATATGACACCGAAATAGAACAAAAAGCTAGAAAATCCACCAGCTAAGCCAACAGCCCAGAATGTAACAGCCGAGAATGACAGAGCGAGGAAAATCAACGCTGGTATCGATGTCAAAGCATGAGAAAGACAATAAGACGATCTTCTATATGCATTATACGCCGTTTCCCTCATGAAAATGTACCTTTCTTGAATAAAAACGGGCAATGCATCCGCACATGTATAGTAAGTTGTTGACATCGCGAACGCGAAGAATCCAAGCCGTTCTTGTACACCTTTAGGTGTACTGTCAAGTCGCCAGAACATAGTAGCCAGTATAAAACCCGTAACCAAAACCGCACCAAATCGAACAGCAAAAATCTCTGGCATGCGCCACGAGTTAGTGAATGATCGCTTTGAAAGTACAGCTATTTCTGTCCATATTGGATTTGCAAAAGTAGGAACCATAGAAGTAGGACTAGTAGCAACATGTGTTGAACCAGGAACCAATTTTCCTCTAGAAATACTAGCACTTGTCGCTTCTTTTAACGATAAGCAATTTCTATTTCTACCTGTTGTTTCAGTATTCTGATTTGTACTACTAGTCCGTTTCATATGTTGCCATGTTCTGTTGAAATCGACTAAGCTCCTTGTCCCACCTGAGCCTTCAAGTTCGCGAATTAAATCAAGCGCGAACTCTGTACGGTTCTCATTTTCAGGTATCGGATTTCCAAACTCAGCAAAAAATTGTGGTAAATTCAACGGCGAGCCACTGTAAACTGTTTGTCCACGTGATAGGAAAATCAACCGGTCAAGTAAACCGAGAATTCTGTAACTCGGCTGATGTATTGACATAATTACAATACTGCCACTCTGTGCGATTCCTTGAAGTACTTTAATAACCATAAAAGCACTGGTGGAATCGAGACCCGAAGTTGGCTCGTCGAGAAAGAGAATAATCGGGTCGTGGATTATGTCAATTCCGATTGAAACACGCCGTCGTTCACCGCCGGAGACACCACGGTGACCTTCATCGCCGATTAGAGTTTTCGCGGCGTTTCTGAGCCCTAATTGATCGATTAAAGCTTGAACTCTGGATTTTTTCTTCGATTTTGATAGACTCCGTGGAAGCCTAAACTCAGCTGCGAACATTAACGTTTCTTCTACTGTAAGCATTGGGTACAGAAGATCGTCTTGCATTACGTAAGCCGATATGACTTTGAGTAATTTCGAGTGCAGCGGCTCGCCGTTCAGTGTTACTGTCCCTTTCAAGCTATCTTTCGCAATACGATTCGCTAGCGCATCAATGAGCGTCGATTTTCCCGAACCAGACGCGCCTAAAACCGCGAGTAGCTCTCCATCACGCGCTTCTCCACAGATGTCATTCAAAAGCACCTTTGTTCTGGTGGACGGGATTTCCTCAGCGGGGCTGCGGCTACTCCGGCTACGTGATATCACCGGGAAATTGATCTTCCGGCCGACTCTCACACTGTATGTGAGGTTGTTGAATGCGAGTACAAAGGGAATATTTGAATGATGCGGGTCCATGGTAAGAACTTGATGAACTGGAGTTTCGTCGTCGCCGGTGACATCGCCGACGTTGTTCAACAACTGACCAAACGTCGGCGACGACATTTCTACAATTTGTCTCCGATCATAAAGAGGTACGCTATCTCTAACTGGTGATGCATTTACAATTCTTGACATTTGTTATATATGATCTATATATGAATCCCTAATATATGATAATTTTATTTGATGGATATAATTAAGATGCGAGTTTAATGGGTATAAGGGTACTGGTAGAAGCAATAGAAAAGGGCGGCGGAAAGGAAGGCGGTAGAGTTGGCAACTAAACTATGGGTTTTAAAAGTTTTTAGAGGGAAATAGATGAAGGAGTTTGTGTATGAAATAAACCAGAAAACAAGTCTCCCATTTAAACTAGTGAATCTGCTCTCCCAAGTAAATGAAAGAGCAGACAGCCTACTTTATATGGATTGTGATATTAAATATAGTACGTGAAGAGCTCGTTTGATACGAAAAATAAGGAATAATTAATTTTACAATTAAATTTAATAAAAGCTTATTTCATATTTAGTTGGCAGAAATTACAGTATAATTAATCTCGAAATTAGTTATTTCCGGATTATAATATTTTTTAATTTCTATGAAAATGTGAAATAACTAATCCCGAAATAATTAATCCTGGGATAAAACTAATCCCAGAATAATTAATCCGAGGATAATGTTTTTCCAAATTGGTTGATGTGTGGATATTTAGCTTGTAAAATAATATAATATAACTTGTATGAGACTTATAATAACAAAATATTATATGAGAGAAGTGGAGTTTTTGAGCAATGATAAAGTTGTCTTTGTGTTACCTATAAGTCATATATGGAAGCAGATACTAACTCGTGCATTAGGGTCGACTATCTATATCGCGCCTTATGAGTGTCGATCTTTCCCCGAATCCTACGTGAACGCGAAATGCTTTTTACACCAGGCTACCTATTTTTATAAGTTATATGAGAATTTATGCAGTATTATTTTATACTTAATAAAATGTGAAACACAAGTATATGTATTAATAATAGGGGAATTAAACTATTTTAAGGCAAAAAATTTCTTTTAAAATTAATAATTCTTGTATAAAAATTTATTTATTATTTATCTGCATAAGTTATCTCTACGTTGGAACTCGTATGATTAGTATACGAACCAAATGACCCCTCAATACATATTATATTCTTGGTAGTTAGGGTTTAAGAGGATGATATTATAAATTTATTCATTAATTAATTATGACCTAATAAATTCAATTGTGGAGGATGGGAAGAATTTAAGAGGAGTGAGATGACCTAAATCTCCTAATCTTTTTTCTACACGTCTGGTTTTACTGTGGTAGGGGGTGGGAGCTAGTTAGGGTACGGGGTAGAGGACACGTGGGTAGTTTCTATTTGAGGAAGTCTTTTATTGCTATTTGAGGAAGTTGGGTCATAAGGATTTAAAGGGTGTTTCTTTTATGCCAAGTTTCTTAAGTCTTGTGTATTTAGGTATGGACGGTAATCTACTGTTTGCGCAAAAAATATTTATGGGTAGAAAAATGCGGCAGGGTAGAGTTTGAGTTTTTATATGCTAACGTGTAAAACATATACAAATATATATTTAATTTGAAAAAAATAACTGTTTTTTTTTGTCTGAAAGATAATAACTGTTGATAAGTCTCATATATGAGCTAGATTTGAGTGGATTAAAATGATTGAATTAATAATCGGATTAGTTTATTATCATCTTTATGTCTGCATGGCTAAAGATATAGGGATCAATTGAGCAAATAATTTGTCATAATTCAATTCCAGCTCAAAGTTATTTTCATTTTTGTTTAATTACGGTATCAAACTAATTAATTTAAGTTTTTTCTTTTGTTTTTCACTTTATTGAGTTAGCTGATGGGTTAATTTATATACATATGCAACTCAAAATGGTCAAAGCGTTCAGAAGAGCTAACTTAGCTAGTGTTTGGATATAGGTTTAATTGAAACTTGAAAAAAAAGTTTTTGAATTTATGTTGAAAAATAATTTGTGAAACTTAAAGTTGTATTTGGACATGTATTTTATTTAATGAAAAATTGAAGTTTTATGTGTGGAAGAAAAAAATTTCACCCAAAAACTTCTATAAACCAATTATTGACCCCCCCCCCCCCCCCTCCCGAAACATGGTCAAATTTCATAAACAAATACTGTTTTTAATATTTTTTTTAAAAAAAATAAATCCAATATTATGGCCAAAAGGGAGCTTAGTTTATGCTCAAAGTGACAGAAAAATAATAGGTGCCTAAATTTGAAAGCCCTCTATATCACCTATAATTGATATCCTCGAACGTGGGTAACTTTGTAAGTCTATCAAATTACAGAAAACACGTCAAAAATAAATTTATACAACCGGTAGACAAAAACAAAATGAAGTTGTCAATAGTACATTAATTCATAATCTCATCACGTGTTTGCTTTGGTTAAATTATCGTTCTTTTCTTAAATATTTTTGCAGGAGCACCTTTTTCTTTTTAAGAACCCTAATGTAAAAAAAATCCAAATTAGTAAATATCTCAGGCTCCTGTCATATATATATATATATATATATATATAAGTATACTAGTATACTTATATTTGACTAAGCTACCCAATACGCACGAAGCTACGTAAAAAAGTAGTTAGATATGTTAGAATCACAATACTAGTATTTAATTATGCTCAAATTATTTTATTACTGCACATACTATTGGCATGTAAAGAAATTGAACATTGCTGGCAATTTATTGTTCATAATTTCCATAGACAAAGAGAATTTATGATGCTATTAAATGATGTTTAACTATATATCTACAAGTTTGGCAGCCCCTCCTCATCAATAAATCTAACACTGGACACATGTTATTGCAAAATACAATAATAACACATTTGGTCCCTCAATTGTTAATAAATTCTGATTTTCGTCTTTGTAATATTTGACCAAGCACATTGCCTCATTTGTTTTTTTAAGATTAAGACATCTGAATCTGAATACACATCTGAATATTAAGATTTGTATTAAGATTAAGATATCTGGATCTGAATATACATCTGAATATATTAAGATGTGTATTAAGATCTGGACAGAAATAATTAAGACTGTTTGATTTTTAACATCTGAATATATAAAATTTATCTTTATTTGAAAATTAATAAATATAAAATTCAAATGAAATACTAACTAATTTAATATTCTATTAATTATAGAGGTGGTGGTTGGTGGTTCACTATAACACTTTATGCCTATAGCCACACTAATTTAGGTCACGCTTAAAAAATGTTGCCAAAAGTATCTGTAGGAACACTTTTTAGGTGTGGCCTTTAATTGTAGTCTTAAACCACGGTTTTTAAGGTAACACTTGTAAAGTGTACCGTTTAAATATAAAGACAATATTTTTTAAGTGTTGCCTAAATATAAAATTTTTGGCCACGCTTTCTTAGATGCATTGCTACATTTTTAAAGAGTTGCTATATATTCATATTAAATCTAATACTTTAGAAGTGTACCCTAAAAATTCCTTAAAAAATATTTCCCCAAAAATTTCCCACCAAAATTTCTCTTAATAAAATATTTCCCCCCAATTCTCGTAGACTATGTCGCGCGCGGTAGGAAACCCTATACCCAAAAGTGGAAACAATTTCCACAAAATCTACCGACGTTCAGTTCTAGGAAACCCAATAGGAAAAAGTGGAAACAATTTCCACATCTCTTTGGCCATTGTATCGTCGATCGACTGCTGCAAGCTTCAGCCTTTCAGTTGCTTCAAGCTGCAACTCTACCGTAAGTTCAGTTCTATATCCATTCTTTAACCTATTAATCTTACTGCTGCAACCTTCAGCCTTTTAGTTGCTTTTACAATTGTAGGTTCTTAATTTTTGTAAATATTTGTATTATAGGCATCATACCATATCCATCTCAGAAGGTGCTATCTTTGTTTTCTATAATTTAATAATCCTAAGAAAGAAAAAACTGAATCAAGCCTCCATATGATTAATTTAGTAAAACCCATCTCATGAAAAAGTCTCTTATAGGTACTCTGTATTTTTTCCATATATGATTTTAACTTTAACTTTAGGACCTGCAATGTTGTATGGGGCAGAGTGCTTGCCCGTGAAGAACTCTCATGTTCAGAGAATGAAGGTTGCGGAGATGAGGATGCTTAGGTGGATGTGCGGGCTCACCAGGTTAGATAAGATTAAGAATGAAGTTATTCGAGAGAAGGTGGGGGTGGCCCCGGTGGATGAGAAGATGCGAGAAGTGAGGCTGAGGTGGTTCGGGCATGTGCAGAGGAGAAGTCCTGATGCCCCGGTGAGGAGTTGTGAGCGGCTGGCGATTGTCGGCGTTTGGCGAGGCAGAGGGAGGCCTAAGAAGTATTGGGGAGAGGTGATTAGGCATGACATGGCTAGAATTCGGGTTTCCGAGGACATGACCCTTAATAGGAATGTATGGAGGTCTAGTATCAGGGTTGTAGGATAGGGGCTCCTAGAGTTTTTCGTACTCCTCACCCGGGGTTGGGTGAGGCTTGGCAGGGCTATCCATAGATGATTTGTGTTTTGCATGTATAAGATCAACGTGGAGTCAAGTATTCCAAGTTCACTACGAATTCGGAAGAAGGACTCTTTCTCTAATGGCTTTGTGAAGATGTCGGCCAATTGATATTTGGTTTCAACAAACTCAATTTCGACATCACCTTTGAGAACGTGATCTCTTATGAAGTGGTGCCTAATTTCTATGTGTTTCGTTCTTGAGTGAAGAACAGGGTTCTTCGTCAAGCTTATGACGCTAGTATTATCACATCGAAGAGGGAAATGATTGATACTAAGACCATAATCCGAGAGTTGTTGTTTCATCCAAAGGATTTGAGCACAACAACTCCCCGCGGCTACATATTCAGCCTCGGTTGTGGATAACGCAACACTTACTTGTTTCATGCTAAACCAAGAAACTAGAGAGCTACCGAGCAAATGGCAAGTGCCACTAGTGCTCTTGCGGTCCAATTTGCAACCCGCAAAATCGGAATCGGAATAGCCAACAAGTTGGCATGAAGAACCTTTGGGATACCATAGTCCCACATTTATAGTTCCAACAAGATACTCCATTATCCGTTTTACCGCAGGTGCGACTCCTTCGGACATGATTGATATCGAGCGCATGAACACACGCTAAACATGATGTCCGGTCTACTTGCAGTAAGATAAAGAAGGGATCCGATCATACCTCGATACTTCTTTGTGTCTACTTCCTTACCTTTCTCATCTTTGTCAAGATGGTCAGATGTACTCATTGGAGTGGCCATTGCTTTGGCGTTGCTCATTTCAAAACGATTTAGCAACTCCTTGCAATATTTAGATTGGCAAATGAAAGTTCCCTCTTTCATTTGTTTCACTTGCAACCCCAAGAAGAAGTTTAGCTCACCCATCATTGACATTTCAAATTCACTTGTCATTAATTCAGAGAATTCCTTGCACAAAGAATTGTTAGTAGCACCAAAAATAATATCATCTACATATATTTGAACTAATAAGATGTCATTGTTTTTGTTCTTAATAAAGAGCGTAGTGTCAACTTTCCCCCTAATGAACTCATTGTCCAAAAGAAATTTGCTTAAGCGTTTATACCAAGCTCAGGGAGCTTGTTTAAGACCATAGAGGGCTTTCTTAAGTTTGAAGACATGATCGGGAGATTTAAAGTCTTCAAAACCCGGGGGTTGTTCAACATATACTTCCTCTTGAATAAACCGATTTAGGAAGGCACTCTTTACATCCATTTGATATAAAATAAAATTCATAGAAGAGGCAAAAGCAAGTAATAGACGAATAGCTTCTAGTCGTGCAACCGGTGCATAAGTTTCTTCATAATCAATTCCTTCTTCTTGATTATAACCTTTAGCAACAAGCCTAGCTTTGTTTCTAGTGATTATACCATTTTCATCTAATTTATTTCGAAAAACCCATTTCGTACCAATTATGGTGTGATTATCGGGTCTTGGCACCAATTCCCAAACATCATTACGTTTGAATGGTTAAGCTCCTCTTGCATTGCCAAGGCCCAATGCTCATCCCCAATTGCTTCGGAAATGGTTGTAGGTTCTATTTGTGAAACAAAAGCCATATGTCCTACAGTGTCTTTAAGAAGGTTTCGAGTACTTACCCCTTTCTCGATGTTGCCAATTACCTTGTCGAGAGGATGATCTTTAGACGTCCTCCAAGCCTTAGGCATCATCGATTCTTCCTCTTGTGGTGGTTCTTCTTCTGATAATTGTTCCACAGCTTCATCTAGAACTTCCTTTGGATTCTCCTTTTGCACCTTGTCTTGAAGAGTTATCTTGTTTAGAGAATCTGCAAGATGATCACAAAAATCCTTTCTCGCCAAGCGAGCATCATTTTCACAAAATACTACATGAGGAGATTCCTCAACAATTTTGGTTCGATTATTGAAAACTCTATATGCTTTGCTACACGATGAGTAACCAAGAAAAATTCCTTCATCAGATTTCGCGTCAAATTTTCCCAAGTTATCTTTTCCGTTGTTATGAATGAAACATTTACAACCGAAGACTCTAAGATGGGAAAGATTTGGTTTCCTTCCCTTATGGAGTTCATAGGGAGTTTTCATGAGTATCGGTCTTATGATAGCTCTGTTTAAAACATAGCTTGCGGTACTCACGGCATCCGCCCAAAACTTTTTGGAAATCTTAGCCTCATCGAGCATGGTTCTAGCCATCTCTTCGAGACATCGATTTTTATGTTCCACCACTCCATTTTGTTGTGGTGTACGTGGAGCCGAAAAGGTATGTTCAATACCGAGTTCGTCACAAAAATCCGCGAAGAGATTATGATCGAACTCTCCCCCATGATCACTTCTTATGGAAGTGACGGTTGTGTTCTTTTCATTTTGAACACGTTTAAGAAAACTTTTAAAAGCTTGAAAGGCATCACTTTTATGAGCAAGAAATAACGTCCATGTGAATCTAGAGTAGTCATCAACAATTACAAAAGCATAAAGATTTCCACCAAGACTTTCAACACGAGATGGTCCAAAAAGATCCATGTGAAGAAGTTGTAAAGGTCTAGTGGTTGAAACAACATTTTTAGATTTAAAAGAGGCTTTTATTTGTTTCCCTTTTTGGCATGAATCACAAATAGAATCTTTTTCAAATTTTAGTTTTGGAAGACCGATTACTAAATCTTGAGAAACTAATTTGTTTAAAAGATTCATGTTGACATGAGCTGCTCTACGATGCCATAACCACATGTCGTCTTCTTTACTCAAAAGGCAATTCACAAAACTTGATGAAGAATTTTCAAGATCAACCATATAGATATTATCAATTCTAATACCACGAAGAATAACTTTAAAATCACTACGACGGATAACTAAGCATTCTTCAGAGTCAAACAATACAAGATTTCCCTTGTCACATAATTGACTTATGCTCAAGAGATTATGTTTAAGACCTTTAACTAGCAAAATATGCTTAATGGAGGAGGATTCGTCCTTACCGACCGAGCCAATGCCGATAATCTTTCATTTGTTATTGTCTCCAAAAATAACATTTCCTCCTTCCGTGGGTTTTAGTTGATGGAATTTTGATGCATCCCCGGTCATATGTTTGGAGCATCCACTATCAAGGTACCAAAGTACACTTGATCCCTTCAAACACACCTACAAAACAAATTAATGAGATTTTGGTACCCAAGCCATTTTGGGTCCTTGTGTGTTAGGTGCAAAATAGTGGTGTGATTGACCTGCAGTGAAATGTCTATGTCTAGTGAAGCATGCGGGAGCAATATGTCCAATTTTATTGCAATAATGACAAATGACATTCGGATTGTGCATTCTTCTAGGATGATAATAATTTGGGGATCTAAATTCATTCACCCTATTTTTTGGAATATAGTTTTGATGTAATTTTCGAAAATCTTTTCTAGGTGTTCTAAATTGCTCAACATTTCTCCTAGTGTTTATTCTAGGATGCATAACGATTCTAGGATTATTATTTCTAGGTTGAATATTTCTAGGTTGCAATTTTTGAAAATCTTTTCTAGGTGTTCTAAATTGTTCTACATTTCTTCTAGTGCTCGTTCTAGGATGTATAGTGGTCCTAGGATTGTTATTTCTAGGTTGTTTAGGAATGGTCTCATCCTTTTTGTTAGGCACATTTTTGAAACATATTCCATGTTTAGTAGATTTCAAGTTTATAAGAACCTCATTGAGATTTTTATGAGAGGAGTTGAATTTATTCAAGGGGCTCTTGAGTTTTTCTACTTCATCTTATAGAGATTTGCAAGATGTACAACCATTGTTTGAGATTTCGGGTTTATCGGCGCTTCTTTTGCCGTAAAACTTGTTTTCCTCTTTTAATTTCTCATTTTCAAGAGTTAGTTTTTCAAAATCCTTTTCTTTTGAAGAAATTTGTTTTCTTAAATCTTTTATAGATTTAGAAGCGCTAATAAACTCTTTATACAATTCATCAAATGCATCTTGCATTTCTTCTAAAGTGAAATAGTTCTTAGAAGTAGTACATACCTCATTTTGAGTTTCTTCGTGTGCCATAAGACACAAGTTTGCGGTCTCGTTTCCTTCTCCATCACTTGATTCGTCTCCGGAGTCGCCTCCCCAAGAGATGTATGCTCTTTGTTTCTTGACGGGTTTCTTCTCCTTTTTGGTATTTGGACAATTTGGTTTGATATGCCCGATTTCTCCGCATCCATAGCACTTTAATTGGTCTCCTTGTCGCTTACCTTTTCGTTCATACTCCTTTCGCATGAACTTGTGAAATTTCTTAATAACGAGTCCGAACTCGTTATCTTCGTCGCTTGAATCCTCATCATTTTGAGGTTGAGCCGTGCTTGCTTTAAGGGCGATTCTTCGTTTCCTTTGATCATCCAAAGGAGGGTTAAGAATAGTAGATTCATAGGTTTTGAGATTACCTCTAAGCCCGTCGATTGTAACATTTGTAATGCCGATTGATTCTTGAATAGCGTCGGCTTTGGAGCGCCATTCCGGAGTGAGACTTCGAAGAATTTTATGGACAAGTTTCCTATCCGTGAAGGTCTTCTTAAGAGCATGAAGATCATTAACGATTTTTGAAAATCGTTCGAACATATCATCTATCTTCTCATTTTCCTTCATATGAAAAAGTTCATATTCATGGGTTAGAAAATCTATTTTAGCTTCTTTTACCTGGTCCGTACCTTCGTAGGTGATTTCCAATTTATCCCACATTTGCTTAGCCGTTATGCAACATGATATTTTCCTATAATCATCGGGGTTTACAGCACAGTACATCATGTTGATGGCTTTAGCGTTGTTCTCCACTTTTCTGATATCGTCCGTTTCGTATTCATCTTCGGATTTAGGAACCATTTCATTTTCAATCTTTTTGATTGGTATTTGCTCTCCATTCTTTATAATTTTCCACAGTATAAAATTATTTGATTGGCTGAATATTCTCATCCTCTCCTTCCAATAAGTGTAATTGGTGCCATCGAAGAGTGGTGGCCTTGTGAAGCATTGTCCTTCACCTAGTCCTGCATAAACGTTACGAGTAGAAGCCATGGATTGTTTCTCTCAAACTGTTAAGTCTTTCAGAGAGTTAGGCTCTGATACCAGTTGTTAGAATATACGCTTAACGCTAGAGGGGGGGTGAATAGCGTTTTAATAAAAATCAAGATAAATTTGCGGAATTAAAATTGCAGGAATAAAGTAAGTGCAGTAATTAAAGTAGTAAGGAGAGAACACACCGAATTTATACTGGTTCACCACAACGTGTGGTTAGTCCAGTCCCCGAGAGACTCTCTCGAGTTTTACACTAACTCCGTTAAGCTTACGGGTGCCTAACAAACCGTTACACTTGCTCGTAGATATACACTCTACAAGACTTCAACTTGCTCGAGGATACCTCACCTCAAGACTTCAAGTCAAGGAACTAAACTTTCCTTCTTACAACAAGGGATTAGAACTTCCCTTCAAGTGTATACAAACACTTAGCACTTAAGACAAGACTCTCTTATAGAGTAGATGTGAGTAAAATTAATACGCTCAAGAACACAACAACTTCGTCAAGAATTTGGCTCTCAAAAACTATGAAATGAATATGAAATGATTGATAAGAAAGTATGTAAGCTTAAGCAAGAATTGTAATAAGTTGTTGTGCTTAAAAGAGTGGTTTTGAGGTGTATTTATAGTCCTCAAAGACCCAAAGACCGTTGCTTAATTGCCAATCACTAATTGCTGATTTTGTGCTAGAATAATCGATTATCTGATTTGCATAATCGATTATCTGCAAATCGTTCAAAAATCATATGCATATTTTAGCTAGAATAATCAATTATTCAAATTGCATAATCGATTACCTGATAACGTTCAAAAATCAGGCGCTGATTTTATGCTAGCATAATCGATTATTGCCTTGTGCATAATCGATTATCTTTCAGCGTTTAAAAATACTTTGGCAACGGTCAGTGAATAATCGATTATGTTATATAGGATAATCGATTATTGACCTCTGCGGAATAATTTGAATAAAGAGGATAATCGATTATCATATTACATAATCGATTATTTTGCTGTTTTGTAAATTCCGGTTGTACACTATCTTAACATAATCGATTATCAAAAAGACATAATCGATTATTTTGCTGTTTTGTAAATTCCGGTTTACACTGTCTTAACATAATCGATTATTTCTGTCCAGATTTGAAAGACATGTTTAAAGTTCATTTTGGCTAAAATGAAGATGTTTGAAAATCATTTTGTTTTAAAACAAAGATGCATGGTTTGACGAAAATGATTTTACGAGAGAAGCCAAGACTTGAATCTATTGTTGGATCAAGATCACAGTATAAAACGACTCATGTATATCTTCGTTGCTTTACTTGATCTTGTTCTTTGTTTCTCTTGTGCTTGGACTTCGGCATATGTCAATGTTCCATGCGCGTCGGTTTGTCATTTATCAAAACCTACAAAGATGAACACACGTTTAGTTTTAGCGATTTGAGAACGTGTTTCAACAATAACCCCCACTTTATAACTCATGAGTTACAAAACTCAAGAGTCACAAGCATGTAACCATGGTTACATATATGTAACCTTAGTTAGCCCATCATTAACTAAGGTTACCCTTTTGGGTATCTACACATTAGTCCTACACTTTTTATGACAATACATTGGCCCTCTTAACATAATGTCCATAAGACCACAAAATTAGGCCAAACCAAAAGATAGCACATAACATATAATTTATCCATATATTGTTCATATGTATGTAGATATAAGTCCATATATCTTACAATCTCCCACTTGGACGAGATACACATACATATGTACAAACCTTAGCATTATATGTTACAATATAACCTTAGGAGCTCAAAATTGCTATCACAATAAAATTATCATGAACAATCCGGTCCATCAATCATACCAACATAGGAACTAAGAGCTCTTCGTTACTCATTCGTAACTAGAACCAACATAGATCACGTATATCAATATAACCAACGACATGGATCAAGTGTAGGTATGTAGCATGGAAATAACATAAAGTGTGGTCAATAGAATGTCTATTTCCAACTGGTTCTCTTTATTGAGATCAATCATAAACTGTAAGAGTACAAAAACTTTAAAACTGAATATCTGCAGATATAACTGAATTTCTGAATATAATGGACAATACATAATTGTATAATACAAACTCCCACTAGAATACATAATCCTTATCTGATTTGACACCCATACAAGCAATAAGCTCATGAAATACTTTTGGTGTCAATCCCTTTGTGAGCGGATCCGCAAGCATGGAGTTTGTACTAATGTACTCAATGCACAACTGTCCATTTTGTACTCTTTCTTTAACAACCCGAAATTTGACGTCCATATGTTTTGCTTTCGTCAAACTACTGTTGTTATTAGCATAAAGGACTGCCGATCTATTATCACATGATAGCCTAAGTGGCTTTTTAATGCTATCAACAACGCGCAGTCCACCAACAAAATTCCGCAGCCATAATGCCTCATTGGATGCTTCATAACATGCCATAAATTCCGCTTCCATGGTGGAAGTGGCCGTAAGAGTTTGCTTGATGCTTCTCCAAGAGAAAGCACCGCCAGCAAGCATGAAAATATAGCCTGAAGTAGACTTCAAACTATCCTGACATCCAGCAAAATCGGAATCGGTATACCCAATGATCTCAAGCTGGTCCGATTTCCGATATGTAAGCACGTAATCCTTTGTTCTCTGTAAGTACCTCATGACCCGTTTGGCTGCCTTCCAATGGTCCATTCCCGGATTGCTTAGATATCTGCCTAACATCCCAACAATGTATGCTATATCAAGTCGTGTACATACCTGAGCATACATCAGACTACCTACAGCCGAAGCATAAGGCGTCTTCTGCATTTCTGAAATTTCATAATTATTATTTGGTCACTGTTTGAGACTAAACTTGTCTCCCTTAGCAACAGGGGTGTTGCCCGGTTTACAATCCTGCATGCCAAATCTTTTCAGAACCTTATCGATATAGCCCTTTTGTGACAGACCGAGAACACCTTTGGAGCGATCTCGTTGTATCTGAATTCCTAATACAAAAGAAGCTTCACCAAGATCTTTCATTTCAAATTTCTTTGAAAGAAATTTCTTAGTTTCATGCAATAATGCTATATCATTGCAGGCAAGCAGTATGTCATCGACATATAAAACCAGAAAAATATACTCACTCCCACTGAACTTATGGTATATACAGTCATCAGCAATATTCGGTTCAAAACCAAAAGATGTAATGACTGCATGAAACTTATAATACCATTGACGGGAAGCCTGCTTGAGCCCATAGATGGATTTCTTTAATTTGCAAACCTTTTTCTCTGATTCATCCAAAACAAAGTTTTCAGGTTGCACCATATAAATTGTTTCCTCAATGTCACCATTGAGAAACGCTGTCTTAACATCCATCTGATGAAGCTCAAGATCAAAATGTGCTACTAATGCCATTATAGTCCTGAAAGAGTCTTTCGATGAAACTGGAGAGAAAGTCTCTTTATAATCAATGCCTTCCTTCTGAGTGTAGCCTTTTGCGACAAGACGAGCTTTATACTTAATAACATTGCCCCCTGAATCCCTTTTGGTTTTAAAAATCCATTTACAACCAATAGGTTTAATACCTTCGGGCAATGTAACAAGCTCCCAAACGTCATTATCGCTCATAGACTTCATCTCATCATTCATGGCATCAATCCACTTTTGAGAGTTAGAACCCTTAATGACTTGACGGAAGTTGATTGGATCATCTTCCTCAAGTCCAATATCACTTTCTTGTTCTTGGAGAAATACAACATAATTATCCGGAATTGCATTTCTCCTCTCTCTAGTGGATCTCCTTAATGGCATTTCAGTTTCTTGATGTTGTTGAGTTTGATTTTCATTAGTAATTTCAGGATCCTGATTGGGGAGATTTTCGAGATTGTCTTGAACTGGAGTTGTATGATTCGTGTCAGGAATGATAAAACCCTGACCAAGATCAACAACTTGAGTGAAAGACACATGTTCTTCCTCAAAGAAAAAATCTCTAACAACTTTATCTCCCCACCCCCCAAACTCAATATCCTCAAAAAACCTAGCATTACTCGTCTCAAAAATAGTTCTAGAAGTGGGATCATAAAACTTAAAACCCCTGGACCTTTCAGAGTATCCAACAAAATAGCTACTAACCGTCTTAGCATCCAGTTTCCTTTCATTCGGCCTATAAGGCCTTGCCTCAGCTGGACAACCCCAAATGTGTAAATGCCTAATAGTAGGTTTATGCCCAGTCCAAAGTTCATATGGAGTTCTGATTGTAGCTTTAGTTGGAACTCTATTAAGAATATAAGCTGCGGTTTTTAATGCTTCACCCTAGAGTGAGTCTGGCAAAGTAGTACGACAAATCATACTTCTTACCATATCTTTAAGGGTCCGATTTCGTCTCTCAGCTACACCATTCATCGTAGGACTTCCTGGCATAGTATACTGAGGGACGATCCCACACTCATCTAGGAATTTAGCAAATGGCCCTGGACGTTGTTCACCTGGACCATCATATCGACCATAGTATTCACCACCACGGTCAGATCTAACGGATTTAATTCTTTTGCTTAGTTGATTTTCAACTTCAGCCTTAAATGATTTGAACACGTCTATGGATTGGGACTTTTCATGAATAAGATATAGTTACCCATAACGAGAGTAATCGTCTATGAATGTGATAAAGTTTTGTTGACCATTCCTACAAGGAGTAGGAAATGGCCCACAAATATCCGTATGTATCAATTCTAAGACGTCTGAAGCTCTCTTAGCACCTAATCTCGTCTTGTTTGTTTGTTTACCCTTGATACACTCAACATAGATATCCGAATTTGAGGAATCAAGAGAATCAAGAATTCCATCTGGCACGAGTTTCTGAATTCTTTGAATGGATATGTGACCCAAACGTTTATGCCAGAGTGATATAGAATTCTCCTTAGTTAATTTTCTTTTGGTACCAATTAAACTTTGTGCAAGGTTTCATTATTTGAGGTTATTGTATCAACCAAATATAGGCTATCAAATGTTGATAAAAGACCAGTACCAATAAGATTTGAATTCTGAAAGATACTAACTTTATTATCACCAAAAGAACATGAATAACCGGATATGTCCAATTTGGGAACAGAAATTAAATTCCGTCTAAAAGACGGTACAACGAAAGTCTCACCCAAATCTAAATGAAAACCGGTCTTAAACAACAGCCTAAACTTTCCAATAGCCTCAACTGACACCTTCTTGCCGTCACCCACATAGATGTATCTTTCACCATCATTTGGTTTTCGGCAGTTCAGGCAACCCTGCATAGATATACTTATGTGAGTAGTAGCAGCAGAATCTACCCACCAAGTATCCTTAGGTACCGAAATTAAATTAACTTCAGAACAAACAAGAGAAAGAAATGTACCTTTTTTCGCACACCAAGCGTGGTACTTGGTACAATCCTTCTTCACATGATTAGTCCCTTTACAGAAAAAGCAACCTAATTCAGTAATTTCAACCTTAGGTTCCTTATGTTGCTTATTCTTGGGCCTTGCAACCGCAACTTCCTTACCTTTCTCTTCTTCATATCCTTAGAAGAGGATGCCAAATGAGCACTTTCAGTCTTATCTTGCTTTATCCTTTCCTCCTCTTGCACACAATGTGAAATAAGCTCATTAAGAGTCCATTTCTCCTTCAGGCAGTTGTAACTGACCTTAAACTGATTAAAGTGTGCAGGATGAGATATCAAAACTAAGTACACAAGCAGTTCCTCAGGTAATACTAGCTTGAGTGACTTAAGTTTCGAAGCAAGATGAGACATTTCCAAAATGTACTCCCTAATGTTTCCCTTGCCCTTATACCTCATGGAAACAAGTTTACTCAATAGTGTACTTGTTTCCGCCTTTTCGTTTTGCATAAAATGCTTTTCAAGGTTTTCAAGGAAAACTTTGGCATTAGCTTCATCATTCATAGTGCCCCTAAATGATTCTGGAATTGCACGTTTCATGATCATTAGACTCATGCGATTCAAGCGTTCCCACTTCTCCATCTCCCTCCTTTCATCAGGAGAGGATGTATCCTCAAGAGAAGCAGGTTGCTCATTCCGAAGTGCAAGGTCAAGATCCATGCAACCGAGAACGATCATGATGTTCTCTTTCCATTCCTTAAAGTTTGTGCCGTTAGCACAGGGATGCTATTGATGTTGGCAGATATCGAAGCAGCAGAAGAATTAACTGAAAATAGAACAAAAGGATTACTTAATGCATGCTTACAATTACTTGAACTTTAACTTTACTTTATAGATTCAAAATAGGCAAATCCCATTACAAGATACCTAGCACAACATTGATTTTAGTCTTTGGACAGAAAATAAACTTGTAAGTGGTACTCTTGGTGTAGTGATCAAATATAGACAATAAACTCCTGTCAAATATCAAGCCTTCCTTTGGGCCGACTTAATATGCACATGGAAAACCAAATAATTGTCTCATATTTATCACCACAAGCATGTTCGAATTCCTGCCAAATAACAACCTTCCTTTGGGCCGGTGTTAAACGCATGGAAGACTAACATCCAAAGTCATCTTATATTTCAAGATCAATCAATCTACACAATAGAGGTTACTTTGGCAACATAATGCTTCAATTGACTAATTTAAAATATTAGATGCTAAAAATTTTAGTTCCTTAAGCCATATTATGAATCTTAACTTAATATGTTACATGTTTTGACATGCAACAACTGAATATTAATTGTTATATTCTTAGTTGGACAATTCCAAAATCTGAAAAATTGATGGACTAAAACAATTAATATTCAAAACTTAAATATTAATGTATAATACATTAATAATATTAAAAACTTAATGTTAATTGACATATTATTAATATTCAATTAAAATCTGAAACTTAAAAGACTTGAAACGTTTTATTAATTAAAAAAAACGTTTCAATCTTACTGGTCCAGGATAATCGATTATCTTAAACAGATAATCGATTATTCTGGCATTAATAAAACGTTTCAACCGTACTGGTCCAGGATAATCGATTATCTTAAACAGATAATCGATTATTCTGGCATTAAAAAAAACGTTTCAACCTTACTGGTCCAGGATAATCGATTATCTTAAACAGATAATTGATTATTCTGGCAGTCTTTCAACAAGAATCTTAAACAAGAAAACATGTAGTTCATCAACCAAAATCATGCTAAATTCAATATTTTAAATCATGTAAAGATAACATGATATTAAAACATCAAATTTCATCAAAAAACCATAACATTCATAAAATCATGCTACTTCATGGTACTAGAATTTAAAAAATAAAATTCTAACTTTACTTGAACATGAACCTAACATAACATGAATCTTATGAACATCCAAATTATCCAAACATGAAGGTGGCTCTGATACCAATTGTTAGAATAATGATTCCAATTAAAATACAATATCCTTCATATCGAATAATTCGGAATTACAACTACATGAGCGGAAGCTTACTTGAATCCATTTGTGGAAATCTTTGAACCTCCTTTGATGATTGTCCAAATGTCCTTATGAAGATTGCTCCTTGATCCTTCCTTCAAGATTGTTTTGAAGTTGATGTTTCCACAAGAATTCCTCACAAGACTAAAATATGTGAATGGTTTCACAACAACAATAATATGACAATAACCAAATTGGTGTATGGCTTTCCACAAGAATTTGCAAGACAACAATGGAGTTTTTCTCTTGATTCAATGGGAGGAAGAAGAGATTATGTCTTGCAATAATGTGGGAACCATAATCCCCACTTTATAACTCATGAGTTACAAAACTCAAGAGTCACAAGCATGTAACCATGGTTACATATATGTAACCTTTGTTAGCCCATCATTAACTAAGGTTACCCTTTTGGGTATCTACACATTAGTCCTACACTTTTTATGACAATACATTGGCCCCCTTAACATAATGTCCATAAGACCACAAAATTAGGCCAAACCAAAAGATAGCACATAACATATAATTTATCCATATATTGTTCATATGTATGTAGATATAAGTCCATATATCTTACATATATATGAAATAAAAATACAAGCTTAACACAATACATGAGTAATTAGTGGTAAGAACAATTAATAAATATGTTAATTCTGTGATATTCACAGGTAAAAGGATCAAAAGTGTATGTTTCAGTTAATTGGAGGTTAAATATGTATAATCAAATATCACAAGGGCTAAAATTAAAAGGGACCAAAAGTACTGTTTTCCCTTGCAAAATCTAACCACGCATGTTGGATTCTCAATCGTCCAGTCTCTGCGTAGACATTTCCGTCCCCACCCTATTTCACAAGAAAGAGGATCAATTAATATGAAAATATTAATGACCTATTTGACTATGAATCATATGTTTCTTATTGTTAAACGTGCTTTTATAAGTGTCTGGCATAACTGTGAAGAATAAACATAAGGTCATGATTAAATGTTTGCACTGAAATTTTCAACTATATTTAAATTCTAGTATTTATTTGATAAATTCAACCTTTTGTTTAGATTTGTGGCCAGTTGGCGAATTCGTGTAGATATTATAGCAGTGTTGAATGAACGGTTAATTTAAAACCACACCGTATAATTTTAAAGTTGGCCCCGTTGTTTGATTTGAAACTAGATGACTGATTTGAAACCAAAGTGACAGTTTAATTGGTGACCCATTCAAAATAAGTTGAACGTTTTGGTTTCGATTAGGAAATTGAGTGCGAAGTGTGTTGCCTTCCTCTATATTTCTTCCAAGTAATCAAATTTTTCCTGCTCGCTACTTACCTACTTGTCTTTTTTTACTACTCTGACTAGCATCCTGCAAAGGAATAATATTTACCCCATAGACGACTTCCTCTATCAAGCTCCTTTTTTAGGAGTAATTATTCGATTTATCGATTCGATTTTGACCCTCATCGTTAATTACTTATCGATTATCGATTTGTACATATACTTATCGTTATTGTTTTGATAAGGTTTCAATTTTTCCGATTTATCGATTTTGGGGCTTATTGATTCGATTATCGATTGCACCAATAAGAAAATTTGCGGGATACCACGGAAAGTATATCGCTATAAACGCGTCGAACTTATATGGACAAAAGGAAGCTAAAATAAGACGAACACCATTTATAACATAAAAATTGTATCAACAAGCATATGCAACAAACTAAAGTAAGGGATCAAATGTATGCCACCAAGACTGCAACGGTATAAAAAAATAAACTAAAACATAATACATCATCACGACTAATTTTGTTTTCCATTAATTTGAACTTCATTTCCTTGAACTTTAAATATGATCATTCCTTAAATGTGTTAGCGAAAATAATAAGGTAAGAGACTTAGGGTAAAGAAAAGGGTATAGATTAGGGAAAATGATATTATATAGACGCTTTCATAATAGTAGCGGAATATATATATATTTTGTATGTTATATTAATCTACACAAATAGGTAATTACTCGTTTTACAAGTGCCTACAGTCTAGGGGCGTACATTCGATTTATCGATTTGATTTTGACCCTTATCAATAATTACTTATCGATTATCGATTTGTACATATGCTTATCGTTATCGTTTCAATAAGGTTTCGATTTTTTCGATTTTGATTTTTTCGATTTCAATAACAAATAACCGATTCGATTTATCGATAAACCGATTCGAATGTACATAGTAAGTGATAATTCAGGATGAACTGTCTGAAATAACGAGAAAGCATTTGAAGAGATAATGAAAAAAAAATCATGGTAAAAAAGGAGAAATGAATGTTCTAATATATGTTTCCTAATTTAAAATCAATGTATGCTAGTATTTTGTAATTATAAAATTATTGATACGAATATTATTATTATTACTTTTGGAAAAAATCTGCTTCTATAAAAAATATTTTATTAATGCTCAAAGCACTTTTCTTTTTTGCCGAGCACCAAAAAATTCTCTAGAAAAAAGTACTACTACTACTATTTTTCTTTTGGTAAAAGAAATGCCTTTGGCTTCACAGGAACTTGACCAAACAAATTATGAATGAACTCCGCCAAAGTGGTAAGAGTGGTTCAGCGCGTAAAAGATTCGAACGCCAATATTGTTTAGATTAAAGTTTTTGTTTACTTTAGAAGTATAAAACAACCAAAATAAAAAAAGGGCCAATCATAGGAGATATTAATAAATTCAAAGATTAAAGGAATAAAATATATGAGACAATAATTATAGATTAAAGGGAGGAGGATGAAGATCTTTTATTAATGATGTTTGTTTGGTCTGCCTCTCCATGGAGAGGTTCAGAGCCTTACAATGATATATTCTCTCTTCTTTTAGAAGGAGATGTCAAGAAGAAGAAACAACCTCCCCCCTTAGGGTTCTTTCTCTTAGTATTTATAGCTAGGAGGTTTGCCAGCTGGCGCCAAGGGGTTGGGACAACATTGAGGGGACGCCCTCGTGAGGACGGCCAGGTCGTTTCCTTAGTTGTCAAATTGGACAACCACCTGATAATCTTGTGAATAAATTGCCACACCGTTTATTAGTCATAAATACGCTTTAATAAATGCGTTAATCTCATTCATTATCGTGAGGTCAAGCCCATACAGATAGTCCCTCCACTTATTGAGGTCAAGCTCAGGTCGAGCTCGATGAGCGGATTCTGCCAATAACCATAGCCGTTTATTCATTAGGAACGATCGTAATCCTTTATTCTTCAGAGGCGGCCATAGCCGTTTTTTATTTTTGGAGATGGCCGTAGCCTTTTCAATCGTTCGGAGAAGGTCGTAGCCATTGTTAATTTAGAGGTGGTCGTGGCCTTTTATCTTTTGAAGATGGCCGTAGCCATTGTTACTCTGGAGATGGCCGTAGCCATTTTTACTCTGAGATGGCCGTAGCCATTTTTACTCTGGAGATAGCCGTAGCCATTTTTACTTTGGAGATGGCCGTAGCCATTTTTACTTTAAAGATGGCCGTAGCCATTTTTACGCGTGCTCGGAGAGAGTACGATCACGCTTTCCACGTACAGGGGGGCATCGTGTGCATTGTAACGCATGGGATGTGCCCATGGTATCTTGAGGTTGTCATCACTGTTTTATTGGGGACGTGCCGATTGACGGTTGAATGACCGTTCAATGGCATCTGTCATAATGGTGCCCGTTACTGTAGGCCTGAACCATTTTGCGGTTGGTCAAGTAGTGAATGGTGACCTTTGGGATTCGTGAAGGTCATTTGTGCTTTGTCTATAAATACCGGTTGTATCGTTCAGTTCTCACTTTTCCGATATTTGTCTAAGTAAAATTCTGAGAAAGATAGCCCTTCTTGCTTTCAGATTATCCGGTCTTTTACTCCTTGTTGATTCATTCTTCGTCATTTTTCGTCGGATCTTCGTGTTCTCTTATTTTTCCAGTGAATTTTTCCATTTATCTCTCATTATACCGATAATGGCGAGTAGTTCTCGTTCTGATATAGCTCCGATGGCGGTTGTGGCGGCTGAGGGCCCATCTACGGTGGTGGAAACCGCCGTTTCGCCGAATGTTGATCGGTTCCCGTCGGTGACCAACATTCTTTCCCTGCCCGGCGGTGCGACCACCGATTTTACCGACCCCGAGGGAGAAGATCAAGTGGATGAGGCTCCGCTGATAGGGGAAGTCGACATTGCTCAGTTGAAGGAGCAATGTGATATTCCTCGCTTCGCTGACATCATCCTGGCCAGGAGCGGTGATAGGGTGCACGTCTACCACCGAGGTTACTGCGTCCTTTACGCCTACCCTTTCAAGCTGGGATTTAGGCTTCCTCTCCCCATGCTGGTGATGGACTTTTGCCGCTACTACATGGTGTGCCCTGGTCAGCCCGTCCCTTCTTGTTACAAGTTATTGGCGATGCTGATCAAATATGTGGAGCTGGCACGGAGGAAATTACACTTGGGCTCGGTGTTGACTCTGCACGCCCTTCAGAGCGTACGCGACACCATGATTCTGTTGGTCCCTCGTGGGCCGGTGTCTTAACTGCGGAGCTTGATGACGAGGTCGTTGCTCGTCCTTACGAGTATTTCTTCTACATCAGGACTGGGCACCTAGTGGCCTGCGCTACTGACTTCCTAGAGGAGTGGAACCATGCACATAAGTTTCTTTTACGATGGCCTTAATTTCCTTTGGTCAAATGCTCTGTCCTATGTTCGTACGTACTGATCTTCTTTTTGTGCCATAGCGGGAGGTGCACCACCTGCGCCGTTCTCTAACATCCGCGAGTGGGTTGAGGTCGTGGTCCCTGTCACGATGGGGATTCGTATGTGGGCGTCTTTTTGGGAGGTCCAAGGCCGTAGGCTGGCTGCTGGTGAGAGTTTGATTTTCTGTTATCAACTTTCTTTCGTAGTCTTTAGTTTCTTTGGCTTACTATTCTTCTTTGTTTAGTTAGGATGACCACAGCGCAAGAGGGCTCCTCAGCTTGCTTTTCACAGGCCGGGGGCGACTGTCTGATTAATTACAATGTCGGCACCTCGCCCTGTCCTGAGGGCGACTTCAATGGAATTCTCGACTGCACACTCTCCGATACTGCCCGTGCCCCGATTTGAGGGGTCTCCAAGGGTCTTGCGTTCCAAAGTGGAGTGATGGCCGAATGGAGATGAAGAAGAAGATGGGAGGCCGCTGGCTCGACGCAGGGTGGCGTTCACCCCGGTTCTTCCGGTGGTGATTAGTTTAGACTTTTCGCCATTGGCAGAGGAGGGGGCGCAGTGGACCTTGCCCTAGAGGGCGAGCGCTCAGTGGGGGTTGCCCCAGTTGGCTCAGACCAAGGTGACACAGTCTCTTCGGCGATTCAAGTTTCTGTTCCTGTTGCTGAGAGGGAAGGTAGTTCCTCGGCAACAATTTTGGTTGAGATTGCAGGAGCTGAAGTTGTGGCGAATGCAGGCGCTTCGTCGTCTCGTGCGGCGGAGGCCTCAACTTCCAAGGCGGCGGAAGGAAGAGGCGTCTCAAGAGAGGGGGATGATTCATAGTCTGATATGGATCCCGAGGACGCCCGTCTTTTTCAGGAGAATTATACGCGTACATCGGTGCAGGCCGAAGGGGATTACCGTTATTTGGAGATCCCTAAGGACATGAACCTACTGTTCTAGGAGGAGAACCTGGTGACGTTGTTCGGAGTCCTGTGCTCGGAAGCAGAGAGCACGTCCCTGAGGGGAATCTCAGACGTCGGATTGATGGGCGAGGTGGCCGCCATGAGTATAAATGTATGTATAATACTTTGGTTTGTTTTCTTTCTTAGCACGTCTTCTTGTAATAACGGTTGCTCTGTTTGTTGTAGACATTATTGCTGGAGGTGGAGAGCATCAGGCGGGATAATGTCCTCTCGGCGGTTTTTGTGCGGCTATTGTGGAAGTACCACCGCTACCGTGACTGGTGTCGCGGCTTGTGTGAACGCATATGGAACGACCCGCGAAAACGAGAGCTGGCGCGAAGGGAGATTCATATACAACAGAGCCTCAGTAGGGTAACCACTCTTGAGGGGAAGCTCCATCAGGCGAACGAAGGGGTGGATGCTGAGAGGAGGGCGGCTGCTAAGAGGGAGCGCCAAAATCTGGCTGCGGCGGCAGAGTCAGCTGAGGCTTATACTAGGCAAGGGCTACCTTAGAGGCTGAGGCCGCCACTTCAAGGAAGGAGGCAGAGGGCGCCCTTGGGAGAGTTGAAACACTACAGGAAACCAGCCGTGCCCAGGAGAGGGAGCGTGGATTAGAGAGGGCCGATGCTGCCTTTCCAGAGCGGTCCTTGGAAGGGCGCATTGCGGTCATTGAGTGGGAC
This sequence comes from Nicotiana benthamiana, assembly GCA_034376525.1. Taxonomy (NCBI): domain Eukaryota; kingdom Viridiplantae; phylum Streptophyta; class Magnoliopsida; order Solanales; family Solanaceae; genus Nicotiana; species Nicotiana benthamiana. Next base: position 68,645,750 of record CM067336.1, read on the forward strand.
GCCCGTGCTGCAGTGGATCGGGTTGCGGCCTTGGAGGCCGAGTATCAGCGCCTGAGGGACCAGGCCGCTTCTTTCGGTCCTGCTCGCGAGCTTTGGACGTATGCCGAGGCCCAGCTCGACATATACAGGCGGTTGTGGGAAGCCGGCATCGATTCTAAGGCCACTTATGAGGAGGCACGCCAAAAGGCTCGTGAGGCCCACCACGACTGTGGTTTTGACCCGTCTACACCTGGGGGTGATGATGGAGCCGAGGGTGTTGATAATGTAGAAGGGGGGCTGGCGGCGGCGAGTGAATCAAGTGGAAAAATTTGTAATGTTTGTTTATTTTTTATTTTTTTTCTCTTTTTTCTGGGTCGGCCTTGGGCCACTGTAATTGGTGTAACCCCGTGTAAATATTGTGAATATATGGGATTTTCTTCTTTTCTGTTTGTTTTGTGTCGAATACATTATATATTTTATTTTTGTCTGTTTGCAAGGGCTTTGCTTTAGATTTTTTCTAGTGGGCATGTTAATAGTCTCAACCGGTTAGGTGATTTTGACCGTTGTCGAATTGATTCCTTTCCTTAAGAAAAATTGGTGTAGATGGCCTTGGCCATAGATAGACGCTTTTGGTCGTCACCTTCCCCCACTTGTTGGGAGTGGATTGGGGCCGTATTTGGGCAGTGGCGGCACATGGCCTTAGTCCCATTTTGGTCTTAGTCAAACTACCGGCCGTGATAATGAGAAGCACGGCCTTGTAGTTCGACTTGGGCCGAATCTTTGCGCGGGTCAATACTTTAGTTTGAGTTAGTCGTACTTACTTGAGCGGCGGGGCGCTTGGCTCGACCTGGGGTTCGTCCATGGTTGGACAATTGGGGGCGCTTGTTCTCGTCTGATGGCGGTCCGACTTATAGCCTTGGGGACGTGTGGACGTGTGTCCTTGGCTTTGATTCGCCCGTGGTTGTGTTAGTGGCTTCTGCAACAGAGGCGTGTAGCCCGAGTTTTGGTTCACCTTATAGTTGAATTCTTTTATAATTCATAATGGTGGAAGCACTTAGCTCGAATCCTAGTTTAATTCATAGTCGACTTATAGGCGAAGGCACGTAGTCCGAGTTGTCGTTAGTCGAACCTTTGTAGTTTTTGTAGTCGCGTAGCCTGAGTCCCAGTTTGACCGTAGTTGAACTTTTGGGTGAAGGCACGTAGCCTGAGCTGACGTTCAACCGTAGTTGAACTTATGTAAATTTTGAAGGTGCATAGCCTGAGTCCTAGTTCGACCGTAGTTGAACGTTTGGGTGAAGGCACGTAGCCTGAGCTGACGTTCAACCGTAGTTGAACATATGTGAATTTTGAAGGCGCATAGCCTGAGTCCCAGTTCGATCGTAGTTGAACTTTTGGGTGAAGGAACGTAGCCTGAGCTGACATTTAACCGTAGTTGAACTTATAAAAATTTAGAAGGCGCATAGCCTGAGTCCCAGTTCGATCGTAGTTGAACTTTTGGGTGAAGGCACGTAGCCTGAGCTGACGTTCAACCATAGTTGAACTTATGTAAATTTCGAAGGCGCATAGCCTGAGTCGAAGGCACATAGCTTGAATTGACGTTCAAATGTAGTTGAACTTATGTAAATTTTGAAGGCGCATAGCCTGAGTCTAACGCACATAGCCTGAATTGGCGTTCAACCGTAGTTGAACTTATGTAAATTTTGAAGGCACATAGCCTGAGTCGAAGGCACTTAGCTTAATTGGCGTTCAACCGTAGTTGAACCTATGTATATTTTGAAGGCGCATTGCCTGATTCGAAGGCACATAGCCTGAATTAACGTTCAACCGCAGTTGAACTTATGTAAATTTTGAAGGCGCATAGCCTGAGTCGAAGGCACATAGCCTGAATTGAAGTTCAATAGTTGTTGAACTTATGTATATTTTGAAGGCGCATAGCCTGAGTCGAGGGTGCATAGCCTGAGTTGATGTTCAACCGTAGTTGAACCTTTATGATATTTGAAGGCGCGTAGCCTGAGTCGAAGGCGCATAGCCTAAATTGACGTTCAACCGTAGTTGAACTTATGTATATTTTGAAGGCGCATAGCCTGAGTCGAGGGCACATAGCCCGAGTTGATGTTCAATCGTAGTTGAACCTTTATGATAAATGAAGGCGCGTAGCCTGAGTCGAAGGCGCGTAGCCTGAATTGACGTTCAACCTTAGTATGACTTTTATAATTTTTGAAGGCGCGTAGCCTGAGTCGAAGGAACATAGCCTGAATTGCCGTTCAACCATAGTTGAACTTATGTAAATTTTGAAGGCGCATAGCCTGAGTTGAGGGCGCATAGCATGAGTTAACGTTCAACCGTAGTTGAACCTTTATGATATTTGAAGGCGTGTAGCCTGAGTCGAAGGCGCATAGCCTGAATTGACGTTCAACCGTAGTTGAACTTTTATAATTTTTGAAGGCGCGTAGCCTGAGTCGAAGGCACATAGCCTGAACTGACGTTCAACCGTAGTTGAATTTTTATAATTTTTGAAGGGCGTAGCCTGAGTCGAAGGCGAATAGCTTGAGCTGACGTTCAACGTAGTTGAACTTTTATGATATTTGAAGGCACGTATCCTGAGTCGAGGGCGCATAGCCTGATGTCACGACCCGGATTTACCCATCATCGGGAGTCGTGATGGCGCCTACTGTCGAAGCTAGGCAAGCTAACCTTTATAATAATTTTCACAAATTATATCTAAAACATTTAAATACTAGAATAATTAATTAAAGCATGCAGAAGTCTTTTAATAACAATAATAATAAAACAAGATGCGGAAACTGACAACCTGTTTCTACCCAGTATCTGGTGTCACTGCTCACGGACAACTAAAGAATACTAAAAATAATAGTCTAACAGAAAATACAACTGGAGTATGTTTGATACAAATATAACAAACTAGAAAAGATAGAGGAGACTCGAGGCCAGCGAACTACCTCGGAGCCTCTGGACTGAAGGATCACTCCCCGTCTATATCTGCGGTCCATAGCCTGGGTCCTTACCTGTGCACAAAAAGGCACGGAAGCGTAGTATCAACACAACCGACCCAATGTGCTGGTAAGTGCCCGGCCTAACCTTGGCGAGGTAGTGACGAGGCTAAACCGGACCTATCGCAACCAACCTGTGCAGATATATGTAATAACAGGAAGAGAGAAAGAAATTAAGCAAATAAAGGGGAAGGGGACATGCTGGGGGAGTAATAGTTCAATTATAACTTCTACAATCAAGAGATGAAACCGAATAAATAATAATTAAACAAGAAAGCCAATGAATCAACGGCTGCACGGCATCACCCTTCATGCTTTTACTCTCATTCCTTACCAAAATACTCAAATATAATGCACGGCATCACCCTTCGTGCTTTTACTCTCATTTCTAACCATGAATATCAAATACAAGGCACGACATCACCCTTCTGCGTTTACTCTCGATAAACAGTGCACGACATCACCCTTCATGCTTTTACCCTCAATAAACAGTGCACGATATCACCCTTCGTTATTTTACTCTCTCTTCCTCTCCCAAACAATGGTCACAGCCAAACGGGAACAAGGAAATATATCTATCAAGACAGAATATCCCAGCAAGGGAGAACAATACAACAAGTGATCCCGGCAAGGGAAATACAACTCAACAATATGTCCCGTCAAGGGAATACAACTCAACAAATGGTCTCGACAAGGGAATACAACTCAACAAATGGTCCCGGCAAGGGAAAAGTACCAAAAATTCCTTTTTAGTTCATTTAATTCTCAACTTTCACTTCATGGTTCTTGTAACAAGTAATTATCACAATTGCTCACTTATTTCACAATTTAATAGCAAATATGACATCACGGTCATGCTTAACTCGGCCGCATAGGTAACCGTCACCATACCTATACACCGACCCCACATATCACATAACAAATAACAATCTAATCTTATTCCCTCAAGCCAAAGTTAGATCGAATACTTACCTCGAAAGCTTGCAACTTAGCTCACGCCTCTAGAATAGCTTTACCCCTCAAATTCACTTCAAAATCGGTCGAATCTAACCATAATTTACTCGAATGTATTAACAAATGCTGGTTGAATCAATTTGAATTCAAAAGAATGAAATTCCCAAAGTTTTACTCAAACTTTCCCAAAATGCCCCCGGGCCCACGTGGTCAAAACTCTACGTTTGAACCAAGGTCGGGTTACCCATTCCCCCACGAGTCCGTATATGTAATTTGTTTTGAAATCGGACCCCAAATTAAGGTCCAAATCCCTAATTTTATGAAAACCTAGGTTCTACCCCAAAACTCCAAATTCCCATTTGTGAAAACCTTTGATTGAAGTTGAAATTATGTTAAAAGATATTAAGGAGTAGTAAAATTAAGTTAGAAATCACTTACCAATCGTTTTGGAGAAGAAAAGTTGTTTATAAAATTGCCTCTTAGTTTTGGGTTTGTGAATAGTGGAAAAATGGCTGAAATTGTTTGATTTATATACCTTTCTGAGGTTCCAGCGAGGACCGCACAGAAGTGGCATGCGGCCGCGTGGCCTCAGACTCAGCCATGCTGACCACACAGAAGTGGCATGCGGCCGCGTGGCCTCAGACTCAGCCATGCGAACCGCACAGAAGTGGCATGCGGCTGCATGGCCTCAGACTCAGCCATGCGGACCGCACAGAAGTGGCATGCGGCCGCGTGGCCTTAGAATCACCCATACGGACCGCATAGAAGTGGAATGTGGCCGAGTTGCCTCAGACTCAGCCATGCGGACCGCACAGAAGTGGCATGCGGCCGCATGGCTCTAGTCAGACCGCACAGAAATGGCATGCAGTCGCGCTGGTTTCTGCATTACCTGAACATGTTTTCCTAAGTATAAAACATCCCGAACCACCTTCGAATAATCCCCGAGCCCTCAAGGTTCATAGCCCAACACACACGCCGACTTAATAACATCCTACGAACTTACTCGTGCGATCAATTCGCCAAAACAACACCATTTACATAGAATTAAGCCTCAAAATCATAATTTCACTCTTTAACACTTGGAACTCAAAATTTCCATTTTCAAGTACAAAACACGTCAAACGACGTCCGATTCAAATGAAACTTCACAAATAGTGCTTAACAATTATTTATGACTTGTACCGGGCGTCGGAACGAAAATACGAGCCCGATACCATCACTTTTTGGCTCATTTTTCTAATTCATTTTCCTTAAACATTAACAGAAATCAATTAAACTGAAAAATTGTTTTCTCGGGCCTGGGACCTCGGATTTTGATTTCAGGAATACGCCCGGGTCCCAAATTTTATTACGAACCCTTCGGGACTGTCACATTATGGGTCTAGGTTCGTTTACCCAAGATGTTGACCAAAGTCAACCATGGCGATATTGTTATCAAAATTCACAGTTTTTAACACGGAATTCAAATATATTCACATAAAAATTTTCCGGCTTCGCGCCCTGACAGCGCACGCAAATTGAGGCAACCCAATAAAAGGTTTTCAAGTCCTCAGAAACACAAGAAAAGGGAGAATTACGGTGATGACCCTCTTGGTCGTCACATCCTCCACCTCTAAAATAACCGTTCGTCCTCGAACGGAAAAAAGAAGGAAGTACCTGAGTCGTGGAATAGATGGGGATAACGGCTCTGCATATCAGACTTGGACTCCCAGGTCGATGCCTCAGGAGGCTGACGTCTCCACTTAACACACATCGAAGGAAAACTCTGCGACCTCAACTGTCGATTCTACCGGTCTAAAATAGCCACCAGCTCCTCCTCATATGACAGATCCTTGTCCAATTGAACAGTCTTGAAATGTAACACGTGGGTGGGATCGCCATGATTCTTCCGAAGCATGGATACATGAAAAACCGGATGCACAACTGACAAGCTAGGCGGCAACGTAAGCTTATAAGCCACCTTCCCCACACAGTCAAGAATCTCAAATGGGCCAATATGCCTAGGCTAAGCTTGCCTTTCTTCGCAAACCTCATCACGCCCTTCATAGGCGGCACACGGAGCAATACTCGTTCACCAACCATGAAAGCAACATCCCTGACCTTACGGTCTGCAACACTCTTCTGCCTAGACTGAGCTCACCGAAGTCTTTCCTGAATGATCTTGACCTTTTCTAAGGCCTCCTATGCCAAATTCGTTCCCAAAAACCGAGCCTCTCCCAGCTATCTGACTGGGGACCGATACCGCCTACTATGCACTCATGTGGAGCCATCTAAATACTGGACTGGTAGCTGTTGTTGTAGGCAAACTTTGCTAACGGCAAGAACTGGTCCCACGAGCCTCCAAAATTAATAACGCAGGCTCGGAGCATATCCTCAAGAATCTGAATGGTCCTCTCGGATTGACCGTCCGTCTGGGGGTGAAATGTTGTACTCAAATAGACCTGGGTACCCAACTCATGTTGCACCACTCTCCGGAATGCGAAGTAAACTGCGGAACCCGGTCCAAAATAATAGATATGGGCACCCCATGAAGGCGAACGATCTCCCTGATATAAATCTCTGCATACCTCTCTGATGAATAAGTGGTGGCAACTGGGATGAAATGCGCTGACTTAGTCAGCCTATTAACAATAACCCATATACCATCAAACTTCTTCCGAGTCATCGGAAGGCCAGTAACAAAATCCATAGTGATCCTCTCCCACTTCTACTCTGGAAGCTCAATCCTTTGAAATAACCCACCAAGCCTCTAATGCTCGCACTTAACCTGCTGAAAATATAGATAACGAGCCACATATGCAATAATGTCTTTCTTCATTCTACTCCACCAATACTTCTGTCTCAAATCCTGATACATCTTCGTGGTGCCCGGATGAATAGAATACTGAGAGATGTGGGCCTCCGCTAAGACCGACTCTCGAATACCATAAACATTGTGCTCACAGACTCGCCCCTGCAACCCCAATATGCCATCATCTCCCAAAGTCATCTCCTTGGCACATCTCCTCTGCACTGTGTCTCTCAGGACACATAAATGGGGATCATCAAACTGCCACTCTCGGATACGCTCCATCAATGACGAACGAGCAACCGTGCAAGCTAACACTCTGTTGGGCTCAGAAATATCCAATCTCATAAATCTATTGGCCAAGGCCTGAACATCCAAGGCAAGCAGTCTCTGGCAGACCGGAATATTTGCAAGACTACCCATGCTAGCGGACTTTCTACTCAATGCATCGGCCACCACATTGGACTTCCCTGGGTGGTATAAAATAGAAACATCATAATCTTTCAACAACTCCAACCACCTCCGATGTCTCAAATTCAACTCTTTCTGCTTGAACAAGTACTGAAGGCTCTTGTGATCCGTGAACACGTCACACCATACAAATAATGCCTCCAAATCTTCAAGGCATGAACAATGGCTGCCAACTCTAAGTCCTGAACTGGATAATTCTTCTCGTGGATCTTCAATTGCCTCGAAGCATATGCTATGACCTTGCCGTTCTGCATCAACACTACACCAAGTCCGATGCAGGAAGCATCACAATATACAGTATAAAGCCCAGGTCCCGTGGGAAAAACCAATACCGATGCCGTAGTCAGGGCTGTCTTGAGCTTCTGAAATCTCACCTCTCACTCATCTGACCACCTGAACTGGGCACCCTTCCGAGTCAATCTAGTCATCGGGGCTGCTATGGATGAAAACCCCTCCAGAAAACTCATGTAGTAACCAGATAACCCCAAGAAGCTCCGAATATCTGTAGCTAAAACTGGTTGAGGCCAATTCATGACTGCCTCTATCTTCTTCGGGTGAATACCCTCTACTGATATGACATGACCCAAAAATGCTACTAATCTCAACCAAAACTCGCACTTTGAGAACTTGGCGTACAACTGACTAACCTTTAGAGTCTGAAGAACCACTCTGAGGTGCTGCTCATGCTCCTCCTGACTTGGGGAGTATACCAAGATATCATCAATGGATACAATCACAAATAGATCCAAGTAAGGCCTGAACACTCGGTTCATCAACTCCATAAATATTGTCGGGGCATTGGTCAATCCAAACGACATGACCAAAAACTCATAATGCCCATAACGAGTACAAAAAGCTGTCTTAGGAACATCGGACGCTCTAATCCTCAGCAGATGATAACCAGAACTCAAATATATCTTCAAAAACACTATGGCACCCTGGAGCTGGTAAAAAAAATCGTCAATGCTCGGCAGTGGATACTTGTTCTTTATTGTCACCTTGTTCAGCTGCCGGTAATCAATGCACATCCTCATCGACCTGTCCTTCTTCTTCATAAACAACAATGGCACACCCCAAGGTGATACGCTGGATCTAATGAAATCCTTATCAAGCAAATCCTGAAGTTGTTCTTGTTAGTATTTATGCCGTTCACTAGAGCGGGGGTGAATAGTGAGGCACGAGAATATTGAAATATTGCGGAATTTAAAATTGCAGGAATAAGTAAATACGGTAATTGAAATAATCAAGAAAGAACACACCGTATTTTATCCTGGTTCACCACAACCCGTGGCTAGTCCAGTCCCCGAGAGACTCTCTCGAGATTCCACTATCTTCGTCAAGCTTACGGGTGCTTAACAAACCGTTACAGTTGCTCAAGGATACCACACCTTAAGACTTCAACCACTAAGACTTTGGGTACTTAGCAAACCCGACAAATGAGAAGATATGTTCTTCTCAAACAACTCTCTTTTACAACAAATACTCTCTCAATAGAGTGGATAAAGAGAAACAAAATAAGCTCTATGAACAACACAAAGTTGTCTATCAAATGGCTCAACAAAAGCTCTAAAATGATGCTTGAAAATGATCAATATGTATATCAATATATGCAGGAGTTGTGTGTTTAAAATCAGCTCAAAATACCTCTTTTTATAGGTGAAAAAGTAGTGCTGACCGTTGCTTAATTGACAAATCAAATCCCTGATTCTGTGCTCAAACAATCGATTGTTTGGAGGTGACAATCTATTGTCTGACCAACGTTCAAAAAACAGATTCCTGATTTTAGGCTAAACAATCGATTGTTAAACCTGAATAATCGATTGTCTTCAACGTTCAAAAATCAATTTAGGATTGTGGGAACGGTCAATAAATAATCGATTGTATGAAGGGACAATCGATTGTTCATAATCGATTGTGACAAAGACAATCGATTGTTTTGATATTTAAAAACCGGTTGCACTGTCGAAATAATCAATTGTTAAAGTAGACAATCGATTGTTAACAATCGATTGTTAAAGTATACAATCGATTATGATGTTCCAGTGTTCAAAACTTTGGCAACGGTCGATTATATACACTTGATATACACTGTGTATACCAGAGTATACCAGAATTGAAAACTTACTTCAAAACCCATTTTGGTTGAAATGAAAACGTTAAAATCATTTTGTTTGAAGTATATATTAATAATATTTATGATATATATAATTTAATAAAGTGATTTTATGCATGTTTATGATGACCTAATGTTGAGCCAAAGGATAAGATAACTTAAACGTTGTCCTTACATTGGTTCTACCAAACGACCTACGTCTTGGGTCTTCGGTCTTGAACTTCTTCGGCTCGTTCATGCAATTCCTTCATCAGTATGCTTCTCGCCATTTGATTATACACTTGACTTCATTGTTTGTCATTCATCAAAACCTATACCTGAAAATCATGCTCATATAACCAAAGCGCACATATCAAAGGTATACATGATTTCCAACAATTTCCCCCTTTTTGATAATGACAAACAACGGAAGATATGCATATTGAATTCCCCCTAAATTCATGCTATATCCCAACATACAATTTATGCAAACAATTCATAGAAATTAATTCAATATAATTCCCCCTTAATTGAATATTTTCCCTTAATTAAGGCATGCATATCGCCCATATTCTTCCCCCTTTTGGCATTAGCAAAAATACTATGCCAAAAAATTTAAACCATTGATGATACCAATCGTTATAAACAAGATCATATCAAAAGTTAGTAAATGGCATACTAATGATAACGGTCATTTTTCTCAACAATATCAATTGTTATTTTAAACTAAGAATGTTCATCAAAACATGAATCAATCAATTATTATAAACCAAATTGATACTAATTGTTATTCAAAAAGAACTGATTAAAGCATGTATCAACCAAAACTGATGTAGATTATTTGCACATATCAACTCATTGTGTTTTTATTCAAAATACGATAACTAACCTACGTTCCCCCTTAATGCATTAAGGTATCGTGCTTGGTGCATCCACTACAATTTTGTAGTCTTCAAGCACACCTGCAAAAGTACCTAAAAATAGGTTTTTGGTACCCAACTTCTTTTGGGTCCTTGGGGGTTAGGATAATAATAATCGTAATCAACACATAAATCTCTATGTTTAGCAAAACAAACGGGTGCAATGTGTCCTACCCGATTACAATAATGACATATACATTAGGATTGTGCATATGTCTAGGTTGAGCCAAATGCGTTCTAGGTGATCTAAAGTCATTCCTAGACGCGTTGAAATTCCTAGAGTCATCTCTAGGTGGTCTAGAATAATTATTCCTAGACTCATTAGCAAAAATCCTAGAATCATTTCTAGGTTGCGCAACTCCATTTCTATCATGATTCTTATTCATTTTACGCCTATAGTTATTCCTAGGCTTTTTCTTCTTTGTTTCAGCTTTAGGAATATCAACACTACGTGTTTCTAGTGTTTTCCTAAGTTCTGTGTTCTCTAGTTTTAAAGAACTACAAGAAGAACAATTTGAACATGTATCAATAGAAGAAGCTTCATTCAATTCCTTGATTTTATTTTTAAAAACAGCAATGTCATTTTCCAAAAATTTGTTTTCTTTTTCTAAAACTTCAATTTTGTTTTTAAGAACACCATTTTCATTAGTCAATTTTTCAAAATCTATTTCTTTCGAAGAAGAGGATTTTTCAAAATCTTTTTCTTGTAAAGAAAGTGTTTTCTGAAAATCTATTTGCAAAGAAAGTGATTTCTGCAAAGAAAGTGTTTTCTTCAATTCTTTTATCAATTTGGAAGCATTGACAAATTCACCATACAATTCATCATAGGCATTTTTTAAATCTTCAAATGAGTGAGAGTTAGATGTACTTACCTCTTCTTCTCCGTTTGCCATGAGACATAATGCGCCGGCTTCATTGCCCGAGCTGTCTGAGTCCCGTGATACGCGCCTATGGTGTTTCCTCTTTTTCTTGTCCTTCTTCAAAGACTTACAAAACTTTTCAAATATATCACTGGAAGTATTTTCATCATCCCTTTCCGAATCACTTACCTCTTCTCTTTTAGAGGATGAGGCCTTTGAAGGCAAAATTCGAATCACTTCTAAGATAAGGATTAAGAATTGTGCTATCATAAGTTTCGAGGTTACCTCTTAGTCCATCAATTGTGATATTCGTGTATTCCATCGACTCTTGGATGGCATTGGCTTTGGAACGCCATTCGGGAGTGAGACTCCGTAGGACTTTTCGAACAAGATCTTTGTTCGTGTAAACTTTCCCGAGAGCATGGAGATCGTTGACGATTCTTAAAAATCGTTCAAACATAACACCAATAGGTTCCTTCTCCATTTTAAAAGTTTCATATTTATGAGTTAGAAAATCAATTTTGGATTCTCGGACTTGAGGCGTACCTTCATAAATGATCTCGAGTTTGTCCCACATCTCCTTGGCGGTTGTGCAGCAAGAGATTTTCCGATAGTCATTCGGATTCACCGCACAATATAATACATGGATGGCCCTTGCATTATTTTCAACTATCTTCATGTCCGTGGCATCATATTCATCTTCCTTCTTTGGAACCGTGATTTCTCCAACTTTCTTTGTCGGCATTGGTTCACCGTTTTTGATGATTTGCCACAAACGAAAATTGTTTGCTTTGAGGAAGATACTCATCCGCCCTTTCCAATATGTATAGTTTGTTCCGTCAAATAGTGGAATGCAAGTGGTGGATTGTCCTTCATTCATCATTCCTGCTTTCAATATTCTATACACAAAAATATAAATAGCTCTCAACCGGTTAAGGCTTTCAGAGAGTTAGGCTTTGATACCAATTGTTAGTATTTATGCCGTTCACTAGAGGGGGGGTGAATAGTGAGGCACGAGAATATTGAAATATTGCGGAATTTAAAATTGCAGGAATAAGTAAATACGGTAATTGAAATAATCAAGAAAGAACACACCGTATTTTATCCTGCTTCACCACAACCCGTGGCTAGTCCAGTCCCCGAGAGACTCTCTCGAGATTCCACTATCTTCGTCAAGCTTACGGGTGCTTAACAAACCGTTACAGTTGCTCAAGGATACCACACCTTAAGACTTCAACCACTAAGACTTTGGGTACTTAGCAAACCCGACAAATGAGAAGATATGTTCTTCTCAAACAACTCTCTTTTACAACAAATACTCTCTCAATAGAGTGGATAAAGAGAAACAAAATAAGCTCTATGAACAACACAAAGTTGTCTATCAAATGGCTCAACAAAAGCTCTAAAATGATGCTTGAAAATGATCAATATGTATATCAATATATGCAGGAGTTGTGTGTTTAAAATCAGCTCAAAATACCTCTTTTTATAGGTGAAAAAGTAGTGCTGACCGTTGCTTTATTGACAAATCAAATCCCTGACTCTGTGCTCAAAAAATCGATTGTTTGGAGGTGACAATGGATTGTCTGACCAACGTTCAAAAAAGATTCCTGATCTTAGGCTAAACAATCGATTGTTAAACCTGAATAATCGATTGTCTTCAACGTTCAAAAATCAATTTAGGATTCTGTGGGAACGGTCAATAAATAATCGATTGTATGAAGGGACAATCGATTGTTCATAATCGATTGTGACAAAGACAATCGATTGTTTTGATATTTAAAAACTTCGGTTGCACACTGTCTCAAAATAATCGATTGTTAAAGTAGACAATCGATTGTTAAAGTATACAATCGATTATGATGTTCCAGTGTTCAAAACTTTGGCAACGGTCGATTATATACACTTGATATACACTGTGTATACCAGAGTATACCAGAATTGAAAACTTACTTCAAAACCCATTTTGGTTGAAATGAAAACGTTAAAATCATTTTGTTTGAAGTATATATTAAAAATATTTATGATATATATAATTTAATAAAGTGATTTTATGCATGTTTATGATGACCTAATGTTGAGCCAAAGGATAAGATAACTTAAACGTTGTCCTTACATTGGTTCTACCAAACGACCTACGTCTTGGGTCTTCGGTCTTGAACTTCTTTGGCTCGTTCATGCAATTCCGTCATCAGTATGCTTCTCGCCATTTGATTATACACTTGACTTCATTGTTTGTCATTCATCAAAACCTATACCTGAAAATCATGCTCATACAACCAAAGCGCACATATCAAAGGTATACATGATTTCCAACAGTTCTATCAACTCTTTCAACTTTGGCGGGGCCATGCGGTACGGCAGAATAGAAATAGGCTGAGTGCCCGGGCCAGATCAATACAAAAATCAATATCCATGTCGGGCGGCATACCCGGCAGGTCTGAAGGAAAAACCTCGGGGAACTCCCGAACAATAGGAACAAAGTCAATAGATGGAACCTCTGCGCTGGAGTCGCGAACATAGGCCAAATATGCTAAACACCCCTTCTTGACCATACGTAGAGCCTTGACATACGAAATAACACTATGGGTGGCATGACCCAGGGTCCCTCTCCACTCAAGTTGGGGCAAGTCTGGCAAGGCCAAGGTCACGGTCTTGGCGTGACAATCCAAGATAGCATGATACGGGGACAACCATTCCATCCCCAATATAACATCGAAGTCCACCATGTCTAGAAGTAATAAATCGACACGGGTATAGACCATCAAATACAATTACACAAGAATGATGCACTCGGTCGACCACTATAGAATCACCAACCGGTGTGGACACATATACATGGATACCCAAAGCCTCACTAGGCTAATCAAATAGGGTGCGAACTAGGATGATACATAAGAATAAGTAGATCCCGGATCAAATAATACCGAAGCACCCCTATCACAGACCAGTATAGTACCTGTAATCACAGCATCAGACGACCTAGCCTCCGGCCTGGCTGGAAATGCATAGCAAAGGGCTTGCCCCCACCTCCCTGAACTGCGTCCCTGGGACGATCTGGTGCGGGCTGACCCCTACCTGTGGTTGTCCGGGCTCCACCTATATGGTCTCTCCCTCCACCTCTATGATCCCTACCCCCGCCTCTAGCTGGCTGGGCGGCGTGTGGATCACATGCTGCCTGAATCGTAGGGAGAGGACCCTGCTGCCTGAATCGTAGGGAGAGGACCCTGCTGCTGAGAACTACTCGAGGCTCGAGGGTAAAATCTGACAACATGACCTGTGTCACCACAACCATAACATGCCCTCGGCGACTGGGACTGTTGGCCCTATCGACCGGTATGTCCTCCCCTGAAGCTCTAATGTGGCGGTGCACTGATGGGGGCTGGTGGTGCGCTGAAAGGCTGTTGATTTGAGTAATATGGCTGGTGGCCACCACCTCCTGGCGAACCATGATAAACCTAAAGTTCCGACTGGAAAGGACTCGTGGGATGGCCTCTGTAATAGAAATCCCTACCTCCATATGAGGTACCACTAAATCTGCCAGAATATCGAGGCCTCTAGTCTGAACCCTGAACACCTTCTCGAGTCAAAGACATCTATACTCGGTGGGCCGCCTCCAGAAAGGTAATATCACTGCCAACTCCCACAACCATCTGTAGGCAAATGGACTGAATCAATCCATTAATAAACCTACGGACCCTCTCCCGATATGTAGGGAGTATCACTACTGCATGGCGTGCCAAGTCAACAAATCTTGTCTCGTACTGTGTAACTGTCATAGAACCCTGCTGAAGATGCTCAAACTGTCTGCGAAGTGCCTCCCGCTGAGTGACGGGGAGAAACTTCTCCTAAAATAGCTCTACAAACTGATCTCATGTCAAAGCTGGAAACCCTACTGGTCTAGACAGACAATGATCTCTCCACCACGTCTTTGCGGAACCCACAAGCCTGAAAGTGCAAAAAATGACCCCATTGGTCTCCACTATCCCCATAGTTCTGAGGATCTCATGACAACTGTACAGAAAGTCCTGGGGATCCTCCGATGAAGCACCGCTGAAAGTGGTAGTGAAAAGCTTTGAGAATCGATCAAGCCTCCACAAAGCATTTGAAGACATGGACTTCCCATCTCCGGCTTGAGCTTTAATACTTGTCTGAGCTGCCACTGCGGGCTGAACCAAGGGAACCTGAGTCTCAGGAGCTACCTGCTCCGGAGTACGTGTAGCAGGAGTCTGGAGCCCTCCTCCAACCTGAGAAGTGGTTGGTGTTACTGGCAGAATTCCTGCTCTGGCCACACTTTCCATGAAACCTACTATGCAAACAAGAGCATCCTGAAGATCCGAAGAAAACATCCCCCCCTCCTGGGACCTGAGCTGGGCCCACTGGGGCTGGGGCAGCTAGAACCTCCTCATCAAAGTCAATATGAGGCTCCACCTCTGGAACTGCTGCCTGGGGTTGTGCTCTGCCCCTTCTACTGCCTATGGCATGGCCTCGGCCCCTACGCCTAGCGGGAGCTACTTCTGGGGGCTCGGGCTGCTACGCGGAGGAAAAAAAACACAAGTGTTCTCGCTATCTGTGAACGAACAGAGTAGAACGACAATCAATACTTGAGAAATAGAATCGCACGACAAGAATGAAATAAGTGAGACTTTCCTAACTCAGTAGCCTCTAGCGAATAAATACAGACGTCTCTGTACCGATCCCTCAGACTCTACCGGGCTTGTCCGTGAGTTGTGAGGCCTAAGTAACCTAGTGCTCTGATACCAACTTATCACGACCCGAATTTACCCACCATCGGGAGTAGTGATGGCGCCTACTGTCGAAGATAGGCAAGCCAACCTTAATAATCATTTTCACAATTTATATCTAAAACATTTAAATACTAGAATAATTAATTAAAGCATGTGGAAGTCTTTTAATAACAATAATAATATGACAAGATGCGGAAACTGACAACCTGTCTCTACCCAGTATCTGGTGTCACTGCTCACGGACAACTACAGATATTAAAATAATAGTCTGAGAGAAAATACAACTGGAGTCTACTTGATACAAATATAACAAACTAGAAAAGATGGAGGAGACTCGGGGCCTGCGAACGCCAGCGAACTACCTCGGAGCCTCTGGATTGAAGGATCACTCCCGGTCTAAAGCTACGGTCTGTCCGAACCTCTGCACAAAAAGGCACAGAAGCGTAGTATCAGCACAACCGACCCCATGTGCTGGTAAGTGCCCAGCCTAATCTCGGCGAGGTAGTGACGAGGCTAAACCGGACCTATCGCAACCAACCTATGCAGATATATGTAATAACAGGAAGCGAGCAAGAATTTAAGCAAATAAAGGGTAAGGGGACATGCCGGGGGAGTAACAATTCAATTATAATTTCTACAATCAAGAGATGAAACTGAATAAATAATAATTAAACAAGAAAGCCAATGAATGAACGGCTGTACGACATCACCATTCGTGCTTTTACTCTCATTCCTTACCAAAATAGTCAAATATAATGCGATATCACCTTTCATGCTTTTACTCTCATTTTTCACCAGGAATATCAAATACTAGGCACGACATCACCCTTCGTTCTTTCTCTCGATAAACAGTGCACGATTCACCCTTCGCGCTTTTACTCTCAATAAACAGTGCACTGTATCATCCTTCGTGCTTTTACTCTCTCTTCCTCTCCCAAACAATGGTCACAGCCAAACGGGAACAAGGAAATAAATATCTATCAAGACAGAATATCCCGGCAAAGGAGAACAATACAACAAGTGATCCCGACAAGGGAAACACAACTCAACAATATGTCCCAGAAAGGGAATACAACTCAACAAATGGTCCCGACAAGGGAATACAACTGAACAAATGGTCCCGGCAAGGGAAAAGTACCAAAAATTCCTTTTTAGTTCATTTAATTCTCAACTTTCACTTCATGGTTCTTGTAACAAGTAATTATCACAATTGCGCACTTATTTCACTATTTAATAGAAAATATGACATCACTGTCATGCTTAACTCGGTCGCATAGGTAACCGTCACCATAACTATACACCGACCCCACATAGCACATAACGAATTACAATCTAATCCTATACCCTCAAGCCAAAGTTAGATCGAACACTTACCTCGAAAGCCTCCAATTCAACTCACGCCTCTAGAATAGCTTTACCCCTCGAATTCGCCTCAAAACCAGTCGAATCTAACCATAATATACTCAAATGTATTAACAAATGCTGGTTGAATCAATTTGAATGCAAAAGAATAAAATATCCAAAGATTAACTTAAAAATTCCCAAAATGCCCCGGACCCACGTGGTCAAAACTCGAGGTTCGAACCAAGGCCCGGTTACCCATTCCCCCACGAGTTCGTATAAGCAATTTGTTTTGAAATCGGACCCCAAATTAAGGTCTAAATCCCTAATTTTATGAAAATCTAGGTTCTACCCCATAACCCCAAATTCCCATTTGTGAAAACCTTTGATTGAAGTTGAAATTAAGTTTAAAGATGTTAAGGAGTAGTAAAATTAAGTTAGAAATCACTTACCAATCATTTTGGAGAAGAAACGTTGTTTAGAAAATCACCTCTTAGGTTTTGGGTTTGTGAACAGTGGAAAAATGGCTGAAATTGTTGGATTTATATACTTTTTTGACTCAGTGTGCGGCTGCGTGGCCTCAGACTCGGCCATGCGGACCGAACAGAAGTGGCATGCGGCCGTGTGGCCTCAGACTCAGTCATGCGGACTGCACATAAGTTGCATGCGCCGCGTGGCCTCAGACTCAGCCATGCGGACCGCACAGAAGTGGCATGCGGCCTCGTGGCCACAGACTCAGCCATGCGGACCACACAGAAGTGGCATGCGACCGCATGGCTCCAGTGCGGACTGCACAGAAATGGCATGCGGTCGCGCTGGTGTCTGCATTACCTGAACATGTTTTCCTTTGTTTAAAACATCCCGAACCACCTCCGAATCATCCCTGAGCCCTCGGGGCTCATAACCCAACACGCTCTCCGACTTAAAAACATCATACAAACTTACTCGTGCAATCAAATCGCCAAAATAACACAATTTATAGAGAATTAAGCCTCAAAATCATAATTTCACTCTTTAACAATTTCCATTTTCAAGTACGAAACACGTCAATCGACGTCCGATTCAAATGAAACTTCACAGATAGTGCTTAACAATTATTTATGACTTGTACCGGGCTTCGGAACCAAAATACGAGCCCGATACCATTACCTTTTGGCTCATTTTTCTAATTCATTTTAGTTCAACATTAACAGAAATCAATTAAACTGAAAAATTGTTTTCTCGGCCCTAAGACCTCGAATTTTGATTCCGGAAATACGATCGGGTCCCAAATTCAATTACGGACCCTCGGGGATTGTCACATCTCGGGTCTGGGTCCGTTCACCCAAAACGTTGACAAAAGTCATCCATAGCAATATTGGTATCAAAATTCATAGTTTTTAACACGGAATTCAAATAATTTCACATAAAAATTTTCTGACTTTGCGCCCGGACTGCGTACGCAAATTGAGACAACCCAATAAGAGGTTTTCAAGGCCTCATAAACACAAGAAAAGGGAGAGTTACGGTGATGACCCTCTAGGTCGTCACACCATAGTTGACGTTCAACCGCAGTTGAACCTATGCGATTTTTTTACATAACCCGCTTCGTGCTGGGGGTTGGGATTTGCTTCTTGTTTTAGATCTTGCCTAGCTTGCACTTGTGGTCTTTTCGACCGGCTCGTTTGAGTTGCCCTGTTACAGATCTTGGTTAGAAGCACGCTTTCATGCTATCCTCCCTTTCGGCAGGATCCCGTGTGGAAAAGGGGGTGAGGTACCTTAGGCCTATTTTCCCCGTAGGGATCGGGATCTGCTTCTTCTTCTTCCCTTTTTGCTCGGAGACGCGGGGATGTATAAGCAAGCTTATCTCGAGGTTTTTGTCTTCCTATGATCTGATATGCTGTTCAGGCTTGTTCGAGCTAGGTAGTTCATTTTCTTTTTTCGGTCTAAGGATAAACTACCCGATTCTGCAATGAAATCCCCACAAACGGCGCCAAATTGTTAAGCTCAAAGTTTTCATTTACTTTAGAAGTAGAAAACAACCAAATAAGTGGAGGGCCAATTATAGCAGATCATAATAAATCCAAAGATCAAAGGAGTAAAATATATGATACAACAGTTATAGATTAAAGGGAGGAGGATGAAGATCTTTTATTAATGATGTTGGTTTGGTCTGCCTCTCTATGGAGAGGTTAAGAGCCTTACAATGATATATTCTCTCTTCCTTTAAAAGGAGATGTCAAGAAGGAGAAACTGCCCCCCTTTTAGGGTTCTTTCTCTTAGTATTTATAGCTAAGAGGTTTGCGAGCTGGCTCCAAAGGGTTGGGATCACATATAGGGGACGCCCTCGCGAGGACGGCCAGGCCGTGGCCTTAGTTGTCAAATTTGACAACCACTTGATAATCTTGTGAATAAATGGCCACACCGTTTATTAGTCATAAATAGGCTTTAATAAATGTGTTGATCTCTTTCATTATCGTGAGGTCAAGTTTTGACCCGTACAAATATATTATGCTGGAATTTTAAAAGATATTTTTAATCAGATTTTATTTTTACATAAAAAAATAGCTAAATTTTAATTACTTTTAAAATTATGACTGTTTTTTAATTATCAATTGTAAATCTGACTATTTCTAATTTTTTTCCTGTGGTTAATGTTTGAGATAAGAGTCTATTTAGAAGATATACACGAAAGAGCTCTAGATATAGCTCTTTTAATTGAACTGTTAAAAGTCATTGCTTGTCTTCTTATTCTTAGGGAAGTTAATTCGATATCTTGCTTAACCTTGTTCTCATGGAAGTTAATTTTTTTCAATTAATGATATTTGATTGCAATATGAGAAATTAAGCTTGTCACAACCCATTTTCAAAACATATCATGATGGCGCCCAACAACCTTGTCGGGCCAGCCAAGTGCGGAATATTACTAACAATTCATATAGAGTTGTACTCAATTTTTTATGAAATACCCATTTAGCTTGGGTTTAGAACTAAAGAAAAAAATGCAAGAGTAGTACAATATTACATAACCCAAAAACCAGTCTACTAATGTGTACGGGCCAAGAATTGGTGTCACAGTGTAAGGGCATCTAGTAGAATATACACATCTCTACCCTACTGTCTAAAATAAGGGAAAGATAGCAAAAATACAGAAGACTCCATACGGCTGCCAAGCGATATGGAAATGAAAGCAGCTGACCATAGAAGTCTCAACAACCACTCACTGAAGCGCACCCTGACGGTATCTAGATGAATCAGCCCTAGACCCTGTACATTTAAGTACAAAAGTGTAGCATGAGTACATAAATAATATGTACCCAGTAAGTATCCCGTCTAATCTTGGAGAAGTAGAGACGAGAGGTCGACTTGATACCTACTAGGTCCAGATAATATCATAATAATGATGTACAGCATACAACATGAATAATGTAATTAAATAACAGTTACCACAGAAGTCATATCATGCTGGCAGCCATATTTTCCTTGATCATATTTCCTCCTTCATTTATTTAGCAATAAATCATGAAAAAGCCTAGGCTCAAGCATAAACATATAAATCATGCACAACAACGCCGAGGTCGATGGCCCGCTCCAACAGAATATAAATTTGTGCACTACCGAGGGTCGAACTGCCCGTACCATAGATGCATCTATTTCACTGAGACGATCGGTCTGATCCACAAATATCATGACAATATGAAGAATGCTCAATAAGGCATCATGCATAAACAAGGAAAAATCCTTCCAAGTTCATAAATAAACATATGTTCATTTTTCATTCTCCTCTAGTCTCTAGCAAGTCGTAAAGACCATTTATATAGTTCCAAGGGAAAGCTCAAAGTAGGCATGATGTGGGTCCTAAACTACCCAAACATTTAACATTATAGTAGCTACGCATGGGCTCTCGTCACCTAATACGTAACCCCCGTATTTAATAGCAATTTATCATTTATTAGTCCTAAAGGGATAATTCCCTCTCACGAGGTTAGAAAGGAGACTCACCACACTCCAAACCGTACTTCCAAATGCCAAGAACGAGCTCGATACCTCAAGGCGAAGCCGAAAGTGCACAAACTAGTTAAACAATGTGGGAATTAGTCAATAAGGGCTTACAAGGACTTGAATTATAACTATTTAAGTGGTTTCCCAACCTTTCCTGCAAGTTTTCAAATTTCCGACCTCGGGCCTGCGTGCCCGGGTTCCGAGATATTTCGAAGGAATATATTCTCTAAAACCTAAGAATTACTAATATGTAAATTATAGTTCATTACATAGCTAATTAGGTGGCTAAATCATAATTTTATCAAAACCCTAGGTCTAGCTCTAACACTTGATTTTTATTTGGTTACTAGTGTTAAATCTATCTAATATTCATTTATTTAAGCTAAAAAAGAGTGGGGATTACTTGCCTAGTAATACTAGGAAGAAAATCTCTCTTTGGAACCTTCAAAATCGCCCAAATGGTGTGAAAATGAGAGAGAAGGGGTTTGAGCCCATATTTTATGAACCCTTACTGTCCCCAGCAATTTATGCTTCTGCGGTCGGAATTCCGCTTAAATGGTGACCGCTTATACGGTAATGGGGCCACTTTTGCATTTTGAAGAATAACTTAGCAGACCGCTTCTGTGGTCATGCGTCCGCATAGGCGGAACAGCTCCTGCGGTCCCAGAAGCTGCACTTGCGATCCCCCTTCACTCCACCCTTTTCCGCTTTTGCGTGATATGGACCGCTTTTGCGGTCAAAATGCCGTAGAAGCGGTTTTGACAGAAGCAGCAGATTGTGATTTCTCTAAATTTCGATTTCTCTCGAACCTCGACCATTTGACGCTTGGGGCTCCCGATCCATGCCCAGACATACCGTCAAGTCTGAAATCACAAGGCAGACCTAGTCAAACCCTTGGAATTCCCAAGACAATGCTAAATCACAGAATCGGACTCCAAAACCAATTGACCAAATTTAATGAACTTCAAGTTCTTAATTTCCTACCAACGGGTCAAAACGCCCTTAGACTACTCGGATTGACACCAAATTTTACGGGTAGATCTTACATGATATTTTGGACTTGTACCAAGTTTCGGAACTAGAATTCGAACCCGATAACTAAGGTTTTAATAAATACTTAGATTCTTTAATTCTTTCAAACTTCGATTTAAGAATTTTAAATAAAAATTCCGTACTCGGGCTATGGACCTCAGAATTTGATTCCGAGCATTTGTCCAGGTCCCATATTTTTCCACGGACCTCTCGGGACAATCGAATCATGAATCCGGGTCCGTATCCAAAGAAAGTTAACGGAAGTCAAACTTGGCCTTTTAAGAAAACCTTATGGGAATAATTGGTTTTATTTTTACTCTAAACTCTTCTAACTTCCGAATTAATCGCCCCCGCAAGTCGTAATTTAGCTAAGGAAGGGATGGGGAGTTTTATTTAAGGGAATGGGGTTCAAAATAGTAAAACGACCAGTCGAATCGTTATAAAACTACTACTACCTTCATTCACTTTTACTTGGTTAGTATACTAAACATACATATTTCATTTTACTTGGCACTTTATGCATATCAAGAAAAGATAAAAAAAATTCATGTTATACCCATAATATTTATTACTCATTTCAAATTATTTTCTCAAATCCAATAAAATATGCATCAATTAATATAGGTATCATAGTAAATTATGTACTTCATTTATTATTTTTATATAGGCGTAAAACGTCAAAACGTACCAAATAAAAGTAAACGAAGGGAGTACTTTTAAACTAGGACTTTCTCTCCACTGAAATAATTAACTCAAAATTAGTTATTGAATAATTAATTCACATAGTATTATTATTTAAACCAAACCTGTTATTACTCTAGAACCACGTCAAAAACTTGCGATCTTGAAATTACTTTAGTCATAAAGAAGAGAAGATCAGTAGCTGTTTGACTCAAAAGATGTTAAACTCTTTCTAAATAAATCAATCAAAAAAGATGAAGGGGTAAATCGTAGTTGAAAATAATAAAACCTAATATCATTCTAATAAAATGCAATTGCAATAGTAAAGGAGATAGACCAGTAGAGAGGTGAAGATTAGAGAGAGAGGGAGCAAGCTTGTATTTTTATAAAAAACAGTCTCCCTATTACAAGGTCTGGATCCCTTTTATATAGTGGAGGATCCTTTACGTAACCCGGGAACGACAATGGAAGAAGCATATTTTATAACAAAGCCGATGATGATGCGAGGGCATCTCTCCTTTTCTTCCTGGGTCGCCCCCTGTATCGGCACATAGGTACCTAATGGCCGGCCGTGTTACATTTGAGAGGTGATCAACCAAATTCGAAACCATACAGTTAGTTCCTCCGCTCTTCGAGGTCGCAACGAGGTGCGTCCTTGATGGGCGGAATTGGTGCCTTTTTTTAAAGAGAATTTGGTTTGTCGAACTGTTATGATGTGGCCAGTAGAGGGGATCGTAATCACATTTGGTGGAACATTGAAAAGAACGCTCCTCCCTGGGTGGAAACAGCATTCGCATGCATCATCAATATGTGCATTTTCGAGGTAGAAAAGCTAACGGATTGGCACTTGGTTTCCCGTCCTAATTTGAAGCATGCTGCCTCGATTCTGGTGCCACCCAACCCTATAAATAGGTTAAGGGTTTAATTTCGTTTAAGAACTTTAGCCATTCTCGAGAATTCTTCTGTTTTCTTCTCCCGTTTTCGCATCTCATTTTCTCACTTTCATTCTCGATCGGAAGCCTTCTTTTCTCACTCTCCACTGGTGTGACTTGCTACTTCTATATAAAACTATGATGAGATCCAGTCGCCCTATAGAGGAAGTTCCTAGGATCGTTCTGGTTAGTGCAGCACCTTTCTCTGATAGCGGGGAAGTGGAAGTGAGGGATTATAACAGTCCTTTTATAGTGGAGGCATTATTACCATGGCATCCCTCATCTCGGAGTGACTTCATCAAGAACCCATCTCCTACTCTGAGCCCCGTACTCTCAGAGACAGATCAAACTCATCTCGATGCTCTTCGTATAAAATACGATATGCCTGCTCATGTAGAGATGGTTCTGGCAGATGGGGATTATGCTAACCTTCACAGACCCGGGTACTGTGCTTTCTATTAGTATTCGTTTATGATTGGTTATACCATGGATCTTTTTCCTTTGATGGAGGAGTTTTGAAGATTATATCATATTTTCCTGGCTCAGCTCACGGCATACACACTCATGGTGATCCTATTGTTGTCTAAATATGTGGAATTAACCGGGAGTGACATCTCCGTGAACCACCTCCTGAATTTATTCTCACCCGGTTTCCTTAGGGCCACCATGGTGCTTATAAGGCTTCGTGGCACAAAGGGGCTGGTGGTTGGAACAGACAACCCGCTGAGTCGTAAGTATTGGCATAAATATTTTTTTATCAAGATTGAGCATGTAGTTTCTAACCTCGCCGGGTTCCAAAAGAAGTAGAATGACAATCATAAGTATCATTGTTCATTGTATACTTTATCTTGCGCAAATGTTGCTTCTCATTGTCTGTTTTGCAGCTATGGCACGCCCACCCCAGCCCGTTGTTGGCCTCAGGAACTGGGTTGCCGGCCTATTGCCCCATACGGAGGAGACTCAAACTTAGGCTGCCTTCATCTAATGCTATGGCCCTAAGGTTTCCTCAAGTAAACCTTTGATTTATTGTGTTGGTGGTCGTGTGGCTCTATATCACTGTCTGATTCTTTTTTATGACAGGTTGCGGAGCTTCTAGGAGAATGGCATCAGCCCTTGGTTTTAGACGACTTGCGTCTAGAAGCTCAATACGTTTTATGTGCATCTATCCGATAGGGTCATCCTCTATTTCTTCAGCAGGAGACCCCATCCACACCTACCACTGTGAGAGATGCAGCCTCATTGGTGCCGATCCCTCATCCTATCGATGAATCCTCTAATGGTGACGAGCCATTAGAGAGGAAAAATAGAAGATTGGGGTTGGGAAAGGGGTGGCCACTGAAGCTAATGGAAGTGGGGTATCTCAGACGACGCCAAGGCCCATGTTTATGGTTGATCCCATTTTATTGGGGAGATCAACCCATGAGAGGAGGGCCACCCCTGGAGCTAGTTCGGTGTGCTCTGCTGGATGGGGGTACATCTAATAACATCGAAGGGACTAGCGTGGAAGCTGACCGATCGGGTTTCGAAGTCGCCCAGATAATATAAATGAATTATTGGGTTGCCACACCCACATGGAGACAATGACAGATGAGTCTGACTGTTACATAGTAAGGTTATAGTTTGCTGCTAAAAACTGAGCAGATCTCATCGACCCTTACCCTTTTATGCACTGCTCCTGAGAGCGAGACACTCAGAACCATGAGTGAGATGGAGCTATCTCGAAAGGTCACCGGCATGACCTTACAGGTAGGTTCCCTCACCTTCTTTTTGCATGTTATAGGATTGATATGGAAATCTGTTCTTACTTCTATTTTTCTTTTTATACCCTCATCCTGGAGGTTGAGAGGGATTGTCGTGAGTGGAAGAGTACGGACCTCTATAAGAAGATGTCGACGAAGTATCAATTGTACCGTGCTAAGCACCGAGCGATGGCCGACATATACTATCAGGATCCTGAGTTCCAAGTGTTCTGCGAGGGGATTAAGTAGTGGGAGGCCTATTGGAATATAGGGGCAGAGTTGGAGGAGATAGATGGGGAGTCCGTGAGGGCCGTCGCTCGTAAAAACGAGTTTGAGGCCATCCTTAGGGCAAAGGAGGATGAACTAGAATTGAGTCGAGGGGTTACTACGGAGAATGCCGACCAACAGTTGAAGGTGGCCAGTTTGAGCACCTAACTGAGTGCCAAGGCAACAAAGATTGATGGGCTTAGGGGCTAATTGAATGTCAGTGTAGATATGTTGGCTGCCGCCATTTCCAAGACGGTCTCATTGGAGGATGCCCTTCGCATATCAAGGTCGGAACTTACAAGGGAAATAGAGGCCTCAAGTAGTTGGGTTCTGGAGCTTGAAAGGCGTATTTGGGATCTAGGGGCAAAATTATTGTTGCTGCCCTAAGCCTTCCACATCTCATCCTCTGGTCGGTTAAGGCTCGATTCGTCGTTTATATGACATGTGGGTATATACGAAGGCTCGGCTCGATGTGTATAGAGATTTTCGTACCAAGGGCCTTGAGATAAAGGCAGAGGTTCATATGGTGCACGCTGAAGCACGTGCGGCTCATGAGTCATATGGGTATGAGCCTAACACTCCCGAGTGGAAGGGCGTCTCCCCTGGCGATGTGAACACCCTCAACTCGGACTCATCATATGAAGATTCTTACCCTACTGAGGTTGACGAATAGTTCCAGTTTGGTCATTTTATTTGAAATATTTTGGGTGCTGGTTCTATTGGGACCCGCCTGTATGGGCGAATGTAAATAACAATTTGTATAATCTATACTATTTTTGCCATTTTGTTTGTTCGCCATTTTTCTTTTTAGTTTGAAGGGAGACAGTTAGTCTTCGCATGGATGTGCTGATAATCGTCATAGCCATATTTCATCTTGGTTCGAGCGAGGTTGAGCTAATGTCGATGGCCTTAGACATTCGTATTTTGCTTCGACCATGGCAGAAGTAGTATCCATCATAGTCCGAGCAAGTTCAAACCGATGTCGATGCCTTAGCCATTAGGATGTTTCTTCGATCGTGGTCGAAGTAGTATCTGTCGTAGATCTAGCAAGGTCGATCTGATACCGATGACCTTGTTCATTAGGATGTTGCTTCGGCCATGGTCGAAGTAGTATCCGTCATAGTTGGAGCGAGTCCGAACTAATGTCGATGTCCTTGGCCATTAGGATGTTGTTTCGATCATGGTCGAAGTAGTATCAGTCGTATTTTGAGCGAGGTCGAACCGGTGTCGATTGCTTCGACCGTGGTCGAAGTATTCATCATAGTTCGCGCGAGGTCGAACTAATGTAGATGGCCTTAGCCATTAGGATATTACTTGACCGTGGTCGAAGTAGTATCTGTCGTAATTCGAGAAAGGTCAAATTGATGTTGATGGACTTGGCCAATAGGATGTTGCTTCGACCGTGGTCGAAGTAGTATCTATCATACTTCGAGCAAGGTCGAACTGATGTCGATGGCCTTGGCCATTAGGATGTTGCTTTGACCGTGGTCAAGTAGTATCCTTCGTAGTCCGAGCGAGGTCAAACTGATGTTGATGGCCTTAGCCATTAGGATATAGCTTCGACCGTGGTCGAAGTAGTATCCATTGTAGTCCACGCAAGGTCGAATTGATGTAGATAGCTTTGGCCATTAGGTTGTTGCTTTGATCGTGGTCGAAGTAGTATCCGTCGTAGTTTGAGCGAGGTTGAACTAATGTCGATGGCCTTTGCCATTAGGATGTTGCTTCAATCATGGTTGAAGTAGTACCCACTGTAGTTCAAGCGAGGTTGACTGATATCGATGTCCTTAACTATTAGGATGTTGCTTCGACTGTGGTCGAAGTAGTGTCCATCATAATCCGAGCTAGGTCGAACTAATGTCGATGGCCTTATCCATTAGGATGTTGCTTCAACCTTGTCGAAGTAGTATCCGTCGTAGTTCGAGCGAGGTCAAACTGATGTTGATGGCCTTGGCTATTAGGATGTTACTTTGATCGTGGTCGAAGTAGTATCTGTCCTAGTTCGAGCGAGGTCGAACTGATATCGATGGCCTTAGCCATTAGGATGTCGCTTCGACCGTGTTCAAAGTTGTATCCATCATAGTCCGAGCGAGGTCGAACTGAGGTTGATGGCCTTGGTCATTAGGATATTGTTTCGACCATGGTCGAAGCAGTATCCATCGTAGTTCGAGCGAGGTCGAACTAATATCGATGGCTTTGGCCATTAGGATGTTTCTTCGACCGTGGTTGAAGTTGTATCCGTCGTAGTTCGAGCGAGGTTGAACTGATGTCAATGGCCTTGGCCATTAGGATGTTACTTCTACCATGGTTGAAGTAGTATCCATTCTAGTTTGAGTGAGGTCAAACTGATGTCGATGGTCTTAGCCCATAGGATATTGTTTCAACCGTGGTCGAAGTCGTATCCATCGTGTAAAAAGGGATTGTGTTTCACACGATGGAGATGTTTATTCAGATGGAGAATTATGTTCATACAATGGAGATTTCTATTTATGCAATTGATGTTTGTTCATACAATGGAAGTTGCCTGGTGTAGTCCCTTTATCACTTTGGCCTAGAGGTCGTGTTGATGGTTGAGGTGATAAACAACGCTCTAATCCACAGGGTGTCCCCTGTTGATGCCTTGTTAAAAACCTCCCTTAGAAAACCCGTTTGAGACATAACTCAGGTAAGGGAAAAAGAGTACGGCTCAGGTGATGCCTTTCAGAAGTGGAAATACTTGAGATGGGCGACGTTCCAGCTGTTTTGGAGTGGTTTTCCTTCCGTCATTGGGAATGATCCTTCATTTGCCATCTCTATGATTTTATATGGTCTGTCCTTGTTGGTTCCCAACTTTCCCTATTTGGCTTTTTTGATGCCAATGTTTTGGCTTTGAGGACATAGTCACCAACTTTGAGTGATCTTATCATTACTTTCTTGTTGTAATATCTCTCTACTTGCTGCATCTTGGCCATCATTCTTTTTTGGGCCATATTTATCAACTCTTCGACCTCATCTAGGTCTTGCAATCTACTCCCGTCATTAGCTGCTTTGCCTATATGGGAGTATCTCAGACTAGGCTCCTTAACTTCGATAGGCATGACTGTGTCAGTCCCTTAGACCAGTGAGTACGACGTTTCTCCTGTGCTGGACTTTGGCGTAGTTCAATATGCCTATAATACTTCAGATAATAATTCGGAACATAGCCCTTTGGCTTCTTCGAGCTTCTTCTTTAATATGTTCAGTATCACTTTGTTGGAGGACTCGGCTTGACCATTGGCAGCAGGATGATATGGTCTGCAGAGTATCCGCTAGATATGCCATTTTTCGAAGAACTCAGACGTGTTCTTCCTGACAAACTAGGGTCCACTATCACAGCTGATTTCTTTGTGGGATGCCGAAACAGCATATAATATTCTTTGATATAAAGGCGATGACCTCCTGTTTGTGTACCTGGGTGTACACACCTGCTTCCACCCACTTTGAGAAATAGTCAGTTAAAACCAAAAGGAAACGTACCTTTCCTCGTCCTGCCGGAAAGGAGGCCGACTATGTCCATTCCCTATTTTATGAAAGGTCACTGCGAAGTAATGGAATGGAGGAATTACCCCGCTTGATGTATCATAGGGGCGTATTTTTTGAACTGCTCGCACCTCCGGACATAGTTTACTACTTCTTTTTTCACAGTAAGTCAATACTAGCCAGCATGAATAAGGTATCGGACGAGGGCGCGATTCCCTGTGTGGGCTCTGTAATGACCTTCATGTACTTCCTCTAGTACTTTCCTTGTTTGGTTTAGTCCTACACATTTGGCTAGGGGACCACCAAATGTCCTCTTCTGGAGGTCATGATTTACCGTGCTATACAGAGCGGCCTGCACGCGGAGTTTCTTAGATTCTTTTTTGTCTTGCTGGAGTGTTCCATCCATCTTGTAAATAGGACACAAGGTGCTTACGCCAGTCCCAGGTTAAATGCAGAGAGAGTACCTCGACGTGGTCGATGGCAGAATTAAGGAGAGTGACCATATTTCCCTTGTTAATATTTCTGGTGGCCGCAGTTAATTTAGCGAGGCCTTCTGCTTTGATATTCTATGCCCTAGGGATCTGATCAAAGCAGAACTTGTCGAACTCAGGCATTAATTTATCGATCTCCAATTGATACTTTTGCATTCTTTGCTCTTTGATTTGGAAAGTCTAGATGACTTGATTTACGACGAGTTGAGAGTCATAATGGAGCATGAGTCGTCGGGCGCCATGTTTGAGGGCTAACTTCAGGCTTGCAATCACAGCCTCATACTCCGCCTTGTTGTTAGTCATCTCAAGGAATCATATGGACTGGCAAATTTTATCGCTCGTAGGGACTTCGAGGATGAGTCCTTGTCTCGATCCTGAGGCATTCGAAGCTCCATCGATGTAGAGAGTCCAAGATCGGTACGTGCGAAGGCACGAAGCGCTTCTTGCTCTGCCTCTGGCAATATTTCTACGCTGAAGTTGGCAACAAAATTAGCGAGCACCTGCGACTTAATCGCGGTTCACAGCTGATAAGTTATGTCGTGCTCACTAAGCTCTATCGCCCATTTGACAAGTTTGCCTGAGAGCTCGGGTTTATGTAGAATGCCCCTTTCGGGGAAGGTCGTTATTACTTTTATTGGATGACATTGGAAGTATGGTCTAAGATTACGTGAAGCTGTGACTAGATGTAGGGCGAGTTTTTTAAGCTGAGGGTACCTCGTCTCGGCATCTATTAAGGTCTTGCTGATAAAATAGATAGGGGATTGCATACCTTTGTTTTCGCGAACTAGGACTACGCTGACAGCTACCTCAGATAAGGCTAAATACACAAGCAAACATTCACCGGGGTCAGCTTTGACGAGTAACAGTGGTGAGGACAGGTATGCTTTTAGTTTCTTCAGGGCATCTATGCATTCCTAGTTCCATTGCATCCCATGATCTTTCCTTAGTAAGTTAAAGAATCTGTGACATCTATCCGAGGATCGTGAAATGAACTTCCACAAGGCGGCTATTCACCCCTTCAGGTTCTGTACCTGTTTCTTCCTGTTGACTGCTT
Organism: Nicotiana benthamiana; assembly: GCA_034376525.1. Taxonomy (NCBI): domain Eukaryota; kingdom Viridiplantae; phylum Streptophyta; class Magnoliopsida; order Solanales; family Solanaceae; genus Nicotiana; species Nicotiana benthamiana. The sequence goes on from CM067336.1 coordinate 68,676,586, forward strand.
CAGGTATTGATTCAATGGCTTTGATTTGATCTGGGTTGAGTTTGATTACTCTTTTTGATATGAGGAAGCCCAGAAATTTTCCGAAGGCCACGCCGAAAGAGCATTTTTCTAGATTCAACTTCATCCCATACTTCCTCAATATTTCGAAGGCCTCCTTCAAGTGATCAATGTGGTCATCTTTCTTTGCCGAATTTACCACCATATCATCAATGTAGACCTCCATCATTTTGCCGAGTTGTTCCTTAAACATTTTGGTGACCAACCACTGGTAAGTAGCCCCCGCGTTCTTAAGTCCGAACGCCATCCTCTTATAGAAATAAGTCCCTTAATGAGTGATGAAGGTTGTGTTTTACTGATCCTCTTCGTCCATCAAGACTTGGTATTAGCCAGAGTAGGCGTCCAAAAAACTCAACCGCTCATGCCCCGGTATTGCATCGATCAGTTGGTCAATATGGGGTAACGGGAAGGAGTCTTTTGGGCATTCCTTGTTCATATCGGTGAAATCCAGGCACATTATCCATTTCCCATTCTTCTTTTTGACCATGACCACATTGGCAACCCATTGGGGGTATTTCGATTCTCTGATGAAACAGTTGGCTAGTAGCTTGTCCACCTCTTTACTGACTGCCTCATTAATCATGGTATTGAATTTTTTCCTAATCTACTGTATGGGCATATAGAGTGGGTCGACATTCAACCTATGAGTGGCAATGTCTTTTGGGATCCCTGGCATATCTGAGTGGGAAAAGGAAAATAGGTCTGCATTGTTAGACAAAAATTCACGATACTTACCTGTCTCAAGAGGTTTTGCCCTATGTAAGCATTTTTGTGTTGTCGGTGTCATCTAGCTGAACCGAGTTGAGATTTTCAACAATTGCCTTGCATGCTTCTACAATATCTGGGTCTCTGAGGACCTCTGTTGACGGTCTATTTCAGTACCTGACATGGCTGATTGCTACGCCTCCGCACTTTCTCCTTTCAGCTGTTTGGTATGTGTTCAATCTTGGGCAATCTGGTAGCATTCCTGGGCGGTACGCAGCTCGCCTCGAATGTTGAATATTCCCCACGAGGTAGGAAATTTTATCACTTGATAGAAGCTCGAGGGGACGGCTCGCATAGCTTGTATCCATGGGCGTTATGTGATGGAATTGTAGGTTGTTTCCTGGTCTATGACGTGGAATTTGGTTTCTAGCGTGACTCCCCTGCTAGGACTAGCAATGCTATTTCTCCGGATGTTCGTCCACTACATTGTTAAAACACGTGAGTGTTATGCAATTCAGTATTATCTTATCTTCGTGCCTCATTTGCACGAGAACTCTCGGGTGGATAATACATGCACCACTTGTACTGTCTACCATGATTCTTTTTACGTCTGTATAATCGATGCGTAATGTTTTAACCAAAGCATTATAATGAGGGAAAGACAAACCGTCAGCATCTGACTGTTCGAAGATGATACTGTATTCGAAATTCATCATACCATTCGTGGGAGACCGTTCACTTGAGCTTGCATGTAGTGGTGAACTTCACGTGGTTGATTACCGAATCATCAACACCGCTGATAACCATCTGCATGGTACGTAGCGGCGACAGTTCTTTGGAGGTCTTTGAGATAGGTCGCGTCCCCTGGAAAAATTGGCCCATCCTATATTGCTGAGTAGTTCTTTCAGATACCCCTAGTTCAACATCCTGACCACCTCCTGTTGTAGACCTATGAAATCCTCGGTCTTGTGTCCTTGTTGCCAATGGAATTCGCAGAGGACATTTGACCTTCTCTCACTTGGGTCATATTTCATTTTTTGTGGCCACTGCACCTTTGTGCCTAACTTCTATAGTGCGTATACTAATTCTGAATGGGAAACAAAAAAGTTATGAGCAGAAAACATTGGAGGCATACCTTTTTCATTTTGAAGGGATGCGGTGTGTCGTGGCAAGGCATCTGTATGCCTTGTAAGAGGCGAGTTGGATGCTTTGACATAGTGTTGTTCCTTTCTCGGTTGAAGTGCTGGAGTTGATCCCTTCGCCTGTCATTACGCTGATCCCTTCTTGCCTCGTACTTCACTGACGTTTGTTGCTGGGCTGGACCATTGAGTTCATCTTCATCTGCACTTACCTCGACGCAGTAGGCATTATGAATCTGTTCCTATGTGGTTGGGGGATACCTCATAAGTCTATTGAGCAACTTCTTGGTTCCCTTTGATCCGTTCCTGTTCACCCCATTTAGGAAAGTTGCGACCGCCATTCCTTTTGACACATTTGGCAGTCCCATTCTTATCCTGTTGAATCGATCCAGAAAGTCTTGAAGTCCTTCGCCCGCCATTTGCCTAATGGCGAAGATGTCGTTGACCCTAGATTCAGCCTTCTTTGCTCCTGCATGAGCGGCGGTGAATTTGCCCGCCATCTCCTCGAATGTTGATATCAACCTTGCTGGTAACTGAGAATACCATGTTAATGCTCCTCGTGTCAAAGTTTCACCGAACTCTGTCAACAGTACGAATGGTACTTGTTCTTTTTACAGGTCATTGCCCTTTACCGTGGTGACGTGATAGATATGATGATCCTATGGATCCGTGGTCCCATCGTATATTTTCAAGTATGTTGATATTTTGAATTTTGTAGGGATGGGGTATGGAGCAGCTTCCTCACTGTATAGTTGTTCGACAAACCCTCCTACATCGCGTTTTGGCAGCAGCTTAGGGGCGCCAGGTATTTTGTCGACTCTTTTCTGGTGCTCTTTCACAAAGTATTTTGTTCTCGTTTTCCATTTCTTGCATTTTCTTCAGAATGTTTGCGAGTGCATCATCACTTGCGTCGACGGCAATGCGGGGATTGCTCGTTCGCATAGTACCTGGATCGCCTGTGACGGTTGCGATTTCCGCCGTTGGTGAATCTTCGGTACTTCCTTGAGGGGGCTTTTCGAGCATGTTGCTTAGAGCACTTGTCAAACACTCCTATAGAAGCTTTTGGATGGTTGGTGGTGTTTCTTTTGCTGCAGACGTGGAAGCTCCTCTTTCATGCAAGATCGTCAGATCCTCGTGTCAAGAGGGTGAGATCTCCCTCTCCGGTGTGTCTCTTGGTGTTGTATTCTCGGTATCTTCCCTACCGGCTGCATTGAGTAAGTTCAAGTGGTTACTTAAGGCATCTGCTATGATCTTCAACCTTTCTTTTTTCTCTGCCATTGTTGGCTTCTATGGGATGTGAAGAACAATAATTGATGCTTTCGATATCCTGGGTGAAAGCTATGATTTCGACGATGGAAATTCCCACAGACGGCACCAAATTGTTCGACTCAAAAGATGTTAAACTCTTTCTAAGCAAATCAATCAAAAAAAAGATAAAGGGATAAATCGTAGTCGAAAATAATAAACCCTAGGATAATTCTAATAAAATGGAATTACAATAGTAAAGGAGATAGACCAGTAGAGAGATGAAGATTAGAGATAGAGGGAGCAAGCTTATATTTTTATAAAAAACAATCTCCCTATTACAAGGTCTGGATCCCCTTTATTTAATGGAGGATCCTTTACTTATCTGGGGAACGACAAAGGAAAAAGTATATTTTTTAACGAAGTCGACGATTGATGGATGTAATTAAATATGTTAAATAAAACATGAATAGATATATTCAATTCTCCTATATTTTCTGACAAGTTCTGCGGAGGAAAGTTGACTTGAGGAAAGAGTACTACAAGCAAAACAAGGAGGAAAAAGAGCAATGCACATGATAAACAAGAGTGAATCAAATTTTGAATTCACAACTTCAAGACTCAAAGTTGCAACATCATCCCACTTGAAGTTACAATATAAACTTTTGAAGTCACAACTTCGAGGCTGATAGTTGCAACTACAATTCCTAAAGTTCCAACTAGGAAAGTATAGTCGAGACTATGGTTCTTCCTCCGTAGAATGAAACATATTTGGCAAAGTCAAAGTTGCTACTACAATTTTCATAGTTGCAATTACAATTTCTATAGTTGCAACTATAGAAAATCTTAGGCCGAAAAACACTATGAATAGAGAGTGTATGTTGGAAAGAAAAATCAAGTCTTAGGAGAGAAAACTATTCTTGGTCTCTATTTGTCTTTACTAACTGCTACTAGTAGTCTTTCTTTTAGAGGAATAATATTTCTTCATAAGTTCTTTATTCCTAAATTAGTTTTTGTTACTTCATAATGGAGTAATCTTTTTCGTTGAGATAGTTGATGAAGCTTGATATATATATATATATATATATATTTTATAATACTATCTCAATTTTAATACATTCTTGGTTTGAAACTTTTTATTTATATTTTGTGTTGTGCTATAATAATAGTTTTAAACTAATCATTGTTATCACTTTTATATTTTATCTTTAAGTTACTCTCATATTAATTTTGTAATTCTCACGGAGCGAAATTAATATATAGTAACTATTGGATAAAATAGAGAAGTGAGAGAAATTATTAGTAAGCTATTATTAAAAGGCGGTAATCTTACTTGCTTCAGTTTTAATTCTCACGAGGAATTGTTGTGGGCAAGATTATTGATTTTTTTGGTAAAAATATTCTCGCGAAGTTTTTACTACCTCTTAGCACAATTCAACCAGGAAAAAAATTTCGGTCTAATCGTCACTAGTTTTAACTTAATTAATCACATAACATCATGGAGTGTTATTAATTGACTACTTCTTAGTGAGAAAAATACAATTATATTAGCAATAAACAATTATTCCTTAGAGAAATACATGTAAAAATTGAGATTTTATTGTAATATATTATCAAGTGAATTCAACGATTCCCAACTCTTTTAAATTATAAATATTTCAAAATTTATTTAATTTTGTTAATTATTTAACAAGTTTAAATCCACAAATCTTTCATCAGTCTGATTCTATCAAATAGTAGCTAAAATATGATAAGTTTGTAGAATAGATTTTCCAAACTGTACGACATTTTAAGCAATGGAGGCCGGATTTTTCCAAACCGTACGACATTTACAGTATTGGAGGCCGGGTTTTTTTAAATAATGGATTAAACATTTAATTAATTAAACATCGACAACATAAAGAATTTTTATACATATTGTTCTACTAAATTGCTTACCTTATTTTTTTAGGTAATTACTTGCACTTACGAGCAATTATTAATTTGTACTCAACCTTTACCTTAAAGTGTATTTAGTAATTAGTATATTGAAGTTAACTCATTCAAAATTCAATTGAACATGATCAATTTTCAAATCTCAACATGTGCATTGGGATTGACTGTTTTCTAAGGGTCTACAAAGAAAACCGACAAATCACACCAACTCGATAATTCGAGTTAAATCGAGAAAAAACTCCGACTATGATTTGGTTTGGTGTTGAAAAAAATTTGTCATAATTGGTTTGGTTTGGTTTTAACTAAAGAAAGTCAAACCGAAACCAAGCCAACCCAATATATATATTTATTGTGATATAATTTATAAATATTTTTTGAAATTTTTATAATTTTATCTTTTAAGGTATTATTTCAAGGTTGGACTTAGAACTTCTGAATGTTCCAATAAGTTTTATAGCCATTAATATTAGTAAATTAAATAATGCTACAAAAACTCAAACCAAAATCAAATCAATACTAATGCTAACAAAAGACATTAAATTCAATATTACGAAAGTGAATGTACTGAATATCTATTTTTTGTTTTGCAATAATTTAGATAAAAAAACATAACCTATTTTTATTTTATTTTTTAACGTTTAGTCATATAATTAGTACTCCCTTATTAGTCTATTTATTTCAGTATGACTTAGTCCTTTAGTTTATGTTTTTTATTATGGCTTTTTAATTAGTAATATTTATATTATATTACATAATGTATTGTCTTTGTTGTTATACTTTAGGATAATGTCATGGACACATCTTATAGTTTGTATTATATTATTGAAAATTACTTTATAAAGTTATATGTTACTAGGATTAAACAAATATTTTGAGCACAAGTTATATGTTTTATTCTACGAAAATTTTACCCAAAAACACAAAAACCCCGAAAAACTCAAAAATCCGAGAAAACCCGAGATTGAAAAACCCAAGTTTTATTTGTTTGGTTTGGTCTTTAAATTTAATAACCCGACACAATTGGTTTGATTTGGTAATTATAAAACTTGAATCAACCCGACCTATGTACACCAAAACAATATTTTCTGCAATATACATGCACGACTATACAAACAAAAGGAAAAATCTTCACTTTCCCCATACACAATTAGGTAATATAGGGCCTGTTTGGATAAAAAGTTATTCGAACACTTTATATAGCTTGAAAACAATCCAAAATAATTTGAGTCAATCAGAATCAAGTATAATATGGTCTAGAGATTTTGAAATGACTAAGATATAAGAACAATAAGACAAATGGCAGATTTTACACCAGTAGAGAGAGAGAATCAGATAGAGAGTTGTATATTTTCAGTAATGAAGTACACAAGACTTTACAAAGGGAGAAGGTCCCCTTTATATATTAAGGGACCTTCCTCTAAATAATACAAAAAGGTACAAGGGTTGATGGCCTCGATATACGAGTGTCAGAGCTTGATGTGACATTACGGTAAGTCACATCACTTAGTCCGTTTATTGACTGAGACTGGCCTTTCTTAAGCCGACCATGCCAAGGCCGCCTTCTGTAGTGAGGTCGTATGTGGATACTATGTGGACATGGAGAAATTTTCCTAATAGAGATAGTCCCTCCGTTTATTGGGGATGCGGTCGAAAGGCGTTTCCAATGGACGGACATGCGTGCTTGACGCCTATGAAAATTTGGTCGCTCCTGTTGATACATCCGTGAGAGCCGCATTCGTGTGTAAAAAGGTCGTGCCATTGACATGTTACCTCCTTTTTGGGATTTCTTTTTGAGGTGACGTCATCAATCACATGCGTGATCATTGCTTCTGCTCCCGAGGTGGTTCAGGTTATGACGTGACGTTTGGGTTTCCTGTGCCGATTTTTTGAATCATGCCCTTTCGATTTTCGTGTACCTTTTCTTATAAATAGGTGGAGAGTTGAACTAGGTTCATCTTTCGATCTTTTTCGGAGAGTATTTTCTCACTTTTTTCCCTATCTTTTCCTGGTGTTTGCTATTCTTTTCTTCCCTGAAATTCGTTTTCTAGAATCGAACTTGCGACCCTTAGTGCCTTCTTCTTACACTATTCACTATGGTTAAACGTAGGCGTGATGATACCAGAACCAGGGACGTTTCTTCTACCAGGGCTTCTTCATCCTCGTATGGCGAGGAGGCCGAGGAAGTTTTTGTTCCTCTATCAACGGCCAACCTGCTCCCACGTGATATGATCAAAGAAGCGACTTTCTAAATAAGCGTAAAGTCTGCCCTTAGGAGCATAGTGAGATGACGCTGTCCCACTTGGCCTCTCTCATGGAGACGTATAATACCCCTGATCAAGTTGACATGGTTCCCGCGGGCTGGATTACGCTAATGTGCCCAGGACTAGGTACTGTGCCTTCTTACAATACACCTTCCAAATCGGATGCACCCTTCCAATTTACCCTTTAGTGGAGGAGTTGTGTCGCTGGTTCGGAGTGTGTCCGGCCCAGCTTACCCCATATTCCTTGAAGGTGTGCAGAGTGGTATCCGATATGCGGCGAAGGCCGGAAAGGAGGTGACTGTTAATCACCTTTTGCAAATGTTCAATGTGGTTTTCATGAGAGGCTCGATGCTCCAGTTGAGGAGTAGGGGTAAGAAAAGCTTCGTGGCGCAGGTGAACGACAAGGCCCATCATAAGTTTTGGACGAGGTTCTTCTACGTCCGTACCTAACACCTTGTACCCAACCGTAATGGGTTACCAGAACTATGGAATGACGCACGTAAGTATTGTTGTGCGTGATGCTTACTATTTTGACCTCACTTTGCCGGTTCTTACTGTCGAAAGTTTTCCTTTGTTTTTATGCAGTAGCTGCTCATCCTCCTTGCAGTGTTGACTACATTAGGTCGTAGGTGTAGGCACTGATATCGTTTGCAGAGGAAAGCCGTTCTTGGACTGAATTTCTTTGGCTCCACGGCCCGGATGGTAACGGCTTTACCTAATCTTGGTTACGGTTTAGGGGGCCCATGTAATTTCCTTACCCGTCTATTATGTGTTTTGGTAGTTCGGGGCGCCTCTAAAAAGGCAAGGAAGAAGAAACAGCAGAAGAAGAAGAAGAAGAAGGAGAAGACTGCGGCCGATCCTTCTAAGACGGCATCCAATCCTGAGGCGGATCTGATCTTCGTCGGCACTTTCAGGGGCAGTGCTTCGCCCCCTTTAAGGCAGTATGGTACATCAGAAGCGTCCCTAGAGATAGCTTATGAGGTCGTGGTGGGGGTCGAACCTGAGACGACAGTCATAGAGGTGTTGTTGGTTGTCCCTGATATTGCCCCTGTAAGGGCGCCTTCTGATGTGCCGACCCCCTCTGAGCCCGCTCTGCACCTTGCGGAGGGGGACTGTGAAGAGTAGGAGACATTGGAGTGGAGGCAACGCTGGATCCCAACTAGAAAAGCCGTGGCCACCCAATCAGGAAAGACTAGGCCGTCTGCTCTGTGTCAAGGCCGACATTTATGGCAGAGGCTATTCGCTCAGGAAGAGCTGCTCTTAGGAGGGAAGCAGCGGTAAGGAGAAGCGAAGACTTAGATGTGGCGGGTTCGGGGGCAGTCACGGAGGGCACAAACAGAGGAGGCAGGTCATTGGACCAGGTGGAGATAATGGCCGGCCAATCTTCTCGTCGTATAGTGATCCCAAGTCACTATAATATAATGGAGAACTATGAGGAGGCGGCCTACAATATGACGTTCTTGTGTGCCAGTGCCGAGCGCACGACCCTGAGGGAGTTTAGTGATAAAGCCTTGGCCCAAAGGGTGGCAGGCGCGGCCCTACAGGTATGCCTCTGCTTTGCTTGATGACCTTTCTTTATGTAGGAATTTGAATTTCTCGTACTTACTTGGTCTCTTTTCCAGACTCTTGTCTTGGAGGTAGAGAGGTATCGGCGCCGGAAAGAGAAGATAGCAAAATACAACCGGCTGGCGCAGAAGTACAATAAGATGCATGAGGCGCATCGAACCCTAGACGACACGTACAAGCAGGACCCCAACTTTAGAGTGGTTCGTGAGGGCCTAGTGGAGTCCATGGCGCAATTGAAGAAAAGAGTGGCCGAGCTGGAAAAGGTGGATGAACACCTCATGGCCGCTGTCGCTCAGGCCGCAGAGATGGAGGTCCTTATCAAGGCCAAAGACGAGGAGCTACAACTCGGACGTGTTGTGGCGGAGGAGGCGGCAGAATTGCGCACCCGTGTGGCGGCTCTAACGGAGGATCTAAAATCCACAAAGGCCGAGGTTGAGGAGCTTAAGCTAGCTCTCGAGCATGCCGATACGTCTTGTGAGGCGCACATGATGTGGGTGTATGCGGAGGCCAGGCTGGTCATGCTTGAGCAATTCCTGGCGGCCGGTCGGGCATCTGAAGCGCAGGTTGAGAACCACCGCCAACTAGTTAGAGTTGCTCATGAGGCGGCGGGCTACAGTCCTGAATCACCGGCTCGGGAGGGGGGCAACTCAGTAGACATCAATCGCTTGGAGTCCAGTTCTTGGATTTCCAGGGCGTACCCTCCCAGAAATGAGGACGGGCCACCTGAGGGCCAGGCCGGGCTAGATAAGTAGTGGTTTCTTAGGATCTTTGTAAATATACTTGTTCATACTGATTTTGTATCAGGGGTGTATGTACCCCCTTTGTGAAAACATATAATTTTTGTTGTAAGTAATCTTTTCCACCTTTCGGTGTGTCGTCGTACTCTTTCTTTTACCGTAGGTGCTTGGAATTTGTCGCCCATAGCTGTGTAAAGTTAGCCTGATGTCTTTAGCTGTATAAAATATGCGGTCGTAGCCTTGTGAATACGATGGCTCTAGCCGTGTATAGATAAAGGTCGTAGCCCGATGGACATGATGGCCATAGCTATGTAAAAAATAAAAGTCGCGGCCTGATGGTCTTAGCCATATAAAATAATGGTCATAACCACGTAAAATGAAGGCTGTAGCCTAATGGACTTGGCCATATAAAATAGATGTCGTAGCCTGATGGCCTTAGCCATATAAAACGATGGCCATAGCCATGTAAAACATAGGCGGTAGCCTGATGGCCTTAGCCATATAAAACAATGGCCATAGCCATGATAATATTTGCTTCAATTTTGAGCTCATTTGGAGTAGATTTAGGTATTAAACCATATATTAATTTGCTAAAATTCGAAAAACAAATTTATGTTTCTGGGCAATTTGCATTGTACTCCTATTTGACCTTAAATGCATGAAAATATTGGTTGTACTTCAGATCTTTTGGCCTTAAGTGCATTTGAAGTGTAATTTTTTACTTTGGACGTTTTGGCCTTATGTGTAGGAAAATATTTGTTGCACTTCAGACCTTTTGGCCTCAAGTGCATCTGAAGTGCAATTTTTCACTTCAATCTTATTGATTTTAAGTGCATTAAATCATTGGTTGCACTTTAGACCTATTTGGCCTTAAGCGTATCTGAAGTGCAATTTTTCACTTCAGACTTGTTGGTCTTAAGTGTAGGAAAACGTATATTGCACTTCAGAACTTTTGGCTTTAAATACATCTGAAGTGTAATTTTTCACTTCAAACGTATCAGCTTAAGTACATGAAACCATTGGTTGCACTTCAGACCTATTTGGCCTTAAGTGCATATGAAATATAAATTTTTTTCAATTCAGACTAATTTTTTTAACTTCAGATCCGATAGGTTTGAAGTTGATCGTAAAATGGGTAGGCTTGTTTTTTTTTTTTTTTCATAGTGGGTATAGTTTCAATTGTGACCCTAAAATTGGGTATAGATGTAAAAGCCCCCTCCGAATCGCATAATTTTTTCGAGCCCATAAAAACGGCCTAATGAATAATGGTCATCGCTTTGTCATGACCGTTCCTCATTTTTAACATTTTAGGGTAAAAATGGAGCTACTTGGGTGGATCGGGCGGTTATTTGCACTTTACGGTTTGGCTTATCGGCTATCGATTTTTAAATGTATTATTCTATTAATCATCTACTAAGATATCATGCGGGTTAATATCGATTTAGCTATTACCGGAGGGTTTATCAGTCTATTAATGTATCTTCTATTTAAGTTTACATATTTTCCTGGAGATGCATATGATATTCTTTGACTTTTAGAAAAACAATTATGTAATTAGATGCTTTACTTGTGGGAAAAGAGTAAGTTCACGGGAATTGCTCTTGGGAAACACGAGACAAACGTGAGGGTTTTCTAGTGTTCCAAAAAGGGGCTAAGGTTGTACATGGGTAGATCTTAGTGTTTGGCAAAGAACTACCAGGTGTTCTTAGTCAAAAGTGGGCTGTGAGCGGACGGATAGTTCATAGCAATTGAGGGTCCTTTGTATCTTTTCTATATTAATACAAAGGTTGGGAATTTGTCCTATATATTTTGTGTTCCTTTAAATTCTGTTTTGCTGCCTAAATTTCGTCTAATATCAAACTTGTGAAAATTGCAAGTGTTTCGAAAGGCTGAGTCAAGCACGGGACTTGACTGTCGCGCGGGCGTGATTTTGAAATTGGCTAAAATTGACCCCGTGACATTATTACCTTAATTAACAGTATAATACAATAGTGAGTGATGACCAATAAGGCACTAACCGGGAAAAATAGAAACGAAAAGGCATGTATTTTGGCTACCAATACCAACGCGTGTTAATGGGAAATTGGGAATTAATACTTAACGCTTGACACTTGATAGTAGTTATATCGTTAGGATGGAAGTCATATATATTTGAATAGTACGCTCTAACATGTCCGTCTGTTTGGGCATAAAATATTGTATTTAGACTTATTTGAATTCCCAATCCCTTTTGGAAGGACCTATGGAAGTTAACGGTAAATTGAGCTCCTCTATCCGAAATAATAAATGCAGGAACACGATGTTGTCGTACTATCTCCTTAATATAAAGCCTTGCATAATCCTCTGAGGAATATGTAGTTTTAACGGGCAGAAAATAAGCTGACTTAGTAAGCCTATCAACTATCACCCATATTGAATCGAACTTACGCTGGGTACGAGGTAAACCTATGATGAAGTCCATATTGATTACTTCCCATTTCCAAGTCGGAATCTCCATAGCCTGGAATAATCCACCAGATTTTTGATGCTCAATATTAACCTGCTGACAATTAGTACACCGAACAACTAATTCTACTATATCCTTTTTATTTTGTCCCACCAATATACTTCCCTAATGTCATGATACATCTTTGTCACTCCAAGATTGATAGAATAGTGTGAATAATGAGTTTCTCTCATAACCTGCCAACGCAGCCCTGCAACATTAGGCACACATAATCGTTATTGGTATCTGAGGACCTCATCTTCTGTAATTTCAAACGGTGTCTTCTCCTTCTGAAGAGCGTTGTCCCTATAATGAACTAGCACAGGTCCTCGTACTGACGTTCTTTTACTTCAGTTACTAAATAGGATGTTGTCGTATCCTGAAGAGTAATTCCAATGTCACCTAAGTCCAGTAACCGAACTCCAAGACTAGCTATCTGATGAACCTCATGGGTTATTCCCATCTCTTCTAGCTCTTAACTTGACAGGCTACCCATAGATCTACGACTAGGGCGTCGGCTACTACATTAGCCTTCCCGGATGGTATAAAATATCAACATCATAATATTTAAATGGCTCCAACCATTTCATTTGACAAAGATTCAGTTCCTTTTGCTTGAAGATGTACTAGAGGCTCCTATGGTCCGTATAGATATCAATATGAATGCCATACAAGTAGTGCCTCCACATCTTTGGTACATGAATCACCGCAGCTAACTCTAAATCATGGGTCGGTAGTTCTTCTCGTGATTTCTTAGTTGTCTAGAAGCTACGTTCTTACCATGTTGCATCAACATACAACCCAATCCAACGCCTGAATCATCACAGTAGATAACCTAGCCATTGGTCCCTTCTGGGAGTGTTAGAACCGGTACTGAAGTTATTATGTCCTTCAATGCCTGGAAACTCTGTTCGCAAGCATTGATCCAATGAAACGTATCTCCCTTATGAGTTAACTTACGTGGGAATTATAATATTTTACAATTCGTGAACTTCCCCTTTTCAAAGGCCCAAACTTCATCCTCTATTTATCACAATTACGCCCTTAATCAACTATCAGGGCAACATTTCATCTATTCCAAATGTTACTAGTCTAAGCTCTTTTGATTTCATTCAGGCTATACTAAGCCTTCTATAACTAATAGAAGCCATCAACTCTCTTATGAGCATAACCCTAGGGACTTATCCATTCTCGTCACCTTTTCACTCATCTTTTCTTATCCTTCTTCGTGTCTTCCTAAAATATTATCGCTCTACCATACTTTAGCTTGCGACCTACACATATCTATTTATACTTATTCGCAATATTTCTTCAATTTACTTGCATCATAGATTTCCTTATGTTATTCTGCAACGTTTACCGAGACAATTACAAGTTTCCTGTAATAACCTGCCAAACGGAGAAGCTACGAACCCCTGTCAATATTGTGGGTCTAGGCCAAGTCTTCAATGCCTCACTCTTTTGTGTATCCACTCGGATGCCTTCACCCAAAATTATATGCCCAAGGAAAGATACAAAATTCAACCAGGCTTCATATTTAGAGAATTTCGCATACAACTTCCCTTTTTGTAGAACTTTGAGCACACTACGCAAGTGATCTGCATGCTCAGCCCCGGAACGTGATCATACTAATATATATCGTCGATAAATATGACTAAGAACATATTTAAATAGGGCCTCAACGCCCGTTTCATAGAATCCATGAATACTGCTGAGGCATTGGTCAAACCGGCCGACATAACATGAAACTTAAAATGCCCATATCTGGTCCTGAATGTTGTCTTCAGAATATATTCCTCCTTAACCCTTATCTGATGGTACCCGGACCTCAAGTCTATCTTTGAAAAATATTTGGCACTTGGTAACTGGTCAAATAAATTATCAATCCTTAGGAGTGGGTACTTATTCTTGATCGCCACCTTATTCAACTGCCTATCATCAATACACATTCGTAAGAAACCATCCTTCTTTCTCACAAACAACATAGGGGCTCCCCATGGTGACGTACTTGGTCTGATAAAACCTTTGTCAAGCAAGCCCCTTAGCTGTTCATTTAGTTCTTGCATCTCTATTGGGGCCATTCAATAGGGGGAATATATATATTGGATTAGTATCTAGTAGTGGTAGTAGGTCAATGCAAACTCAATTTCTCGCTCTAGCAGAAGAACCGGAAGCTCATCGGGAAAAACATCGAAAAACTCATTGTCTGCAGGAAAAGACTTAATGGTTGGTAATTCTAATTCCATATCCCAAACCCGAACTAAGTGATAAATATAGTCCTTTATGATCATATTCCTTGCCTTGAGATAGAAGATAAATTTACCTCTTGGCGATGCGGTATTACTTTTCCATTCCAAGACAGGCTCTCCTGAAGCTGAAATCAAACCATCTTTGATCTACACTTGATGTTAATATAACAAAAGGCCAATAAATCTATACCTATTATAATATCAAGTCCTACCCAACCGAACATACGTATCTTATCCTTGTTTATTATCAAATATGTCACGGTCCATTTCAAGTCACATCCATATATATGTAAGAATATTAAAACATAACTTGCATAACTAATTTACAAAAAGGTTTATATACATAAGGGTTGACTAGGACGTAGACATGTCTTACCCAATACTATATATTGGATAATGTATGTAAAATGTCTAAGTAGGCATAATAATAATATATACAAATCGGGACAGGTCTCCCTACGTTCTCATAAAACACCCTAACATATTTAGAACCCGGACTTGGTAATATTTCGAGAAGAGGTGGAACTCATCAACCAAAATCTGACACTTGGGAGGAAGTCTATAGTAGAGGGTCCTTGCGTCGTCCTATGTAAGAACCTCTATCGGACACATTTCCAAGTGGAATCTTCATGTACTTATCAGTTACCTTCCTCTTCTTGGCCTGACTACTATCTTCTTCCTCTGTGTATCCCGTAGCATACACCGATAAATATTGATTAATGGATTCCCAAGACTGTGGATTATCCGGAACCTCAGAAGAGCTGGTATCCTCAAATACCTTAACATAGTTTTGAGCTGAGGGGATCACAGTTGTGCCAATCCATGCACTAATCCCCTCATACCCTGATCAACGGGCTGTGAAACTAAGGGCCTTGGTGAGGTCAGAACTCCTCTCACCTCATCTATTGCCGGAGTGGTCGAAATAGCTCAAACAAATGACTTGTATGGATTCTCCTCAACAGAACCCATGATCTCCGATTGTCCTGAATCCACAATATAACTTGTCTCTCTTGCTAACACCTTCGTAGCCTTATGACCCGTGCTAGTGGTTGTAGTTTTCTAAGGCATCGCTGAAAATGTAACACGTCGTTAGGAACATGAATGCTTATATCACACGATCTAAGATAAGAAGAGAGGATAACATCCTATATGTCTTGTAGCCTCCTATCTATAAGTGTGGTGCATGACTCAACCATAAACAAGGCTCTACTAGACACGGTATGCAGACAACTCTATGACATAACTATTCTGATACCACTTTTGTCACGACCCAAACCGATAGGCCGCGACAGGTGCTTGAGTCCTACCTGTCAAACACCCCTAAGCATGCGTCTAGGATATGAACCAGTATAATATCTGTTGAATTACGAAGATAACATACATGAAGAAAACCTGGCAACAAAGGAAATGTACGTATACATGAAAGATTCAGTGAGCGAGCTGGAAAGGATGTCATAGACAACTATACATCTAAAACCGAATGCCGACAAGACCACATACAACCTAACTAAACATACTATCGACAGACCTCTAATAGAAACATAACTGTACAAAGACGGGATTGAGCCATATCTTACTCATATGTATATATATATATATATATATATATATATATATATATATATATATATATATATATATGTATATATATATGTATATATGTATATATATATATATATATATGTATATATGTATATATATCTATGTATATATGTATATATATATGTATATATACACGCAAACGTATCGTACCAAAATCAAAGCAGCTCCACATCAAGTGGAGCACACCAACTCTTGTTGATCAGGGATCCTAAGAAGGGGGACCGTCAGCTTGCCTATCTGCACCTGCGGGCATGAAACGCAGGACCCTTGAAATAGGGCATCAGTACGAAAAAATGTACTGAGTATGTAAGGCATGAAAATTAGTACGTAAAAGACATAGATGAAATATGGAATACAGAAACACATCTTTAAATCTGAATAACTTTGTAAAACGTTTATAATGTTATGTCGTGTATATAAATGTCATGCCATGCATAGGTATGGGTGTACATAATATCATCGAGTTACTGAGGACATCCCATTATATCGTCTCGACCACTGTGGGCAACATCATCAACATATACCAGTTGATCAGGTGGTAGTGTGTATATAATGTTGTAACCTTTTATCATATCCCATATACATGTACTTACATATATACGCGTATATAATGCCATATGGTCATGAGTCAATGCACATGTATAAATGGGTGAAATGCATGAAAAATATATAATAATCTCAATATTCCTTTTGGATAAGGTTTTTCAACTGCGTATTATTCTAAGACTCATGATAGAAGATAATAATAATTCTTATGGAAAATCAAGAATATAGACACCTTTATTGTTTTTATAAATACAGTAATTTATGAAAAATATACATTTGCTCGTTTTTTCAGTATAATTTAGATCATACCAAAAGAAAAAATGGATGGTATTAATATGTTTGAATAGGGAAAACTCCGTATTTGAACGGATTTGTTTCTGACTTTGCGAAGCTGTTTTGGAACGAGAACTAAGCTCTTGTTATTAAGATTTTGAATTGTCCTTTTTCATCCTAAAGGAAAGTACGTAGGTTTCTTTATCAGACTTGTCTCTTACATATTTAAGGCCTTGATCCAAGATGGCCACATAAGGAAATGTGACACTCAGTCATTTCTTTCTTATGTGGTCAGCTGCCACGTTTTTGATTAAGTGATAATTATTAAGTTTTTATCCATTTATTAGCTAATTGGGTAATATTTCATTACCCGATAATTAATTTATTATTTATATAATTTAAAAATTATTATAAATTATTTAAAATTTTATTTATTTTGAAAATACTTCATATATACGTTTTATATTATATTAATGTAGTTATATGGTACCTTGCATGGTACTAGTTCATAATTATATGATATTATCGATCGACCTGTATTTTATTTCAAATTGGCCACTTTTAACAAAACTCGTTTTCTTTAATTTTTGTACCCATTTATCCTTCATAACACTTACTTATAGCTTCTTATAAATAGTGTAAGTACGTTAACGTCAAGATGATCTCATCCCTGAGTCTACACCGGTTGACTGAAAACAAAATTTTAATGTACAAAAACGGGAGATGTAACATCCTTCCACCTTAGAAACATTCATCCTCGAATGTTCAACTTCCCGTGATTTATATAACTTTGGCAAGGTCGCTTTTGTAACAACACAACTACCAACTCTCCCCGTAGAAGCTTAATAACCCAACGACACAGAGGACCATAATTATGAATAATAACAATGGCCTCACATGACCAACGATAATAACCAACACAAAAATTTATACACGTACCTTATGATTATGAAGTCTCAGTCGGACCCTTCTCTGGAGGAGGAAATAAGTAGGGATATCTAGGCTTCATGTTTTCCTCGGCCTCCCAAGTCGTTTCCTCCAACATTGTTGTTTCTCCAAAGCATTTTCAAGGAGGCTACCTCCTTATTCCGCAAGTTGCAGATTTGTCGGTCTAGGATGGAAACCAGAACGTCCTCGTATGATAAGTCTTCTACAATATGTACATCATTCGTGGGCACCACTCAGATAGGATCGCCAATGCACTTTTGGAACATATATGAAAAATCGGATGGACAGACTCCAACTCCGAGGTCAATTCTAACTCATAAGCTACTCGGTCCACTCTCCGAATAATCCTATAAGGCCCAGTATACTGTGGGCTAAGTATGCCTTTCTTGCCAAACCTCATCACAGCTTCATACGCGACACCTTTAAGAATACCTATTCATCAACCCCAAACTCTAAGTCCCGTAGCCGCACGTCAGAATATGACTTCTGGAGACTCAAAGCTGTCAATAGTCGATCCTGAATAAACTTTAATTTTTTATGGCTCGTTGAACCAGTTCTAGCCCGTGTAATCCAGATTCTTCAACATCCAACCACCCTATAGGAGACCTACACTTCCGTCCGTAAAGAGCATCGTATTGAGCCTCTGAATCTGAAATGGTAACTATTATTATATGTGAACTCAATAAGTGGCAGATAATCATCCCAGTTACTTTTGAAGTCTATTACACAAGCTCGTAACATATCCTAAAGTGTTTGAAAAGTACGCTTAGCCTGTCCATCTGTTTGGGCATAAAATGTTGTACTAAGACTTATTTGAGTCCCCAATCCTTTTTGGAAGGACCTCCAGAAGTTAGCTATAAATTAAGCTCCTCTATCCGAGATAATAGATAGAGGGACACCATGCAGTCATATTATCTCCTTAATATAAATCCTTGCATAATCCTCTAAGGTATATGTAGTTCTAACGGGCCGAAAATGGGGTGACTTTGTAAGCCTATCATCACCCATATCGAATCGAACTTACGCTGGGTACGAGATAAGCCTACGATGAAGTCCATATTGATTACTTCTAATTTCCGAGTCAGAACCTTCATAGCCTGCAATAATCCATCGGGTTTTTGATGCTCAATCTTAACCTGTTGACAGTTAGGACACTGAGCAACAAATTCCACTATATCCTTTTTATTCCTTCCCACCAATATACTTCCCTGATGTTATGATACATCTTTGTCGCTCGTAGATGGACAAAATAACGAGATGAGTTTATACCATAACTTGCTGACGCAGCCCTGCAACATTAGGCACACATAATCATCCTTGATATCTGAGGCCATATTCTATAATTTCAAACATCGTCTTCTCCTTCTGAAGAGTAGTATCCTTATAATGAACTAGCACAGGATCCTCGTACTGACGTTCCTTTACTTCAGTTACTAAATAGGATGTTGTCCTATCCTGAAGAGTAATTCCAATGTCACCAGAGTCCAATAACCAAACTCCAAGACTAGCTAGCTAATGAACCTCATGGGCTATTCCCCTCTTTTCTAGCTGTAAATACGATAGGCTACCCATAGATCTACGACTGAGGGCGTCGGCTACTACGTTCGCCTTCCCCGGATGGTATAAAATATCAACATCATAATCTTTA
This sequence comes from Nicotiana benthamiana, assembly GCA_034376525.1. Lineage (NCBI taxonomy): Eukaryota > Viridiplantae > Streptophyta > Magnoliopsida > Solanales > Solanaceae > Nicotiana > Nicotiana benthamiana. The sequence goes on from CM067336.1 coordinate 68,695,982, forward strand.
AGTAGCTCCAACCAGCTCCTTTGATGAAGATTCAATTCCTTTTTCTTTAACATGTACTGGAGGTTCATATGGTCCGTACAGATATCAATATGATTGCCATACAAGTAGTGCCTCCACATCTTTAGTGCATGAGCCACCGCAGCTATCTCTAAATCGTGGGTCAAGTAGTTCTTCTTGTGCTTCCTTAGTTGTCTATAAGCTACAACATTACCATTATGCATCAACACATAACTCAATCCAACGCCTTAAGCGTCACAGTAGATAACCTAACCATCAGTCCCTTCTGGGAGTGTTAGAACCGGTGTTGAAGTTAATTTGTCCTTCAATTCTTGGAAACTCCATTTTCAAGCGTCGGTCCATTAAAACTTAGCTCCCTTCTGAGTTAACTTACATTGGAATTATAATCTTTTACAATTCGTGAACTTCCCTTTTCGAAGGCCCAAACTTTGTCCTCAATTAATCACAATTATGCCCTTATTCCACTACCAGGCAAACATTTTATCTATTCCAAATGTTACTAGTCGTAGACTCCTTTGATTTCATTCAGGCTATACTAAGACTTCTATAAGTTAGAGAAGTCATCAACTCTCTTATGAGCTTAACCCCAAGGACTTATCCATTCTCGTCACCTTTTCACTCATCTTTTCTTATCCTTCCTCGTGTCGTTCTACCATACTTTAGCTTGCAACCTACACATATCTATTTATACTTATTCATAATTTTTCTTCAACTTACTTGCATCATAAGTTTCCTTATGTTATTTCTAAACATTAAGCGAGACAATCACAAGTTTCCTGTAATAACCTGCCAAACAAAGAAGCTACGAACCCCCGTCAGTGTTGTGGGTCTAGGCCAAGTCTTTAATGCCTCACTCATTTGTGTATCCACTCGGATGCCTTCACCCAAAATTATATGCCCAAGAAAAGCTACAGAGTTCGACCAGGATTCATATTTAGAGAATTTTGCATACAACTTCTCTTTTTGTAGAACTTTGAGCACAGTACGCAAGTGATATGCATGATCAGCCCCTGAACGAGATTATACCAATATATATCATCGATAAATATGGTTATGAACAGATCTTAGAAAGGGCATGAGCACACGGTTCATCGAATCCATGAATACTATTGGGGCATTGGTCAAACAGAACGATATAACATGTAACTCAAAGTGCCCATATCTGGTCATGAATGTTGTCTTCGGAATATCTTCCTCCTTAACCCTTACCTGATGGTACCCGATCTCAAGTCTATCTTTTAAAAACACTTGGCACCTTGTAACTAATTAAATCAATTACCAATCCTCGGAGTGGGTACTTATTCTTGAGACCTTATTCAACTACCTATAGTCAATACACATTCGTAAGGAACCATCCTTCTTTCTCACAAACAACATAGGTTCTCCCCATTGTGTCGTATTAGGTCTGATAAAACCTTTTTCAAGCAAGCCCCTTAGTTGTTTATTTAGTTCTTACAGCTCTGTAGTGGCCATTAGATAGGGGAATATATATATTGGATGAGTATATGGAAGTAGGTCAATGACAAACTCAATTTATCGCTCTAACAAAAGACCCGGAAGCTCATCGGGAAACTCATTATCTACATGAAAGGACTGAATGGCTGGAAATTCTAATTCCACATCACAAACCCAACCTAAGTGATAAATATAGTCCTTTATGATCATCTTCCTTGCCTTGAGATAGGAGATAAATTACCTCTTGGCGATGCGGTATTAACTTTTCCATTCTAAAACAGGCTCTCCTTGAAGCTGAAATCAAACCATCTTTGATCTACACTTGATGTTAACATAACAAAAGGCCAACCAATTTATACCTATTATAATAACAAGTCCTACCCAACCGAACACCACGTATCTTATCCTTGTTTATTATCAAATCTATCACGGGTCATTTTGGGTCACATCCATATATATAAGTAACAATATTAAAACATAACTTGCATAACTAATTTACAAAAAGGTTTATATACATAGGGGTCGACTAGGTCGTAGACATGTCATACCCAAAACTATATCCATGAAAATATCTATAAAACCTCTAAGTAAGCATAACTAAAATAATAATAATAATAATAATAATAATAATAATAATAATAATAATAATATATATATATACACTTACACACACACTAACGTATCGTACCAAAATCAAAGAAGTTTCAGATCAAATGGAGCACGCCAACTCTCGCTGATCATGGATCCTAAGAAGGAAATATGTCAGCTTGCCTATCTGCACCTGCGAGCATAAAACGCAGGCCCCGTGAAATAGGGCGTCAGTATAAAAAATATACTAAGTATATAAGGCATGAAAATTAGTACGTAAAAGACATAGAAGAAACATGGGAATACAGAAACACATCTTTAAATCAGAATAACTTTGTAACTTCTGAAACGTCTATAATGTCATGTACATGCATATAAATGTCGTGCCATGCATAGGCATGGGTGTACATAATATCATCAAGCCAGTGACGGTATCCTATCATATCGTTTCTTCCACTGTGGACAACATCATCAACATATACCAGCTGATTAGTTGGTGCTGCGTATATAATGCCGTAACATTTTCCCACATATATATATATATATATATATATATATATATATATATATATATATATATATATATATACATATATATATATATATATACATATATATATATATATATACATATATATATATATATATACATATATATATATATATATATACATATATATATATATATATATACATATATATATTATTTATTTTTATTTTTTTTTTACGCATATACGCGTATATAACGTCATCTGGTCATGGGTTGATGCACATGTATAAATGGGTGAAATGTATGAAAAATACGTATAATCTCAATATTCCTTTCAGATATTCTGTTTCGTCCAAGCAGGATCCGAAGTTTTCAACTGTGTATTATTCTGAGACCCATGACTAGAAGATAATAATAATTCTCATAGGGAATCAAGAATATAGACACCCCTAGTATTTCTATGAATAGAGTAATTTATGAAAACTGTGTATTTGCTCGTTTCTTCAGTATAATTCTGGCCATGCCAAAAGAGAGAAGGGATGACGTTAATATACTTAGAGTAGAAAAAACTTCATATAATATTCCGTTGGAAAACCTTCGTTGATTGAACGAAATTTTGCTTTTGATTCTTCGAACTTTTGAACGGATTTGTTTCTGACTCTGCGAAGCTGTTTTGGAACGAGAACTAAGCTCCTGTTGTTAAGATTTTAAATTGTTCTTTTCCATTCTAAAGGAAAGTACGCAGGTTTCCTTCTCAAAGACTAATGTCTTAGGATTTGTCTCTTACATACTTAAGGCCTTGGTCCTCGATGGCCACATAAGAAAATGTGATACTTAATCACTTCTTTTTTATGTGGTCAGCTGCCACATTTTGGATTAAGTGATAATTATTAAGTTTTTATCTATTTATTAATTAATTGGATAATGTCCTGTTATCCAGTAATAAATTAATTATTCACATAATTTAAAAATTACTATAAATTACTTAAAATTCTATTTATTTTTGAAATACTTCATATATATTTTATATATTATACCACCGTGGTCATATGGTACCTTGCATTGTACTAGTTCACAATTATCAGGTATTATCGCTCGACCCGTATTTTATTCCAAATTGGTCACTTTCAACGAAACTCATTTTCTTTAATCTGTGTACACTTTTATCCTTCATAATACTTATTTATCGCTAGTTATAAATAGTGTAAGTACTTTAACGTCAAGATGATCTCATCCCCGAGTTTACGTCAGTTAACTGAAAATAAAATTATAATGTGCGAAAACGCGAGATATAACACCGAATCACCTAAAATTTTGCGCACCCATCAAAAATTACCAAATGAACAGTAGTCATAGCTTCGCCCTGACCGTTCCTCATTTTTTGGCGATTTAGGGCTAGAAAGATAGGAATTCAAGATAATTCTCAATTTTTCGTGAGGTATAGTCCACACCATCTGCTTCAATTCGGGCGATCAATTCCGAATCACCTAATATTTTACGGAACCATACAAATTACCTAATGAATAATAGTCAACGCTTCGCCATGACTGTTCCTCATTTTTTGTATTTTAGAGCCAAAAAAGAAATTTAGGACGATTCCTAATTTTTCGTGTGCTACTATATCAACTTCGAATCGCCTAAAATTTTGGGGACCTATAAAAATAACTTAATGAATAATATTCATCGCTTTGCAAGAGCGCTACACATTTTTGGCGTTTTAGGGAAAAAATAGGAATTCAAGATAATTCCCAGATTTTTGTCTAAAATTTGGCTGGCCCATAAAAAATTATTAATGAACTTAGTATTTTAGGGCCAAAACCGGAATTCAATTCCAGATTTTTGTCTACAATAGTCCACGCCATCTGCATAAATTCGGGTAATTGATTCCGATCCGCCTAAAATTGTACATGCCATAAAGAATGACCTAATAAAAAATAGTGATATTTCTCCATGACTGTTTCATGTTTTTTTGACGTTTTGGGCTATAAAATAAGAATTCAGGATGATTCCCAGATTTTTATGTGCTATAGTCCCCGCCATTTGCATCAATTAGTGTGGTCAGCTCCGAATCTATAAAAAACTTGTGGGCCCATAAAAATTACCAAAAGAACATGAGGCATTGTTTCGCCATAATCGTTCCATATTTTTTGATATTTTAAGGCCAAAAGTCAGGAATTCAAGACGATTCTCACCTTTTCATGTGTTGTCTGCATAAAATACGGTGATCGGTTCCTAATCGCATAAAAAATTTTGAGCCCGTCAAAAATAACCTAATAAACACTAGTCATTGCTTTATCATTATTGTTTCTCATTTTTCGATATTTTAGAGCCTAAAAGCGATTTCCGGATGATTCCCAAATTTCATGTGCTATAGTCCATGCCAAATGTATGAATTCGGGTGATCGGCTCCGTATCGCCTAAAATTTTACGCGTCCATCAAAAAAGATCTAATGAAAAATACTCATTGCTTCACCATGATTGTTCCTTATTTTTGACATTTTAGGGCCAAAACAAGGAATTCAAGACGATTCCCAAATTTATCACGTCATCTAATTGAATTTGGGTGACCGGCTACGAACTGCTAAAATATTGCGGGTTTTGATACCCACTTTTTTTCTATGCATTTTTGTACCCAAAATACTTTCAAAATAGTATACATGTGCATATATCAGCACACCCAATAGTTTTGGTATTTTTAATAATTTCTTAAATTAATTTATTGCATATTTTATACCACAAAATCCAATAATTATTCTTAAAAATTATTATTATTCGTTAATAACTTATTTTATCCTTATATTTACACCAAAATATAATTAAGATAATATTTGACATATTTTTATAAATTTATTTGGTATTTTTAAAGCTAAATTGCATATAATTGCAATTATACCCTATCTTGTGATTTAAAGCATTTTATAATTATAAAATTAATTCCCGTATTTTTAAATTAATGTTTATGTAATATTTATTTACCCAATACTTTTAATTTGCTTTTAAAATTGTTATTACTTTTTTATTAAAAATTAAAGGAAAGAAGTGGCTATTCGACTCGAACCCGCCTGTTTTTTCTTTAATCCGAGTCGTTGATCATTTTGATCAACGGCCTGGACCTCTCCTTTCCTTTTTAATTCCAAACGACCTCTTTCCCTACCCCATTATTCACCAAACGCCACCCTTGAACTCCTCATCTCTCTGAAGTCCTCATGAACCCTAGCCTTCACCTTCCAATCCCACCCCAATCCATGGCCTTCCATGGCTATCAGAGATGTGTAATGGCACTCTGTGGCTCCTGGGTGTTCGCTTCTGTGGTATCACGGCCAGATCTCGAAGGAAGTTGGTCCAGTTTTTACCTAACTTCCGTTCATGGCCTTTCTTCGATCATCCCTGACTTTTCTCTGGCCAGCCGCGGCCACTCGAGTCAGATCCTTGACTCTTCTGGTTAGATCGTAAATTTTCAAAGTATTCTCACCTTTATGGGTTCTTCGAAACCCTCTTTGGGGTTTTTTTATTTTTCTTTCAGATCTGCTTTAGATCTGTACTTGCCATGAATGTTTTAAGGGTTTCTCGAAAATTCTTCAACTTTTCTTGCAAAAACAACCATTCATTAGGGTTTTCCTTTAAGTTTTTCAAAAAGATCTTTGATTTTAACATGTTTATAGTTTGGCTATAAATTTCTCATGTCGTTCTTCTGTCTATGTCAGCATGTTAAAAACCCTAATTCCTTTTAGTTTTATCCGAGTTCTGAAATTATTTGTTTAAATGTGTGCTTGTTCTTTGTTGCTGACTCTCTCTCCCTCATTTAACTTGTTTAATTTTGAGTTCTTACCATCTTTCAAAATTCGGCTAATGTTAAAGCCCTAAATTTTTAGAAGTTTCTCACTTATTGCTACTCTGGGACCTTTACTTTTTTCTGATTTCTCCTGCCTGATACTATATTCTTCTTCATTGTTGATCAATGTGACTATTTGACCTACTTGACTACTGTACTTCGTATATTTCTTGATTGTTGAACGCTATCTTACCTCTATTGTTGTTGTATGTTTGTGTTGCTTCTTTTTATCAACATGTTTAACTTTGCATGCTTGTCCATCCCCTGCTATTTATATGGTGAGGTGCAGAAATCATGTTCCTTTCTTAATTGATCTTGATTCCCTTGATCTTGTGATTGATTGCAAAGCTTTTCTTTTACGAGCCCTAATTTCACTCGCCTGTTTGAAATCAGTTGATTCCTTCTCTTTACCATGATGTTTTACCTTGCTGAATCATTTCCCAAAATAAGCCTATTTCGTATTTGGCCTCGATTGTTTGCTTCATGCTTTTACTACCCATTTATGGAAATAATCAATCTGCCTCCCAAACTGATTTTCTTTTCTTAATTAAACCTGCTGCTGCCTGTTAGCAGTGTTTCCTTAATTAAAGAGGAATCACTTGGGTTAATTGATTCTAACTTGTGATTGTTTCTATATTTTTGTTTAAATTTTGCTTGTTACCTTACTTTCTACACGTTTTCAAAGCTATAAATACCTACACTCTTCTCTTTCAAACAGACTAATTCTAACGAACACACACATATACTCACTATTTCTTCTCTCAAACACTCTTAAGTTCTCTCAAAAAGCATTCGAATTTTTTCTTTGAAATTACAAGTTAGCTTTCTTGGTGTTGTGGATGCAAGTGGTCTGCTTCTCTTCCTGTTTACTTTTGCAAATGGTGTGTCTCTTTTAGTTTAATACTAACTCTTTCCTATGTGCTTATGATTTAGTTCTCTCTCTGTGTTTGCTTCTATTACTTTCTGAAATTTGTTATTCCTGCTTTTAAATGAACTCCTTATCCCTAAACTCCTTTGTATGTTGAGTTATTGTTCAGAAAGCGTGACAACATTTGACATTGTTTTTCATATATATGGACTGGATCCCTTGAATCCTAAACTCTGTTAATTCCCATTCCTTTTTCCCCTATGTGCACTCTGAGCCCAAGACCTTGGTCTGGTAATGTCATAATCATTGTCCAGACCATAGTTTGACATTCAATAGGTTTGTGCTCTTATTTGTGTGGCTGGACAAGTTTGGTCGGGGGTGTGCCGACCTACTTTGTGGCTGGGCATGACCACCAACTTGTTATGGCATTCCCCATCCCCTTTTGCACTTATACTCATTCTTAGAACATTAAGTTCTGCCCATCTCTTGTGAGCCATGCTTTGGGACCCATGAGCTCCCTCTGAACTTGGACACTTGAGAGTTGGCTCTTCCATACTGCACTATAACTCTTTCTAATTAATATCTTGGGTGTAAGCAATGCCTGGAATTCCTGAAATTCCTTGGAACTTTGAAACACCCTGGATAGAGATAAGGCTTTGGAAATCTAGATCTCGAAAGTGGTACAATCTCATATTGTTAGATATTATGTTTGTATTAGGTTCCTTGGATGCAGTTGTAACTTCTGATGTATTTTAATTTCTGTCTTATTTTTACGGGTGTGTAATAATTTGTATAAAATCGGGGAATCTAGTAAAAAGGGAGGGATTTACTTTTATGCGCAAAAGGATAGAAACCATGCCTATAGAACTTTTACTGTTAATCTATGCATTTCATAAGTAAAAATCATGCATATAGGATCTAACTTTAATTTTTATAACTATGCATATAGATATCATGCCTATAGGGATTTGCATTTCTGCATTTGTAATTGCATTAGGCAAACCATTAGGTTTAATGATAAATCAACACATGGATATCGCGTTAATAAGACTGTTAAAAGGTACTAAAATCATCAACTGGTAGAGATCATGCCTTTAGGAACTTCAAATCAGAACTGACTCACTCATCTAAAACAGTACCGCTTTTCTTTACCAAAACAAACAATCTTACACGCTTTCTAAACTCTCTAGAACTCCCTCATAATTAATTTGGTGCATATTTTTTGAAAACTCACTGCTTTCCTGATAACTTGACAAGCATTTTCAAATCAATCTGATTTTAGTTCTTTAAAACCCTTTTCTTTCTTGAATCGGTCTGCAATTTAGTCCTTCGATTAAAACTCAGCAACTCTTTTTTAAATAGTATATTTTTCTAAAACTCGTTAAAAACCATTTTCCCGTGCTAAGTCAGTGATCTTTTTCTGAAACTTCTCTTATTCTGCAAATCCTTTACAATCAGTAGTTTTGTCCCACTTAGATAAAAGCGTGTTAATTAAAATGGCTAGTCTTTGACAACTGCATTCGAGTGAGCCTAATGCATACCTCCTGTCTAAAAATATGTGTCGAGCCACTCCTCTTGCCACTTTAATTTAATCTAAGAGCAAATCACTACTTGCAAGGCATGCTAAACTACATGATTTGTCTGGTTTAAGGAGGTTTGTGTGAGCCTTGCTTGCTTATTTGTTTTCCCCTTTTGTTGCATTATGTGTTTTTGATTGATGCCTTAGTAATTTATCCTTTGAAACTCTCAAAAGGCCCCAAATCCTTTCTCTTTAGGATTAGTAGTCTTAAACGTCTCCGGGACTGATCGGATTGGGACGGGTACTAGCATGCAATAAGTAACGAAACTTTTCGCGCTTTAATACCCTAATGGGGTGGGAAGGGTAGAATATGGATATGATGACCGATGCGGTAATATCATGTGCGACCCCTCTTTTGAGGAGTGATTGCTCGATATTGCATTGATGTGATCCATATTATTTGTAAACCTAGGACCCCTCTCCCTTTGCTTGTTGATTTTCTAAGTTTTCTTTTAAAATTGATTTTCTATACTCTCTATCTCTTCAACTCTTAAACTTGTTTGCAAAAATATATGAAACCCTTTGATTTATTTCTTTATTTGTCTTCCTAAAGGCACAATTGTAGCATGGCTGGGAACCACACTTTTGGATCCTGAGGGGTGCCTAACAGCTTCCCCTCGGGATAATTTCTATCCCTCACCATAATCTCTGGTCTCTTCATCTCAAACTCGTCTTAAAAGTGTCCTAATGCACTATAATCATTAGGTGGTGACTCTTCAACTCCTAAACCCAATTCTCGAAAGGGAATAAAGTTGTCTTCCCAAATATCGTATACCCGATTTCAATAGGGAAAAAGGGGGCGTTGACAGCGAGCCATAAAAAATCACCTAATGTATAATAGTCATCGCTTTGCCATGACCGTTCCTCATGTTTGGCAGTTTAAGACAAAAAAAGGGAATCTGGGACAATTCCTAGATCTTCATTTACTATTGTCCATGCCATGAGCGTGAATTCAAGCGACTAGCTTTGAATTGCCTAAAATTTTACGGGCCATAATAAAAAAGATCTAATGAACAATAGCCATCGCTTTGCCATGATTGTTTCGTCTTTTAACGTTTTAGAGCCAAAAATTAGAATTCAAGACGATTCCTAGCTTTTCATGGGCTATAGTCCGTGCCATTTGAATGAATCAGACGGTCGACTCCGAATCTCTTAAAATTTTGCAGTACTATCAAAAACGACCTATTGAACATTAGCTATTGTTTTGTCATGGACGTTCTTCATTTTTTGACCCAAAAATAGGAATTTAAGACGACTCCTAGTTTTTCATATCCTATAGTCCACGTTATCTGTATGAATTCGGACGACCGACTCCAAATCACCTAAAATTTTATGGGCCCATCAACAATGACTTAATAAACAATAGCAACTGCTTCGCCATGATAGTTTGGAATTTTAGGGATAAAAAACAAGAATTCATGACAATTCTCAAATTTTCGTGTGTGTTTAGTTCCAGCCATATGCATGAATCCGGGAGACCAAATCTGAATTGCCTAAAATTTTATAGGCCCATATAAAACGACATAATGAACAAATCGCTTCGCCATGGTGTTCCTCTTTTTTTGGCGTTTTGAGGCCAAAAAAAGGAATTCAATACAATTCTCATTTTTTGTATGTTATATAGTCCACGACATGTGCATGAATTCGGAAGATCAGTTATCAATAGCCTAAAATTTTGCGGCCCCGTCAAAACTACCTAATGAACAATAGTCATTGCTTTACTATCACCATTCCTTGCTTTTTGTGATTTTAGGGGAAAAATAGGAATTCAAGACGATTCCAAGATTTTCGTGTGCTATAGTCCATCCATCTGTATGAATTCGGGCAAACGGCTACAAATCGCCAAAATTTTGCTGACCCATCACATCAGAATGAACAATAGTCATCGTTTCTCCATGACCGTACCTCATTTTTTGGCATTTTAGGGCCATAAATCAGGAATACAATACGATTCCTAGATTTTCTTGTGCTACAGTCCATGTCATTTGCATAAATTCGGGCAACATGCTCCGAATTGCCTAAAATTTTGTGACACATAAAAAAAAGATTTAATGAAATATAATGATTACTTCGCCAAGAACGTTTTATATATTTGGCATTTTAGGGCCATAAAACAGGAATTCATGACGATTCTAACATTTTTCGTGTGCTATAGTTATGTCGTCTGCATCAGTTAGGGCGATCAACTCCGAATTGCCTAATATTTTGCGGGCCCGTCAAAATAACCTGATGAATAATAGTCATTGCTTCGCCATAATCGTTCCTCATTTTTTGGCATTTTAGGTCCAAATATCAAAAATATAATACGATTCCCATATTTTGTGTGTTATCTGTACGAAATCGGGCGACCGGCTCCGAATCGTATAAAATTTTTTTTGCCCATCTAAAACGACATAATGAACAACAATAGTAGCTTTATCATGTCTGTTTCTCATTATTTTGGTCTTTTAGGGCCAACAATAGGAATTTAGGACGATTTTCAGATTTTCGTGTGCTATATTCCACGCCATCTGTATGAATTAGGATTACCGGCTTCGAGTTGCCTAATATTTTGCGGACCCATAAAAATGACATAATATTTTGCGACCACATAATACTATGTGAGCGACCGGCTTCGACCTAATGAATCGAGCGAACGGCTTCGAATCGCCTGATATTTTGCGAGCACATAGAAAACGACCTAATGAACAATAGTTATCATTTCGTCATGACCATATTTTTGTGTGTTATAGTCCCACACTATCTATATCAATTCGACGACCGGCTCCAAATCGCCTAAAATTTAGGGGGCACATAAAAATGACTTAATGAACAATAATCATCATTTCGCATATCAATTCGGCGACCAGCTCTAAATCGTCTAAAATTTAGCAAGCACATAAAAAATAACTTAATGAACAATAATCATTGTTTCGTTATGACATTTCTCGATTTTGGCATTTTAGGGAGACGTTTCTCGATTTTGGCATTTTAGGGCCAATAAACAGTAATTTAGGACGATTTGCAAAAAAAATATGCCTCGATGATAAAGTTTTTTATTCTTCAAGTCGTGTCGATAGAATTTCCTTCTGACAGAGAACCCTTTATTCTTTCTCTTTCTTTTTGATCACCCCTTTATTCTTTTACACATTTTCGACACAAAGTTAAATGGGAAAGGGGCCAAAATTATACTCCTACTATTGAAAATTAGTCACGTTTATACTCGTTTCTATTTTCGGTCTAAAATTGTCTCTACAGTTAACAAAGTATGCAAAATTGCCCCTGCCATTAACAAAGTATGCAAAATCGTCCCTAACTCTAACAGATTTCCTACGTGGCAGTAGGACCCCTCATTTAATGTGTCAGCTAAGCAAATACCAACCCTAATTGTAGAGACTCATGCTCATTTTTTTGACTCATGCCTATTTTTTTGACCCATGTTCATTTCTCGGACCCTTCCCTTCCCGTTTACCCTCTTCTTGTGAAGATTTGAAGATCAGAAATATGAATAAACAACTACCGCTTCACCAGTACACCACCTTCTTTCACCAATTTATAACATAAAATAGATTATATAGAATCATATGTGGGAAAGTTCACTTGTTGAAGAGTAAATATATCTTATTTTATCAGTGTAGTGTTTTGAAAATTAATCCGATGACTATAATTTTTAGGTGATTCCCTTTGATTTTAAATAGAAGAATATTGTGCTTCTCAATCACGCATGGAGGTACGGTTGTCAGCGGCTTTTTCCATGACAACCACCACACTGCTCCACCGCTCTCTTCTTCCCGCCGTGAAGTTTTTGATGAGAAATCGACCGCCAGAGATTTTTGAATAACAGAATTATCTAGCATTATCAGGTACGAGATACAAGTAGAAACAATATACAGATATATGGGAAATTGAAAAATAAAAAATGAGGAGAACAAGAAATTTACAGCGGAAGTTTTTGGTGGGTTATTCAGAAATTTATTTACACAGAAAGGATGAGGATGATGACTTTTTGGGGCTGGTCATTATAAATTGGGGCGTGTTATTAAAAGGGTGGGCGAGTAAAAAAAGCCTAATTGGCACATTATTTTGAGGGTCTCGGTTGCCACGTAGGACATTCGTTAGATTTAGGTACAAATTTATCTACTTTAGTAACGACAGGGATAATTTTTCATACTTTATTAACGATAGGGATAATTTTAGCCGTAAAGTAGAACGAAATATTAACGTGTCTAATTTCAATAGCTGGGTACAATTTTGGCCCTTGTCCCAACTTAAATTAGTCATATGTGTAAATGTAGAATAATGGTTATTCATAGTAAAAAGTCTGTTGACAATTTGAAGGTCTCCAATTTAGAACTTAGAAGGCTAAACTCTTACCTGTCCGTACCGTACTTATAAATCTCTTCTGATGTGACCAATCCAAATATTCTTACTGTATTTCATTTTCCAGTTCAACGGCCTGCTAAACTTTACCGGTTTAACGCACAAACCTAGAGTTCAGTAAACACTCAATTACAGCTTAATCATGGCGGTGTTACCATACTCTGACGTAGATTCGAGCTTAAAAGCTCTAGCCGGTCGAGCCGAAGGATTTGGCAGGTTTTCCATCGGCGGTCTAAACGGTCCGGTCTATTCCGTCACTACATTGGCCGGTTTGTTTTTCCTCCTTTCTAATGTGAATTATATATCGTGCTTTAGGTATAAGAATTGCGATCATTGATAGAATAATTCTCTAGTTTTTAGTTGACGATCGTGCTGGCTTTGGACTTGGCTATGCCTTACAACAATTCTGAAAGAAAAATATAGAGTACTTTTAATCCTTTTTATTTGCATTTGCATAGTATTGGCGTTAAATGAGTTTAAAAGAAGTAATATGGTTAGTAAGTATTCATATAGTCAACCTCACTTGTTTAGGACTGAGGCATTTACATGGCGTTATACAACAACAACAATAACATACACATGCCACATAGTGGTCTGGGAAGGGTAGTATATACGCAGACCTTACCCCTATCTTGCAGAGATAGAGAGATTGTTTCTAATAGACCTTCGGCTCGGGAAAACATATGCACCATATTAATGAAAAGAAAAACAAGAAGGTACATCACCAAAAAGCCATGTAAAAGAAGCATAAATAACAACAACATAGTAGGATGGTCGAAATGAAAGAAATAACAGGTTGTCATAGAAATCTAATACCAACAGAATGCGAGAGTGCATACTAATACTACCGATATGAATAATCCAGTCTACCAACCTACTACTCTAATTCTCGACCTCCACAATTTCTTATCAAAGGTCATATCCTCGGTCAGCTGTAGCTGCGTCATGTCTTGCCTAATCTGGTTATACCAATTTAATAAATACATAACATGTGGTTTTTATATACACTCTTATGACTTAATCTGGGTAAGTTAATATATTTATCATCTCAATTGTCACTGCACTACAATAAATTGATGCGCTTTGGTGTAAATACGGGGTGTAAATAATTTTTTCCCCTGTGACTTTTGTTCCCTGTTCTTTGATTCAATTACTCTGTGTTTTATTTTATGTGACACCATTTCTTATTAGTCTATTAAAAAAGAATAACATATTTACATATTTAAGACAATTTAACTAAACTTTTCATCTTACCATGACTGAGAAGTTCTTATAGCCGCACAAATATTATAACATATTTAAGAGTACAAGCGTCAAAAGTCGTATAGCCACAAAAAATTTATAGCATCTGTAAAACCACAAGTTTCAAGTGTCTTCCTTTGTTTCTTAAACTCAAGGTCAATCAAATTATATCACATAATTTGAAACTGAGGGGTAGCTTTTAGACATTTTTTCAGCCTCTAGTGCTCAGAAAGTATCCTCAGAACATGTCCCACTATCCTTATGACATGTACTACTCCTATCCGACCAAATAGCAAAATAAAAAGGGCAGCCCGGTGCACTAAGCTCCCTCTATCTGATCAGATTGCAAAATGATCCACAAAAATGATTGCATAAGGTAAAACATTTCTTGAAAAACATTTTCATTCAAAAACTTTTTCTCCGTACCCGATGCACTTTCAGGTATTCAGGTATTTAATGTGCATGAAATTGGAACTGCTTATCTGAATTAAGATATGATTAGCACTAAATGTTGTAGCTATAGTTAAGCTGGTATAGTGTATATAGATATGATGAGGTGGAGTAGGTAGCGTCCAAATGTCATATGTTACTCATCTAGGTGGAGTAGGTAGCTTCCAAAAGTTAACACCATCCACTTTCTTGTTTGTAGATGATGGTCCAGGATCACTTCGTGAGGGATGCCGTAAGAAAGAACCACTATGGATTGTTTTTGAAGTTTCAGGCACCATTCAATCTCGTGGCTTACCTACGTGTGTCGTCTTATAAAACTATTGATGGTTGTGGCCAAAGGCCCCTCTTGTCTTACAATTGAAGGATTGCGAGCACATAATCGTATGCAGTTTGGAATTTGAAGGTGGCAGAGGTATGACGTTGATGGCATTCAGATAAAACCAAATTCTAGGCACATTTGGATAGACCGCTGTTCTCTTTGTGATTATGATGATGGCCTAATTGATATAACCAGACAAAGCACCGACATCACCATATCCAGGTGCTGTTCAGTTGATACCGTGATTTGAGATACTTTCCGTGTCAGATTTGATCCTAATGAACATTTTCTGGTGATGGTATTTTGCTCAGCACGATAAGACAATGCTTATTGGAGCAGACCCGTCTCACATTGGTGATAGATGTATCAGAGTGACTATCCACCATTGCTTTTTTGATGGGACACAACAGAGGCAACCTCGTGTAAGATTTGGAAAAGTTCATCTGTACAACAATTACACAAGAAATTGGGGTATATATGCTATCTGTGCCAGCGTAGAATCACAGGTAAATTTACATCTCTCGATGCAGTTTGATGGTTGTTAATAATGTATAACGAAATATGTTGTTTGTCATTGTTTGATTCCAGATATATTCTCAATGCAACATATATGAAGCCACGCAGACGAAAAAGGCTTTTGAGTACTACACAAGTACACAGAGAAGGTAATGCAATGCCTTTTAATTTGCACAGCATCACTATCTTTGGTTTTTCAAGGTGAAGGTTTTGTCTTTTACAGATGGTTTTATTAGTGATTTTGCAACCCAAATTGATACATTATTCACTTATAGCAAATGTTGAAAAAGTTTTTTTTTTTTTACTATTTTCCTTTCTAATAGTTTTCTAGTTGTTCGATAAACTTAATCTGCCTGTGAGTACTTGAGGAAAGTATAATTTATTTGTTAGAAGTTTCAGCATGCTCAAGATTTGATCCTTTAACATATTGTTTGGGAAATCTTTTAGTCCGGGTTGAATAAGTCAAGTACAACCAATTTTCCAGTTCTAGTTCTCAGAGTATTTAATCGACTTCTGGGGCAACCTTGATTTAAAGAGGAGACTAGACATATTAGTTTTGCTTCTGTGGATACTTTGAGCAAACCCAAATTTTCATCAATTTTTTTCCAAAGATATGCTAATCTCTAGGTATTTTAAATTTTGTATCCGAAATATTTTTTACGTCTATTTTATTTTAAAGTTACACCGTGTAACTCACACAAATAGTTTTTTTGAATCACGGTTTGTTGATTTATCAGGCTTAGCTTACATGAAATCCTAAAGTACTTGATGTCAAAGATGGATCAAACATGAGTTAGATAGACTAGCACTAGATCGGAATTGCTTGTGCTAGATTTAGAAGTGATTTATCCCCAAGGGTATGGTTGAGTGGTTGAGGGCTTGAGATTATAGGAATAGGAGTAACAATTTGGAGATTCTGGGTTCCACTTCCAGCTACAACACTCAGTATGAGCCTGTGGTTGTGGTTGTGGTTGAAGACTTGCAGCAGACTGATTGATAGATCACTTGAGGTGTGCACAAGCTGATTCGAACATCGCTACGATAAAAAGTAAAATGATTTGTAAAAGTTGGATTTGACAAGTGTGATCCCATGGTGAAAATTACTACCGATAAAAACAATGCTATAGTGAAAATTTCCGAATATAGTTCAGTCTCAAAAAAGAAATCCAAACAGAGTCTTCCCTAGAAATATCATTATTACTTTTTTTTAGTGTCCATGCTTCTCCTGAAGGAAAACCTTGGTGTAACTGGTAAAGATTTGACATGTGACCAGGAGGTCATGGGTTCGAGCCATGGAAACAGCCTTTAGCAGAAATGTAGGGTAAGGTTGCATACAATAGACCCTTAAGGTCCTGCCCTTCCCTTGACCCCGCTATCTTAGTGCACCGGCTACCTTTTTGGTGTCCATGCTTCTCTTATTTGGTATGAAGTGTCACTGATATCTCTGATTTTTTCAATGGACCAGAATCCGAAAACTTGTTGAACTCCTCTTATCCCTACAATTACTGAGTATGATTGTTCCTACTGTTATACGTCGCCTTATGTGTTACGGGGCATAGTTAGAAAGCAGCCCAGGACCCTAGTTATGGGTAAAAGCTGTTGATTGCCATAGAATGACCTTTGTAATTGTTAGGCACATGGAATTTACCCATAAGGTGACTGTATATTTGAGCTATAATAAATTTGCATTACTTCTTGTTGTATCTCCAGCTTAGAGAAACATTGGTTCTGTCTATGGTCTACGTTTGAGTTTTCTTCAAAATATAAATGCTCTTGCAAGGTATTCCTCAGCGTCTTTTGATATTTCAATACATAACTTGAACAGTCTGGAGGTAATGAGAACGAGATGGTGGATATTTGCACTTGAAGGTTCTAAAATAATAGCTTCGTTATTGATAAGATGCATGGGAATTTGTTGCTGGTTGTTCAGCATGATTCATGAAATTGCTGAAGTATAATACCAAAAAAGACCAAGCTTAGAGTGTCGTTTGGTTTCAATGTTGGAGTATTGGGGTTCTTAATGTGTCGAAAAAATATTAACGTTTCTTACTGTTATTCTATTTCTCCTAACTCCTTATATGCCAAATATATTGCTGCTATGAAGGGTCTTTATATGTTTTCCTTTTCGGCTTTTGAATCCTTTTTGGTTATTTAGGCAGCAGATAAGGAAGAAGCAAAGACTGGTTTAATCAGATCTGAAGGGGACTTGTTTCTCAATGGAGCTCAGGAAATGTTGTTAACTGGTGTTAGTGAAGAGTGTTTTTCATCCAAGTGAATTTTACCCTGTCTGGACACTGGAACCTGCCTCAGACTCCCTCAAAGCTGTTCTTCAGATCTGCACAGGTTGGCAATCTATTCCCCGGCCACCAGAAGCGTGTGCTGATCATACAAAACATGCATGTTAGTTTCTTCCAGAGGCGGATGTAGTACTTTAATTATGGTTCATACGAACCAAGTTTGGCTCAGAGCTTGTATACATGTTAAAAAATTCACTAAATAAGAACAAATAATATACTCGAACCTAATAAACCAAATGAATTGTGGTAGAATTCCATACTCAACTCATAAAGTTCAAATCTTGTATCTTTATTTGGCCTATCTATATGTAATGCGATGCATGTGCTTTTTTCGGTTGTCATTTTGTCAAACTCAGGGGAAATTGATATCCTATGTCAGTGTCAAATTATGGATTACTACACAATACTATCAAAGAACTTTATTTGTATCATATTCGTTGGTGCTTTTATACTTTGGCCAAAGGCTTTAATTTTTATCAGACTAGTTAATATCTGATGTGGAAGTCATCAGGTCGTATACACCATACACCTTTCCATGCTTTGTCTTGTAAAACTTGTACCCTTAAAACTATTATATATATTACTCAGTTAATGTAACTCTATTAAGTTCAAAGGGAATCTATTAAGCTCGTTAATCTTCCTTTTCCTTTTTGGTGCAAAGGATGATCGTTAATCTTCCGAGAAAACAGATTACTCCCTTGCAGGTCTTAACGTTACTCGTTAATATCGGTATGTTTAGCCAAAATCTGTAACTTCTCAAAAATTAGGGAGATTACTCCGTTAAATAGTTGGGTCTTTTGGGGATGGCTGAAGATTTAAAGCAAAATAGTCGAAGATTTGAAAATTCACGTGACATACATCTAAATCTAAGACATCGAATATTCACCTTACAAAAAAATTGCATGAAGAAAATTCATACAAATACCAACTTCAAAAAATTATTTGCAAATTTCAAGAACTCCACAAAAAGTCTACACTTCGTAAACCCAACAATTACTTCTTTTGAAGGAGTGACGGACAAACTGAACAATATTTTAACCAGTAAGAGATATATGATCAGAAATTTTCAATGGCATTGAACCACTAATAACAAACAGGCTATTCAACACAAAATAGTCAATACTACCAACATTCAGTACAAATGAAGCTCCATACTGTTTATGTATCAAATGTCAAAAGCACCAGATGAAACAAAGCAAAACAAAATTTGTATAGTTGATAAGTTCGACAAGTAATTTTTATCCAAAAAACAAAAATCTCAGCAGAGGTAGTAGATCCTATCCTAAACTTTGATAGCATATTTTCTTATGGGGAAATACATCTCCTTCTTCTTCTCTCTCTCTGTCTTCAAGGATGCCTGCAGTGACAAAGAAAATAAGTCATCAAAGTGTTAGTTCATCTTTCTGGATGGCATTACAAACTTAATTCACTAAGAAAAACAAAAATAGCACTCAAATTAATGAGATGGAATATTAAGAGCAGATATAGACGAAAGATACCTGGTGCTTAGTCAAACGTTTGCGGATTGCCCTTGTTTTCTTGGGGCGAAGATCAAGAGGCAAGTACTTGTTCTTGTAAGCTTCCCGAAGAACTGCCTTTTGCTTTTGTGAGATCACAGTCAAAACCTGAGCAATCGACAACCTTACCACCTTTCTGCATCCAAAAAATCACTCAACATAAACTCAAAGAAAAGTATAACAGATGGCACAAGCAAACAATCACTTCTCTACTCATTTGTATACTTGCCATATCATTGTATTTCAATTTAGATACTCTTATTTTAACTTGCATCCTCACACCCTCAAAGAACACTAGATACAAAGTCAACTCTTAGGTCTCTCAAGGATAATCACAAATAGAAAGCCTGAATAGACAATCTTCAGTATGTTTAGTTGGCAGATAATGTAAGAAGTTCGGTAAGCAGATATGTCAACAGATTATGTTAACATTTAGATCAGTTAGTAATTTATGGCAAAAAATACTACTCTGCTCAGTTGAATACTTCACATCAAAATGTTGTATTTCTCACTTTAAATACTCTTATTTTAACTTGCGTCCCCAGCACACCAAAAGAGCACCAAATAAAAAGCCATCTCTTAGGTGTCTCAAGGATAATCACCAATCCTCAGTGTGTATGCAAAATGTAAGTAGTTCAGTAAGCAGAAAATGTAAGAAGTTCGGTAAGCAGATATGTCAACAGATGTATAACAACCGGCCAGTAAACTTCTCAAAAATATTCATATAACTACAGCCACCATGGCAGTTAAGATGAAGGGTACCCAGGTTAACTCTCATCTTGGTACAATGTAGCTTCAATAAACAAGAACACCTTCTGTCAATGACATCCGTCAACAGCTTGCCTTAACACTTAGATCAGTTACTATTTGTTGTTATGGCAAACAATCACTACTCTACTCAAATTGAATACAATGACATCTCTTAGGTGTCTCAAGGATAATCACCAATCTTCAGTGTGTATGCAAAATGTAAGTAGTTCCGTAAGCAGAAAATGTAAGAAGTTCGGTAAGCAGATATGTCAACAGGGGTATAACAACCGGCCAGTAAACTTCTCAAAATATTCATATAGCTACAGCCACCATGGCAGTTAAGATGAAGGGTACCCAAGTTAACTCTCATCTTGGTACAATGTAGCTTCTATAAACAAGAACACCTTCTGTCAATGACATCCATCAACAGCTTCCTTTAACATTTAGATCAGTTACTATTCGTTGTTATGGCAAACAATCACTACTCCACTCAAATTGAATACAAAGACATCTCTTAGGTGTCTCAAGGATAATCACCAATCTTCAGTGTGTATGCAAAATGTAAGTAGTTCAGTAAGCAGAAAATGTAAGAAGCTCAGTAAGCAGATATGTCAACAGATGTATAACAACCGGCCAGTAAACTTCTCAAAAATATTCATATAGCTAAAGTCACAATGGCAGTTAAGATGAAGGGTACCCAAATTAACTCTCATCTTGGTACAATGTAGCTTCTATAAAGTACAAACAAGACAACCTTCTGTCAATGAGATCCGTCAACGGCTTGCCTTCACATTTAGATCAGTTACTATTTGTTGTTATGGCGAATAATCACTTTAGATACCTTTTTTAATACTTGTCATCAAAATGTTGTATTTCTCACTTTAAATACTCCTCTTATTTTAACTTGCGTCCCAGCACCCCAAAAGAGCACCAAATAAAAAGCAATCTCTTAGGTGTCTCAAGGATAATCACCAATCTTCAGTGTGTATGCAAAATGTAAGTAGTTCAGTAAGCAGAAAATGTAAGAAGTTCGGTAAGCAGATATGTCAACAGATGTATAACAACCGGCCAGTAAACTTCTCAAAAATATTCATATAACTACAGCCACCATGGCAGTTAAGATGAAGGGTACCCAGGTTAACTCTCATCTTGGTACAATGTAGCTTCTATAAACAAGAACACCTTCTGTCAATGACATCCGTCAACAGCTTGCCTTAACATTTAGATCAGTTACTATTTGTTGTTATGGAAAACAATCACTACTCTACTCAAATTGAATACAAAGACATCTCTTAGGTGTCTCAAGGATAATCACCAATCTTCAGTGTGTATGCAAAATGTAAGTAGTTCAGTAAGCAGAAAATGTAAGAAATTCGGTAAGCAGATATGTCAACAGGTGTATAATAACCGGCCAGTAAACTTCTCAAAAATATTCATATAGCTACAGCCACCATGGCCGTTAAGATGAAGGGTACCCAACTTAACTCTCATCTTGGTACAATGTAGCTTCTATAAACAAGAACACCTTCTGTCAATGACATCCATCAACAGCTTGCTTTAACATTTAGATCAGTTACTAGTTGTTGTTATGGCAAACAATCACTACTCTACTCAAATTGAATACAAATACATATCTTAGGTGTCTCAAGGATAATCACCAATCTTCAGTGTGTATGCAAAATGTAAGTAGTTCAGTAAGCAGAAAATGTAAGAAGCTCGGTAAGCAGATATGTCAACATATGTATAACAACTGGCCAGTAAACTTCTCAAAAATATACATATAGCTAAAGCCACAATGGCAGTTAAGATGAAGGGTACCCAAATTAACTCTCATCTTGGTACAATGTAGCTTCTATAAAGTACAAACAAGACAACCTTCTGTCAATGAGATCCGTCAACGGCTTGCCTTCACATTTAGATCAGTTACTATTTGTTGTTATGGCAAACAATCACTACTCTACTGAAATTAAATACTTGTCATCAAAATATTGTAGTTCCCATCTTTAGATACTCCTCTTCTTTTTACCTGAACCCCCCCCCCCCCTCACAAAAAAAACACCCAATACAAGGTAACTCTAAGTTGTCTGAAGGATAATCACCAATAGCAAGCCTCATTAGACTACCTTCAGTGTGATTCAAAATGTAAGAAGTTCAGTAAGCAGAAAATGTAAGAAGTTCGGTAAGCAGAAATGTCAACAGATTTATAACAATCGGCCAGTAAACTTCTCAAAAATATTCATATAGCTACAGCCACCATGGCAGTTAAGATGAAGGGTACCCACGTTAACCCTCATCTTGGTACAATGTAGCTTCTATGAAGAAAGACTTGACAACCACGTACTGGCTGCTACTGCAGGAATGGCAATCCAGTGTGGAGGATCTTTGAAGCTTTATATGGTGAGGTTCTTTTACTTCCTATATCCCCATTCATTATGTTTTAATATTCCCAATTCTTATTATTTATATACAACATTTGACTAAAAGGATGCCGGATGAGTGGCGGTGGAGTACAGTGGTGCCCTTGTACAAGAACAAAGGGGACATCCAGTGCTGCAACAACTATAGGGGTATTAAACTAATGAGCCACACGATGAAGGTTTGGGAGAGGGTGATTGAGGCGCGAATGAGGGAGGCGACGAATATATCTGGGAACCAGTTCGGTTTCATGCCGGGCTGCTCCACCACTGAGGCTATTCACCTAGTCAGGCGGCTGGCGGAACAATTCAGGGATAAGAAGGACCTGCATATGGTGTTTATCGACTTGGAGAAGGCGTATGACAAGGTCCCGAGGGAGGTGCTATGGAGGTGCTTGGAGGCGAAGAGTGGGCCAGAAGCCTATATCAGAGTTATCAAGGACATGTACAATGGGGCTAAAACTAGGGTGAGGACGGTGGGTGGCGATTCAGACCATTTTCCTGTGGTAATGGGGCTCCATCAAGGATCGGCGCTGAGCCCCCTGTTGTTCGCCTTAGTGATAGATGCTCTAACCCGTCATATCCAAGGGGATGT
The DNA here is from genome assembly GCA_034376525.1 of Nicotiana benthamiana. Classification (NCBI taxonomy): domain Eukaryota; kingdom Viridiplantae; phylum Streptophyta; class Magnoliopsida; order Solanales; family Solanaceae; genus Nicotiana; species Nicotiana benthamiana. The sequence continues at coordinate 68,719,271 of CM067336.1, forward strand.
GCCTTGGTGTATGCTCTTTGCTGATAATATAATATTGATAGACGAGACGAGCGCCGGTGTTAGTGAAAGGTTAGAGGTATGGAGACAGACCCTCGAGTCTAAAGGTTTCAAAATAAGCAGATCTAAGACAGAATATCTGGAGTGCAAGTTCAGCGACGAGCCGAGTGGGGTGGGCAGGGATGTGATGCTTGGTTCTCAGGCCATCGCCAAGAGGGACAGTGTCCGATATCTTGGGTCTGTGATTCAGGGGAACGGAGAGATTGACGGGGACGTCACCCATCGGATAGGAGCAGGGTGATCGAAGTGGAGGCTTGCTTCTGGGGTCCTGTGTGACAAGAAAATCCCACACAAACTCAAGGGGAAATTCTACAGAGCCGTGGATAGACCTGCGATGTTGTATGGGGCAGAGTGCTGGCCCGTGAAGAACTCCCATGTTCAGAGAATGAAGGTTGCTGAGATGAGGATGCTTAGGTGGATGTGTGGGCACACCAGGCTAGATAAGATTAAGAATGAAGTTATTCGACAGAAGGTAGAGGTGGCCCCGGTGGACGAGAAGATGCGGGAAGCGAGGCTGAGGTGGTTCGGGCATGTACGGAGGAGGGGTCCCGATGCCCCGGTGAGGAGCTGCGAGCGGCTGGAGATTGTTGGTGGTCGGCGGGGTAGAGGGAGGCCTAGGAAGCATTGGGGAGAGGTGATTAGGCAGGACATGACTAGTATGCAGGTTACCGAGGACTTGACCCTTGATAAGGGAGTCTGGAGGTCTAGAATCAGGGTTGCAGGCTAGGGGCTCTTAGAGTCCTTCGTTCGCCCCACCCGGGGTTGGGTGTGGGATAGTAGGGTTACCCGTAGATGACTAGTGTTTTAGCGTAGGTCCCCTCTTGGTTGGTAATATGATAGTTGTCGCTTGTTATTGTCGCATGCGACGGTATTTATGTTTCTTATGTTTACATAATCATTTACGTTATTTCTGCAGGATTACTTATGCTTTGTTTTGTTATTGTGTTTTGTCTTGTCTGGGTTCCTAACTTTATCTTTGTTTTCTTTTCTTTGTTTTCCAATGCAGCTCTTCATTCTGTCCTATGCGCCGAGGGTCGCTTGGAAGCTGCCCTTTTGGGTAGGGGTAAGGCTGTCTACATATTACCTTCCCCAGACCCCACCTGGTGGGAGTATACTGGGTAGTTGTTGTTGTTGTTGTTGTTCCTTTGTTCATATTATGCGTCTTAGTTCGATTGGGAATGAAATTTAACAATATAAAAATATTGATTCCTATGGTCTTAAACAAAAATATAACATACAGAAAATACCCTTCAAATTTTGTAATCTTATAAACATGCCATATCACTCTTACAAGAAAGTCATTAAGATCAAATGAGTATGTTTGATTTAAGACTTGCTAATACAGAAATGTGACAGTTCTTTCTAAAAGAGATTAAAAGGAAAAATAAGACACATAAAATTGAAACAGAGGGAGTATTTATTTAACAAATTGATATTTTACTTTACTCCCTTAGATGATGAATTAAGTTTTAAACATGTCAACAAAAAGCAATACTATCATAGAGGGGGAAAATTTAGTAATGTATAAAAAGAATCAAAATGATGAAAACAGTAAGAGAACTGTCTGTGAAGGAACATACACACACACACAAAAGGAAGAAAAAGCTTGAGTTATATGGCAAATGCTAACAAAATGTACCATAGACCAAAGTACATAAACTACCTGCTTTATGCTTAGGCAAAACATCTCACACGATACGTACATTTAAAAACAAAATCACATTAACTAAAATTACAAAAAAATTAGTACCCATCAAAAAAAATTATTGCAAGGTTTAACAACAGAGGAAGAAAATGCATACATTTTGGATAACTTGTTAGGGGCACCACCGGTGACTTTAGCAACACGGAGAAGAGCAAGTTCAGCCTTCAGATCCTTCAACTGAGCCAACAACTCAGTCTTCGACTTACCCCTCAGCTCATGAACCTTTATTCTCGCTGCATTTCACCCACACAAAAAACATATTAATCTAAAAAAGTTAATACAAATCAAAAATCATAAAATATTTTTTAGAAATCATTTAAAGATGAAGAAAATTGAATCTAAAGTATGAAACCGAGTAAGTTTGAAGATGCGTACCCATGGCTGCTCCTTTGAGGTTACTGCTTAGAAGCTGAAGAGGATTTAGGGTTTGGGGGGACAATGACTGAACCGTGAATATATATATATATATATAGTTTTGACTGAGTATCTTATTTGGGCTGGACTTTGATTCGAAGTAAAAGTTGAGGCCCACTATAGTTCAAATTCAGTGATCGGCCCATTACTTTACTACCTCCATAACTCAGTTACGTTATACACTAATTAACTTACGCCTACCCAATTGTTTAAATTGAAAATGGTATATTTACATAAATAGCTTATCAAATTTAATATTTATATTTATTAGCTGGTATATAGAGATTATACATAGATTATACATAATTACACATATATTATATATTGATTATACGTATATTACTCCCTCCGTTTCAATTTAAATGAGGTAGTTTGACTCAGCACAGAGTTTAAGAAAAAAAGACTTTTAAACTTGTGATCTTAAAAGCTTAAGCGGTAAAGCTTTGTGGGATTATAACATTTGTATGGTTATAAATATTTCTCATTAAGCGTAAAATGGGTAAAATAAAGAGTTTAAAGTTAAAATATTTTCAATTGTAAAAATGTATCATTCTTTTTAAAACAGACTAATAAGGAACGTGTATCATCTAAATTGGAATAGAGAAAGTATACATTTATGGGCTATTTTTAGTTTAAGCGGTTGGATGGAAGGCTATTTGAGTTAGTTCTTCATTAGAAATAGAATTATGATATATAATATATGTATAATTCATGTATAGTATACATATAATCATGTATAATCAATACACGTTCTATGTATACCAACTAGAAAAATAAACATTAAATCCAGTTGGCTATTTGTTTAAAAATCCCATTATACACTAATTAACCTAAATACTCCCACAAAGTAATGCCAACATTAGTTCATGATAAAACTCACATAGAGTATAGGGTTAGTGTGTCAAATGGCTAGGGTCAATTTGGACGGACTGAGATGGGGAGAATTTTCAAAATAGCCAGATTTACAATAAATCATTCAAAAATAGCCTAATTTTAAAAGTAATCAAAAGTCACTTTTCGTGTAAAGATAAATTTGAGTGAAAACACTATTCAAAATCCGGAAAATATGCCAGTATATTATACGGGAGTTCCAGCATAAGTATGCTTTAACTCTAGTATATTATACGGGAGTTCCAGCATAAGTATGCTTGAACTTCAGTATATTATACTGGAGCTCCAGGATAACTATGCTTGAGCTCCCACATAATATGTTAGAGTTCCAGCATAAGTATATTAGAACTCCCGCATAATATATTGGAGTTCCACCAAGTATAAATGTCCAGTATAATATACCGGAGTTTGGAGCACAGGTGCTTCAGTCTCCCGTATATTATACGGGAGTCAGCAAAGTATACCGGTCCACCATAATATGGTGGAGTTCGTACACAGATGCACCGAACTACCGTATATTATGCGGGATCGGTCTATGTTGCAGCAAAATATTGGCTATTTTTTATTGACTTCGTAAATGATGGCTATTTTTGATAGATCAGTGCGAAAACTGGCTATGCCGTGTTATTTTGACATTGAAATGAGTTGATTCTATTAGATGAGTCTTGACATAATCTATACAGAATTTACTTATGTCAAAATAAATTTGATCGAAGTTAAATTAAGTAAAGAGTCCTAAAAATGAGCGGGTCAACTAAAAATTGGGTTGAGCAAGTTAAATTTCTACATGTAAAAAATGTTGCTTACACATTGCCAAATGATGGATTAAATCATGTTTTGATGCCATAAAATATGTTTGGAGTCGATAAACAAGTAATGACTTAATTAACTCGTCCAAATACTCAAGTCAAAAAAGGTTATTTCAGGATCAAATACTTTTAATTTTACGTGTTGATCAACAATATTAAGATAAATTTACTTCACTTTAAAATTAACTTACTTTATTGGAATTTTTATCAAAATAGCCTTCCATATTCATTATTTATTTATTTTACGGTTAAGGGTCAAATATATCCTTGTACTATTCAAAATAAGCCATATTTATCCTCCGTTTGAATTCTTTAACAAATATGTCCCCACCGTTATACATTAGGGCCATATATATCCCTCAGCCGTTAAAACTTGTTTCCAATTTTTTTTTTGACACGTGGCATGTTCTGATTGGACCAGATGACCCGCCTATTCGATTAATTAAACCCGCCCGACCCAGCGTATTAAACCCGCTCCTCATCTTCGTCCACCCACTACATTGCTGCTAAATTGTGAGATAACGAGTGATTTTGATTTTTTTTGGTTGATTCCGAATTGGGGAATTAGGAATTGCAAAATGTCGGAGCAGGGAGTGGAAAAATGAGTGAGGCGGAGATTACAGGATGAAGCAAAAGACAACTCCGGTACCGTTAGGGACACTAATTGGTCGAGAGTTGAGGAATAATGATAAATTGGAGCAGCCAACATTGAAGTATGGACAAGCTGCATTAGCAAAAAAAGGGGAAGATTATTTCTTAATTAAGCCTGATTGTCAGAGGATTCCGGGCAATACATTGACCTCTTTTTCAGTTTTCGCGGTAATTTAACTACTATTTGTTTTACTGAATCTGTTAATTTCTTGTGGTATAGCTACATTGTTAATTTTGCTGTATGGATTTACTGAATTTGGGTTCTATTGAATAGATTTTTGATGGGCATAATGGTATATCGGCTGCTATATTCGCAAAAGAGAATCTACTGAACAATGTTTTGAGTTCTATTCCTCAAGGAATTAGTAGGGAAGAGTGGCTTCAAGCACTTCCTCGGGGCGGGTTTAATACGATGGGTCGGACGGGTTTAATTAATGGAATGGGCGGGTCATCTGGTCCAATCAGAACATGCCACGTGTCAAAAAAAATCTGAAAACAAGTTTTAACGGCTGAGGGATATATATGGCCCTAATGTATAACGGTGAGGACATATTTATTAAAGAATTCAAAAGGAGGATAAATATGGCTTATTTTGAATAGTACAAAGATATATTTGACCTTTAACCGTTTATTTTAATTATATGCATAGATTATACTATAATTATTCAATAATATATAAACTATGCATATATTATACTTTCACCGATTATTTTTGGTTTAAGTGAGTGGTTGGGCAACTATTTAAGTTAATTCTTCTACTTTATTGGCGTTGGGTGGTGTTGTGACTATATTGTGGAGTGTGTTTGATTGAAGTACGACTCTCCGATGAGCCCAATCGGATCGTAATTACTGAAGAATTGACACAAATTTAACCACTTTTAATAGTTTTATTTAAGATATAGCCATCAGTTATAATGTCTTAAAAAGTGTAAGTATTTTGTTTTTGTTATGAAATCTCCTATTTAAGGTGAATGTCTATAATTAGAGAGATTCTAGAGTTCTATTCTTGGTAGCTAAATCATCCCCCTCCCTATAAATAAAGGGGTCTTCTACCATTGTAATGAACCCCTAACATTCTCTAAGTATCAATAAGAAGAACTCTCTCTACTCTTCTCTCTATTGCTCTTGTTCTTGCATTATTGTTCTTGTCTTTTATATTATTTCATAACACGTTATCAGCACGAGACTCTACCGTCTCAAGAAGCTCGTTGAGAAGAAAAATACAAAAAGAGAAAAGACCTAGAAGCACGACAATGAAACCCTAGGGACAGCAACCACTTCTTCTCAAAAACCAATACACAAGACCCCAATCTCCATGGTTGCACCCTCATAGCCATCGAACCCTTAATCTGTACAACCAAGAATCTGACCAGCCGTCTCCAGCCACCACGCCAAGCCCCAGCCGCTGTTCTCTACCATCAAACGCCGGAACCCGGCGGGTTAGCAGCCACCTGCGCTGCTGCTGTCTCTCTCCCACTCCCTTTCCTCTGTCACTATCGCGCACCAACAACCCTTTCGTTTTGAACTCGCTAGAGGTGCAACACAGAGACAATCACTGTTCTTTTCGAAAATACCAATGAAACATTAAATCAACATTCAAGAACACTGTGGAACTGGAGAATGACATTATGGGCGGATTCTCCTTGATTGGAGGTTTTTCGCGATAGCGGTTACGCTTCAAGAGATAAGTATCGACTTTATGTTGGATTAAAATCTATGATTATGTGTTGTCTATATTACATGCAAGTGATCCTGGCTATTTGCTTCCATTGTTCATATTTGCTTCCGCCGTTCAAGAATCTCTTTGAAGTTTTGTGTTTCTAATTGAGTTTTATTGCTGTCTCGACGCCGATTGTAATCGTGGCATTACTCTGTTGGTGTAACTATTGGAACTCTCATTAAAGGAAAGCATATTTCAGATTGAGGCGAGGTTTTTGTCGATTCTGAACTTTCTGTTTGAAGAATTGTTTCAGGTCAGTCTCGCCCCCCAGTTTTTCTTGCTTCGTTTTGGTATGATTCAATGGACGCCTTGATGCTTGGCTGATTAAAATTGTGTGAAACGCCAATGATATATTTGCATCTGAATTTCACAAGTTCTGTGCCCTTGATTTGTTTCCTTCCAGCATTATAAATTGGTAATTGCCGAAGTATTTCATCGCATTCGACTGTTAAGCTGTTGGGCTGTATAACTGCTGCTGTAAAATATGCTTAACTGAACATAATTGATTTGAATCGGTTTTTAGTGAATTCTCATCTCTCTGTTGTTTGTGAGTAAGTATTAAAGTGCGTTGTGATTTCCTTTAGACTTTATCTGCTTGATTTTGTGCTATTGGCTGAAGTTTGGATTATTATGTTCAAATCAAATCCCGTGTTAGCTCGCTATTTGAATTTGGATGTCATGACTACCATGTTTTGAGTAAATGAAGTCGTATTTTAATTCGGACTTGGCTTGGAAACAAATAGCTCATTTTTTTGCTTATTTTGTGAAATGAGGAACAACTCTGTAGCTGCAATTGAAATGTGTTATTTACTACAGAGTATTGAAGAATTGTTTTGTTGGCATTAATGTCTGTTCTAAAAACGCTCTTGATTGATGTTGTTGGCTTATTTCTTGTCTTGGATGGTATTAGTATTTCGATTGCAGAAGACACCATCTGAATAATAAGAACAAAAGTAATTGAAGATTTATATATAATTGAAAGATTTATATATAAGTTGGTACTGCTAGCTTCCTTGGAGTTGCAGATGATCTTATAAGCCATTTTGCATTTAAAGCATTTGATGCATGTGCAAACTCGTACCAGGGTCTTGCTTCTTTAACTATGACTGAGATTGACTGCTTGCAAAAGTTTTAAGTATTCGAGAACCAGCAGGTAAGGGAAACAATCTTTTAGTATTACCTCTACTGTATCTTCTAACTATGTTTTTGCCTTTTAGGTTCTTTTCCTTATGCTATATGGTTAAGCCCGGAACACCTATTATATCTTTTATGATGGTTCACTACGAGAAGCAAAACCTCATCACATCTTTTGTATGTTATACATTCTGTTGTCATAAAAGATAAAAGATATTTTTTTTATAATGACCACACTAAAACTATTATGTTTAATTGATTCATGTACCACACATACGATATTCAAAAAGAAGAAATATTACTCTCATTTAAGTATGTGTAAGGCAGATGTTACTACAATTTCTGATAGTAGTAAATTGATTGAAGGCTCCTGAAGAGCAACTATAACTCTGCCTAAAGGAACAATATTTTAGAGAATGCAATGTTCTCCTCCAAGTCTAAAAGGAACTTGTTGAGTTTTAAAGATATCATTCAAAATGGATATCATATTGAGACAATAGATGAGAATAATCTTGAATTCTTCATGAAAACGAGGCTGCCCATTTCGGTTTGGGTTCACGCCATTTTGCATGCAGCAATACTAATTCGTCGGCTGCCCACTTCGGTTTGGGGTCACGCCATTTTGCATGCAGCAATGCTAGTTCGTCGGCTGCCCACTTTGGTTTGGGGTCACGCCATTTTGTACACAGCAATGCTAGTTCGTCTCTGACTGACGAATTGACACAAATATTCCCCGTTGCAATTGGTTTTGGGTCATGGACCCAATATATCCCATTTAAGTATCTTTGGATGCGCAGTATATGTGCCTGTAGCACCGCCATCCCGCACCAAAATGGGTCTGCAAAGAAGGTTAGGAATATATGTTGAGGTTGAATCGCCCTCCATTATTCGCTACCTCGAAACATTGACAGGAGATTTGTTCACTGCACGATTTGCAGACTGTCAATTTGATGAGACACTTTTCCCAAAATTAGGGGGAGAAGTTGGTGAAACCAAACGGGAAATTTTGTGGAAAATGCATCATTATCTCATCTTGATCCACATACCTCTATTTGTGAAAGAGGCACAAAAGATTATCCATTTGCAAAGAATAGCAAATCAAATGCCTGACGCATTTATAGATTTGAAAAGGATAACAAAATCACATATCCTCGAAGTGAATGTGACAACATCTGATACATATTCATTATTGGAAGAATATGAACATGAAATTGGTATTAAATATACCACACTCACCCCTAGAAGGAGGTTTGAGATGATATATGGCATGAATGATCGTTGGTCACGTACCTATTGTACGCCAAAGTATTTTGGAAATATGATTATTAAAGGACAACGATAATGCAAGAAACATATCTTGCATATAAGTTTGACATGACCATAATGGTATAACTTTCTCTTTAAGAAAGATATTCACCACATGGATGTTGATGAATCTGTGTTAGTACAAAATTAATTGAGAGCTCTAGAAGAGCCAATTATTACTATGTTGGAGAAACACAATTGAGTATTGTGCTGTAGTAAGTCTCAAAGAAACTTATTCAGTTTCCAAAGTACACGCGAAAGCGATTGATTATATTGAGACTATAAATAAAGGAAGGATTTGATATCTCCTATTACTACAACTTGTAGCGGGGTAATTTGTATATGAAAAGCTACCCGCTTCATTCTCCAGTTTGTACTACACAAACAAAAGAAAGAATGCCACAATAAAGTGGATATCTATTGGTATAAAAACCCATGTCATAATAAACCTGAAGTTTATTGATAAGTGCACATGTCATGGTGTAAATTTGAAGTTTACCAATATTGATAATTTATTCAGTTGACATTCGTGTTAGCCATCTCATTTTAAGTATGATGTGCAAATTCACATAGGTGAGTATCAAAGAACTAGAAAGTTCTTTACGAATTCTCTTGTATCACTTGTTCTCATTAATGAACTGACCAACTAAAAGGTTCGGGTTGAAACCCATAAATTCTTGAAATATCAAAGGTGAATATGGGCCCATTCACCTGCCATGTATACCACATATGATGCATCTATGATATGGTTACATGCGCAATTGTTATTAACCCGCAGCCTGGCCGGTGCTTGCGAGGTAAATTGCTCAGTAACATAACTTCGAGCATAATTTCCAGATTTTCTATTCAAGATAGTTCATCTTGATAAGTTGGTTTACATCATAGTTGGTTTAGCAAGATAATTATTGAGTGCCTCCACTTAATAGCTAAACTGTTTCTTATGAGAACAAAGTTATATATATATCAGTTTGATATACGTTGTATACGAGAGTATATTATATTCTCTCCTCACAAGTGGTTCAGGGTCAGGAACCAAATAATTTCATCTTATTATTAATGTGCCGTGTATATTGACATAATAATGCACAAAGATGATTTCCCAAAGTTGAGGAAACAAGTTAGCTTTTCTAACATGAGGGGGAGACATGATAAACACTTGAGAAAAGGTTACATGGGATGAATTATCATTTGTATATGTATATCCCCGAATATCATGATATGAACCTGAAGTTCATAAAAGGGATAATTCAATTGCAACATATTGCAAAGCATGCTATACGCATTTGCTGACCCAAAGAAAGTAACTAAATGGAAGAGATACAATTCAAGAAGAATTGATTCCATATGAAAGACATGTAGTTTTGAACCTATAGTTCAAATGCTTGAAAGTATAAAGTCAAAGGTATGTATAATCAGTTTTCGATATCTTATTTGTCTAGCATGACATGGAAAACTTGATATGCATCTAAAATCTATTATGTGATTTACATGACTTAACTTGAAAGATTTGAGTTGCTTGAAGCATACACAATTCTTGGTCCTGAAGTACCACATCCTTAGTACAATTTGTGTACATATGTATCTTGCTATAACTATAAGCATGATGGCATTGAGAATGCATCTATGGAGATATTGAAGAGTTATTCCACGACATTATATGAAGATGTTCATATCTATCAAGAATGATGATTTCAAGGTGCGGAATATTTATTCAAGTCAATATGGTTGATTTATTTATCAAACATCTACCAAAGATCGTTTTGAAGATGGTGCACAAGATTGGAATGCAAATGCTCAAGGATATAAATTGATGTTCTTATTAGGGGGAGTTAATGCGCGTTGCACTCTTTTTCCCTTACAAGGTTTTGTCCCAATTGGGTTTTCCTTGCGAGGTTTTTAACGAGGCAACCAATAAGGCGCATATTCAAATATGTGTACTCTTTTTCTTTTCTTTAATTTTTCCCATTGGGTTTTGGTTTTAAGGTTTTAACGAGGCACATTGTTGAATAGACATTCAAGGGGGAGTGTTATGAAATCTCCTATTTAAGGTGAATGTCTATAATTAGAGAGATTCTAGAGTTCTATTCTTGGTAGCTAAATCATCCCCCTCCCTATAAATAAAGGGGTCTTCTACCATTGTAATGAACCCCTAACATTCTCTAAGTATCAATAAGAAGAACTCTCTCTACTCTTCTCTCTATTGCTCTTGTTCTTGCATTATTGTTCTTGTCTTTTATATTATTTCATAACAGTTTTTGCGTTTTTTTTCTTCTTCTCCCGCATAACCGCATTTCTTCTTGACTCTAGCATTTCGACTTTTGAGGACTATTCCTTCCATCGTAAAAAGGCGGTCAAAAAGCTTCAAATTTGTAGCGATTGCATAAAGCCAGAGTAATAGTATCTGACGATCTGGCCGGCTGTTTTAAGAATTTACGTCTTGGTTCTTTATTAACTGCTTTTGCCGAGTTTATTTTTGCTATTTTGGTTTGCCGGGATGTTCGGTTTTGAGTTTCGGAGAGTTATGGGATACTTAGTCCCTAAATGAGAGTTTAAGTGTTGGAAAACTGGTCGTAGTCGGAACAACATGAAGACGGCCTCGAAATAAAAATCTGATTGCTCTATTAGTTCCGTTGGGTGATTTCGGGATTAGGAGCATGTTCGGATTGTGTTTTAGATTTATGTAGCTTATTTAAGCTTGAAATGTCGAAAGTCGAATTTTTGAAGTTTCCAGTTCGATAGTGAGATTTTGATCCGAGGATCGAAATGGAATTCCAGAAGTTGAAATAGTTCTGTAGTGTATAATGTGTACGTGTGTGCAAAATTTTAGGTCATTCGAACGCGGTTTGATAGACTTCTTGATCGAAAGCATATTTTTAGAGTTTTTGGAATTCTCAGGCTTGAATCCGATGAAAAATATGTATTTTGATGTTGTTATGAGCATTCCGAAGGTTGGAACAAGTTTGAATGATGTTTTAGGATTGGTTGGCAGTTTTGGTTGAGGTCTCGAGAGCCTCGGGTGTGTTTCGGATGCTCAACAGATCATTTTTGGACTTGGAAATGCGTCATATTTTTGCTGGTATGTGTTGCAGATTTTTCTTCATCGCGATCGCGTGGAGAGGATTGCGACCGCGAAGGCTTAGGCGAGACAAAGGGGATTTTTCCCTTCGCGTTCGCGTTAAAGGGAATGCGAACGCGTAGCTATAAGAAATGTTGAATCGTGATCGCGTAGGCTAGGCCGTGTTCGCACAGAAGAAATAATGCGAAAGTGGTTAGTTAAGTGTTTCTCTACGCGGTCGGGTGGAGTCAACCGTGATCTGTAGGTTGAGGGAACTAGGGAATCGCGCTCGCAGACGGAGTTTCACGTTCGCATAGAGTAAATTTGAGGCGCATGATTTTGGTTCTTCACGAATGCGCCTGGTCTTATGCGATCGCGATTAAGGAATTGCCCGGGCAGATTTTAAAAATCAAAAATCGAGGGTTTAAGCTATAATTCATATTTTGGACTTGGAAGCTCTGGAGGTTGTGATTAAGAAATTTTTACCTGGGCAATTTGGGTAAGTAATTCCTATTCAGCTTAGACTGATTTCCATGAATCTACATTTAAATCCATCCTTTAATTTAAAATTTTGCTGGAAATTGGGGGAAAGTTCTTAGATCGAGAAATTGAGTGTTGATTGGGGGTTTGATATTAGATTAGGATAATTTTGATATGGTTAGTCTCGTGAGAGTGTGAGAATTCTGAAAATATAAATTTTACCCGATTCTGAGACGTGGGCCCGATGAGTGTTTTGGTCATTTTACCTAATTTTATGTATTAGCTTAGAATTTAATTGTAGAATCAATTACTTAAAGTGTTATTTACATTATGAAATTGGATTGAATAGATTCGGGTCATCTGAAGTCCAGTACTCGTGGCAAGAGAGTGGCTTCAGATTGATTATTGAGTCGACTCGAGGTAAGTGGCTTGTCTGACCTTGTGTTGGGGGCCTCCCCCTTAGGGTTTGGTATTGTTGTTAACTGAAATGCCTTGTACGTGAGGTGACTAGTACGTGCTCGTGCTAATTGTTGGAAATTCAATTTTTCATTAAGTGAATACTAGTATGTTCTCTTTCCTGTTTTTATTACTTGAACTATTAAGCTTGTGTTAGCTTAGCATGTCTAAGTGGTCCTATTATTTTATTTGTTCAAACTGCTTTACCTGAATTCTGTGTAGCAAGCTAGGCTAAGATTACTTGTTGCCTTAATATGAAATTTGACATTTCTGATTACTTTTCCTGTAGCTGTTGTGTATTTACATTGGGAATACGGATGTGGGATTACGGTAGCTCCCCTTGTTTGTTTACACTTGGGACTATGGATGTATGATTCCGATAGATCTCCCTACACAGTTATATGAAACTACGGGAATGCACCAAGTAGATTTTCCCAATACTGATGTTTACATTGGGACTATGGAACGGGGTAACGGTAGATCCTCGCGCATGATGAGTTAGATTACAGGACGGGATCCCAGGAGATCTATTGGATATGTATATTTGGGACTACAGGACGGTGTCCTGGGAGATCCCCGATTAATATTTGGTGCGGGGCCTTATTTTTTTCTGTGTTTATCCAGTCTCTGTAATAGTTGTTGTTGCCTTTTATATCTTGCGTTACCCTTCTTACTGCACTTACTTATACTGTTCCATTTTATACTGTTGAACTTATTATTTTATATGACCTCAGTAGGGCCCTGAGCTTCCTCGTCACTATCCGGTCGAGGTTAGGCTTGGCACTTACTGAGTACCGATGTGGTGTACTCATTCCCTTTCTGCGTATGTATTTTGGTGTGCTGATCCAGGTATCTTTACACAGGCCTGCCATTCTTGAGGTAAGGCAATGCCACAGGACTTCGAGGTGTATATGACGCGTCCGCAGACCAAGAAGTCTATCTCTCTCTATTCTAGCTTGTAGTGGTAGCCCTTCTATCTTTACTATTGATGGACATTCCAGAGTTAGAGCATTTTACTATGTATCGTAGCTTGTGATTTATCGGTTTTCGATTTTTGGGAGTATGTACTGGTTTTGAGAAGTTAAATGTTGTGTATGTCGAGCGATACCTTTAAAACGCTATTTCATTTTCTCTATTTTTGTTTTAAATTATTTTTTTTCTTCCGCAAGTTTGGGTTATTTTTTCACATTTTAGGCTTACCTAGTCATAAAGACTATGTGCCGTAACGACGGTTCACGGAGGGCGAACCTGATCGTGACATAATATACTTCAATTGTGGTTCAAACATGAAATAACATTTAAATTCAAACTTCAAGATTCAAATTCAGGTCATTAGACGAAATGGGTGTTTTCCATAGGCAAAATAACCTAAATAGCACTTATACTCGTGTCACTTTGTCATGCAGGTCCACAAACTTATTATTTTACCAATTGAATACTTACACTCGTTCAAATCATGTATAGTACACGCTTATGACCGGAGCTATCAGTACGTATAATACAATCTCCTACACGTAGGATGTCACGTCATTACTAGGGCCGCATACGAAAATAAACTATTGAAAAATAGGACTGGCCACCCTATACAATTACCGAACCCATAGAAAAGAGATACAATATGTTGTTTCTTCTAAATCTGAATATATCCAGAAGCTTCAAGCGAGATTTAATAACATCTATGCTTGTCCCTCCGGTTTTGATCCTCAAAAACAAATATTTATCGCATTTTCAAGTTTAAATTTTAATATCCAACTGAGTTTTAGTACTACGTAAGCAACAACTTGAGGTTTCAAACCACTAGATTTGTTCTTCACAAGACCAACAAAGAAATTTCGAAATTTTTTAACAAACAAGCCTTTGAATCTCTTTCTCAAAATTCGATTAAAGATCCAAATAGCGAAACACAACAATAATGACCAAAATAAATCCATTCGCCAACCTAAAAAGTCGTCGGAAACAGACCATCTTTCACCTACAAAGCTTCTTCATAACCAATACTCCACCATTGTACCACCAATCAATCATAAAAATAAAAAAGAACCGGCCATAAAAAATGACTACCTAAATTACCAACAGCACCCAAAACAATCTATAATTTTGCTACAGGAAAACGAACCGAAAATAGGTTTCACCGTTTCTATTTCTTTTCTTTGCCAAGGCTATCTTCCAAAGTAAGGGAATGGGGATGTGAGAAAAATATTCCACAAGAATTGCTGCTAATTATGTAGAGGTTTTGGATATGTGTGGATGCAGATATGAAGAGAAGTGTTGTGTTGTTGGGGGTGTTAGGTTAAAATGGGGGAAAAGGAGTAACGCGGAGAAGGGAGGGAGATAGAGAAAAATTAGGGGGGGAGAGGGGAGGGGTTGGAGTCAGGGTCGGGGTTGGTGGGCGGCAGAACTAAGAGAAAGAGAACGTACACCTTCATTATTTCTTTTTATAATTTGAGTTTTTGTATTTTTCTTTTCTTTTTTATTTTTTTCTTATTTTAATCATTAAATTTTTATGTTCACGCTCCTTATACGTGTGAAATACACGTAGTTTTTCCACTTCAGCAATTAAAAGCATGTTTGGATTAACTTATTTGAAGTAGCTGATAAGCATTAGGTGATAAAAGGTACTTTTAAGTAGGGGTGAGCATTCGATTTATCGATTAAATTTTGACCCTTATCGATAATTACTTATCGATTATCGATTTGTATATATGTTTATCATTATCGTTTCAATAAGATTTCGATTTTTTCGATTTCGATTTTGATTTATTAATTTTGGGGGCTTATCTATTCGGGTATCGATTACACCAATAAGAAAATTTGCGGGATTCCACGAAAAGTGTATCGCTATAAACACGCCTAACCAATATGGACAAAAAGAGGCTAAAATAAGACGAACGCCATCTATAATATAAAAATTGTGTCAACAAGAACATGCAACAAAACTTAAGTAACGGATCAAATAATACTCCAACGATATAAAAAATAAAACAAAACAAACAATATCATCACGGCTAATTCTGTTTTCCATTAATTTGAACTTCATTCCCTTGATCTTTAAATATGATTATTCCTTAAATGTGGTAGAGGAAATGATAGTGTATGGGACTTAGGGAAAAGGAAAGGGTATAGGTTAGGGAAAATAATATTGTATGGCCGCTTTCAAAATAGTAGCGAAATATATATACATTTTGTATGTTATATTAATCTACACAAATAGGTAATTACTCATTTATCAAGTGTCTACAATCTAGGGGTGTACACTTGATTTATCAATTCGATTTTGACCCTTATCGATTAATTATTGATTATCGATTTGTACATATGCATATCGTTATCGTTTCAATAAGGTTTCGGTTTTTTCGATATCGATTTCGATAACAAATAATCGATTCAATTTATCGATAAACTGGTTCGAATGCAGAGTCCTACTTGTAAGTGTTAAAACTGATTTATAAATACGCAGTTACATGTTTGGGTACAAGTGCTAAAATTGAAACTAAATTGCTGCAGTATTTGATAAAAAATGCTGACAAGCTCTTTTTCTGTTAAGATGACTTAAATAACCTTAGACTGTTTACACTTATAAGGGCGTAAACTCTTCATAATAAACCTAAATAAGACAAAATATTTGAGGAGAAACAAATATTGTCTTCATCACCACAACACTTAAAAACAATACTCCAAAAATTCAATATGCCCTCATTTTTACATACCGTTCAAAGATTAATACACAATTACATAGATATAAATATGCAAAGGAATAGAAAATTTTCTTATCTTAAATAATCAATGTGAATTGTAGACTTGATGAAGGATGAGGGGTATGTTGAATACTTGAGGCAATGAGTAACGATGCAGGATTTTAAAAATAAATAATTTAAGGATAAAATAGTAAAAAACTTGGTCAAACTTAAAGTGGTTAGAAGCTAAAAATTCATAAGTTGCGGGTGATCAACTTCTGGCTTTTGGTTTATTTTTGACTTATAAACACTTTTAACTTTACTAAATGCGTAGATAAGCCGAAAAGTGCTTATAAGCTTAGCCAAACATCCTCTAAGTTGCTACGTAGACTTGGTCAATGGTCAAAGGGGTTTAAAATATCAACTTTGAGCAACTATAAGTGTCTGGACGAAACTTTGTCAAGTATAAGGACATGAATGACAAACGCAAATAAGAACAAGTGCCTTCCAGACTATTTTGCCTTTTTCATAGGGAATCTTATGGGAATGTACCACAAAAAAGACACCATTTACCAATAATTAGCCATTTTAATCATGTTACCAAATAGCCAAAAAAATTATCAATGATATACAACATTTAAAAAATATAGGCAAGAAAGGTCTTTTTTTCACCGAGTAACATTGTGATTCATTGAAAACACATAGATTAGGCAATACTAAAATTTTGATGAAGTTTAAAGGCTAGTTAAACTAGTTTGGAATCAAAATTCCATTACTAATGATATACAACACTAAATAAATTAGGTGAAAAAATATATTTTCAATAAGTATGGTTGGAATTCATTAAAAACATATGGATGAGACAATATATAAAATTTGAGCAAGACTGGAGGTGATTTGAACTGGTTTGGTTTAAAAATTTAGTTAAAATCGAGTTTAAAAATTCTTTTGCTACACATGTATCGAACGTGTATCACACATTTATCTCACACACATGTATACATGGATATAGATAAAATACACACTTACACATATGATACAATGTGATACACACATCGTACTAATATGTTTACGGGCGAATATAACTGGTAAAGCTTGAAAAAATGATACCGTATAGCCGCTATAAAAAAATAGCCGAAAAATATATAAAATATATATATTTTTGTATGTATATACATTATGTATGTTATACAAAAATTATATATATTTTACACATTTTTTCGATTGCCAAATATAAATAATTTATGATGCAGACTAAAATTGATAATATCCTAATTCTCCTTTTCAATATTAGGCTATTGGTACCTAGCCCCAAGTGGGCTTATGCAACCAGTTATTAGATTGACGTAGACAAGTTTGAAAAAAAGCAAAATTCAACGCTGCCCCTTTTACTAACGAAGGGTGGGGTGTTAACGGGTTGACTTTGTGCATGTTGACTATCACAATTCCCACTGAAAAAGGGGACCTCATATGCTAAATATATATTAAAAAAAATACAGACATCCTTATTCAATAAAAGAAAAAAGGAAAATCATATGCGTGCTTTTTGGTAGTAAAATACTTTGTGAAAAAATATTTTAAAAAAATAAGTATTTAGTGTTTGATTGCCAAAAAAAAAGAATATATTTTCAGCAAAAAAAAAAAAGACTTTAATGTTTATGAGCGAAAGTTATCCTTTCCCTAATTTTATAGTGTCATTGTTAACGAACATTACTCAGATTACTATACTTCAAAATAGTTTTTTAATTCATCAATCATTAATTTTAAAGATTCTAAAGTTTTTTCAGTCTCAACCAAAAACGGAGAACTTTTTCTAGAAAAGTATATCCCATTTTATGAATTATTTTTCATTTTTTTAAGTTAAAGTCTGACCTAAAATGTATTTGCAAGTCAAAAATATTTTGTTAGATATAACCTCCATAAAACATAATATGTTATGAAATAATATAAAAGACAAGAACAATAATGCAAGAACAAGAGCAATAGAGAGAAGAATAGAGAGAGTTCTTCTTATTGATACTTAGAGAATGTTAGGAGTGATTTACAATGGTAGAGGGCACCTCTATTTATAGGGAGGAGGATGATTTATCTACCAAGAATAGAACTCTAGAATCTCTCTAATTAAAGACATTCACCTTAAATAGAAGTGTATTTATAACACTCCCCCTTGAATGTCTATTCAATGATGTGCCTCGTTAAAACCTTAAAACCAAAACCCAATGGGAAAAATTAAAGTAAGGAAAAAGAGTACACATGTTTGAATATGCGCCTATTGGTTGCCTCGTTAAAAACCTCGCAAGGAAAACCCGGTGGGACAAAACCTTGTAAGGGAAAAAGAGTGCAACGCGCATTAACTCCCCCTGATAAGAACATCAATTTATGTCCTTACGTCTTCGCATCCCGATCTTGTGAACTAGCTTCTTGAAGGTTGACTTTGGTAGAGATTTTGTGAACAAATCAGCCATATTGTCGCTTGAACGAATCTGTTGAACATTGATATCACCATTCTTTTGAAGATCATGTGTGAAGAATAACTTTGGTGAAATATGCTTCGTTCTATCTCCTTTTATGAATCCTCCCTTCAATTGAGCTATACATGCTGCATTGTCTTCATACAAAGTTGTGGGTAGTTTATCACACTTCAAACCACATTTGTCTTTGATATGATGTATTATCGACCTTAACCACACACACTCCCGGCTTGCTTCATGAATAGCAATTATCTCGGCATGATTAGATGAAGTAGCCACAATTGATTGCTTAGTCGATCGCCAAGATATGGCGGTTTCTCCACAGGTAAACACATAACCCGTTTGAGATCGAGCCTTGTGTGGGTCGGACAAATATCCAGCATCAGCATAACCAACAAGATCCGGGCTGCAATTCTTGCCATAAAATAAGCCCATATCGGTAGTTCCCTTTAGGTACCGCAATATGTGTTTGATCCCATTCCAATGTCTCCTCGTAGGAGCCGAGCTAAATCTTGCTAAGACATTAACTGAAAAGGATATGTCAGGTCTTGTAGTATTTGCAAGATACATTAGTGCGCCAATTGCGCTAAGATATGGTACTTCAGGACCAAGTAGCTCTTCATTCCTTTCTTGTGGTCGGAATGGATCTTTGTTCACATCAAGTGATCGAACAACCATCGGTGTACTTAAAGGATGTGCTTCATCCATGTAAAACCGTTTCAGTACCTTTTCTGTATAGGTAGATTGATGAACAAAAATTCCGTTTGCCAAATATTCAATTTGCAAACCAAGACATAGTTTAGTCTTCCCGAGATCTTTCATCTCGAATTCATCCTTTAGATAATCAATTGCCTTTTGGAGTTCTTTAGGGGTTCCAATAAGGTTTATGTCATCAACATATACGGCAAGTACAACAAATTTCGATGTTGTTTTCTTTATAAAAACACACGGGCAAATGGCGTCATTTATATAGCCTTCTTTTAACAAGTACTCACTAAGACGATTATACCACATTCGTCCAGATTGCTTTAGACCATACAAGGATCTTTGCAAATTAATTGAGAACATTTCCCGAGATTTTGAGTTATGCGCGTTTGGCATCTTGAGTCCATCGGGAATTTTCATGTATATCTCATTATCAAGTGAGCCATAAAGATAGGCAGTAACTACATCCATTAAGTGCATGTCAAGCTTTTCATGGACAGCAAAACTTATGAGATAACGAAAGGTTATCGCATCCATTACAGGCGAATATGTCTCTTCATAATCGACACCAGGCCTTTGAGAAAAACCTTGTGCAACAAGGCGTGCCTTATATCTTTGTACCTCGTTTTTCTCATTTTTTTTGCGTACAAAGACCCATTTATAGCCGACAGGCTTAACACCATTAGGTGTTTCAACTATAGGGCCAAAAACTTCACGTTTTGCCAGCGAATTCAATTCTGATTGAATTGCTTCTTGCCATTTTGGCCAATCCTGTCTTTTTCGACATTCTTCAACAGATTGAGGTTCAAGATCCTCACATTCTTGCATAATGCTAGATGCTACATTATAAGCAAAGGCATTATCCACCACAATATCCACTCGATTAATATTTGCCTCAATATTAATTGGATTTAGGGATAGTTCCGTATTTTCCAGAGTCTCGGGCTCAATGGATTCTTCATGAACCTCAGAATTTGTTAAATCATGAGATTCTTTCGTGGTGTCATTTTGATCGTTCTTTTTCCTCTTTCTAGGATTTCGATCTTTGGAACCTAATGGTCTGCCACGCTTCAGGCGTGCATTCGACTCATTGGATATGACACTAGATGATTGTCCAACAGGGACATCAATACGGATTGGAACATTTTCCGCGGGAATGTGGGATTTCGTTATCCTTTTCAAGTCCGTAAATGCGTCAGGCATTTGATTTGCTATTCTTTGCAAATGGATAATCTTTTGTACCTCTCTTTCACAAATAGAGGTATGTGGATCAAGATGAGATAATGATGCATTTTTCCACAAAATTTCCCGTTTGGTTTCACCAACTTCTCCCCCTAATTTTGGGAAAAGTGTCTCATCAAATCGACAGTCTGCAAATCGTGCAGTAAACAAGTCGCCTGTCAATGTTTCGAGGTAGCGAATGATGGAGGGCGATTCAAACCCAACATATATTCCTAACCTTCTTTGCGGACCCATTTTGGTGCGGGATGGCGGTGCTATAGGCACATATACTGCGCATCCAAAAATTCTTAAATGGGATACATTGGGTTCATGACCCAAAACCAATTGCAACGGGGAATACTTGTGGTAATTCGTCGGTCTGAGATGAATTAGCATTGCTGCATGTAAGATGGCGTGACCCCATACCGAAGTGGGCAGCCTCGTTCTCATAAGTAATGGCCTTGCAATCAACTGCAGGCGTTTAATTAACGATTCTGCAAGACCGTTTTGAGTGTGAACATGAGCTACAGAATGTTCAACTTTTATCCCGATTGATAAGCAATAATCATTAAATGCTTGGGATGTAAACTCAGCAGCATTATCCAGTCTAATGGACTTGATTGGATTATCTGGAAATTGTGCTCGTAGTCGAATTATTTGTGCCATTAATTTCGCAAACGCAAGGTTGCGTGATGACAATAGGCACACATGAGACCATCTACAGGATGCGTCTATCAAGACCATGAAATACCTAAACGACCCACTAGGTGGGTGAATAGGTCCACAAATGTCCCCTTGTATACGTTCCAGAAACGTGGGTGACTCAGTCCCAACCTTTGTTGGTGATGGCCTGATAATCAACTTGCCTTGATAACACGAAGTGCAAGGATATTCATTATTCGAAAGAATTTTGAAATTCTTTAACGGATGCCCATATGAGCTTTCTATAATCCGTCTCATCATGACGATCCTGGGTGTCCCAATCGATCATGCCAAAGTACAAAGGTATTGGAATCAGTAACCCTTTGGTTTACTGTTGAATGTGCCTCAATTGCACTAATTCTTGTCCAATACAGGCCACAAGATAAAGACGGGAATTTCTCAATAACCCTCTTTTGGCCGGAGACATTCTTTGTGATGACGAGATATTCAAGATTATCTTCATCCATTGTCTCAATATGATAGCCATTCCGGCGTACATCTTTAAAACTCAACAAGTTTCTCTTAGACTTGGAGGAGAACATTGCATTCTCTATGATTAACGTCGTGCCCTTGGGCAGAGTTACAATTGCTCTTCCGGAGCCTTCAATCAATTTACTACTTCCAGAGATTGTAGTAACGTTTGCCTTACACATATTTAGTTGAGAGAAATACTTCCTTTCTTTGAGTATTGTATGTGTAGTACATGAATCAATTAGGCAAATACTTTTACAGTTGGATGTTGATCCAAGTTCGCTTTGTGAGATATCCATATTTGCTATCCCATAGTTTGACATACAAAAGAGATACAAGAACATAAGAATAAACAAGTTCAATTCTTTTGTGTCACATAATATTTTCAAAATCTGCTGCTAACAGTTGACTAACAAAATCAAATATGTTATCCATTACTTTGCAGTTTGAAAATTTCAGTTTAAACGTTTTCTTCAAACAATCGATTGTTACTTACAAACAATCGATTGTTGAACATTGACAATCGATTGTTAAACACACACAATCGATTATTTGCTATTTTTGAAAAACTTCAGATCGTACTGTCTTAAGACAATCGATTGTTATGCATAGACAATCGATTGTTGGCTATTTTTGAAAAATTCCAGACCTCACTGTTTCAAGACAATCGATTGTTATGCATAGACAATCGATTGTGGATGATTTTTGAAAAATTCCAGACCTTACTGTTTCAAGACAATCGATTGTTAGACAAAGACAATCGATTGTGGATGTTTTTTGAAAAATTCCAGATTACACTGTCTTAATGACAATCGATTGTTAGTCAACGACAATCGATTGTTGATCAATTGTTTTTCAACTTTAATGCGAAAATAGTAGATAATCGACTAGTTTTTCAGGCTAGTCGATTACCCCTACTGGAAAATAAAATTTTTATTGATATTTGAGCATATTGAAGATATTCTAAAGAACTACTGCTAACATTGCATCATGAACTAACTAATACGAGCTAATACTAATGACTATTAGTTTTATTCACTAACTAATACAAATAAGTAGAACAAAATCAAATAACTCCATCTTCTTTCATCACGGATTCATCGCCGATTAGGTGGTCTATTTTCCCATCGGGTTGCTCAAAGAAGTCTGCCACATCCAGGTGGGTGATGTCTTCATCGTCGTCATAGACGAAATTTGTTTCAGGGCCTTTTCTCTTTCGAGATGCTTGATAAAGGTCAACCAAGTGTCTTGGTATACGGCAAGTCTTTGACCAGTGCCCTTTCCCACCGCAACGATAACATATCGTTTCTGAACCATTTTCCTTAGGATCTTCATGACCCCGTTTCTGCTTTCGGCGGTTATCTCTCTTCGAGGGGTGACGGACTTCTTTGGAATTTCTTCCTTGTCTACGTCCCTGGCTATGACCCCGTTTACGACCATGACCATGGTCCTTTTCATGTTTGGCATAATGAGAGTGCACCTTATCTGCTTCAGGCAGTGGTGTAGACCCAGTGGGTCGATTTTCATGATTTCTCATGAGCAGGTCATTATTTCGCTCAGCCACTAGTAGAAGAGAAATCAGTTCAGAGTACTTTGTAAAGCCTTTCTCTCTGTACTGTTGTTGCAGTACTATATTGGAGGCATGAAACGTTGTAAACATTTTCTCAAGCATATCATAATCGGAGATATTATCCCCGCATAGCTTCAATTTGGAAGTAATTCTGAACATAGCAGAATTATATTCAGAAACGGACTTAAATTCCTGGAGCCTCAGATGAGCCCAATCATATCGTGCTTGTGGCAGAGTGACCAACTTCAGGTTGTCATATCTCTCCTTTAAGCCGTTCCACAAGACGAGTGGATCCTTGATGGTGAGATATTCAATCTTCAAACCTTCATCAAGGTGGTGGCGCAAGAAAATCAAGGCCTTCGCACATTCTTGGGTGGATGCTTTTTCTCTATCTTTGATGGTGTCTCCGAGACCCATAGCATCTAAGTGGATTTCAGCATCCAACACCCATGTCATATAGTTCTTGCCCGAAATTTCGAGGGCAGCGAACTTTCTTTTCGTAATGTCAGACATAATCGAAAATTAAATTAGGAAGAGGGAAATACCTTAAATTTTTCGAGAATGGTTCTTGAGACGGTAGAGTCTCGTGCTGATAACGTGTTATGAAATAATATAAAAGACAAGAACAATAATGCAAGAACAAGAGCAATAGAGAGAAGAATAGAGAGAGTTCTTCTTATTGATACTTAGAGAATGTTAGGAGTAATTTACAATGGTAGAGGGCACCTCTATTTATAGGGAGGAGGATGATTTATCTACCAAGAATAGAACTCTAGAATCTCTCTAATTAAAGACATTCACCTTAAATAGAAGTGTATTTATAACATAATAACTATTGTTTCAATAGATTAAATAAAACACAAAAAGGGAGAACAATATTTCATTCATTAGAAGTCAAATATGAAAAATAAGCTACTCAACAAAACTTTCATGCCACTTAATGACATGTTATGACCCTAAACCCAAACTCGATCGTGATGGCGCCTCTCGTAAAGACAAGTCCAACCGACACACTTTCAATTCACTTTAAGTAGTTAAAATAATAAATACCAAGTCTTTAATAGAAATAAAACCCCAAAAATAACATTATAAGTTTGCGAAAATAAAGCCAACACGATCCGATATCGGGGTGTCACCAGTCATTAGCATCTAAAATAATACTAAAAGTCTGAAGTCTAATCAATTACTACATAACTGAATCAAAAGAACTAAGATAGAGGGAGATGCACTGGGTTGCGAATTCGCCAAGCAGCTACCCAGTAAATATCCGAAGACCTACTGGAACTATCAACCCTTAGGAGCAGGATCTGTAGTGCCCGAATCTGCACACAGGGGTGCAGGAAGTAAAGTGAGTACTCCAACTCAGTGAGTAATAAAACTAAATGAAGACTGAAAAATATAGACACACGAAAGGCACAACATTAAGCTAAAAGAGGCATAGCAAAAATCAGTAAATATAATTAAGCGGTGAAATCTCATAACATCCTTTAAACAATTAAATAGTATACAGGAAAATAACAAAAAGTAAACACATAATAACTACCCCTCAGGCACAATACAACAGAATCAGCCCCTCGGGCAATATCACAGAACAATACCAGTCCCCCGTGCTATATCTCATATCACAATGGGTACCTTCACTCACTAGAGGTGTACATGGAGAGGCTCCTTACAGCCTAAGCGCAATATCAATTCATTTCATGGCATCGTAAATAAGCTCTCGGCCTCATATAAATCTCAAGCCACCTCGTGGCGTATAGTCTCTGGCCCTCGGCCTCATTATCATAATCAATGTATCACTGCTATGGCTTGCAGCCGAACCACAAGTATCCTTGCAATACAGGCCCTCAGTCAGAATCTCATAAACCCCTCGGGCCACAGTAAAATATGAAGCTCAGCTCAATATCTTTAAAAGTATCATTTAATATGTTTAAAATAGAGTAACATACTGAGTTTTGAAAACAGTGAAAATATAGCATGACTAAGCACCAATATGAAATCAAAACAGTGAGAAAAATATCATTTAAAAATTCCCCAAGGGTTCAAATAGCTGCCACGAAGACCACATATGGCATTTAGCTCAAAATATAATAGTATTAAATAATTAACTGTCAAATACGCAGTAAAATAGTCATACGGGATGGACTAAGTCTCAATTCCCAATGGTGCATGACCCCACGCTCGTCATCTAGCGTGTATCTCACCTTAACATAGACGAACACTGTGAATTTTCGAGGTTTCATAGCTTCAGGACAACATTTAAAATTATTATTCACATCGAAATAGCCCGAAAAGCTACTCTGCAACTTTTGAGCACTCCAAATCTACCAAGTTCAGATTTTTATTATCAAATTATGCTAAACGAATGAATTCCAATTGAAAAATATCGATTTTAAGCACAAAATTCGAAATCAATCAAAACCCGACTCCCGGGCCCGCATCCTGGAACTGGACAAAGTTTATACCAAAATATTCTTCATCATCTCGCGAGTCAGTACATATAAAGAAATCAAAAATCAGAGTTCGTTTGACCCCTCAAATCATCACTAGAAGGTCTCATAATTTCAAGTCCCAACTCCACATTTTTCACTTTAAAATCATCAATCAAACCCCAAAAACGAGGATGTATTCATTAAATATAATTAAAATCGAGTAAAGAATACTTACCCCAATCCCTATGGTGAAAATAGCCTCCAAAATCCGAGCTCCTCAACTCAAAATATGACCGAATGAACAAACCATAATTATATATAGTTTCTGCCAGCTATTCTGCCTCGTTTCTCATATCAAACGATTCCAAAACTCATATTTTATGCCTCCAATGGATTTCTTGTGAAAGTCTATCCAAGTTAGGCTTTTGAATCACTCAATTTAACCTTATAATGAATGAAATATGTAGATTCTAAAATTTGCAAATACTGCAGATTTTTAAATACGCCGTCAATGGTAATTTCGTAATTAACCTAAAAAAATCTAGCAACCTAATTCTTAGTAAAATGACCATAAAATCCTCATAAGATATCCAAATTTGATGATTCTTTTTTTTTACGTGTCCGTAATTATGATACGGATCTAATGCGTCAATCAAAAAAGAAACTGGAGCACATTTGTTCAATATGATATCATTTATGCTTAAAGAAACGATGTTGAAACATAAGAAAAACGCGCGCAACACCACCCAAACCTATTCGAACTCACCCGAGGCCAGCAGGACCTCAACAATTAATTCCAACAAGTCATATATCACTATTCAAACTTAGTTGAACCCCCGAAACACCCAAAATAATACCAAAACTCCAAATCAACCTCAAATTCAAGCCTAATAACTTCTAAACTCCTAAATACCACCAACGATGCCGAAACTATCCAAAACAACTCTGATTGATCTGAAATTTTGCAGACATATCCAAAATGATATTACAGACATGTTCCAACTGTCGTAATTCCATTCTGACCCCGATAGTTTATTTTCCACTATCGACTAGAAATCGCCAAAAACTAACTTTCCCCAATTCAAGTCTAATTATACACCGGACATCACAAAAATATTCCGGGCACACTCATAAGTCCCAAATCACCTAATGGAGCTAACCAAATCACAAAATTTCCAATCCGAGATCATATAAAAATAAGTCAAAACTTTCTCAACCCTTTCAAATTTCAAGCTTCAAACTGAGAACCGTTCTTCAATTCATTCCGATTACCCTGAAAACCAAAACTAATAATTTACATAAGTATTAATACATCATACGGGATAATTCATGCTTGAGAACTGAGGAGCCAGGTGTAAAATCTCAAAATAACCGGTCGGGTCATTACATCCTCCCCCACTTAAATATACGTTCGTCCTCGAACGTGCCCAAAGTTATTATATAAGCCAACCATTCGCTGAATAACTTTACCATGCATATACCCGGGGGTGATCCCACGTCACCCTATCTCATATAGGTCCGATAACACAATGCAACCGAAATTTCACAATCCAACCTAGCCCATAAACCTTAGAACCATATTTCCACTCCTGAAATCATCCACAACAACAAAATCTCACATCTATACTCTGCATAAGCCCGAACAATTTGTAATAAGCCATACCTGCAGCTCAAGTGCAATGACGTGATATACCGCATAAGTCAAACGCTTGTAGCGATGACTTTTAATCACAGCAAGTGAACACAACAACTGAATACCGATAAAAAACCTCTCATCAACTAAAGTCTCATTCCCAGCACTTTCATATACTGTCAATGATAAACAAAACACGCAATAAACCATAACCATTTCTCATATCAACCATGCATTAAGCCACTCCTCCTTTAGCAAGGACCATAGACAATTCCTGAGAAGAATATCAATATTATCCTCCCAACACGCTGAAATTGAATCCCATTGTATTCATTAAAGATCCCAGCGATCTCATCTAATCCAACACGACTACTCTGGTGACATGACACATCAATATAGACTAATGCCATAACTTGTGCAATCCTCGCACCAATAAGCAACAATCCGAACATCGCCAAATCATGAAAATGACTCAAATGAAAGAGTTGTACCGCAAGCTCACCAGAACCACCACACACAATGCTGAGAACCCATCACACATCATAGAAACAGAATGCACGAATCCAACCCGAAGGATCATACCTCCATATAACTCTTTATGGCTACAATGTGCGACCCTAATGTCCATATGGAACACCGCAAGTCACTATGCTCAAAGTTAACAACGACGCGCAATTGATGTCTAGAACCAAAGAAAATTATCATAACCATGAGAAACAATTGACCTGATATTATATAACATGTAAGGACACAACCGATGCACCATCTGCCAAGCAATATTTAATACTCCTCTCGCTCGAGTTCCACTAATAGACCCCAATAACACCGCACCACCTGTGCCTATAACCAGCAAATACCATCGCCTCGCAACACGGAAAGGTAACTCATAGATCTCCCCATATTACTAATAAGCCCAATAACAATCGAATCACACATCCCTCAAGCATACAACTCGGAGCCATCAAAGCCGGCTCAAGCTAGAACACATATCCACATTGGCCTACCAACGAACCCTTATCAAGAAAACCCTGTAGTTGCTCCTTCAACTCATCTAACTCTATCAGTGTCATACGATACGGTGCCCAGCACCAAATCAATACAAAATCAACAACTTTGCCCGACGACATGGCTGGCAGCAAGAAACACATTTGAAAAAGTTCCTCATCACTAGAATTGAATCAATATGAGGAGCCTCTACACTAACATCCATCACGAGAGCCCAAATAAGGATGACAATCCTTCCCAGCCATCCGCTGGGTCTTAGAAATATAAATCCAACCTACTAGAACATGAAATATGTCGAATCTCGCCACTCAATACGTGGCATTCCCGTTATAGCCAACATCGTTACCTTAACAAAATCGCGCATAATGACACAATGCTGAGACAACCAGTCTATACCCGATATTACATCTAAAATCTAACATACCTAGCAACAAAAGATCCACTCGGGTATCCAAACCTTTATAGTCACTAAACAGTGCCAATACACACGATCTACAACCACAACATAGCATGAATATGGGAACTTCTTGTCTCTAAATCCATATAGCACATGAATCACCATATCTGATCCCAATTTTGCCGTCCGAATACATACCACACCTCCAATACCTAATCATTCCATGATAGATACTCTAAAATTCTTCTGTGTCACCAAGAAAACTCGAATATCAACAATCGATCTAATAAGGAAGTGACACAATACTACCAAAGTACCATCAACTTAATCACATTGCCTTTTGTGAAACATATACCCTCGCCAAATCACTCCAACTAGCAATTCCATTTTCTTAATCACTTGAAGATCATTTCCCCAATCATCTGAAGCTCATTTCTTTAATTATCCGAAGCTGCCCGCTGCCTAAGAGTTTTATGACCTTCATTTTAGAACTGAACTGTAACCTTACAGATGCAATCTCAATCTTCCACACGCCCCCACATACCATACTATCCTAGGATAATATGAGAAGTTCATATCCCTTTAGAGCCACAAGAAACCATGTACTAAACCAACCAAAGAAATTTCTATTGATTCTATTCAGAAGAAAATCACTACACATCCATGATTCTCACACTCGCAAAAAATACGCATCTCTAACCGTA
Organism: Nicotiana benthamiana; assembly: GCA_034376525.1. Taxonomy (NCBI): domain Eukaryota; kingdom Viridiplantae; phylum Streptophyta; class Magnoliopsida; order Solanales; family Solanaceae; genus Nicotiana; species Nicotiana benthamiana. The sequence goes on from CM067336.1 coordinate 68,748,933, forward strand.
GTAGAAATCATCGCACAAGACTGAATCGTTAGGACTGAATCCTTCTTAATCAATCAAGCTACGGAGGCCACTAACACTCAAGAGCATTATCGCGAAACACATGTATTAACCCATTACCTCATAAGTATCCTAAGAACTGATCATATCCTTACCATGCCGATCCGGCCTACTACCTAGCTATCACACCTATCAAAGTTCCTTCTGATTTACATTCAACTTGATACTTCTTCTTGCTATAACACCACAATTCCTCAACCCAGACTCACCATATGATACCCAAACATAAAACCATACCGCCTAAGACTCAAAAGCCACTGGATACTATCTTAAATATTCCCAAAAGCACCACATTCAAAATACCTACCCTGAAGGGACTTCCTATGAATCCAAAGACATTATTCTTACCTTCTTGATACCGATATATAATACCATAATAATATAGCAATACCACGAGTCTTGACAAATGCAAACCTCAGCTTCTAGCCAAATATTCAACTTGGAAATCTCCAATTATTACATGTAAAATTTTGGACCCATTAGAAACATTCTCGAGAGTCATTCACTCTACTCAAACTACAGTTAGCCTGATCACATGAACCAAACAACTTGTGCCTCATTAACACTTCGACACTGTAGATTGTAACCTCATACCAATACATCCAAACAACTTTTTGCTCTATGCACCGAGCGTTGTTTATCTACAACAACTCAAGACATTCCGTGATTCTCACACACCTATGAAGCATACTATAACTCTTGTCAAGAATCTTCCTCTTATCAAGCCATCATCGGTCTCAATCTCTGTAGGCCATAACTGGCGCATCCATATGCCTCAACTAGAACCAACATAGCACATGACCGTGCAGTCAACTAATCAATAGCATGCTCCCTCACTTGACCCGCAACCATAGATCAAAACACAAATAACTCATAACATATATACACTATTACTGCTATAATATCATAGGGATATTAAACTCAATCCATTCATAAACTCGTGAAACACAGACCATCTGGTACTTTAAGTATTATGCAAATCTTGCATTCAACCTCGCGACACTCAAGCCCATTCTATCAAGTGACCCAAGTTTAACTTTCAACATATATATTACACTTGCAAATGAGATGTTCTAACATACAACATAAGGATCTCACAACCTGATAACACTCCGCAGGAGATAACCTACCCGCTTTGTCTCTAACTAACATTTATGTATACTTTTCATCGTCATAAACATTACGCAGTCATTTAGTATTTCTGAGTCTAAACTCTTATCGCAACATGAACTTTACTTCACTCCCAACTAGAAAACATGAAAAGATCCTACGCACACCCATATATCGGGGATCAAGATGAAAATCAAATACCTAATAGTCTTCTATCCTCCAGCAAACCCTTCTCGTCATTTCTAAATCATATGAATACACCTCGCAGACATAACATACTCATCACATAGCTACCTAGCCGTCACTTATGTTAATAGGGACACTACCGAACATATAAGTTCAAAAGCACGTTCTCACACAATCAACACCTCGGTGCTCAAGCTATAGGCAAAAATTCGGCCACGAGTCCTCCACATTGGCCCAATATCAACACAGAGAGATCATATCTCTCCCCTCGATCAGGGAACCCCAAGCCATCGATGCACATATGATACCGATTTCTCATGCCCGCATACAAACATGTGGAAGGAATTCAAAGAGTTACTTTTGAAGCAAAATCAAGGACGCAGGATAAGAATTCAAGAATAAATACAGATGTCTTCATATCGATCCGCGAGACTATACTAAACCTGCTGATGACTCGTGAGACCTATGTAACCTAGGCTCTGACACCAACTTGTCACGACCCTAAATCCAAACTCGATCGTGATGACGCCTAAGACAGGGCCAGCCGACGAGGGGCAGCCCGACAAAATTTGAGGCCTAAAGCCAAATTTTATGAAGGACTTAACTTTTTAATTTTCTTATTATATATTTGAAGTTTGTTTTTTTAGGTTTTTTTAAATATAAAGTTATTAATAATTTTCTTATAATCAATAACTCTAATAAGTATTTTTCTATACCATTTAACCTTTCTTGTGACGTTGTTGTTCTTAGGTAAGATTTATATTTTGAAAATTTCTTTCCGCTGAATTAATGGTAACATGTGTTATGAACATTATGCCATAAGCAATTTAGATATTTGGAAAATAAATAAATATCTTTATTTGATTGAGTATATCAATTAAACGGTTACTAATTGTACTATTTTCCTTAATACTTTTAATTGAAAAAATAAATCTAAACCATCAATATCGAATTGCTTTAAGGAATATTCGAGATTAAGGCCATATTTTTTCAAATTTCTAAGATCTAGTGATTTTTGTATTAATTGCCAAATAAAAAACCAAAAATATTTTCATATGCGTCGCATTGTTCAAATCTATTTTGAAGTAAAAAAATAGCATTATCTATTGTGTTTAAAAGTAATCAACTCTAAAGGACTCTTCGAAAGATTTTGAGATTTTATTAAGATTCATATCAAACTGTTAATTCCTACATATCACACCTTTCTTACGAAATTCGGGTTTGATATTCATTTCTAGTGCAATTTCCTTGGTAGAAATTATAGTAGTTGTAAATCCTTCTTCTCTATATTTGTTAAAGAATAAAATCAAACTTTTTTACTTTATAGAACTCATTTTTAAACTTATACATAGTCTATTAGATGTAGCAAAAAATAGGGTCCCGCAAATATAGGACCAAAAGTGGTTGTTTTACTTGCTTTATAGAAGGGCCACCCTGTAGTCGACACACTTCCAATTCACTTTAAGTAGTTAAAATAATAAAACCAAGTCTTTAATAAAAATAAAACCCCAAAAATAACATTATAAATTTGTGGAAATAAAGCCAACACAGTCCGACTTCAGGGTGTCACCAATCATGAGCATCTGAAATAATACTAAAAGTCTGAAGTCTAATCCATGACTATATAACTGAATCAAAAGAACTAAATAGAGGGAGAATACACTGGGTTGCGAATTTGCCAAGCAGATACCTAGTAAATCTCTGAAAACCTGGTGGAACTATCAACCTTTAGGAGCAGGACCTGTAGTGACCGAATATGTACACAGGGGTGCATGCAGTAAGGTAAGAACTCTAAATCAGGGAGTAATAAATATAAATGAAGACTGAATAATATAAAACCACGTAAGGCACATCATTAAGCTAAAAGAGGCATAGCAAAAATCAGTAAATATAATCAAGCAGTGAAATCTCATAACATCCTTTAAAAAATTAAATAATATACAGGAAAAACAACAAAAAGTAAACACATAATAACTGCCGCTCAGGCACAGTAACAACAAAATCAGCCCCTTGGGCAATATCACAGAACAATACCAGCCCTTCGAGCTATATCTCATATCTCAATAGGTACCCGCGCTCACCGAGGGCCTAGAGACTCCGAGAGAGGCCCTTACGGCCTAACTGCAATATCATGCCATCTCGTGGCATCGTAAATATGCTCTTGGCCTCAAATAAATCTCAAGCCACCTCGTGGCGTAGAGTCTCAGGCCCTCGGCCTCATTATCTTAATCAATGTATCACTATTGCGATGGGTGTGATGCCCCATTTTTCTCGCGAAATCGGGCTTATGATATTTGGAAGGATAACTCATTCTCTTTCGGGAATTGGGTTTGAAATGAAGAGTCACCACCTAATGATTTAAGTGCATTAAGGCAATGAGACAAATTTTGATTTAGAAACCAGAGATTGGGTAAGGGCTAGAAATTATCTCGAGGGGGAGGGTGTTAGGCATCCCTTAAGATCCATTATTGTGGTTCCCGGCCATGCTACAATTATGACTTTAAGTATAAACAACAAATAGACATGTAAGGGTTTTCAATGCAAAGGAGGTTTTCACATAACAATTGCAAATAGTTGGAATCGAAAGAAAAAAGAAGCAGAAATTGAAGTAGTTTAAAATTCTAAAAATAAAGCAAACAAATAAAAGGGAAAGGGGTTCCTAGGTTTACAAATAATATGGATAACATCAATGCAATACCCGATAATCACTCCTCAGAAGAGGGGATACACATGGCATTAGCGCACTGGTCATCATATTCATATCTACCCTTTCCCACCCTGTTAAGGTATTAAAGCACGAAACGCTTTCCTTACTTAATGCACGCTGTTACCCGCCCCGATCCTATCAGCCCAGGAGGTATTTCGGAATACTAGTCCTAATGGGACGGAATGTTCGGGCTTTTGATGGTTTTATAGGACAAAATTCTGAGGCAATAATAAAAAACACACAGAGCAAATTGGGGAAATCACATAAATAGTTAAAGGCTCAAAAATGCCTCCTCAACTTAAAGACAAATTATTTAGCATGTCTTACACGTACTGGTTATGGTATGTTTAAACTTAAAATGGTGAGGCAGACTGATTTATTGCATATTTCAGATAAAAAAATCCGAAGTAGGCATGCCTGCAGGTTGTAGCTTAACGAAATCTAACTCAGTTAACTAGTTTATCTTATGGCTTGCCTAAGTGTTAGGCGAAACCGATAAGCATGATATCTATTAATTTAGAAAAGAAGTATATTCATTTTAAAGAAGGGGACCTATTAATTACAAGGACATAAGCAAATGAACAATTTATATTTAGTTGATGGCTCATATATGCATGCATGGTATCTATGTGACGACACCGCCGACCGTATTTGAAGTTTATGTCTCGTTCCCCCATTAACTGCTTTCCCTAAGTTCATTTCTGCTATTTTGGTTTGTCGAGATGTTCGGTAATAGAATTCAGAGTGTTTTGGGACACTTAGTCCCTAAATGAGAGCTTAATTGTTGAAAAATGGTCCTTAATCAGAACAGTGTCAAGATAAACTTGGAATGGAAATCCGAAGGTTCCGTTAGCTTTATTAGGTGATCTCGAGGTTGGGAGCATGTTCAGAATGTATTTTGGATGTCCGTAGCTCATTTAGGCTAGAAATGCCGAAAGTTAGAATTTTGAAGTTTCCAATCCGATAGTGAACTTTCGATCCGAGGGCCGTAACGGGATTCTAGAATTTGCTGTAGCACCGTCATGTCATTTGGGACGCGCGTGCAAACTTTCAAGTCGATCAGACGTGTTTTGGTTAGGTTTCAAATCAAAAGTGAGTTCGGTTAAGTTTTTAAAATTTTAAGTTCAAATCATTAATTAAATTGCATTTTCGGCATTGTTTTAGGTGGTTTATGGATTGGTACAAGTTTGAATGATGTTAAGGGATAGGTTTTAGGGTTTAGTTGAGGTCCCAGGGGCCTCGAGTGTGTTTCGGATGCTCGATGGGTTGGTTTTGGGAGTTAGAAGGTATTTAAAGTTGCTGCTTCTGTTGTTTCCGCTTCGTGGCTAGGGGACAGTAGAAGTGGCGCCGCATAAGCGAATGGGAATCGCAGGAGTGGAAGGAGTCCATGAGGCCAGGAACCGCAGAAGCGGTCTTGGTTCCACAGAGTCGGACTCGCTTCTGCGAGTGGTGGACCGCAGAAGCGGTACCTGAGGGGATGAGTGAGGACCGCAGAAGCGGTGGATTTTCCGCAAAAGCAGGACTCACTTACTCGATTTAAGGTCTGCAGAAGCGGAAATTGGTATGTTAAGTTGGAGCACAGAAGCGGCATTTGGACTGCAAAGGCGGGTCTGTTTTCCGCAAAAGCAAAAATCGCTGTGTGTTAAGAGAATATCCGAGGGTTAAATTTCATAAGGTAGAAAATCAAGTTTGAGCTCGGACCAAGGAGATTTTGAGAGGGATTTGAAGAGCAGATTGTTATGTAATGTTTCTATGATCCTTTCTAGCTTTAATCCACCATTTAGTAGTTAAATTCATCTTTTAAATTTGAATTAAGGACAAAAAATAGATGAAAATTGGGGTAAAGTTCTTAGACTTAACTTTGATGATCTAAAGGGGTATTTGACCTCCGATTTGGGAGATGTTTGTATGGTTAGACTCATGAGAGTATGATTTTTCTGAAAATGTGCAAATTATTCGATTCCGAGACATTGGCCTGAGGGGTATTTTGGCCTTCACCTATTTTTGTGCCTTAGCTTTAATTGTAACAGTGTAATTAGTTACTTGCGATGTTATCTATAATGTGTAATTGGTTTGAATAGATTTGGGCCACTCAGAGTCGGATACTCGTGGCAAGGGCATTGTTTCTTAGCGGTTTTGTACCAATTCGAGGTAAGTGGCTTGTCTAACTTTGTGTGGGGGACCTCTCCCCTTAAGATATCATTGTTGTTGTCTAAATGCCTTGTGCATGAGATAACATGCGTGTACTTGTGCTAGTTGTTTAACATTCACCTTACTTGACTTATTTAGACTGTGTTCTTCACGTAGTTAACTGTTAAAAATGCAATTTCACTTGTTTTCGCTTAGGGAAAGCATGTTAGTAACTTATTGCTCTACATCACTAACTTGCAATATCTGTCTTCTTGCAAGCATTCTAGACTCTAGACTTTCCTGTTGCTTGTACTTAGCTTCTTCATGTTACTATTGATTTGTTGTGATGTGTTTTGTTGATATACTGGACTCCGGGTTCAATACCCGGGAGATACTCTGTTATTGGTGTGCTGAACTACGGGTTTGATTCCCGGGAGATCCTTTGTTATTGGTATGACGGACTACAGGTTCAATCCCAGGAGATCCTTTGATATTGACATGATGGACTACAGGTTCAATTCCCAGGAAATCCTCTGTTATTGGCATGATGGACTACAACTTTAATTCCCAGGAGATCCTCAGATATTGATATGATGGACTGCGAGTTCAACTCCCGGAGATCCTTTGTTATTGGTATGATGGACTGCAGGATCAATTCCCGGAGATCCTCTATTATTGGTATGATGGAGTGCGGGTACAATTCCTGGAGATCCTGTGTTATTGATATTATGGACTACGGGTTCGATTCCCGGGAGATCCTCAGATATTGGTATAAATGGACTGCGAGTTCAATTCCCGGAGCTCCATGTGGCTTACTGACTTTCGAGTGATTTTCTTGTGTTCGTAGATTGTATTTATAGCCCGTTCTATTTTCTTACTTATGGTTTTTCATTATCTACTATTTATTTATCTTACATTATTTCTTATGTTCATCTCAGTAGGACCTCGACCTTCCTTGTCACTACTTACCAAGGTTAGGCTTGGCACTTACTGAGTACTGCTGTGGTGTACTCATGCTACTCTTCTGCACACTTTTGTTGTGCAGATCTAGGTACTTCTGGTCGAGCGCGCTATCAGTGAGTCAGAGCTTCACTTGGAGACTTGAGGTATGCATCTGCCGCGTCCGCAGAGCCGAAGAGCCTCCTTCTACTTTACCTTTTTAGGTATCATTTTCGTTCATGTACCCGGTTGTTATGGATACTTCTGGATATTAGAGCCGTATATTACGTTTTTTCTCTTAGCCTATGTTGCATGTGGGTTTCTGGATCTTGGAGGTTTTACGTTATTTTGAGTTGAAGTGTATGTGCCAGGCGGCACCCTATATATTTTCTTATGTTATTCAATATTATCATCGTTTTTCGTAAAAGTTGTTGAATTTTCGCAATGTGTCATGTTTACCTAGTTGCGAAGATTGGGTGCCGTCATGACAGGTTCACGATTGGTAAACTAGGGTCGTGACATGTCGGTATCAGAGCTCTAGGTTCATAGGAGTCATGGGACAAAAGCCGATTTTTAGAGTCTCGTTGATCGGTACAAATACGTCTATACTTATCTACGTGAGGCTATGTAACTGTTTTGGAAAAATCTTCACTTCATTTAATTCTTGTCGTGCTATTTTTTTGACCTTTATTCTAAACTTCTGTCTTCTATTCTCTCACATATGGTGAGGATACACACGACCCGGGACGATCAGGCACCCGCACCCCTTCCTGCAGTAGCTAGGGGAAGGGGTAGGGGCAAGGGTCGTGGACGTGCGGGGGGTGCAACTAAAGCACCTGCGCGAGCAGCCGTCGAGGTACCACCAGCGGACCCAGTCAGGACTCAGGCACCAGAGACGCCCACAACCAGCACTACTCAAGCCGTATAGGAGGCATTGGCGTAGTTTATGAGCATATATACCACGTTGTCACAGACAGGGTTGCTTCCACCTCCTGCGGATACTTCTCAGGACGGGGGAGGAGCCCATACTCCTGCAGCCCACACTCCAAAGCAGAGGGTGCACATGGGGCCAATTCCAGATATTATTTCCGTCCAGCCTACAGTACTGGTTTAGCCCGAGGATGGGGTACCTGATTCGAAGGATGAGCAGCATAGATTGGAGCGGTTCAAGAAGCATTACCCTTCTATTTTCAGCGGACTAGCTACAAATGATGCTTTGTGGGTTTTGGAGGATTTCCCCCGCATTTTCGCACCATGGGTATTATTGCTTTGAACGAGGTTTCTCTTGTAGCTTTCCAGCTACGGGGAGGCGCCTATGATTGGTGGCGCACCTTTGAGTTAGACAATCCGGACGAGGCTGCCTCCCTGGCTTGGACTCACTTTTCAGATATGTTTCAAAGGGAGTTTGTTCCCCAAAGCCTCCGAGATGCATGGCACGCTGAGTTTGAGCACTTGCGCCATGGCCCTGTAACTTTCTCTGAGTATGCCATCCGTTACGCTAGGTTGGCCAGGCATGCACCTGCTTTGGTGGCTACTGTTCGTGAGAGGGTTCGCAGGTTTATTGAGGGTCTTATTCCTTCTATCAGGTCTGGCATGGCATAGGAGTTGGAGATGGATATACCCTATCAGCAGGTGGTGAGTATATCCAGGAGGACAGAGGGTATGCATGCCAGAGAGCGAGAGGAGAGAGAGGCTAAGAGGTCTCGAGAGTCTGATCATTTTTCTGGTACCCGTACGTCAAGAGCAGGACGTCATGGTAGAGGCTATACGGGTTGCCCAGTTCACTCAGCTCTTCCTTCATCCAGCAGTACTGCAGTTCCTCCCAAGTCTCAGGAGCCTTATTACGCACCTCCGGTTTCTAGCGTACCTCTTGCGCAGGGTACCTCCAAAGGCCATTCTAGCAGGGGTGGGTCTAGTCAGTCACAGCCGCCGCGCCTTCCCAGAGCTTGTTATGAGTGCGGGGATACTCGCCAATTGGTTAGAGGGTGCCCCAGACGTGGGAGGGGTGTGCCTTCTCAAACTTCACAGCCTCATCATGCTCCACAGGGTCAGCATGCCATTGTTCCAGCTCCAGCTGCCACCCCACCTGCCCAGCCAGCTAGAGTCGGGGATCGGGGAGATAGAGGTCTCCCTCGAAGTAGGGGCCGAGCCAGATTTTATGCCATTCCTGATCGTGTCGAGGCTGTCGCCTCCGATTCTGTTATCACATGTATTATTTTAGTTAGTCATAGAGAGGCATCGATTCTATTCGATCCGGGCTCTACTTATTCTTATGTGTCATCTTATTTTGCTTCGCATTTGGGTACAGTCCGAGAGATCTTGAGATCTCATGTTTATGTTTCTACTCACGTGGGAGATTCCCTTGTTGTGGACCACATATATCGGTCATGTTTGGTTATTATTCGTGATTTTGAGACCATGACAGATCTTTTATTGCTCGATATGGTTGATTTTGATATTATCTTGGGCATGGACTGGTTGTCGCCCCAGTATGTTATTCTTGATTGTCACGCTAAGACCGTGCGCTGGCTATGCCAGGTAGTCCTCGTATTGAGTGGAGTTGTACTTTTGATCACACCCCCAGCAGAGTTATATCTTTTCTTAAAGCTCATTGTATGGTTGTGAAGGGGTGTGCTGCGTATTTAGCCTATGTGAGAGATGTTAGTGATGATACCCCTTATGTTGACTCTGTTCCAGTAGTACGGGATTTCCCCGATGTGTTCCCAGCTGATCTTCCTGGCATGCCGCCCGATCGGAACATCGATTTTGGTATTGATTTGTTGCTAGGCACTCAGACCATATCTATTCCTCCTTACCGTATGGCTCCTCCTGAGTTGAAGGAGTTGAAGGATCAGTTACAAGAATTGCTGATAAGGGTTTTATTCGACCCGGTGTTTCACCATGGGGTGCTCCGGTCTTGTTGTGAAGAAAAAAGATGGTTCTACACGCATGTGTATCGATTATCAGCAGTTGAACAAAGTTACAGTGAAGAACCGATATCTTTTGCCTTGTATTGATGATCTACTTGACAATCTTTAGGGCGCACAAGCGTTTTCTAAGATTGATTTGCGCTCAGGTTACTACCAGTTAAAGATTCGGGAGCCGGATATCCCGAAGACTGCTTTCAAGACTCGGTATGGTCATTATGAGTTCCTTGTCATGTCTTTTGGGCTGACCAACGCCTCAGCAGCTTATATGCATTTGATGCATAGTGTATTCAGGCCCTATCTCCACTCATTTGTCATTGTTTTCATAGATGATATTCTTGTATACTTCCGGAGTCAGGAAGATCATGAGCAACACCTGAGAACAGTTCTTCAGACCTTGAGAGAAAAGAAATTAAATGCAAAGTTTTCAAAATGTGAGTTTTGGTTGAGTTTTGTGGCATTCCTAGGCCACGTGGTATCTAGTGAGGGCATTCGGGTATATCCGGAAAAAAGTGGATGGCGTGCAGAGTAGGCCCAGGCCCTCCTCATCTATAGAGATCTGCAGTTTCCTTGGCCTGGCGGGTTATTACCGTCGTTTTGTGGAGGGTTCTCATCGATTGCAGCCCCTATGACTAGATTGACCTAGAAGGGTGCTCCTTTTCAGTGGTCTGACGAGTGTGAGGCAAGCTTCCAAAAGCTCAATACAGCTTTGACTTCAGCCCCTATTCTGATTTTGCCTACTGGTTTCGGGTCCTATACAGTATATTGTGATGCTTCATGAGTTGGACTTGGAGCGGTGTTGATGAAGGATGGTAGGGTGATTGCCTACGCGTCCAAACAATTGAAGGTGCATGAAAAGCACTATCCTGTCCATGACCTTGGGTTAGCTGCTATTGTTCACGCCTTGAAGATTTGGAATCATTATTTGTACGGCGTGCCTTGTGAGATTTATACGGATCATCGGAGTTTGCAGCACTTGTTCAAGCAAAAGGATCTGAACTTGCGCCAGGGGAGATGGTTGGAGCTACTGAAGGATTATGATATTACTATTCTTTATCACCCGGGCAAGGCCAATGTGGTAGCCGATGCCTTGAGGTACCGGGCGGAAAGTTTGGGGAGTTTGGCATATTTACCAGCTTCAGAGAGACCTATGGTGATGGATTTCCAAGCCCTAGCCAGTCAGTTTGTGAGATTGGACCTTTCGGAGCCCAGTCGGGTTCTAGCCTGTGTGGTTTCTCCGTCTTTATTGTTTGATTGTATCAGGGAGCAACAATATGATGACCCTCATTTGCTTGTCCTTAGGGACACAGTTCAGTGTGGCGATGCTAAAGATGTAACTATTGGAGATGATGGGGTATTGAGGATGTAGGTTGGGATTTGTGTACCCGATGTTGATGATATTCGGAAGTTGATATTGATTGAGGCCCATAGCTCGCGGTACTCTATCCATCCGGGTGCCGCGAAGATGTATCAGGATTTGAGGCAACATTACTAGTGAAGGCGGATGAAGAAGGACATAGTAGAGTTTTTAGCTAGATGCCTCAACTGTCAGCAGGTAAAGGCTGAGCACCAGATACCGGGAGGGTTACTCCCGCAGATAGACATTTCGGAGTGGAAATGGGAGAATATCACTATGGATTTTGTGACTGGTTTCCCTCTAACGGCGAGAAAATTTGATTCTATTTAGGTTGTTGTGGATCGACTAAACAAGTTCGCTCATTTCATTCCAGTGTGTACTTCTTACTCAGCGGAGCGGTTAGCAGGGATTTATATCAGGGAGATTGTCTGTCTGCATGGCATTCCAGTTTCTATCATCTCAGACAGGGGTTCAGTGTTTATATCACGGTTCTGGAGAGCCGTCCAGCACGAGTTGGGTACCCAGGTGACCATGAGTACAGATTTTCACCCTCAGATGGACGGACAGTCCGAGCACACTATTCAGATTCTTGAGGATATGCAATGTACGTGCGTGATTGAGTTTAGAGGGTCTTGGGATCAGTTCTTGCCATTGGTTGAGTTTTCATATAACTACAGTTTATCAGTCCAATATTCAGATGGCGCCTTATGAGGCCTTATATGGTAGGAGATACAGATTCCCGGTAGGTTGGTTCGAGCTGGGAGAGGCCAGGCTATTGGGCACTGATTCAGTTCAGGATGCGATTGAAAAAGGTTAAGATTATTCAGGACAGACTCCGTGCGGCCCAGTCCAGACAGAAGAGTTATGCAGACGGGAAGGTTCATGATGTTTCCTTTATGGTTGGTGAGCGGATTTTGCTTCGGGTCTCTTCTATGAAAGGCGTCATGAGATTTGGAAAGAGAGGAAAGTAAAGCCCGAGGTTCATTGGCCCATTTGAGATTTTGAGACATATTGGGAAGGTTGCCTATGAGCTTGCTTTACCTCCCAGTTTGGCTGTGGTTCATTAAGTATTTCATGTTTTGATGTTTCGAAGGTATCACGATGACCCGTCTCACAAGTTGGAGTTCGCTTCAGTCCAGTTGGACAATGACTTGTCCTATGTTGAGGAGCCAGTGGAAATATTGGATAGGAAGGTTCGAAAGCTCAGGTCAAAGGATATAGCTTCAGTAAAGGTTCAGTGGCGGGGTTAGCCGGTCAAGGAGGTAACTTAGGAGACCTAGCGGGATATACGCAGCCGATCCCCTCATCTTTTTGCTACTTCAGGTATGTTCTCTATGCTCGTTCAAGGATGAATGGATGTTTAAGTGTAGGAGGATGTGACGACCCGGCCGTTTGTCTTTGGAATTTGTGCCCCGTTCCCCCATTAACTGCTTCCCCTAAGTTCATTTCTTCTATTTTGGTTTGCTGGGATGTTCGGTAATATAATTTGGAGTGTTTTGGGACACTTAGTCCCTAATGAGATCTTAAGTGTTGGAAAATGGTCCGTAATCAGAACAGTGTCAAGACGGCCTCAGAATGGAAATCTGATAGTTCCGTTAGGTGATCTCGGGGTTGGGAGTGTGTTCAGAATGTATTTTGGATGTCCGTAGCTCATTTAGGGTAGAAATGCCGAAAGTTAGAATTTTGAAGTTTCTGGTCCGATAGAGAATTTTTGATCCGAGGGTCGGAATGGGATTCCGGAAGTTGCTGTAGCACCGTCTTTGGGACGTGCTGCAAAATTTCAGGTCAATCGTACGTGTTTTGGTTAGGTTTCGAATCGAATGCGAGTTTGGTTAAGTTTTGGAAATTTTAAGTTCAAATCATTGATTAAATTGTATTTCCGGCGTTGCTTTAGGTGGTTTATGGATTGGTACAAGTTTGAATGATGTTAAGGGATAGGTTTGTAGGTTTGATTGATGTTTCGGGGGCATCGGGTGTGCTTCGGATGCTCGACGGTTTGGTTTTGGGAGTTAGAAGGTATTTATAGTTGTTGCTTCTATTGTTACCTCTTCTGAGGCTTGGGGACCGCAGAAGCGGCAACGCTTAAGCGGATGGGCAATCGCAGGAGCGAAATGAGGCCATGAACCACTGAAGCGGTGTTGGTTCCGCTGAAGCGGAACCTGAAAGGATGAGCAAGGACCGCAGAAGTGGTGGATTTTCTGCGAAAGCGGGATTCGCTTTCGCGATCTAAGGTCCGCAGAAGCGGAAATTGGTATGTTAAGTGGGAGAAGCAGAAGCGGAATTTGGACCGCAAAGGCGGGACCGCAGAAGCGGTCCCTGGATCCGCAAAAGCAAAAATCGCTGTGTGTTTAGAGAAAATCCGAGGGTTTTATTTCATAAGTTGAAAAATCAAGTTTGAGCTCGGACCAAGGCGATTTGGGGAGGGATTTGAAGAGGAGATTACTGGGTAACGTTTCTATGATCCTTTCTAGCTTTAATCCATCATTTAATAGTTAAATTCATCTTTTAAATTCGAATAGATAAAAAATGGATGAAAATTGGGGTATAGTTCCTAGACATAACTTTGATGATTTTAAGGGGTATTTGACCTCCGATTTGGGAGATTTTTATATGGTTAGATTGTGAGAGTACGAGGTTTCTGAAAATTTGAAAACTATTAGATTCCAAGATGTTTGCCTAAGGGGAATTTTGGTCATTTCACCTATTTTCGCGCTAATTAGTTACTTGCGATGTTATTTACAATGTGTAATTGGTTTGATTAGATTTGGTCCACTCGGAGTCGAATATTCGTGGCAAGGGCACTGTTTCTTAGCGGGTTTTAACCAATTCGAGGTAAGTAGCCTTTCTAACTTTTTGTGGGGACCTCTACCCTTAGGATATCCTTGTTGTTGTCTAAATGCCTTGTGCGCGAGATGACGGGCGCGTACTTGTGCTAATTGTTGAAAATTCACCTTACTTGAATTATTTAGACTGTGTTCTTCACGTACTTAACTGTTAAAAATGCAATTTCACTTGTTTTTGCTTAGTGAAAGCATGTTAGTAACTTATTTGCTCTACTTGACTAACTTGCAATATCTATCTTCTTGCGAGCATGCTAACTCTAGACTTTTACATGTTGCTTGTACTTAGCTTCTTCCTGTTAGTATTGATTTGTTATGTTTATTTGATATGCTGGAATACGTGTTCAATTACCGGGAGATCCTCCGTTATTGGTGTGCTGGACTACGAGTTTGATTCCCAGGAGATCCTCTATTATTGGTATGACGGACTACATGTTCAATTCCCGGGAGATCCTGATATTGACATGACGTACTACAGGTTCAATTCCCGGGAGATCCTTTGTTATTGGCATGACGGATTACGGGTTCAATCCCGGAAGATCCTCTGATATTGATATGATGGACTGCGGGTTCACTCCCCGGAGATCCTTTGTTATGTATGACGGACTGCGGGTTCAATTTCCCGGAGATTATCTATTATTGTTATGAAGGACTGCGGGTTCAATTCTCGGAGATCATGTGTTATTGATATGAAGAACTACAGGTTCGATTCCCGGGAGATACTTAGATATTGGTATAAATGGACTGCGTGGTCGGAGCTCCATGTGGCTTCCTGACTTTCAAGTGATTTTCTTGTGTTCGTTGATTATATTTGTAGCCCGTTCTATTTTTTTTTGCTTACGGTTTTGCTAGATATTTGAGATTTACTTCATTATCTATTGTTTATTTAATTTTCGTTATTTCATATGTTCATCTTAGTAGGGCCTCGACCTTCATCTTACTGACTCATGCTACTCTTCTGCACACTTTTGTTGTGCAGATCCAGGTATTTCTAGTCGAGCGCGCTATCAGTGAGTCAGAGCTTCACTTGGAGACTTGAGGTATGCATCTGCCGCGTCTGCAGACCTAAGAGCCTCCTTCTACTCTACCTTTTTAGCTAGCAGTTTCGTTCATGTACCTAGTTGTTATAGATACTTCTAGATATTAGAGCCGTATATTACGTTTTTATTCTTAGCATGTATTGCCCGTGGGTTTTTGGGTCTTGGAGGTTTTATGTTATTTTTACGTGAAGTGTATGTGCCAGGCAACACCCTATACATTTCTTATGTGATTCAGTATTATTATCGCTTTTCATAAAGGTTGTTGAATTTCCGCAATGTGTCAAGCTTACCTAGTCGTGAAGACTGGGTGCCGTCATGACAGGTTCACGATTGGTGAACTAGGGTCGTGACAATCTAGAATGATGTTTGTTATTTAAACCTATAAACGCAGTTGCCTAATGAGAGATGCATATGCAGAATTCAGGAAGGTCTATAGACATGTTATCTATGCAGTGTTTGAAAATGACTTATAGACATGGTCTCTATATAATGCAAAAGTGCTGAATATATACACACACACACACACACACATGATCCCTATATGAAATGCAGAAACCTATAGACGTGATTTCTATAAAAATACAGAAGTGCAGAACTTGTAGACATGATACACGAGTAATAATACCTATGAGCATATTATCTACCATTTGCATGCATGAGTGACCCTTCCCTTTTCACTAAAAACCCCGTAGGTTTATTACAAGTTGTTATAGCCTAGAATGAATATGAAATTACAAAATTATATTAGAATATTTTTTAAAATACAACCAATAAGAGCCCGATTCAGACTTCCTGCCTGAAAATTGAAGTAAACCAACTCCTAAGATCAAATTTCCAAAGCCTTTCTCTTATGTGGGATGTGTCAGAGTTCCCTAAGAGTATCAAATTAAATTTTGGGCAGTGCTCACACCCAAATATATTGCAGAATTGAGTCTTAGTGCAGTGTGGAAGGGCCAACTCTCAAATGTCTAAGTTTAGAGAGAGCTCAAGTCCCAAGGCAAGGCTCATAGGAGGGGGCAGAACTTAGAAGCTAAGAGAGAGTGTAAATTGAGAGGGGGTTCTAGGAAGAAACAAAGATAGCCCAATAATTGAAAGTGCTGGCACACCCTAACTAGCTTGTTTGGCCATATTGTTTTGGAGTTAGGTTCCCTAAGGGATCAAGTCCAAACTTAGCAACAACTTGCATGTTGCCATGTTCTGAACTTCAACTCAAGAGCACATAGAGGGGAACATGGGTGTAGGGATTCACAGCAGAAACATATGCAAAGAGCATATCATGCATATTTAATATTGAACATAGGCAGTAAAGTAGAAAGAAGTGTAAAGGCTATAAAAAATACATTGGGATGAGGCTAAAAACCAAAACTACAACATACCAGTTTCAGGGAAACAAGAAATGGTAGCAATAGTCTTGTAAAGCCAAAGTGCAAGCAAGTATTTTGAAGATTTTAGAAGAGAACTGTGAGATTATAAGTTTCTCAAGTGTGTAATGTGTGTAAAAATGTTAAATTGAAAGTGTGTTGGTGAGAAAGGAGTCGTTCCCTTTTATAGTGTAGAAGGCAAGCAGAATAAGGCAGGAGAATAGTTTGAAAATCAATTACAAAAGTTTCCCTTTAATCAAGGGATTCCAATTTCAAATGGCAAAATAATTAAGGAAAACATTTGATCAAACAATTTTCTAAAGTAGTACAAGAAGGGTAAATACATAGAGATTTATTTAAGGACAAAGTTTGATAGTACGCGGTTTGTCAAAATAAGGAAAGAAAATCAATTAAAAATCAGTATATCACAAGGTCTGAATTTGGGTATGGATGAATCCGGTCAGAGAAGGTGAAGAAAGGTTTTACTTAAGGAAAATTAGTAACAATCAATCAAACCTAAAAAAGGATTCTGAAACGATCATAGGGTGGAAAACCTTTTCGGAAGAAAGAATTCATCATACATATAAAAATATACAGCCACATTTAAACATGAATAACTATCATGCTAATCAGTAGAAGTGTCTAGCATAGAAGGATTTAAAAGTTCAGGGTCATAAAGAAGAAGTTCAAACTTAGTTCATTTACTGAGAATGAGTCTGAAAGAATAAAGGGTTCCAAAATAGAACCCTAGTTCAAATACATGACCAAACCTCGGTAGAACCCCAAAATTCTAGGGTTTCCAACTCGAGTCAAGCATAGGGATGAGGAGGCAACATGCTTAGAGATTTCTTTTTCTTCCTTCAGAATCTCATGAGAAGACAAGCAAACATAATATAACGTTCGTAGCATAATGAAAATAGAAGAGACAGTAGAGGAAAACATGCTTAAACAAGTTTTAAAACAAGGTAAAGTAGAAGTGAAATAGTAAACAGTTAAGAACATGGTAGAGAAATACAGTAGAAGACACACAAGAACACCGAAACAACATAGCAAGAGAACATTTAGGAAACCACAATGAGATAAACATGTGAGAGCATGGTATAGAAATACAGTAGAAGAAAGAACACAACACAGTAAAAGAACATGCATGATAAAGGAAAACATAAGAACACAGTAGAAGAACATGCATGGCAAAGGAAAACATAAGTACATAGTATAGGCAAATACACACAAAGAAAAGAAGAAAAAAGGTTAGAGAAACATTTTAAACTTTTTAGAAAACCCTAAATCGGAAAGAAGTAATTTTTTGAAAGAAAAATTGGGGAAAACGTTTAAAAACTCAAGTAGAGCACAGACATATGACATATATAAGAAAAAAATCGGAGAGAACCTCGAGTAGCGAGGATTTTAGAGGAACCCTAGAATTAGAAAGGCTTGGAAAAGCGTCCGATTTGAGTTGGATAAGTCAGAACCAGGCTCACAACACCATTGTGTGCCGGAGCTGGGCCGGAGATGGCTATAGAACCTAGAATCAACGAAGATATGAACGAACACCATCAAGGTTAGACCTCGAACCTTCAAATACCAAGCATTTAAGAGTAGAGGGAGAGGAGTTTTAGGCCATCCATGGCCTCTCATGCCATGGATTTCTGTGAGATTGAGGTTGAAGATGGTGAGAAAGGATAAATTTTCGAGAGAGTTCGGAGAGTTTTAGAGGAGAGGGATTTCAGAGGAGGCTGAAAGATGGGAAATGAAAGAATTAGGGTAGTCTTTTGGGTTTAATTATTGAAGGGTGGATGGTGGTCATTGATCTGAATGATCAACAACCTAGATTTAATAGGGTAGGTGGGGAACCCGGGTTGGGTCGTTTGAGTTGGGTTAGGGGTCGGGTTTAATATGGAATTGGGCCAAGGAAATTGGTTCAATTTGGGTCAGATTTGGACTAAAATTGAAATGTAATGGGGCTATACCTGAAATAAAATGGGGCCAGATGTTAAACAACTAGTTTTTTCCTTTTTATTTTACAAAAATAGTAAAATAATATCGAAAATAAATTAAAGGTACCGAGTTAATTAATAATATACAAATATTAAGTTAAAAATATCGGAACCAACTTCATAATTATAAAATGCTATTAATTCTTAAAATAGGCTAAAATTGCGATTATATGCAATTTAGCTTATAAAATACCAAATAATTTGTAAAAAAAAGCATAAAAATTACTCTAGCTATATTTTGGTATAAATATAAGAATAAAATAATATATTCACCAAAATAATAATTATGGGAATAACTATTGGTTTCTGTACTACTAAAATTGGTAATTGATTTAAAAAATCCTTTAAAAATTAGGAAAAATACTAAATACTTGAGCATACTTATATAAGTTTATATATGCTATTTTATAAGTATTTTCATGTAAAAATACATAGGAAAAAATTAGGTATCAATAGTTGTCCCTCTTTACCCGAGAAGGACGAAAGAGTTGTCGGGCAAAGATATGTTGGCCAATTTGACCAAACAAAATGGTTTGAAGAATTTGACGAGGCTCTGGTTCATGAGATGCCTATATATCCCTAGTCATACATGAATTAGGCTATATGTAGTTCAGGATCCGTCAACAGAGTATGCCGATGGAGGTTTTTTCAAGGGCGGATGTGATATTTAGGTTGGGATGTATGGTTAAAGTCTGACAGAGCTACAGGTACTGGAACGGGATCGCTCCTGGTGAGACGACCTTTGTTCTCCGGTTTACCTGAAAATAAGCAATACAAGTGTATACTATGCAAAAATTTAAACATGATGTAATTTTCCGTTGGACCATGAATGCTGTCTTTAGACGGTTAAGATGACGCCCTCAGACCATGACGTCCTCGGCACAAAGCATATAATAAAGGATTTGTAGGCTGTGAAATGACGTTCTCGGGCTATGAGAATGATGCATCGTAACCATGATGCCTTTGAATAATGATATGCAAAAGATAAAAAGGGTCCTCACGCCATGGCATGTCATTCTCGTGCTATGAAAATGGTGCCTCTGAACAATGATGCTTCCAGATAGTTTTGCGATCTTTTAGATCATGAAATGTAATAAGGGTGGAAATATTTCAGCCCATGAGATGCGATAAGTGGCGATCTTTCAGCCATGCAAGAATTTAAACGAGTGGCGATATTTCAGCCAATGCAGGATTTAAATGAAGTGGCAATATTTCAGCCGATGCAATGCAACAAAGTGGCTATATTTCAACCATACATGATGTAAATAAAGGTGGCGATCTTTTAGCCATGCAAGAATTTAAACAAATTGGCGATATTTCAGCCAATGAAATGCAATAAGTGGAAATATTTCAGCCATGCAAATGGAGGTGAGCTTAACCTTGGAAGGCATAATTGTAGCCTTATGCAATACAAGAAATGCAGATGGAGGTAGATCTTAACTTCGGAAGGCAGAATGGCAGCCTTATGCAATGCAGAGAATGTAGATGGAGACATGGCTTAGTCTCGGAAGGCAGAATAGTACCCTTATGCAATGCAAGAAATGCAGATGGAGGTAGAGCTTAACCTCGAAAGGTAGAATGGTAGCCTTGTGCAATACATGAAATGCAGATGGAGGTAGAGCTTAACCTCGGAAGGCAGAATTATAGCCTTATGAAATGCATGAAATAAAGACGAATAATAGGAAAATTTCTTAGCTGACGGCAGATAGTTGATTGCGATATTGTGGTTGCTCGGGATATGTCGTGCGGGTAGTAACTGTGAATAGGCGTGATGGTTCTGAGAGTTGTATTTCTGATTTCTGAACAATATGAATGTATAATATATTTGATAATTTTTGCGACTGGGGCGCCTGCATCCAAAGAAAAGTCATGAGTTTTGGAAAAGGGGGAAGGTTAGTCGTATCCCTACTGCCTTTTCTCGGCTCAGACTTGGTGATATTGTGCGTATTGTTGGGGTAGCGTCACTAAACAAAGTAGTTTTGGTAGCAGACATGCATGATTTGGTAAAAATAGTGTAAATACGTAATTAATAATAGTTTTCTTTAGATGAACCAATGACTGCGACGTGATCCAAAATATTGTAACCTCTCTCGTTACAGAATTTTAAGGGTTCTCCTCAAAATTCTGCCCCAATTTACTAGGTTGATGCTTCTGTCGGCTACTAACAATAAATGGGTGGAATCAATTTCGGAATTTTAAGGGTCCTCCTCAAAATTCTGTCCTAGTTTCCAATAGCGGGGGAAAATGAAAATTTTATTAAATTGTGGACGAATCCATAGGGCTGCCTACGTATAAGCGGGAATTAGGTCAAGCGTAGTTTAAATTGCATCATAAGGGGGAGCATAAAGGTTGCACACATAGTACTGTTTGACTGCATCTGAATTGATGGGCTTCGGCCAAACTTCTCCGTCCATTTATGCAAGTATGAGGGCTCCTCCTGTTAGAACCCAGTGAACCATGTACGGACCTTGCTAGTTGGAAGAGAATTTCCCCTTGGCTTCATCTTGATGTGGAAATATTTTCTTCAATACCACTTGCCCCGATGTGAACCATCTCGGCTTGAACCTTTTGTTGAAGGCTCTGGACACTCTGTTCTAATTAAGCCGACGGTAACAAACTGCGTTCATTCTTTTTCCATCTATGAGAGCTTGCTATTTGAATTTACTTTTCACCCACTCTGCATCATCAAGTTCTGCTTCCTGTATGATTCTTGGGGAAGGATCTTCTACCTCGGCGGGAATGACTGCTTCTGTTCTGTACACTAGCATATATGGAGTTACCCCAGTTTATGTGTTGACTGTGGTGAGATACCCTAATAAAGCAATTGATAGCTTCTCGTGCCACTGCTTATGCTTTTCTATCATTTTCCTTAGTATCTTCTTGATATTCTTATTGGCGGCTTCTACGGTTCCATTCATCTAAGGTCTGTAGACTGTGGAATTATTGTGCTTGATCTTGAAGGTTTTGCACATGGCTTTTATCAAATCCCTGTTGAGGTTGGAACCATTATCAGTAATGATTGACTCTGCGATGCCGAATTGACAAATGATATGGTCGCGGACAAAATCTGCCACAACTTTCTTAGTCACTGCTTTGTATGATACTGCTTCAACCCATTTGGTGAAATAACTAATTTCTACGAGGATGAACCTGCGCACGTTTGATGTGGCAGGTTCGATTGGTCTGATAACATCCATTCCCCAAGCGACGAATGGCCATGGTGAGCTTGTTGCAATAAGCTCATTTGGAGGCACCTTTATGATGTCTGCATGTATGTGACAGCGGTGGCACTTTCGGATATACTAGATGCAGTCCCTCTCCATGGTCATTCAAAAATAACCTACCCGGAGTATCTTCTCGGCTTAGACAAAACCATTAATATGTGGCCCACAGGTCTCGGCACATATTTCATCTAGTAGCCTAGATGCTTCTTTTGCGTCCAAACCTTAGTAATCCCAAATCAGGAGTCCTTCTATACAAGATTCCTATGCTATGAAAGAATGTTGTATAACCTCCGAAGTGTGCGTTTCTGAGTGGGATTTGTGAGCTCCGGGTACTCTCTATTTTCCAAGTATTCCTTGATATCATGAAACCAAAATTTTCCGTTTGCTTCTTCTTCAACATGGGCACAGTAAGTTGTCTGATCATGGACCTTCACTGCAATATGATCAATGAAGTTCTTGTTTGGATGTTGTATCATAGATGACATGGTAGCCAATGCATTGGCAAACTTATTCTAGACTCTCGGAACATGTTGGTACTCTATCTTTGTGAACCTTTTCCTAAACTCTTGTACATGATGCAGATAAGGCCGTATCTTGGAGTTATTGGTTGCCCACTCTTCTCGGACCTGATGTATAAGTAAGTGTGAATCCCGTATTACTAATAACTCTTGGATGTTCATGTCAATGGCCATCTTGAGTCCCAAGATGCAGGATTCGTACTCGGTCATGTTGTTGGTGCAAGAGAATCTGAGTTTGGCAGATACCGGATAATACTAACCGATTTTTGATACTAGAACTGCTCATATGCCAACTCCTTTGAAGTTTTATGCTCCGTCGAAACACATTCTCTAGCCATCATAAGATTCTGCAATATCTTCTACTATGAATGATATCTCTTCATAAGGAAAATGCATCTTTAGGGGATCGTATTATCAACCTACGGTATTTCGGCAAGATGATTTGCCAATGCTTGTCCCTTGATTGCTTTCTGAGTCACGTAGACATTGTCAAATTCACTTAATAGGATCTGCCACTTGGCCAGCTTGCCAGTAGGTATGGTATTTTGAAAGATGTACTTCAACGGGTCCATTAATTATATGAGATAGGTAGTATAGGCACAAAAATAGTGCCTTAACTTCTAAGCTGCCCAAGTTAGAGCAAAACAGGTGCATTCCAACAAAACATACTGGGCCTCGCATGGGGTAAATTTCTTTTTGAGATAATAGATTGCATGCTCCTTCCTCCCTATTTCATCATGTTTCCCAAGAACGCAACCTAACGCTCTATCCAGCACTGCAAGGTAGAGTAAAATGGGTCTACCTGGTTTGGGTGGGACTAAAATTGGCGGTGTGGACATGTACTCCTTGATTCAATCGAATTCTTTCTAATAGTCATCAGTCCATTTGTTAGCAGCGTACTTCTTCAACATCTAATAGATTGGCTCACACATGAAAGTAAATTGAGCTATGAACCGACTAATGTAGTTGAGTCTCCCAAGGAAACTCATTACGTCATTCTTGTTCTTTGGAGGTGGAAATTCTTGGATAGCTTTCACCTTTGATGGATCTAGTTCTATTCCTCGTCGACTTACAATGAACCCAAGTAGTTTTCTGACAGGAACTCCAAAAGCACATTTCGCGGGATTCAATTTCAGGTTGTGCCTTCTCAGTCTATTAAAGACCTTTATCAAATCTTCCATGTGATTAGTGGATTTCTTGGATTTGATGATGAGATCATCTACATGCACCTCGATCTTGTTAGAATATACGCTTAACGCTAGGGGGGGGATGAATAGCGTTATAATAAAAAACAATGTAAATTTGCGAAATTAAAATTGCAGGAATAACGTAAGTGCAGTAATTAAAATGGTAAGGAGAGAACACACCGAATTTATCATGGTTCACCACAACGTGTGGTTAGTCCATTCCCCGAGAGACTCTCTCGAGTTTTACACTAACTTCGTTAAGCTTACGGGTGCCTAGCAAACCGTTACACTTGCTCGTAGATATACACTCTACAAGACTTCAACCTGCTCGAGGATACCGCACCTCAAGACTTCAAACCAAGGAACTACTTTTCCTTCTTATAACAAGGGATTAGAATATCCCTTCAAGTGTATACAAACACTTAGCACTCAAGACAAGACTCTCTTTATAGAGTAGATATAAGTAAAAACAATACGCTCAAGAACACAACAACTTAGTCAAGAGTTTGGCTCTCAAAAAGCTATGAAATGAATATAAAATGAATGATATGAGAGTATGTAAGCTTAAGCAAGAATGTAATCAGTTGTTGTACTTAAAAGAGTGATTTTGAGGTGTATTTATAGTGCTCAAAGTCACCAAGACCGTTGCTTAATTGCCAATCACTAATTGCTGATTTTGTGCTTGCATAATCGATTATATGATCTGCATAATCGATTATCTGCAGATCGTTCAAAAATCATATGCGGATTTTAAGCATAATAATCGATTATTCAAGTTACATAATCGATTATCAGTTAACATTCAAAAATTGGATGCAGATTCTGTGCAAGCATAATCGATTATTGCCTTGTGTATAATCGATTATATTTCAGCGTTTTAAAAATACTTTGGCAACGGTCTTAACATAATCGATTACCTAAAAGACATAATCGATTATTTTGCTGTATTAAAAATTCTGGTTATACACTGTCTGGACATAATCGATTATCAAGAGAAACATAATCGATTATTTTTCTGTTTTGTAAAATCCGATTTACACTGTCTTAACATAATCGAGACATCGATTTTTACGTTCCACCACCCCATTTTGTTGTGGTGTACGTGGATCCGAGAAGGTATGTTCAATACTGAGTTCGTCACAAAAATCCGCAAAGATATTATGATCGAACTCTCCCCCATGGTCACTTCTTATGGAAGTGACGGTTGTGTTCTTTTCATTTTGAACACGTTTAAGAAAATTTTTAAAAGCATGAAAGGAATCACTTTTATGAGCAAGAAATAACGTCCATGTGAATCTAGAGTAGTCATCAACAATTACAAAAGCATAAAGATTTCCACCAAGACTTTCAACACGAGATGGTCCAAAAAGATCCATGTGTAGAAATTGTAAGGGTGTAGTGGTTGAAACAACATTTTTGGATTTAAAAGAGGCTTTTGTTTGTTTTCCTTTTTGACATGAATCACAAATAGAATCTTTTTCAAATTTCATGTTTGGAAGACCAATTACTAAATCTTGTGAAACTAGTTTGTTTAAAAGATTCATATTTACATGAGCTACTCTACGATGCCATAACCACATGTCATCTTCTTTACTCATAAGGCAATTTACAAAACTTGATGAAGAATTTTCAAGATCAACCATATAGATATTATCCATTCTAATACCACGAAGAATAATTTTGAAATCACTACGACGGATAACTAAGCATTCTTCGGAGTCAAACAATACAAGATTTCCCTTGTCACATAATTGACTTATGCTCAAGAGATTATGTTTAAGACCTTTAACTAGCAAAATATGCTTAATGGAGGAGGATTCGTCCTTACCGACCGATCCAATGCCGATAATCTTTCCTTTGTTATTGTCTCCAAAAATAACATTTCCTCCTTCCGTGGGTTTTAGTTGAAGGAATTTGATGCATCCCCGGTCATATGTTTGGAGCATCCACTATCAAGGTACCAAAGTACACTTGATCCCTTCAAACACACCTACGAAACAAATTAATGAGATTTTGGTACCCAAGACATTTTGGGTCCTTGTGTGTTAGGTGCAAAATATTGGTGTGATTGTCTTGCAGTGAAATGTCTATGTCTAGTGAAGCATGCGGGAGCAATATGTCCAATTTTATTGCAATAATGACAAATGACATTCGGATTGTGCATTCTTCTAGGATGATAATAATTTGGGGGTCTAAATTTATTCACTCTATTTTTAGGAACATAGTTTTGATGTAGTTTTCGAAAATCTTGTCTAGGTGGTCTATACATGCCAACATTTCTTCTAGCATTCACTCTATTTTTAGGAATATAGCTTTGATGTGGTTTTTGAAAATCTTGTCTAGGTGGTCTATACATTCCAATATTTCTTCTAGCATTTGTTCTAGGATGAGTTGCAATTCTAGGATTAAAATTTCTAGGTTGAGTGTTGACATTTATTTTGTTTTGCCTAAGTTGAGTCTTAGGTGGTTTAGGAATGGACTCAACTTTTTCTTTTGGCTCGTGTTTAAAGCCTATACCGTGCTTAGTGGATTTCAAATTTACAAGCACTTCATTGAGATTTTTGTGTGAAGAATTGAATTTGTACAAAGTGCTTCTAAGACTTTCTACTTCTTCCTTTAGAGATTTGCAAGAAGTACAATCCTTATTTGAGCTTTCGGGTTTATCGGCGCTTCTTTTGCCATAAAACTTGTTTTCCTCTTTTAATTTCTCATTTTCAAGAGTAAGTTTTTCAAAATCCTTTTCTTTTGAAGAAAATTGTTTTCTTAAATCTTTTATAGATTTAGAAGCGCTAATAAACTCTTTATACAACTCATCAAATGCATCTTGCATTTCTTCTAAAGTGAAATAGTTCTTAGAAGTAGTACATACCTCATTTTGAGTTTCTTCGTGTGCTATAAGACACAAGTTTGCGGTCTCGTTTCCTTCTCCATCACTTGATTCGTCTCCGGAGTCGCCTCCCCAAGAGATGTATGCTCTTTGTTTCTTGACGGGTTTCTTCTCCTTTTTGATGTTTGGACAATTTGATTTGATATGCCCGATTTCTCCGCATCCATAGCACTTTAATTGGTCTCCTTGTTGCTTACCTTTTCGTTCATACTTCTTTTGCATGAACTTGTGAAATTTCTTAATAACGAGTCCGAACTCGTTTTCTTCGTCGCTTGAATCCTCATCATTTTGAGGTTGAGCCGTGCTTTATTTAAGGGCGATTCTTCGTTTCCTTTGATCATCCAAAGGAGGGTTAAGAATAGTAGATTCATAGGTTTTGAGATTACCTCTAAGCCTGTCGATTGTGACATTTGTAATGTCGATTGATTCTTGAATAGCGTCGGCTTTGGAGCGCCATTCCGGAGTGAGACTTCGAAGAATTTTACGGACAAGTTCCCTATCCGTGAAGGTCTTCTTAAGAGCATGAAGATCATTAACGATTTTTGAAAATCGTTCGAACATATCATCTATCTTCTCGTTTTCCTTCATATGAAAAAGTTCATATTCATGGGTTAGAAAATCTAATTTAGCTTCTCTTACCTAGTCCGTACCTTCGTAGGTGATTTCCAATTTATCCCACATTTGCTTAGCCGTGGTGCAACATGATATTTTCCGATAATCATCAGGATTTACCGCACAGTACATCATGTTGATGGCTTTTGCGTTGTTCTCCACCTTTCTAATATCGTCTGCGTCATACTCATCTTCCGATTTTGGCACCATTTCATTTTCTACCTTTTTGGTTGGAATTTTCTCTCCATTCTTGATAATTTTCCACAGTAGAAAATTATTTGATTAGATGAATATTCTCATCCTTTCCTTCCAATACGTATAGTTTGTGCCATCGAATAGTGGTAGCCTTGTGAAGCATTGTCCTTCACCTAGTCCTGCATAAACGTTACGAGTAGAAGCCATGGATTGTTTCTCTCAAACTGTTAAGTCTTTCAGAGAGTTAGGCTTTGATACCAATTGTTAGAATATACGCTTAACGCTAGGGGGGGGGGTGAATAGCGTTATAATAAAAAACAATGTAAATTTGCGGAATTAAAATTGCAGGAATAACGTAAGTGCAGTAATTAAAATGGTAAGGAGAGAACACACCGAATTTATCCTGGTTCACCAAAACGTGTGGTTAGTCCAGTCCCCGAGAGACTCTCTCGAGTTTTACACTAACTTCGTTAAGCTTACGGGTGCCTAACAAACCGTTACACTTGCTCGTAGATATACACTCTACAAGACTTCAACCTGCTCGAGGATACCGCACCTCAAGACTTCAAACCAAGGAACTACTTTTCCTTCTTACAACAAGGGATTAGAATATCCCTTCAAGTGTGTACAAACACTTAGCACTCAAGACAAGACTCTCTTTATAGAGTAGATATAAGTAAAAACAATACGCTCAAGAACACAACAACTTAGTCAAGAGTTTGGCTCTCAAAAAGCTATGAAATGAATATAAAATGATTGATATGAGAGTATGTAAGCTTAAGCAAGAATGTAATCAGTTGTTGTACTTAAAAGAGTGATTTTGAGGTGTATTTATAGTGCTCAAAGTCACCAAGACCTTTGCTTAATTGCCAATCACTAATTGCTGATTTTGTGCTTGCATAATCGATTATATGATCTGCATAATCGATTATCTGCAGATCGTTCAAAAATCATATGCGGATTTTAAGCATAATAATCAATTATTCAAGTTACATAATCGATTATCAGTTAACGTTCAAAAATCGGATGCAGATTCTATGCAAGCATAATCGATTATTGCCTTGTGTATAATCGATTATATTTCAGCGTTTTAAAAATACTTTGGCAACGGTCTTAACATAATCGATTACCTAAAAGACATAATCGATTATTTTGCTGTATTAAAAATTCTGGTTATACACTGTCTGGACATAATCGATTATCAAGAGAAACATAATCGATTATTTTTCTGTTTTGTAAAATCCGGTTTATACTGTTTTAACATAATCGATTATATTGCTGTCTTAAAAATTTCGGTTAACACTGTGTTAACATACTCGATTATAAGAAATACATAATCGATTATTTATGTCCAGATTTGAAAACATGTTTGAAAATCATTTTGGCTAAAACGAAAATGTTTGAAAATCTTTTTTGTTTAACTTAATGATGCATGAAAATGATTTTACGAGAGAAGCCAAGACTTGAATAATTTGTCGGATCAAGACCACACTATAAAGTGACTCATTTATAACTTTGTTGTTATTCTTGATCTTGCTCTTTGTTTCTCATGTTCTTGGACTTTGGCATATGTCAATGTTTCAAGCGCGTCGGTTTGTCATTTATCAAAACCTACAGAAATGAACACACGTTTAGTTTTAGCGACTTGAGAACGTGTTTCAACAGATCTCCTTAT
This sequence comes from Nicotiana benthamiana, assembly GCA_034376525.1. Classification (NCBI taxonomy): domain Eukaryota; kingdom Viridiplantae; phylum Streptophyta; class Magnoliopsida; order Solanales; family Solanaceae; genus Nicotiana; species Nicotiana benthamiana. The sequence goes on from CM067336.1 coordinate 68,777,882, forward strand.
GTATCATCATGGAATATGGTGGTCCTGGACCTCATGTAGGCGGCCCCTACATTCTTTAACCTGAACGACATCATCTTGTAACAGCACATTCCCCATGATGTAATGAAAGCCATTTTCTCCGCGTCCTCTTCATCCATCCAAATCTGATGATACAAGGCAAAACAATCCAGAATGACTGTAACTCGTGTTTGGCGCAATTGTCAATCAGGATGTGCATGTTTGGCAAGGGAAAGTTGTCCTTTTAGAATGGCGTGGTTGAGATCCCAATAGTCGACATAGACTCTAACCTTTCCGTCCTTCTTCGGTACCGGCAGAATGTTGGCTAACCATGTAGGATATTCTACTACCCTGATAACTTAAGCTTTGACTTGCTTAGTGATTTCTTCCTTGATATTCAAGCTCATGTCAGGCTTGAACTTTGTGAGCTTCTGCTTTACTGGTGGACATGTCGGATCTGTTTGCGAGCCACAATAGATATGCTTAGACCAGCCATGTCATCATACGGCTATGTGAATATGTCCTCATACTCCTTTAGAAATTCTGTCATTGATGCGCGCTTCTTTGACATTCTTTGCACCTCCCAGGTTAACAATCTCAGTCTCGTCCAAGTTGGACTTAGGTCTATTCTCAAAATTCTCAACTTCTTTAACAACCTCTTCCGGTATATCGTCTTCTTCGAGTCTATGTTCGATTGTTGTATTGTCTCGTTGCATGTCACAGTCGTTGATTCATCAAGATAAGTAATAGTAATGTTGCATAAATAAAGTAAATGAGAGCAAGTAATAAGAGTAATATTTATAAGAAACTGAAGTGCTTTGATAAATTTCATAATTGTTTTGAATGTTCTCTTATTTCGAAATGAAAAATGCGAAAAGAAAGTCAACTAGCGAAAATAAAAGATAATGCACAGTGCTTTGTTCAGCCTTACTACCCGAAGCTTTCAGGGATCTGGTAGTTCTGATGGTCCAATTGTTGAGGAACGCTCCTCGGCTTATGGCATGTATGGAAGGGCATTCTTCTACCTCCTCCTCCTCGAAAATGATGCAACAATCCATGTCATCATCTCCTAGGAAAAAATTCCTCACTGCTGCCAGTGCTTCCTCTTCCTCCAACCCATAGATAATGTCGGCTGGTTGAAAACTCTGCTCCAAATGTGGTATCGGCTATTCTAGCGGATAGTAAGGACCGTGCCATGGTGGCGACCAATGGTTGAATTCTTCCCAAGTGTACTCATATCCCAAACCGAATGTGGTACAATATTTCTTTAGCTTGATAGGCTTAGCGATTCCTTTGAGATTCTTGCCAAGTTCTTTGCCCGGTTCATATCCTCACCAATTCAATATACTTTTGATTTTGTTGTCCTACCACTTGTCCTTATCAATGGCGTTGACTCGCTCGATGTGATGATATGTCTCCCCACCTATCTACCTTCTTCCTCCAATTGCTAGGATGGTCTGGCGACTGTATATGGGATTGCTACTGTCATTGTGAATGATCACCTTATGATGATCCCACTCGAACTTTACTGTCTGATGTAGTGTTAATGCGACACCCCCAGTGGCATGAATCCAAGGTTGTCCCAATAGCAGTTTGTAAGACGCCGGCACATCTATTACTTGAAAAGCAACATCAAACCAAGTAGTCCCCATTTAAAAACACAAGCTAATTTCCCCAATGGTGGAACTTTGAGAACCGTCGATAGCCTTGACATTGATGGTCCCATCCTGGATCTCATGCAGAGCTTTTCCCAATGTCCTGAGTGTTACCAACGGGCAAATATTGAGGCTGGACCCTCCATAGATCAGAACCTTTATGATAAAATAATCCTGCATTGTACGGTGATGTGCAACAGCTTGTAGTGGCTCAATCCTTCTGGTGGAAGCTCATATTCATAATCTTGTGACTTTCCAATACCTGCCCTACCATGTTTTTCATTTCTCCTCCAATGATGTTGCTTGGAACATATGCTTCACTCAGTACTTTTCATAAGGCGTCGAAACTTTGTGTTAGAGCTAGGATAGAAATTCGTGCAGGTTTTTGTTCAACTAATCAATGATTGAATACTCCTTGGCTTGTATCTTCCTCCAGAGGTCATCGGGACCAGTTTTAGTGATGTTTTGTCCACCAGAGGTCTTCTTACTTGACTCAGCCAAGTGTTCACGGGTATAAACCCTGTCGGTTCTTGTAATACCCTATGCCGCAACTGCTTCACCGGATTTGTCTTTCCCTTTCCTTCCTGCCTCAGCTATGTAGTCCCATGGTATGGCTTTTGTGTGGAACAGGATTATGACTGTCATTGCTACTGGAATGGTCACCCTTGCTTTTGAGGTTAATACAACAACCTCAAATGGCACAGGTGCCTTTGGGGACCCAAACTCGACCTCAATTGGTATTGGCATTTTTGCAGAGGATGGTCTTTCAAACTCAAGTGGTATGGACATTTTCACCTCAGCATCTTCAGAAGGCTCGATCTGGACTACAATTGGATTTAGAGTGACTGTTGGTTTCTTCGGAGCGTCGCCTTTTGCGATCAAACCGATCGATCCCCCGGGGTCCCAATCATCTTCTATCTTAATCATGTGAACACCTCCACCTTTATGGTCTAGTAGAGGGTTGTTGCAAACATTCGGAGCATGCACCTTTGTCACTATGATCTTGTTATCAATCAGTGCCTGGATCTTATCCTTTAAGGATCAACATTCATTGATGGTATGCCCTTTCATGCTAGAATAATATGCACATGTTTTATTTGTGTTGACCCATTGGGAAGGGTTTTAGGGGTTATTGCAGGGATAGGGGTAACATAACCAGCAACTTTAAGCCTTTCATACAGTTGGTCGATTGGTTCGACAATGGCGGTATAATGTTTGGGAGGTCTGCGGTGGAAATTTGGTCGGTGTCTAGGAAAGATTTGACGAGGGGGAGGTGAGATATATTGGGATGGTCGGGTGTTGTAAGCTTGGTAGACATGTGCGGGTTGGGAATATCTGGGTGAAGCAGGTTGATATGTAGGAGGTGGAGGTGATTGATAAGTAGGCGGTGAAGTTCGGTAGGAAGGTAAGGGTGCTTTATAATTTGGAGTGGGCTGATATGTAAGCGGAGGCATTTGATAGGCTTGTTATTTGACATGTGATTTGGTTCTCTATGCAACCATTACAACATCTATGTCCCTTTTCTTTGGCGCACCACCAGACTGTAGAGCCTTATTAGTAGCTTGCAAGGCTTCTAGGTTCGTAACTATACAACTTTTGATACCTTCCTCGATCCTTTCTCCAGCTTGATAATGTCAGAAAATTTATGATTCACGATCAGCATAATTCTTTCATAGTATTGTGGACACTGAGCTCGGACAAAAAGCTTATTCATATGTTTTTCCTCTAAAGCAGGTCGGACTTTAGCAGCCTCTGATCTCCAACATGCGACATACTCGGGAAATGTTACGCTGGGTTTCTTCTTCAAATTTTGAACGTAAAACACATCCGTGCATTTTTTTATTGAACCTAAATCTGTCAATGAAATATGACGCCATACTCACCCATTTTGACCACTTCTTCGGGTCTTGGATAATGTACCAGGACAGAGCAACTCCTTTCAAGCTTCTCATGAAAGCTTCATTTGAATCCTTTCGTCCTTCCCTACTCCGACCAGCTTGTCGCAGTATGTTCTCAAATGAACTCTTGGATCCCCTATGCCATCAAACATCTCAAACTTAGGAGGTTTGTACCTCCTAGGAAGTTTGACATTTGGTTGCATGCAGAGGTGTTTATAATTCAACCCCTCAATCCCCTTGCTTCCTTCGATGCCCTGAATTCGGCTAGTCGGTTTCTTGAGTTCCGCAGCCAGGTTTCTGATGAAGGATTCTCTGTCATCGGACTCATATGTGTTTGAGACAGGTTGAATGGAGTGTTGTATGGTTTCCACATAGATGGAAGTGTTATGGTGAGTGTGGGGATGGTCATTTGTGGAGTTTAGTGGTGCGGGGATGAGCAGTGGAGTGTTGTTGGAAGTATGGCAAGCATTGCAATGATGATGGGGAGCGGGATTGTTTTATGGTTTCGAGATGTTTTGTGGAGGTGTAGGGTTTTGAGCATTAGGAAATTGACATATGGGGTGGTGAGGGAAAATAAAAAGCTTGCAATTTCAGGACCTGATCAAGTTCCTCCTGAAATTTCAACAATTTCAGCTTGAGTTGGTGTTAGAAATAACGCTCTACGCTAGAGGGGGGGGGGGTGAATAGCGTATTAATAAAATTTGGCGTTTTCTTGCGGAATTTAAACTTTGCAGGAAATAAACAAATGCAGTCAAAATATATTACACCACGATATATACTGGTTGGCCACACTTTGTGGTTAGTCCAGTCCCCGAGAGACTCTCTCGAGATTTCCACTAACAACCTTGTCAAGCTTAAGGTGCCCAACAAACCTTTACACTTGAGACTTGAATCACACAAATCTCAAACACTTGCTCGGAGGTTCCTCACCTCAAAGACTTCAACTTGCTCGGAGGTTCCTCACCTCAAAGACTTCAACTTGCTCGGAGGTTCCTCACCTCAAAGACTTCAATTTGCTCGGAGGTTCTTCACCTCAAAGACTTCAATTTGCTCGGAGGTTCCTCACCTCAAAGACTTCAATTTGCTCGGAGGTTCCTCACCTCAAAGACTTCAATTTGCTCGGAGGTTCCTCACCTCAAAGACTTCAATTTGCTCGGAGGTTCCTCACCTCAAAGACTTCAACTTGTTAAGCTTCCGTGTGCCTAACGAACCTTTACAACTTGAGAACTTGATACAACACAAGCCTCAACCAACCCGCTTAAGGAAACCTATCCCTAAGACTTTACAAGAAGAAATATAACACTCCTTCTTACTACAAGTGTTTAACAAGAACACTCTTTTACTCACTTTACAAGAACTCTCTCAAAGAGTGGATTATGAGTACAAAATATATTGCTCAAGAACACAACAACTCAATCAACAATCTTGGCTCTCAAAAATAATGTAAGATATGAAATTTTGAATCACAAGAATGTAATGTATGCTTTGTACTTTTTCTGCAGTGTTGTTGTGTTTAAAAAATGATTTTCAGAGAGTGTTTTATAGAGAAAATGGAGCAATAGACCGTTGCTTTTAGTTCCAGAAAACGCTCCTGAAAATCTGCCTGACAATCGATTGTTGATATTACACAATCGATTGTTGGAGTAAAATTTCAACAGAGATTCCTTAAAATCCGGTTAAAAAGATTTCTGTTGAATTTTAAAAGGAAGACAATCGATTGTTGACTTCAGACAATCGATTGTTGTTCAAATATTCAAAATATTTCTGGAAACTTTTTGACTAAAAGATTGAGTAAAGATTATACCATAAATAGATAAAGCCGTTGGAAAAAGTCCGTTTGGAAATATCACTGAGCACAATAGATTGTTAAATAGTGACAATCGATTGTTCTTCATTTTTGAAGATTTTGAAAACATTCTGTAAGTTGTCCAAAACTTTGAGACTAAGTATAAAATCTGACAATCGATTGTTGAACAGTGACAATCGATTGTTGCTTCAAAAATGATTTCAAACGAAGTTTCTGTCTCAAGACAACATTTTAAAAACTAAGTATAGAACTGGACAATCGATTGTTTCTTCAAGACAATCGATTGTTAAACCCAATTTTCTCAAAACGAGTTTAAAAATCATTTTGGCAAATATGCAACTTATTTCTTTAAAAACTTATGACGCATGATTTTATGAAAATCATTTTAGGTGAGAGCCAATATTAGAAATAAGTCGTTGAGTCAAGATTACAAATTAAGACCTACTCAACAGTTGATTGCATCTTCTATTCTTGAACGCGTACTATCCATCTTGTACTTGGACTGTTATTGTTCCATCACCGATGCTTGGCTCAATGTTTGGCATTTATCAAAACCTACATGAATCAACACACGTTAGTTCGAGAACGTGTTTCTTACAGTTGGGATGTACTTTCTTTGGAGACCTAAGTACCCTGAGTGATCTTTACTTGGTCAACCGAGTTTTCCTTTCTGATGTTGCTCAAATCTTCCATTTTTCCTTGTTCCAGTTCTTGACGGGGCTAGGAGAAGGAGTGGGTGGAGGGCCCTTGGATCTTGTGGAGTATGGTGAAGATGCAGAGTGCACGAACTAACCTTTGGGGAGGGGAATAAAACAAAAAGTAAAAATAAAAAGGTAATAAGTTAGTGAGAATTATATGATAAATATTACAATATTTAAACACATAGTGCGAGAATATAAATCATGTTCTAATTTGGGAGCCTCATTGTTTCTGAGGTAGGCTTAGCAACAAATTGATTTGGAGAACTTATAATGCTAAATGCCTCATTTTATTGATAAAAATAAGGCGAATCCCAAAATGACACTAAATAGCAGGAAACAAAATGTCACTAATGGCCATTGGCCTTATTACATTTAAAGCAAAAAAGAAAAGGAATCTTATCTATTTGGTCCTAGAAGGACCTTCCCCAGACTCAAAATCTTTGGATCCATCGAACAGCTTCACCAGCTTGCGAAGTCCCAGCAATAGGTAGGCTCTGGCCAACTGCCCACCTTCGTTTCCCTCAGCATTCTGGCAGTCCTTGATCTTCTTGATGAATTTCCTTTCCAGCTGCAGTAATCCCCAGTCCAAGTACCCCAGTCGCTTGTTGGCACTGAAAGCCATGTCTTTCCGATCTTCAATCATCCTTTGGTTGGCTTCTTGAATTTCACGATGCTCACTTTAGCATTCCCGAATGCTCTTGCGCAATTAGTTGTACTTAACATGTGCTTTAGCCTTTTCATCGATGATCCTATGACCTTGAACAAATCCGGGTTGACCCTAAACATTATGATTATCCTCAAGCCAGCTTGGATAGTATGGAGTATAACCAATATGGTATCTGTCCGGCTCGAAGCTATCCTTTCCTAGAACAAGTTTGCAGTGCCACATATGCTGAGCTTGGCACTTGTAATGGCTATCATGATCCTGAAAGTCGACCCGAAAGTGACTCATATTATCCACCCGTGGTATAACCTGTTTCTTACCAGCCTGTCTCATAACGCGGAGAGGGATATAAGGGTAAGTTCCTCTCAAACTGATAAGTATCAGAAATGGTGCATCCCGAGATCGAGCAATGAACTCTTCAGTAGGGAACCATTCGAACATCTATTGTACTTGGTCCTTTTTCAGATTTTCAAGCAGTTCTACCCATCCTTTGGCATCCTGCGGCTGAGCAAACATATTGGGCATATAGTTCATTCGCCTTGGCTGATGGAAGGCAATATGATCGTCTCAATCCCTATACTGGATCTCTTGTCGATATTCACCATTTTGGAGGCGCTCCAGAAGCCAGAATTGGAGTAGCAAGTTGCAACCGTCAAAGTGCTTGCCTCCATGTTGACATTTCTCTAAGGCTCGGTATATTTCTGTAATAATCATGGGCACTATACTAAATGACTGCCCTCCAATTTCCTCCATTAAGATTTTGGTGACCATGCCTAGTCGGGTATGGATCCTTGCTTTCTTCATAGGAAATGCTATAATCCCCAAAAAGCAGAACATAAAGATAAAGACCCTTCAATAGATATACCCCAATGACGTGAGGGAGAACTCATCCAGATAAGTACGGTAATATTTTCTATGACCGTATCTCTCGTACAAATAATCAAAGGGAATGTACGACTCCTTCAAGCAGGTTAAGTGCGGATTCTTCTTTAGACCCACCATCTTGAGAAAACCTCTACCCTTGGGGTTCTATGGTATTAACAGACCCGTATTTTCTCATGTTATACCAGTCAGTCCTCCAATTTCCTCTAGCAGGGGTGTCATCTCAATTCCCCAAAACACAGACCTATCGCAATCCCAGAACAGGTAGCAACTTTAATAATTTTGTTGTTGGATTGAATTTCCATAAGAGAAGGTAAATTTTTGAAGTATTTTCGGACAAGGGTCTGATCACTCGAATGAAGATCTTCCACCAGTTTAGCAATATCGGGTGGATGTTGGTAGGGGTGAGCATAAAATCCGAAAAACCGAATTTCGAACCGAATCGAATCAATTCGGTATTTCATTTTCAACTTTTTCAGTATTAGGTCTAATTCGGTATTAAATTTTCGGTATTTTGGTTCTGTTTTTGGTATTACAATTTAAAAAATTCGGTATACCGAATATACCAAAATTTTAAGGTGGACTTTACCTTTATCTACCCATCTAGTGTCAACCGGCCATCCCAATTCATCCCATTCTCGTCGCCCCCCCCCCCCCCCCAAGCCCAACTGCCTAAGCCCAGTAGTCTTAGTCTTAGACTTGTAGGTTAAGCCATTTTACGTTGTAATATGTTGGTATACCAATTTATACATTTCCATATTTCCTTCTACTTTAAATTTATTTACAAGTATATTTAATAGAGCAAAAGCACCAGATCATAGATTCAAGATTAACTACTTAGTTTCAAGGAAGATTCTAGTAAGACAGTAGTAGTAGAGCAAAAGCACCAGATCATAGATTTAACATTCAAGATTACAGATGCATATCAAGAAATTTCAAAAGAAATACTGAAGCAAAGCCGATGTCTTCCTAAAAATACAACTAGCAAAAGAGAGTTTTCTACTTAGATCAGGCTTCCACTTGGAAAATAATATAAAGTCTGCTCATCTAGTTGGTGATGTTTTTACTAGTTGGAAGTGTCTCTGCTTGAAGTTACACATATCTTATTTTTTAATCAAATAAAAAGAAGGACCTAACACTAGTTTATGTGTCTATCTTCTGACAAAGACAATGCCACCTCTTAAATATGAGAAACATCATTAATTTTCATAAGAAATTAATTATAGGCTTTGAACTTTTTCAAGGGACTAATTCTAAGAATACGATTCGTTATTTTATGGTATGCTAATTTGGTTTAAACTGAAATCGAACCAAACCAAAATAAGAAATATCGAACAGTATCGAAATATTTTAATACTGTATTTGATATACACAATGGATAAGCCGAATACCGAAATAGCGAACCAAAATTCTTAAATACCGAACTAAAGTACTGAATGCCCACCCCTAGATGTTGGTGACCATGCTGAATCTGGGGACTTTGTGCCTCATTTTCTGCAAGACAAAAGTGTTAGGCCCTTACCCCCACCAGACTCGACTATTAAATATCAGTAATTGGCATAAGAAGTATTTAATTCTCCAAATAAAAGCACAAAACGTGTTAGTGTCAGTTTGGGTTTCAAGAAAATCCAGTGGACTTTAGACAAGGCTATCTTGAAGAGTCATTATACGGACAACATAGCTGACTCGGCTAGGTTTTGGCAGTAATGCATGCTCAATTAAATAGTGTAAAGTTTCTATGAGGTATTAGACGAGTAGCCTTGAGCGGACGACTCAAGAGGGAAAGGCACAGCACTGTCGACTACACCGTTGATCGACTGATTTTATCGCAAATATGTCTTTGCTGGATTTAGGAGGTGATCATATCGGAAGGGCGCAACTACTCATTATAAGCGTTGCTATGGTATTTTATTTGGCACGAGTGGAATATGATGTTGAATATGCAGTTACAATAATCAAATAAGTTGCCACTTATTTGCACGTTCATAAAGTAATAATTACAATAGTTTCTCATAATTTACAATAGTTTCTCATAATTTACAACAGTATTAAAAGAAAGCAATAAAGGAAAGCATTAAGAGAAATAAGGGAAAGAAACAAAGAGTCAAGTCAGTTTCGTACTAGAAGAGGAAAATAATACCTAAAGGCATTAAATAAAGACACATAAAGAAGCATAAAGTCACAAATGACATTAAGTAGTAAAAGCCTTAAAAAAATCTCCAACAGAGTCGCCATGCTGTCGCGTCCCTTTTTCTCGCGAAATCGGATTTATGACATTTGGAAGGACAACTCGTTCCCTTTTGGGAATTGGGTTTGAATTGAAGAGTCGCCACCTAATGATTAAAGTGCATTAGAACACTAAGAAGGATTTTGATTTGAAACTAGAGATTGGGTGATGGCTAGAAATTATCTCGAGAGGAATATGTTAGGAACCCCTTAAGATTCACTAGTATGGTTCCCGATCATGCTACACTTATCACTTTAAGTGTAAAAAATAAATAGACACGTAAGGGATTTCAATGCAAATGGGGTTTTCACATAACGATTGCAAATAGTTGGAATTGAAAGAAAAGAGAAGCTGAAATTGATGTAGTTTAAAATTCTAAAAATAAAGCAAACAAGTAAAAGGAAAAAGGGGTCGTAGGTGTACAAATAATAGGGATCACATCAACGCAATACCCGATAATCACTCCTTAAAAGAGGGGCTACACATGGCATTAGCGCACCGGTCATCATATCAATATCTACCCTTTCCCACCTATTTGAGGTATTAAAGCGCAGAATGGTTTCGTTACTTATTGCATGCTATTACTCGCTCCGATCTTATTAGCATATGAGGCATTTGGGACTACTAGTCCTAAAGGAAGGAATGTTGGGATTTTATGGTTTTAAAGGAAAAAATCTAGGGCGACAATCAAAAACACATAGAGCAAATTGGGGAAATCACATAAACAGTTAAAGGCTCAAACACGCCTCCTCAACTTAAAGATAAATTATTTAGCATGTCTTACACGTACCAGTTATGGTATGATTAAACTTAAGAAGGGTGAGGCAGACTGATTTACTGTATATTTCAGATATGAAATCTGAATCAGGAATACCTGCTGGTTGTAGCTTAACGAAATCTGACTCAGTTAACTAGTTTGCCTTATTGCTTATCTAAGTGTTAGATGTAACCTATAGGTGTGATTTCAATTAATTCAGAAAAGAAGTATACTGATTTTAAAGAAGGGGACTTGTTAATTACAGGGACATAAATTCTACAGATATTGCTACTACTGATTTTAGACCTATCATCGAATGAAAGATTCAGATTTAGTTAATGGTTCCTATAGGCATTCTTTCTAGGCATTATTGATTTTAAAACGTTTATAGTCGATATAATGTGCAAAAGTCCTATATGCATGGTATCTAGAATGTTTTTTTTATCATCTAAACCTATAAACGCAGTTGCCTAATGACATATGCATATGCAGAATTCAGGAAGTTATATAGACATGTTATCAATGCAGCGCTTGGAAATGACTTATAGACATGGTCTGTATATAATGCAAAAGTGCAAAAAACTATAGACATGATTCCTATATGAAATGCATAAGACTATAAACATGATCTCTATACGGAATACAGAAAACCTATAGACATGATCTCTATATGAAATGCAGAAACTTAGAGACATGATTTCTATATGAAGTACAGAAACCTATAGACATGATTTATATAAAAATGCAGAAGTGCAAAAATTGTAGGCATGATGCATGAGTAATAATACCTATGAGCATACTTTCTACCTTTTGCATGCATGAGTGACCCTCCCCTTTTCGCTAAAATCTCAATAGGTTTATTAAAAGTTATTACAGTCCAGAATGAATAAGAAATTACAAAATTAAATTAGAAAATTAAAAATAATAAAACCAAGGAGAGCCTGATTTAGACTTCTTGTCTAAAGCATGACGTATACCAACTCCAAAGATCAAATTTCCAAAGCCTTTCTCTTATTTGGGATGTGTCAAAGTTTCCTAAGAGTCTCAAATGGACTCGGGGTAGTGCTCGTACCCAAATATATTGTAGAATTTAGTCTTAGTGATATGTGGAAGGGTCATCCCTCAAATTCCCAAGTTCAGAGGGAGCTCTAGGTCCCAAGGCAAGACTTATAGAAGGGGTGGGGAGGGGGGGGGGGGGCATAACTTAGAAGCTAAGAGAGAGTGTAAGTGCAAGTGCATGGAGGGGGTTCTGGGAAGAAGCAAAGACAAGGTAATGGTCATACACAACAATTGGAAGTGGTGGCACCCCCAACTAACCTTTTAGGCCACATTGTTTGGGAGTTAGGATCCAATAAGGGATCAAGTCCAAACATGAGCAACAACTTGCATGTTGCCATGCTTTGAACATCAATTCAAGAGTACATACAGGGGAACATGGGTGCAGGGATTCACAGCAGAAACAGATGTAAAGAGCATATCATGCATATTTAACATTGAACATAGCAGTAAAGTAGACATGAGTGTAAATGCTGTAAAATAAACATATTGGAATGAGGCTGAAAACCAAAACTAGAACATACCAGTTTCAGAGAAACAAGAAAAGGAAGCAGTAGTCTTGCAAAGACAAAGTGCAAGCAAGTAGTCAGGAGATTTTAGAAGAGAACTATGAGATTATAAGTGTCTCAAGTGTGTAATAGAATAGTTTTAAAATCAATTAGAAAAGATTCCCTTTAACGAAGGGATTCTGAGTTCAAACGGGCAAAATAATTAAGAAAAGAGATTGATCAAACACTTTTGTAGAGCGGTACAAGAAGAGTAAATATATAGAGATTTATTTAAGGAAAAAGTTTAGTAGTACACGTTTGTGCAAATAAGGAAAGGAAATTAATTAACAGCTAGTAAATCACAAGCCCTGAATTTGGGTATGAAAATATTCGGTCAGAAAAGGTGAAGAAAGGTTTTACTTAAGGAAAATCAGTAACAATCAATCAAACTTAAAAAAGAATTCTGAATCGATCATAAGTTGGGAAACCTTTTCGGAAGAAAGAATTCATTACACATATAAAAGCATATAGCCACACTTATCCACAAAGAACTATCATGCTAATCAGTAGATGAGTCTAGCATAGAAGGATTTAAAAGTTTAGAATCATAAAAAGTAAGTTCAAACTTAGTTTATAGACTGAATGAGTGTGAAAGAGTCAAGGATTCCAAAATAGAACCCTAGTTCTAATACATGACCAAACCTCGGTAGAACCCCCAAATTCTAGGGTTTCCAACTCGAGTCAAGCATAGGGATGAGGAGGCAACATGCTCAGAGATTTCTTTTTTTAGAATCTCATGAGAGGACAAGTAAACGCAATAAAAAGTTCAAAGCATAATGAAAGTAGAAGAGACAGTAGAGGAAAACATGCTTAAACGGGTTTTAAAACAAGGGAAAGTAGAAGTGAAACAATAAACACTTAAGAACATGGTAGAGAAATACAGTAGAAGAACACAAGAACATTATAGCAAAAGAACATATAGGAAACCACAATGAGATAAGCATGTGAGAGCATGGTATAGAAACACAGTAGAAGAATATGCATGATAAAGGAAAACATAAGAACACAGTAGATGGACATGCGTGGTAACTAAAAATATAAGAACATAGTATAGACAAATACACACAAAGAAAGGAAGAAGAAAGGTCAGAGAAACGTTTTAAGCTTTTTAAAAAACCCTAAATGGGAATAAAGTAAAAAAATTTGGGGAAAACGTTTAAAAACTCAAGTATAGCACAGACATGTGACAAATCTAAGAAAACAATCAGATAGAACCTCGAGTAGTCAGGGTTTCAAAGGAATCTTAGAATGAGAAAGGTTTGGAAAAAGGTCCGATCTGAGTCGAACAAGTCGGAACCAGGCTCAAAACACCATAGTGTGCCGGAGTTGGGCCGGAGATGGCCATAGAACCTTGAATCGAAAAGGATCTGAGTGGATACCATTGAGGTCAGACCTCTAACCTTCGAATACCGAGCATTTAAGAGCAGAAGGAGAGGAGTTTTAGGCCATACATGGCCTGAGAGGCCATAGATTCCGGTGAGATTGAGGTTGAAGATGGTGAGAAAGACTAGGGTTTCGAGAGAGTTTGAGAACAGAGGGATTTTAAAGGCGGATGAGAGATGGGAAATGAAAGAATTGGGGTAGTATTTTGTGTTTAATTATGGAAGGGTGAATGGTGACTGTTGATCTGAATGATCAACGACCAGGATTTAAGATGGTAGGTGGGGAACCCGGGTTGGGTCGTTTGAGTTGGGTTAAGGTATGATTTAATTTGGAATTGGGCCAGGAAAATAGGGTTTAATTTTGTTCAGATTTGGGATATTGAAATTTAATGGGGCCATACTTGAAACAATATGGGGCTAGATTTTAAACAGCCAATTGTTTTCTTTTTATTTTATGAAAATAGTAAAATAGTTTTAAAAATAAATTAAAGGTACAGAGTCAATTCATAATATATAAGTATTAATTTAAAAATATTATCACCATTTTTATAATTATAAAATTGTACTAATTTGTAAAATAGGCTAAAATTGCAATTATATGCAATTTAGCTTTTATTATACCAAATAAATGTGTAAAAAATGCATAAAAATTATCCTAGCTATATTTTGGTATAAATATAAGAATAAAATAAGTTATTCATCAAAATAATAATTTTAAAAATAATGATTAATTTTTTGTATTGCTAAAATGGGCAATAGATTCATTTTAAAAATCCTTTTAAAATTAGAAAAAATACTAAAATACTTGAGCATACTTGTATAATTTTATATGTGCTATTTTGAAAGTATTTACATGTTAAAATATATATAAAAAAATTTGGTATCAACAACGTGTAGCCCGATCCAAAAATATCCTCACAATACAGGCCCTCGGCCTTACTTAGTCAGAATCTCATAAGCCCCTCGGGCCGCAGTAAAATATGAAGCTCAGCTCAAAATATCTTTAAAAATTATCATTTAATGTGTTTAAAACAGAGACATAGCTGGGTTTTGAAAATAGTAAAAATATAGCATAACTGAGCACCAGTATGAAATCAATCAATGAGAAAAATAACATTTAAAAATCCCCTAAGGGATCAAACAGCTGGCACAAAGGCCATATATGGCATTTAGCCCAAAAAATAATAATACTAAAAAATTAACTGTCAAATATTCAGTAAAATAATCATACGGGATGAACTAAGTCACAATCCCCAACGGTGCACGATTCCACGCTCGTTATCTAGCGTGTATCACCTCAACATAGACGAACGCAATGAATTTCTAGGGTTTCATACCCTTAGGATAACATTTAAAATCATTACTCACCTCGAACTAGCCCGAAAAGCTACTCTGCAACACGATTGCCTCTCAAACAAACTTCCGAGTGCTCCAAATCTACCAAGTTTAGATTTTTATCATCAAATTATGCTAAACGAATGAATTCCAATTGAAAAATATCAATTTTAAGCACAAAACCAGAAATCAGTCAAAATCTGACTCCCGAGCCTGCATCCTTGAATTGGAAAAACTTTATACCAAATGTTCTTTATCATCTCACGAGTCCATACATATAAAGAACTCGAAAATCGGAGTTCTATTGTCCCCTCAAATCATCCCCAGAATGTCTCATAATTTCAAGCCCTAACTCAACCCTTTTCATTTTGAAATCATCAATAAAATCCCAAAAACGAAGATGGATTCATAAAATATAATTAAAACTGAGTAAAGAACACTTACCTCAATTCATATGATAAAAATCGCCTCCGAAAAAGATATTCTACCTTGTTTCTCATGCCAAACGATTCCGAAACTCGTATTTTATGCCTCCAATGGATTCATTGTGAAATTCTAGTCAAGTTAGACTTCTGAATCACTCAATTTGACCTTATAATGAATGTGGTATGTAGGTTTTAATATTTGCAAATACTGTAGATTTTTAAATACGTCGTCAGTAGCAATTTCGTAATTAAACTGAAAAAAATATGGCAATCTAATTCTTAGTAACATGACCATAAAATTCTCATACGATGTCCAAATTTAATGATTCTTTTTTCTATGGGTCCATAATTACGATACAGATCTAATGCGTCAATCAGAAAAAGAAATCGAAGCTTATTTGTTCAATATGATATATTATTTATACTTGAAGAAAAGATGTCGAAACAAAAGAAAAACAAGCGCAACACAACCCAAACCTATTTGAACTCACCCGAGGCCCTCGGGGACCTCAACCAATAATTCCAAACAAATTATATATCACTATCCAAAATTAGTCGAACACTCGAAACACCCAAAACAACACCAAAACTCCAAATCAACCTCAAATTCAAGCCTAAGAACTTCTAAACTCCTAAATTCCACCAACGATGTCGAAACTATCCAAAACAACTCCGACTGACCTAAAATTTTGCAGACAAATCCAAAATAACATTACAAACCTGTTCCAACTGTCTTAATTCCATTTCGACCTCGATAGCCTATTTTTCACTGCCGACCGAAAATCGCCAAAAACTAACTTTCGCCAATTTAAACCTAATTATACACCGGATATCATAAAAATATTTCGGGCACACTCCTAAGTCCTAATAACCTAACGGAGCTAAACAAATAATAAAATTTCCAATTCGAAATCATATACAAACAAGTCAAAACTTGGTCAACCCTTTCAAATTTTAAGCTTCAAACTGAGAATCGTTCTTCCTAATTCATTTCGATTACCCTGAAAATTAAAACCAATAATTTACATAAGTTTTAATATATCATACGGGACAAGTCATGTCCGAGAACTGACGAGTCAATTGCAAAAGCTAAAAAAAATCGGTCGGGTCATTACATAACATATCCAACACGAACACATCATCTTCATCAAGCACATTTGAATCCACTAGTGATAAGATTGTACTAAGATCTTCGTTTCATTTATGTATCAACCATTCATATGAATTATTAATTAGTTAAACATTAGGAACTAATAATGTTTAAATAAATCTTCTATTTTTCCCCCTGCCTGCCCCGTGGGCCATTTGCATCTATATCTATTTTTTAGTTCACGTTTTAACTTATACAGCTTTGCAAAAAAAATTGCAAGCGTACCACTTTTCGTGTAAATTCAGGCATACAGGCCTGAAGTAACAAAATTTTTTGCCTGAAGTGTAACAAAACTTCAGATATTTTTGCATGAAGTTTGGCCTGACTTGTAAAGGCAAACAAGCAAAACTTCAGTTCATAGTGGAAATGGCAAACTTCAGTTCATGTGTTGGCTGAAGTTTTAGTTTGTAATTGCTGAACTTAAGCATTCTAGTAACTGAAGTTTTGGTTCAATATTTGCTGAACTTCAACATGTTTTAGTTGAAGTTATGTTCTATATTTGCTTAACTCCGGCATGTTTTAGTTGAAGCTTTGTTATATTTGTGATGAACTTCATAGCTTAAGTTTGTTTTGTATTCGCTAAACTTCAACATTCCAGGAGCTGAAGCTTTTGTTTATATTTGCTGAACTTCAACATTCTTAGGAGCTCTTACAATAAGGCTATACATACACAATAATATCAATAGTTTGGTCCAATATGAAAAAAGAGAGGATATATTATAAAAAATGATAACTTGTTATAGATGAAGATAAAAATTACGTATAAACACTAATATTTACCATCCAAAGACTCCAATCTTTGGTCACTATTTGAGAGCAAGCTATTTCAATAGTATTATGCTTGTGGGTTGTATTATAGGTAGATAGAGACAAGAGAACTTTAGAGTTGAAAATTCATAAACAGTAGTATTGTTGAACGTTGACAGTATTATAATTATTGGACATAGCAGTACTAACAACAACAATAAGTTAATCCCTATGAACTGAAATTTCATAGCAGCAACAACAGCAGATATGTTTTATGTTAGTAAAATTCTAATCACCATTTGTATTTGAAGTCTACTATGAATTGACTAGAATACTTATCGCATGTTTGTTTTTGAAACTAAAATCTTTCTAGGCCGAATTAAATATTCAAATGTTCATGCGCTCTAAACATGTATGTATACAAATACAAAAAAAAAACGCAACGCGCAATTATAAAATATAGAATATTTACAAACATATATACTTATTTTTTCACGATTTTTAAAAAAATATCATAAAAGCTAACTTAAGATAATAACTTAATACTAATTGGACGGTAAAGTGACATCGTCTTAACATAGTAACGCAAAAACATATTTTAAATAATGTTATAAGATGACATATTTTTAAATCTTTTAACCACTAGCGAGAGATAGATGTGCAAAGCACATATATAAATACTAAGTATAATATTAAAAGCATGAAGGCATTTAGCGAAATGACGTTCGCTTTTTTACCCTTTAAGATATAGCGGTCACATTAGACAAAATAGTAATTTAAATATTTTATTAATATTTAGAAATAATTATTTAAATAATTCTCGTATAATTTAGAAATATCTATTTAATTATTCTCCTATTGTTAATAGTCTAGGAAAGTTAATAAAATTTTACCTAATTTTTTCCTATTCGTTCTACTCCCTACGCACGTTGGAGTAATTAATAGCTTTAAGGTTATGGAGACCGTTTTTGTAGTTAAAAAATTCTTCCTAGCCAAAATTTTTGCCCTTATGTTGGAGTATTAAATGTGTTTATTTTGTAGTTAATATTTTTTTAGTTTTAGGAGATCTTTTTGGTTAACTTTTTTTGCCTTAAATCGCACAAACAATTTTCTTTTTAGTTAGGCGTCTTTATTATTTGGTAAATTTCATAGTACGAGCGTTGTGTGTATCTAATCTCAATATATAAGTATATTTACTAAAAGTTATAGTCGAGTATAAAATAAAAACTTTAAAATTTTGAAATTGATATATATTTAAACTCTATATACTGAACTTTTCATTTTTAGCAAGAATACATAATTTTTGAAGATCTAAGAGCTTCTCTAAAAAAAATGAAAAGCTATTTTCAAGTTCATTTTAATAGACAGAATGCAGTATTTTTTTCTTTCTTGCGAGCAAAATACATGTTGTTATATTTCTTTTATATACTATATATATAAGCACAAAGCTTCAGAGCGAAATATTAATAAACATTTTTACCTTAAAAATAAATTTCAAATAGGATAACATTGACATTTATTTATTTTTCCCAATAATTATAATTTTGAAATAAATTATAATATTATGATAAAATTATTAACTTAATTGTCCATTTTTATTGATTACTACATAATTAATCATACTATACATGGTTATTAAGACAAAAGCAATATTCATAAGATATTCTAATTTCAAATTACTAATAAATATTATTAGAAAAGGTCATGAATAAATGAATAAAATTTATGTGTGTCAATGTCATGATCAATATTTATCATTTTTAAGAATTCAAGCTTTTACTTAATTATTTTTGTGACTAAGACCATATTTTGAATGTTATGAATATATTTTTTAAACAATAATTCCCATTAATATAGGGTACACACGCAATGTGCGTACCTATATGCTAGTAAATATATAAATGACATTGTTTATTGTCACAATAATTTATTTATTTGTTCACCTTTTCAAATATCGACGTAGGGAAATCTTCTCGAGCTCATATAGTCAAAATGATCTTGGCAGAAATGTTCTATGTCCTATGGTTGAAAAGGAATGCGAGAATATTTGGAAACACTTATTGTAACAGTGACAAACTGCTTAGAACTATTGCTTATACTTGTAATGTTAGAGCTCCTCCTAGGCTAAGAGTACACCTTCAGCATTATTTACTATAATGCTGAACTTTTTGGACAGTATAGGTTAGTCATTTGCTCCTTTTTTGATAGACAGCTGAGTATAAAGCTGTGCTATGGATTTGTATGACAAACACTTTGGTGATTAATACAAAGTTTAATTACCAAAAAAAAAAGGAGATTTAGTGGGCGTCTGGACATAAAAATTGTAAAATTTCAAAAAAAAAAGTGAAAAAAGTTTCAAGTGAAAATGGTATTTGAAAATTAGATTGTGTTATGATCAATATAACTTTGGGTTATTTTTGAAGTTTTGTGAGTGATTTGAGTAAATATTTTGAAAAACTGTTTTTTGGAGTTTTTAAAATTTTCGAAAAAATCCAAAATTAATCTTCAAATTAAAATTAAAATTTTTATTGCCAAATATTAATTTCAAAAAAATTAAGAAAATACTTTTGTCCAAACGGGCTCTGAAGATTTTTTGGTCAGTACATGCCTGAATAAAGAGTCACCATAAAGTGATTAGTTTTACATTGGTTGTCAATTCACATACAATTTCTCTTCGTGCTGATGGAGTTTGACGTTAATATTGTTGTTTGTACCCTAAAAAAAACAATAGAATAAATAGTTCCAATGAATCTTGACCAATATATACTTACGTAGAGTATCCTTCCATTCCCAAAAATAACATGCGTACAAACAACTTTCATTTGTCGTTATATTTCGTAGTATATTAATCGTAACAATAGTATAATAATATTAGACGAGTACTTAGTCTTCTCATATCTAAAGTTTGATAATAACTGAACAGTATAATATTCTATTACATCACTTCTCTATTTTATATATTCATGTATAATGTAACAAACCTTTTATTATTGGTTTTATCTACTCATGAGAGGGCAAAATAAACGTCATAGTCCTTTGTTATTTCCTTTAATTACTGGCATTCGTATACCTAATTATTTGACCCTATCAAATATTTGAACTTAATAAAAATATGTGTTGCAATAAATAAAAAGTCGCTTGCCTTAGTTTATGCTATTGAATATCATTAGTTTCATCCTATAGATTGAAGTCAATGATATTATTAATTATGTTATGATTAAGGAAGTTAGTTTCCAAATATATACGTATTAGAAGCGAAGTTAGGATTTGAAATTTATGGGTTACGAACTCTAGCACTTTAAGTTATTGGGTTCTAAATTAATAATTCATATATATTAAATAAATTTTTTAAAATAAATACAGAATTTACACCAAAGTTACTGATTTGATCGAACCGCCACCTTGCTCTAGCTCCGCCCAATATATATGTTCTCTTCTAAATCTGGTAATGCAAATTAAAAAGGATGAACACAATGTACCTATTGGCATAATTGTTATGTCCAAAAATAGATTTAACTTGCAAATTATCCACTAATTGTCTTATATGGATTATTCACGAATTTTGAAGGCCTTTAGTTATATATCCAAACATATTATTATCTATTATGAAACAATAAAAGACGAAGAATATTGCAGAGAAAAGTAGGGAGAGAGAACTCTTATTGATTTTGGGATCAATTACAATGGAATAAAACCCTCTATTTATAGGGAGAGGTTGACTTAGCCACGAAGTAATAAATCCTAGAATCTCTTTAAATATGGACATTCACCATAAATAAAATTCTATTTGTAACACTCCCATGAATATCAATTTAATAGATAATGTGCCTCGTTAAAACCTTAACTAAAAGAAAACCCAATGGGAAAAAATTTCTGGAAAAGGAAAAAGAGTACACATATATAATAATACACATCTTGGTTGCCTCGTTAAAAATCTTGCAAGATAAACTCAATGGGACAAAGCCTTGTAAGGAAAAAAGAGTGCAACACATATTAACTCTCCCCTGATGAGAGCATCATTCACATCTTTAAGCATTTGCATTCCAATCTTGTGCACCATCTCTAAGAGATCGTTGCTAGAGATTTGATAAATAAATCAGCCGCATTAACTTGAATGAATATGGTGAACCTTGAAATCATCATTTTTAATAGATGTATTGTCTTCATATGATCTTGTTAGAATTGTCAATTCAATATCTTCCTATAGAGGTGAAAACTCTTGCTATCATATTATCATGCTTATAGTTATAGCAAGATACATTTGTGCACCAATTGCACTGAGGAAGCGGTACTTCAAGATCAAGAATTGTATATGCTTCAAGCAAATGGATTGTTATATAAGTTAAGTAATATAATCCATATAATAGTGCATATCAAGTTTTAATGCCACGCTAGACATATAAGATATCGGAAACTGATTGCACATACCATTGACTTTATACTTTCAAGTATTTGAACTACATTCTTTCTTATTAAACAAATTCTATTTGAATTGCGTATCATCTATTTGGCCAATATTTTTGTATCTGTCTCGACGGCCTTAAGATCCCATCTATACTTAGTTCTATGATAGATGTCGTCGACGATCATTTTATATAGGTTCCAATAAATTTTAATAAACACATAACATAGAGATTTTTTCATTCATATATTCAGGTACTTGAATTTATCATGAGATTTATGAAGTGTTATTTCAAGCGATCTTCTAGATCACTTGCCTCCTTAATATGATCAGTTTGATCATTTGCTCATCTTCTTTAATCAAGAAGTTTTCTTTGAAACCGATTTGTCTGTATGATTTAAGCGTACCATGGACTTTGTCCTTCTAGGACTTAATATGAGCATTTGCAGTGAGAATATAATTATTTCTTTGGGTCAGCAAATGCATATGACATGTTTTGCAATATATTACAAATGAATTATCTTTTTATGAACTTCAAGTTCATATTATACTATTCGAGGATCTATATGTATAAATAATAATTTATTTCATGTAACTTTTTTCTCAACGGTTGTATATTGTTCCCCCTAATGTTAGAAAAACTAACTTGCTTCCTCAACTTTGGAAATCTATCTATGTGCATTATGGTGTTAATAAAAATATACACTGCACATAAATAATAATAAGATGAAATTATTTGGTTCCTGACCTTGAACCATTTGTGAGAGGAGAATGCAATATACATTCGTATATAACATATATATATATATATATATATATATATATATATATATATATATATATATATATATATATATATATATATATATATATATATATATATATATATATATATATATATATATATATATATATATAAAACTTTATTCTCATAAGAAATAGTTTAGCTATTAAGTGGAGGAACTCAATAAATTATTTTGCTAAACCAACTATGATGTAAACCAACTTATCAAGATGAACTTCTTGAATAAAAAATCTGAAAATTATGCTCGAAATTAAATTACTGAGCAAGTTACCTCGCAAACACCGGCCAGGTTGCGGGTTAATAATAATCGCACATGTAACCTTCTCATAGATGCATCTTATGTGTCATACATGGCAGATGAATGGGGCCATATTCACCTTTGATATTTCCAGCATTCATGAGATTTAATCCCAATTTTAGTTGGTCTACTAATTAATGAGAACAAGCAATGTAAGAGAATTCATAAAAAACTTTCTAGTTCTTTAATATTTACCCATGTTAATTCTTTATTATTTTTGTACATCATACTTAAATTGATATGGCTAAACTAGTTGTGCCAAAAGGATTAATTATCAATATTGATAAAGTTCATATTTATACCATGACATGTTCAGTTATCAATAAACTCCAAGTTTATTATGATATGATTTTTTATATCAATAACATCCACTTTAGTGTGGTGTTCATTTATTTGTGTAGTACAAGCTGGAGAATAAAACGGGTAGTTTTTCACATATATTATTCCGCTACAAGTTGTAGTAATAGAAGATATTAAATCTTTCCTTTATTTATAGTCTTAATATAACCGCTATCGCGTGTACTTTGGAAACTGAATAAGTTTCTTTGAGAATTACTACAACACAATGCCTTATTGGTAGCCAATTATGTTTCTCCAAAATTGTATAATTGGCTCTTGGAGAGCTCTTAATTAATTTGGTACTACTACATATTCATCAACATCCATATGGTGAATATCTCTTTTAAAGAGAAAGTTATACCATTATGGTTATTGTCAAAATTATATGCAAGATATGTTTCTTGCATTAGTGTTATTCTTTAATAATCACATTCCTAAAATATTTTGGCGTGCAATAGGTACGTGACCAATGACCATTCATGCCATAATAATGACATTATTTTCTTATATCATCTCAAATCACCTTCTAGAGGTGAGTGTGGTATATTCACTACCACTAGCACGTTCATATTCTTTCAAGAATGAACTTATATTCAAAAATTATATGTTGTCACATTCACTACTAGAATTCGGTCAAAAACGACCAAAAAATGGCGACCAAATTTGGTTTGTAAAAAAACCAACCAAAGTTGGTCGCCAAACTTACGAAAATAATAAAAGAAATATTTGAAATACATTAGCGACCATAATTGGTCGCTATTTGGATGCACATTTAGTCAAATTGTTGACTGGACTGGTCAGAGTAGCTTGATCAAAGATATTATGAGGTTAGCAACCAATATTGGTCGCAAAAGTGGGACCCACATAATTTTTTAAAAATAATTTTATTATTATTTTATAGAGCTTATAAAATATAAATATGTATAATTTAAAACTTGCGACCAAAGTTTTTCGCAAACTGAAGGATCAAGTTTGATCGCTAAAGTTGGACCTAGTTATAATATTTTAATAAATACATATTTATTTAATCAAATTATGAAAGAAAAATAAATATAACTCAAAATTTAGCGACCAAAGTTGGTCGCCACTGTGGGACCCTGTTCTAACGTTTAATTTTTTTTTATTTTTTCAATATTATATAAAATATAAATAAATCTGATTAATTTTAGTGACCAAATTTGGTCTCTAAATTAAATTCATCTACAGTTAGTGACCAACGTTGGTCGCTAAATTAAATGAATTTAAACTTAGTGACCAAAGTTGGTCTCTATATGGTCAAAATTAAAAATCACTATTGTATTTACTACGTAAATAATATAAATGTAAGTAGTTAATTTGTAATACAATGGATGAATAGTACTACGAAGCGAGCGTTTGTGGTTATATATATAATATAAGTATTTACGCTAAGTGTATATGAGGTAATACCGCATCGAATACAACTAATATATATATAATATGTACTTACGCTATACTATGCACTAAGTATAAGTGCATTAGGCAACACCATATCGAATACAGCTTATATATAATATATATATATATATATATATATATATATATATAATATGTACTTATACTTATACTATGCACTAAGTATAAGTGTATTAGGTAATACCGTATCGAATATATATATATATATATATATATATATATATATATATATACTTGCGCTATACCGTGCACTAAGTAAAAGTATATTAGGTAATACCGTATCAAATACAACTTATATATATAATATATGTACTTATACTATACACTAAGTATAAGTGTATTAGGTAATATCGTATGAAATACAACTTTTATAAATATATATATGTATATATATATATATATATATATATATATATATATATATATATATATATATATATATATATATATATGTACTTATACTTATACTATGCACTAAGTATAAGTGTATTAGGTAATACCGTATCGAATACAGCTTATATATATAGTATATGTACTTACGTTATACTATGCACTAAGTATGATTGTATTAGGTAATATCGTATCGAATACAGCTTATATATATATATATATAGAGTATATGTACTTACGCTTATACTATACACTAAGTATAAGTGTATTAGGTAATACCGTATCGAATATAACTTATATATATATATATATATATATAATATGTACTTATACTTATATTGTGCACTAAGTATAAGTGTATTTGAGGTAATACCGTATCGAATACAGCTTTTATATATATATATATATATATATATATATATATATATATATATATATAGTATATGTACTTACGCTATACTATGCACTAAGTATAAGTGTATTAGGTAATACCGTATCGAATACAACTTATATATATATACAACAACAACAACAACAACCCAGTATAATCCCACTTAGTGGGGTCTGGGGAGGGTAGTGTGTACGCAGACCTTACCCCTACCCTTGGGTAGAGAGGCTGTTTTCAAATAGACCCCCGGCATCCTTCCCTCCAAGAATTTCCCACCTTGCTCTTGGGGAGACTCGAACTCACAACCTCTCGGTTGGAAGTGGGGGTTGCTTACCATCAGAGCAACCCCTCTTGTCTATAATTTTTATATATATATATATATATATATATATATATATATATATATATATATATATATATATAATATGTACGTATACTTATACTATGCACTAAGTATAAGTATATTAGGTAATACCGTAGCGAATACATATTTTATATATATATATTAAATGTACTTATACTTATACTATGCACTAAGTATAAGTGTATATGAGATAATACCGTATCGAATACAACTTTTAAATATATATATATATATATATATATATATATATATATATATATATATATATATATTATGTACTTACGCTATACTATGCACTAAGTATAAGTGTATATGAGGTAATACCGTATCAAATACAGCTTATATATATCGTATATGTACTTATGCTATACTATGCACTAAGTATAAGTGTATTAGGTAATACCGTATTGAATACAACTTTTATATATATATATATATATGGTAAATGTACTTATACTTATACTATGCACTAAGTATAAGTGTATATGAGGTAATACCGTATCGAATACAACTTATATATATATATAATATACTTACGCTATAATATATATATATATATATATATATATATATATATATATATATATATATATATATATATATATATATATATATATATATATATATATATATATATATATAGCTTAAATTGAATTGAAATCCTAAATTTATGTAAATAAATATTTTTTTTTGAAATAGCTACGAACTTTGGTCGCTATTTTGGCCAAACGGTCAGAATAGCGACCAACTTTGGTTGCTATTTATAAAAATTCAAAACCGTTTTACCCTCCAAAATAGCGACCATCGTTGGTCGCTATTTTAATTACAGATCTGTCAAAACCGGGATCCCCTCCCATTCTTTCTAAATATTTCCCAAAATCTATTTTTTTGTCTCACACTCAAACCCTACCCCCCCTTCCAACTCCCACCACCAGGCCCCACTCATGCCACCAACGACCACCTCTCAGCTGCCGTCGTCGCCTCTTAAATATTCAAGGTTAGAATTAAAAACCTAGGGTTTCAATTAGTGTTTGAATTTATTATTGTTTCAACCTAGAATTAGTGTTTCAATTAATTATTTAACATTATATTTTATACAAACCTAGGGTTTAGATTGTATTTATCATTATTTAATATTTTATAGAATTCTAGGGTTTAGGGTATGGGTTGAATATTTAGGCTAGGCTTTCTTGAGTATTTCTCCTTCAATATTTTAGTAAGCAATATTTAATGTCAAAGACTTGATTCATAGGTAGATATATATTATGGTATAAATTGAACTTGTAGTTTAATCTTGATTAGTTTATAGATAGATAAAAATAATATAGATACATGATAGTATATTTGGATATTTAATATAGACACATGATATATATTAGGATATAAATTGAACCTTTAGGATACGACTTGAACTTTTGTGGATATGAATTGAACCTTTTAGGTATGAGTTGAAACTTTTAGGAGAATTTCCATACTTTAAATCAGTCTCTGAATCCGAATAAATATCACAATTATCACATTAAACTTGGTGGATCAGACTTGAAAGAAAATTTAGAACCAAACTTCCTATAATCTTTGTCATCATAAAGTCTTATGATCTCCGCTTTATAGGAACTGACACGACCTATGGAAAACATTCCGTCTTCATCAACATTGTCACTATCAATAAAACTTCTTTTCCCCTTGGAAAGTGAAGTAGAGAATTTCTCTATAACCTCTTTTATCTACTTAGAAAATGTTAAATCCTACCTACACCATCACGTTTTTGAAACACATGTCGTTGCCTTCTTATTATCATTGTAGCTAATGAGATAAACAATTGATCAAAGACACACTCCGTCATGTACTGTATCCAAGTTATTCTCTGTATCAAAGTTCATCCCGAGCACGAGGATAATCACCAAATCCACCAGACTACTTTATGATCCAATAAAACAAGATGAGCTATTTAATGAAACTCATATTGTAAAGAAGAAGAAAGAGATGGATTCAGAAAGGAGGGTCGAGCCTCGACTTCATACATGTAAGTTTTTTACTTTTTATTAAATATTTTGATTTGCTTTTATATTGAATTTGAAATACTAATTCAATATAATTTTTCATATAGGTTCAATTCGCTTTACAGCTGACATGGTGGAATTCATACGCAGTCAACCACCTAATGAACCGAGCGAGGCAATCCAACTTTCAAACGAGGATGCTGAAAGAACACTCCTTCAGTACTTTATATACTATGTGCTAGTTCTAATGTGTTAGAACTAATTTACTATTATGTTAGAACTAAGTTACATTGTGTTAGTTCTATTGTGTTAGAACTAATTTACATACAAATTTAGCATTGTGTTACTTTCGAATGGGTTTAAAATAAGCGTTAACTTAATTTTGTTAGCTTAATGTATTAGTTCTATTGAAGTTTATTTTTTGTTGCTTTTAATTTCTTTTTGTTGTTGTTGTTGTCGGCATAAAATGCCTATTTAGGAAATTGGTATGACTGGCAGGTGGTGTAGCTGCAGAAATAGGACGTTTTTGGCAAAATAATACACAGAAAAGCGACAAAAGATGGTCTCTATTTAGTCACTTTTCAAGTAAAATAATATTTTTCTGGAGAAAAGCGACCAACATTGGTCGCTATTTTCTCAAATTATAAAAAAACGACAAAATTTGGTCACTATTTCATTAAAAAAACTACAAATATAGAGACCAAATTTGGTCGCTACTATTTAAAAATTAAATTAAATTCACGTATTTAGGGACCAAAGTTGGTCGCTAAATTAATAAAATAAATAAATAATTGAATAAAATGGTGACCAATAGTGGTCTCTAGTTTCCATATTTTTGAAATATAATTTTTGGATTAGAGACCACAGTTGGTCACTTTTTAAGATTAATAATAAATAAATAGTTTTTTTTATTTAGAGACCAACTTTGGTCGCAAAATTATATTATTAAATTAATATAGTCAACATCCGGAAAAATGAGTCCATTTAGAGTAGAGACCAAAGTTGGTCACTAATTAGCGACCAACTTTGGTCTCTAAACAAAAGAGACCATCAATATAGCTACCAGGCTACTTTGGTCGCTTTTTAGCCAAAAAGCGACCAAAGTTGGTCGCTTTTTGCGGTCGTTTTTTCCCGAATTTCTAGTAGTGATTCACATCATGAATGGACCATAATCATCTATATTGTGACGACCCGACTCGTCGTTCTATGTGTTACTGCCCCGTTTCCCCTTATTGTGTTGCTTCATGTTTCAATACCAGTATTCGGGTCGATCGGGTGTAATTGAATTGGTTTTGGTTGAAAATAAGGCACATGGCCTCTTAGAAGGAAGCTTATATTGGAAAAGTCTATCGGAAGTTGACTTGTTATTTAGAAGTCTCGGATGTAATTTTCGATGATTCAATTAGCTTCGTGAGATCATTTGTGACTTAGGAGAGCGATCGAAATTGAATTTGGAGGTCCGGTGTAGAATTAGGCTTGAATTGGCGAAGTTTGAATTTTGGTGGATTCCGGTTGATAGGTGAGATTTTGATCCGAAGGTAGGAATGGAATTTCGGGAGTTGCGGTAGCTTAGTTAGGTGATTTTGGATATGTTTGCAAATTTTTAGGTCATTCATACGTCGTTTGGTTGGGTTTTTGATCGAATATGAGTTTCGGAAGTTTTAAGAAAAATTAAGCTTGAACCCATCGTGATTTGATGATTTTTATGTTAAAGGACGTGTTTTTATGATTGGAACTTGTTCGTATGATGTTTTGGAGTAGGTTGGAGGTTTTGGTTGAGGTCTCGGGGGCCTCGAGGTGATTTCGAGTGTGCAAACGGACTAGTTTTGGCCTTGGGAGAGATCAGATTTTTGTTGTCACATGTTGCAGACTTTTGTTCATCGCGTTCGCGTGAGGGTTTATACGATCGCGTAAAGTCAGCTAGAGTGTGTCTGGATTTTGGCTATCGCGTTCGCGTTGGGTTGTTCGCATTCGCGATTAAGAGAAAACTTGAGCATCCCGACCGCGTGGGTTCAGACGCGATCGCGTAGTAGAAATACCTGGAGCATCGCGATCGCGGGCAGGTAGTCGCATTCGCATAAGGGAGAATTGGGGTCAGCATAATTTGGTCATCGCGAACGCGTGGGTCTTGGACCGCGTTCGCGTAGGGTAAAATGGCACCTGGGCAGAATTGATTTAAGTCATTTTTCATCCGCGAGACTATGTTATTTTCCTCCATTGTTGAGCGATTTTGGAGCTTGGGAGAGCAAATTGAAGAGGGAATCGAAGAGGGAATCGAAGAGGAATGATTGGAGGTAAGATCTTTGAACCAAAAACTCATTTTTATTGGGAATTCTACCTAGAGATTCATGGAAACAAGCCAAAAATTGAAGAAATTATTGAGTTTTTGATACTTTGAATTGGGATTTGATAAGTCATTTGAGCTCGGATTTGGGAGTTCTTGGTATGTATGAACTCGTGGCGAGACGAGGATTCCAGAAATGTAAGTTTCATAATTTTTCAAGAAGCGAGCCCGGGGCTCGGATTTTGCTAATTTCGAGATTTTTGTTATATTTCGATTGGGTGTTGTCCCATTAGCATATTATGATATATTTGTGCTGGTTTTGGTTAGATTTGACGCTTGTGGAGGCCGATTTGAGGGGCAAAGGCATCGTGAGCTTGAGATTTTGCCGGTTCGAGGTGAGTAATATTTGGGAATGATATCCTGGGGGTTTGAAACCCCGGATTTGCGCATCTTAGTGATGTATTGAGGTGACTTGCACGCTGGACCTGAGCGTGGGCTAGAGCACAGTTGGGGATCGTGACTTGGTCCGTCCCGGTTATTGGTTTTTACCGCGTATTTGCAAACAATTTGTTGTTATCATCATAAATTGGGCTCATTGCCATACTTGGGGCTTATTGCCGATTGTTTGAACTCTTTGTGAGCTATTATCACTGTTTTCCTCACTACTTAAAATACTATTTGAACTCAGTTCGTGTGATTTACACTGTTTTATGAACTCAGCTATAATTTGCTCAAACTTGAAGTTTTAAATGATATTTGAACCATCACTTGAGTTGAGTATATTTGTTTTACGAATGACCGAGGGGCTTTTGACTAATTTAGACTGATTGAGGCTGAGGGACATATGTAAGGGCATGAATATGATGTAAGGAGGCTTGAAAGCCTCGAGTAATATGTGTACATGTACATATACATGCATGGATCGGACTGCACGCCGCAGTAGCATATTGCATGGATCGGACTGCACGCTGCAGTGGTGTGATATTGATATTGCGCTTGGGCTGTAGGAGCCCATCCGGAGTCTGAACCTCCACAGCTAGCACGGGTATCCAAATGGATCGGGCTGCACGTTCCGCAGTGTTTATGAATCGCATTGCATTCATGCATTATTCCTGTTTGTACTACGTGACACGATATTTAGCACTCATATATCATTGGCATACATACTGTTACTTGCCTTGCTGACCAGATACCCTGGTGTTATATGGTGAGGAGTGCTGAGCCTGAGAGACTGATGATGGATATTGTGAGTATGGAGTGAGCCCGCGGGGCTGGTATTGTACTAAAAGGTTGATATTGAGCCCGAGGGGCAGTTTTCTGATTATTTCCTACTTGTTGAAATTATCTTTGTAACTGTTGAAAAAGCATATTTCAAAAGAGATTTTGAACTTATCTTGAGATTTTCTAAAGGGATTTCCACGGTATTTCGATTTTTCTCAAAAAGGGTTGTTCTGTCTTTTATAGCAGTTTGGTGTGCTCATACGTGTTTTCTTATCGCTCAGATATTATTCTCTCTTATTACCACTGAGTTGGAAGCACTCACTTTAATCCCTGCACCTTGCGTGCAGTTGCAGGTATTGTTCACCCGATAGAGGGTTATTAGCAGGATTGAAGGACATATTCTGGTAATTGAGCAAGGTGACCACCAGCGTTCGCGGCACCACACTCCATTTTTTTATTTCGATTTTATCCTGTACACATATACATACATTGTTGGACCACTAATAGTGTCCCTACTTATTAGATGCTCGTGACTCGTGACACCCAGTCGGAATGTATTGATTTTCATATTAATTAATGTCATAAATCTAGATTCGACATGCTATATAACTGTTTAACTGCTTAAAGAGGATTTTTGGATTGTTGGCCGGCCTTGTCTTCACGAGAGGCGCCATCACGATCGGGTATAGAATTTGGGTCGTGACATATATGTACTTTATAAAATCTCATGTCAAATCTACGACAAATATTATTTTCACATATTGAAAGATTATTTTGAGAATCCTTATTATTCTCAACTTATACATACCCACGCAATGCGCGGAGAATATTTATTATTATTAATATCACAATAATGACGATTATAATTTCGTCTATTTCCACGTCCTCATCTATTGATACCTTCACGGTAATAATTTATCTTATTTCAGACTTATCACATATTGCTATCACATTCTCTTAAGGGAATGCGAATGAAGCAAATTCAAAGTGACGAGTTTTCACTTCTTGTGCTCACGATCATACATGACTTTGATCATGGTAAGACATAAAAATTTTACCACTTTGGATGGTTATAATTTCTTTTAAACCCCATTAGAGTTACAATCAAAATTTGTTGTCTTTGCATGTATTTAAAATCAAAGTATAGAATAAAAGAGAAAATACAGTAATATACATACTGTAAATCCATAATTTAATCATGAAGGAAGTTCATGGAATAATTTACAATAATTATGCTTAATCACAAAGCTTCTACTCAATCAGTTATAGTCTCGTGCTGATAACGTATTATGAAACAATAAAAGAAGAAGAGTATTGCAGAGCAAAGTAGGGAGAGAGAACATTTATTGATTTTGGGATCAATTATAATTGAATAAAATCCTCTATTTATAGGGAGAGATTGACTTAACCACCAAATAATAAACCCTAGAATCTCTCTAAATATAGATATTTACCCTCAATAAAATTCTATTTATAACATTATCCTCATTATTGTCCCTCTAATTATTCTTGCTCAATGAATTGTATTAACTATTAAGTAACAATGACACTGATTTTAGTTCATACATTTGGTTATTTGAGATAAGCTTCATTTATAAGCTATAAAAAAATGAGGTTTTAATTAAGCACCCTTCTGAAGTAGAGGGTTCAAACTCCATCACTGCGTATTATTTTCTTCTCCTTCTCATTACTGCTCCCTTGATGTAACAAATTTTATCTTTTAAGATAAAAAATGAGGCATTAATCAAGCACCCCTCTCTGAGTTAATGATTAATTAATTTGTACTAAATAGTAATCAGTCTTGTTTATACAAGGTTAATAATGTCGTCAATTTGAAAATTCTAAACTCCTATCAAGTTGAGCTCTCTAATTATGTAAACAATAGAATTATGAAACTTTTCTCCGCAATTTTTATTAAAAAATCAAATTAGCAATTTTTATACGAAGATGAGACCAATTGAGCAATTTTAACAATTCACCTTTTTTCAGCTATTCAGTTAGCGAGTAAATTATTAATTAGTCAACAATGGGAAAAGCGTATGGAGTCTTAACAATAATTATGTAGATTGAAACTTTGGCATAATTAGGGCGCAGGTAGGACAATGTTACATGAATGCAAATTATGTAACCTTTTTGGACTTCATTAATTATTTCATTATCGTGGGCATCGTGGGGGTGATGCATGTTGTAACTAAACCAGCCATGCAAAGATTGCAACTAGTAAATGACAAAAAAAGTCCCCAAGCATTCCGCGTTTACTCAATACTCGGAGAAGGATCACACCTCAAAGAAATGTGATGTACGTAGTGAATATACTCTGATGTAAGTATTAGTAGTTGGTTCTATAAGTCGACCCTATGATCTATACGTCACATGAAAACAACTTTACCATTACTCCGATTCACCGCTCCCCTTCATTGCAACTAGTAAATATACCTTCTATCTAGAGCCGAAGCGAACATTGTTAAATTCAAGAACAATTACATCAAGTATTTGTAATTAAATTCTGAATATAATTTTCGTAAGTGTTTGGTGAATTTTTAATACAAATATAATATTTAGACTAAAGTTATTAGGTTCTACTGAATTCACACCTCACCTATTAGTTTCGCCGAACTTAGATCGTAAGCTCCTTTGTGAGGATAGTGTACAGTTAGTCACTAATTAGAGATGTCTTTATTTTTTAGCCACTCTTTAAAATTTATTTACTCTTTAACCGGTGCTTAATAAATTTTTATCCGCCCGGACAAAAATACCCTTGTGCTAGATATGGGTGCTGTGCAAAATATTCATGAATGTTGTGTAAATATTACGGATAAAGTATCATGTATTTGCACTTTACGTTGTTAAACTTTAGGACATCGTGTCCTTTATGTGCAGTGTAAATGTTAAGGACATGGCGTCCTTATAACTTCATACGTACAGTGTAAATGCTAAGGACACCATGTCCTTTATATTTACACAACACTCATAAAGAAATTATAAAACCGTCGTTTCTTATTAACTTCAATAAAGTAATGACTATTTTGTTCAATATTAAAATATTTGATAAAAATTAAATATCATGTTAAAAAGCTGTCCCACGCAATTTCTGCCTCCTTTATTTGAAGACGCTGAACATTAATAGGCTCTTCAACTTGTAGAAGTACATTAATTAAAGAGACAATTGGCTCAAAAGAGAGGGAATTCTTATTGATATTTTGGGGTGATTTACAATGGGGTATACCTCTCTATTTACAGGAGGAAAAATGACTTAGCCTCAAAGTAAAATTCTTTACAAGATAGACATTCACTCTAATTAGAATTTTATTCTTAACACTCCCCCTTGAATGTCTACTCAATAAGTAATGTGCCTCATTAAAACCTTAACTAAAATAAAACCCAATGGGAGAAAAAATTCTAGAAAAGGAAAAAGAGTACACATGTTTAGATATGCGTCTATTGGTTGCCTCGTTAAAAACCTTGCAAGGAAAACCCAGTGGGACAAAACCTTGTAAGAGAAAAAGAGTGCAACGCGCATTAACTCCCCCTGAAGAGAGCATCAATTCACATCCTTGAGCATTTGCATTCCAATCTTGTGCATCATCTTCAATACGATCTTTGGTAGAGAATTGATAAATAAATCAGCCATATTAACTTGAATGAATATTTTGCACATTGAAATCATCACTCGTGATAGATATATAATGTCTTCACAAATATCGTGGAATGTCTCTTCAATATCTCCATAGAGGTATTTATCATGCTTATAGTTATAAAAATATACAAATGTGCATAAATTGCACTAAGGAAGTGGTACTTCAAGATCAAGAAATGTATATGCTTCAAGCAACTTAAAATCCTTCATGGATTGACATATTAAGTCATATAAGTTATATAATATGCTTTAGATGCATATCAAGTTTTCATGTCATGCTAGACAAATAAGATATCGAAACCTGATTGCACCTACCATTGACTTTATACTTTCAAGTATTTTAACTACAGGTCCAAAATTACATGTCTTTCATATGGAATCAATTCTACTTGAATTGTATCTCTTCCATTTGGCTAATACTTTTGTGTCTATATTCGATAGACTTAAGATCCTCATCTAAAATTAGCGCTATGATAGAAGTCGTCGACGAACATTTTATATCGGTTCCAATAAATATTCATAAAGACATAACATAGAGATCTTCATTCATATATTCAGATACCTGAATCTCTCATGAGATTTTATGAAGTGTCATGTCACGTGACCTTCTAGCTCACTTGCCTCATTTATTATGATTACTTTGATCATTTGCTCATCTTCTTTATCAAGAAGTTCTATTTGAAACTAATTTGTCTATACGCTTTAAGCGTACCATAGATTTTGTCCTTCTAGGACTTAATATGAGCATTTGCAATGAGAATATAGTTACTTTCTTTAGGTCAGCAAATGCATATGGCATGCTTTGCAATATGTTGCAAATGAATTATCCTTTTATAAACTTAAAATTCATATTATCGTAATCGAGGATCTAGATATACAAATAATAATTCATTCCACGTAACTTTTTCTCAACTGTTTATCATGTCTCCCCCTCATGTTAGAAAACTAACTTATTTTCTCAACTTTGAGAACTCATCTTTGTGTTTTGTGGTGTTAATCAAAATATACACCGCACATCAATAATATTGAGATGGAATTATTGGTTCCTGACTCTGAACCACTTGTGAGGGGAGAATATAATATACTCTCATACATAACGTATATAAAACTGGTATATATAACTTTGTTCTCATAAGAAACAGTTTAACTATTAAGTGGAGGCATTCAATAAATTATTTTGCTAAACCCGTTGTGATGTAAACTAACTTATCAAGATAAACTATCTTTAATAGAAAATCTGAAAATTGTGCTCTAAATTGAATTATTGAGCAAGTTACCTCGTAAAATACCATGTTGCGGGTTAATAATAATTGCACATGTAACCATCTCATAAATGCATCTTAGGTGGTATACATGGCAGATGAATGGACACATATTCACCTTTGATATTTTCAGCATTCATGGGATCCAATCCCAGTTTTAATTGGTCTATCAATTAACGAGAACAAGCAACCTAAGAGAATTCGTAAAGATATAAGAGAATTCATAAAGAACTTTTCGCTTCTTTAATATTTACTCATGTGAATTCTCAATTATTTTTGCATATCATATTTAAATTGATATGACTAAATTGATTATGCCAACTGAATAAATTTCCAATATTGATAAGTTCATGTTTACACCATGACATATACAATTATCAATAAAACTCCATGTTTATTATGATATGGGTTTTTATATCAATAAACATCCACGTATTGTGGCATTCTTTTGTTTGTGTGGTACAAACTGAAGAATAAAGCAATAGCTTTTCACATACATATTATCCCGCTACAAGTTGTAGTAATAGAAGATATCAAATCTTTCTTTTATTTATAGTCTCAATATAATCAATCGCTTTCGCGTATATTTTGGAAACTGAATAAGTTTCTTTGAGACTTACTACAACACAATACCTTATTGGCAATCAATTGTATTTCTCCAAAATAGTATAACTGGCTCATGTAGAGTTCTCAATTAATTTGGTACTACCACATATTCATCAATATCCCTATGGTGAATATCTCTTTTAACGAGAAAGTTATACCATTATGGTTATGGTTAAAATTATATGCAAGAAATGTTTCTTATATTAATGTTCTTTAATAAGCACATTGTCAAAATATTTTGACATACAATATGTACGTGACCAATTATTATCTTATGTCATTTCAAACCTCCTTCTAGAGGTGAGTGTGATATATTCAATACCAATAGCACGTTCATATTCTTCCAAGAATGAATATGTCTTCATAAATCAGATGATGTCACATTCACATCATGAATGGATCATAATCATCTATATGTGCTTTATAAAATCTTATGTCAAACCGATGACAAACATTACTTTCACAGAGTGAAGGATTATTTTGAGAATCTTTATTATTCGCATTATCACAACGATGACGATTATAATTTCATATATTGTCACGTCCACATCCATTGATACCTTCACGGTAATAATTTTATCTTTTCTCATACTTATCACATACTGCTATCACATTCTCTAAAGGGGATGAGAATGGAGCAAATTCAATTGGACGAGATTTCAATTCTTTGCTCACAATCATACATGAATTTGATCATGGCAAAACATAGAAAGTTTACCACGTTGGGTGGTTATAATATCTTTCAAACTCCATTAGAGTTATAATCAAACTTTGTTGTCTTTGCTTGTATATAAAATCAAATTATAGAATTTCAAGAATTTGAAAGAGAAAAGTAAAATACTTACCTTAAATCTTGAATTTAATCTTGAAGGAAGTTCATAGAACAATTAACAATCATTATGCTCAATCCCAAAGCTTCTACTCAGTTGGTTAGAGTCTCGAGTAGTTTAGAGCCCGGATTCGAACGGAACCTCGACGCGCTGCAACTCGACGACCTTGACTGAGTATGAACTGTTTCGACGACCCCAACCAAAGCTCGAACAAACGATGACGCTACTGTGGATACAGCAGAAGCGACGCTACTGTGGATACAACAGAAGCGACGCTACTGGACGACGATGGTCATTTGGACGTGACGACGATAAAGGAGGTGAAGTAGCGAGGTCATTGGTTGGAGATGGGGTCGTAAAGACGATGAAGAAGATGAAACCAGCCATGGTCGCTGGAGAGGGAGCTCGATGTGGAGGCTGGGGTGGCGTGAGGCAAAAGAAGAAGAAGAGTAGGAGGATCGTGCTGATAACGTGTTATAAACAATAATAAAAGAAGAAGAATATTGCAGAGTAAAGTAGAGAAAGAGGGAATTCTTATTGATATTTTGGGGTGATTCCAATTGGGTAATACCCCTCTATTTATAGGAGGAAAAATAACGTAGCCTCAAAATAAAATTCTCTACAAGATAAACATTCACTCTAATTAGAATTCTATTCTTATCGTATCAAGAATAGTCTATCCAGACGGCTTTGTCTATCCACTCTAATCCAAAGTAGCTCTCCTCACTATCTATCTTCTTCGGAAATTGACACAAATCAATGAATGCAGATCAATCATCATATACCACAACGACGTTGGAACCTTTTTTCAGCCAATTAATAATACTACATGGATGACCAAACACTCTTAAGAAACATGAATTAACGACGACAAATTATATAATTATACATAAAAATTTATTGCAAATCTTATTTACACCGATAAATTATTAAAAAATTATATATTGCCTACGAGCAATTCAGCGACGAATTAGAGATGAAGTTTTAGTCTTTTTGGTAGTGAATGGTTCAAGAAATTACGGATGAATTGCGGGAAGGAAATTAACTCAAATAGCCGCCCACCTAATCTTTAAACTAATATATATATATATATATATATATATATATACCGGGAAAAAAAGTAGACATTGAATTTGGTTGTCTATGTATGTAACAATATTTATATAAATAGTTGGCCGATTTCATCGTATACTTTTTCTAATCGGCATAAATAAAGCATGCATATATATATATATATATATATATATATATATATATATATATATATATATATATATATATATATATATATATTATACATTCTCCGGCTAATTTTAATTTAAGTAATTGAGTAGACTGCTATTTAGGTTAATTCTTCCATTTAAGTTAAGGACTAGTCGGGCTTCAATCCGACAAGTAATTTTTAATTTATCTACGCGTTTGATAAAATTAAAAGTGCTTATAAGTCAAACATAAGCCAAAAGCCATAAGTTGGCATCCCCCAACTTATCAAATTTCAGCTTATAAGCACTTTAGGTTTGGCCAAAATATTAATATTCTATCCCTAAAATACTTTTTTAAAAACAAAATGCTTCGTTTACCCAGTTCTTCAATTGCTTATTATTAATTTCAACACTTTTTATTCAAACACGTAATTGTTTATTTTTTAAATCATCTTCGGCACCTAATTCTTATCAGCTACTCTGAATCAGCTAAGCCAAACAGGCTCGTAGTTTTGCACATTTTGATCGAGTAATGACGATTAACCTAAGATCAATATAATTAGTTGGTTATCAACAAAAACACCAATAAATGGGATTTTCTTCCAACATCTGCATTGAGGGCAGGCACTGAAAATAAGCAATTATTTTCACATACGATAAAAATGCATCGTATTTATATTAAATCAAATAATTTAATCTGAAAAATTACAAACTAAAGTAATAATTTATATCACTTCACTATGTTTGACACATTAAACGATTATATAAATGGCACATTTCCTGCATAATTAAGTTATCTGATTAAAACATCGAATGAACGTCGGTCTATTTTTACCGGCCGCCTTAACAGACCTCTAGAAATAAGCCTATCACCTATTCACAGCAACCAAATATGACAATTAAACGTTCCTGAAAGTTTAAAAAAATTAAAGATAAGTCAAAAAATATTTAAGGCGGATCTTCAATTTAATGTTTACAGATTCTTATAATAATTCAGTAAATAACAATTGAGTTCACATTTAAATATTTATAAATATATAGTAATTTTTTCGAATATATTTATACTTTTTAAATAAAAGCTATTGAATTCATGTGAATCGATAGGTCCCAAGGTGGATCCTTCCCTGATTTAATGGCTATGATATTTTGGGTTTGGAATTGACTTCAATTTAGAAAAAGAACTAAGGGGCTGGGTTATTTTTGTATTTCTTTGACTGGAAATATATTTATTGATATTTGGAAATGGGGATTATCCTTGACTATTTCATTTGGCACTTTTGAGAAGTATTAATTTAGTCCAATAGCTATTTAGTGTTACGCTGCAATATTCCTTTCTGGATTCGATCAAATGTATATGATATTATAGTGGGACAAGGTCAAATATATCCCTTTATTCTCGGATATTATTCATAAACCTACGTTATAATATTTGATCAAATTTTATATAGTTATATTATTTGACTAAATTTACCCCTATCATTAATAAACATTAAAAAGTTATTCATTGCTCCACTATTTTCTGAAAGTAGGAAGGTATATAATAACCACAATTATCCAGTATAGTCCCACAAAGTGGGGTCTGGGTAGGGAGGTATATAACGGATGTTCATAAAGCGACATTAATTTTCATTATACTATTTTTTAAAATTTTTAGATTTTTGAGTTTTAATTCTCCAAATTCACGAAAATTTTATTTAAAAAAATTAGATGGTCTACATAGAGCTGTCAAAATCGGCCAGTCCGTCCCATTTCGTGGGTTTTTAAATTTGGTGGGCTAGGACGGGCCGGCCCACCATATGAATGAAGCATTAAAATGGCCAGCCCAACCCAGCCCACCCTTCAAATTCTTTTTAGAAAAATAAAAAAAATCCTTAAATATATTTTCATGACACAGTCGATTATTCATGTAAACAACTTCTGCTTGGTTAGAGCATACAAAAAGCTTGATATTTGATGAGGAATCTCGTAATTGAAATGCAAATTCTCTATATCTCTAGCTCTTCTTTTTAAAGTTACATGAATATTTACTTAATGCTTTTTCCCCCCTCAGATTTAGAGATTGCTTCAATAAGTTTATATGATTAGGTTTTTCAGTTTAGGATTAACATTATTTGTTGATTTCATCATTATAAACCATAAAAATTTTAAACTTCCTAAAATTTGCTAGTGAGTTTTTTTTGTATTGATCTTTTTCTATGATGAGCAGTTTAAACATTAGTAATATATTAAAGTAATCCAAAATGATCATTGGTAACTTAAAGTAATATTTAAAAAAAATATATTAATGGCCACATAAAACTTTTCGACTTTATTATTAACTAAGCAAAAAAAATTAATTTTGTCATATTAATTACATGCATGTCAAAAATCGAAATTCAAGTTGATATGGAAGGAACAATGAGCAATTTAGGATCGAGGAACAGGGATTATAGTTAATAGTTTTTTTAGTTTTTATTTTTTTAAATATTAAATATTTAATTAATTTGAATTTAATTAAATTTTTGGCCCATGGGCCGTTTCAGACCAAGCCTCGGTCAAGCCTCAAGGGCCACGAGCTGACTTGCGCCGGGCTTATAAGCCACAATTTTAAATGGGCTCAAAAAATTGCAGCTCAACCCTATCAAGTAGCGGGTTGGATTGGGCTGGCCTCACGGGCCAAGCCAATTTTGACGGCTCTAGATCGAGAGAAATTCAAAAATAACCAGATTTACAAGTGGTTATTTAAAAGTAGCCACAGTTTCAAAAGTCATCAAAATTTAGTCATTTTTCATGTAAAGATAAATTTGAGCGGATACACTGTTCAAAATCCGAAAAATACTCCTGTATAATATACTAGAACTCCACTATAAGTTCCAGCAAAATATACTGGATTTGGAGTTCCAGTACA
The DNA here is from genome assembly GCA_034376525.1 of Nicotiana benthamiana. NCBI lineage: Eukaryota > Viridiplantae > Streptophyta > Magnoliopsida > Solanales > Solanaceae > Nicotiana > Nicotiana benthamiana. The sequence continues at coordinate 68,819,462 of CM067336.1, forward strand.
CTTTACTGGAACTCCAGTATAATATACTGGAGCAAGCATAATCTACTGGAAGTTCATACATATGTACACCGAACTCCAGTGTTTGGCTAAAAAGTTATCTGAATACTTAAATAGCTCTAAAACAATCAAAAATAATATGAGTTAATCGGAATCAAGAGTAATATGAGCTAGAGAGCCTAAAGTGACCAAGATTTGTGATTATAGTGTGAATGATTCGAGATAAGAGCAATACGATAAGTAGTAAGCGTTGCACAAGAGAGAGAGAGAGAGAGAGAGAGAGAGAATCAGATACACAGAGAGTTGTATATTTTCACTAGTAAAATACACATGAGACTTTACATAGGGAAGATCCCCTTTATACACTAAGGGACCTTCCTCGAAATAACCAAAGGAAAGTACAAGGGTTGGTGGCCTCAGTGTACGAGTGTCAGAGCTTGAAGCGACATTGCAGCGAGTCATGTCACTAGGTCCGTCTATTAACTGAGGCCGGCCTTACTCGAGTCGACCATAATTAGGCCACTTTCTTCACTGGGGACGTATGTAGATAATATATGGGCGTAGGGAACCAAATTTGCCCAGTACATCCAGTATATTATGCTAGACCGATCTCTGTTGAAAAAAAATAATGACTATTTTTCAATAATTTCGCAAACACTGGCTATTTTTGAATAAGCAGTCCGAAAACTGACTAGTCCGTGCTAATTTAACCTCTAGGTCTACATAAACTTGTCACGTTAAATTTGGTAAACTTTTCGTTGTGAATTTTATTTTCTTTTTCTATTGTTTCATACTTGCATTGTAACATGCTAATCGACCTAAAAATATCAAGAATTTTTTGTCTATTTTGTTATCAACGTGTTAAATTTGTTGTAAACACTTTAATGAGAAACATCTATTCTGTATATGGATATGTATGTAAAGGAAAAGTCAAGAAAATGATGCAGAGACTCGTTGATTGACCATTCGCTGCCAAAAATATCCTCTCTTCTAGAGAAAGTGCATTGGTATCTTATCCGAGTCAATTTGAGAAAGTCTCCATCCAATTACTGTGGAATAAGATGTGCTTTTAATTAAAAATAAATATAAAAATATGTGCTTTTAATTATAACAAGTGGTTAGTTTCACTTGCATACATAAAAATTGTATTGAGAGGGTTTTGATCCTTGACTTTGAAGATTGCCACATTAAAGGGGTACAACTAACCGTTTTAATTCACACACAACTATAGCTAGACTTTTGGCTAATGTTTAATTTGAAGTTGAAAAATGAAAGAATAGTTAAATTTTGACATTGGAAAAACGTATTTGGAAATTGAAATTATATTTGAATATCAATTTTACTTTAGAATGAAGCTGTAGATTTATGAGTGAAAATTATAATTTTACTCGAAATATTTCTCCAACAAAAGTTTGAATATTTCACTAGCATTTCAAATATTGATGTTCGGTATCTGGAAACACTGGCTGATAATCAAATTAATATTTCTGTAAGTAAATGTTGAAGTATTATTTATGATAAAAAATGACATTTTATTAACTTATATCATCTAAAAGATTAAATTGTTAGATGAAATATATTCTTTTAGAAGTGAATCTAATTCTTTTAAACAATAGTATGTAAAGAGAATTTGTTGATGAACGTTGATAAAACTTGAACCCAACCTTTGGCCAATAGAGCCCTATTTTCTTCTTTCTAATTTCATCACTTCAGTTCAAGGGCAAACTTATTTTTTAGTCATCGAACTTTAATACTTCAATAGGGCGATCTATTTGATTGATAATAATTTCTTTCATTTAGTAGAGCGATAAAAGGCTATTTCAATTTAGAAAACAGTCAAAAATCTGATAAAACTAATGAGAGAGGGTGTCAATTACGCATGTAATGTGCTGTGGAACAATAACGGAATTTTTACACAAATAATCGGCAAAATTCAATGTTTACCTTTATATGTTACATTTGCTATGAAGAGGAACAATAAAAGTGGTATCAATGTGAACAAAGAAGAAGGAACAAATGCCAAAGACACTTTTAGGCCGAGTCAAAATGGCCGTCTTTAATTTTGTCCTTCCAAAATTATCTGCACATAAATAAAAGGCTTTTCCAAAGATTGAGAAAATTCTATTAATGAGCCCAAGTAGACACATGAAAAATGATTTTAACATTTCTATTGTCGTTATTAATTTTGTGAATATTGATTAATTAAACTCATGAATCATGTGTGTATGGGTCAAAATATGGCCTCGAGATAATTAACGAAATTAATTATATCCTAAGCCTATTCGGAGCTATTAAGTGATACGACCACTTATTATTCGCCGTGCTCGATCATCGACTGACTCACACGTGTGAACAACAAAAATGGCCACGTTCAACTACGATTGAACAACAACTCAGGCTACGTGCCTTCGCCAAAAAATTCAACTATAAGTTGAACTAGGACTGAGGCTATGCGCCTTCGCCAACAAAAAATGGCAACGTTCAACTACGGTTGAACAACAACTGAGGCTACGTGCCTTCACCAAAAAATTCAATTATAAGTTGAACTGGGACTCAGGCTATGTGCCTTCGCCAAAAAAAATGGCAACGTTCAATTACGGTTGAAAAACAACTGAGGCTACATGCCTTCGCCAAAAAAATTCAACTATAAGTTGAACTAGGACTCAGGCTATGGGCCTTCGCCAACGAAACATGGCAACGTTCAACTACGGTTGAACGACAACTTATGCTACGTGCCTTCGCCAAAAATTCAACTATAAGTTAAACTGTGACTCAGGCTATGTACCTTCGCCAACAAAAATTACAACGTTCAACTACGGTTGAACAACAACTCAGGCTACGTGCCTTCGCCAAAAAATTCAACCATAAGTTGAACTGGGACTCAGGCTATGCGCCTTCACAAGCAAAAAATAGCAATGTTCAACTACAGTTGAACAACAACTCAGGCTACGTGCCTTCGCCAAAATATTTAACTATAAGTTGAACTGGGACTCAGGCTATGCGCCTTCGCCAACAAAAATGGTAACGTTCAGCTAAGGTTGAACAACAACTCAGGCTACGTGCCTTCGCCAAAAAATTCAACTATAAGTTGAACTGGGACTCATGCTATGCGCCTTCGCCAACAAAAAATGGCAACGTTCAACTACGGTTGAACAACAACTCAGGCTACGTGCCTTCGACAAAAAACTCAACTATAAGTTGAACGAGGACTCAGGCTATGCGCCTTCGCCAACAAAAATGGCAACATTTAACTACGGTTGAACAATAACTCTAGCAACGTGCCTTCGCCAAAAAACTCAATTATAAGTTGAACTGGGACTCAGGCTATGCGCCTTCGCCAACAAAAATTGCAACGTTTAACTACCATTGAACAACAACTCAGAATACATGCCTTCGCCAAAAAATTCAACTACAACTTGAAATGGGACTCAGGCTATGCGCCTTCGCCAACAAAAATTGCTATGCTTAACTACGCTTGAAGAACAGCTCATGCTACATTTCTTCGCCAGAAAGTTCAACTATAAGTTTAACTAGGACTCAGGCTATGCGTCTTCTCCAACAAAAATATCAACGCTCAACTACGGCTGAACAACAACTCAGGCTACGTGCCTTAGCCAAAAAATTCAACTACAAGTTAAACTGGGACTCAAGCCATGCGCCTTCGCTAACAAAAATTACTATGTTCAACTACGGTTGAACAACAACTCAGGCTACGTGCCTTCACCAGAAAGTTCAACTATAAGTTAAACTAGGACGCATGTTACGTGCCTTCGCCAACGGAAATGGAGACGTTTAACTGCGGGAGAACAACGACTCAGGCTACGTGCCCTCGCCAAAAAATGTAACTACAAATTGAACTGGGACTCAGGCTACGTGCCTTCGCCAAAACGTTCAACTACAGGACGAACTGAGACTCAAGCCATATGCCTTCACCACCATGAGCCCTATCTCGTCCAAACAACAAAGCCGAATGCCTTCGTCCTCAAAACTAAAAAGCAACAGGCGAAGAAACAAATTAAATCTCCCTGGCCAAACTCGGCCATTCAATTAAGTACACCCAAGTTGAGCTAAAATTCGGGCCACGCAAAGTTCAGCCCCCGTCAATATACAAGGACGCATTTCTTATCATCGCGGCCAGTATTTCGGCCACGCCCGAACTGGGACTGAGGCTAAGTTCCACTATCGCCAAATAACAGCCACAACTTGTTCTTACCAAGTAAAAGAGAAGCGATAAACAAAAAAGTGCTCAATCGCATCCAAGGCCGTTATCGCCAAATAGCCAGCCTAGTCTGTGACTAAGGCTAGCAAACGACTCGACGACGGTTGAAGCCATCAGAGCCGATATTACCATGGTCAAGGCCATCACCACCAATTAAACACAGGGGAAGGTACAAAACAAACACCTGGCAGAACAGAGAAAAATAAAATCGCATATATTTACATCTTCAATCACAACTGGTCATCCCCGCTTACACACGACCGAAGCCGGTAAATAAATAAAAATATAGCCAAATGGCAACAATAACCAGAAAAACAAATAAAACCAACACTACAAAACTTTTTCATTCTGCGCTACCCGCGCTACCATAAACACTGCCAGCGGCGAGCTACCATCAACACCGCCAGCTCCCTCGGCGCCATCATCAGCTCCTGGAATGGACTGGTCAAAGCCGCAATCGATACGGGCCTCACGAGCTTTTTGATGGGCTTCTTCATAAAAGGTTTTAGGCATAATGTCGGCCTCCCACAGTCTCTTGTACACGTCGAGCTGGGCCTCGGCAAACGTCCACATGTCGCGAGCCGGGCCGAAAGAGGCAGCCTGATCCCTCAAAAGCTGAGTTTTAGCCTCTAAAGCCGTAATCCAATCCACCACAGTCTGGGCATCACGTTCATAAACCCCAATGCGTTCCTCCGGCGCTCCCTCTCGAAAGGCCGCAACGGCCCTCTCCAGCTCCCATTCCCATTCACCAACACGATCCGCCATCTCCAATGTCTCGACCCTCGATACGACATCCCTTGCCTGCAGCCTCAAGGCAGCGGCCTCGGTCCCCAAAGCGGCCACCTGCCTTTTCAAAGCTTCAAGCGCCTCTGCGTCCCTGGCCTTATCTCGATATGCCTTCTCAGCAGTAGCTCGCCTCTCAGCCTCCCTCTCCTCGTCTTTACGACGAAGCTGCTCATCAAGAGTGTTAACCCTACCAAGGGTCTGCTGCATTTGAAGTTCCCTCCTCGCCAGCTCTTCAACGAGGTCCCGATTCCGGGGCTCGTTCCTCATGCACTCGCACATCTCGCGACACCGATCCCGCTAAGACGGTATTTTTCTAGCACCCGCGAGCAAATCCCTGAACGGATGTTGGCTCGGTGGATGCTCTCAACCTCCAGCAAAAAGAGCTACAAGAACGAGGCAATAATCAGAACGGAAAAATAGACAAAGTAAAGCAAAAAAAAGATGAACTGAATGTCACTACACATACCTTCAAGCTCTACGCGACCACCTCGCCTATCAACCAGACGTATGAAATTACCCGCAGCGACGTACGCTCCGCCTCTGAGCAGAGTACCTCGAACAAAGGCACCAGATTCTCCTCTTGAAGCAACAAGTTTTGCTATATCGGGATCTAGATGTAACGGAGCCACCCTTCAGCACTCATCGTTGTGCTGGCGTGACTGTCCTGAAGCATACAGGCGTCGTCAGGATCTAGGTCAGACTCAGAGTCCGAACCTCCGCCCACGGCGCTCCGAACCTCCGCCCGCTGATCGAGAAGTTGAGGCTCCTGCCCCGCCAATACCATGGCGCCTGATTCTCCAACCAATGCAGTTGCTGAGGAACCACCTCCCCTCTCAGCAACCGGAACTGAAAATTGAACCACCGAAGCGGTAGTGTCACCTTGGCCTGAGCTAACCGGGGCAACCCCCACTGAATGCCTGCCCTCAAGGGTAGGCACCGCCGTTGGATTCTCTACCATGTCCGATGGCAGAGAGTCCAAGTTTATCACTACCAGAGTTGACATAAATGTAACCCTACGCCGGACCAGTGGCCTCTCATCTTCTTTCTCCTCCTCGCTAGGAGCCAACTCCCCCCTAGGGCGTACGATCCTCGAAGGCTCCTCGACCCCATGTGCAAATAGTGTTGGGGAATGAGTCGCCAATGATTCAATCGAAGCCGCCCTCGGCACTAGAGGAGGTGCCAACATTGTTACAAGTCTTGCAGTCGCACCGGCCTGCGAAAAGCTAATGGGGGCGCCCTCACGCGGCGTGCCCTCCCTAATCAGAGGAAAAACAAAATTTAAGAACAACCAAAACAGGAATGAAACGAAGATAGAATGAAGCTAGAACTCTCACCCAAAGCAGGTCTACTACCGTGCCTCTCCCAGAAAGGTGGCCACATTCGAATCCCCGCTGTGTGAAGGAGCACGGCTTTGACCCATTCGCGAATGCCGGGTAGTGGAGCCAGTGGCGGACGTTCAGCTACGAACAAGAGGCAAGGTTAGCACTTATCAGAACAAGACAAAAGTACGGAATGAAGAAACTGACTAAGAGAGAGACTTACGTGCATGATTCCACGTCTCTGGAAACCAGTAGCACACGCCACCAGATGTTTAGTCCTGATATAAAATAAATTTTCATAAGCATGAGGCTCGAACGCATCATCTAACTCCGCGATCAAACCCCTCGCCCCGCGAGGGACGAACCAAATCATCGTACCACGGACCCTCTGAGGAACGTAGAGGGTCAACACGTGTCGCAACATTATTTCTCTCTGGTCCAGCTTAGCATATTTTATGAGCATGGAAAAAAGCTTGTAAATAGAAGGAACGAGTTGGCCAGGACACAATCGGTAGTGATTGCAAAAGTCCACCACCAACATCGGAATGGAAACCCTAAACCACAACCTAAAAGGATATGCGTAGAAAATGCAATACCCCATACGGTCGGTGTGGACCCTGACCTCACGCCTAGCAAGGAGTATATCGGCAAATTGGGGAATGCACCATTGCACCTGTAGCTGGCCGATACCCACTTCCCTCATTAGTGGGGCTTCATTCACCTTATCCTGTCCCTCGTCGGTGGTGAAATCAGCCACCGGGCCTCCGGGCAAGAACAAAATATTGTCCACCAATGGTCTACCCCTGATTTCCACCGATTCAGTGGTTCTCTTGGCTGTAGACGGTCCTATTGCCGCCGGAGCAAGAGTAGCACGAGAACTGCTTGTCATTTTTCGATAGATAAGCGGGAACAAAATGAGATTCACGAAAAGGAAAGCAAAGATGGTGTCGAACGAAGAACAACGACGAACAAGAGAGAAGATGAACTGGTAAACAGGAAGCTTCTCCAGAAAACTCACTTAGACAATAGATGGAAACGTAAAATATGAATGACACAACCCCTCATTAATAGGCAACACCAGTGGCGTTTTTGAATTTCAATAACTATCATTAACTGCATGGCCAACCACAAAAAGGCTCGGTTCCACAGAAACATGCGTCATTACGATAAGCACCACGAAACGGTTGTTCGCTCGCAAATTGACGCTTTCCCTTCAAAACGGTTACAACGATCTGAGGTTACCAAAAAGTCGTTCCACACGCCTGCAAACTTTGGACGCCGCTAAGTTACTTGCCAGGCGCATCCGTACTCCTTTTAGCCACACGGCATACTTATCAACCATATAAGATAAGATTAACTTCCTATGAGGTCAGGGGTCGCCAGTATGAATATGTCGCCCTGTCCTGAAACGGTAATAACCACTCCACATATATGTATATATAAACGGCTAGGGCCGCCCAAAATGTTAAGGCTACGGTCATCTCAGTAAGTAAACGGCTAAGACCGTCCGCAATATTAAGGCTACGGCCATCTCCAGTAAGTAAACGACTAAGGCCGCCCGCAATGTTAAGGTTACGGCCATCTCCAGTAAGTAAGCGACTAAGGCCGCCCGCAATGTTAAGGCTATGGCCATCTCCAGTAAGTAAACGACTAAGCCGCCCACAATATTAAGGCTACGGCCATCTCCAGCAAATAAACGGCGAAGGCCGCCCACAATGTTAAGATTACGGCCATCTCCAGTATATAAACAACTAAGGCCGTCCATAATATTATGGCTAAGGCCATTGTTGACCTCAACCGGAACTACGCCCGAAAAAGTCCGCTCATCAAGCCCGGTCAAGGCTCGACCACGATAACCGGAGGGACTAGCTGTATGGGTCAAAATATGACCTCGAGATAATTAACGAAATTAATTATATCCTAAGCCTATTCGGAGCTAATAAGTGATATGACCACTTATTATTCGCCGTGCCCGATCATCGGCTGACTCATTCGTTAAAGCTACGGCCCATTCACCATCATAGGTACGGGACCTCAGCGTAGTCATGGTTGTCGCTGCCAGCTCACGCATCTTGTATCTATAAATACAAAGAGAAGGAGCCCTAGAAGGGGGCCTGCTTTTTCTCCTTCACGGCTATTTCCAAGAAAAGAAAGAATATCATTTTAAGGCTCTGAACCTCTCTATGGAGAGGCAGACCAAAGCAATATTATCAATAAAAGGTCTCTTCCTTCCTCTCCTTAATAAATATTATTTGTCTCGTTTATTTTTTATTTGGTCCTCTGATTATTACAATCTGCTATGATTGACCTTTGATCTATTTCGATTGTTTTAGGCTTGCAAAGTATATGATAACTTTGAGCAAAACAATGTGATAAAAAAACATAGAATAAATGCAAATACAAAAGTTGGTGCAAATAAATATTATGAACTTTAAGCATAATTCCCCACTTAAGCCACACACCGTCCAGATATTTGGTCCGTTAAATATGATGACAAGAAAAAGGAGATTGGTATAAAATAAATTTTAAGTTCTATTTACTTATAGTATAAACAATTTTTTCTTGGTCGGTGTAATTTGACTAATTCCAACAGGTTATTCGTCCTCTTTTTACGTTACCAACTTATACTTAATGTAAACAATTATCTCTGATTGGTTTTAAAGTAATTTGATTGTTTAAATATATTTAAATCATTACCAGTCTAATGAACATAAAAGATATGGTAAAACGAATATATACACATGTACAAAACCGTGCCTTAAGACTAATTAGTACAAGTTTTAAATAAATAATCACCGTTTTCAAAAGTCTAACACTTTCATATTTTAAAACAAGTTGCAAGTCGCAGATTCAAGGTTTATTGCTGATTTATGCTAATATTGATTAAATATACCGCCACGATCAAGGGTTATAGTGGGAATGGATATAAGGTCGCTCCTTGCATTCTTAACCAAAATTTTCGAATTAAAGAGAATAGAAAAAATTCTGATAGGGAGTACTTTCCTTTTAATGGCCTTATGCGGCAGGGATATGAATTAATCGAGCCCCGAAGCAAATATCAACACTAAGTGGAAAACAGGAAGCTTCTCGAGAAATCTCACTTAGATAATACATGGAAACGTAAAAGATGAATGACACAACCCCTCATTTATAGGCAACACCAGTGGCTTTTTTGAATTTCAATAACTATCATTAACTGCATGGCCAACCACAAAACAGCTCGGTTCCACAGAAACATGCGTCATTACGATAAGCACCACGAAACGGTTGTTCGGTCGCAAATTGACGCTTTCCCTTCGAAACGGTTACAACGATCTGAGGTTACCAAAAAGTCGTTCCACACGCCTGCGAACTTTGGACGCTGCTAAGTTACTTGCCAGGCGCATCCGCACTCCTTTTAGCCACACGACATACTTATCGACCATATGAGATAAGGTTAACTTCCTACAAGGTCAGGGGTCGCCAGTATGAATATGTCGCCCCGTCCTGAAACGGTAATAACCACTCCACATATATGTATATATAAACGGCTAAGGCCGCCCAAAATGTTAAGGCTACAGTCATCTCTAGTAAGTAAACGGCTAAGGCGTCCGCAATATTAAGGCTACGGCCATCTCCAGTAAGTAAACGACTAAGGCCGCCCGCAATGTTAAGGCTACGGCCATCTCCAGTAAGTAAACGACTAAGGCCGCCCACAATATTAAGGCTACGGCCATCTCCAGCAAATAAACGGCTAAGGCCGCCCACAATGTTAAGATTACGGTCATCTCCAGTATAAAAACAGCTAAGGCCGTCCATAATATTACGGCTAAGGCCATTGTTGACCTCAACCGGAACTACGCCCGAAAAAGTCCGCTCATCAAGCCCGGTCAAGGCTCGACCTCGATAACCGAAGGGACTAACTGTATGGGTCAAAATATGACCTCGAGATAATTAACGAAATTAATTATATCCTAAGCCTATTCGGAGCTAATAAGTGATATGACCACTTATTATTCGCCGTGCCCAATCATCGGCTGACTCACTCGTTAAAGCTACGGCCCATTCACCATCATAGGGATGAGACCTCAGCGTAGTCATGGCTGTCGCTGCTAGCTCACGCATCTTGTATCTATAAATACAAAGAGAAGGAGCCCTAGACGGGGGGCTGCTTTTTCTCCTTCACTGCTATTTCCAAGAAAAGAGAGAATATCATTGTAAGGCTCTGAACCTCTCTATGGAGAGGCAGACCAAAGCAATATTATCAATAAAAGGTCTCTTCCTTCCTCTCCTTAATAAATATTATTTGTCTCCTGTATTTTTCATTTGGTCCTCTGATTATTACGATCTGATATGATTGACATTTGATCTATTTCGATTGTTTTTAGGCTTGCAAAGTATATGATAACTTTGAGCAAAACAATGTGATAAAAAAACATAGAATAAATGCAAATACAAAAGTTGGTGCAAATAAATATAATGAACTTTAATCATAATTCCCCACTTAAGCCACACATCGTCCAGATATTTGGTCCGTTAAATATGATGACAAGAAAAAGGAGATTGGTACAAAATAAATTTTAAGTTCTATTTACTTATAGTATAAACAATTTTTTCTTGGTCGGTGTAATTTGACTAATTCCAACAGGTTATTCGTCCTCTTTTTACGTTACCAACTTATACTTAATGTAAACAATTATCTCTGATTGGTTTTAAAATAATTTGATTGTGTAAATATATTTAAATCATTACCAGTCTAATGAACATAAAAGATATGGTAAAACGAATATATACACATGTACAAAATCGTAAGTTTTAAATAAATAATCACCGTTTTCAAAAGGCTAACACTTTCATATTTTAAAACAAGTTGCAAGTCGCAGATTCAAGGTTTATTGCTGATTTATGCTAATATTGATTAAAGATGCCGCCACCAAGGGTTATAGTGGGGATGATATAGGTCGTTCATTCATTCTTAACCAAAATTTTCGAATTAAAAAGAATAGAAAAAATTCTGATAGGGAGTACTTTTCTCTTAATGGCCTTACGGGGGAGGGATATGAATTAATCGAGCCCCGAAGCAAATATCAACACTAAGTGGAAAACAAAATAAAAAAAGTAAGGATACTGTCTCAAATAATTTACAACTTTGCTGGAAGCTTACGACACACAATATGTCCCCTCATTAACTAATTACCACCAAAAAATGATAACTAAATAAAATAATATTTACTGAAGAAAATCAAGTAGAATCGCTACGGATTCCATCTCCAAATATATAGTTGACCTTTTAAATCGTAACTGTCGATGACCTGATCAAATATATTACTATAGTTAAGCTAGATATTAGTATATCACAAGTCACTATAATTACATCGAAGATCTAACTGTATTTAGATTAATGCATTCTTAATTATTTGGTTCAATTAAAAAACAAAATCTATTACAAGGGGAATGAGAATGGGAAGGGAGCAATGAGAATCCAATCTATATTAGCATCACTTTATTTGTAGCTTAAGTGGGCGTTTGGACATAAGAATTGTGAAATTTTGAAAAAGTGATTTTTTTTCCAAGTGAAAATAGCATTTAAATTTGGAGTTGTTTTTTTTAAATTTTTGTGCATGGTTTGAAGTAAAATATTGACAAATAGCTTTTTTTTTTTGAAGTTTATCAAATCTTTAAAAATTTCGAAATTCAACTTCAAGTGAAATTTAACATTTTCATGGCCAAACCCTGATTCCGGGAAAAAGTAAAAAAAAAATTGAAAAAAGTAAAAGAAAATATGGCCAAACGAAACTATCAGCATATCATTTTTAGTAAAAATCTACTCACATGCATTATTTTTTTTTGGTAATTAAACTTTGTATTAATCACCAAAGTGTTAGCCTTACAATTCCATAGCCCAGTTCATACCTCAACTGGCTATCAAAACTGAAACAAAAACTATCCTAGTATTAAAGCAAAAACTGATTAAGTAATATCCCTAGCCTAGGAGGAGCTCTAACATTACAATTATAAGCAATATTCCTAAGTAGCTTGTCACTGGTACAATATGTATTTTCGAATATTCTCGCATTCCTTTCCAGCCAAACAACATAAAACATCTCCGTCATAGTCATTTTAAATATGTGAGCTCGAGGGGATTTGCCTTTAGATTTCTCAATGAGCCACTGAACAAACTGAAGCCAGTTTTGTCCAGTAGGTTGCTTAATTCCAATCCAGTGCAACATGTGAGTTCTCAGTTCAGTTGCATAAGAGCAATGCAGGAATAAGTGTTCCCTAGTTTCCACAGCTTGTTGGCACATGACACAAGTGTCTGTTACATCCAGATTCCATTTGATCAACCTTGTTTTGGTGGGCAGCCTATCTTGCAGGAGCAGCCATAGGTTGAAGATTGCTTTGGGTCGAGCAGCATTCTGTATTGTTAAGTTCTTCCACCTGACTCTTGGTGCCTCTCCTATCTGCTGTAGGTAGAGCTGTCTAATAGTGCACACTGATTTATCCAGCATTTGGTGTTGCTGCAGTAATTCAATGCCTTCAAAGATCTTCCTTACCATCCAACTAGCCTGCTTAGGGACAATGATGTTCTCCAATTGCCTCTGTTTGATATACACTGTATGAATCCATTTCACCCATAGAGCATCCTTCTTGTGTGTCAAATCCCAGCTGAGTTTAGAAATAGCAGCCTTGTTCCACAGCAGTAAATTAGTCAGATTCAAACCACCAGCAGACTTTGGCATACAGATTTTCTCCCAAGCCACATATGTCTTCCTTGACACACTAACTGATCCTGACCAGATGTATGATCTGCACATTGCCTCAAGTAGTTATATAATCTTGGAAGGAATTAAGAATAGTTGTGCCCAGTAAGCCTGAATCCTAAAGATAACTGATTGAACCAGCTGAGTTCTGCCAGCATATGATAGGTGCCTGGCAGTCCAGGAAGTAATCCTGGCAGAGACTTTGTCAACCAGTGGCTGCCATTGCAAAACAGTCAACTTCTTGGCAGTCAAAAGTACTCCCAAATACTTAAAAGGAAGTTCTCCACGTACATATCCCAGGAGATCAATAATATGCTGCTGATCCTGAGGTTTCACCCCTCCAAAATAGACAGCACTCTTATGCAAGTTTGCTGTCATACCAGAAGCAGCAGTGAACTGAGAGAAATAAGTAAACATAGTACTTACAGAAAGAGGATCTCCTTTGACAAGCAGCAACAAGTCATCAGCAAAACTTAAGTGAGTTATTCCCAGTTTTTTACAACCAGGATGAAACACAAACTCTCTATTTTGCCTCAATTCAACCAAAGACCTACTGAGATACTCCATCACAATAGCAAACAGGAAAGGGGATATTGGATCCCCTTGTCCTTTAGCTGCTTGAAAAGGCTCAGTTGTCTCACCATTAACCACTACTGTATAACTAACAGTTTGAACACATTCCATGATCCATCTTGTAAATCTGGGAGGGAAATCCAATGCTTCCATAACCTGTTGTAAGTAGCACCATTCTACTGAATCATAGGCTTTCTGCAAATCAATTTTGATCATACACCTAGGAGAGATATGAGGCCTGGTATAATGCTTTATTAATTCATGTGCTAAGATGACATTATCTGCTATTCTTCTTCCTGGAATAAAGCCTGCCTGTGCATTACAGATAATACTACTCATGACTTTCTGGAGTCTGTTGGCCAACAACTTGGAGATAATTTTGTATAGGACTGAACAGCAAGCTATTGGTCGAAATTCTTTGATTGTTTTGGGACTAGAAACCTTAGGAATTAGAGTGAGTGTAGCACAGTTTACAGGTTTGTGCATTTTGTTGGTTGCAAAAAAGTTCTTGACCGCTTGAATCACCTGATGACCTATGATAGGCCAAGTGTGTTTAAAGAACATAGCATTATATCCATCTATCCCTGGAGCTTTATCATTACCAATTGCCTTCAAACTGTTTAGGATCTCTGTGTCAGTGATGTCCTCTGATAGCTCCTTCCTTTGCTGATGTGAGAGTCTAGGACCATTGTTCATATACCCTTTGTTCACTGCTGGTAAAGAGGTGGCTGCTGTATGTTGGAAACACGTTCTCAATGCAATATACTAAAACGTGTGTTATTTTGTATAGGTTTTGATGAATGACAAACGAAGCGAAAATTGATATATGACGAAGTTCAAGAAACAAGCACACAATTGATATACAACGAGATTCAAGCTCAAGACAAAGTTTTATAGTTTAATTGAGTCATTCTTAATTGTGATCTTGATCCTACAACTTGACTCGTAACATGGCTTCTCTCATAAAACTATTTTCCAAAATCATGCATATTTAATTTAATGTCAAATGATTTTAAATCATGCATATTTACAGTAGTCAAAATAATTTTTAGACATGCCTTAAAAATCTGGACTAAGATAATCGATTATGTACTTATGATAATCGATTATTTTAAGCCAAGACTGCATGACAATCGATTGTGAACTAATGACAATCGATTGTGAGTAAGACGGTGAGCATCAGGTTTTTCAAACCTGCATGACAATCGATTGTGAACTAATGACAATCGATTGTGACTGAGGCAGTGTCCATCAAAGTTTTTCAAAACTCAGAATAATCGATTATGAACTAATGGTAATCGATTATATTGAGACAGTGTCTTCCAGTGATTTTCAAATTTATTAAATAATCGATTGTTACATTGGACAATCGACTGTCAAAGAGACAGTGTCTAAAATATTTTTCAAAAACTGATAAGTAATCGATTGTTGACTTTGTGCAATCGATTGTGAAGTTGACCGTTGTCGTAAAATTTTCAAATACCGTCAGGTAATCGATTATTGATTCTGTATAATCGTTTGTTTTGATTAAAATCCGGAAAAGATTTTTTGAACGTTATTGGGTAATCGATTATTGATTTTGTAGAATCGATTGTTTTGATTAAAATCCGGAAAAGATTTTTTGAACATTGCTGAGTAATCGATTGTTGATTCTGGACAATCGATTGTTTGTGGTAAACTCTAGAAAGGATTTTTTGAACGTTGCCAGTAATCGATTATGGATTGTAAGTAATCGATTATCAAGCGTAAAATCTGGGATTGAATTTTGGCCTGACTGGCAGACAATCGATTGTTGGGGTTTGACAATCGATTGTCAGTGAGTAAAATCAGCAACTCTTAATTGGCAATTAGGCAACGGTAATGCCAAGTTTTTCAACTATAAATACAGCTTCATTTCATTGTTTTAAACACAACAACATACTACAACTGATCATTACATTGCAATAAGCTTGCATACTTTTGTTTATCATTTTATATTCAATTACATAAAGCTTTTGAGAGCCATATTCTTGTCCAAAGTTGTTGTGATCTAGATCTTATTTCTTTTTACTCATACCTACTCATAAAGGAGTATATTGTTTGAGTGTTTTAGTGTTTGTACACTTGGAAGAGAATTGTGATTCTCTTGTTGTAAGGAATTTGTGTTTCCTTGGTTGAAGTCTTGGAGTGTTGTAACTCCGAGCAAAGGTGTTGAGGCTTGCGTCCTCAAGTTGTAAAGGTTTGCTAAGCACCCGGAAGCTTGACAAGTTAGTGGAAAATCTCGAGAGAGTCTCTCGGGGACTGGACTAGCCACACGTTGTGGTAAACCAGGATATATCTGTGTGTAAGTTATTATTTATCGCACTTATTTACTTCCTGCAAATTTTAATTTCTGCAAGTTTACGCTAAATTTTATTATAACGCTATTCACCCCCCCCCCCCCTCTAGTGTTAAGCGTATTTTCTAACAATTGGTATCAGAGCCATACTCTCTGAATACTTAACAGTTTGAGAGAACCATCTATGGCTTCTACTCGTGACTCTTTTGCAGGAATTGATGAAGGACAGTGCTCCACACGACCACCTCTATTTAATGGTACAAATTACACGTACTGGAAGGAGAGGATGATGATCTTCGTTCAATCCAACAGTTTTCACCTTTGTAAGGTGTTTACAAAGGGAAATCAAATTCCAACCAAGAAGGTGGAAAATGAATGGGTTCCCAAGTCCGAGGATGAGTATGACGCGGATGACATCCGAAAGGTCCAAAATAATGCTAAAGCAATAAACTTATTATATTGTGCTGTTAATGCTGACGATTACAGGAAAATATCGTGTTGCACAACAGCAAAGGAGATGTGGGACAAGCTAGAAGTTACATACGAAGGAACGGATCAGGTAAGGGAAGCAAAAATTGATTTCCTAACCCATGCTTATGAATTATTTCACATGAAGAAAGGAGAAAAGGTGGACGAAATGTTTGAACGATTTTCAATAATCGTAAATGATCTACATGCCCTCAAAAAGACATTCACGGATAGAGAACTTGTACGGAAGATCCTTAGAAGTCTCACTCCGGCATGGCGATCAAAGGCCGACGCAATCCAAGAATCCATCGGCGTCTCAAATGTCACAATTGACGCATTAAGAGGTAATCTCAAGACCTATGAATCTACTATTCTTAACCCTCTTTTTGATGATCAAAGGAGGCAAAGAATAGCTCTAAAGGCGAGCACAAGTCAACCGCAAATTGATGAGGAAGGAGACAACGAGTTTGGACTCATTATCAAAAGATTTCAAAAGTTCATGCGCAAGGAGTATGAACGCAAAGGGAAAAAGCTAGGAGAAATAAAATGCTACGAATGCGGAGAAACCGAGCACATCAATTCAAATTGCCCAAACCTCAAAAAGGAAAAGAAACCTTTTAAAAAGCAACGCGCATATATTTCTTGGGGAGGTGACTCCGGAGATGAGTCAAGCGAAGGAGAAGAAGACAAAGCAGCAAATCTTTGCCTCATGGCACAAGAAGATAACAAAGACGAGGTATGTCAAATTTCGTCTCAAAACTTCTTTACTCTTGATGAAATGCTAACTGCTTTTGATGAATTATATACTGAATTTATTAAAGCTTCAAAAACAGTCAAAAGCGTAAAAGAAAATGCTTCTCTAAAAGAAAAAGATTTTCAAAAACAGCTTTCTTTAAAAGAAAAGGATTTAGAAAAACTGGTTTTAGAAAATGAGAAGCTGAAAGAGGAAAACAAGTTTTTTGGAAAAAGAAGTTCCGATAAGCCCGAAAGCTCTACTAGAAATTGCACTTCTTGTTTGCATCTTAAGAATGAAGTAAGTAGGCTTAAAGGCACATTAGATAAGTTTAATTCTTTGCACAAAAACTTGAATGATGTTCTTGTTAACTTGAAATCAACCAAGCATGGAATAGGCTTTAAGAATGAAGAAAAGGTTGAAGCTAAACCCCAACAACCTAAAGCTCAACCTAGGATTAACAATAGAAATGCTTATCCTAGAAACAACAACTCTAGAGCCAATATGCACGCTAGACAAAATGCTGAACATTTTAGAAGACCTAGGAATGACTTACCACCTAGAAATAGTCACCCTAGAAATGATGCATACTTTAGGCCAAATTTTGAACCCCTTAGAAGACCTAGCAATGGCCCTCAACCGAGAAACAATCACTCTAGAAATGCTGCCCATCCTAGAGCTCATAGTAGGAGAAATAACTCTCATGAAATGCAAAATAGTCATAGTGTTCAAAATAGAGTAAGAAATTTTCATCCGTCTAGTTACTATGAACCTAGAAGGATGCATAACCCAAATGTGACTTGTCATTATTGTAGACGTATTGGTCATATTGCTCCGGCATGCTTTACACGTCATAGACATATTACTCAATCGCATCATTATAATATGCCTAACCCCCAAGGACCCAAGATGGCATGGGTACCTAAAGAACATTAATTTGTTTTGTAGGTGTGCTTGAAGGGATCAAGTGTACTATGGTACCTTGATAGTGGATTCTCCAAGCATATAACGGGAGATGAATCCAAATTCCTTCAATTAGAGCACAAAGAAGGAGGAAGTGTTATCTTCGGTGATAACAATAAAGGAAAGATCATCGGCATCGGCATCGGCTCGGTCGGTAAGGATGAAAAATCCTCTATTAAGCATATATTACTTGTTAAAGGATTAAAGCATAATCTCTTGAGCATAAGCCAATTGTGTGACAAGGGAAATCTTGCTTTATTTGATTCGGATGAATGCTTAGTGTTCAGACGTAGTGATTTCAAAATTATCCTCCGTGATTTTAGAGTGGATAATATTTATATGGTTGATCTTGCTAAATCCTCACCCGATTATGTTGATTGTCTAATGAGTAAAGAGGATGATACTTGGCTATGGCATCGTAGAGTAGCACATATCAATATGCATCTTTTGAACAAATTGATTTCTCAAAACTTAGTTGTTGGTCTTCCCATTTTAAAATTTGAAAATGACTCTATTTGTGACTCGTGTCAAAAGGGGAAGCAAACAAAAGCATCTTTCAAATCTAAAAACATTATTTCAATTTCTAGACCATTGCAATTGCTTCATATGGATTTATTTGGTCCTTCTCGCATTGAAAGTCTAGGAAGAAATAGATATGCTTTTGTGATTGTTGATGATTACTCGAGATTTACTTGGACTTTATTTCTTGCCAATAAAAGTGATGCTTTTCAAAATTTTAAATATTTTCTTAAGCATGTTCAAAATGAGAAAGAAACAACCGTCACTTCAATTAGAAGTGATCATGGGGGAGAGTTTGATCACAATCACTTTGCGGACTTTTGTGACGTACTCGGAATCGAGCATACCTTTTCCGCTCCACGTACACCACAACAAAATGGGGTGGTGGAAAGGAAAAATAGGTGTCTCGAAGAGATGGCTAGAACCATGCTCGACGAAGCTAAGATACCCAAACATTTTTGGGCGGACGCCGTGAGTACCGCTTGCTATGTTCTAAATAGAGTAGTAATTCGGCCGATACTAATGAAAACCCCCTATGAACTTTATAAGGGTAGAAAACCAAATATTTCCCATTTTAGAGTTTTTGGTTGCAAATGTTTTGTTCATAACAATGGCAAAGACCAATTGGGTAATTTTGATGCTAAGTCGGATGAAGGTATTTTCATTGGATATTCCTCACGTAGTAAAGCATATAGGGTCTTTAATAAAAGAACCCAAATTATGGAGGAATCCCCTCATGTTGTATTTTCCGAAAATAATGCTCGCTTGGCGAGAAAGGATTCCGGTTTTGATCTTGCAGGTATCTTAGATAGCTTGAAAGACAAAATACAAGAGGAACCACCCAAGGAAAATAAAGATGACACTGAGGAACAACCAACGGAAGAAGCGCCACAATTGGAAAAAGAAACAAAAGTGCCAAATGAGTGGAGGACGATCAAAGAGCACCCTCTTGAACAGGTAATTGGAGACGTCGGAGGAAAGGTAAGTACCCGAAACTCTCTTAAGAACACTTTAGGACACACTTCTTAAGAGCTCACGTTCTCACTTGGCAACACTAGTTTAAGTCATTACTTCTTTACAAATTACTGACTTGAGCGTCGGAGACGTTTAATTCTATTTTGCAGGTATCGCCCTAAAAGATAAGGTGAATTATAAAGTTTTGGCACAGAACAATCGATTGTTCCAAGCAAATAATCGATTATTTTACTGTGCTGAAAATCGATTAGCAGTATCACTAATCGATTGTTTATGGTTTATGTTCATTATGCAGTTTTGTTTAATAACTGATTCCTTAAATTGCATAATCGATTTCTGTCTCAGCCATTCAGCGATGCTTTTCCAAAACAATCGATTATTCCACATTTGACAGTCGATTATTTCATGTCAGAAATTTAAACTCTTGTTACCGTTTGGCTCCTCAATCGATTTGTGTCAGTTCCAAGTCAGGTCATAACTCTTCAACAATCGATTATTGTATCTCAACAATCGATTGTCTAACGGTCAGTGAATTTATTTTACCGTTTCTGACTGATTTGGCTTTAAATTCTCAGCAGATTTCTTCCATAAATGATAAGCCACTCTCCCTTCTATAAATAGGCTTCATATATGTTCATATTCATTCACTCAAGCATCAATTTTAGCTTTCAAAATATCAAATTCCCTCTAATCCTTTGCAAAATCCAACAGCTTTCATTAAAAATGTCGGGCCGTCACTCAAAACGTTCCTGTTCTGCTAGGCACGGCACATCCGCCTCTGCTGCCCCTCCTCGTCCGAACTATCCCTATCAAGATGGTTCCGTTCTATATTTTAATTCCGACATCGAGCTTACTCGATTCTTAACCAAATTTGAAAAGCGCGACATTCTTCCACCCCGCTTTTCAACCCACAAGTATCTTGAATCATTTGGGTCTGCTGCAAATATGCTCAAAAATTCTCAACTTCTTGACTTTTTACTCCTTACCCATCCTTACATCAATACTACATTGGTTCAAGCATTTTATTCCAACCTCCATGAGGATGATGATGGTGAGCTTGTCACCAACATTAATGGTGTTCAAATTCTTCTTTCCGATGAAAATCTTCATACCATTGCCCGTCTTCCTCATAATGGTGAAGACATTTTTCGGTACACCGGAGAGGCCGGAGCACTTTTTGATGAAACAGCCCTCTTACACCAAATCGGTCTTACTTCTTATGATCCAAATCTCTCCTCCCGTCGTCCTACAATTACAGGAATGGATCCAAATTACGGTTAATTTTCTATTTCGTCACCCGAGTCCTCAAGCCTCGTAAGCACAACCATACCACCATTTCCCAAGAGGACACCAAGCTCATGCATGCCATAGTTACCGGAGCTAACATCAATTGGTGTCAGCTTATCAAAATTCACATGCGTGACGCTATCGGAGATGATAGGCCTCTTCCTTATGCTCTCCTCATCATGAACTTTCTTGAAGCCACCGGATTTGTCACTGGAAATGGTCCTCTCAAAAAGAGTTCCAAAAAGTGGGAAATTTCGGAATCCTCCTTTTAAGTGGGAAATTCCGGAAATTTCGAAATTCCGGATTCGTGCTCCTCCGCCTCAAGAGCCTTCCCTCCAATTCATTTCCGACCAAATTGCTTCATTGACCTCTTCTTTCGGTCAATTAACTCACGAGATTCATGGATATTTTGACCACGTTCATTATCCATATGCGGGTCTTGTTCCATATGAAGCAGCGCCGGATGATGAGGCGGAAGATGATGAATGAATAATTGTAGTTTTTTTAAGTTTGTTTTTATATGTTGTATTGTCTTCCCTGTTGCTGTAATTCTTTTAATAAATAAACAAGGTTTATTTCATCTTTGGCATCTTATTATTATTTTTGCTAATGGCAAAAGGGGGAAGATAACGGGTATGATGCACTCTCAAATTATAATCTTAAATTGAGGGGGAATTCTCAAATTGAGGGGGAACAAATTACATACTTGTTACATGTATATACTTGTCTTGAATCGTCAATATAAATTGCTTGTCTTGCATATCCCGCTTAATGTTTGCCATTATCAAAAAGGGGAAAATAGTTGGAAACACGTTCTCAATGCAATATACTAAAAAGTGTGTTCTTTTGAAAAGGTTTTGATGAATGACAAACGAAGCGAAAATTGATATATGACGAAGTTCAAGAAACAAGCGCACAATTGATATACAACGAGATTCAAGCTCAAGACAAAGTTTTATAGTTTAATTGAGTCATTCGTAATTGTGATCTTGATCCTACAACTTGACTCGTAACATGGCTTCTCTCATAAAACTATTTTCCAAAATCATGCATATTTAATTTAATGTCAAATGATTTTAAATCATGCATATTTACAGTAGTCAAAATAATTTTTAGACATGCCTTAAAAATCTGGACTAAGATAATCGATTATGTACTTATGATAATCGGTTGTTTTAAGCCAAGACTGCATGACAATCGATTTTGAACTAATGACAATCGATTGTGAGTAAGATAGTGAGCATCAGGTTTTTCAAACCTGCATGACAATCGATTGTGAACTAATGACAATCGATTGTGACTGAGGCAGTGTCCATCAAAGTTTTCCAAAACTCAGAATAATCGATTATGAACTAATGGTAATCGATTATGTTGAGACAGTGTCTTCCAATGATTTTCAAATTTATTAAATAATCGATTGTTACATTGGACAATCGATTGTCAAAGAGACAGTGTCTAAAATATTTTTCAAAAACTGATAAGTAATCGATTGTTGACTTTGTGCAATCGATTGTGAAGCTGACCGTTGTCGTAAAGTTTTCAAAGTTCTGTATAATCGATTGTTTTGATTAAAATCCGGAAAAGATTTTTTGAACGTTATTGGGTAATCGATTATTGATTTTGTATAATCGATTGCTTTGATTAAAATCCGGAAAAGAATTTTTGAACGTTGTTGAGTAATCGATTGTTGATTCTGGACAATCGATTGTTTGTGGTAAAATCTGGAAAGGATTTTTTGAACGTTGCCAGTAATCGATTATGGATTGTAAGTAATCGATTATCAAGCGTAAAATGTGGGATTGAATTTTGGTCTGACTGGAAGACAATCGATTGTTGGGGTTTGACAATTGATTGTCAGTGAGTAACTCTTAATTGGCAATTAGGCAACGGTAATGCCAAGTTTTTCAACTATAAATACAGCTTCATTTCAGTGTTTTAAACACAACAACATACTACAACTAGTCATTACATTGCTATAAGCTTGCATACTTTTGTTTATCATTTTATATTCAATTACATAAAGCTTTTGAGAGCCATATTCTTGTCCAAAGTTGTTGTGATCTAGAGCTTATTTCTTTTTACTCATACCTACTCATAAAGGAGTATATTGTTTGAGTGTTTTAGTGTTTGTACACTTGGAAGAGAATTGTGATTCTCTTGTTGTAAGGAACTTGTGTTTCCTTGGTTGAAGTCTTGGAGTGTTGTAACTCCGAGCAAAGGTGTTGAGGCTTGCGTCCTCAAGTTGTAAAGGCTTGTTAAGCACCCGGAAGCTTGACAAGTTAGTGGAAAATCTCGAGAGAGTCTCTCGGGGACTGGACTAGCCACGCGTTGTGGTAAACCAGGATATATCTGTGTGTAAGTTATTATTTATCGCACTTATTTACTTCCTGCAAATTTTAATTTCCGCAAGTTTACGCTAAATTTTATTATAACGCTATTCACCCCCCCTCTAGCGTTAAGCGTATTTTCTAACACTGTACCCATGAGTGATTTATAGAAACCTGTAATCTCCTTGTGTAGGTCACCTGGATCAGTTATCTTCAGTCCTCCTTCTGTGGTCAGCTCAGTAATCCTTTTAAATTGGTTTCTCTCGTTCATTACTGCTGAGAAGTATTTATTGTTTAAATCTCCTAGCTGGATCCATCTGGCTCTAGATTTTTGTTGCAGTGCTGATTCTTCAAGCAGAGACCATTTTTCCAATTGCTGCAGCAGGTCTTTTTCTCTCAGCTGTAGGTTATCTGTATATGATTTGGCCATCTGTTGTTGGACAACTTCCAGATCCTTTCTTCTATTCTCAATCTTTTGTGTAATACCCTTAAATTCTCTAGTATTTAGAGATTTTAAGGCAGGCTTGAGGGCTTTGAGGTTATTCCACACTCCTTGCAAGGTGCATTGAGCAGTGCTTTTCCATTTAGCTTTGACCAAATGTTGGAAATCCTCACTATGAGTCCATACATTGTAGAATCTAAATGGTATCTTCCTGCTGTGAGTATCTTCAGTTAGGGATAATAGCATGGGATTATGATCAGAGATAAAAGAAGCTCCATTTGCAGTATGCACATGATTCCATTTCATCATCCATTTATAATTGCCAAACACCCTATCTAATCTGCTATACACTCTGTCATCACCACTTTGCTTATTGGTCAAAGTAAAGAAATCCCATTTCCATGGCAGTTCAGCCAGGCCAGCTTGCTGTATGCAATTGTTAAACTGCACAGTCACTCCTTGCTTGACTGGGTGGCATGATTGTCTATCATTACTTGACAATATGGCATTGAAGTCTCCTGCAATTATCCAAGGATCATTTATACCTGCAGCCAGATTCTGAATATTCTTCCACATTGTTCCCCTTTGATCACTATCATTTGATCCATATACCACTGTGAGATAGCAGAGAAGTTCTCCACTAAGATTCCTGACACTGCAATGGATGAGTTGGGCCTCCTCCTGTACTCCAGAGATCAAATACTTAGTAGGATCCCATAGGATCCATATTCTTCCATTTACTGCTCCATTGTAGTTAGTAATTATACTCCAGTTAGGCAAAAAAAAAACTAGCTATTCTATCTGCATTTTTTTGTTTAACCTTTGTCTCTACAAGACCAACAAGGTCAAATTTATTGGTTTTAAAGTATTCTTTAGCTTCCTTCTGTTTGTACATTTTATTTACACCCCTTATATTCCAAATTAACCACTTCATTGGCCGTAGCTGGTTCCCCCTTTATCTAGGGGGTGATCTGCCCAACTCACTGTTCCAACTTCAAATCTGTTAGACATCACAATAGGGGATAATGGTGGAAAATTTGTGATGTTAAATACTGGAGACATCTGTGTAGCAACACCCTTCTGCTTGTTCAACTGTTTCTCCACACCATCATGGGATCTTGGTTGTTTTGCATTGTCTGGTTGCTGGGCTTGATTTCCCTGACTGCTCTGGGCCACAGGAGCTGGAGCCTTAACTCTCCATTCCTGTGTCATTCTAGGCTTGACTGAGGGGGCTGTTTTAGCCAAACAGTTATGTCCCACCATCAGACACTTCTCACAATATGATGGCTTCCAATCATATGACACATCTTGCATAAAGCTCTTTCCAATGGGATCCGTCAGTTCAATCTCACTTGGTAATGCCTTTGATACATTCACCTCAATTAGCATACGAGCATAAGAGACTCTACTTTGCTTTGTCGTGCATTCATCAGCAAAGATGGGTTTCCCCAGCACACTTGCAATTCTACTCAGTGACTTACTGCCCCAACAGGACATAGGTAAATTGGGGAATTTAATCCACAGGGGGATTTCTGTTGGGAAAGCATCTTTAAAATCAAGATCAACTGACCATTGTTTCAAAATCATAGGCCTATTAGCAATTGAATATGGTCCTCCACACAGTATTTCTTTGGCATCTTCAAGGGACTGAAATTTAGCTATATAGCAGCCCTCATCATGGTAAAACAATTCTGGCTCAGGCACATGAGACCAGTGTATGCTAATAAATCTATTCATAGCATTGTACCCAGGTCCATTGCCTAGAACAAAAATAACTAGGGCACATTTCCATTTTCCTTCTTCCTCCTCCACCTCTTCCTTCACCAGTTGACCAACTGGTTTACCATTAATGATTGTAGGGGGAATATACTCTAGAGACATACCATTTGCAGCAAGGCGATTCCTATGAAATAGGCTAGCCCACTGTTTGGGTGGGTCAACTTTTGCTCCTTCCTCACTAGCAGCCTTTGGTACATCAGTTGGTGGTGGTTGTTGCATGTGGTCCTTACCCCTTTTCTCAGGTTCCATCGGGACAATCACTGGACTAACTTGAGGTTTTGAGTTGTTGTCAACCCTCTCAGTTGGTGTTGGTAGCACGGGAACTTCAGATGGTTGTGGATCTACTGATGCATGAGGCAATGAAACAGTTTCTTCAGTAGATTTCAATGGAACAGTGCTAACTGCCTGTGGAACAGTGTTAACAGATTTTGGGAAAACAGTGTCGCTTGCATAAATTGGCACCAGAACTTTCTTAGATCGACCTCTCCCTCTCGCCATTGCACCCTCAGCGCAGGTTAACCTACATACGCAGAGGCAGCAGAGAAGAAGAAGATGAAGAGTTGAAACGGGAAAGTTGGAGAGAAGGCAGAGCTTCTCTCTCTAATAATAAGGCACTAGTAACCTTGACATGGTAATCACATGCATTATTTACATCAAATCATATAAGTTTCAATTTGTATGCTTATATGATTTAATGATATTACTTTTATGCTAATTAAATATGGTTAAGTGATGGTGAGTATCTATATGCAAATTAACATATATATATATATATATATATATATATATATATATATATATATATATATATATATATATATATATATATATATATATATATATTCAGATGATGTAAATATTCGGCATAAATAAATTTTTGCCTTTTTCCCCTCTGTTTGACATTTTAACGTCAATTTGTTGGCTATTGGTGAAATCGTAATTGTTGGAGCGAGATAAAGATCGTTGGCTATTTTGGCGCCTTTCGTTTCATCTACGATATTTCTTTCTTATACTCTGCAAAAAATAAATAATAAATAAATAAATAATAATAGGCCTTTTCTTCAAAAGTCCTTGCAAAATTTTAGCATATATTTTCGTACCAAATCGATGCAAGTGCAAAAAGAACCACCTAATATTTCTCCTCACCATTCTCGCTAAAATAACAACCCTACTATATATGACCTTATCTTTAGTTTTAATATAAATAGTAATATTAATACTCGCAGTCTCGCACGATCAGTGGCGAATGCAGAATTTTTCTCAAGAATGTTTAAATTTGAAATTAAAAAAAAACAGACAAAGGGTGTTCAATATATGTTGTGTACCTCTAATATTAAGTATATACGCAGTGTAATTTTTCAATAAAGGGTGGTCAATTGACCCCCCTAACCATAGGGTGGCTTCGCGCCTGCGCACGATGCACGTATATTATTAAAAAATATTTCAAAAACGATTCTTTTAATAAAAGCATAATTGGTGTCTTATCTGCTCAGTAACAAAAAAGTTATATAATTAAATTAAACGACTCATATAATCATCGAATAACTTTTGGATAATACTCATATATCATAATTATATATTTTTGATAGAGAGTTGCTTCTCCAATAATTTTAAGATTACTACTTGAAAAATACGACAAATTATTTGCTAAAATATAGTACTAGACACTACCAAAAAACTTGAATTAACTAAGAACGTCGCCGCTAATATGTCGCTAAAACGCTCGTAGCTAGCAGAATCTTTTTATAATTCGTCGCTAATTCATCGTTAAATGAGATTAGCAACGGATTTTCTATTTAGCTACAGAATTTGTCCGTCGCTAAAACCTAATTTTTTTAATAGTGAACTAATGTAAAAATTCATGAATTCCGTCTAAGATTATAATTTTTGAACTTTTTGTTTCCTTTTGTGGATGCTTAAAAAAGGTAAAAATAACCTAATTCTAAAAACTATATAAAAATAAATACTTTAAAAAGCAAAGAAAGAGGGTACCCTACAAATTACAATTCAAACCAATCCAATTTGCTAATTCTATGCTGAGAAGGTAATCCCACTTAGTGAGGTTTGGGGAGGTAGTATATACGCAAATCTTACCCCTATCCTTGGATAGAGAGGCTGTTTTCAAATAGACCTCAGCATCCTTCCCTTCAAGAACTTCCCACCTTGCTCTTGGGGAGATTCAAACTCACAAACTCTCGGTTGGAAGTGGGGGTTGCTTACCATCAGAGCAACACCTCTTTCCTAATATTCCTCACAAACCATATAATATAAATACCTCATATTCTCCTTTCTATTTTTCTCATACTACAAACTAAACTCCAATTCATTCTCCTTCTCTGATTCTTGATATTTCTTCTCACTCTTATTATCTTTTCAAATATATCCCACTAAATTAAAGTAATAACATATTCATTCGTCTTCCTTTTGCTTCATTCTAGCTCTGTTTTCTGATACACTCTTCTAATGGTAAGTTTTTTCTTTTCTTCTCTTTAATCTCCTCTTTTTTCTATTTATTTTATTATTGAGTTTTAATCTATTGTTTTTGTTTATTTTATAACAGGCTAATGAATACGATGGTGTTAGATATGAAGAGGTAAGCCAAGATTTTTTTATTTTTTATTTTTTATTGTTATTCCACTTTTTGTAAGATTTTTCTGATTTAAGTTCTAATTTTCTTTTGGTTGTTAATTTACAGGAATATATATTGAATTCTAGAGGAATGAAATTATTTACATGTAGTTGGCTGCCTATAGATTGTGAACCAAAAGCTTTGATTTTTCTCTGCCATGGATATGCTATGGAGTGCAGTATTTCAATGAAAGGTAATTTTTTTTAAATTAATTATGCAAATTATTTATCTGGATTACTGAAACTAATATTTGATTATGTGTACTTTTAAAAAAAAAATAGATACTGGAATTAGACTGGTGAAAGCAGGATTTGGAGTTTATGGAATGGATTATGAAGGTCATGGAAAATCAGCTGGACTTCAAGGCTTTGTTTCCAGTTTTGATGCTGTTGTTGATGATTGCTCTGATCATTATTCTAAAATTTCTGGTATTTATTTCATTTTGTTTATTTATTTTCCTCTGCTTTTTCCCTTTATACCAAAAAAGTAAAAAGCACGCATTCATGCGGGATCCAAGAAAGGGCCGCACTTTATAGGTATATTGATATCGTACGAGTAAGGGCTCTACTTTATGGGTCTATTGATATAGACAGCCTACCCTAATACAAGTATTAATAGTTATTTTTACGGCTCAAACTCGTGACCTATAGATCACACAGAAGCAACTTAACCATTGCTCTAACGTTCCCATTCTTTATGAAAAAAATATAAATTTCTTTTTAAAGAAAACTCTAGACTTTGGTCTAGTGGCAAGAGAGCAGTACGTTAATGTGTGGAGTTAGACTTTGGTCTAGTGGCAAGAGTGCAGTTCTAATCCTGCTCTAAATAAAGTTTATTTAAGTGAAGAACGATAGAGAGGCGGAATTTGGGTCGACCTAAAACCCCGTTGAAGGATAAATCATTCTAAGGGACATGTGTTAATTTGTTTCCTATTTTCTTGGAATTTTCTGATAATTTTGTGGGGTTTGACTTATTATTGTTTTATTTTATTGGTGATAAATGCAGAAAAGAAGGAAAATAAGAAGAAGATGAGAATATTGATGGGAGAATCAATGGGAGGAGCTGTGGCTCTACTTTTACATAGAAAAAAATCTGACTTCTGGGATGGTGCTGTTTTAATTGCTCCAATGTGTAAGGTAGGTGTCCAAAATTAAACCCATCAAATTTCACTTTTTTTTTCTTATCTCAACCGAATCTCTCAGAGATAATCCAAAGTTATAGGGTAAAAAAAATGAATATCTTTGTTTGCCTAATTAGAGATAAAGTCTGCGTACATAGCCTTTTCAAAACCAACAAAAAAGATAGAAAATATACAAAGTATATTGTTATTGTTGTTGTTTGAGGGACAGTAATTTTATATAGTTAGACATTTCTATAATATCATTCTTATATGATATCTATTTACTATAAAAGCCAAGTTTTTTTCGGAATTAATTTTTATGGTATATTATAATATATGTCTTCTATAACAGTACTTTATTATATGAGCTAAAAAATATCGGAACAAATAAGACTGTTTTAAATAAAAAAGGGTCCCCTACAAAGAAACCATTTTTATTCCAACTTGTATTTTTATTTAATGAAAGAAATATTTTTAATTTGGTGGGGGTTGTGTTTGACCAAATTGTGACTTTTAATAGAACGTGCGAGCAGGCTTGGCTGACTGGAAAGCAAATTGTCTTACTGTTTTGGCACATTTGATTAATATTTAATTCAATGATTAAAAGTCCTTTCTATTTGGTCCCTTGCTAAGAAATGGTCATACTAACATGGAAAAAGTGGTTTGTCATTAATATATTTATTTTTATATAATATCTTAGATTAATTTAAATGAAATAACATGAAATTAATCATTAAATAAATTCCCTTTACTGGAAAATTATACTGTATATATAAGTTAAAAAAACTTTTATGTATATATAACTTATTGAATCCTCTTTTTATAGACTTTTGTTTTAGTGTAGTGTTTTTAAATGGAAATTACCATCTATTTCCATTTAGAAGTAGCTCATTACAAAAATTGGTCAATTGATAAAATATTACTAATATTAGCTAAAATGGCCAATTAGCTATTTGTAGCAAAAAAATATCAAATTTTTACTTTTTTTTAGCGGGTGCTATTAGAATACATTGGGTATATCTTAAGGAGCTTGAATCTCAGTTTTGGGATGATTTAGTGAAGTTTTGAGGTTGTTTGAATTGAAAATTCGAAGCAAAAACTAAATATGAAAAAATGATACGTGTATCACACTGTGTATCCCATATGTATCATATTTGTATCGATTGTATATCACATGTATATTCATGTATATCTGTGTGTGAGATACATGGTTGATACATGTGTCACAGGAGAATTTTTTGACATCGATTTTATTACGAATTTTAATACAAAACTAGTCCAAATCACCTCCAATCTTCCTTAAATTTTGCATATTGACTTATCTATATGTTTTCAATGAATTTCGACTATACCCGTTAAAAAAATTCCTTGTTTGTTTCGAATTTTAAAATGTGTTAATTATTGTCCACTTTTATTCTTTTGTTCCTTTGAATTTTGTGTATTGTTTTTATTGATCTTTCAATTTTTGAAGCAGATTGCGGATGATATGAGGCCATCTCCAATCGTGATAAGTATTTTGACAAAACTTTGTAACATTATCCCAACCTGGAAAGTAATTCCTACTCAAGATGTTGTTGATTCTGCCTTCAGAGATCCTGAAGTTAGAAAAGAGGTATAAACTATAAACTTTATTCCCCTCCCCCCCCCCCTCCCCCTCCCCAATAAATGATCAATCCGAGAACCAGTGGCACACAGTTCGAAACTCAATGAATAATGAATTCCTTTCTAAATACACATCATGCCACTAAACCAAAGCCCTTAGAACTATGTTTCACGGATCCTCCAAAAATATCGTTGCATTATGTCGTATCCTCTAAATCTGAATAACTTTTGGATGATCTCTAATACACCCGACGACATTTTTGAAAGATCTGAGTGCCATAGCCTGGTTAGGTTTGGGGTGGGGGGGGTGGGGGAGGGGGGGGGACTTTAATTTCTTCCCTTTTCCTTACATTAACTAAAAAGTGCTATGTGTGGAGCCTTACCTTGCATTGCGACGGCTCGAACCTGTGACTTCTTTGATCGCATAGCAACTACTTTACCAGTTACGCCAAAGCTTCCATTTTCCTTGCATTAACTAAAAGATTTTTTTTTTTTACATACAAAAGCTCTCTTTTTATGTTTGCCTTTATTATGAATCCATAAATGCAGATAAGAAACAATCCATATTGCTACAAGGGACGACCTCGTCTACAAACTGGGTACCAACTACTAACTGTTAGCATGGATTTGGAGCAAAGACTTGAAGAAGTTACATTGCCATTTTTAATTGTACATGGAGGAGAGGACACAGTTACTGATCCATCTGTGAGCAAACTTCTATACGAAAAGGCCTGGAGCATCGATAAGAGCTTCAAGTTGTATCCAGGAATGTGGCATTCCCTTTCCTATGGTGAATTTCCTGAGAACAGAAACATCGTGTTTTCGGACATTATCAGTTGGCTCAATGAGAAAATCAGTATGGGCAATTCAAGGCTGGAGAGACAACAAAAGCATGCAAATGACAATTTGCCAAAGATCAGTAGTTAAGCATATTCCTATCTTGTTGATGGCTGTGGTATTTGATACCTGTAAAACAAGATAAAGAAAAGAGAAGCATAAATTTTTTCATAAAGAGGGCTGAATTGTAAACTTCACAAATTGTGATCTGTTGAGTGGTTAAAGAGGGAGAGGCTCAGATCTTTGATGCTACAAGTGGTGTATGGTTTCTTCATTTTTGTATAATATTATAGCAACAGTGTCCGTGGCGGAATCAAGATTTTTACTAGGAGGATTCAAGATATAAAGAAGCAAATACGGGAAGAAGCCAAAGGGATTCAACATACATAATTAAACAAAAATATTAGGCAAAATATACAAAATACAATCGGACCTCTCTATAACAACATCGTTGTATAATAACCATTCACTATAAAAGCCAAGTTTGTTTGGAACCAACTCCCGTATTATG
Source organism: Nicotiana benthamiana (assembly GCA_034376525.1). NCBI lineage: Eukaryota > Viridiplantae > Streptophyta > Magnoliopsida > Solanales > Solanaceae > Nicotiana > Nicotiana benthamiana. The sequence goes on from CM067336.1 coordinate 68,851,605, forward strand.
TTATAATATATGTTCTATATAACAACACTTCACTATAACAACCAAAAAAATCTGGAAACAAACGAGGCTGTTAAAGAGAAGTTTGACGGTACGACGTAAAAATTTCATGGCACAGCTTATTTGAACGCAGCTATTTAACCTATACAGAGTAGTACATAGATGATTAAGAGAGATGAAATGATCAATAATGTAACTTAGCAACCCCTGAAAACAGTTGGCAGGTGATAAAATAAAAATTACTGGCCAAAGATTAGTCACCAAGTTGTTTTGTGTGAAAAGAGGAGAAGTGAAAATGCGTTTACACATTCAGAAGAGTCGTGCATAATACCAGAATCATCTATGTCAAATGGAAAGGACAATCAACTTAAATACGACAACTAGTTCTGCAGATATCTATAGAGAATATTAATATTTGTTGTAATAGTTTTTGTAAATCACCCCGACGGCACGTCGGACTCACATTGCACCAAACAGAATGGAAAAAAAACAACGGTACTTAATGAATAAGTCACCAGAATTTCTGAAAGTAACTACACTAACGGGATAAAACTAGGCCAAGAGACTGAAAATCCAACTCAGTAGAAAAGTCCACAAATTTAAAGTTAGCCGATCAATCACTGCATCGTGAATACATTTCTCATAAACAAACTGGAAATACACAATTCAGTTATCGGTAGATTGCTACAAAATCAGTTGAAATGACTAGCTACGCTACAGCATAATTACAACAGAGAATCTGAGCAATAATTAACTCTGCATCTTTTCTTCAAATACATCTATAGTGAGCACAGGTTGGAGTACATGCTAGTCTCTTTTCTTGCATCCACAAAGCTCAAATCAAACGAAACATCCATACCTCTCTGCAGCATGCTCCCTCTTAAGCCGCCACATGACTGTTCCCTTGGATTGATTAAGACAAACCATCACCTTGTCATAAAAATATATATTTTGAGTGGTTTGAGATTTACCGAAAAGAAATAAACATGACAGTTTGCTATCGCATAGAGCTACAAGGTCTCTGTGCCCCTGGACAAATGGCATCTTGATGTACCAAAAAGAGAAACAAGACACTGTTTTCTATCACATAAAAGTGCTTGAATTTGAGTATCTCTTAACATAAAAGAGAAGCAAGGATTGTTGATAAAACAACTGAATTTACTGATGACAAAAGGCAAACTTGATTCCATTTCCAAGCCACAAATAATATGAAGAAAGCTTCTAAACTAAAACTCTCCTTTTTTTCTTTAGTCCAGCTTCTGCACCTCGGCCAATCTACCGGACAGCTTGTTTAACCAACAAATACAGGTTGTGAAGAAAGTTGTGCCTACCAAGGTCGGAGCAGTTGAGCTCACACCAAGTGTTATAATTGAGATTGGAACCTCGAAAACCAAATCCTCTTCAAGCTTACGTTTCCTTTAGTAGTCAAGTGACAATATCAACTATGACTAACCCTAGAATTCTAGTACACCAAGTGACCTCTTCTCATCTGTCTTAAGTCTTGTTCGGAAAAGTTACTTAACACCTATGCTGATAGAAGGTAACAAGTACATGACGGATTAGACGAGGTAAGTGACCTGGTCACAACGTTTTTATCCAGAAAAAACACCAAGTATGACTAACATGCAAAAGCTATATGTGAAGACAAGGGAATCTACCTTGATCTAAACATGTTCTCAAATAATTTTGTTTCTTATTTCTTCAAGCTTTTTCAATATCTCGCCTGGTGTTCTGTCCAACTCATCTGCAATTTTGCGCTGCATATCCATTGGCAAGGTTGGGAACTGTTCGCACAAGTCTCCATCTATCACATCCTGCAAAACAGTTCCAATATATCACCATTATCATCAACATTAGGTACTACAACAATAACAACAACAACCCACTATAGTCCCACAAAGTGGGGACAGGGGAGGGTAATATATAGACAAGCCTTACCCCTACCCGAAAGGGCAGGGAGGCTGTTTCCTATCTAAATCAAACAAAAACAAAAACAAATTAGCATTAGTAACTCCAGCAGAAATCACATAAATAATTATCTAACCATAAAAACGTATATAAAATGGCATGCAATAATATAAAACAGTAACTAACATAGCTGGGCACACTCCAATACACAGATCATCTATGGAGAGCCCCTACCAATCCCCACACATCCCCGGAAGTACGATAGATTCTAGAAGTCTCTATCCTAAACCCTGATACTAGACCTCCAGACTTTCCTATCAAGGGTCATGTTCTCGGAAATCCGCATTTTAGCCATGTCCTGTCTAATCACCTCTCCCCAATGACTCTTAGGTCTCCCTCGGCCTCGACTCACGGCGACCACCGCCAGCCACTCACAACTCCTCACCGGGACATCAGGGCTTCTCCTCCGCACATGCCCGAACCACCTAAGTCCCGCTTCTCGCATTTTCTCATCCACTGGGGTCACCCCCACCTTCTCCAGAATAACTTCATTCTTAATCTTATCTAACCTGGTGAGCCCGCACATCCACGTGAGCATCCTCATCTCCGCAACCTTCATTCTCTGAACATGCGAGTTCTTCACCGGCCAGCACTCCGCCCCATACAACTTGGCAGGTCTAACCACATCTCTATAAAACTTTCCCTTGAGTTTCTGTGGAACTTTCTTGTCACACAAGACTCCCGATGCAAGCCTCCACTTCGACCACCCTGCCCCTACACGGTGAATGACATCCCCATCGATCTTTCCGGCCCCCTGGATCAACGACCCAAGATATCTGAAAATGTCCTCTTAGCGATAACCTGAGATCCAAGCTTCACGTCCCTGCCTACTTCACTCCGCTCGGTGCTAAACTTGCACTCCACGTATTCTATCGTAGACCCGCTTAGTTTGAAACCCTTAAACTCTTGAGTCTGTCTCCAGGCCTCCAACCTCTCGTTAACACCAACCCTCGTCTCGTCTATCAAGACTATGTCATCAGCAAATAACATACACCAAGGCACATCCCCTTGAATATGACGAGTTGGAGCATCCATCACCCAGGAAAACAAGAGAGGGCTAAGGGCAGATCCTTGATGAAGCCCCATAACCACTGGGAAATGGTCTGAGTCACCACCTACCGTCTCAACCCTAGTCTTAGCGCCATCGTACATGTCCCTGATTACTCTGATGTAGGTTTTCGACACGTTCTTCGCCATAAGGCACCTCCATAGCACCTCCCTCGGGATCTTGTCATACGCCTTCTCTAAGTCGATAAACACCATGTGTAGGTCCTTCTTCTTATCCCTGAACTTTTCCATCAATCTCCTGACAAGGTGGATAGCTTCTGTAGTGAAGCGTCCCGGCATAAAACCGAACTGGTTCGCGGATACAGATGTCGACTCCTCCCCCTCGCCTCGACTACCCGCTCCCAGACCTTCATAGTGTGACTCATTTATTTGATACCCCTATAGTTGTTACAACACTAGATATTCCTTTAGTTCTTGTACAAGGACACCACTGCACTCCACCTCCACTCCTCAGTCTTGGTTCTGAAAATCACATTGAACAACCTGGACAGCCACTCCACTCCTGACCAACCCATGCATTTCCATAACTCCACCGGGATTTCGTCTGGACCGATTGCTCGACCCCTACTCATCCTACACAAAGCCCCAACGACCTCTTCCACCCTAATGTGCCTGCAGTACCCATGTTCTCTATGACGCTCTGAATGCCCTAGCTCCCCTAGCTCTAGATAAGAATTGAATAATCAAGGTGATTTAAATATATGAAATAAAAAGAGCATACACTCTTAATAGTATCATGTAATCTAGTTAATATCAGACCTGAAACTTGTAACAGTTTCAACTAAAAGTGCATAATTAAACACTCGAAAATGTGACCTAGGCATAAAATCAACTTGGTAGACATAGAAACAGCCTGTGGCAACTTAGAGTTGCCTTTTATTCAAGCATGCACAGCACTTCAAAATAGTGAAATCAAGAAAAACATAAACATTCACAAGGCACACTAAATTGCTCGTTGTCAAACGATATAGCCAATGGAGGACACAACTACTTATAATCCATGATAGCACAAGCCCATTTGATGTTCTAGAATTGCTCAATGATTTGATTATCCAGCCATTTTATCTGTTAAACATATTAATCGGGACCTAGGGCAGAACAGGTTAAGCTTACTACCAACAAAGTCTTGTAAAGTAGCTAACGACAAATTCCCAGTTTCACTTCAGCATTAATTTCGCTTCGCAAGGAAGTTTATTTACATTCATTTGCTACATTAGCGCAGCTACCAATCATGATCTCAAACTAAGTAGGCATATACCTCTTTCCGGATTGGAACATTAAGAAAATAGCTGATTGAGCAATACAAGCCTACCTTAACCGGGAAGTAGGCAGATCTGTAGGCCATGTGATCCCTGCCACATAAAGGTGGGAATTCCTGCCTCAAATGCATCTCCAAATGAGAGAAGAAGTCAACATCATCCCTCGAGGTAAATGGAAGCATAGCCCCGACGCTCCCCATCACAGTCCCGTAAATTACACATTCACCCCCTCCTGGAATAAGTGATGCTCTTTGCAAACAAGAGACCACATCACCAACATGAAACTGCACTATTTCCTCAACCTTGTTTGGGGCTCCATTCAGCTTCCCCTGCTCCCATTTTATTTTTCCGCCAGTAGGGTCTTCTTCAATCTCATCTGAGACATCCTGAGGTAATCGCACAAAGTAGATATTCCCAAACTTGTCAGCTCCTGCCACTGTGTCAAAATCTACATGCTGTGCTGCGGTTAGCCATCTCGGAACCATGTCATCAGCAAATATGTACAGTTGGTTTTCATCACGTCTATACTTACAGTAGTGGAATGACTGCAAGAAGAGAACAATTTGAGCAGATCAGTAGAAACCAACACTTCATAAAATATGACATCAAAGAAGACTATTTTATAAGAATCCGAATAAATATTCCTATCTAACTTAATCATCAGTCTACATTCTATGGATCCAAAAGGCCACTACAGTCACTCTGTAATAAATTAGTATAATTAGAAGAAAGCATCTAGGCAATTATGGACGTAATTATCATGTTGGATAACAACATATAATCACGCAACCGAGATTCATTGTGCTACTTCGGGACGGGGGAAATAAAAAAACCTCAAATAGTTATTTTATATGGCAACTTCAATTTATAATAAAAGAACTTCAGTGACAGCAAAAAATATTAGTTTCAGGCTATCAGAATATATGAGCTTAATTAGTTTTATGAGGTTATAACAATGCATTATTCACAGAATGTTCTAAAATCAATATACCATTTCATACTTCGCAACATTTCCTCCAACCATTTCTACTTCCTCAATTTCGACTGACACTCATGCAAAAATCTTTCACAGGCAAAATTTCATAATAGCTCGTTTCTCGATGGGTAGTCACTAAAGTTTTTTATGACAAACCCCCAGTCATTAGATTCAAATTATGTCTTTAGACTAGAATCAAATTTACATCGAACAAATATTATCCAAAGAATATTAGTTTCGGGCTATCAGAATCTATGAGCTTAATTAGTTTTATGAGGTTATAACAATTTAATGCACAGAATGTTCTAAAAACAATATACCATTTCATACTTCACAACATTTCCTCCAACCATTTCTACTTCATCAATTTCGACTGATACTCATGCAAAAAACTTTCACAGGCAAAATTTCATAATAGCTCGTTTCTCAATGGCTAGTCACTTAGAGTTTTTTATTCCAAACCCCCAGTCATTAGATTCAAATTATGTCTTTAGACTAGAATCAAATTTACATCGAACAAATATTATCCAAAGAGAATGTATTACTTGAATAATTTTATGTTTAACACAGAATATTTTATAATTATCATACCTCTTGCATGTCACCCACATAAATCCGATCACGGTAGGTATGGATAGATGTGATTGAGTTGGGGAAGAGCTTGTTCTCACATTTTCTGAGCAGTCTTTTCTTCCCCAAATCATACAACCTAAGGACAGACCCCACACCAGCTAGTAGTCTTCCTTGGAACTGACATAACGCAAGAGGCACACCATCTACCTGTGTCTTGTGCAAAAGCTCAAGGACCTTCCCATCTTCTTTAAATTTGTATATATGAATGTATGCTGCTTCCAACGATTTTTTGGGCCAAAACTGAAGGCCCTTGGCAGTACCAACAGCTAACAGAGCTCCATGCTCCTTGTCATGGAAATTAACAGTGCATATGCTAAACGCAGCCTCATTATCCTGAAGCTCTAGCAGACAAGTGGTTTGTGTTGACCTTGGGTCAAGGACTCTGATGCAGGAAACCCACCTTCCTGACTCCGACTTGGGATAACCATATTGTTCATCAGATAGTGGATCATTACCATCTTCATCTTCACCATTCTCCACTTGTTCAGCATTTCCATTTTCACCATTTCCAGCTGTCTCGAAGCACTCCTTTTTGGCAGCTTCACGCTCTTCCGCAGTATATGCTCCCTGGTCACTCTCTATCATTATCACCATCTTCCGTTTAGGTTGAAGAACAAACCTTCTTGGTGTATACCTTAAAGGTATAGCTGTTTCGTTGAAAGTCTCGCCCAATCTCTCTATCGTGAAGACCCTCAACGCATCCCCAGCAACCGCTACTACACCTTCTGCACATTGATCCGATGAAAATGAGGCTGCAAATTCAAGAGTCTCATATGATAAAGGCGTCAAAAGAAAATGCCCTTGGTGTATATAACCTAGCCACGGTCTACTTGACAAGCAAAGCATAGCACGCCGTCCTCTCACCACAATGGAAAAGAGCTTAGGGGCTCTAAGCCCCAAGAAACGCGAACGTGCATCTGAAAGCTGCCCAGTTATCATATCCACCACAGTCCTGAATAAAACCCCATTTTGTAAACCAGCATTAAGAAAAAGGCTGGCAGGGTGATCTGCACCATCTTCTCCACCAATAGAGGCCTGAACTTCAAGAAAAAGGAGAGACTCTGGCGGTGAAGATACACTTTGCAGGCTCAGAACCTGCATACAGTCATCAGGATCCAATGACAAGATACGAATAGTGTTGTCATATGATCCAACTGCAAGGAAACGGGACCTTTGTCTTCCCTCAGGAACAGGGGCAATGTCCAGACAAGCTACATCACCTGACATCTCATGCTTCTCGACTTCCATCAGCTGGCCAGTCATATCCACTTCAAAATATATAAGCTCCCCTCCACTTAGTGCAATTACCACTTGAAGCCTATTAGATCCAACTTTGACAATAGTTCTCTTTCCAGGAGTTCTCCATTCATTAATACGACCATCTTCTCTGATATGCCTTATTCCACTGGGATGAACTTGCATCAATGAATCATCACCAATCAATGAAACAGCAAGAGATGGAGTAGTATCAAGAAACCCACTGTCGCTAACTTCTTCCACTGTCTCACCAATAGAAAGCACGAGAGTTGCATTCGCAAAAGATACAACAATGTATGCATCAAACTCATCATTGACATTCTTTTTTACAGTCCAGACAGCACTAGGAACACCAGGAAGCTGTGACACAGCCATTTCACTAACAGCTAAACCTGGCCTAAGTATGCGCAACGAAGACCGGGGACCCCTCCCACAAAGTGAAAATATTTGTGGAGTTTCTTCCTCAAAAAGATTTACTATTTTCATGTCCATGATTGGCATCAAACTCTCAATCTGATCGATCCTAACAAGATTTTTTAGCTTTCTTGGCTGGAAAAATACAGGCTGAAAACCTTCTTCAGTTTCCATTAACGTCGATGATGAAGCTTCGACATCAGGATCATCTCCTATCGCCTGAAACTGATACAATGCATGATTCCCAAACTCTGACGCAGAAAAGAGGAACCCTGACTTCAAGACACACAGCGAAGAACTGACTGGAATTGTATCAAAGTACTTGATCTTTAACTCCTTAACCCTGTCATTGTCGTGATCCAATGTCACCTTAAAGATATCTCCATATTCAGTTTGCAAAAGAAAGAAAAACATTGACTTCTGCTTATGCATAGCAGCTGAAACAATCAAAACCCCACGTTCCGCTGGCAAATCCACCCTCCTGGGAATAACAGCCCTAACATCGGGGTGTCCCTGATTCTTATATATCACGAAATTCTCCGCGCAAACAAGCACACCACTCGGACCATCCCCACCACCAGGTACGGTCACGAGCAAATTAGCACCATTATCAACCTGTTCACTCCACTTCCTCGACACGTGATTAAGCCCTAAATCTAATTCATAAAACGTCAAATGCTTCTGAGCCTCATTTGCGGCCTGGCCAGTAGGATCCTGATCCGCCTCCGCGTAATCCAACTCGATCGCAGCAAATATCGGGTTATCAAATCCACAATCAACACCACAAATCGAGAACGTAATCGTGTGGCTCTTATGAGCTTCTAAAGGCGATGAAATAGTTAACCTAGCAGCAGTATCCCTATTCAAAACATACACAAGCTTCTGTTTCTCACAAGCACCAATCATAACAGCCCTACCTTTCGGGTCAATACCCACATACTGACCCGGAACTATCCGTCTACAACCCGATTTACCAAAAGTCTCCTGATGAATTTTATCAAAAACATTCTTCTCTTTATTATACTCTAATATCACTATCCGACCCGAATCCGACCCGACTACAATATAATCTTTCTGTGCACCGGTTAATCGAAATTGAGCTAGGGAGCGTATAGCGCCGAAGATTTCGACGGATAATAAGGTTTGGAGCTTACCGTTATCGTCGGGGCGTAGGAGGTCGAGGACTTTTCCCCGGGCGACGGCGATTTCTTGTACTTTGCCACCGGAAAAGCTGCCGTTGATGGCGCAGAGTATGCCGGTGGGTTTTTGGAGAGTGAGACTGTAGAGATACATTATGGGAGTAGCAGTTGGTGTACTGCTACCAGTTTAAAGGTGAGAGTAGAAGTGAAGTGGAGTGAGGTTTAGGGTTTTGAGAGGAAGAAAAGGAGAAGTTAGATTCAGAAATGAAATTTGGGTTTAAATTTTAAACCCTAGACAACAGTATAGTGAAAGATGGAGCTGCGATTTATTTCGGACCGGTTCGTGCGAGATGGAAAAAGAAATGATTTTTACTGTTTATGTTATAAATAGAATCTTATTTACTGCAAATGTTTGTATTCTACACATATTTTAAGGTTTATTATTTGATGACTAAGTTATTTTTTTTCTAAAAATAGACAGGTTCTATTTCATTGTAATTTATTCCAAAATCAATAAAAATTATCTCTTTTCTTTTCTCAGCTTGTTCCATAAACTTACTTCAAGATTAAATCTAGATTTAAGGTATCTATTGTACCATAGTTTTTCCTTTTATTCGATAATTTGATTTTAAATACAAGCAAAGAAAATAAATTTTGGTTATAATTCTAGTTGAGTTAGTAAGAAATTATAAGCACTCGAACTAGTAAATTTATTGTCTTGTCATGATCAAAGTCATGTATGATCATGAGCACAAGAAGTGAAACCCCATCCCATTGAATTTGCATTCTCATTCTTTTAAGAGAATTTGATAGCAATATGTGATAATTCTGAAAGAAGATAAAATTATTACTGTAAAGGTATTAATGAATGTGGACGTGGCAATAGACAAAATTATAATCGTCATCATTGTGATAATGAGTATAATAAGGATTCTCAAAATAATCATTCACACTGTAAAAGTAATATTTGTCATCGATTTAACATAAAATTTTATAAAATACATACATGTGATTATGGTTCATTCATGATGTAAGTATGTAAAACCCTATATTTTTATTAGGATGCATTGGTCATTATCATAATAATAATAAAAACTATCTATAAACTAAACAAATAAACAAATAAAATAAGGAATTTAAAACAAGGGCCAAAGCCCATTAGAAATAAGTGAAAAGTGTTAAAAAGCATCAAACCCTTCATGAAGGAAACAAACCAGAAGTAAACGAAAAAAAACGAAGAGAAAAAAAGTGGAGAGAAAAAAAGAAGGAAAATAGAAAAGGAGGAGGAAGAAGTGGGTGCACTGTATTGAAGCCATAGCTATAACTATTGAGGAATCTTAAGTGCAAATTATCTTTTACGGGTATTACTTGAACTTTTTCTTCTGGTAAATTTTAACTTCGATTCTCTTGATCGGAAGATTCTACAGAATTATAGAAATTACACTAGTTCATTCACACTATTGAGAATTTTCTTCCTAAAAACCAATAGAACTTTATGAAATTTGGAGTAACAAATTATATGAATAGGTTAGAGTTGATAAATTAGCAATTTCTCATATGGGGGTAAATATAAATCCACAAATTAGATCCAAACATGAACCTCGATGATTGGGTATTCTAAATTAGTTATGAATTAGCCTAAACAAGGAAATTAACATGAGATTGATATTATGTAATTATAGATTGATTGGAGGAATTTGTACGAATTGCTCGTGGTGAAGCATTTGGTATTTCGGCACGAGTACTGTGAGTAGTAATCTTACCACAATTTGTATTTTCATAACTTGAATGATTTACACATGATTTTTAATATGAATATGTCACCGATTATTTTGAGTTGCATGTGGGACAAGTCTTTTACTCGATATGATACTGAAATAGTTATTTGAGATGAATATCGTGGTTTTAAATATTTTAGTTGTCACTAGAACTGTTTTACCGTTACTTGAATTTACTGTTATCGAAAGGAAATTAGATGATTTGATGCCCTATATTGTTTTTAAATAGTTTCTACGACGGATTACAGAGACAAGTATAAATGAGAGTAGACATTGAAGGATCCCGTAGCTAATGGCATGTTCGTTAGACCTGGTGCACCTTGTAATTACCGATTACCATTATAGCACTCGCTAGTGGGAAAGTAGAGCTAACATACCGTTGCTGATTAGTAGGGACTACCGTTATATTTGACTTCTTACGAAGAAGTTCACAGTTATACCGATTACATGATCCATTCATTGAAACCTCTCAAAAAAATGTGAATATTTATATTTTACAGTAGTACCGAGCTTATTACTAAATTGTTAGTTATATTTTACTACAAGAAAAGCGTGATGAGACTGAAAATTACTAATTATTTTTGAAATGGCATTTTAATGTTGTTTTCTGTTTGATATACTAGCATGTTTTCTGACTTGTTCCAAAACTAAAAACGGTTGTGGTTAAATGTTATTACTCACTGAGCTAGCAACTCATTCCCCGCTAATTATTTTACAGAGACAGTAGTTAAGCAGGCAAGGATTTCGTTAATTAGAGCGTACAGGTTGAGAATTTTTGGTGAGCCTCGCACTTGTTCGCATGGGCTGAGAATTTTATCAATTGTTATGATCTTTTTTTTTTAAATTCCTAGAGTCCTTCCATAGTCATTCTTTTAGTGTCATGTGTATTATTTTTCTATTAGCCGTATGTCGAGTATTGTTCTTTATTATTAATGTCAGATGTAGATTAGTATTTCGGATAGTTAGAGTGTTGATTAGTTATGGTGGGGACTTATTTTGATTAATTGGTAAGTTGTCAATTGCTACTTGAATTGTTATTAGGTTGTTTGGTTGCTAATTTGAGATAGAAATTTTTTTGGAATGGTCAAAAAACAGGGGAACTTCTGCCCGATTTTCTGTAAAATTACGGATGAGGCTTACTTGGGAGCACTTGCTCCTATGCGCCATTCATGATCCTAAATTAGGTCGTGATAAGTTGGTATCACAACCCTAGATTATTCTTGTGACTAATGGAGCGCATGTCAATAGTAGAGTATCAATTATGATTATGTAGCCGGCCATTCCCACAATCGTGATTCTGCGAGGGCGTGATAGGATGTGTTTTGTCTTTCTTTATTATTCCTTCTCTTGATCCCCACCCACCTCCCGTAGAGGCGGGTCAATATCAATATCTATACCAAATATTGCTTTTAGCTTTATCTTTTCAGAGACAGGAGAATTTCTTCTGTACTTACAAGAATGCTACTTAGGGAGAAGAATCTTTTGACTTAGGAGCGCCTAAATCTATTCTTTCTGTGTCCCACATTCGCCTTTGTTAAAGCATCCACCCATTCCTCAGTGAAAGGAAATGCTACTCAGGGATCAAGTAATTGTAAACAAAAAGAGGGGATTGGTTTGAATAGCCCTATTGACCAAGAGAGTCAGTATTACCGCAGCTTTGACTCTGTTGCAGGTATGAAGTGAGTTCCATACCATGAAAAATATTTCAATGGGACCAGGAACTGAATCTGTCACTACTTATCCTTTTCGTGTATTGCTTGGACCAGTCACCTTATAATTGAATTTTACCAGAGGTTCAAACTTCAAAGACGTCAAATTTGGTCGATGGACATATATCCATCTCCAATAAAAGAGATGCTACATAAGTAGTATGCCCGACAAATAAAATGTTCATTGTGTCATATGAGGTGTTTTTCGGTAAGATGCGTAATAGAGTCAACTTCAGAAATTTATATTAGTCCACCACTACAATGATAAAGGAGTGCTATCACAAAAAGGTACTTACCTCCATGAAAAAAAGGAGAAATTTCTTTTGAGAACTTTATCGATAAAATATATAAACACGAGCAGAATGGACAACAGAATAGGGGCTCTAAAGCTCTCATGCACCCTAAAGATTACGGGGAACAACAAAATATTCTTAATAAAGTTCCTAAAGCTGAAACTACTAAGTTTACTTTTTCTAATAGTTCTAAGGATTCTTAAAGCTTTTAGCAAAATAATTACCACGCTATTAGCTATAGGATATTTCATAAAGAGGTCTATGGAATTTGCAACTTTTAGACTAGAGAACATAGTGAATACATGAAATGCTATTGTACTCTTAGAGATGCCAACAAGATCAACACAACTAAAATGAGAATAATTTCACTAAAGTGTTTATGAATCATTTCCTTCTCGGTACTTTGTGATGTGAACTTACCTGCTAGATCATTTAAGAAATTGATTTTGATGTTGGGTATACTAACATGTAACGTCAAACTTTCGTAGCTGGATAAGCAAGCAATTTCTTAAGTTTAAAGGCCTCTTGAAAGTTTGATTAATTATTTAAATAATACAGTAACTGCATATATGAATACATAAACCTATGTTGTAGCAGTTGCACTTACCATAAAGAATAAAAATATGGATATGATAGACATACAAGAACTCACATAAGAAGATTGGAAGTAGAATATCTTTTAGTATAGATTTTAATATGAGTTGAAGATTTAAAAATTTAAGAATGTTTTGAGATATTAAGCGATCCTTTTTGGGTTTACACATATGCGAAAACTTTATAATAGCTATATATGTGTTTAAAACTTTTAAGATTCAGTTAAGAGAAGGAAACCTAGCTAACCAAGTTGCACTTGATATGGTTGACTCTAACGTACAGATGGATATGGATTAGCTATCTTCTTACCATGCTACCCTCGATTACAATAGAAATACTATTAGGTTTGGTGAATCTTGAAAGTTAATTTTGTCGAAAAAGGGGATTATAGGTTTTAGAGACGAGCAAATTATATATTATGTAGACTTAACAGTTATAGAAGAAAGATTGTTTGGATCTCATAAATACGGTAAGGGGCACAAGAGAAGAAACACTTGGTTTGAGCAAAAAAAAGGGTATCACAGTGAAAGATTCTCTAATGTATTCCTAAGGATTTACTAGGACTACCTTCAATATGAGAAATAGACTTTGGTATTGAGCTGATACCTAACACGCAAATCATATCATATGGCACTAATAAAGTTGAGAAAGTGAAATGAACAATTGCGAGACCTACTGAATAAGGTTTTTATCGTACCAAGAATTTCATCTTGGGGTGCACCAATATTATCAAAAAGAAAAAGAAAAAGAAAATAAAAGAAATAGGTCCCTAGGAATGTGCATCAACTACATATAATTTGATGTCCGCCTCTAGAACTCCGTACATACATTAGAAGTTACTTGTGATGTCTTTTGGACTGGCTAATGCTCTAGCTGAATTGATGTATAAAATGAATATAGTGTTCAAGTAGTTTCTAGGAAAACAAATTCATAGCTTTTACTTACGATATTCTTGTATATTCTCATAGCCAGGAAGAACCCGAGGATCACTTGAAAAATATGTTAAAGAAGTCTGTGGAAAATCAGCTTCTTACCAAGTTCACGAAGCATGAATTTTAGCTAAAGTCAGTGGAATTTCTCAGGCATATTATAACTAAATATTGGATTTTAGATTTAGAAGGATAGAAGCAGTTCAGAAATGGTAAGGATGAACTACCTCTATAGAGATTCATAAACTTCTTGGTCTAGGGAAACTACCATGAGTTATTTCTGTAGAATTTCTTCATAGCAACGGCGCCATTTTACCAAGTTAACATAGGAAAAAATAATAATAATAATTCAAAGTTTCAATGAACGAAGAAACGTGAGTAGAGATTTTAGAAGCTCAAGACATGTTTATTCACTATTAGTATTAACTTTATCGTCAAGTTCTAATGGATTCGTGATATTATGTAATGCTTCAAAAGGTCGGATTCGGATGTGCTATTATGTAGAATAATTGTGTGATAGCTTATACTTTAACACACACAAAAAATAGAGTTTTCCTATTTATGATTTGGAGATGAGCGCAATGGTACTTGCCCTAAAGATCTAGAGACACTACTCATATGATAAAACTTGCAAGATTTATACTGACCATAAGATCTTGAAGTATATTTTTCTGTAGAGATTTAATTTTTTGATAGTATTAATGGATTGGACTACTCAAGGATTAAGATTATTATATTTTGTACCATCCTAGTAAAGCCAATATTGTGGCTGATGCATTGAGAGAAAAAAACTATAGATAGTTTGGCACATATAGGTGGAGACTTTTGGCCGAAGATATGCTTAAACTAAAGGGTATCCGTATCAAATATAGTATGGAGAATTCAAAGATGTTGCAGACTTGTATTAAAGACAGGTCTTAACTAGTAGATCACATAAAGGCCACTCAATATAAAGATGAGTGATTATGTATCAATTAGTTCATAAAGACCATCATTGTATAACCATTCATCAACATATGCCTCTTTCCAGATTGGGTAAAAATGTAAACTTACAGCTGCAGAAATAGGAATAATGGCACTAGAAATAATATTGTTTCTGTAAAGTAGACATCCTAAAACAGGTTCACGAATACCATCGATATCTACTGAAGGAGCAACAATGAAGGCAATAATAAATACGAAAGTTGTTGTCCATAAGGTAAGGCTCTATCTATGTAAGCAAAGATATAATTATGGATAGCGATAGTAGTCTTTGACTAGGTGACTGGACATTTGTAAATGCATATGAATTAAGACGAGTTATTCATGAGGAGATAAAAACTCTTGATATGACTAAAAAATTGTATTTGCGAGAAAAGAAATAACAAATTTCATTTTTAATACTTATTTCCAACTATTTGACCGGTTAGCATGTCAAGGCAAGCACTTGCGACTTATAGGACCACTACAACAACTCGATATTCTAAAGTGGAAATGGGATATAACTATAGTGAATTGCCACCTCAAATAATAAGTTATGATTATATGTTAAAAAAATTGACTTTCATAGTAGGTAACTTCTTACTAGTCCATATTTTATAGTGAGGTGATATTAGTATAGATATAAATGAACTGAAAATTGTCCGACTCCATAGAATTTTATTGTTCATCATTTCTAAAAGACGATCATAGTTACTTTATGCTTTTGAAAACCTCTCCAGGCGCTATTAGGTACATGAGTAGATCTTTGCTATGCATTTCATCGGCTGGCAAATAGGTAATCTAAGCGTACTGTATAGATATTGAAGAATATATTGAGAGCTTGCATTTTTTATTTGTGAGATAGTTGAGATACTTACATACCTTTTCAGCTGAAAATTTTATGACAGTAACTTGTAGTCAAACATTCATATGACCTATATAAATCCTTGTAAGGTAGATGGTGTCTTCACTTATGGGGGTTTTTGAAGCTGGTGAGAGTATGTTATTAGGACCCCGACTTAGTACATGAAGCTATTGACAAGGTCTAATTAATCAAGAAAAAAATTACTCACAACACAAAGTAGGCAAAAAAATTATGCTGATAAGAGAGAAGAGACTTAGCGTTCGCAATAAGGGACATAGTATTCTTACGGGTTTCTCCTACGAAGGGTGTGATGCGATTCGAGAAAAGAGATAAGTTGAGTCCGAGATTATAGGTCCTTGCGACATACTTGACCAAGTAGGAGTTGTGGCATATTGTTTGGCACTTCCTCCCGAGTTATCTTTTATGCACCAGTGTTTCATGTCTCACTCTTAAGAAAATACATATCAGACTCATCTCAGGTGATTGAAGCACCGATTATACCCTTCGATGAGAAGTTGTCATACGAGGAGGAACTGATGGCTATTGTTGATAGGCAAGTAAGAAAGCTACGATCATGGGAAGTTGTATTAGTTAAAGTTTTATGGAGAAATCATACCACTGAAGAAGCTACTTGGGAAGTAGAAAAATATATGCAAATGAAGTAACCCTATTTGTTTCAGTCTACAAGTACGTATTTTAGTTAAATTCGGGGATCGAACGCGGTGACCACCCGTGAACGCAATGCACGACTGCTTATTCTCCTTCGTGAACGCATGATAGGGACGCGAACGCGAAGCACAAAACAATCTTTTTCAGCAATTCCCCTTCGCGAACGCGAGCCTGATACCCGAATGCGAAGGTCAAGGTCACAGGCTCCTAGACCTACGCGAACGCATCTTCCCTTTGCGAATGCGAAGGCCTATATAACAGGCTCTCCAATTCCTCCTACGCGTTCGCGACACACCCATGCAAACGCGAAGAACAACCTTCTACAACACCAATATCTGAACACTAGAGTCTTCTAATCCAAAAATATCCCGATTGACCATCCGAAATCACCTCGAGGTCCCCGGGACCTCAACCAATGGAACCAACATGAACAATACCTCATTCAAACTTGCTGGAAGCATAAAAACACTAACATTATCAAAAATTACCAAATTCCTCGAATTCAAGCATAAGTCAAACTAGAACTTTTCCAAATTCGCATTTGATCCAAACCCGACCTAAACACCTCCGAATGATCTCAAAATTTGCACTCATATCCAAAATCACCTAACTGAGCTACTGCAACTATCGGAATTCCATCCCAACCACAGGATCAAAATCTCACCTATCAACCAGAATTCGCCAAAATTCGAACTTAGCCAATTCAAGCCTAATTCTGCACCGGTCCTCCAAATTAAATTCCGATTGCGCTCCCATGTCATAAATCACCATCCGAAACTATTTGAATCATCGGAAATCCATTCTGAGCCCTCTACTCATAAGTCAACGTCCGGTTGGCTTTTTCAACTTAAGCTTTCCTTGAAGAGACTAGTGGTCTCATTTCTAACCAAATTCAACCCAACACACTTCAAACATACCAAACACATATATC
Source organism: Nicotiana benthamiana (assembly GCA_034376525.1). NCBI lineage: Eukaryota > Viridiplantae > Streptophyta > Magnoliopsida > Solanales > Solanaceae > Nicotiana > Nicotiana benthamiana. Next base: position 68,869,044 of record CM067336.1, read on the forward strand.
GACACCGGGGAAAACATAATACGAGGATAACAAGGTTGAAATACAAAAGACGACGGGTCGGGTCATCACATCCTCCCCAACTAAAACAAACTCTTATCCTTGAGCGGGTCAAGAAACATACCTGGAGCCTCAAACAAACGAGGATATCTGCTCAGCATCTCCTGCTTGGTCTCCCAGGTGGCCTCCTCCACGGGCCGACCTCTCCATTGCACCTTCACCAAAGCAATGTCTTTTGATCTCAACTTTCGAAGTTGTCTACCCAAAATAGCCACTGGCTCCACATCATAGGTCAAGTCCTTATCCAACTGGATCGTGCTGAAGTCTAAAACATGAGACGGGTCCCCAACATATTTTCTGAATATGGAAACATGGAACATCAGGTGAACTCCCGACAAACTAGGTGGCAAAACAAGCATATAGGCCACCTCCCAAGTCCTCATGAGAATCTCAAAAGGTCCAATAAACCGCGGACTCAACTTCCCTTTCTTTCCAAACCTTATCTCGCCTTTCATAGGCGAGACCTTCAACAGAAACTTCTCGCCTACCATATAAGATACATCCCGAACCTTCCAATCTGCATAACTTTTTTGACGCGACTGAGCCGTACGAAGTGTCTGCTGGATAACTTTCACTTTCTCTAAGGCATCCTAAACTAACTTTGTCCCCAATAATCTAGCCTCGTCGGGCTCAAACCAACCAGCTGGAGATCTACACCGTCTCCCATTTAAAGCCTCATACGGTGCCATCTGAATGCTGGACTGATAACTATTATTATAAGCAAACTCCGCAAGCGGCAAAAACTCATCCCAAGAACCTCAAAATCAATAACACAAGCATGCAACATGTCCTACAATATTTGAATAGTACGCTCGGACAGTCCGTTCGTGTAAGGATTAAAAGATGTGCTCATCTAAATCTGAGTGCCCAACTCCTGATGAAAATTCTTCCAGAACTGGGAAGAAAACTGAGTACCCCTGTCTATGACAATAGAAAATGATACCCCATGCAACCGGACAATCTATATATATATATATATATATATATATATATATATATATATATATATATATATATATATATATATATATAACGGATGAAAATCTCTGCTAACTGCTCCGAAGAATAGGTGGTACACACCGGAATGAAGTGCGCAAACTTGGTCAGACTATCAACAATCACCCAAATAGAATCAAAATTCCTCGAGGTACGAGGGAGACCAGCCCATAGTAATCTTCTCCCATTTCCACTCCGGGATATCTATATGGTGAAGCACACCACCGGGTCTCTGATGCTCATATTTGACATGCTGACAATTGAGACACCTAGCTACATAACTCACAATGTCCTTTTTCATTCTTCTCCACCAATAATGCTGCCTCAAGTCCTGGTACTTTTTCGCGGCACCCGGATGAATGGAATACCGCGAGTTGTGGGCCTCCTCTAATATCATCTCTCGGAGCCCATCCACATTGGGCACGCAAATCCGGCCCTGCATCCGCAACATACCATCGCTACCAATAGTCATATCTTTGGCATCATCGTGTTGGACCCTGTCCTTCAGGACAAGCAAATGTGGGTCATCATACTGGCGCTCCCTTATGCGATCATACAAAAAAGAACGAGAAACCAAACAAGCCAACACCTGGATGGGCTCTGAAATATATAACCTCACCATCCGATTGGCCAAGGCCTGAACATCAACTGCAAGGGGCCTCTCCCCAACTGAAATGTAAGCCAATCTACCAATGCTCACAGCCTTTCGGCTCAAAGCATCGGCAACTACACTGGCCTTCCCCGGATGATACAATATGGTAATATCATAGTCCTTGAGTAACTCAAGCCACCTCCGTTGCCTCAAATTGAGGTCCTTCTGCTTAAACAGGTGTTGAAGGTTGCGATGATCTGTGAACACCTCACAGGACATGCCATATAGGTAGTGCCGCCAAATCTTCAAAGCATGAACTATAGCAGCCAACTCCAAATCATGAACATGGTAGTTCTTCTCATGAGGCTTAAGTTGACGCGAAGCATACGCAATAACTCTACCATCCTCCATCAAAACACATCCAATCCCAACTCTCGAAGCATCATAATATACCAAATAAGATCTTGAAGATGATGGTAGTACTAGCATAGGAGCTGTAGTCAACACTGACTTGAGCTTTTGAAAGCTCTCCTCGCACTCATCTGACCACACAAATGGCTCTTCTACGTCATCTTCGTCAAAGGCAAAGTAATAGATGAAAAACCCTGGACGAACCTGCGATAATAACCCCCCAAACCGAGGAAGCTCCGAATCTTAGTAGCTGGGGATGGTCTGGGCCAACTCTGTTCTGCCTAAGTCTTCTTTGGGTCAGCCTGAATACCATCACTGGACACCACGTGTCCCAGAAAAGATAGGAAACTGAGCCAGAACTCACACTTGGAGAACTTCGCATAGACCTTCTCCTCTCTGAACCTCTGCAATACCACCCTCAAGTGTTGCACATGCTCCTCTTGGCTACGCGAGTACACCAGTATATCATCAATAAACACGATCACAAAAGAATCCAAATACGGCCAGAATACACTGTTTATCAGGTGCATGAATGCGACTGGGGCATTAGTCAGCCTAAAGGACATAACAAGAAACTCATAATGCCTATATCTCGTCCGAAAAGTTGTCTTCATAATATCAGAATCTCTAATCTTCAGCTGGTGATGGACTGAACTGAGATCAATCTTCGAGAATACTTTTTCCCCTGAAGCTGGTAAAAAAATCCTCAATATGAGGTAGTGGATTCTTGTTCTTCACTGTCACTTTATTCAACTGTCTGTAATCAATGTACATTCTCATTCTGCCATCCTTCTTCTTTACAAATAACACTGGTGCTCCCCAAGACAACACACTCGGGCGAATGAACCCCTTATCTAGGAGTTCCTATAGCTGCTCCTTCAACTCCCTTAACACTGCTGGTGCCATACGAAAGGGAGGAATAGAATTGGGCTGAGTGCCCGGCACCAAGTCAATACCGAAGTCAATATCCTTGCCCAGCGGCATGCCCGGCAGGTCTGCTGGAAACACATCAGGGAATTCCCTCACCATGGGGGCTGAATCAAGACTAGGAGCCTCGGCTCCAACATCCCTCACAAATGCCAAATATGGTAAACATCCCTTCCCAACTATTCGCTAGGCCTTTAAGAAAGAGATTACCTTGTTGGGTACATAATCACTCGTATCACGCCGCACTATCCTCGGGATACCCGGCATGGACGATGTGACTGTCTTGGCGTGAAAGTCCAGAATAGCATGGCATAGTGATAGCCAATCCATGCCCAGAATAAAATCAAAATCTACCATGCTCAATAGCAGAAAATCAGCTTGGGTTTCTAGACCCCTAACAGTAACAAGATAGGACCGATACACGTGGTCCACAATAATAGTGTCACCCACCGGGGTAGATACATGCATAGGTAACGCAAGACACCCTGAGGTAGTCCCCAAATGATGAGCAAAGTAAGAAGGTACATAGGAATATGTGGAACCGGGATCAAATAAAATTGAGACACCCCTACGGCAGACTGAAATAATACCTATAATAACAGCATCCGAAGCAACAATATTTGACCTGCCATGAAGAGCATAGCAATGTGCCTGACCACCACCGGATCGGCCTTCCCCTCTGGGGCGGCCCCTAACTGCCTGACCCTCACCCCTAGCTGACTGGGCGGGTGCTGAAGACACTGGGCCAGAAGATGAGGGCTGAGCCTTCTACTGAGATGAACTAGAAGAACGACGGGGACACTCCCTTCCGTATATGCCCAATCTCGCCACACTCATAATAACTCCTTGGCACTGGGGGCTGGTACTGAAGGGAACCCCTCGCAGTAGAGTAGCTGGACGAAGAATTAGGCCGAGATGAACCCTGAACAGATGGGGCAATAGATGAACCCTGCATTGGAAGTGAGCTCAGAGATGGATGACCCTGTAGAAAGCCCTGATAACCTCGACCGGAAGATGAACCCCGGTACTCTGACCGGGCTGGATGTGGAGCCCTAAAAGACTGACCCTTGCTCTGCTGAAACTGGCTCCTAGACGAAGCACCACTGGATCCACCTGATCTTCGAGGCCTCTTGGCCTCCCTCTCCTCTCTCTCCTGACGGCGAGCCGTCTTAATATCGCGGGCTATATCCACCGCCTCCTCAAAGGTATGACTCAGGACCCTCTCTTGCGTCATCAGAATATGAATGGGATAAATGAGCCTGTCCACAAATCGTCTAATCCTCTCTTGATCCGTCTGAACCATCCACCGAGCGTAACGGGCTAACTCTGCAAATCTCACCTCATACTGCGTCACAGACATATCCCCCGACGAAGCATCTCAAACTGTCTACGTAACTCCTCCCTTTGCGACCGAGGTACCCACTTCTCCAAAAAGATAGTGGAGAACTCCTGCCAAGATAACAGTGCTTCACCCACCGGCCTACGCCGCTCATATGCCTCCCACCAGGTGAAGACTGCTCCTGAGAACTGAAAAGTGGTAAAAGATACCCCACTAGTCTCCAAGATCCCTACTGTCCTGAGCATGCGTCGACACTTGTCGAGAAACCCCTGGGCATCCTCGCCCGGAACACCGCTAAAAGTAGGAGGTGAAAGCCTGCTAAACCTCTTCAGATGACGCTGCTCGTCATCTAGCATCACTAGTACCCCATCACCTTGAATTGGAACAACTGGCTGGACAGGGGCAACTGGCTGAACTGGTGGTGCCTCTAGGGTCTGCAAACCCTGTGCACCCTGCTCTGGAGTGCGAGCTGTGGGGGTCTGATGACCACCCCCGGTCTGGGATGTAGCTGCAATAGTAGCTGAGTCTGCCTGAGCCAGGCCGGTGCAAACCGATAAGATCTGAACTAGGGCCTCCTGAAGACCCGAAATCACAATAGGCACTAATGGTGCCTGAGTAGGTGCTGCTGGAACCTCTAGGGCTGGAGGATGATCCTGAATGGGGGCAACTGGTACGGCTACTGCTGCTCTGCCTCGACCACGACCACGGCCACGTCCCCGGCCTCTAGTGGGTGGCAAGGGTGGTCGTCTGCCATGTCCAGTCGCATGCATTCTCGACATCTGCAAGGGAATAGAATACAAAAGTTAATTCTCGGATCAACAAAGTCGCATGACAAGAATTTCAAGAATATGAAGTTTTCCTAAAGGTCTGCAGCCTCTTGAGATAGATACAAACGTCAACGTACCGATCCGCGAGATTCTACCAAACCGGCTCATACCTCGTGAGGCCTAGTAAACCTAGGCTCTGATACCAACTTGTCACGACTCCAAACTCGGTCATGATGGCGCCCGATCGTGAGGCTGGGCAAGCCCGACCAAACCACAACCAAGAACGACATTCCAGCCAAAAAGAAACAATTTAATGTAACACAGCAAATTTAATAACAACTTCCAACCAGGGATAGAAAATACCAATGAAAATACAGCTGAGAAATAAAAATAATCCTCCCAAAACCGAGGAGTCACGAGTACAGAGCCTCTAACAAAACAGGATACAAGTCTGAACAGAAATGATACCAAAGTCTAACAAAATAGCAAAAAGAACAGACTGATAGAGACATAGTAAGTGGTCCTGCGGACGATGGGAAGCTACCTCAATACTCTGAATAGCTCGGGTAATCAATAACAGCAACGCTAGATCTCGGGAGCACCTGGATCAGAACACAAGGTGGATGGAGTATGGGGTGAGTCTACCAACTCAGTGAGTAATAGCAATAAATAATAACTGAATGTAAGAAGTCCGGTAAAAGAACTATACACTTCTATTTGCAATAGCAAGAACAGTAAATAAGTACCAAACAGAGAGAAGAATCTGATAAAATACTTTCCTTTCCGTCCGACCAGTTACTAACAGTGATGCGGCGCGCAGCCCGATCCAACACCATATATATATATATATATATATATATATATATATATATATATATATATATATATATATATATATATATATATATATATATATATATATATATATATATATATATATATATATGGTGCGCAACCCGATCCAAAATATATATATATAATGTTGCGGCGCGCGGCCCGATCCAATAGATATAGGCGGCTGCGCTCACTGGGTGTGTACAGACTCCGAGGGGCTCCTTCAGCCCAAGCGCTAAGATACTGCAGTGGGCAGTCCGTTCCATATATCACTGTGGCGTGCAGTCCAATCCATATAATACATTACTGCGGCGTGCAGTCCGATCCATATAATACTGCGGCGTGCAGTCCGATCCAATACATGTATGTGTATATACTGCTGCGGCGTGCAGCCCGACCCTATATGTATGTATATATATCAATTAGCATCACTACGGGGTCCTTCACCCCTCTCAGTAAATATAGACTTGGCCTCTCGGACCCACTCAGCTAAGACAAGGTATTCAACCCTAGGTATTACTCATTGAGAGTGCAAGTTACAAAGTCCGATTTATTTCATAATTTACAGTCAAAATCAGGATAGATGGTATGTGTCCAATAGGTAAAGTGAGGTTAAACGGCTCAACATGCTCCCTATGAGTTCTACCGATCGGCACAAGGCCCCAAACATGGCAACTAGCCCAAAATATACGAGTACAAGGTCAGTCTCAGTCAAGAAGAATAGTAAGTCATCAATCGGGATGGACCAAGTCTGAGTCCCCAGCAGATACATCACCACGCTCGTCACGAGACGCGTATATCATCTCAACATGGCATTGCATAGTGCAAATACGGGGTTTCAAACCCTAAGTATATCATTCATAACCATTACTCACCACAAACCGGCTAAAATCCTAGCCCGCTTTGCGCTTTCCTCGCGAATCGATCTCCTCAAGTGTAGAATATCTAGGTAATACCCTTCGAATCCCTCTTCAATTTGCTCAAAAAGCTCTCTAAGATGCCAAACAATGGTGGAAATATGGTGGGGTTCGCGACTGAAATTTCCCTTAAAATATTCTGCCCAGCTGACGCCTCCTTCTTCGCGAACACGAGGTCCTTCTGCGTTCGCGATGCACAAAAACCCTGGGCCCCAAAATTCCTTCTACACGAATGCGGTGCCCACCCGTGAACGCGATGCACGACTGCCCCTTCTCCTTCTCGAGCGCGTGCCAGGGACGCGAATGCGAAGCACAAAACAATCCCCCTTAGCAATTCCCCTTTGCGAACGCTAGCGTGATACGCGAACGCGAAGGTCACAGGCTCCCAGACCTACGCGAACGCGTCCTCCGTCCACGAACGCGAAGGACAAAATCCTAGGCTCTCCAATTCCTCGTACCTGTTCGTGACACACCCATGCGAATGCGAAGAACAACCTTCTGCAACACCAACAGCTGAACACCAGCAGCCTTCTAAATCCAAAAATAGCCCGATTGACCATCCGAAATCACCCCGAGGCCCCCGAGACCTCAACCAAAGGCACCAACATTACAAATTACCTCATTCAAACTTGCTCAGAGCATAAAACACTAACATTAACATACAAAATCACCAAATTCCTTGAATTCAAGCCTAAGTCAAATTAGAACTTTTCCAAATTCGTATTTGATCCAAAACCCAATCTAAACACCTCTGAATGATCTGAAAATTTGCACACATATAAAAAATCACCTAATGGAGCTACTTCAACTTTCAGATTTCCATTCCGACCGTCGGATAAAAATCTCACTTATCAACCAAAATTCGCCAAAATTCGAACTTAGCCAATTCAAGCCAAATTCTACACTGGACCTCCATATTAGATTCTGATTTTGCTCCCAGTCTTAAATCATCATCCGAAACTAGTCAAATCATCGGAAATCCATTCTGAGCCCTCTACTCACAAGTCAACGTCCGATTGACTTTTCTAATTTAAGTTTTCCTTAAAGAGACTATTGGTCTCATTTCTAACCAAATTCAACCCAACACACTTCAAACTCACCAAGCACATATATTGACATGCAGGGAAAATAAATACGGGGATAACGAGGCTGAAATACAAAAGACGACGGGTCGGGTCGTCACATGGCTAAAGATAGAAATTTGAAGGTTTTTTAGAAGTTTGACCGGGAGTGGACTTTTTGATATCGAGGTTGGAATCTAATTCCGGAAGTTGGAGTTGATTCGTAATGTTAAACATGACTTGTGTGCAAAATTTGAGGTCAATCGGACGTGATTCGATATGTTTAAACATCGGAAGTAGAAGTTGGAAATTTCAAAGTTCATAAAGCTTGAATTGAGGTTTAATTCATAGTTTTGGCATTATTTGATGTGATTTGAGGCCTCGAGCAACTTCGTAATATATTTTTGGACTTGTTGTTATGATTGGTTGGGGTCCCAGGGGCCTCGGGTGCATTTTGGGAGATTAACGGATCGAAAATGGATTTTTGGGAAGACCTAAGTATTTGATGCTTCTGTCATAACCGCATATGCAGCTCTTAGACCACAAAAGAGGTACCCTAGATGTGGTCAAAAGCTCGCATAAGCGCAAGGGGCCTGGCCCACGAAAATTGCAGAAGCGGCCTAGGGACCGCAAAGCGATTCCGCTTAAGCGCCCCCCAGACCGAAGAAGTGGTCAGCTCCCTCTTTCCCAAAGCCGCAAAAGCGGCCAGAAGTCACAGAAGCACATCCGTAGAAGTGACAATAATCCCGTAGAAGTGGAAATGTCTGGAGGCAGAAGCTTGATTTAAGTCGCGAATTTGGTTCATTTCTCTCATTTTCTTCACTTCATTAGGCGATTTTGGAGAGCTTCAAGGAGGGATTTCATCATCAATGTCAAGGTAAGCTACTCCTACTCATTTCCAAGTTAAACACAAGATTATACCATGGATTTAGACATGAAAATTATGGGAAAAATAGGAATTTTCGGTAGTAACCCTAGAAATTTAATTCTCAGACTTTAGCCACGATTTGGAGTATTCACGACCCGAACTTCCCACCCCCGGGGTCGTGATGGCGCCTACTATCGGAGTTAGGCAATCCAACCCTTTTAAATACTTCACAAACTTTAATCTAAACAATATAATAAACTGAAATAAATAATTATAAATACACGAAAGACTTTTAACGAAAATAATAGTAAAGTGCGGAAGTTTGTATCAAGTCTCTACCAAGTATCTGGTGTCACCACTCACGGACTACTAAGGAATAATAAAAACATCAGTTAGAAAGAAATTACACAAGAGTCTATCTCGATACAAATAAATAAAATGAAATAAAATGGAAGAGACTCGGGGCCCGCGAACGCCAGCGAATTACCTAGGAGTCTCCGGACTTAAGGCACGCTCCCAATCTACTGTTGCGGTCCGTAAGCTGTCTCCTGACCTGTGCACAAGAGGCACAAAAGTGTAGCATCAGCACAACCAATCCCATGTGCTGGTAAGTGTCTGGCCTAACCCTGACGAAGTAGTGAAGAGGCTAGACAGGACCTACCACAATCGACCTGTGCAATATGATATTCAAGTACGGGAAAGAAATAATAATAAAATAATACAAAAAAAGCTGGGAGGGATTGATTTTGGGGAGTACTAGATGAAATAGAACATCAGAAACAACAGCAGATCTATTCTGGGTTTCATGACACATATATCTATAGTGACGACGCGCCTCACGATCCCATAAGGTATAATCTAAGTGGATGGCGCGCCATACGATCCCATAGTGTAGTATATAAGTGGACGGCGCGCCACACAATCCAATATTGTAGTATATTAGTGGACGACATGCCACACGATCCCATTTTCTCCATGCACAATGTCACCGGCATCTCAGGCCAATAACAATCATCAATATAAGTTGTGGTCGGCATGCCACACGATCCCGTATTATAATTCATAAGTGGTTGGCGTGCCACACGATCCCATATTATAATTAATTATCTCTAATAATCTCTCCAAGGGAGGTCCCGTTAGGGAAGATCGACCATATAATAGTTAAAACCAACAAGGGTACAACTAACAACCCAGATATCCCGGCAAGGGAGTACAAATCAACAATAAGTTCCAGTAAGGGGAAACGAATCGGCAATAAGTCCCGGCAAGGGAAAAATACCACACTTCCTTCTTTAACTCATTTATTTCTCAACTATCACTACATAATTTATTTAACGAGTAATTAACTCAATTGTTTCACATCTTTCGAATTTAAAAACAACTACGACTCACGGTCATGCTGGACACCGGTGTATAGATACTCGTCACCATGCCTATACACCATACTCGATCATTTAGCACATAGAAATCAAACACTTTAATCCTACTACCTCAAGCTAAAGTTAAATCAAATACTTACCTCGAAGCTTCACCTTAACTAAAGCGTCTAGGATAGCTTTACCCTTCAAATTCACCACAAAACCGGTCGAATCTAATCACAATTTACTCAAATATATCAACAAATGCTAGTTAAAACTATTTGAATGCATAAGAATGAATTTCTCAAAGTTTTGCCCAAATATTTCCAAAATGCCCCGGACCCATGTGGTCAAAACCCGAGGTTCAAACCAAAACCGGGTTGTCCATTCCCCAAAGAGTTCATATATGTAATTTGTTTTGAAATCAAACCCCAAATTGAGGTCCAAATTCCCAATTTCAAGAAAACCTAGGTTCTCCCCCAAATTCCCATTTTTACCTATTGAAAGCTTTGATTTTAAGATGAAATCACGATAAAAGCTGTTAAGGATTGAAGAAATTGAGTAAAAGTTGACTTAAAATTGATTTGAGGAAGAAAGAGTTGAGAGAAAATCGCTAATGGAAGCTTGGGTTTTTAAAATATGAAAAGTGAACTTCAAAATCGGCTAAGTGTAAAATATATAGATACAGATCACGCATTTGCGAGAATATGTTCGCAATTGCAAACTATGTAGAAGAAAGGGCGGATATCGCATTTGCAATGAAATGTTTGCAATTGCGAATAAGGCAGAACTGGGGGGAATTCGTATTTGCGATGGGGAGTCCGCAATTACGAACTCTGGGGTTTTTGTCGGGGTTCGCTTTTGCGAAGAAGTCTTTGCATTTGCGAAGAAGTCTTTGCATTTGCGAAGACTGGGCTGAATGGGGGATATCGCATTTGCGAGCTTCTTCTTCGAATTTACGATATGAGCAGGCCATGAGGGGATCTCGCATTTGCAAGGCTGGCTTCACAAATGCGAAACCTGCAGGTCAGGCATACCGGCTATGTTCAACATGCAACAAAATGAACCCGCGACCTATCCAAAACTCTCTCGAGCCCTCAGGGATCCAAACCAAACATTCACACAACCCCAAAAACATCCCACAGACTTACTCGTGTGATCAAATCGCCAAAATAACATCATTTACATAGAATCAAACCTCAAAACACACGATTTATCCTTTAAATTCTCAAAAACTTCAAATTTTCCATTTTTAGTCAAAAACACGTCAAACGACATTCGTTTTCAACCAAGCTTTATATATTGTGCTTAACGCTCATTTAAGACCTGTACCGGGCGTCGAAACCAAAATATGAGCCGATACCATCACTTTCTTACATTTTCATTTTAATTTCTCACATCAATTTCAGATAAATAATTTCTTTCAAAAATTCTGTACTCGCGTCTGGGACCTCGAATTTTGATTCCGGGAATACGCCTCGTCCCATATTTTTCTACGGACCCTCAGGGGATGCCACATCACGGGTCTGGGTCCGTTTACCTAAAATGTTGACCAAAGTCAACTATATCAATATTATTATCAAAATTCATAGTTTTTAACATAAAATTCATATATTTCACATAAAAAAATTTTTGGCTTCGTGCCCGAACTGTGACGCAAATCGAGGCAACCTAATAAGGGATTTTCAAGGCCTCGAAAGCACAAAGAAAGGGAGAATCACGATGATGACCCTTTGGTTTGTCACATCCTCCACCTATAAAATAATCATTCATCCTCGAACGAACAAAAGAAAGAAGTACCTGAGTCGGGAACCAATGGGGATAACGGCTCCGCATATCAGACTCGGACTCCCAGGTTGATGCCTCAGGAGGCTGACCTCTCCACTGAACACGCAATGAAGGAAAATTCCTCGACCTCAACTGTCGAACCTGCCGGTATAAAATAGCCACCGACTCCTCCTCATATGATAGATCCTTGTTCAATTGGACAATACTGAAATCTAACACATGGGCGGGATCTCCATGATAGCTCCAAAGCATGGATACATGAAAAAAACCCTGGATGCACTGCTGACAAGCTAGGCGGCAAGGTAAGTCTATAAGCCACCTTCCCCACATGATTAAGAATCTGAAATGGGCTTATAAATCTAGGGCTAAGCTTGCCCTTCTTTCCGAACCTCATCACGCCCTTCATATGCGATACCCGGAGCAATACTCGCTCACCAACCATGAAAGCAACATCCCTGACCTTGCGATCTGCATAACTCTTTTGCCTGGAATGAGCTGACCGAAGTCCGTCCTGAATGATCTTGACCTTATCCAAGGCCTTCTGTACTAGATATGTACCCAATGGCCGAGCCTCTCCGATCTCAAACCATCCGACTGGGGAACGACACCACCTACCATATAATGCTTCATACGGAACCATCTGAATTGCTCGACTAGTAGCTGGTGTTGTAGGCAAACTCTGCTAAGGGAAAGAACTGGTCCCACGAGCCATGAAAATCACTAACGTAGGCTCGGAGCATATCCTGAAGAATCTGAATAGTCGTCTCGGACTGGCCGTCCGTCTGGGGTGAAATGTTGTACTCAAGTGAACGTGTGTGCCCAACTCATGTTATACCACTCTCCAGAAATGCGAAGTAAACTGCGGACCTCGGTCTGAAATAATAGATATGGGCACCCCATGAAGGCGAACGATCTCCATGATATAAATCTCGGCATATCTCTCGGATGAATAGGTGGTGGCAACTAGAATAAAATGCGCTGACTTGGTCAGCCTATCCAAAAATAACCCATATAAGATCAGACTTCTTCCGAGTCATCGGAAGGCCAGTAACAAAGTACATGGTGATTCTCTACCACTTCCACTCGGGAAGCTCAATCCTCTGAAATAACCCACCGGGCCTCTGATGCTCGTACTCAACCTGCTGACAATTCAGACAATGAGCCAAATATGCGACAATATATTTCTTCATCCTGCGCCACCAATAATGCTGTCTCAAATCTTGGTACATCTTCGCGGTGCCGGGGTGAAAAGAATACCAAGAGTTGTGGGCCTCTGCTAAGATCGACTCCCGAATACCATCAACATTAGGCACACAAACTCGCCCCTGGAATCTCAATACACCATCATCTCCCAGGGTCATTTTCTTGGCACCTCCTCGCTATACCGTGTCCCTCAGGACACACAAATGGGGGTCATCAAACTGTCGCTCTCGAAGGCACTGCATCAACGATGAACAAGCAACCGTGCAAGCTAACACCCTACTGGGCTAAGAAATATTTAATCTCACAAATCTATTGGCCAAGGCCTGAACATCCAAGGCAAGAGGTCTCTGGCTGATCGGATATAGGCAAGACTATTTACCCATGCTGGCAGACTTCCTACTCAATGCATCAACCACCACATTGGCCTTCCCCCGGTGGTATAAGATAGAAACATCATAGTCTTTCAGCAAATCCAACCACCTCCGTTGTCTCTAATTCAACTCCTTCTATTTGAACAAGTACTGAAGGCTCTTGTGATCCGTGTACACCTCACACGTCACCCCATATAAATAATGCCTCCAGATCTTCAAGACATGAACAATGGCTGCCAAGTCTAAGTCATTTACTGGGTAATCCTTCTCGTAGATCTTCAACTGCCTTGAAGCATATGCTATGACCTTTCCATTTTGCATCAACACTGCGCCAAGCCCGATACGTGAAGCATCACAATAAACAGTATAAGGCCCAGATCCGATGGGCAAAACCAAAACCGGTGCTGTAGTCAGAGCTGTCTTGAGCTTTTGAAAGCTCGCCTTGCACTCATCTAACCACCTGAACTGGGCACCCTTCTGGGTCAATCTAGTCGCCGGGGTTGCAATGGATGAAAACCCCTCCACGAAACATCTGTAGAAACCACATAACCCCAATAAGCTCTGGATCTCTGTAGCTGAGGCCAATTCTTGACTGCCTCTATCTTCTTCGGTTCCACCTGAATACCCTCTACTAATACGACATGACCCAGGAATGCGACTGAACTCAACCAAAACTCTCATTTTGAGAACTTGGCGCACAACTGACTGTCCTTCAGAGTCTGAAGAATCACTCTGAGGTGCTACTCATGCTCCTTCTGACTGCGGGAGTATACCAAAATGTCGTCAAAGAATACAATCACAAACAGATCCAAATAGGGCCTAAACACTCGGTTCATAAACTCCATGAATGCTGTCGATAATCAATGCACATTCTTATCGACCCATCCTTTTTCTTCACAATAACACTGGTGCGCCCCAAGCCGAAACTATGGGCCTAATGAAACCCTTATCAAGAAAGTCATGAAGCTACTCCTTTAACTCTTTAAACTATGACAGGGCTATGCGATACGGCAAAATGAAATAGGCTGAGTGCCCGGCGCAAGATAAGTACAAAAATTGATATCCCTGTCAGGCGGCATGCCCGTCAAGTCTGAAGGAAAAACATCGGGGAAACCCCAAACAATAGGAACAGAACCAATGGGAGGAACCTGTGCACTGGAGTTGAGGTCATACGTCAGTTGATCTAAACATCCTTTCTTAACCATTGCGTCGAGCCTTCGCACACGATATCACGCTGTGGGTCGAATGATCTAAAATCCCTCTTCATGCTAAATGGGGTAAATCTGGTAAATCCAAGGTCACGGTTCTGGTGGGACAATCCAAAATAGCATGGCATGTGGTCAACGAATTCATCCCCAATAAAACGTCAAAGTCCACCATATCTACGAGCTATAAGTCGACACGGGTCTCAAAACCCTCAAATACTACCACAGAGGTATGATGCACCCGACCCACCACTATAGAATCGTTCACGGGCGCAGACGCATATACAGAAAAACCGAGATCCTTACTAGGCATGATCAAATAAGGTGAAAAATAGGATGACACATAAGAACACATAGATTCCGGGTCAAATAAAAAAGAAGCACCCCTATCACAGACTAGAGTAGTACCTATAATCATAGCATCTGATGACTCGACCTCTGGGCTGGCCGGTGAAGCGTAACAATGGGGCTGGCCCCCACCTCCATGAACTATGTCTCTGGGACGATTTGCTGCGGGTTGACCCCTGGCTCTGGTGGTCTGAGCTCCACCTCTATGCTCCCTACCTCCACCTCTATGGCCCCTACCCCCACCTCTAGCTGGTTGGGCGGCCGGTGGATCACCTGCTACCTGAATCATGGGACGAGGACCCTGCTGTTGCGAACTGCTGGAATCTCAAGGGAAATACTTGACAATGTGCCTCAAGTCGCCGCAAGTGAAGCAAGCCCTCGACTACTGAGAATATTGAAGCGGTTGTGCACTGATAGGCGCCGATGGTGAACTGAAGAGCTGCTGGGCAAAATACTGCGACTGAAAACTGCGACCACCTGGAGTACCATGAGAAGCCTGGAGGCTGACTGGAAGGGCCTCGGAGGATGGCCTCTGTCATGTGAATCCCTACTTCCAGATGAGGTACCACTAAATCTACCAGAATGTCGAGGCCTCTTATCAGACCCCTCACCACCTCCCTGAAAAAGTGCCATCTCTATCCAGCAGGCGCCATCCGCTGCCTTCTGAAATGTAATCTAACTCCCGGCGCTCGTGTCCATTTGAACTCGGATCGGGTGAAGCAACCCATCCACAAACCTCCACACCCTCTCTCTCTCTCTCGCGGTGGGGAGTATCACAATAGGATGACGTGCGAGATCAATAAACCGAGTCTCATACTGCGTAACTGACATAGAGCCCTACTGGAGACTCTCAAACTGCCTGCAAAGGACATCCCTCTAAGTAACTGGAAGAAACTTCCCCAGAAATAGCTCGGAAAACTGATCCTAGGTCAATAATGGTGACCCTGCTGGCCTGGCTAAACAGAAATCTCTCTATCAATTCTTGGCGGAACATGCTAGGCGCAAAGTGGCGAAGTCAACCCATTGGTCTCTAAAATATCCATGGTCCGAAAGACCTCACGACAGCTGTATATGAAGTCCCGGGGGTCCTCTGCAGAAGCACCACTAAAGGTGGCAGTGAAAAGCTTGGAGAACCGATCATGTCTCCACAAAGCATCCGAAGACATGGCCGCTCCAGCACCGGCGTGAGCTGTAATACCTGTCTGAGCTGCCACTGCGGGCTGAACCACTGAAACCTGAGTCTGGGTAGCTACCTACTCCATAGTACGCATAACAGGAGTCTGAACCCCTCATCCATCCTGAGAAGTGGTTGGTGCTACTGGAAGCAAACCCGCTCAAGTGACACTGTCCATAAAACCTGATATATGGATGAGAGCATCCTGGAGATCCGGGAAAACATAATCCCTCCTAGGAACTGAGCTGGGCCCACTGGAGCTGCTGGGGCTGAAATCTCCTCATCAAAGTCAATATGAGGCTCCACCTCTGGAACTGCTGCCTGGGGATGAGCCTTGCCCCTACCACGGACTCTGGCACGACTTCGGCTCCTGCCCCTCGCAGGAGATGCTGTTGGGAGCTCGGGCTGCTACGCAGTAGAAGAAGACACAGGTGTTCTCGCCATCTGTAATGGAACAGAGTAGAACGATAATCAATACTTGAGTAACATAATCGCATGACAAGAATGAACAAAGTGGAATTTTTCCTAACTCTGTAGCCTCTGAGGGATAAATACAGACGTCTCCGTACCGATACCTCAGACTCTACCGAGCTTGTCCGTGAGTTGTGAGACCCAAGTAACCTAGTGCTCTGATACCAACTTGTCACGACCCGAATTTTCCACCACCTGGGTTGTGATGGCGCCTACTATCGGAGCTAGGCAAGACAACCCTTTTAAATACTTCACAAGCTTTAATCTAAACAATATAATAAAGTGAAATAAATAATTATAAATACGCAGAAGACTTTTAACGAGAACAATAGTAAAGTGCGGAAGTTTGTAACAAGTCTCTACCCAGTATCTGATGTCACCACTCACGGACTACTAAGGAATACTAAAAATATCAGTCTTAAAGAAATTACACAAAAGTCTGTCTCGATACAAATAAATAAACTGAAATGAAATGGAAGAGAATCGGGGCCAGTGAACGCCAGCGAACTACCTAGGAGTCTCTGAACTGAAGGCATGCTCCCAATTTAATGATGCGGCCCGTAAGCTATCTCCTGACCTGTGCACAAGAGGCACAGAAGTGTAACATCAGCACAACCGACCCCATGTGCTGGTAAGTGTCTGGCCTAACCCTGGAGAAGTAGTGATGAGACTAGACATGACCTACCACAATCGACCTGTGCACTACGATATACAAGTACGGGAAAGAAACGATAACAAAATAATACAAATAAAGCTGGGAGGGGACATGCTTTCGGGGAGTACTAGATGAAATAGAACATCAGAAACAACAACAGATCTATTCCGGGTTTCATGACACACATATCTACAGTGGACGGTGCACCACACGATACAATAAGGTATAATCTAAGTGGACGACGCGCCACACGATCCCATAGTATAGTATATAAGTGGACGACGCGCCACACGATCCCATAATGTAGTATATAAGTGGACGGCGCGCCACAGGATCCCATTTTCTCTGTGCACAATGTCACCAACATCTCAGGGCAATAACAATCATCAATATAAGTTGTGGTCGGTGTGCCACACAATCTCGTATTATAATTCGTAAGTGGTCAGCGTGCCACATGATCCCATATTATAATTGATTATCTCTAATAATCTCTCCAACGGAGGTCCCATTAGGGAAGATCGACAGTATATCAATTAAACCCAGCAAGGGGCTAGCTAACAACCCAAATATCCCATACTTCCTTCTTTAACTCATTTGTTTCTCAACTATCACTTCATAATTTATTTAGCGAGTAATTAACTCAATTGTTTCACATCTTTTAAATTTAAAAGCAACTACGACTCACGGTCATGCTAGACATCGGTATATAGATACTCGTCACCATGCATATATACCGTAATCGATCATTTAGCACATAGTAATTAAATACTCTAATCATATTCTCTCAAGTCAAATTTAGATCAAACACTTATCTTGATGCTCCAAACTTAACTCATGCCTCTAGGATATCTTTACCCTTCAAATTTGCCACAAAACCGGTCGAATCTAATAACAATATACTCAAATGTATCAACAAATGCTAGTTAAAACAATTTGAATGCATAAGAATGAATTGCTCAAAGTTTTGCCCGAAAATTCCTAAAATGCAACCATGCCCACATGGTCAAAACCCGAGGTTCGAACCAAAATCGGGTTACCCATTCCCCCACGAGTTCATATACGTAATTTGTTTTGAAATTGGATCCCAATTTGAGGTCCAAATCCCCAATTTTAAGAAAACCTAGGTTCTACCCCAAATCCCCATTTTTACCATTGAAAGCTTTGATTTTAAGATGAAATCATGATAAAAGATGTTAAAGACTGAAGAAATTGAGTAAAAGTTGACTTACAATTGATTTGGGGAAGAAAGAGTTGAAAGAAAATCGCCAATGGAAGCTTGGGTTTTGAAAATTTGAAAAGTGAACTTCAAAATCAGCTAAGTGTAAAATATATAGATATAGATCTCGCATTTGCGAGAATATGTTCGCAATTTCGAAATATGCAGAAGAAAGGGCGGATATCGCATTTGCGAGGAAATGTTCGCAATTGCGGCAAGGCAGAATTAGGTGGACTTCGCATTCGCGATGGGGAGTCCGCAATTGCGAACTCTGGGGTTTTGGTCAGGGTTCACTTTTGCGAAAAAGTCTTCGCATTTGCGAAAACTGGGCTGAAGGGGGGAATATCGCATTTGCGAGCTTCTTCTTCACATTTGCGATATGAGCATGCCAGGAGGGGATCTCGCATTTGCGAGGCTGGCTTCGCAATTATGAAGCCTGCAGGTCAGGCATATCAACTGTTTTCAACATGCAACAAAATGAACCCGCAGCCTATCCAAAACTCTCCCAAGCCCTCGAGGCTCCAAACCAAACATGCACATAACCCCAAAAAGTTCTACGGACTTACTTGTGCGATCAAATTGCCAAAATAACATCATTTACATAGAATCAAACCTCAAAACACATGATTTGTCCTTTAAATTATCAAGAACTTTAAATTTTCTATTTTTTGTCTGAAACACGTCAAATGGCGTCCGTTTTCAACCAAACCTTACAAACAGTGCTTAACGCTCATTTAATACCTGTACCGGGCATCAGAATCAAAATACGAGCCCGATACCATCACTTTCTAGCTCATTTTCATTTCGATTCTCACATCAATTTCAGATAAACAATTTCTATTAAAAATTCCGTACTCGGGCCTGGGACCTCAGATTTCGATTCCGGGATAAGGCCGGGTCCCATATTTTTCTACGGACCCTGCGGGACCATCACATCATGGGTCCGGGTCCGTTTACCCAAAATATTAACCAAAGTCAACTATATAAATATTATTATCAAAATTCATAGTTTTTAACACAAAAGTCATATATTTTCACATAAATTTTTGCAAATCGAGGCGACTTGATAATAGATTATCAAGGCCTCGGAGCCCAAAGAAAGGGAAAATTACGGTGATAACCCTTTGGGTCGTCACAATTGGCAAAGTTTATCTTCGAAAAATTTTGGGTTTCGGGACCGTGGGCCCGATGGCATTTTGGTCATTTTGCAAAGCGGAGTTGGTAAATTGTATAATTTGAATTTTTAGCAAGTATTTGAGTATATTCTCAGTAGTTTGCCATTATTTGGCCATTTTTGGAGCTCTATGCGTTGGTTCGAGCTTCCGAAAGGATGTAGAGGGCCGGTTATGGATCTTCGGGCAAGGTGAGTCTCATTTTTAATCTTGTGAGGGAGAAAATACCCCACAGGTGAGTTAAATTGATTATGTGCTCCTATTTGTGGGGGCTACGTACGGACGCATGTAATGTGAGTCCGTGCGTAGCTACTATTATGCTATTGTCTGGGTAGTCTAGGATCCAAAAGCATGTTACACTTGAATTTTTTGTGAACCCATTGATAGTTTGAATTTCTTAACTCACATCGAATTAGTAAGTGAATTTATAAAAGGGTTAAACTTCATTTCTTAAAATTGTTATAAGAGAATTGTTTTTATTTGGATAAATATTCCGCGATACGTTCTTATTTGACTGATTGAGCATGTATTCTTATGTGTACATGCGTCGCATTCATCATTCGCGAGTAGGGTATGTGTTTAATTATGGAATGGGACGAAAGTCTCGGCAGATTAAATAGATGCATCTATGGTACGAGCCGCTCGACCCTCGGCAGTGCACAATTTACATTTCTGTTGGAGCAGGCCGTCGACCTCGGCATAATTTGCGCATGTTTATGCTGTTGTATTGAAATTATTGAAGTTGTTAATGCCTCACTATGGCTCGGGATTAATTTGTTAATAATAAAAAGAAATTATGAAAATTTCTCACGAAAGAATCATATGTTTACTTGTTTTCTCTATCTGAATTAGAATCGTGTTTATACGATAAATCCACTTTTAATATATATATATATGATGATGAATAATTATTGGACTGTTAAAGAGTGTCACAAAGTTGACCATCTCGTTTCTACCCCTTCGGGGTTAGGCGGGACACTCATTGGGTACGCGTTGTTTTTGTACTCATACTACACTTGCTGTGCATTTTGTTGCACAGGTATATGTGACTCCAGTGGTCTGCTAGGCATATCGGTGTGAATGATTCTGGGACTAGGTGAGTTGCATCATTCGAGAAGGCCGCAGCTAGAGTAGTCCCATCCTTTGTACTGTATTTACTTTCCGTCCATTGTATTCCGTGCATATGTTATATTTTATTTCTCTTATCAGTAGATGCTCATGCACTTGTGACACCGGGTCCTGGGATGGTTTGAAGTATTGTATTTATTGTTTAACTTTTAAATTTGATTTGAAAATATATTCCTTAAATTTTCTAAACAATGAAAAAAAGATATTGTATTTCAAAAATGTTAAACGAGATTTAATTTAGTATTTGAGTGGGTTGTCCTAACAGTGGTGTCCGGCGCCACCACGACCCTTTATGGATTTTAGGTTGTGACACTTACATTGCTTGTTCACATCAATTAATTGACAAACTAAAATTGGGATTTAATCCCATGAATGATGAAAATATCAAAGGCGAATATGGGGTCATTCACCTGCCATGTATACCACATAAGATGCATCTATGAGATGGTTACATGTACAATAATTATTAACCTGCAACTTGGTGTTTGCGAGGTAACTTGCTCAATAATTTTATTTAGAGCATAATTTTCAGATTTTTTATTCAAGATAATTCATCTTGATAAGTTGGTTTACATCACAATTGGTTTAGCAAAATGATTTATTGAGTGCCTTCACTTAATAGCTAAACTATTTCTTATGGGAACAAAGTTATATATATCAACTTAATATACGCTATATACGAAAGTATATTATTTTCTCCGCTCACAAGTGGTTCAGGGTCAGGAACTAAATAATTTCATCTTATTATTATTGATGTGTGGTGTATATTTTGATTAACGCCATAATGCACAAAGATGAATTCTCAAAGTTGAGGAAACAAGTTAGTTTTTCTGACATGATGGGGAGACATGATAAACAGTTGAGAAAAAATTACGTGGAATTAATTATCATGTGTACATCTAGATCCTCGAATAAAATAATATGAACTTGAAGTTCAATAAGGATAATTCATTTGCAATATATTGCAAAGCATGCCAGACGCATTTGCTGACCCAAAGAAAATAATTATATTCTCACTGCAAATACTCTTATTAGGATAAGTCCTAGAAGGACAAAGTCTATGATATGCTTAAAGCGTATAGACAAAATCAGTTTCAATTAAAATTTTTGATAAAGAAGATGATCAAATAATCAAAATGATCATAATAAGGAGGGCAAGTGATCTAGAAGATCACATGACATAACACTTCATTTAATCTCGGGAGAGGTTCAAATGAAAGTATGAATGAAGAAATCTCTATGTTATGCCTTTATGAAAAAATATTGAAAATGATATAAAATGTCCGTCGACAACATCTATGATAGCGTTAAGTATAGATGAAGACCTCAAGTCTGTCGAATACAAACACAAAAAATATTGGCCAGATGGGAGAGACACAATTCAAATAGAATTGGTTTGATATGAAAGACATGTAGTTTTAAACACTTGAAAGTATAAAGTCAATGATATGTGCAATCAATTTTCGGTATTTTATTTGTCAGCATGACATAAAAACTTGATATGCATCTAAAGTCTATTTATATGGCTTATTTGACTATACTTATATGATAATCCTCGAAGGATTTAAATAGCTTGAATCACATACAATTCTTGATCTTGAAGTACGACTTCCTTAGTGCAATTTATGCATAAATGTATCTTGCTATAACTATAAGCTTGATAATGTGATAGCGAAAATACCTCTATGGAGATATTGATAAGGTTATTATTCAATAACATTATATGAAGACATTACATATCAATCAAAAATGATGATTTCAAGGTTCAATATATTCATTCAAGTTAATAAAACTGATTTGTTTATCAAATCTCTACCAATGACTTTTGAAGATGGTGCACAAGATTAGTACGTAAAGACTCAATGATGTGAATTGATGCTCTTATCAGGGGGATTAATACATGTTGTACTCTTTTTTCTTACAAGTATTTTTTTGGAAAAATCTTCCATCAAATTTTATGTCCAAACAGACACTTAGAATCCTGAACTCATAAGTTTGAAATTGTGGCTCCCCTTTATTGCCAAATGAGTGAAGTCAAGATTTGAAACATGTGAATTCTTACTTTATCATCGAATTTTTCATCGAATTTGTAGCTATCTTAGTTACTGAATTCGTGATTAGATATTTATATATATTTTAAAAAATTATAATATAAAATAGTATTTAAGGAAAAACTAATTCGTCCAACTCCGTAGCTCAAACTCTAGCTCTGCCCTAGTTAAATGCAACAGATGGTGGATTTCAACTATGCAATTAATTTTTGTATATTAGTATTATTTTAATCAGCTATTATGGCATACAAATAGTTGTCTAATATTCTCGGTTTCTTTTTTCTTTGCACATCGTCAGGCCAGGTTTGAGGGGCCAACCCTTTGAAATTAACGGAATACAAGATTGTGTGGATTTGTTCAGTCTTAAAGTAAACCACTATATTAAGCCTCTAAACCACTCCAACTCTCCAACTCATACCAAATAATACTGGACTTTTCCCCATTTTTTACTTTTTTTAAGTCCCATTTTTAACTTAGTTCTCAAGGAAACTACAATTTTGAAAGAAAAGAAATAATAGCTTTGCAATCTCTGGAATTGCTAGAGAGAGAAAATTTATTCACTTCCGATATTTATATTAAACTAATGATTGTATAAAAAATGGCAGTCCGATGCATTAAACTTCTGCTATGCGTGGGATCCGAAAAAGGGCAGGACTACAAGTGCATATTGTACACAGTCTTACCTCTGCGTTTCTGCAAGAGACTGTTTCTATGACTTGAACCTAACTGGCTCCCATCAAACTAATGATTATATGCTTAATCATAATAAACTAATATGGTTTGATATAAGCACCTGCTGTAAACGATTTTTTTTCAGACTTCTTCACTAGCATTATTATAATGTACTATTACTGCCCAAATGATCAATTAAACACATTACAGAGTAGGTTCAACAAAACTAATGCCTTTAGCTTTTTCTATGGATTTTGTTATTGCAATTAAACATTTTACCTAAACCATTTCATCAGCTCCACTTAATATAAAGCTGTAACCAAACTATTTATACTCAATTAGTGTTGAGATAAGAGAAAATACATGATATAGCCTTGTATAGCTTTGTACATTTTGTGTATACTCATTGTATATTTTTAGTATATCCATGGTATATCTTGTAATTGGGCTATGATGATTGTGTATCTGAGCCCACAGGCTATTATTTAACTTTGGGATGGATCACCCGACCCGACCCGACCCGTTAGTATAGGGGAGATATTTTCTCACCGACCCGGACTTCATTTCATTTCATTTTCTGTTTAATAAATTCTCTCTCTATTCTAGAGAGTTCTCAAACGCTCCTCCTTCTCTCTAGTTTCTCTCTCTACATTTTTCATGATTTCTCGGTCTAATCTCAATGTTTACATGGTATCAGAGCCTAGACGATGATCCGATTGTGTTTATCTGTATCTCGTTGTCTTGGATGAAGTCTGTTTCGAGATTTTTGGGGGTGTTTCTGAGACCTTATGGTCGATGATGATTCCGACCTAAATCGGATACTTTTCTGAGATTTTCTTCGTGATATCTGAGTATATCTTCTCCACTCGAACGTTCTGGGAGGTTCTCCGATGATTTTTGGGTGATTTTTTCGGTGACCTATCGGCTTCTAGGGTTTCTGGTGGTTTAACCTAGAGTTTTACTGCTTTCCGGTGGCTCGATTCTCACTCAGTGGATGTTTTGGGTGCCTTTCCGACATCACTGACCACACTTCCAGTAAGGATTTTGACGGTTACACCTAGGGTTTTGTACCTAGGGTTTTCTCTATCGTTTGAAGGCCGATCTTATCTGGTCGCGAAGAAGGAGGGTAACTCTGTCTTTATCTTGAGTATTGTATGTTTTTTGTGTGATTATCTGACTCCGTATGTGAGTATTTGGTTTTATGTGTGAATATCTGGTTTGGTTGTACTCTGTTTGTTGAAATTTTTAAGTCGGTTCACTGATTATGGCTTCTAGAATAAATACTGGTACCTCCTCCTCTGTAAACTCTTCTAGCCCCCTTTTTGTATATTCCTCTGATGTCTCTGGGGTCTCTCTTGTTCCCACTCCCTTCTCGGGTAATGGTTATGGGGGATGGAGACGTAAGATGATTGTTGTTTTATCAGCTAAAAACAAAATTGGTTTTGTTAATGGCACATACTCCCGACCTGCCATTAATGTGGCTCAACAAATGTTGTGGGATAGGTGCAACAACATGGTGAGTTCTTGGTTAACGGTTTCCCTCTCCCCTTCAATTGTTGAATCTGTGCAGTACTCTGGTACTGCACAGAGCATATGGTCCCAACTCCAGGCATGATATGGCACTGCAAACAGGACCAAAATCTTTGAATTGAAAAGAGAGTTGTCCCACACCTCTCAAAGGTCCTTAGATATAGCTTCGTATTTTAATAATATAAAAAGTTCTATGGGATGAACTTGATTCAATGTGTGTTAATCATGGTCAAAGATGTGTTTGTGCTGCAAAAGATGGTATAGTACAGGAAAGTGATGACAATAAGGTCTTTCAGTTTTTAATGGGTCTAAATGAAGCATATATGGGGGTCAGGAGTAATCTTTTGATGATGCAGCCTCCACCTTCTCTTGACAATGTCTATAATATGGTCCTCAATGATGAGAAGCAAAGACAAGTCCAGTCTTCTTCTCACTTTAATCCAGACTCTGTCTCTTTCAATGTCCATACTAATAGGCAGCCTGTTGGATTTAACAAGGCCACAGTGCCTACTCCTCCTTCTCCTTTCAGACAGAGAGTCAATTTTAATCAAGCCAGAGGACCTTTATTCTGTAGATACTGTAAAAAATCTGGACACTTAATTGATAAGTGTTTCAAGATCCATGGGTATCCACAAAGTACAAATTTTAACAAGGGGAGGAGACCTGCTGCTGCTCATCTTAGTACTGGTCTGGATTTTCCTCATTCTGAAGGACTTTTGTCTGTTCCTCAAGGGAATCCTCCTGAAAGCCATCAACCTGTTGCAAAAATAGATGGCCAGAGCTCTGTGATACCAGGGTTGAGCAGACAAGATTATGAACAGTTGATGAATTTATTACACCAGACCAAGTTAAGGGACTCCACTGCTCAAACTCCTCCTCCCATATATGCTGCTAATTTTGCTGGTACTATGTTAACTGAGAACCCTATTTCTGATTCCAAACTTTGCTTACTTACTAAAATCAACTCTGTCACCTGGATTATAGATTCAGGTGCCTCTAATCACATGACACATGATAAACAGTTACTTTTTAACATCACACCTTTAACTCTGCCATATCTTGTCACTCTTCCTAATGGCTATAAAGTGAAAGTAACATGCACAGGCTCTTTTGTATTGAGTCCTTCCATCACTCTTCACAATGTACTGCTAGTTCCTTCTTTTAAACACAACTTGATTTCTGTCCACAAGTTAGTGAAGCAGTTACATTGTATAGTCATGTTCACTGAACATTCATGCTTACTACACATGATACAAGACCCTTCTCTGAGGAGGCCTCTGGATCTTGGTAGAGAAGCTGCTGGCTTATATAAACTGGCTTGGGTTCCTCCTCCTTCTTCTTCCTCTGTTAGTTGTTCCTCTACTTCTGTTTCTTCTGTATCTGCTTCTTGTAATGATGACACTTTGTCTGATAGCAAGGTTGTTGCATTGCCTTCTGTGTCTGTTTCTTGTAATGATGACATTTTGTCTGATAACAAGGCTGTTCCATTTCCTTCACATGTATATAGTTCCATCTGTAATAATGATCTTATATCTAACATGAATTACATTTGGCACTTAAGACTTGCTCATACTCCTTTTGCACATATGAAATGTATTCCTGGTTTGTCTTTTCCATTTGCTTCCAAACAACCTTTTCCATGTTCAGTCTGTCCTATGGCCAGACAGACTAGGCTTCCATTTCCTGATAGTTCCATTAAGATTTCTAGACCCTTTCAACTAATTCATGTGGACACTTGGGGACCTTATCATACTCCAACCTCTTCTGGTTGTACATATTTCCTTACAATTGTTGATGATTTTTCTAGGGCAACATGGACACACTTAATGGTATCCAAAAGCAATGCTTTTTCTATGCTTAAGTCATTTCTTTCTCTGGTTAAAACCCAATTTAATGCTGTGGTTCAGACTGTTAGAAGTGACAATGCCTTAGAATTGGGATCTAGCAATGAGGGTATTTCCTTTTTTAGCAGCCAGGGGATCATACATCAAACCTCCTGCTCTCATACCCCTCAACAAAATGGTGTTGTTGAGAGGAAGCATAGAACTCTCCTTGAAACCTGTAGGGCTTTGCCTTTTCAGTCTGGCTTGCTTGTATCTGTCTGGGGGATTGTTTGTTGACTGCTACCTACCTACTTAACAGAATACCCACCAGATTACTTCATAATAAGTCTCCTCATGAAATCTTGTATGGGAAAGTTCCAACCTATACTCACTTGAGGACATTTGGTTGCCTTGCCTATGCCACTGTCCCAATCACTCAAAGGGACAAGTTAAAGCCAAGAGCCATTCCTAGTGTTTTTCCTGGGATATCCTTTTGGCAAAAAGGGTTATAGATTATATGATCTTGCTTCAAAGAAGTATTTGGTCTCCAGGGATGTCATATTTCATGAATCATGTTTTCCTTTTAAATCTGTGTCTTCTTTTGCTCATCCTTCTGCTTCATCTTTTCCCTTTGTTCCTTCTGGAGAACATGATGATGATTTTGATTCTCCCACTCTTCTCTCCTCCTTCTTCTCCCACATCTGTGCAAGTGCCTTATCCTGTCTCTGTCTCTACTGATCCTGCCTTCCCTTCTTCTTTCAATCCTGACATCTCACCTCCTGTTTTGGCTTCTTCTCCTTCTGTTCCTGCTCCCAGAAAGTCTCAAAGACAGCATAATCCTCCTTCCTATCTTAAGGATTATGTCTGTCAATTACCTGCCTTCTCTGGTTCATCTTCCTCCTCTTTGGAATATGAGCCTCTATATTACTCTCAGGCTGCATCTGTTCCAGCATGGCAAACTGCCATGAGATAGGAGTTTGATGCTTTGGACACTAACCATACTTGGGATGTTGTCCCTCTTCCTCCTGGTAAGAAACCCATTGGTTGTAAATGGGTTTATAAAATAAAATACAAGGCTGATGGCTGTGTTGAAAGGTATAAAGCCAGACTTGTTATTAGAGGTGATACTCAGGTTGAAGGTATTGACTTCACTGACACCTTTTCCCCTGTGGGTAAAATGTGCACTGTTAAGTGTCTTATTGCTGTGGCTGTGAAAAAACATTGGAATTTATTTCAACTTGGTGTTAATAATGCTTTCTTGCATGGTAATTTGGATGAGGAGGTGTATATGAAACTTCCTCTAGGTTTAACTTTTTCTGCTCCTGCATCTGTTTCTGCCCCCTCTGCCTCTCCTGCTCCCCTTGTTTGCAAGTTAAACAAATCCCTATATGGGCTCAGACAGGCTTCCAGACAATGGTATGCCAAGTTGTCTTCTGCCCTATACTCCAGAGGCTATAGGCATTCTTTGAATGATTATTCCCTATTCATCAAAGGTACACCAGGGTCCCTTGTGATTGTTGCTGTTTATGTGGATGATATTATTATTATTGGGGATGACTGTGATGAAATTGCTGCTCTGAAACTGTTTCTGGATGATCAGTTTAAAATTAAGGACCTAGAGTCCTTACATTACTTTTTAGGCATTCAGATGTCATCTGTTCCTTGTGGAATGATCCTTAATCAGCACAAATATATTTGTGATTTGCTGCAACTGTTTGACTGTGTCAATGTCTCTTCTGTTGTCTGTCCTTTGGACATTAATGCAAAATTACATGCTGATTCTGGTGACCTTTTACCTTCTCCTGATCGGTATAGGAGTCTTGTTGGTAAGCTCTTATTTCTGACCCATACTAGGCCTGACATCTGTTTTGCTGTGCAACATCTGAGTTAATTCCTCAAATGCCCCAGACTCCCCCATATGACTGCTGCTCTTCATGTCTTGAGATATCTAAAAGGGTCTTCTTCTCTGGGTCTCTTCTATTCTGCTTGCAATGATTTCAATGTTATTGGTTATTCTGATAGTGACTGGGCTGCTTGCCCTGATACAAGGAGGTCTGTTACTGGGTTCTGTATCATTCTGGGTGGTTCTTTGATTAGTTGGAAATCTAAGAAACAACCAGTGGTCTCTCTGTCTTTTGCTGAGGCTGAATACAGGGCCCTAAGTAAGGTTGTTGCTGAACTGTCTTGGTTGTCTCGTTTGTTACTTGATCTTGGTGTTTCTGTCTCTCTTCCCTTTTCTGTGTATTGTGACAGCCAGGCAGCCATTCACATTGCCAAGAATCCTGTTTTTCATGAACGGACTAAACACATTGAAGTGGATTGTCATTTTGTGCGCGATCTGCTCCAGAATGGCCTTATTCAACTGTTCCATGTACCTACCACTCGCCAGCTCGCTGACCTTCTGACCAAGCCTTTGCCAGGCACCATACTTCATCCATTGTTGCTCAAGTTGCAGGTGGTATCCCCCTTCAACTTGAGGGGGGTGTTGAGATAAGAGAAAATACATGATATAGCCTTGTATAGCCTTGTACATTTTGTGTATACTCATTGTATATTTTTGGTATATCCATGGTATATCTTGTAATTGGGCTATGATGATTGTGTATCTGAGCCCACAGGCTATTATTTAACTTTGGGCCGGATCACCCAGCCTGACCCGTTAGTATGTAACTTGTATATAGTGTAGGGGAGATATTTTCTCACCGACCCAGACTTCATTTCATTTCATTTTCTGTTTAATAAGTTCTCTTTATTCTAGAGAGTTCTCAAACGCTCCTTCTTCTCTCTAGTTTCTCTCTCTACATTTTCCATGATTTCTCAGTCTTATCTCAATATTTACAATTAGCCTACACTGATTCATCACCAACAATCATCTGCTCAATTATTCATTTGCTTCTTCTCATCAATCATCAAATAGCAACATTCACAAGCAAAAAATGGTCAAATTTTCCCAAGTGGCCACTTCCCAGCCACAGTCACTGCTCCTGATTCAAACTCGGCACCTATAGAGGATGATGATTCTTCTATTCCTGCAAACACTGTGCTTCCTTCAGCTGATTTTCCAACCGAACCCGAGCCTGATACAGCTCCTGTCGTTTCTCCTGCTGCTCCAATGACTCATGTTGCTGACGCAACAACAAACACTGAAGCAGCACCTGTTACCAACGTGGCACCAGAAGGCGAAACCACTGCTACGTCTGATGCCACAGTGGCAAATCGTATTCCAGAGGGCCACTCAACATTCTCATTCTTCATGCATGACATACTTGGCGGTACACACCCGTCTGGAAGAGTGGTCACTGGAATTGTAGCCAACAGTGATGCCAACAACTTACCTTTCTCAAAAGAAAACAACAAAGTCTTCCCAATCGACGGTGGTGTTCCCCTCAACGACATCAACAACATCGTCAACAACAACAATTATCCTTTCCTAGCAGGTCTCAAAGGACAAGAACAATCCAACACTGTGCTACAAAACACATGCAACAACAACATTGTCGACAGCGGGGACAACCAACCTTTTGTGACAGCCGGGCAACTCCCTACTGGCATATCCCTCCAACAACTCATGTTCGGATCAATTACTGTAGTAGACAATTAAATAACAGAAGGACATGAATTAGGGTCAGCTACTCTTGGTAGAAGACAAGGATTTTATTTAACGAGTTCTTCGGATGGGAACTTGACATAAATGATAAAGCTTTTAATTTGCTTGGTCTAAAAGAAGGGGAGTCTTGACGAAAGCCATAATTTGGTCTCCCCCAACTTATCAAATTTCAGCTTATAATCACTTTAGATTTGATCAAAATATTTACTATTATATCCCTAAAATACTTTTTTTTAAAACAAAACTATTCGTATACCCAGCTCTTCAGCTAGTTATTAATATTAATTACTGTACTTTTATTCAAATATGTAACTGCTTATTTCTTAAATCAGCTTCTAACCTTAAAAGTATTTTTCAACACCTAATGCTTATTAATTACTCTAAATAAGATAAGTCAAACTGACTCTAAAATTTTAGTTAAGAAATTGACATGATTGCAAATTTTATAAGGAACTTACGAAAGTGTTATAAAAGATTTAACAGTAAATGTTACTTGGTTTTGCATAATATTATTATTATTATTATTATTATTATTATTATTTATTATTATTATTATTATTATACGTGCACTGTAAATCATAATAACAAATAAAATTAGGAATAATAGAGACCTGCTTCTCGTGCCATACATAGCTGCCTCGCCAAGAAAATTTCTGGACACATCTCCGCCTCATGCCCACATTGCAAACTTATTTGGATTAAGCACAAAAACTTTTATACATATATAATTAAATTAAATTACATTTAAATGTAGAAATAATTACTGTTTTTAACGAACTTATAAGGAAATATGATGTATAAACTGAAAATGGAGGAAGTAACTCTTATTGTGACTTTATAATCGTCCCCCCCCCCCCCCCCTCCTCCCTCCTCCCCCAAACTAAATGATCTTCCAATTGATTAGGAAGTCACGGAGGGAGATAAGCTAGGAGTTCGTTTGGTTACCAAGATTAGTAGATTAATTACAGTATAAAATTTGATATTATTGTATGGATCAAAATTTGACCTCATGATAATAAACGAGATCGGCGCATTTATTAAAGAATATTCGTGGTTAATAAGTGGTAAGGCCACTTATTAATGAGATTATCGTGCACTTACTCAATTTGACAACCAAGGCCACGGCCTGGCGTCCTTGTGAGGGCGTCCCCTCAGTGTGGTCCCAACCCGTTGGCACCAGCTGGCAGGACTCTTGGCTATAAATGGTAAGAGAAAGAACTCTAAAAGGGGGGCTTCTTCTTCTTATTCTTCACAGCTACTTCTAAAAGAAGAGAGAACACATCATTGTAAGGCTCTAAACCTCTCCATGGAGAGGCAGACCAAACCAACACAATTAATAAAAGATCTTCACATTTCTCCTTTAACTTATAACTGTTGTCTCTTGCAATTTACTCATTTGGTCTTTTGGTTTATTACAATCTGCTATGATTGGTCCTTCATTTATTTTGATTGTTTTGTGCTTACAAAGTGTATGGAAACTTTGAGCTAAAAAATTTGGCGCCGTCTGTGGGGATTTCATAGCAGAATCGCGTAGTTTATCCTTAGACCAAAGAAGGATGAAGAACAAACCAGCTCGAACAAGCGCAAGCGGTATGCCGGATCAAAGGAAGTCAAAAATCTCGAGATGAGCTCGCTTCCACATCCCCGCGTCTCCGAGCAAAGGGAAGAAGAAGAAGCATATCCCCCATCCCCATGCGGAAAATGTGCATAAGGTACCTCGCCCCCTTTCCACACGGGATCCTGCCAGAAGGGAGGACAGTACGAAAGCATCTCTCTAACCGAGATCTGTAATAGAGTGACCCGAGCGAGCCAGTCGAAAAGACCATAAGCGCAAGTTAGGCAAGATCTGAAGCCAGAAGCAAATCCCAACCCCCAATACGAAGTGGGTTATGTGGGAAAACAAAAAGTTAAACTATGGTTGAACGTCAGCTCAGGCTACGCACCTTCACCCAAAAAGTTCAACTACGGTTGAACTAGGACTCAGGTTATGTGCCTTCGACATCAAATATAACGAAGGTTCAACTACGCTTGAACGTCAGCTCAGGCTACGCGCCTTCAAATAAAACAAAAAAAGTTCAACTGCGGTTGAACGTCAATTCAGGCTATGCGCCTTCAAATATTACAAAGGTTCAACTACTGTTGAACGACAACTCAGGCTATGCGCCTTTAAACATTACAAAGGTTCAACTACGGCTAATGTCAGCTCATATGAATTGGGACTCAGGCTATGTGCCTTCGACTTCAGATATTACAAAAGATCAACTACAGTTGAACGACAACTCGGGCTATGCACCTTCAAACATTACAAAGGTTCAACTACGGTTGAACGACAACTCAGGCTATGCGCCTTTAAACATTACAGAGGTTCAACTACGGCTGAACGTCAGCTCAGGCTACGCGCCTTCACCCAAAATGTTCAACTACGATTGAACTGGGACTCAAGCTATGCGCCTTCAAATATTACAAAGGTTCAACTACGATTGAACATCAGCTCAGGCTACACGCCTTCACCCAAAATGTTCAACTACAATTGAACTAGGATTCAGGCTATGAGCCTTCAAATATTACAAAGGTTCAACTTTGGTTGACTGGCAACTCAGGCTATGCGCCTTCAAATGTTACAAAGGTTTAACTACGATTGAACGTCAGCTCAGGCTACGCGTCTTCACCCAAATAGTTCAACTACGGTTGAATTGGGACTCAGGCTATGCGGCTTCAAATATTACAAAGGTTCAACTACGGTTTAACGACAACTCAGGATATGCGCCTTTAAATATTACAAAGGTTCAACTACGATTGAACCTCTGCTCAGGCTACGCGCCTTCACCCAAAAAGTTCAACCACGGTTGAACTAGGACTCAGGCTATGTGCCTTCGACTTAAGATATTACAAAGGTTCAACTATGGTTGAAGGGAAATTTAGGCTACACGCCTTCACCCAAAAAGTTCAACTACGGTTGAACTGGGACTCAGGCTATGCGCCTTTAAAAATTACAAAAGTTCAACTACGAATTGGACCGGAACTCAGGCCAAGTGCCCCCGCCATTGCGAATTAAAAAAGAATTCAATTATGAGTTGAACCAGGACTCAGGATACACGCCTCCGTCATGAAAGCCGCAAGCTCAACCACGGACGAGCCGAAGCGAAGAACACACGTCCCCAAGGCTATGAGCCGGGCCGCAATTAGGCGAGGAGGAGCGCTCCCAAACATCCAAGCACGGACGAACCCCAGGCCGAAACTAGTGCCCCCGCCGTTCAAGTAAGTATGACTAACTTAAAACTAAAATGTCGGCCCGTGTAAAGTTCGCCCCAAGTCGAACTACAAAGCTGTGTTTTTTGTTACCACGACCAGTAGTTCGACTAAGCCCAAACTGGGACTGAGGCTATATGCTGCCACTGTCCAAAGCAACTATAACCAACTCCCATCACGTGGAGGAAGGTGACGACCAAAAGCGACTATCTACCGCCAAGGCCATCTGCACCAATCGCCTCCTAAGGCAAAGGGTCGATTATACAATGGTCGAAACCACCTAACCAGTAGAGACTATTAATATACCCATTGGGGAAACTCTAACGCAAAGCCCTTGTAAGTGGGCACAAAAAATATATAATGAATTTGACGCAAAACAAACAGAAAAGAAGAAAACCACATATATTTACAATATTTATACGGGGTTACCCCAAATTACATTGGCCTAAGGCCGGCAAAGAAAAAAGAGAAAAAAAGAACAAAAACTAAGCAAACATTACAGATTTATCCATTTGTTCACTCGGCGCCCCCAGCGCCCCCTTCAGCATTATCAGCGCCCTCGACGCCATCATCACCCTCGGGCGTAGACGGGTCAAAACCGCAGTCGAGGAGGGCTTCACGAGCCCTTTGGCGTGCCTCCTCATAAATGCCCTCAGACACGACGCCGGCTTCCCACAACTGCCTATACACATCGAGCTGGGCCTCGACATGCATCCAAAGCTCACGAGCAGGACCAAATGAAGCGACCTGGTCCCTCGGGCGCTGGTTCTCATCCTCCAACGCTACAATCAGGTCCGCTTTAGCACGGGCTTCCTGCTCACAGACGGCAATGCCCCCCTCCAGCGATTGCTCTCGAATGGTAGTGGCGGCCCTATCTAATCCACGATCCCTTTCTTGGGCACAGCAGTGTTTCAACCTTCGCGAGGGCGTCCTCTGCCTTCTTCCTTGAAGTGGCGGCCTCAGTATCTAGGGCAGCCACTTGCCTAGTTAAAGCCTCCGCAGCCTCTACTGAAACAGTCTGGTTTTGGCGCTCTCTTTCACTAGCCGCCCTTCTCTCGGCGCCCATCTCCTTGTTCGCTTGGCGGAGCTGCCCCTCAAGAGCAGTTAGCCTGCTGAGGGTCTGTTGCATATGAAGCTCCCTTCGCGCCAGCTCTACCACCAGCTCCCGGTTTCGTGGGTCATTCCTTATGCGTTCACGCAAACCACGACACCAATCAAGGTAGCGACGGAACTTCTCCAACAACCGCATGAAAATCGCCGAGCGGACGTTAGCTCGCCTGATGCTCTCCACCTCCAGCAAGAATGTCTACAACAAACAAGGCGACAATTAATACAAGAAGACGTATTAAGAAAGAAAACAAACCAAAGTTTTATACATACCTTTATACTCAGGGCCACCTCACCCATCGACCCGACGTCCTAGATTCCCCTCTAGGACGTGCTCTCCGCTTCCGAGCACAGAACCCCTAACAACGTCACCAGGTTCTCCTCATCGAGCAGTAGGTTCAGGTTGCTAGAGATCTCCAAATAATGGTAATCTCATTCGGCCTGCACCGCTTGGCGGGTATAACCCTCCTGGAAAAGACGGACGTCTTCAGGATACATGTCGGACTCCGAATCATCCCCCTTTCCCGAGGCGCCCCTTCCTTCCGCCTCCCAGGAAATCGAGGCCACCGCTGCTCGGGACGTTGAAGCGCCCGCATTCGCCAAAATATCGGCGCCTTTACCGTCCACCAAAACAGTTGCCGAGGAACTACCTTCCCTCTCAGCAACAGGAATAGAAATTTGAATCCCCGAAGCGATTGTGTCACCTTGGCCCGAGCCAACCGGGGCAACCCCCACTGAGTGCTCGCCCTCTGGGGTAAGGTCCGTTGCGCCCCCCTCATCTGTTGATGGCGAAGAGTCCAAGCTGATCACCACCGGAAGAGCCAGGGTAGACGCCACCTTGCGCCGAACCAGTGACCTCCCGTCCTCTTCTTCAACTTCATTCGGTGATCGCTCCGCCCTGGAATGCATGACCCCTGGTGATTCTTCACTTGAGGCAAGGGCCGTACTGGGGAGTGAGCCGCCGAGGATTCTATTGAGGTTACCCTCAGGACCGGGAGAGGCGTCGGCATTGTAATCAATCGAACAGTCGCCCCCGACCTACGAAAAGTGAGCTGAGGATCCCTCCTGTGATTGGGGTCGTTCTGACCTACCGAGGAAGAATGGTTAAGCCAAGAAAACTAATTACGAAAGAAGAACAATAAACAACAAGTCAGATTCTTACCAGCAGCCGACCTACGGCCATGGACCTCCCAGAAAGACGCCATGTGCGAATCTCCACCGTAACAGGGAGCACTGCCTCAACCCACTCGCGGATTCCAGAAAATGGCGCCGATGGCGCACCTCCGCTATGGCACAAAACGAAGATCAGTACGAACAAACATAAAGCAGAACATTTAGCCAAAAGAAATCAAAGCCAGAGTAAAAGAAACTTACGTGCATGGTTCCACTCCTCCGGGAACTTGTAGCGCAAGCCACCAGGTGCTCAGTCCTGATGTAGAAAAATTGCTCGTAAGGACGGGTAGTGATGTCGTCATCAAGCTCCGATGTTAAGCCGTTGACCCCACAAGGGACCAACCGAATCATGATGCCACGTACCCTCTGAGGGGCGTATAGAGTTAGCACGTGCCCAAGAGTAATCTCCCTACGTGCCAGCTCCATATATTTGATCAACATCGCCAATAACTTGTAACAAGAAGGGACGACCTGACCAGGGCACACCCTGTAGTAACGACAGAAGTCCACCACCAGCATGGGAAGAGGAAGCCTAAATCCCAGCTTGAAAGGATAGACATAAAAGACGCAGCACCCTCGATGGTCGATGTGTACCCTTTCACCGCTCCTAGCAAGGACGATGTCGGTGAAGCGAGGAATATCACACTGCTCCTTCAGCTGAGCAATGCCAACTTCCCCCATTAGTGGAGCTTCATCCACTTGATCCTCTCCCTTGGGGTCGGAGTAATCAGTTGCCGGGCCACCTGGCAGAGAGAGAATGACGGTTGCCGACTGGAGCCGGTCAACATTCGGTGAATCGGTGGTTCTCAGCATCGTAGATTGGCCCTCAGCCGCCGTACCGCCACCGGAGCTATATCGGAATGAGAACTGCTCGCCATTATCAGTATAACGATAGAGAAATGGCAAAATTCACCGGAAAAGCAAGAAAATACGGAGATCCAACGAAAACGACAGAGAATGAATTAACAAGGAGCAAAGACTAGATAATCTGAAAACAAGAAGCAACTATCTCTCTCGGGATTTCACTTAAACAAATATCGGAAAAGTGAGAGCTGAACGATATAACCCCTTATTTGTAGACGAGGCATAAATGACCGTCACGAATCCCGAAGATCACCATTAACTACCTGAACAACCTCAAATCGGCATGTCTCTTCTGAGATGGCTGTAGTGGCCCCAAGGTACAATGGGCACGCCCCATGCGTCACCATGCATATGACGTCCCCCTTGTATGTGGCAAGCATGATCGTATTCTCTCCAGGCACGTGAAAAAGGCTACGGCTATCTCTAAAGTAAAAATGGCTACGACCATCTCCAAAAAGTAAAAATGGCTACGGCCATCTCCAAAAAGTAAAAATGGTTATGACCATCTCCAAAGAACAAAAGGCTATGCCCATCTCTAAGGTATGAATGGCTACGGCCACCTCCGAAGAATAAAGGGCTACGATCGTCCCCAACGCTTAAACGGCTGCGATTGTCGGCAGAATCCGCTTATCGAGTTCGGCCTGGGAACGACCTCAATAAGCGGATGGACTATCTGTATGGGTCAAAACTTGACCTCATGATAATAAATGAGATCGGCGCATTTATTAAAGCATATTCGTGGTTAATAAATGGTAAGGCCATTTATTAATGAGATTATCGGGCATTTACTCGATTTGGCAACCAACGCCACGGCTTGACCGTCCTTGTGAGGGCGTCCCCTCAGTATGGTCCCAACCCCTTGGTACCAGATGGCAGGTCTCCTCGCTATAAATGCTACGAGAAATAACCCTAAAAGGGGGGCTTCTTCTTCTTCTTCTTCACAGCTACTTCTAAAAGAAGAGAGAACACATCATTGTAAGGCTCTGAACCTCTCCATGGAGAGGCAGACCAAACCAACAACATTAATAAAAGATCTTCACCTTCCTCCCTTTAACTTATAACTGTTGTCTCTTGCATTTTACTCATTTGGTCTTTTGGTTTATTACGATATGCTATGATTGGCCGTTCATTTATTTTGATTGTTTTATGTTTACAAAGTGTACGGGAACTTTGAGCTAAACAATTATACTCCCGTGTTTAGTTATTGGTACTAATCTATACCAAATTTTATATTAAAATCTTGATAATATCTATTTCATATAAACTGTGGAATTATAATTTCAGGATTATTATCCCGGGATATTTTTGTTCTGAACCAAATGAACCCCTTTACCACATTATGAGTGTAGTACCATACACAACTATAGACCAACTTTACATCTGCTAATGAGGGAAATTATTAAGTCTTCAATTTTAATGTGGTGTCATTAACATTTTTTGAAGAAAAGATAAAAATAACGCCGACTAAAGTCCAAATCAAATATTACAGTACAAATAGAACGGGCTAGCCAGTTCTCGAACGAGTAATTGAAAAATAGCTAATGTTTGCAAAATTATTAAATAATAGTCATTATTTTGCTGCAACACGGAAAGTTCCAGCATAATATTTTGGAGACTGGTGTATCTGTGTATGAACTCCCAGCATATTATGCTAGAACTCCAACACACGAAAAGTTCCAGCATAATATGCTATGGATTGGAGCACCTGTGTATGAACTTCTTGCATAATATATTGAGTTCCAGTATATTATGATGGAGTATTATTTGGATTTTGAACAGTATTTTCGTTCAGATTTTTCTTTACATGAAAAAGTGGCTAAACTTCGAACTTTTAAAATTGTGACTATTTTCCAATTGCTACTTGTAAATCTAGCTATTTTTGAATTTTTCAATCAGCTCACGTAAGTAAACAAGTAGTGTTTGTTTTACAATCTAGACCATTATTTCAACTTTAAATTTGAAATTTGATAAAATGATTTGAAAAGTATTTCAAGTGAAAAAATAATTTTCACTCAGAAAATTAATCTCAGCTTTCTTGATAATTGAAATTTATGTTCAAACACAAACGAGCAAATATACCTATTTCAGTCAACTTAATTCAAATAATCCTTTTTCCAAAACTTCAACCAGATCATGATCATATCAATTTCCCTTATCACAACTTTTGCCAATCCAGATCTGACATGTGTTAAAGCTGAATCAATTGTCATGCAACAATAGTCACTAGTGGCTGACTTGGCAATCCGCATATGACATAACGTGTTTAGTTTTCTTGTTCTTTTTTGAAGATCATATGGCTTACACTGAAATGTTAAATTTCAAAGGATGATATACAAATAATGCAAGAACCACATATAACTTATTCTCTATATCCTCTTGCTGAATCTTCTGGTTCCCTTCGTATTTCTAGTGATGAAGAAAACCCACCTCAATCCAGCGCGGATTTAGGTCATTTTTGCAATGCATTTGAACTCGATCATGATGTTTACGACAAATTAGATATTTCGTAAAATTGATCTAATATTATTTTATTGGCTCAAGTATTCCAAAAAAATTGAATATTGTATCTGGTTGAATGCTGAGTTATTTATCCAAAGGAACATGGAGGGATTGCTAGTTATAGGGCCGGGGCTAGAGTGTCGGGAGCGAGTTCGGCCGAATCCAGTAGCTTTGATTCAAACTTTATGTTTGTCTTAAAAGATTCATAAATATAGACAAATTATTAATTTAGATCCGAATTATAACCTAAAATGATCAGAATCCCGAATCCATACGCTTGAATTTCAGCTCCAATAGTACTATTATTTTTTTCTCATTTTTTCAGTGGTGCACTCACATTCTAGAAATCTTAAATTCGGTGTTGCCTCAATCTCAAGTACTGAAACTTTATAAGAATGATTTGGTAAAAATATCTTGAATAAAGAAATATTTGTTTCCTGTTTGAATGTATAGTAGCTTCTTTAATGTATACTACATTAATGCTCAATTATTTTGAACAAAGACTGTTCGTCTATAAGAACAAAAAAGGACAGTACGTCAGAAATCTGTGAAGATGACACAAAATATTGTACACAAATATCTTCGTTTAAATCTTTCCACAGTTAGGATCAAACTACTCCATTTCTCACGTTCGACAGAACTTAAAATTAGCTATATAAATTTTATGCTTAGTACTGTTAGCTAGCGGCGGAATCAGAATTTCTAATAAGGGGTTAAAAAAAATATATATATAGGCGAAGGAGATTCGGACGAACCCCTTCCGCCCGCCCCTGGCTGCCCCAATTATTACATTTTAAATGACATTCATTCTT
Source organism: Nicotiana benthamiana (assembly GCA_034376525.1). NCBI lineage: Eukaryota > Viridiplantae > Streptophyta > Magnoliopsida > Solanales > Solanaceae > Nicotiana > Nicotiana benthamiana. Next base: position 68,909,289 of record CM067336.1, read on the forward strand.
TTTCAATGAGGCAGAAAAAATAATGCTTTTATATATTTGAAAATTCTACTTTAACTTTAAATTTTTATTTATCTTTAATAAGATATTCTTATAGTTAAAGTAATGTCATGACAAGTTAAAGACTACAAATTTAAAAATATTTTTCGTATGTGCTAAAAGTCAGTTCTTTCTAAGGGTTTGCCCAATCAAACATGAAACACCGCTATATTAACTGAGTCAGATAGAGTATATGTTAGGACGCGCGTGCTTGTGTTTGAAACGGAAAACATAAATTCATTGCTCCGCCACTATTTACAAATACTCAAAAGGATGATCTGGAGCCATGTATACAGAGGCGCATCTATGTAGTAATTGGAGGGGTCACTTGCACCCGGAAAATTCGGAAAAATTTCGTGTATATATATATATATATATATATATATATATATATATGTCTTGTAATATATTAAAAGTGATACCCGATATATAAATTAAAGCAAATCTTGATTGAATGTAAAAATAGATCCGTAATCTTTCGATCCTAGGTCCGCCTCTGCATCTATGGTAGGATATGCTAGCTAGTAAGATCCTGAAAATGACTAACGTACCCCCACGGGGATTAGTCATGAAAGCAACGAGGTAAAGCAATACGACACAGTCGATTTAAGACAAGAAGTAAGCCTTGAAACTCCCATAGTCTCAGATGTACTCTCAAATAAGCTGAGTTGGTTGCCCTTAGAAAAGAATAAATGTCGTCTATCTTATCAAATAGTACTAATTAAAAACCAATTCATCATCGAGAAATAAAGGTGTTTTTCATGGTGATAATAAGCGAGGGTGGGATTGAATAAAGGGATAATGCCTTTTTTACTAATATAGTTTCGAGTTGATAATTAGAGTTAGAAGCTTCACAATTTCCTCCGGTCACCGATCCACCAGCAAATATGGCATACCAAACTTTCTCTTGGTTAGTCTAGTAGAGTATATTCTAGGTCACTTAAAAAAAAACTCTAATATATAATTTTGGGGCGTGTAATATTGTGGTCGTTCCCCTCTTTTTAGTCGACCTAGTGATCACTTCATATCGGAAGAGATGTGATCAAGTGGTTAAGAACGCAATATGGTTTAGGCAGGCAAGTCAAGGGTTCCAACTCTCCTACAAATAAAATTCGATATTTAATTGAATAATGGTCTACTATACTGAATTTCAAACTGTATGCCAGAGTCCACTACTTACACAAAATTTTGCGTATGCAAAGATGAAGTCTAAGTTAAACGAACACAGATAGTTGCAATTCTTGTGGGTCACGGTTTTCTTTCGGTGATAACTAATCACATATTGCCAAACAACTTCATGTCCAACTTTATACATAAGCACACTTGGAACCTTGGCATAACCTGTAAAGTTGTTGCTACGTAATTAGAAGGTCACGGGTTCATTTCGTGAAAATATCCTCTTGATAAGACTGCATGCGTACGATGAACCCTTGTGATCTGATTCTCTCTGAACGTTATACATAAGGAGAGCTTAGTGTAAACACTAGTGAGGTGGTAATGAAACCATGCATATATTTGATCAATCATCCTCGTGTTCGAATCCTATTGGTTGATTATATGTGAGTAGATAAGTTAGTACAATAGGAAAATGCCACTTAGGTAAACATATAAGGTTTGTTCATTTTTCGTTATTCATCTCTATATATGGCAATATATCGACCCAATAATCACGTGGATGGGGCAGCTGATTGGAAACCCTAAAAGACAAAGAAATTGTCACTTACAAAATCTCCTCTAATCCCCTCTCCACCAGTTATCATTTATCTCCCACGTGGGACTCCTTACCCCACTCTACATTTTTCAAAATTCTTCTAAGTTTTCTACACTCTATTTTTATTCACTCACTTCGCCTCAGCTCATGATCTCTTATCATATTATATACCATACTCCAATCATCTTTTAGATAATATTTTTCTTCAATTTGTGCTTGGCGATCAACATCAGATACTAAACTATATCATGAGTGATTCCTCTGCTTCATACATCCATATGGTAAATTAATTTTTTTTATGACCATTCAATATTTATCATCAGCTTCTCTTCGTGATAAGAACTTTTGTTAGTATTAGTCATCTCTCTTCAGCAACTGAAAATTAGATGGTTGAGCGCACATATGGAGCTACCTACACTTCGGCTAAACTTAGTAACTTTGGCCTAAATTCTTTATTTGTGTTAAACGATTTAGTTAATATGTGTATATATTGACCCAAAACCTATTTAGCTACCCTTCTCTCTTGAGTCCGGAATTCATAAATTTGAAATCCTAACTCTACTTGTGACTATGCATCTACTCTTATAGTGATCTCAGTTTAACCTTTTGTTTGTATGTACTGTATAAACTCTGAAAGTAATTTATTGTGAATCTTATTGGTTGTTTTTGTTCTTTATTACTGATGCTTAACCCTAATTTAGGTGCAGCACCTGATAGAAAAGTGCCTGATTTTTCATATGACTAAAGAGGAGTGCATGGAGGCACTATCCAAGCATGCAAATATCAAACCTGTAATCACTTCTACTGGTTAGTACTATAATCCTTCTCTTTTTTCTTTTTAATTTCTGTATGATCCATAGCTACTCCATTAGCTAGCTTGTGCATGCATGCAGAGTTTCAGTTTGAGGGACTTTCCCTTTATATAGTTATGGCCGTCATTCACCGTGCTTTTGTTGTATTGCCAGCTCCGTTGTCATCATGTCACCAACTTCCTCGACCCTATAGGATAGACGTCAGCCTCCATACATGGTTTTACGATTTTTAGAAACCTGTGCTATCGATAAATAGTTTCTTGGGTCTTATCACTCGACCCCCTTTATAAATGAGGAGACACTCTAGATCTAATATAGATGCAAAGGCATCTATATTTTGCACTACTATATATAATAAAGTCATATATACTCATTAAACCTTAGATCCTTAATTCACCTCAGATGGTAGGTAGTCATAGATTTTGTACTACTAAGCTAAATATAACAAAGTTGCACTCATTAAACCACTTACTTTAGATTCTTGATTCGCCTAGTATAGATTTTGATGTCTGGTATTATCATAATTCTAATAGTGCTAGATTTAATATACATATTTTAAACCCTCCAACTTAATAATACATATTTTAAACCCTCCAACTTAATAGGCGAATATTTTTATTTTTAATAGGCGAATATTAACTACTTCTAAATGTTGGTGTACAACATTAAGAGCACCAGTGATATTGGTGCACATATATATAAACTTCTTTCAACTATATATCTTAACCACGGGAGGATCTCGGGGGCAGTAGGGGTACCGGAAAATTACACTTTATATATAAGGTTAAAACTTATTTATTCTATGTATATAGAGTATACGTTGAATCTTCTTAATCAAGTGATTCGCGTGCTTACATTCTTTATATTTTGAATCTCTTAGTGAAAATCCTGGATCTGTGTCATTACTCAACGGATCACGTCCATATTTTTGCAGTGTGGAGTGAGTTAGAGAAAGAAAATAAAGAGTTCTTCGAGTCATATACTCAATCACAGAACAAAGATCACATGACAGAGGCAGAAACTAGTGCGATGATTCAGAAAATGATTTCAAACCATGATCATGATCATTCCAAGGACTCAGAGGAAGTAGGTTGTTCGAAGGATTCAGACAAGGAATAACATGTTATGGCCATGTAAAAGCGATCTAACCTTTGAGTTCTGGTTGATCTTTAGGGATTTAACTTATATACATTGAAGCGCAAAGCATTTTCACACAATCAAGTGTACTTGCCTTATGTTCCATATGATTATTAATATTATCAATTATTATGGATGGTTACCTGTAATTATCTTTTATGTAAGATCAGACTCAAAGGTGATTACCAAGTATATATTGTACTATACCTAATGGTCCCTACATTGAAAATGCAGACATTATATTGTATACTATGTGGTCCTTTTCTGAATCATACTATATAAGATACTGTTGCCAAGAGGGGTTGCTATGGTAAGCAACCCCACTTCCAACAGAGAGGTTGTGAGTTCGAGTCTCTCCAAGAGCAAGGTGTAAAGTTTTTGGAGGAAAGGATGCCGGGGGTCTATTTGGAAACAACCTCTCTACCCAAGGGTAGGGGTAAAGTCTGCGTACATACTACCCTCCCCAGACCTCACTAAGGAGATTATACTGGATTGTTGTTGTTACTATATAAGATACTCCTACTTGGTTGAGCAGCTCCAACACATATACCAGTTGAATAAATTTAATCTATTGACAAGAACCAAAACCTTAAATGAATGGCGTGATATGATTGAAAGTAAGACTTGTGAATGGTTGGAGAACGACTAGTTAATGGAGCTGTGGCCACACTTGGAATCTTCATATTATATGTCTTCTGTTGTCTGTTAAAGGGGCTAGTAAATTTTGGCTCTTTGGTTGTCTTGTAGTGTTGTACAAGATGTCATGTGATATATGAATGAATATGTAATGATTTTTTGCAATAAATGAAGCCTCAAAAAGTGGGGGCTACTTGTTCATTTTTCCGTCGCAATCACGGGGGAGGTACGCACCTTTTCCTTATTTTCGGTGTTTGTGGGAATCTTATGCCTAAGTAAACCAGTCATCTCCCCGAAATAAGTTGCCGTAGAGTGTGGTAACTACTACTTTATTTTTAACCAAAAATTTAGTGTTCGAGCCGAGAATATAGAGTTACTTTTGTTACGACGCATTTTATCTCCCAAATATGAGATATTTCAATGTGAATTTAAATTTAGTCGAACTCAATTTAAAAGTTAAACACTACTAGAAATTCGATAAAAAACGACCAGTGGTCGGTCAAAAAATCGACCAAAATTGATCGATTTTTCATAATATTTTATTTTTAAATTTTCTTTTACGATACCAACCAAAGTCTTTGGCACAAAAATGTAAAAAAACAATTTTGAGTCTCGTAAAATTTATTTTTCAAGAAACCGACCAACTTTAATTTGGTCGATTATTTTTTATTTGAAATTAATATTTAAAAATCCGACCAAAATCAGTCGGTTAATTCGGCCGGTCATTTTAAAAGACCGACCAACTTTAGTCTGTAATTTTATTTTTTAATAAAATCGAACAACTTTGATCGGTTATTTTCGTGCGAAAATATATAAAGAGTAGAATGAAATAAAAGATAACCATAAAATAAAAATGCACAAATGGTCTAGTGGTAGTATAGTATCTTTCCACCATACAAATCCCGGTTCGATTCCCAGATGGTGTATTTTTTAATTACATAATTAAAAAAGCAACCAACTTTGATCGGTTTTTCGGTAATTTATTTTTAATTTAATTGACCGACCAAGTTAGTCGGTAACTTCCGACCAAGTTTTGGTCGGTATGCCCTTCTGACCTTCAAAATACCGCCCACACGTAAATGATCGTGTTTTGGACGGTTATTGGCCATTATCGATCAATTTTGGTCGGTTTTGTTGGACGGTTTTGCCCGAATTTCTAGTAGTGAAAGCTAAAGACATATACGCATCGTATAATATGCTCATTAGTGTAAAGTAAGTACTGTTGTATTTTTAACGACAAAGGTGTTTGGCTCAAAAGCTATATACACTTTGTAAGCTTAAAAACAATCAATAAAGTATACGGGTAAATCATAATCAAGTATAATTAGCCCTAGAAAAGGTTATCAAACTGAGATCGTAGTAGAGCTGAGAATGTAAAAGGTTATGGAGAGTTTTGATATTGCAGAGAGATAGAGAGAAGCTTGCTAACAATAGAGAGAGAAAGCAGAAAAAATGATCTTACTCAGAATAATGCCCCTCCTCCTATTACAAGGTAAATGTCTCATTTATATATTAGGAGATCTTTCTCGGAACAATCAAAAGAAAAATACAAAGTTGGTGACTTCCTCGTACGGAGGAAGCCAAGCCCTAAATGATGTCGTTCCTCCATCTAGTTAACTATGACGTCCTTGCTCGAGCCGTCCTTGCCTGGGTCGAGACTCAAGGGCGTCTTTGTCATGAAAGACATGTCCACTTAGACGGGGATGAGGCGAGCCGGATTTTACCTCATACAGTTAGTCCCTCTGTTTGTTGGAGGCGTGCTCGATGGACGTCTTCAATGGAAGGATATATATGCTTTTACTTTCTCGAAAATTTGACCGCGTCCCTAGATGCTTCCTTGGGAGGGATGTATGCTTATGTGACAATATAAAGCTATTGACGTTCGGCTCCTTTTTAGAGTGACATCACCAGTCACGTGCGCCATTATTATTTTTGCTCCCGAGATGATTCAGAGCATGACGTGATGTTTTAGTTTCCCGCGCCAGCTTTTGAATGATGCTGCTTCGATTTTCGTGTACCTCACCTCTATAAATAATAGAGCGATTTAAAATGATTCACCATTCGAATCCTTAAAGGATAATTCTCCCTTTCTTTCATCTCGTTTTCCGGCAGCCACTGCTTTACTTGAGAACTACTGTTTCTAAAGATCGAACCTTGTATTGCTAAAAAGATCCTCTTTGCAAATTATATCATGGTGAAACATCATCAATGCAGCAAGAGGTTCAAAGATAACGCCCTTTCTAGGGTTTCACCTTCTTCCGATAGTGAGGCGGAGGAGATGGGAGAGGCCCCCATTCCTCTTTCAATGGCTAACGTTCTTCCGAAGAACATGAGTAAAATGAATGACTTCAATCACAAAATCTCACCTTCACCCTAGGGAACAACGAATTGATGCCATCTCACTTGGATGCCCTTAGGATGGCATACAAGTTCCCGAACCATATTGAGATCATTCATGCCGTAAGGGACTATGCCAATGGACACAGGCTCGGGTTCTGTATGTTCTATGAGTATGCATTCCGAATTGGATATAGTTTCCCGCTCAATCCTCTAGCGGAGGAACTTTATCGCTTCTTTAGAGCGTGCCCCGCTCAACTCACCCCTTACACTTTGAAGGTGTGTAGGGTACTTACCACACACGTGGAAAAAGACAGGTGTGCGATCACGATATATCATCTTTTGCAAACGTTTAAGGCAAGTTACCTGAGGGGTTCAATGTTACATTTGATGCATCGCAGCAAGAAGAGCTTCGTGGTACAGTCCGATGATAAGGCCAATCGCGGCTATTGGAAGAGATTCTTCTATGTCCGGACGGAGCATTTGGTGGCTAACCACGAAGGGTTTCCGGAGGTATGGAACAGAGAGTGTAAGTATTCATTTGTGTTCTCTCCAGTGTTTTTCGTTATGACGACTTACCACTTACTGATCTTTTGTCTGCTATTTGTAGTGGCGGCTCGTATGCCTGTAGATTCTTCGTCCCTTTCTTGTGGGGACGACATCAGGTTGTGGGTGGAGAGGCTGATACCACATGTAGAGAAGTGACGTACCTGGGCTCAATTCTGCAGTATGTATGGCCCGACTGGTATCGGACTTCCATTGTTCTTTCCTTTTCCTCGTCTTGGTTCGAGGATTCCTTTGTTTGACATATCTTTTCCCCAGCAGGTCGGGGCACGTCTAGGAAGTCCAAGAGGAGGAAAGCTGATGCCGGTCCATCCAGAGCGGAGCCAAGCTCTGAAGATGAAGATGTGCCTGTGGGGGGTTCGCCCAAAAATAGCGCGATTTCGACCCTTCAGCGGGAGGTCGTGCTGAAGTGATGTCCGAGGTAGCCCCTGAAATGATGGCGGATGTGGTGTCGGAGGAGGTTCTTGCAGTGGCACCCGAGGTCGCGTCTGTCAATGAGGCACTTCCTTCAGGGTCGCTTTTGCAGCCAGAGGAGGCGACTTCTGAAGGTGAGGATCCTCTTGAAAGGAGGAGGCGTTGGCTGGTTGCCAACAAAGGGATAGCTACCGGGGATGAGAGGGTAGAACTACCTCATCGCTAGTCGGGGTGGCTGTTCATGGCTGATACAATCCGCTCGGGGAGGACCACTCCTCGAAGGAGGGCTGATGTGCAGACTGGCCCGTATTCCGCTTGGGAGGATGGCTCGTCAATCGCAGCAACGGGAACAAGTGCGACTATAGAGAGGGTGGGCCTTGAGGCTAAGAGAGTGGACAGAGGAAGGAGTTCCCCGGCTCATGTTGAAACGATGACCGATTGGTCTAATCGCCGCATCGTGATTACCAGTGGCTATAATCTTTTGGAGAACTATGGGGAGGCAGCTGTTGATATGACCCTTCTTTGTGCGGGCACCGAAGGTGAGGCGTTGGCAAACGTCAGCCATAAGGGCTTGTCCTGGAGGGTGGCAGGCGCGACCTTACAGGTACATTTGACTCATTTTCCCATTTTTGTTACAGGGGTGGTCTTCCCATGTACTGACACATCCTTTGATGTTTTTCAGATTCTAATCTTGGAAGTGGAGAGGGGGCGGCGCTCGGCGAAAAGGGCGGCCACCCACCAAAGATTGTTGCAGAGGTACAACCGGGTCTGTGAGGCACATAATATATTGGCTGATGTGCACAAATAGGACGCTGAATTCAGGCTATTCCATGAGGGCCTTACGCAAATGGAGGAGCAATAAAAGAAGCGACTGGTCGAGCTAGAGAGGGCCGATGAGCAGCTTGTGGCCGCGGTTGCACGAAACACTGAGTTGGAGGTTCTCCTTCGGGCGAATGATGATGAGTTGGAGATTGGCCGTGCGGTTACGGCGGAGGTTGCTGAACTTCAGGCCCTGGTTGCAGACTTAACCACTAAGATTAGAGCTAAGGAGGCTGAGATTGAGGCCCTTACTCGAACCTCCACAGAGGATGCTGAGCACCATGATGCGCATGACATGTGGGTGTATCATGATGCCAGGTTGGTCGTGTTTGAAGAGCTTATGGCAGCTGGTCGGGTCTCCGAGGCGAAAGTAGATAGGCAATGGTGTCTAACCCGCGTTGCTCGTAAGGCAGCCGGTTACCTTTCCGACTCGCCCGTTAGAAAGAGATATAACTCTGAGGATGTCAACCACCTGGATTCCGCTTCTTGTATTTCTAGGGACTACCCGCCAGGGGGTGGTGATGGTCCGAATGGCGGTTATGCTGGTCAGGGCGATGGAGGTTCTTAGGGTTTTGTATTTGTACCTTTTCTTTTGTTGTAAATGGGACATTTTTCTGAGGTTGGACGTGTGTATATTCTTTTGGAGATAATAGTACATGCCTTTTTCCTGTTGTTATTCTTCTTTTGTTCCTTGGAACTTCTGTCATGTTTGCAATTGTAGTTTGAGCTTAGCTTGACATGGGCAATGCTAACCGTTGTTGATGTGCCCGTTCTATTATAATCGAGATTAGGTCAACCGTTGATGATGACGGTCTTAGCCATGTAAGTGACTTCGACTGTCGTCGAGTCATTTGTTCTACTCTAGCCGATGTTGGGTTGACTATCAGTGGTGATGACCTAAGCCATGTTCAATAGCTGGCCTTGGCCATGATGCTGTTGGTGGCTTTATCCATGTAATTGGCTTTGTCGTCGAGTCTTTCATTTTGCCGTAGTCGACATTGGGTCGACTGCTAGCGGTGATGGCCTTAGCGTTGAATCAATGGCCTTAGCCATGATGATGTTGATGCCCTTAGCCATGTATTTGACTCTGACTGTCGTCGAGTCTTTTGTTTTTCCATAGCCGACATTGGGTCGACTATTAGTAGCGAGGCCTTAGCCATGTTGAATCAATGGCCTTAGCCATGATGATGTTGATGACCTTAGTCATTTAATTAACTTCGACAGTCATCGAGTCTTTCGTTTTGCCGTAATTTACATTGGGTCGACTGTTAGCAGCGATGTCATTAGCCACGTTGAATCAATGGCCTTAGCCATGATGATGTTAATGGCCTTAGCCATGTAATTAACTTCGACTGTCGTCGAGTCTTTTGTTTTGCCATAGTCGACATTGGGTCGACTGTTAGCGGCGATGGCCTTAGCCATATTGAATCAATGGCCTTAGCCTTGATGATGTTGATGGCCTTATCCATGTAATTGATTTCGACTGTTGTCGAGTCTTTCTTTTTGTCGTAGTCGACTTTGGGTCGACTGTTAGCGGCGACGGCCTTGGCCATGTTGAATCAATGTCCTTGGAAATTTCATTCATTGGAGATGGCTGTAGCCTTTTCATTCATTGGAGACGGCCATAGCCTTTTCATACATTGGGGATGGACGTTGCCCTTTCGTTCATTAGAGATGGTTGTAGCCTTTTCATTTATTGGAGATGGCTGTAGCCTTTTCATACATTGGAGATTGCCATATCCTCTTCGTTCATTAGAGATGGCCGTATTGGAGATGGCCGTAGCCTTTTCATTCATTGGAGATGGCCATAGCCTTTTTATACATTGGAGATGGCCGTAGCCTTTTCATATATTGGAGATATCACTGGTCCAGTCCCTGTATCATGTCGTGCTGGAGAGCGTATGGAGAGGCTGATGTGATACACTTGTTCTGCAAATATCTCCAGGTGTTCCCTTCGTCGCCTCGTTAAAAACCTCCCAGAGAAAACCCAGTTGGGACAAAACTCGAGTAAGGGAAAAAGAGTGCGGCTTAGGAGACGCCTTTTAGAAATGGAAATATTTGAGGTGGGCAACGTTCCAGTTTTTCTGGAGTGTTTTGCCTTCCATTGTTTCCAACTGAAATGCCCCTTTGTTGGCTGTTGCTGTTATTTTGTAGGGTCCTTCCCAGTTTGTGCCCAATTTTCCTTCACTTGGGTCTTCGGAGGCTAGTGTATTGGCTTTGAGGACGTAGTCTCCTACTTTGAGCGGCCTTATTTTTGCTCTTTTGATATAGTATCTTTCGACTTGCTGTTTTTGGGCCACCATTCTTATGCATGCCATTTCTTTTATTTCCTCGGCTTCATCAAGGTCTTGGAGCCTATTTTCATCATTTTCCATTTCACTGGTGCATGAATACCTCAGGCTTGGTTTGCCTACTTCGACGGGTATGACCATGTCGATTCCATAAACCAATTAGTACGGAGTTTCCCCTGTGCTGGACTTGGGTGTAGTCCTGTGTGCCCACAACACTTCGGGTAACAGTTCGGGCCATAGCCTTATGGTGTCTTCAAGCTTCTTTTTTAGTATGTTCAGTATAGTTTTATTAGAGGATTCTGCTTGTCCGTTAGCGGTGGGGTGGTATCGCGTGGAGAGTATCCTCTTGATGCGCCATTTTCAAAGAATTTGGTCGTTTTTTTGACTGATGAACTGTCATCCGTTGTCACAACTGATCTCTTTGGGAATACCAAAACGGCATATAATGTTCTTCCATATGAAGGCGATGACTTCATGTTTGCGTATTTGTGCGTACGCACCTGCTTCTACCCACTTGAAGAAATATTCAGTTAAAACAAGTTAAAACCATACCTTTCCCCGTCTTGTGGGTAGGGGGCCGACTATGTCCATTCCCTATTTGATGAAGGGCCAGGGAGAGGTGACTGAGTGTAGGGGTTCTCCTGGATAGTGTATCATTGGGGCATATTTTTTGCATTGCTCACATCGGCGGACGTATTTTGTTGCTTATTTCTTCATAGTGGGCCAGTAGTAGCCGCCACGTATGATGCACCGTACAAGGGCGCGATTACCTGTATGGGCGCCATAGTGACCCTCGTGTACCTCTTTGAGTACTGGCTTTGTTTGGTGCGGGCCTAGGCACTTGGCCAGGGGTCTCCTGTAGAGGTCGTTGTTGATTAGAAATTACCGGTCGACTTGCACTTGGAGTTTCTTTGCCTCTTTCTTGTCGTGCGGTAGAGTTCCATCCTGTAGATAGGATAAAAACTGGTTGCGCCAGTCCCAGGTTAGATTTAAATAAAATACCTCAGTGTGGTCGATGGCTGAATGGAGGAGGGTGACCATGCTTTCTTTGTTGATGTTTTTGGTGACCGCGGCCAATTTTGCCAGGCTGTCCGCTTCAATCTTCCGTGCCATCAAAATCTTTTCGCAGCGACTTTCGTCGAACGCAACCATCAGCCTCCGGATTTCCGTTTGGTATTTTTGTAGCCTTTGTTCTCTGATCTGGTAAGTCCTAGTGACCTAGTTTACCACGAGTTAAGAATCACAGTGCAGGATGATCCGTCGAGCCCCATATTTTATGGCTAGTTTCATACCTGCATTAACGGCCTCAAACTCGGACTCGTTGTTAGTCATTTCAGGGTATCATATGGACTGGCAAATTGTCTCGCCCGTGGGTACCTCGAGGACGAGTACCGGTCCCGATCCCGATGCGTTGGCGGCGCCATCAGTGTGGAGGACCCATAGGTCGTTACAGGGGGAGGCGTGTCGGGCCTCGAGTTCTGCCTTCGGCAGGACTTCCAAACTGAAGTCGGCTATGAAGTCGGCCAGGACTAGAGACTTGATGGCGTTTCTTGGAAGGTGTGAGATGTCATGCTCACTGAGCTCAATGGCCCATCTTGCGAGCCGGACTAATAGTTTAGGCTTGTGTAAGACTCTCCTTAGCGGGAAGGTCGTTACCACTTTTATGGGATGCACTAAAAATAAGGTCGTAGCTTTCGTGAAGCTACTACATATTCTAGCTCCAGTCTCTCAAGGTGTGGGTACCGAGTTTCGGCGTCCACTAGTGTTTTGCTAATGTAATAAATAGGAGATTTTGTACCTTTGTTTTCGTGCACCAGGATGGCGCTGACGATTACCTCAGACACGGCCAGATACACCAGCAGTTGTTCACCCGGGCTTGCTTTGACTAGCAGAGGCGGCGAGGATTGGTACGCCTTCAAATTATTTAGGGACTCGATGCGCTCCTCGTTCATTTATTGTCCCTGGTATTTCTTCAACACATTGTGGCACGTGTCGGAGGATCGTGAGATGAACCTAGAGAGGGCGGCTATCCGGCCCGTCAGTTTCTGTACTTGTTTTAGCTGCTTAGTACTTCTAGGATTGCGTCTATTGCTTTGATCTGATCCAGGTTGACTTTGATACCTCTCTGTGATACGAGAAATCCCAAGAACTTTCTTGAGGCCACACCGAAGGTGCATTTCTTAGGGTTTAGTTTCATCCCGTATCTTCTCAATATTTCGAAGGCTTCTTTCAGATGGTCAAGGTGGTCTTCTTTTCTTGATGACTTTACTAGCATGTCGTCGGTATAGACTTCCATTTTTTTGCCAAGATGCTCATTAAACATCTCGGTAACCAACCTTTTGTACGTGGCTCCCACGTTTTTGAGCCGGAAGGGCATTACTTTGTAGCAGTATGTTCCTCGATGAGTGATGAAGATCGTCTTCTCCTGATCTTCTTCGGCCATCATGATTTGATTGTAGCCAGAATATGCATCCAGGAAGATCAATAATTCATGTTTGGCCGTCGCATCTATCGGTTGGTCGATGTGGGGCAGTGGGAACGAATCTTTTAGACATGCTTTGTTCAGGTCGGTGAAGTCTACGCATATTCACCACTTCCCATTTTTCTTCTTGACCATAAAAACGTTGGTGAACCACTCAGGGTTTTTGGATTCCCTGATGGAACCATTTGCCAGTAGTTTGTCTACTTCCTCACTCACCGCTTTGTTGATGGCGGCGTTGAATTTTCTTCTCATTTGCTACACGGGCGAGTATAGTGGACCAACGTTCAATTTGTGGGTGGAGATTTCGCACGAAATCCCTGGCATATCTGAGTGGGAAAAACGAATAGGTATGCGTGATTAGATAAAAATTCACGATACTTACTTGGGTTTGAAAGGCCGTGGCCAATGTAGGCCTTCTTTGTGAGGATGTCGTTATCTAGTTGAACGGGGTCGAGGTTCTCAACCGTGGCTTTGATGGCCTCTATGATGTCGGGATCTTTGATGGCATCCTCTGCCGGATAGACCTTTGTACCCGGCATGGCTGATTCCTATGCTTTTGCGCTTGCCCCTTCGAGTTGTTTGGTGTGGGTGTAGTCTTGAGCTATTTTTTAGCATTCCTGGGCGGTGTGAGGTTCACCTTGTATGTTGAACACCCCCATGGGGTAGGGAATTTGATTACTTGATAAAAGTTGGAGGGGACTGCTATCATGGCATGTATCCACGGACGTCCAATGATGGTGTTGTATGTCGTTTCTTGGTTCATCACGTGGAAAGTGGTTTCCAGCGTGACTCCCCTCGCCATGACAGGTAGTGTTACTTCTCTAGAGGTTCTTTCCAATGCATTGTTAAAACCAGTCAGCGTCATGCAGCGCGATATTATCTTATCCTTGAGTCCCATAAGTGTGAGGACCCTTGGGTGGATAATACAGGCGCCGCTACCGTCATCAACCATAATTCTCCTAACACGTATCTACAATGCGTAAAGTAATGACTAAAGCATTGTATTGAGGAAAAGACAAACCGTCGGCATCAGGCTTATCGAAGGTGATACTATATTCGAAGTCGTCATACCGTTTGTGAGTGATGGTTCGCTTTAACTTGTGAGTGGTGGTGAATTTGACGTGATTGATCGCCAACTCATTGCCGTCCCCGATGATCATGTTGATTGTGCGTGTTGGTAAGGGCGGCCTTGGTGGCTCGTTAGGTTTGTTCTCGTCCCCGTGCAAAGTTGAGTTTTCCTTTATCACTTAGTAGTTCTCTAAGGAACCCTTGGTTCAGCATCCTGACCACCTCATGCCGTATACCTATGCAGTCTTTGGTTTTATTCCCTCGCTCATGTTGGAACTCGCATAGGGCGTTTGACTTTCGGGTGGTAGGGTCCGACTTCATCTTTTCTGGCCATTATACCTTGTTGCCCAGCTTCTCTAGTGCGTACACTACCTCTAATGGAGAAACACAATTGGGGCATACCTCGCTCGTTTCATAGGGGGCGACATGTCGTTGTAGTGCATTCGCGTGCCTTGGTGGCAGCGGATGAGATAATCTGGCGTATGGTTACCCTGTTGGGACGCAGGATTTGTTCCCATTGCCCTTCATTGTGCCAATCCCTCCTGATCTCTGGAAGTATAACCGTTAGTCGCCGGGTAGGACCGTTGAGGTCGTCCTCATCTGCATGCACCTCGGCATAGTAGGCATTGTAAATTTCTTCCTATGTGGTGGGAGGGTACTTCATGAGGAGACTTAGCAGTTTCTTGGTCGCCCTCGAGCCGTCCCTGCTTAACCCATTCTGGAAAGCAGGGACTGTCATACCTTCCGATACGTTTGGTAGGCTCATTCTTTCCCTATTGAATCTGGCCAGGAAGTCCTTGAGCCCTTCTCCCATGGTTTGCCGAACAGCGAAGATGTCATTGCCTCTTGCCTCCGCTTTCTTTGCTTCTGCATGTGCGGTGACAAACTTATTCACCATTTACTCAAACGTGGGGATGCCCTTAACCGGTAGCTGGGAGTACCATGTCTAAGCTCCACCTGTTAATGTTTCGGCAAACTTCTTCAGAAGCACGGACTATACCTTTTCTTTTGCCAAGTCGTTACCTTTCACAGCTGTGACGTAATGGATTAGATGGTCCTCGTGATCCATAGTCCCGTCGTATACCCTAAAATAAGGAGGCATTTTGAAGGCCTTTGGGATAGAGTATGGTGCAGCCTTCTCTGTGTAAGGTTGTTCCACAAACCTACCTCCGTCGCGCTTTGGCAGCAATTTAGGAGCACCCGGGATCTTGTCTACCCTTTCTTGATGTTCCTTCATTTGGTCATGGAGCGACTTATTTTCGTGTTCCATTTCCTCCATCTTTCTGAGGATGGCTGCAAGCGCTCCACTGTTGGTTTGAGTGTCGGTGAGCACATTGTTTGCTCGCGCGATCTCGGGTTCATCTTCAGCTGCAGTGAGGTCCATTACTGGCGTGCGTCTTACGCCATGTTGTGGTGACTTTTCAACCAAGTCGCCGAAAGTGTTTGTTAGCCACTCTTTTAGTAGCTCCTTGACTTCTGGGGGTGCTTCCTTAGATGTAGATGTGGAAGCTACCATTTCTCGCGGATCCGTCAGATCTCTGGGTGGAGGAGGTGGGGTTCCTCCACTCATCGTGGTGCTGAGGGTTGCGTTCAAGATGTTATCTTCACTTGATTCGTTGAGAGAATCCATGAGGTTGACCCCGACCTCGTTTATCGCTTTCTTTTTGTAGAATTGTCAGCCTCGCTTGTCCGTGCGATGTGGGGAATGGTTGTCAGTGGTTTTCCAGGCATAAACTATAACTTTGATTCTTGAAATCCCTACATATGCCGCCAAATTGTTTGGCTCAAAAGATATATACACTTTATAAGCTTAAAAATAATCAATAAAGTATACAGGTAAATCGTAATCAAGTATAATAAGCCCTAGAAAAGGTTATCAAACTGAGATCGTAGTAGATTAAGGCTGTAAGTTTCACGGTTCCGGACCGGAACCGGACCGGAACCGCGGTTCTGCCGGTTCCGGCGGTTCCGGTTCCGATGGTTCCCCGGAACCGTGCTAATTATTATGGCATTTTCATTGAAAAATATGTTCGGTAAAGGAAAAGCTAAAACCGGTGAAAGTAGTGGCCAAAATACTACCCCTCCCCCAATTGATGACAATCTCAACATAAAACCGAAAGTTGAATTCTTGCCTGGTAATAAATTGCTGGAGGGAACATCTCTAGAGATTTTGGAGAAAGAAGGCACAAAGGACAACGTCACACCATCTTTGCATCACCTTGATGGTGTGTTCAACATTGTGTCGTACGACATAGTCCCTAAGCTTCAAGATCTACTTATGGCATCAACTTTTAAGGTAAGTCCAGTACATTATCTACAGGATCTGAAATCTGCTGTAATTCAATTCTCTAATACCTGAACAATTTGAATCCTTAGTAACTTATCTTTTGATGGACCTTGACATTGTATTCGACATGGCTCAGTATATGTATTTGTCTATTATTGTGAGTGATATAACATGACTGAAAAGTTAAAAGACCTTTTTTGTTATCTGGATTTTATTGCCTTATTATTGTAGGGGCTTTGTCTGAGAAATCAATGGAGGCACACAGGACAGGGAAGAAGCATATGGTTCGGCTCCAGGAACTCCAAAAGATGTCGAAAAAACTGAAGTGGCCGATGATGTGGGTGCAACTGTCAATAGAATTAACCCCAAGGAACAAGAATAAGCGTTCACCACAGGGGATAACTGAGTTAAGTCATGTTCAGGGAATAATGCATAAATTATGATGTAACTTGTACATTGGCATGTCTTCTTTTAGTTTTTTTTTCCATTGGGGGAAGGAAGACTAAGAAAGATATGCCATTTTGGTCAATAAATATGCTCTTTATCATATCCTTGAATATCATTTGTCTCAATATTTCTTTGTCTTTACAACATTCTTTTATCAATATATACTACTTATATACAATTTATACTAATTACTAACTACAACACAATATATACTACTTATATACAATATATACTACTTAAATACAATATATACTACTTATATACAAAATATACACTACTTATGCACAATATATACTAATTACCAAACACAATATACACTACTTATATACAATATATACTACTTAAATACAATATATACTACTTATATACAAAATATACACTACTTATACATAATATATACTAATTACCAAACATAATTTATACTATACTAATAACATAGTACACCATATAAAATATATTCTACAATATACTAATGACTACAATACAAGATATTGATTTTAAAAAAAAAATAAAAAAATCAGAACCGCCGGGAACCGCCAGAACTGCGGAACCGGTACCGCCAGAACCGGAACCGGATGGTTCCGGAACCGTATGGTAGTGGTTCCGGCTCCGGAACTGCCAGAACCGGAACCGCCAGAACCGCAGAACCGAAACCGCCAGAACCGGAACCGCAGACCCAAATAGACCCAGAACTGGAACCGGATACAGCCTTATAGTAGATCTGAGAATGTAAAAGATTATGGAGAGTTTTCATATTGTAGAGAGATAGAGAGAAGCTTGCTAACAATAGAGAGAGAAAGCAGAGAAAATAATCTTACTCAGAATAATGCCCCTCCTCCTATTACAAGGTAGAAGTCTCCTTTATATATTAGGAGATCTTTCTCGAAACATTCAAAAGAAAAGTACAAAAGTTGGTGGCTTCCTCGTACGAACGAAGGCAAGCCCTAAACGACGCCGTCCTCCATCTAGTTAATTAGGACGTCCTTGCTCGGGCCGTCCTTTCCTGGGTCGACACGACTCAAGGGTGACTTTGTCATGAAAGACGTATCCACTTAACGGGAACAGGGCGAGCCGAATTTTACCTCATTTAAAAGGTGATTCATAAATATATAAGATAAATACGCAGCGTATAATGTGACCATTGGTATAAAGTAAGTAGTACTTTATTTTTAACTAAAGGGTGATTCAAAAATATAAAAGTTAAATTTATATACGCAACGTATAATAGTCTCATTAATATATATAATGATTAATGTCTTATACTACCGGTGGACCCAAAGAATTTAGGCATAGTTAGGGCAAGCATATATACCTAAAATGTGTTGAGGAGGATCCATGTCTATAAGCATAACTAGATCATAAATCAAGATTGGTTTTACGTCTAAATATGACTTTGACGCTGAGAAAAAACCCACACATGGCTTTTAATTAGAATTTCAATAATATGTTGTTCAACTCAATGATTGTAGCAATTGGTACAATTGGCGTTTCATTGATGAGTCATGAACAAAATCACTTTTTCACGTGCTCACAAAAAGACGACGCCTTCGAGGTCTCCACGCCCACAACGTGGAATTCTCACCAGTAAACTACAACCACATCGTTGTCATCTATACGACACTATATATTAGTACTTGTAAAAGTATTCACACCAAAGTAAAAACTCGAATCGAATCACCTGATCTTGTTTTGCTTATAAATATTTACTCCTAATCTTATTTTCCTTTGTCATCTATTCATTTTTTTTTAATTTTGTTTTCTTGTGCATTAGATGAGGGCCAAATCTTTAAAACGCCCAAACTTCTTTGTAAAGTTGCTATAACAGTCGTATTTCTTATTTTCCTTTTGTTATCTTTATTCTAGCATTCATTCTTGCATATAGAAGGAGATGACTATTTTGAATATGAGAAGTGACATTTTACTTTCGACAATCCTGTCTAATTATTAGTTTAAGGTCATGTAATATAACTATTCTACTTTTAGTAATTTTAAGGCAGCGTTCTGAACTTTAACATGTTTTGCATATATAATATGAAAAGATACCTTTGGTTAGAAACCAAAGATAGAGCTTTATTGGTAGTTTTTAAATTTAACTGGAGTATTTTATTATTTAGATTTAATATTGTTTTTGTGTTTAATTATAATTTTTTTCTTTAACGACTATATGAATGAAAGATTATTTTCAAATTCAAAAAATAGTTACCATATATTAAGAAAAAAATTCTCTCATAAGAATATTTAATAGATTATATATTTATCAATTTGTTCATCTTACTAATCGCATGTTCGGCCAACCTTTTAGAAAGCTATTTTTTTTTCTCTTTTGGGTCAAAATAATTTGCTCATGTTACTAATAACATGTTTGGCAGAGCTTCTAGCAAAGCTAAAAGCTTTTTTTTTTGGCTAAAATAAAAAACTATTTGTGAGCAAGGCAATTTTTCTGTTGTTAGGGAGAAACTACAAATTATTTGCTTCTTCCAGGAAGGAAGTGTAAAAACAATTTTTTCTAAAGAATTTATATTTACTACTACCTCTCGTTAATTAACATGTTATTTGTCATATACAAATATAAATCTTTTTCTTCTCTTCCCTTTTGGTTTAACCACATTTATATTGATTAAAAATTTCATTATATATTTTTATTTTATGTTGTAAATTTACTAAATAAAATAAAAAATCAATTAGTTTCTTTCATAAAAGATATTTAAAATGATTTCTCTAGTCAAATAATACTCGTTGCAAAATGTACTTGAAAAAACCGGTCAAACACAATCTCTTTATCAAATACTGAAAAAAATATCCCTTAAATGAATTTGCTTCTCTCCAGATCTCAAAAGTTATTTTGACAAAAAACACTTCTTAAAAGAAGCTTTTAGAAAATTGACCAAATAGTCTCTTAAATATAGTTTGAACTCCACGACTCTAATAAAGGAAATATTATTTTGTATTTGATAAGACAAAGGCCAGAAATATAAGACAAACAACAAAAATTGGATCAAACAAACCGATAAAAATTTAGTTTCGATTTTGGTAAAAATCGAATAAAATCGAACCAAGAACACCCCAATGTACGATGAAAACAAGTCGAATTACTTTAAAAACGTAAGGAGAAGAATGTCTCAACAAGTTTATTTATGTACTAGGTTGGCTGCATTAGGAAACTTCAATGTCTTAGCAGGCACTACTAGCTTTAGGAATGCCCGTTGTGTCGCTACTATGGTGTGTAATAATCTCGGACTTATGTCTTAATTCTATCTATTTATTAAAAGTACAAATGGGAGGGATGGATTACTTATTTTTAACAACTTTTAAGGGTAGTTGACTAAATCAACAATTGGTCGACTTGAGATAAGAATAAGATAATAATGATAAATACAGAATTTAAATGCAGGAAGTAAAGACATCGAGATTTTTATGCTGGTTCGAATTCAATATGAATCCTAGTCCAGTTCCCTTAGGTTGCAAGGGTGTTCTCTTTCGGTGATCGTTGTTTCTTGAGTACAAAATGAATTGCGTAGCTTTACACCAATAGCTTAGTCTCTGTATCTCTTTTCTCTTTTCTTGATACAACGCCTCATCAGTGTTTATCTCTTTTTATTCTCTCACTTAGTTACACAACATATCTAATGAAACTACAATGCTTGTTTGGAGTAGAACAAAAAGATGGTAAATGGTTCAATCAAAGTATTTCTCTCCAAGTCTTAAGGTTGTTTATAAATACTTTGTAGGAGACCGTTGAAACTGAAGAGATTTGTCAATCCAAGAGATTTGATCCTTGCAAGAAATTGATTCTTTCTAAGAATAATGTCAGTTTCCATTACTCTTCCTTGATGTGTGTACTTTTACAACTTTTCATCTTCAAGTATTGATAGCTGCTAGATTTGCTCCTTAAATCTGGGTCCTTCCATTAATAGCTTCTGATTAATTATCTTGCTTGATCTTCAGTGCTTCTTTTCCTTTTTAAGGTTGATTCCTATCCTTTGATACATTAATAATTCTATTGAATGCTTCAATCAATCTTTGATTGATTTCTTCCTTTCCTTTCCTTTGATTACTTTAATCAATTCTTTTGAATGCTTCAATCAATCTTTGATTGATTTCTTCCTTCAGCTTTGATTGCTTCTCTTTTTGTACCTCAATCTTGGTTGATTCCCTTGAGTCCCTACATCAAAAATAATTATATTATTTTTCATCATTAAAATAAGGGATAATTTCACATAAGAACAATTGGGCTCCCTATTTTTTAAATTTATAGCCCATTTTAATTTACAACTAACTAGCCCAAAAGTAATAGGCTACGATTTAACATCCAACTCTAATAGGTTCTCAAAATTATCATTTAATTTTTAAAAAGGATTGCTCAAGCTTTTAATTTAATTTTCGGATTAGTAATTGTGACTCAAATATTAGTTCAACAAACCAAATCCATTTGGGTGGTGGAAAAATATATTTTTAACAAACTAAATATGTGAGTTTAAATTCCGAATTTAATTTTGTGAGAAACTTGAAGTGTGTGTTATTTAGATTTGTTAGAAATAGTATAAGGAGGTTGTATATAAAATTTGAAGTCATTTAATGGAGATTTGGACTGGTTTTGAAGAGGAATTGCAACTAAAAATTGTGGAAGAAGTTCGTCTACAGACGTTTGTATAAAGGTGTATAAAAGTGTATACGATGTATTTATATACTCATATATATTATTATACATGATTATATATAATTATACAAAAAAACTGACTTCGTCTTCTTCCTTGCGTTTTTTCTGAAATTTAACTCAAATATTGCTCAAATCTACTCCAAATTACTTCAAATTTAAACTTTGAACTCCTTTTGATATTTTCAATCAATTGGAACAACACTCAATCCAAACAACTAATAATTACAAGAAATTCTATTTTCTAAAGCAAAACTTTGAATGCCCTTTAATGGTGGACTTCTACTCTTCAATTTTTTTTTTATATTGCAACCAGGTGCTATAGGGGGAGAGGCAATAATGGAGGATGGCCCCTTGAAGCATATGTACAAAAACAGTGAGAAGAATAGAGAGTGAAAATAATAGTTGTGAGAAAGAGATTTAACTCCACAGCTTTTAAGAAGCAATGGTTGTAAGAACACATATTTTAAATTTGCAAGAGCTAGTGTTTTCAAAAGATGTACAATATAGGCTAGGTGGGGTAAAACTTAAAAATATGAGCCATTTTTTGTTATGGTGTGAAGTCATGTGTATTTTCTTGTAATTCTTTCTTAAAATAAGACCTAACAATCTCCCTCTTTTTTATGATAACAAAAAAATAATATGTATCAACACCAATTAACATTCCTGTATTTTACACTCCCTCAATGAGTGTTGTTGACTCCCCCTCAATAGGTGTGGAGTGATAATGTTGCTCGATATCTTTGAACTTTCCACTGGCGTATCCGCATATTTTCCTCCTATTTTATTTGAAGAGAAAGATGGCCAGAGGAAAATATACGGAAACGCTAGTGGAAAGTTCAAAGATGCCGAGCAACATTATCACTCCACTTTCAAGGAAATTCTTGTAGTAAAAAATGGTACCAAGAAATTACATTTCTTCTTGATCCATACATAATTTCTAATAGAATCGGATATGAAGGCCTTCCCAAAGATGATACAGATAAGTACCACAGTATAAAGAACAGAGTAAGAGATTTCAAGAAAGCAAACTATACCATAGATACGAAAATTTTCCTACAAAAGGGGCTGGCTTCAATAACCCATAAGGGACGTCTTGCCAAGATACACAAACAGTTAATTTGTTTATAGTCGCAAAAGTTTTCCTAAAAAAGGAGATGGCTTCAACAACCCATAAGGGACGGCTTGCCAAGCTACACAACTCAGAAAATTTTTGTACTATAACCAACGTTAGCTATTTATAACTCAGAAAACTTCCGCACAACAATAAGCTAACATTAACAAAGTATTCTTACTCTATTTTCCACAGATGCACCGGCCTATCCATCCATTCGAAATAAAGAACAAGAGAGAAATTTAGAAAGCACTCATATGTAATATATCACAAAAGATTTACAAAGGTTACAAGATGATCCTACCATTACTGCAAAGCCTCCTTTATATAGGGCTAGGAGGTTATTACAAGACAAACTTTCAAGATAAAATAAATCTATCTTACATGGAAAACTTATGTACATGTGGGTCCTTCTTGGCATGTGAAGGACTTTAGGCAAACCAACTAAAAAACACCTAAAAACATGTGAAGGTGGTGAAATATACATGGTGTAGCATGTGACGCCATGGGAAAATATTGTGTTGCATGTGACGAAGCATGTGGAGGCATGTGAGAACAAGTGAAAGTGGGGCCCGAATGGTATGGAAAGATGTGGGAATTTGTCTTGGCATGGGTAGGATATTTTTAAGGGTTTTTTGGTAGGTAATGTAGGATTATGGTGGGATTATCAGGGATTTAGCTAATTAATTCTAGGGTTGACTTCTAGACATCTTTTCAATGACCTTGTGTAGTAATGCCTTGAACTGGATGGTCCTTCTCCGTTGTGTTCTTTCTCCTTTGGACTGAGAGATGTGATTCGCAACTTTAATCTGGAAATGTCATGAGTGATCGTTTCTCTGATGACTTCATATGGAGTTTGATATTCTTTTGCTGCTTCCCGGACTCTTTCTCAGTGAGGATGCGCGTTGGTATAATTCCAGCTTGCCCAATCTTTTGGCCATATCTCTTTCGGGATGCACCTAGTTTGCTGAAAAAGGATTCTTTGTGCCTCACTATATTCTTCCTCCATTGATAAAATTGACACCGGAAATTTCCACCAGAATGATGACTCTGCTTGTGCATGGACTTTTCCATTGATGATCCTTATTGGCCTATAGAACATGAATACCTTTGTTGTGTAGGAATCGCTCCAGCATTTCATCCAGTATCTTCTAGGCTTGAACCATATTAGAACTACTTTACGGGCTAGTGCAATGGTATCAAAATCCTTGAAGATGTTGCATTTGAATTCCATGAAAATATAATATTTATAGCATATGTACCAGAAAAACTATAACAATTCTTGTGGAAAATCCTTGGCTTGAGCGATGAATATGTGGCAGAACGGATATTCTAGATTGACCCCATAAGGCTTGAGAATAGATCCTCCATATAGCCGGAAAACTTGGAGCTCATAATAAGTTCTTTTTTCTATAAGAATTGATGGATCAAAGGGATCCATGAGATTGAACAACTCTGGTGGGTGATCCGTTGGCTTAAGTGAACTTGTTCCTGATGCATTTGAAAACATGAAGATATGGCTAATTAGCTTCTGCTCTTTCTGAAAATCTGCGAGAATATTATCCTTTCCTTTCAGGTACTTGACTTGAAATTTGTATGGAGAAAACCATTGAGCCCACCCGAGAATCTGCGGATTGGGAATAAATTTTGAATTTATCTGGATCATCTTTGGGAAGGCCTTCATATCCATTTCTATTTGAAATTCTGTATGGATCAGGAAGAAATTGAATTTCTTGGTTCCATTTTTTACTGCAAGAATTTCCTTGAAAGTGGAGTAATAATGTTGCTCGGCATCTTTGAACTTTCCACTGGCGTATCCGCATATTTTTCCTCTGGCCATCTTTCTCTTCAAATAAAATAGCACTCCAATATTCATGGCTGGCATCGGTTTGCAATATCATTTTTCCATTTGATGGGATGTAGAGAGACTTGACATTTTTTTATATTTCCTTTATTTTTCTAACTGTTTCATCCTGTTCTTCTCCCCATGCTGGAGCCTTTTTCTTGAGCATTTCTGTGAGTGTTGAAATGTATGTAGAGATATTTCGGATGAAATCTCTTACATATTTTGTTACACCCAAGAAGTATTGTATTTGCTTTATTGTAAAATTGGTATCCAAAAATTTGAGCAATTCTTGATATATATGTGGTCCTTGATTGTATTCCCCTTGGGCAAAATGCATTTCGAGAAAATCAATCTCCTTTTGAGCAAGAACCACCTTTTTTGCAGAAACCATGATTCCGTACTGTGTTACTAATGCCTCAAATTGACGAAGCAAGTGGACATGTTCCTCCAATGTATTACTAAATAGCAGGATGTCATAAATGTAAACTAAGGAGGTATGGAGGATGAGCTGGAAGATTTTGTCATGGATTTTTGGAACAAAGAGGGTGCAGTTTTCAACCCGAAGGGCATGACTTTCAATTGGAAGTGATGGTCAGGGATGTAAAATTCTGTTTTGGGTCTTTCTTCAGGGTGGATTCCCAATTGCCAAAATCCGAATTTTAAATCAAACTTGTAAAAATATTTGGCCTTAGCTAAATGAGAGAAAAAGGTAAGTTTATTTGGGATAGGGAACTTATCATCTTGGAGGAAATCATTAAGTGGCTGGTAATTAATAACTAACCTGAGTTTTCCTCTTATCTGTTCGGCTCTTTTGTTGACGTAAAATGCTTCACATGCCCATTGTGAGTCTGATGGCTCTATCAGATCCAATTCCAAAAGTTCTTCACATTCTTTCTTTGCAAGTTGAAGATGATCTGGATTCTTTCCTGAATGACTGGCCTTTGTTGGATTGATATTTTCATTCTTGTTGAAGGGGAGCTTGATAAAAAACTCTTCGTTTTTCCATAACGGGCATTTACCTTTATCCATGAAATCCTTGTGGGATTCAGCACATGAATGTTCAATGAGATTTTTCTCAATCTCTTTGATTTGTTCATCGTTGATGATTTGGAATAGCCTTGGAATCTCATAATAAGGTCTGAACTAGTTTTTAAAAACTATCCCGTTAGCCCTGATCTAGAGTTGATCTCTAAGTTGTCTATAAATGTCGAACCCAATAATAAGATCCTTTCCTGGTACATCAGATCCTAGCAGCTTGGTTCTGTACTTCAATCCTAGAAAGAACTCAATTGTGATCGGGTGCTTTGTAACGACAGTTGTGGTCAAAATTGCACTTGATGCTGTGCTGAAATCCTTAAAATGCGGCACCCATTGATCTTCAGGCAGAACAACATGATTTATGAGTGAAGAAGCAGCTCCGGTATCGATGAAAGTAATAACTCGAGTCGGTTTATCCCATTTGGAGAAATTGACCTTGAGTTTTACCTGAGGAACGACTGCGAGAGCGTTGATCTCCTCTCGGGCTTCGATCACTGGTTCTAAAATTTGGTATTGCTCATTGCCTTGATCTTTATAGATGTCAAGAGAGAATAAAGTTTCTTCATTAGGTTCATCATCTATAGAGAATAAGGATTCAAGGTCCTCTTCCTTTCCAAAACGTATGCCAATGTATTCTTCGATTTCTTCAAGGAGTTTGACCGAACTTCTTGATTGTGGATAATTTTTTGTGAAATTTCCAATCTTACGGCAAATAAAACATTTGTTCTTCTTGTGAAAATTTCCTGGCCTTCTGCGCCTGAAATAATTTGTGCATCTCTTGGACCTTGATTTTTCGTCTGGAATTCTTGGCCATCTGAACCACCTGAACTCTCTCCTTCGTCTGGATATGCGGCAGGAACATCCTTATCCGGTGATTAGTCAAATTTGCGGCAGGCTTTGTCAAGCACTGAATTATGCTGGATAATTTGCTCTAGGGCTGAGCGCTTTGTACAAATATCATCCAATGCAACGAAAATAGCTTGCCTGATGTAACCAATTTGTGGGATTGTTATGGACTGAAACGTTTCATCAATGATGTTCATGGTTCGGCTTGCTAACCACTTTGGAAGAGAAGAGACAAAGGCTTACTTCAGATTAATATCTCCGCCAATTTCAAAGTAATCTTCGCCATTTTTTGGAAATGTGGGTCAATGTCATTTCTGTCGAATTACAGACACTTCATTTCAAAGAGTTGTCTTCGCATTTTCTCATGTCTTTGGCCAGTATCTCCACAGAAAACTTCATGTAGGATCCTGATGTTGAAGGCAAAATCTTGGGAAGTAAGAAAAGTATTTTTGTCTTGAATTGCAAGTGAATTCCACCAGTCTTTGAGAATTCCTGAGAACCGTGAAGTGAGTTATGACAAGATGATATACTTCTCTCGTTCCACCAAATTTTTGGTCACCATCCAAGTGTAGAAGTCTTGGATCCTTTGATGCCATTTTGAAACCTTAATATCATCTAAGGTGAAAGTGTGGAAACCAGTTCCAACTGGTTTTGACGCCATGGGATCATATCTTATTTCTGGGATTGGCTCATCTGTCATCCCTTCTTGTTCCTCATCTACTTCATATACTTATGGGTCTCTAGGATTATTCACAAATATTGGGGGATTGTCTTCTTCGGAAGAGTTCGTCATGGATTCATTGTTTGACTGAGGGCTATCTTCTGTTGATTCATCGTCTGATGAATTTAGAGATTCCGACCATGGAGTATCTTCTTATGGTATGTATCTTGGCTGAGACACATAGAGTTCTGGAGCCTTCTGGTTAGAAATCATCAAATTTTAAGGGTTGGACCCTTTTGAACTTTCTCCTTGGTCTCGCCTTTTCTTTGTTTGTTTTTGTGCTGCAGGGGCATCTTTCCTTTCCCAAACCATTTTTGCGATGCCAAAATCATGTTCTTCTTTTAAGGGTTGTGTGAAAGAGATTGGATTTTGTGAGGTACATGCAAAAGCAGAAAAGGTGTAGTCTAATTTAGGTGGGGAATATGCTTGTGGAGACATGGGGAAGAAGGTAGGTTTTGAGGAGTAGACTAGGGTTTTTTATGGCTCAAAGTGTTCATTTCTCAGGAGTTGAATTTGTTCGTTAATGTAAATCATTTCCTTTTGTTGTTGTTGGAAGAATTGGAAAACTGAAGTTCCTGGCGGACAAATCTCGTAATGTAAATTTTCCAATCTTAGTTCCAAGGCTTTGATTAGTCCGTCATGGTGAGATGATGTCTGCTCCATCTTTTTCTCAATTGTTTCACCTTGCTCATTATTTTGTTTTGTGTATGGGCCACGTTCTTTATGGTGTTGCCAATGTTGTTCAGCACCTTGTTTTGGCAGATGGAGTTTTCTAATTGCCAGTTCATTGTTGCTTAGATGTCACTTGTTGGGGGGTTTTCTCGAGTAGGTAGCACTATGTTTTTCTTGGGAATTTTTGGAGCATGATTTATACCCTCTTTTTCAAAAGGTTGAAGTGATGGAAAATCTAGGGTATGACTGGAGCTTGAAGGAATTAGCATGAATATCTGTGGTTGTGGGGGCATGAATATCTGTGGTTGTGGGGGGATTTGTGGTCTTTTGAGTTGGTGGAGTTTTAGGTTCAGGTGGCTTTTTTGATTCTGGGGTACGGGCTGATGGTGATGGTGATTTGGGTATGGTTTCACTATCCTCCCAACTTGGAGTGAATTTATCTGGTTATTTTGGCCATTGGTGGGGTTTGTAACTAACAAGAAATTCATATTTACCTGGACGGCTTAATGAGCCAATTGAAGGATCTTTATTTTCGTATTTGGCTCGAAATTATTTTTCAGTTTTCCCCTTTTTCTTGGATTTTGGTTTGGTTTGATTTAGGCCAACCCTTTCATCATATTCACCAATTGGATCTTCCAAACAGTCTTGACAATCACAATCAAGATCCCAAGGGCAGTGTCCCGTAAAGGAGCATTTGAATCACCAAGTTCTTTTTCCTTCTGTGTCAAACTTTTGACACCAATCATGTTCTTCCATGATGCTTTGTATATTCCAAAAGAACTCCCCATCCGGTTCAGGATATGTATTTTTTGTATCTTTGGGTTGAATCATTTGGCAACAGAAGATGGTTTTATTTGTTTTTTTGAGATGGGAATGGTCAAAGCTTATGCAAACGATTTCGTCATCTCTTTTGGTAAAAGTTGGTTTGCCAGGATTGCAAATATTCCGCTGATTCTCTTAGCTTTTCATAATTTGTGATCCAGGAATCAGGAAGAATTTTGACAAGTTCATTTCTGGAAGTTTGTCTGGGCATTTGGGTGCATATGGTGTTTCCTTTGGTAGCATCAATATTTAAGAGTAAAGCGTTTTCTCCTCCGGGAAGGCAAAGATCCATGGCGTGATTTTGAACTCGCCATGCCATTTGGTGGTGAAGGGTAGCTTGGATGGAATATTTGGCATGTGGGCTCCCTGGATTTGGACTTAGATTTTTAAGGCTTCGGTTAGGTACGGGTCATAAAGGGACATGTTGAAATTTGGAAAGATAGTTATAAATACAGTTCCAGCATTCAGGGTAACTTCTGCAGTACCCAAATTTGCATGTTGGCACTCCAAGTATCTTGTATCTAGAAAAGAAAGTCGAGCTACGACAGGTTGACCTTTTCTTCTGTGATATGTTAAAGCGATTCGGATAGCACCAAAATTGATATGGGTAAAACCATGATCTCTCCATTGTCTCTGGAAAATCATGTGGGATTTGAAGGGTGATAAATTGTTTCTCTCGAGTGGCAAGAATAGGATGCTGGTAAGGCTTTGAGGCAGCAACATATTCTTTGACTCCTTTTGGTCTGTGTTGGACTAAGGAACGGATTTTGGTCAAGGGTGCAAAGGATTTTTGGCAAAAGGTGAATAAGGGTTTGTGAGGGCTAGTTCAGTAGAGGATACTTTTTGTTCATAGGGTAGGATATCTACTTCGTATAGGTAATCATATTTTTTTGACAGAGTTTTGTATGAAGTAGGAGACATATTCATTTTTGTTAGGGAAGAGGATGATGGAAATGACTCAGAAATATTTGTGGAAAGAAGAACTTATTATGAGCTCCAAGTTTTCCGGCAATATGGAGGATCTATTATCAAGCCTTATGAGGTCAATCCACAATATCCGTTCTGCCACATATTCATCAATTGGATCTTCCAAACAGTCTTGACAATCACAATCAAGATCCCAAGGGCAGTGTCCCGTAAAGAGCATTTGAACCACCAAGTTCTTTTTCCTTCTTCGTCAAAATTTTCACACCAATCATGTTCTTCCATGATGCTTTGTATATTCTAAAAGAACTCTCCATCCGGTTCAGGATATGTACCTGTTGTATCTTTGGGTTGAATCATTTGGCAAGAGAAGATGGTTTTATTTGGTTTTTTGAGATGGGAATGGTCAAAGCTTATGCAAACAGTTTCGTCACCTCTTTTGGTAAAAGTTGGTTCGCCAGATTATAGAGATTCCTCTGATTCTCTTAACTTTTCATAATTTGTGATCCAGGAATCAGGAAGAATTTTGACAAGTTCATTTATGAAAATTTGTCTAGGTATTTGGGTGCACATTGTGTTTCCTTTGGTAGCATCAATATTTCAGAGTAAAGAGTTTTCTCCTTCGAGAAGGCAAAGATCTATGGCATGATTTAGAAATCGCCATGCCATTTGGTAGTGAAGGGTAGGTTGGATGGAATCTTTAGCTTGTAGGGCTCCTTGGATTTGGACTTGGATTTTTAAGGCTTCGGTTAGATACAGGTCATAAAGGGACATGTTGAAATTTGGAAAGATAGTCATAAAGACAGTTCCAACATTCAGGGTAACTTCTGCAGTACCCAAATTTGCATGTTGGTACTCCAAGTATCTTGTATCTAGAAGAGAAAGTCGAGCTATAGCAGGTTGACCTTTTCTTCCGTGATATGCTAAAACGATTCGGATAGCACAAAATTGGATATGGGTAAAACCATGATCTCTCCATTGTCTAGGAAAATCATGTGGGATTTGAAGGGTGATAAATTTTTCCTCTCGAGTGGCAAGAATAAGATGCTGGTCAAGCTTTGAGGCAGCAACATATTCTTTGACTCCTTTTGGTATGTGTTGAACTAAGGAACGTATTTGGGTTCACGGTGCAAAGGATTTTTTGGCAAAAGCTGAGCAGGGGTTTATGAGGGGTAGTTCAGTAGAGGATACTTTTTGTTTATCGGGTAGGATATCTACTTCGTATAGGTAATCATATTTCTTTGACAGCGTTTTGTATAAAGTAGGATACATTCATTTTTGCTACGGAAGAGGATGATGGAAATGACTCCGACATATTTAGCAAATTGTTCCTCCCTCCAAAAGGATGGCCTGGCTCTGATACCACAGTATAAAGAATAGAGTAAGAGATTCCAAGAAAGCAAACTATACCATAGATGCGAAAGTTTCCCTACAAAAGGGGCTGGCTTAAACATACATTAGGGACGCTTGCCAAGCTACACAAACAGTTAATTTGTTAATAGTCGCAAAAGTTTTCCTACAAAGGGAGATGGCTTCAACAACCCATAAGGGACGGCTTGCCAAGCTACACAACTCAGAACAATTTTATACTATAACCAACGTTAGCTATTTATAACTCAGAAAACTTCCGCACAACAATAAGCTAACTTTAACAAAGTATTCTTACTCTATTTTCCACACATGGACCGGCCTTTCCATCCATTCGAAATAAAGAACAAGAGAGAAATTTAGAAAGCACTCATATGTAATATATATCAAAAGATTTACAATGGTTACAAGATGATCCTTCCATTACTACAAAGCCTCCTTTATATAGGGCTAGGAGGTTATTACAAGACAAACTTTCAAGATAAAATAAATCTATCTTACATGGAAAACTTATGTACATGTGGGTAATTCTTGGCATGTGAAGGACTTTAGGCAAACCAACTAAAAAACACCTAAAAACATGTGAAGGTGGTGAAATATACATGGTGTAGCATGTGACGCCATGGGAAAATATTATGTTGCATGTGACGAAGCATGTGGAGGCATGTGGAAGCATGTGAAAACAAGTGAGAGTGGGGCCCGAATGGTATGGAAAGATGTAGGAACTTGTCTTGGCATGGGTAGGATATCTTTAAGGGTTTTTTGGTAGGTAATGTAGGATTATGGTGGGATTATCAGGGATTTAGCTAATTAATTCTAGTGTTGACTTCTAGACATCTTTTCAATGACCTCTTGTAGTAATGCCTTGAACTGGATGGTCCTTCTCCGTTGTGTTCTTTCTCCTTTGGAATGAGAGATGTGATTTGCAACTTTAATCTGGAAATGTCATGAGTGATCTTTTCTCTGATGACTTCATATGGAGTTTGATATTCTTTTGCTGCTTCCCGGACTCTTTCTCAGTGAGGATGCGCGTTGGTATAATTCCAGCTTGCCCAATCTATTGGCCATATCTCTTTTGGGATGCACCTATTTTGCTGAAAAAGGATTCTTTGTGCCTCACTATATTCTTCCTCCATTGATAAAATTGACACCGGAAATTTCCACCAGAATGATGACTCTGCTTGTGCATGGACTTTTCCATTGATGATCCTTATTGGCCTATTGATCATGAATACCTTTGTTGTGTAGGAATCGCTGAAGCATTTCATCCAGTATCTTCTAAGATTGAACCATATTAGAACCTACTTTAAGGACTGGTGCAATGGTATCAAAATCCTTGAAGACGTTGCATTTGAATTCCATGAAAATATAATATTTATGGCATATCTACTAGAAAAACTAGAATAATTCTTGTGGAAAATCCTTGGCTTGAGCGATGAATATGTGGCAGAACGGATATTCTAGATTGACCCCATATGGCTTGAGAATAGATCCTCCATATAGCCGGAAAACTTGGAGCTCGTAATAAGTTCTTCTTTCCATAAGAATTGATGGATCAAAGGGATCCATGAGATTGAACAACTCTGGTGGGTGATCCGTTGGCTTATGTGAACTTGTTCCTGATGCATTTGAAAACATGAAGATATGGCTGATTAGCTTCTGCTTTGCCTTCAAATTTGCGGGTGAAAATCTCTTTGAAAATTCTTCTGGTCTAGATAGAAAATCTGCTAGAATATTATCCTTTCCTTTCAGGTGCTTGACTTGAAATTTTTATGGAGAAAACCATTGAGCCCATCCGAGAATCTGAGGATTGGGACTAAATTTTGAATTTATCTGGATCATCTCTGGGAAGGCCTAGGGGTGTTCATCGGGCGGATTGGGCGGCTTTTACTCTTAACGGTTTGGCTTAACGGTTATCGGCTTTTAAATGTATTAATCCGTTAGCCACCCGATAAGATATCGGGCGGATTGGTATCGGGTTAGCTCTTATAGGGCGGTTAATGGGCGGTTTATCGGCCTAACATACATGTTCACTAAATATCTCTTATTCTCCTCGTCTTAGAAATAATGAATTGCCATAAAAAATAATATTTTAGAGACATATGATGTAGCTAATGAAACAATCGCCATCAACATGTAGATTATAAAATAGATAAATTCACTACTAGTTCAGTATCGAAAAAAATATAACAGAACTTATCTTCTGTTAGAGGCCACACTACATGTGTACTCATAAGCTTCGGATATAACCAAAAAAATCTGTCGCGCAAATTTCCATTCAGCTCCCACAATGAACTTTTAAAAACTGAAGTGCTCTGGTAAATTCTACTCTCTACACTCCTCTTCTATAAATAACTATCGTTCTCCATTTTCCACAAGCAATCATCCAAAATGCACAAATTTATTTCATGGGGTGTCGTTCCTCTAGTCATAACCAACCTTTCAATTCTTCTTTTTCCATGACACACATAGAACCATATATGTATTAGACAACTCAATTCTATCACTAAATTATATATATATATATATATATATATATATATATATATATATATATATATATATATATATATATATATATATATATATATATATTATATTCTTAACGGGTTAACGGATTAGCCGTTAAGAAAATTGAATAATCCATCCCCAAACCGATAAGCCGTTAATAAAAAATATTCAATCCGTTCCCCATCCATTAAGCCGTTAAGCCGTTAAGCCGTTACCAATAAGCCGTTAAGCTTCGGTTTGGATCGGTTTTCGGTTTCGGATCGGTTTTGAACACCCCTAGGAAGGCCTTCATATCCATTTCTATTAGAAATTCTGTATGGATCAGGAAGAAATTGAATTTCTTGGTTCCATTTTTTACTGCAAGAATTTCCTTGAAAGTGGAGTGATAATGTTGCTCGGCATCTTTGAATTTTCCACTGGCGTATCCGCATATTTTCCTCTGGCCATCTTTCTCTTCAAATAAAATAGCACTCCAATATTCATGGCTGGCATCGGTTTGCAATATCGTTTTTCCATTTGATGGGATGTAGAGAGACTTGACATTTTTTGATATTTCCTTTATTTTTCTAACTGTTTCATCATGTTCTTCTCCCCGTGCTGGAGCCTTTTTCTTGAGCATTTCTGTGAATGGTGAAATGTATATTGAGATATTTCGGATGAAATCTCTTACATAATTTATTACACCCAAGAACTATTGGATTTGCTTTATTGTAAAATTGGTATCTGGAAATTTGAGCAATTCTTGACATATATGTGGTCCTGGATTGTATTCCCCTTGGGCAAAATGCATTCCGAGAAAATCTATCTCCTTTTGAGCAGAGTAAGAGATTCCAAGAAAGCGAACTATACCATAGATACGAAAATTTCCCTACAAAAGGAGCTGGCTTCAACAACCCATAAGGGACGGCTTGCCAAGATACACAAACAGTTAATTTGTTTATAGTCGCAAAAGTTTTCCTACAAAAGGAGATGGCTTCAACAACCCATAAGGGACAGCTTGCCAAGCTACACAACTCAGAAAAGTTTTGTACTATAACCAACATTAGCTATTTATAACTCAGAAAACTTTCACACAACAATAAGCTAACTTTAACAAAGTATTCTTACTCTATTTTCCACAAATGGACCAGCCTTTCCATCCATTCGAAAGAAAGAACAAGAGAGAAATTTAGAAAGCACTCATATGTAATATATCACAAAAGAGTTACAAAGGTTACAAGGTGATCCTACCATTACTACAAAGCCTCCTTTATATAGGGCTAGGAGGTTATTACAAGACAAACTTTCAAGATAAAATAAATCTATCTTACATGGCAAATTTATGTACATGTGGGTAATTCTTGGCATGTGAAGGACTTTAGCCAAACCAACCAAAAAACACCTAAAAACATGTGAAGGTGGTGAAATATACATGGTGTAGCATGTGACGCCATGAGAAAATATTGTGTTGCATTTGATGAAGCATGTCGAGGCATGTGGAAGCATGTGAAAACAAGTGAAAGTGGGGCCCGAATGGTATGGAAAGATGTGGGAATTTGTCTTGGCATAGGTAGGATATTTTTAAGGGTTTTTTGGTTGGAAATGTAGGATTATGGTGGGATTATCAAGGATTTAACTAATTAATTCTAGGGTTGACTTCTAGACATCTTTTCAATGACCTTGTGTAGTAATGCCTTGAAGTGGATGGTCCTTCTCCGCTGTGTTCTTTCTCCTTTGGACTGAGAGATGTGATTCGCAACTTTAATCTGGAAATGTCATGAGTGATCTTTTCTCGGATGACTTCATATGGAGTTTGATATTCTTTTGCTGCTTCCCGGACTCTTTCTCAGTGAGGATGCGCGTTGGTATAATTCCAGCTTGCCCAATCTTTTGGCCATGTCTCTTTCGGGATACACCTATTTTGCTGAAAAAGGATTCTTTGTGCCTCACTATATTCTTCTTCCATTGATAAAATTGACACCGGAAATTTCCACTAGAATGATGACTCTACTTGTGCATTGACTTTTCCATTGATGATCCTTATTGGCCTATAGAACATGAATACCTTTGCTGTGTAGGAATCACTGAAGCATTTCATCCAGTATCTTCTATGCTTGAACCATGTTAGAACTACTTTAAGGGCTGGTGCAATGGTATCAAAATCCTTGAAGACGTTGCATTTGAATTCTACGAAAATATAATATTGATGGCATAGGTACCAGAAAAATAAGGATCTATAGTCGACTACTTCTGTAATGGATGTACTTTTACGAATATATGTATAGCCTTCTCCGTCTTTTTAACATCAACAAAGAGGGGATAAAAAACAAGAATACATGAGATAGTAAAGCAGAATATATAGTATAAGATGCATGAGAGGCATGTAAAGTTTTAGCAAACCGAAGCCAAAGAAAATCATCCAACGACTGGTTATCCAATCCAAAACGACACATCAAAAAATTATTTGAAACTTCCACTCTAACGATGCAAGAAATAAGTAAGAGTATTACAAATCATTTCCTTTAGTTGTTCAAAGATGGAATTAGCTGAGACGGTTACTCAATCATATATGTCGTGTACTTCCTTGTATTCCTTGACTGTATTTTCCCAAACTCTGAGAATTGCAACACTTATTGTTGAAAGTTTGATGGCGTTCAGCTAGTTGTCAATGGCATACTGTTTCTCAACAGGATCAGGATTACTAAGACTATGATGGAAAACAGAGGCTTTGGTCGTTGGATAAGGTTGAACATGCTTGACTTCACCTTCTTATTTCTTAATCCAGGATCCCTTCACATATACATACCCCATACTAGATAATGCCCTAGAATTATAAGATTTTGAAACAGAGACGAAGGGATATTCAGAGATAGAGATAGTGTGAGCTTCCAGAATATGAGTGATGGCCATGAGATAGGGCAGATTTGTAGGATCATTAACATTTTTCAATCATAAAATTTCTGACCCAGGAGGACAGTTTGATCTTGAGTTTGGTCACAAGGCAGTAGGTAACAAAGGTATCTTGTTGAGAGAAGGTGGAGAAAGAGCCAGTACGAGGGAGCAGAGTAGTTGCAACAATGTGGGCAAGAACACGAGTTTCAAAGCTAACATCACTTGGACCTAACTGGTTAGGGAGGGATTCATATGCACACTCAACAATACAATGTTTTTCTTGATAAAAGGTGATTTCAAAGTCAGCAGGCTAAGAATTTTTGAAAAGCATAGGAAAACGAGAGCACTTACACTAAAATATTGAATCAAATATGGCACAATCAAGAATGATGAGCTTTCCTAACACTAAAGTATTCCAACTTGTCAGACTTACTATAGCGAAGATTGGCATAAAACATTCGCACCAAGGGTCCATAGACTTTAGGAGGGAGAGATAGGAATTTTGAACAACCTTGATAAATAAAAAGATTTTTAGCTTAGGGCTTCTATGTCATCTAGGTCGACTACTCTACCATGAGCGATTGGCTTGTCTTTCAGAGCAATGAAAAAAACACAGTTTGAAGAATCCCAGAAATTTAGGTTAGATTCTAAAGAACTTGAAAGTTTTGTTTTGGATTTCTTTAGAGCAAAGGTTTACGAGGTTCATCCAAAGGCCTTTTTCCTTGGGTTTTTTCTCCTAGAAGATGAGAATGATCTGAGAGTTGTGCTTGAGAGGAGGCAAAACCTTCTGAGTGGTCGGACCCTAGGTCTACTTATTCAGGAGGCCGGTGATAACTAGGGATGATGATGCATTCTACACTCCTTCTTACTTGAGTTTTGATTAGAAATGTGTACAAAATAGTCCCAAAAGGCTTACATATTGTACTTGATTGCAAGGTTTGGTCAACAAAGTGACAATTTGTCAAAACCAACTCAAAAAGGATGAAATATTTGCAAGTACCAAGAACAAGTCCAAGCATAGTATAACAGGACCAATGCGGTCGAACTCCATTTTGTGCAGTCGGTAAAGCTGGAGTTCAGAGAGTTGCTAATCTTGGGAATATTTCCAATGCAGTTTGCGATCCTTTTTGTGCGGACCACAATAGAAGATACCACGGCCGCGATGCATTTTGTGAGGCCCGCGGTGGCCAAGTTCAGAGAAAAAATGTTTCAAGCCAAGAGCCTTAGTGCGGCCGCGCTCGATTTTGTGCATTCCGCACTAGCCCCACAAGGGCATTTTTTTCCTGAAAATTCAGTCTAGTATAAATAGTTTCTTTTCCAATTTTTTGGTCATCAGTTGTATTCTAGAAAACACTTGCGCTCGTGAATAGTGTTCTTTTACTATTTTAAACAATTTTACAATAGTTTCATCATTGAATTCTAAAGTTTTAGCTAGTGATTAAATATTATGGGTTTTTCTTCATCTATTTCTTTGTTTTCTTCTATTATCATGAGTAGCTAGACCCATTAGCAAGGGTTGTGGTTCAACCCTAGTATGAGTAATTGATGGGTCTTGTGTTTTAAGGCTTGAATATCTATGGATGTTTGATATTTGGACTAATTTATGGTTTGAATGTTGAATTAGTTGTTGCAAAAACTAGTTTACGCCTAATTGACTTGGGATCTTCTTGACAAAGAGAGCCTATGTTTAGCAAAACTAGTTCAACATGGAATTGAGGTGTATTCAAGAGATTGGTAGTCCTAATTAAATAGTTAAACCTAGAGATAGTAATACTCGACATTAACCTCAATTGTTTGCACAAATTCGCATACCCAATTGGTCTTGAGAAATTCAATTAGAGCACAATCACTCAAACTATCAAGAGGCATAAAGTGAGAAGCATCGTGCAGTGGTTATATCATAATGTGATGACTCGACCCGTTGTATCATGTAATTCCATCCCGTTTTCCCTGTTTATTGCTTCTTTACGATTAACTATTTGTGCTAGATGAAATTGAAGTGATTCGGATAAAGTTAGATAAGGAATCAATTAGTCTCTTTAAGGAGAGTTTGGTTTGGAAAAGTCAGTCGGATGTTGACTTGTGAGTTAAAGGGCTCGAAATGGATTTCTGATGATCTGGTTAGTTTTGAGGGATGATTTAAGGCTTAGGAGAGCAATCGGAAGTAATTTTGGAAGCTCGGTGTAGAATTTGGCTTGAATTGGCTAAGTTAAAATTTTGGCGATATCTGGTTAATAGGTGATATTTTGATCTGATGGTCGGAATGGAATTCCGAGAGTTGCAGTAGCTTTGTTAGGTGATTTGTGCTGGTGTGCAAACTTTCAGTTGAATCGGAGGTGTTTAGGTCAAGTTTTTGATCGAATATGACTTTCGGAAGTTTTGGTTGAACTTAGGCTTGAATACGTTGAGAATTGATGATTCTTGTACTGTTGGATGTATTTTTATAATTGGAACAGGTTCGTATGATGTCTTAGGATGGGTTGGAACTTTAGTTTGAGGTCTCGGGGGCCTCGGGGTGAATTCGGGTGGTTAAACGGAGAGTTTGGAGTTCATTGCATGATTTAAGTTTGATGGTTCTGTCATTTCCACATCTGCGGAAAAGGGACCGTATAGGTAGTTTTGCAAATGCGGCTTGGTGGTCACAAAAGCGGTCCTGAGGGCCTGGGCAGTTTCAGCAAAAGCAGAGGGGTTTCCGTAAAAGCAAAGATCGCAGATGCAAACTGCAGTTGGAGAACCGCAAACGCGGTGACCCCATA
The DNA here is from genome assembly GCA_034376525.1 of Nicotiana benthamiana. Classification (NCBI taxonomy): domain Eukaryota; kingdom Viridiplantae; phylum Streptophyta; class Magnoliopsida; order Solanales; family Solanaceae; genus Nicotiana; species Nicotiana benthamiana. Next base: position 68,948,473 of record CM067336.1, read on the forward strand.
AGCGGAAATTGGAGCGCAGAAGCGAAAACGCCTGGACAGATTTAATTTAAGTCTTCTTAGCAAATTTTGAAAGAACAAACATTTTAGACTTCGAACCTAAAAGGGTTCTGGGAAATTTTTGAAAAAGTTTTCAAGGGCTATCATGAGGTGTGGATTCTTGGAATTAAATTAAGATATTATGGTGTATAAATTTGGATTAACACTGAAACCCCAAGGAATTAAAGGTTTAAAATGGAGGTAAGGGCTTGAAACTTAAGAAAGCTTAAATTGATGATTTGAGGGGTCAAATGGACTCCGATTATTGTGAACTTGATATATATAGACTCGTGCCGAGACAAGGATCGTATTGATGTAAACTTTTCTGGATTTTGAGAAGTGGGACCAGGGCTTGAGTTTTACAAATTTTGTGATTTTCAATATTTTTTGAGTCTTTTCGATTGGGTTATATTCTCTTAGCCTATTGTAATGTATTCCTTGTGGTTTTGGTCAAATTCGACGCGCAAGGAGGTAAACTTGAGAGGCAAGGGCTTTGGTAGCTAGTTTCGGCCGCCTAGAGGCGAGTAATGGATGTAAATGCTGCTCTGAGGGTTTGAAACCCCAGCACATCGTAACACTATATTGAGGCATGACAAGCATTCTACGATGAGTGCATGATCGTTTAGTGTTGGGGATTGAGACTTAGTACATCCCGAGTGTTGATTTCTACTGTATTGGCGATTGAGACGCATACTTTTTCATTGTGAATTGGGCTTATAGTCGTGTTTGGGGCCTTGTGCCGACCTGTAGAACTCTTAGGGGATCCTTATGAGTTTTCCTCACCTGTGTGCAAAACATAGATTCTCAGTCATGTTTTCAACTGCTAAAAATAATATAATAACTGTATTTTATACATGAACATTAACAAAAAAGGATATGAGTTGTGAGATCTCTATAGTATGTCACGCCCGATTGGCTATGAACTATTTGACTGAGATGGGTCAGGGAACCGGTAGTGAGGATGTTTCCTTGATATGGATCGGGCTGCACGCCACATCGATTATATATATTGTTACTAAGGCCGAGAGCCTGTTCTACGCCAATACCTTGCTGATATTGCTCTTGGGCTGTAGGAGTCCCTCCGAAGTCTGTACACACCCCTAGTGAGCGCCGTCGACATTAAATAAGTGGAGCAGGTTGCACACCGCAGCGGGTACTAGTGTGTACCATTATATGTGTTGCATTCTTTCATGCATTATTTCTTGACTGTAATACTTGTTGTTTACTGTTTCCACTGTTAGATATAAACTGCTAGATATAGAGTACTTTTTACATTTCCTACGTTTTCTTACTTTCAGACTGTAGTTATGTTTATTACTCACTGGGTCGGAGTACTCACTTTACTCCCTGCACCTTGCGTGCAGATCCAGGGCAGTCTCAGGCTGAGTAGATCCAGAGTATCTATTCCGGGAGTATTTGAGGTAGTTGCAAGGCTTTCGCAGTCAATGATTCTCCCCTCTATCCCTATCCTTTTATTTCCGCATTCTCAGTTTGTTTTTAGATATTGTGGTAGGATGTTACTCTGTTTAGAGACTCATGTTCGTGACACCTGGTCCTAGTTGGACCGTATTGGTATTTTGTTAGATTTTCATATTATTATCAGTATTTCATACCTTTGACTTCAATGATATTTACCTTTATCTGTTTAATTAATGGGGCTATTATTATAAACGTACTTTCGGATAGGTTGGCACTTTTGGTTGAGGTCTCGGGGGCCTCGGGGTGAATTCGGATAGTAAAACAGAGAGTTTGGAGTTTATTGCATGATTTAAGTTTGCTGGTTCTGTCAGTTTTGCATCTGCGAAAAAGGGACCGCATAGGCAATTCCGCAGATGCGGCTTGGTGGTCGCAAAAGCGGTCCTGGGGGCCTGGGCAGTTTCCGCAGAAGCGGAGGGGTTTCCACAAAAGCGGAGAACGCAGATGCAAACTAGGACCGCAGAAGTGGTCTGGGCATTTTGGGAGAAACTGCAGAAGCGGTTGGAGAACCTCAAAAGTGGTGATTGCATAAGCGGAAAGTGGAGCGCAGAAGAAAAAATTCCTGGACAGATTTAAGTTAAGTCTTCTTCGCAAATTTTGAAAGAACAAACATTTTGGACTTCGAACCAAAAGTGTTTTGGGCAATGTTTGAAGATGGTTTCAAAGGCTATCATCAGGTATGGATTTTTGGGATTAAATTATGATATTATGGTGTATAAACATGGATTGACACTGAAAACCCAAGGAATTAAAGGTTAAAATGGAGGTTAGGGAAGAGAGCTTAAATTGATGATTTGAGGGGTCAACCGGACTCCGATTCTTGTGAACTTGATATATATAGACTCGTGGGAGGATAAGGATTGTATTGATGTAAATTTTCTAGATTTTGAGAAGTGGGTCGGGGACTCGGGTTTTGCGAATTTCGTGATTTTCGATAGTTTTTTAATCTTTTAGATTGGATTATATTCCCTTAGCCTAGTGGTTTTGGTTAGATTCGACGCGCGAGGAGGTCGATTTGAGAGGCAAGGGAATTGCTAGCAAGTTTTTGGCCAGCTAGAGGTGAGTAATGGATGTAAATGCTGCTATGAGGGTTTAAAACCCCAGACTTTCACATCGTAACACTATATTGAGGCGTGAGACGCATTCTAGGATAAGTGCGGGGTCGTTTACTGTTGGGGATTGAGACTTAGTCCATCCCGAGTGATGATTTCTACTATTTTGGCGATTGAGACGCATACTTTTTCATTGTGAATTGGGCTTATTGCCGTGTTTGGGGCCTTGTGTCAACCTGTAGAATCCTTAAGGGATGCTTATGTGTTTTCCTCACTTGTGTGCATAACATAGATTCTTAGTCCTGTTTCAACTGTTAAAAACAATATAATACTTCGTTTTATACATGAACATCAAATGAAAATGGATATGAGGGCAGAGATCCCTATAGTATGTCACGCCCGATTTGCTGTGAACTTATTTGACTGAGATGGGTTGGGGACCCGATAGTAAGGATGTTTCCTTGATATGGATAGGGCTGCACGCCGATGCAATTATATATATTGATAATGAGGCCAAGAGCCTATTTTATGCCAACATCTGGCTGATATTGCGCTTGGGCTGTAGTAGCCCCTCTAGAGTCTGTACACACCCCCAGTGAGCGTCGTCGACGTTAAATAAGTGGATCGGGCTCCACGCCGCAGCGGGTACTAGTGTGTACCGCTATATGTATTGCATTCTTACATGCATTATTTCTTGACTGTAATACTTGTTGTTTAATGTTTCCACTGTTGGATATAAACTGCTAGATATAGAGTAGTTTGTGCATTTCCCACGTTTTCTTACTTTCAGACTGTAGCTATGTTTATTACTCACTCGGTCGAAGTACTCACTTTACTCCCTGCAACTTTTGTGCAGATCCAGGGCAGTTTTAGGCTGAGTAGATCCAGAGTATCTATTCCGGGAGTATTTGAGGTAGCTGCATGGCGTTCGCATCCGATGATTCTCCCCTTTGTCCATATCCTTTTTTTTCCCTATTCTCAGTTTGTTTGTAGATAAACAATGTAGTAGGATGTTACTCTGTATTTAGAGGCTCATGTTCATGATACCAGGTCCTAGTTGGGCCGTATTGGTATTCTGTTAGATTTCCGCATTATTATTAGTATTTAAGACTTTTGACTTAAATGATATTTACCTTCATATGTTTAATTAATGGGGTTATTGTTATAAATGGTCGGGCACGTAATATCCAAATAAGACAACCTAGCCTGAGACTTGAGTACCCGTCTAGTATCCACCTAGGAGAACGTCACTTCCCAAGTGTCTTTTAACTATTTAGACAACCTTCAATAGTTTACTCTTAGTTTCCTTAGTTTAATTTAGCATCTTAGCAGTATAAAGCTAGATGTAATATCAAAATAACTATGTTTAGTAGTGCAATTAGGAATAACTACACAACTCCAATTTAGATAGAAACTCAATTCCAATATCTAGCTCAATGTGGAAATCGATCCCCACCTTCTCGAATAAAAGTTGCTTCGACCAGTCTTGCTACTTTGTGGTAGTGCATGTTGGCCTCGATCACTTTTTGACGCTGTTGCCGGGGAGCTTACGGTTTTGGCTATCTATCTAAATAGTTTTATGTATTTTCTTCTTTCCTTATGTGTTACTAATTTGTGTGTGTCACATCTTCAGGTACAAAATGGCAGCAAACAAAGTACTTCTTGGAGATATTCCATCAGGGGAGGAGGTAGATTACAATATAGATGATGAGGTCCATGTAGTACCCGAAGCTCAAAGGAGAGGCTGACAAATCAATAATGATAATACAGACCCTCCCCCTCCACCTCCAAGAGTGGATCCTCGAGTTCTTCCAAACCAACGCTATGCAAGTGCAATTTTCCCACCCTGGATCCGGGTGGGACATTTTAAATTTATCAATGTGATGCTGATATTGTTGAAGCAGCTTGGGTATATAATGGGCACTGCCAATCAAAATTCTTACAAATATCTTAAGGGTTTTGTGGATACCTAGTTGGGGAGCATGACAACTAATATGTCCGAGGATGCACTTAGGTTGAGACTCTTCCCATTTTTACTTAGAGGGAAGGCATTGGATTGGCTTGAGCGACTTCCCAACCATTCCATCACTACTTGGGATGAGTTGGCGGACAAGTTCATTGCAAATTTTTTCTCACCGGGGCATATGGCAGCATTGAGAGATGATATCTTAGCCTTCAAGCAGGAACCCCTTGAACTATTACATAAGATTTGGGAGCGCTATAGAACAATGGTGAAGGACTTCTCCAATAATGATATGACTGAGGCAATGATCCAACGGACTTTCTGTTGGGGTATTAACACAACAAACCAGTGCATAGTGAACCAGCTTGCTGGGGGGAACTTCATGAAATTGTCTTATGATGAGGCTTGTGACATTCTTGATGAGATGGCTGACACTTCCTCCATTTGGCAAAGTAGAGCTAATGTTCCCTAGGGTGACCCCATCGTCACTCATTTTCACAAAGAGTTACATGATCATGGGCAGGCTATAGCAGAGTTGACAACCACAATGAACCAACTAGAAAACGTACAGTTGCAACAAGTTCAAAATTCTCGCCAAGTGAATGCCATTGAGGGTGTCAACATGCTAGTCAACAAAAGAAGACAAAGAGGTCAACAGAACCAAGGGAGTTTGGATCAATTTGACAATGACTGTGGTGGATTCTAAGATGATGGTTATGATGTGAAGAATGAAGAGGTGCAATACGTGAACATTATCAAGGCCAAAGGGGCAATTCTTCCAACCAACAACAATGAAAACCACAAGGCAATTGGGGCAATCAACAACAACAAGGCAATGGTAATTGGGGGAACAACAAGCAAAATTCCAATTGGCAATCAGAAAAATCAGGGTAATTGGAATGGTAACAACAACAACTGGGGTGGTAACAACAATCAGGGAGGTTGAAACAATGGCAATCAAGGAAATCAGGAGCAAGGCTTTCAAAGGCCTCTAATGTATCAACAACCTAACAATCCACCCCATTTCCATCCCAAGGTCCTAGTTCTTCCAACAATGATATGTGGGGAATTGAAATGATATTTGAAAAGATGATGAAAAAGAATACGGACTCTGATGCTCAGTTGTCTTCCCACAATACTTCAATTACAAATTTAGAGGTGCAATTAGGCCAAATATCACAGTCCTCGAATACTTTCCCTAAGAAATCTCTACCAAGTGATATGGTAGTAAACCCAAAGGATGGGAACAATCATGTTATGGCGGTAACTACAAGGAGTGGACGAGGTGGTGATGTGAATGCCTCCAAGCAAAAGCAAATTTTGAGTAATGAAGTTGAGTTGCAAGAAGATGAAGTTCCTTTGGTGGTTAAAAATGTGATTGAAAAAAAAAACCGCTTCTAGAGAGAAGCTCTACCTTCTCTCTACAGTTCCAGAGCAGTTGAACGAGCATTCTCGGTGCATGATAGTAAGAACACCATCGTCACCGATCCATGGCTCGTCACCGGCGGAATTTGGCACATACTACCACTCAAATTGTCACCCCTGCACACGGTATCACCAAGGAACTAGAGCCTCTGGATTTTGGAAACTTCCTTCCACAGAAATTCCAATTGCCAGAGAATGTGCATGCAGAGGTTGATTAGACTGTAAATCCACTCCCGATGGACAAAAATGAAGTTCCGAATAATCTGACTGCGCGAAGATTGCAATTCTCTGAAGTTAGTGATTCTGCAAAATCACTTCTGACTGTTGCTGAAGTTGTTCGAGGAAATCGAGATGCACAAATGGGTAAGCCACTCTCATTTGTACCTCCGATTGAAAGAGATGGCCAAAAGATAGTTCAAATCGGTGTAGAGGATCTACAATCTCAGGTAGACTACTGGGCTAATGCATTAATTGGATATGTAATAGGTGACAATCCAAATGCTAAAATGATGGAGAATTTTGTCATGCATGTTTGGAATTTTGTATCCAAACCTCAAATTCTGTTACATTCTGAAGGATATTGCATATTTCGCTTCAATAGCAAAGAGGATAAAGAGTTAGTTATCCAATCTGGGCCATACTCGTACAGAAACAAACCTATGGTGTTGAGACCATGGGAGGTTGATTTTTCTTTTCAAAATGATGTTCTCACCACTGTACCTATATGGATTCGATTCCCTGGTCTTCCGGTGGGTTACTGGTCTGTTGATATACTAAGAAAACTGGCTAGTGCAGTGGCTAGACCACTGTACACTGATAAATTTACAACACATTATGAGAAGATCTCTTTTGCGAGAGTTTTAGTAGAGGTTGATGCTGCTCATGCCCTACCTGATCAGGTTGAAATTGAAACTCCTTTTGGCATGAAAATGCAACAGATCGAATATGACTGGAAACCTAGTTTTTGCAATCATTGCCTGAAGTTTGGCCATGATGCACTTGACTGCTGGTATAATGCAGGCGATGATGTAGAATTGGTTAATGGTGAGCAGGAAAAGGGAAGACGACAGAGAGCTAGAATGCCAAAGCAGGTCAAAGTTACTAAACAAGAGTGGGTACCTAAGACTACTGCAGATGCAATGGTAACTATTCCAGCTCAACCAGAACATATCAGTGAGGCAGTGCAACTGGAGACTAGTACTATTGGGAATCAGCAACATACTAGTGATATGTAGCTGGTGAATAGTACTGAGGGACAGCATGAACTAGTTGGCTCTGCCAGAAACACAACAGCTACAGGGGTACCTTCTGGGATCAGTGAGGTTATGATTGATAAAGCTAATAAGGGGAAGACAACTGTAGTTATTCTGGATGCTGGTAGAAGAGGTCAACAGGTGGATCCAGGACCTTCTTGGAGTAATGCTTTTATTGCTTCATGATTATTGTTACAAGGAATATAAGAGGGCTTAATCAAGCCCATAAGCAGAAAGAATTGAAAAGCTTTCTGTACGAAAATAAAGTAGATGTCATAGGAGTTCTTGAAACTAGAGTGAAAGAACATAAAGCTAAGAGGATATTAGATAAAATTTCTAAGGGATGGAAGGTCCAATGCAACTATGCTAAAGCTGTAAATGGAAGAATATGGCTTCTTTGGAAGCCTCACATTCAAGTCCTTATCTCTTGTGTGACTGACCAGGTTATTCAGTGTCTGTTAGAAGATCCTCAAAGTAAGATCAGAATCCATATGAGTGTCATTTATGCTCATAATACTGCAAGCAATAGGGAACAACTGTGGAGTGATTTAAAGGCAACCAATATTCCCAATCAGGAAGCTTGGGTACTGAGTGGGGACTTCAATAATGTATTATGTTCTGAAGACAGAATAGGTTCTCCTGTCACTGATGCTGAAATCAGAGGGTTCAATGATGTTATTACTGATCTTCAACTTACTCCCCTTCGAGCCAAAGGGTGGCATTATACTTGGACAAACAAGCAGGGCAATGACACTAGAGTCTATAGTAAAATTGACTGGGCATTGGGTAATTTTTAGTGGATTCAACAGTATGGACACCTTGAAGCTAATTTCATGAACCCTTCAGTTTCTGATCATTCCCCTATTCTCATTAAATTTGGCAGCCAAAAACTTCTACACCCCAAACCTTTCAAATTCTATACTGCAATAATGGAGAATCCTCAGTTCAAGACCATTCTGCAGCAAACTTGGGCTCAAAATTGTGATGGGACACCTATGCAGATGGTCTGTACCAAATTGAAGAACTTGAAGCAGCATTTAAAAGGGATAAATACTCAAATGGCTTCCTACAAACAGAAGCTTATTCATGCTAGGGAGACACTGGACATTGTACAAAGTCAGTTGCAGCTTAATCCACTTTCACAGAACTTGTTCACTGATGAGAAGGCAGCATTGCATGAAATTGAAAAATGGAGCAAGGTGGAGGAACAGGTTATGAGGCAGAAATACAACGCTTGCTGGATTGAATGTGGAGATGCTAATACTAAGTATTTTCATGCTCAATGGAAGATCAGAACTAGCCAGAATAACATTACTTCTATATATACTGAATCAGGTATAAAACTAACAGAACCATCAGCTGTGGAACAGGAGTTTATTGAGGTGTTCAAATCATTGATGGGAGAATGTGCTGATGAACTTCCTTGTATTAACACTGCTGTTATGAGGGAAGGACAATGCCTAACTTTATCACAGCAAAAAATGCTAATTCAAGAGGTCACACTGGAAGAAATTGCAGAAGCCATAAAGGAGATGCCTAGGGACAAAGCACCAGGTGCGGATGGATTTCCTGTGAAATTCTTTACTGGCAACTGGGAGATAGTAAAGGAAGATATTTTTGCTGCTACTAAGGACTTCTTCTCTACTTGCATTCTGCCCCATATGATCAACACTACAGCTATTGCACTTGTGCCTAAGGTTAGAACTCCTTCAACCGTCAAAGATTATAGGCCGATTGCTTGTTGTACCATTGTTTACAAAATCATTTCCAAAGTCATTACAAGAAGGATGAAAGTTGTAATTGGTGGTCTAGTTGGACAAGCTCAGTCAGCATTTATTGAAGGTAGAAGCATTCCAGATGTGTACTCAAGGTGGATCTAAGGAAGGCTTATGACACTCTTGAATGGGGCTTTCTTAAACATGTCCTTATTGACCTTGGATTTCCTGCTAATTTTCTAAACTGGATAATGGCTTGTGTTACTTCTGTTTCCTATTCCCTAGTACTGAATGGTGGCCTAACTAAGCCATTCACTGCTAGGAGAGGTATTAGGCAAGGTGATCTATGTCTCCTTATTTGTTTATTCTTGCTATGGAGTATCTGAACAGAATACTGGGACAGTTGCACAAAAATGGAGATTTCAACTTTCATCCCAAATGCAGGAAGCTAAACTGTGTACATGTTTGTTTTGCTGATGACCTTCTTATGTTCTGTCGAGCTGATGTTATTTCTATCCAGATTCTTCAAGAGGCTTTCCTTGAGTTCTCTAATGCTTCTGGTTTGCAAGCCAACATTAGCAAAAGTGTTGTTTACTTGGCTGGAGTACATCAGTCTGCCAGTGAAGAAATAATGGAAAAGCTGGGATTCATTGAAGGAAAACTTCCTTTCAAGTAATTAGGGATTCCTCTCAACTTTAAAAAACTTGCTATCCATCATTACTTACCACTGATTGAGAAGATCACTGCCAATGTCATTTGCTGGTCAGCCAAAATGTTGTCTTATGTAGGAAGATGTCAATTGATTAAGGCTGTTATCTTTGACATCCAGACCTACTGGGCACAAGTTTTCATATTGCCAAAGAAGGTTTTGAAGACAATTGAAGCAATATGCAGGTCTTTCCTGTGGACAGGCAATGCTACTGTATCCAAAAGGGCTTTGGTTGCATGGGAGAAGGTCTGTAAACCAATTTCTGCTGGGGGACTAAATATCATTGATATGGCTGTATGGAATAAGGCAGCTGTTACCAAGCTGCTTTGGGACCTGGCTAGGAAAAAAGAGTGTCTCTGGATCAAGTGGCTACACTGCTACTATATAAAACAGTATGACATTGGCTCTATGTCTCTGCCCAAGACTGCTTCTTGGGTTGTTAGAAAGATTCTGGATTGTAGGATTGCTGTTATGGAAAATCAACAGCTTCAAGGGGATCTCCTTAACAGATTACAATCAATGTGCAGGCTAGACAAGTTTCAGATCCAAAAACTTTACCTTGCAATGCTGCCTAGTTATAATAAGGTAGAATGGAAGAATGTGATGCTGACTACAAACGTGCAACCTAGACACAAATTCACAGTGTGGCTAGCTGCTCATCACAGGCTGCCTACTATTGACAGATTGCAGAAGTATGGGATTCAGGTGCTGACTGTATTTTCTGTAAGCAACATGCTGAGAACTTTGAGCACTTGTACTTTGATTGCCAAATCACCAATCGATTATGGACTAGAATATGCTGCTGGTTGGGATACAAAAGAATAGTTGGCAAATGGGAAGATGCGCTTCAATGGATCTATAGCAAATCTAGGAGCAAACTATGGCACAAAGCAATCACTGCTTCTGCCTTTGTGACTGCTGTAGCACTGATATGGAGGGACAGAAACTGCATTCGTTTTGATGACAAGGCATTTGTAGAAGACCAGTTCTGTAGGGAGGTTGCACTGTTATTGCATATACGAGGCAGAAAATGTAAAAGATGGCAGGATGGTTTACGACAACTAAACTACTACCCTTAGCTATAGTCTGCCAATTTTCATACATAGATAGCTTGTTTAGAATTGAATAGTTTAGTGGAATTTGTAAATAAGTAGTAGCTAGTCCAAGCTACTACTATAGAGCTCACTTTGTAAATCCTTTGATATCAATGAAACTAATAGTTACATTAAAAAAATGTGATTGATGAGAACGTGAATAAAGAAATGAGGATTAATATTCAATATGCCAAGATGGAAACTCAAAATGACATGAACCCGTCTAGGGAACACATAATAGACATGCCGGAGCCAGTTGTGCTTAAAGCCAAGGTTCCTTTGCCAAGGCCACCCCCACCTTATCCTCAAAGTCTCGTGAATTATAAAAATGAGAATCAATTAAAAAGTTTATTGATATGATGAAGATCTTATCCATTAATGGTCCTTGGGTGGAGGCTCTTGAACAAATATCGGGCTCTGCTAAATCTATGAAAGGCTTGGTGACAAAGAAATGATCCATGGCTTGTGAAACTATAAAGATGACCCATCAAGTTAGTGAAATAGTACATTTAGTGGCCCCGAAGCTTGAAGATCCCGGTACTTTCACCATTCCTTGCATCGTTAGGAGTGCCGACTTTACTAAGGCTATATGTGATTTGGGGAAAGTATCAATTTGATGCCCTACTCAGTTTTCAAGACCTTAGGTGTTGGGAAACCGAGGCCAACTTACATGAGATTGCAAATGGCGGATACAACGATGAAGAGACCATTGGGTATTACTGATGATGTGCTTGTCCGAGTGGAAAAATTTATCTTGCCAGATAATTTTGTGATCTTGGACTATGAGTTAAACTATGAAGTTTCAATTATATTGGGAAGACCTTTCCTTGCTACTGGGAATGCCTTAGTTGATATGGAGGTAGGGGAACTTGCCTTCTGTGTGGGTGATAAAAAAGTGGTCTTTCATGTGTGCAAGTCAATGAAGTAGCCTAACAGTTATGAGGTATGCTCTTTTGTGGACCTTGTCACGGCAGTGATAGTTGATGATACCAATGCAATGATCAATGTGGAGGACCCTCTAGAGGTCGTAATGTTGAATCTTGATGTCAATGATGATGAAGGCCGAGTGGAGTGTGTGAATGCTTTACATGGGATAGGCTCTTACTCTTATGAGCGTAGGAAACTATCGTTGGACCATGAGAATAGGAAGACTCCACCAACAAAACCTTCAATTGAGGAACCTCTAGTATTGGAGTTGAAGCCATTGCCTCCACACCTTAGGTATGAGTTCTTAGGCCCTAGTTCTACTTTGCCATTTATTCTTTCCTCTTATCTTACTAACATGCAGGTTGATTCCACTTTGGCGGTGCTCCAAAATAGAAAAAGACAATTTGATGGACTTTATCTGATATTAGGGGAATAATCCCTACATTATGTATACACAAGATTATTTTGGAAGATGATACAAAGCCTTCCTTGGAACACCAAAGAAGGTTGAACGAGGCAATGCAAGAAGTTGTGAAAAAGGAGGTGATCAAGTGGTTGGATGTCGGGGTTGTGTACCCCATGTCTGATAGCTCTTGGACTTCGGCGGTGCAATATGTCCCGAAGAAGGGTGGCATAACCGTTGTTGTAAATTTATAAAATGAGTTGATTCCTACCAGAACCATCACCGTTGAAGGGTATGCATGGACTATCGCAAGTTGAATAAAATGACCCGCAAGGATCATTTTCCATTGCCTTTGATCAGATGTTAGATCGACTTGTTGCGTGTGTCTTCTATTGTTTCTTGGTTGGGTATTCTGGATACAGGAAAATCTTGATTGCTCCAAAAGATTAGTATAAGATCACATTCACTTGTCCATAGGTATCTTTGCTTTTTTTAGATGCATTTTGTCTTGTGTAATGCACCGGCTACATTTTAGCGGTATGATGGCCATTTTGCACCGATATGGTGGATGATATTTTGGAGGTGTTTATGGGCGACTTTAGTGTTGTGGGTGATTTATTTGATGTGTGTTTGAAAAATCTTGATAGACTGTTGGCTCATTGTGAAGAAACAAATCTTGTTCTTAATTGGGAGAAATACCACTTCGGGGCATAAAATTTCGAAGCATGGTATCGAGATGGACAAAGCAAAAATTGATGTGATTTTATGTCTCCCTCTCCTTACCTCTATCAAGAGAGTTAGAAGTTTACTTGGGCATGCAGGGTTCTATCAAGAATTTAACAAATACTTTTTGAAAGTAGTGAATCCCTTATGCAAGTTATTGGAAAAATATGCCAAGTTTGTATTCGATGAGAGATGTATGCAAGCCTTTGAAATTCTCAAGCACAAGTTGATCACCACTCTAATCATTTCCGTACCTAATTGGAGCTTGAACTTTGAGCTCATGTGTGATGCAAGCGATGTTGTGATTGGGGTGGTTTTGGGTCAAAGAGTGAACAAAATGTTTCATCCGGTGTACTATACGAGCAAGGCAATGAATGATGCTCAAGTGAACTACATGGTGATTGAGAAAGAACTTTTGGCAATTGTGTTCGCAATGAAGAAATTTTGGCCATATCTTCTGGTTTCCAAGGTCATAGTCCATACCGATCATGCCACACTCCGGTACTTGATAATGAAGAAGGATTCCAAAGCTAGACTGATGCGATGGGTCTTGTTACTTCAAGAGTTTAATTTGGAGATTGTGGACCGGAAGGGTAGTGAAAATTAAGTGGCAGACCACTTGTCCTGCTTGGAGGAGGATATGAGGCCTTGTGATGGCCTAGAAATCAATGATTCATTTTCTGACGAACAACTCCTTTCAGTGTCAGTGAATGGTATGCCATGGTCTGCGGACGTTGCTAATTTCCTTGTGACTGGTATAATCCCGTGTGAGCTCTCTTCTAACCAAAGGAAGAAGCTCAAACAACATAGTTCGAATTTTATTGGGATGATCCGTACTTGTTCAAGATTTGCACGGATGATATGATTTGAAGGTGTGTCATAGAGGAAGAGAAATTGAGTATCGTGGAGGCTTGTCATTCCTCGGCCTGTGGTGGCCAGCATTGCGGGGCGAATACGACTTCCAAAGTTCTTAGTTGTGGGTTTTATTGGCCAACTTTGTACAAAGATGTAAGTGAACTTGTGAAGAGATGTAACGAATGTCAAAGAGAAGGTGGAGTTTCAAAAACAGATGAGATGCATCTCAATACCATTCTGGAAGTTGATATTTTTTATGTATGGGGCATTGATTTTATGGGCCCATTTTTTAGCTTGTGCGGGAAACATACATTCTTGTGGCAGTTGACTATGTTTCAAGGTGGGTTGAAGCTGTGGCTTTACCCATAAATGAGGCCCGAAATATTGTTACTTTTCTCAAAAAGAGCATTTTTACAAGGTTTGGCACTCGTCGTGCAATCATAAGTGATGGAGGTCTCATTTTTGTAATAGAGCTTTTGACACTTTGCTTGCAAAGTATGGTGTCAACCATAAAGTTTCTACTCCCTATCATCCTCAAGAGAGTGGCCAAGTTGAAGTATCAAACAGGGAAATGAAGAGTATATTGTCAAAAATGGTCAATGCAAATAGGACCGATTGGTCAAAAAAGATGGATGATGCTCTATATGCTTATAAGACTTCTTACAAGACTCCGATTGGTATCTCTCCATATCGGTTGGTGTTTGGGAAAGTGTGCCATCTACCAGTTGAGTTAGAGCACAAGGTCATATGGGCTTTGAGGAAGCTGAATCGTGAATGGGATATGGCAGCAAATCTTCGTGTGGAGCAGCTTAATGAACTTGATGAATTCAGATTTCATGCCTACTCCAATTCGTGCTTGTACAAGGACAAGATGAAGTACCTTCATGATAAATATTCTCGTGACAAGGAGTTTAAACTGGGCGATTTGGTTCTCATGTTCAACTCTCTGTTATGTCTATTTCCGAGAAAGCTTATGACAAAATGGAGTGGACCTTTTGAAGTGGTGTTTGTGACTCTGTTTGGTGCACTTGACTTAAAATACAAAAATGGTGAACTTTTCAGAGTGAATGGGCACAGAATCAAGCACTACCTGGGCAATTGATGATAGCCATGTGGTGGCACTTTTGTACCTAAAGTGATTTGACGGTAACTTGTGTCGCGCCGCGATGTTAAATAAGGCGCTTCTTGGGAGGCAACCCATGTGTCAACCTTTTTGTTTTTCTTTGATTCTCTTTCGTAGTGTAGGATTTATTTTTAGACTAACTGGTTATGAGATGATGTAGGATTGTGTTGGTACAACGTTGACCAAGTTGAAACTAATCACTCTCTGAAGTTTGCAATACGGACCGCACTTCATTTTGTGCAACCGCAAAGGCCTTTGTACGTGGGCAAGAAATCAATGCGAATCGTAGAGTGATTTGTCAAAACTGGAGAGTCTCTGATGTTCTCCATCACGACCGCATTGTATTTTTTGCGGTCCGCGATGGACCACTGTGGCTGCACTGGATTTCTTGCGGTCCGTAGCAGCCATCTCTTAGTGCTTCATGTTTTAAGCACCGCAGACTGCAGTGCCATTTTATGCGGTCCACGACGCGTAGGTGAGATGGGCCCCAACTTTATCTATAAATAGTCCGAGAGGCCAACCAAGAGGAAGAGGGTGATTCCCCATTCTGATGATGAAGTCATATAGTTGGAGGACCCGCAGGATGGTTCCTCCAGCCAACCAATGACTCAGTCCAAGTCCCAGCAAAGCCACAAATCACAGGTAGCCAGTCACAGGTTCCCGAGCAGACAGAGGACCCAAGGACCCAAACTCAGGATCCGATGCAGAAGGAGGGCCCATAGGGAGTCCCTCTTCTCTATTTTTGTGCTTATTTTGGTTAGTTGGTATTGAGGACAATGCCAGCTTTCATTTGAGGGGTAGCCCTATTTGGATATTTGGATGACTGTATATATGACAATATTTTATGCTTTCTTTCTTTTTATCTTTGGTGTGTATATAATTTTATCATTTCATTATATTTTCGTACTTTTACTTTGGGTCTGTATATAAAGTTACATTCTTATGTATATATTCATTCTCCCTATTGTATATAAATTCCCTGTTGTACATATGCTTTTTTACTTTCCGCATTTTTACTCTCTTAGCATCTTATTTTATGTTCGTAGCTTCTTGTTTTAAGTTTTTGCAATAATACTTTGGTTTTGTTAATGCCATGGTTCTTTCCAAAGGTGGATTTGTGTGAACCCGGTGGCTCTTCCCAACGATGGATGGCATGACAACCTTCTTAAGGGTTTGGGTCTGTTTACTTTTTGTTTTTAGTAGTTAGTTGGTAAGGGTTCCTCAAGCAAAAATTCACTTGGGCCTAACACATTTTCCTTTGATCCTATGTTCAAAAACAAATCATTGTGTATAGGATGGTGATAGTTGTGGCCTTAAGACTATTATGTTGGCCAATAATCATCAAGTAGTTTTTCAGGATCATTGTGTTGCTCAAATCTTATCTAAGGTTGTTGTGGGACCTTGACTCTATGTCTTTAGCAATCCTGTAGCTTGTGTGGTGAGAATTTGAATTGTAAGTCCAAGTCCTGAGCCATTGGTCTAGAACTTGCTCTGAATATTTGTCTAGGTGAAATCCTAAGTGTAATTTTACTTGAGACGTGATTGTAGGTTCCTCTTGATATGAATGGTATCTTGAACACTTCCATAGCCTACCAATGATAAAATCCCTAGTCAACCCTTTTGAGCCATAGACCTTTTTCTTTCAAGAACCACGATACAAGCCTTTATCCATTCTAAAAATACCCTATCTTGGCACCCAATCTTTCCTTAGCACATGGCAAAAGCATAAGTTTGAGGGGAGAGACGAGGATTGCAACAAAGTGGTAAAAAATACAAAGTGAAGAAAAAGAATGGCAATAAAAGAGAAAGAAAATAAAAAAAAAAGTATTATGTAGAAAAGAATGAAGGGATTCAATAAAAGTAAAGAATGAAAGGTGTGAAAATTTGAGAAAAGGAGAAAAAGATTTGAAATGAACAAGAAAGAGTGACAGTAGGTCTCTCTAACCTCGTATAAAGAAGTGAAATGACTTAAAAAGTCAAGTTAATGTGTGCCAAAATAAAGTAAAAGAAGTGCTAAAGGGAAGATGGAACCTACTTAGACCAAACATTTCCTACCCTGAACCAAAAGCCTCCACTATGTCTCCACAAAAGCCCTATGTGAACTTGAGTTGAATGAAGCTTACATTAGTAGTGACTTACACAAGGGGAAAGCATATGGTACTTAGAGCCGGACTTGCGACTTTTCTTTGAGAGAAGATGAGTGTATTTCCATTAACCTCGTTCTGAGTGCTACAATCCTAAAGGTGAGGTTTACTTAGGGAGAGTTGAGGATGTGTGAGTTTGGGTTCCACAATGACCAAAGCAACAGAAAGAGTTTCTTTGATATGTTAAGTCAACTCTTGATGCTCTTGTATCACACTAAATCCATGGTGTTTTAAAGAGTGAATGTTGTTAGTGATTCATTTGAATTGAGGGCAATTATTAGTCCCAATTGATGTTAGATTAGGTCATTTTAGGTCAGCTGAATTTTCTTGTATTTACTCTTAAGAGAGGGGTCTTATTTTGTTTGCTTGAGGATAAACAAAAGCTTAAGTTTGGGGAGTTGATAACTAGGGATTATGATGCATTCTACACTCCTTCTTACTTGAGTTTTGATTAGAAATGTGTACAAAATAGTCCCAAAAGGCTTACATATTGTACTTGATTGCAGAATTTGGTCAACAAGGTAACAATTCGTCAAACCTAGCTCAATAAGGAGTGAAACATGCACAAGTACCAAGAAGAAGTCCAAGCACAATGTAAAGGACCAATGCGGCTACACTCAATTCTGTGCGGTCCGCAAAGAGGAGGTTTAGAGAGTGCTCAATTCAGACATTCAAGCAATGCGGCTGCAAAGCATATCATACGGACCACATTGGCTTCATTGCGGTTGCACTCGATTTTTTGTGGTCCGCAAAGCTGGAGCTCAGAGAGTTGCTGATTTTAGAAATATTTCCAATGCGATCCGCGGTCCTTTTTGTGAGAACCGCAATAGAAGCAACCGCTGCCGTGGTGCATTTAGTGTTGGCCCGCGTTGGCCAAGTTCAAAGAATAGAAGTTTCAAGCCAAGAGCCTTAGTGCGGCTGTACTAGCCCCGTAGGGACATTTTTGTCCAAAAAATTTAGCCTAGTATAAATAGTTTCTTTTCCCATTTTAGGTAATCAGTTGTATTCTAGACAGCAACTACGCTCGTGAATAGTGTTCTTTTACTATTTTGAGTAATTTTACAATAGTTTCGTCATTGAATTCTCAAGTTTTAGCTAGTAATTAAATATTATGGGTATTTCTTCATCTATTTCTTTGTTTTCTTCTATTATCATGAGTAGATAGACCCATTAGCTAGGGTTGTGGCTCAACCGTAGTGTGGGTAATTGATGGGTCTTGTGTTTTAAGGCTTGAATGTCTATTGTGTTTGATATTTGGACTAATATATGGTTTAAATGTTGAATTAGTGGTTGCAAATACTAGTTTATGCCTAATTGACTTAGGCTCTTCTTGAGAGAGATAGAGCCTAAGTCTAGAAACATTAGTCCAACAAGGAATTGAGGTGTATTCAAGAGATTAATAGCCTCAATTAAAGGGTTAAACCTAGAGATAGCAATACCCGACTTTAACCTCAATTGCTTGCACAAATGCTCATACCCAATTGGTCTTGAGAAAGTCAATAAGGGCAAAATTACTCAAACTACCGAGAGGTATAGAGCGAGAAGTATCATGCAATGGTTATATTGAAATCCCCAAATAAGATAACCTAGTGCCTTTTAACTATTTAGATAACCTTCAATAGTATACTCGTAGTTTCCTTAGTTTAATTTAGCATCTTAGTAGTATAAAGTTAGAAGTAGTATCAAAATCAACTATATTTAGAAGTGCAATTAGGAATAACTATGCAACTCCAATTTAGATAGAAACTCAATTTCAATCTAGCTCCTTGTGGAAATCGATCCCGACCTTCTCGGATAAAAGCTGTTTCGACCACTCTTGCTACTTTGTGGTAGTGCAGGTTGGCCTCTCTTACGACCCCACCCCAGAACCCAATCGTGACGGCGCCTCTCGTGAAGACAAGGCCAACCAGTCTAACACAATCCATCATTTTAAGTAGTTAACTAACATAAAGATAGTTTAAAACATGGTTTAATAGCAATACTTAGCGAAAATATAGATAATAAAGTGGAAAACCATCCCGACATAGCCCTAACCGGGGTGTCACAAGTCACGAGCGTGTAAGATACTAAATCCTCAAATGTAGCTATAGAGTCTCACATACTGAAATAGAGCATAAAAAAAATAGATAGAGAGGAGCTCCAGGCTGCGAATGCCAGCAACTACCTAAAGACTCCTCGAAGATCCGCCTGGAAATGGAATGAGTCAGCCATCGGGAGAGAAACCTGCTATGCCTGAATCTGCACACACGATGCAAGGAGTGATGTGAGCACTCTGATACAGTGAGTAATAAATGTAAAAATGACTGAAATTAGAAAACACATAAAAGTACAAGGCATTCTATACTGAAGCAGTAAAACCACTTAAAACCATAAATTAGTTAAGTATCAAGTAAAAATACCTTTTTCAACAAGAAAAACCAATAATTTGACAGGTAAATAATAAATAGAAATTCGCCCGTCGCGCAAAGTATCAACAAATCCATCCCTTTAGTCATTTCAATCTAACTTTGTGTTGAATTCTCTATTATGTCCTTATAACTTATGACACGCGTTCCTTAAACTAGCGAGGGTTACATAGTCATTTTATACATATACAACCTGACAACACCGCTACACAGCTTTATCTTATGTGATTCTCTCTCTTCAGCATTCTGAACTTATTATCTGCACAAGTTGCAACCCCGTTCCTTCAGCAGTACTAAGTTTTAAATGAATTTGTTTGCTTAGTTTATTTTAAAAGGCCTAAAATTGCATGTCCCATTATTCAATATTACTGTGGTGAAGAAACAATGCAAAAATGCTAAAACTAAATCAGTACAGGAAATTAATATATCCTTATTTTATTTTTATAAGTGAAATGGATATCAACAACTTTAAATGTGTAACTATGTGCGAAGGTGCCAAGAAAGTAGTCATATTTTCTTTATTTATATAGAATTAATTTTTGTTACAGATACAGGAAAATATTTTTCTATGTTATGAGAATTGATTTAATTAAAATTTTATTTTATTAATATGCCTTTTGTCACCGTGCAAAGTGCGGATAAATTCTCTAGTTTAAATATATCAAAAGATGCTTGAACTTTTTTCATAAAATTCATTAAATAATAAGACTTTAAAAAG
Organism: Nicotiana benthamiana; assembly: GCA_034376525.1. NCBI lineage: Eukaryota > Viridiplantae > Streptophyta > Magnoliopsida > Solanales > Solanaceae > Nicotiana > Nicotiana benthamiana. The sequence continues at coordinate 68,968,494 of CM067336.1, forward strand.
GTAAAATGTGAGAGCGCAATGCATACACATGATATGTCAGATAGGCGCCATCATAATATTAAATTTTCTATACAAAAATATGGTATTAAGTGAAAATGATAACTGGGTGAACGTATTACTCCTAATTCTTTTTTAACATGGGACATTTGCCTTGAAAATCTTTTAGTTAAAAAAAAGAGACACAAAAGAACTTGCTTTTTGACATATGAATGTGCCAAAAAAAAAAGTAGCTAATTTATAAAATCTGAGTTAAAATTAGAAAGTAAAATCATGAGAAACATAAAAAAAGGTATACATAGAAAAAGTAAAATTCATAAAAAGGTAAATATATTCTTTAATTTAATAAGAGAAAAGATGTATTATATTACTCCATCCGTCCACTTTATCTTATTTTTTTCCCTTTTTGATCCAAAATATTTGATTTTTCTAGATTTCAAGAGTGAATTAATTTTTTCTTTTCAATTGCCATTGAAGTAAATAATGTTGAAATATGTGTCATGTTTCTTCTCCAATGCAATTTGATTCATCCATCTCAGATTGTGTTTTATTTCTCTAGTAGTACACTTACTACTTTTTATAAAATCTGATATTTATTTCATCTCCTACAATTCATGTTAATTATTTTTGTAAAATAGAGCTGGAGAGGAAATGTTGAAATTTTTCGGCTCCATTTTATAGTTCGTTGACGTTTTTAAATTGAAATTACATGACAAGTTGAGATTTTTTGCTGAAATTTTGAAATAGTCTTTGATTCTCACAAAGTTTTCAATGAGTTATGCTGGTTGCTTGGATTTTGAGAGTTGCTAATCATCACATTCCAAATCCCAAAATAGCGTTATGTTAAATATAAAATAAAATGAAAAACATACGAAGAAATAATAAATTGTTATAAATAGAACTCTATTTAAGGTGAATGTCTATCTTATAAGAAGAGTCTTACTTCAAGGCTAAGTCTTTTATCTTCCTATAAATAGAGGGGTCTTACCCCATTGTAAATCATCCCAAAAGTATCAATAAGAATACTCATCTCTTTACTTTTCTCTCTATTGCTCTTGTTCTTGTATTATTATTCTTGTTCTTATATTATTTCATAACACGTTATCAGCACGAGTCTCTAACCAATTGAAATTTTCGATTGTCTTAACTTTTGTATGTGTAGGGTTTCACGTGAGGTTCTGCCGTAACCAAATCCCAAAAATTTTTATACGGACAAAAAGGAAAAACAAAGAAGAAAGAAACAGAAACAGAAAGAGAAAAACGTGAGAGAAAGAAAGGAATTTACACAAGAGGTATATTTGATATCACAACATTTATTGGTATACCTTAAAGGTAAGTAATTTACTTTTCCCTTTCAAATTTTTGAAATTCTACGATTTAATTTTATATACAAACAAAGACAACAAAGTTTGATTATAACTCTAATGGAGTTTGTAAGAAATTACACTCACATGAAGTGGTAAAATTTCTATGCCTTGCCATGATCAAATTCATGAATGATTGTGGGCAAAGAATTGAAAATCCGTCCCATTGAATTTGCTCCATTCCCTTTAGAGAATGTGGTAGCAGTATGTGATAAGTCTGAAAGAAGACAAAATTATTACCATGATGGTATCAATGAATGTGGACGTGGCAATAGACGGAATTATAATCGTCATTATGATCCATTCCCTGAAATGAATGTGATAATTGTAATAAAGCCTGTAAGTATGAACATGCTCTTGATGTAATTGTATCTTATGTCTGACATTATGAAAAGAAAGTTCGCTGCCCTTGAAATTTCGGGCAAGAACTATATGACATGGGTGTTGGATGCTGAAATCCATTTGGATGCAATGGGTCCTGGAGACGCCACTAAAGACAGAAATAACGCATCCACCCAAGACTGTGCTAAGGCCTTGATTTTCTTGCGCCATCACCTTGATGAAGGTTTGAAAATTGAATATCTCACAGTCAAAGATCCACTTATCTTGTGGAAGGGCTTAAAGGAGAGATATGACAACCTGAAGTTGGTCACTCTGCCACAAGCACGATGCGATGAGAATCCAAAAGCAAATAGTTCATAAACTATATATTATCGTTGCGGTGGAAAAGGGCACTGAGCGAAAATTTGCCATGTACCAAGACATTTGGTTGAGCTTTATCAAGCATCTCTAAAAGGTAAATGCCCTGAAACCAATTCTGTCTCTGACGACAATTTTGACATCACCCACTTGGATGTGGCAGACTTCTTTGAGCACCCTAAGGGGAAAATTGACCACCTAAATTGTGATGGATCTGTGATGAAGGAAGATGGAATTGTTTGATTTTATTTTACTTATTTGTATTAGCTAGTGGATAAACTATTAGTCATTAGTATCAGCTCGTATTAGTTAATTTATGATATAATGTTAGTATTAGTTCTTTAGAATGTTTCAATATGCTTAAATTTCGATGGTATTTTTATTTCCCAGCAAAGTTAGTCGATTAACTAATAAAATTGACTATCTAATATTTTGTATTAAAACTAAAATTTCCGCAAGCTAAGATATTCGAATATCTGATTTAGATATTCGAATAACCTGATTTAGTTATTCGAATAACCTGATTTAGTTATTCGAATAACCTGATGACTGTTTACTAAGTTAGTCGAATAACTAATTAGTTATTCGACTAACCAGTATTTCGCATTAAAACTGGATTTTTCCGCAAGGCAAGATAGTCGAATATCAGGTTTAGTTATTCGAATAACCTCAACAGATTTTGAAAATATTGTTTAAATTAAGAAGCAACGGATTACATGACATTTCAACTTGAAACATTGTACCCTATACAGAGATATTATTAACACAGTGTACTGTCACATGTCTGCATTGGCTTATAAATGTACACTTCTATACTATTCACATATTCATGTCAATTGCTTAGTTCCAAATTTGTAATTATGTGATCGTCCATGATAATGTGCTAAATTATTCATCACATAACTTTTACACATTCTTTACATATTACATACACTACTCGAGTTTTATGATACGCTGTCATCTATTCACTGTATTACCTGTGTATATGTCTGTAACATACATGCGTGCACCTTTGTAACTACTGCACAATATAGTTTCCACTTCTATATGTTCATTCATTTATGCATCACATTCATGTACCACACACACGATACCGGAAAAGCAACTTTTCCCAAAATTAGGGGGAGAAGGTGAAATTTTGTGGAAAGATGCATCATTATCTCATCTTGATCCAAATACCCCTATTCGTGAAAAAGAGGTGCAAAAGATTATCCATTTGCAAAGAATAGCAAATCAAATGCCAGACGCATTTACAGATTTGAAAAAGATAACAAAATCACATATCCCCACAGTGAATGTGACAACATCTGATTCACGAATACATATTCATTATTGGAAGAATATGAACATGAAATTGGTATTGAATATACCACACTCACCCCTAGAAGGAGGTTTGAGATGATACCACACTCACCCCTAGAAGAAGGTTTGAGATGATGTCATTATTATGGCATGAATGGTCATTGGTCACGTGCCTATTGTACGCCAAACTAATTTGTCAACGTGATTACCAAATGACAATAATAATGCAAGAAACATATCTTGCATATAATTTTTCACATGACCATAATGGTATAACTTTCTCTTTAAAAGAGATATTCACCACATGGATGTTGATGAATTTGTGGTAGTACAAAATTAATTGAGAGCTCTAGAAAAGCCAATTACTACTATGTTGGAGAAATACAATTGATTACCAATAAGGTATTGTGTTGTAGTAAGTCTCAAAGAAACTTATTCAGTTTCCAAAATATATGTGAAAGTGGTTGATTATATTGAGACTATAAATAAAGGAAAGATTTGATATCTTCTATTACTACAACTTGTAGCGGGATAATTTGTGTATGAAAAGCTACCCGCTTCATTCTCCAGTTTGTACTACTTGTTCTCATTAATTAATTGACCAACTAAAGAGTTCGGGTTGAATCCCATAAATTCTGGAAATATCAAAGGTGAATATGAGCCCATTCACCTGCCATGTATACCACATATGATGCATCTATGATATGGTTACATGCGCGATTGTTATTAACCTGCAGCCTGGCCGGTGCTTGCGAGGTAAATTGCTCAGTAATCTAACTTCGAGCATAATTTCCAGATTGTCTATTCAAGATAGTTCATCTTGATAAGTTGGTTTACATCACAGTTGGTTTAGCAAAATGATTTATTGAGTGCCTCCAGTTAATAGCTAAACTATTGCTTATGAGAACAAAGTTATATATATCAGTTTGATATACGTTGTATACGAGAGTACATTATATTCTCCCCTCATAAGTGGTTCAGGGTCAGGAACCAAATAGTTTCATCTTATTATTATTAATGTGCTGTGTATATTGACATGATAATGCACAAAGATGATTTCCCAGAGATGAGGAAACATGTTAGTTTTCCTAACATGAGGGGAAGACATGATGAACACTTGAAGAAAGGTTACATGAGATGATTATCATTTGTATATATAGATCCTCGAATATCATAATATGAACATGAAGTTCATAAAAGGATAATTCAATTGCAACATATTGCAAAGCATGCTACACCCAAAGAAAGTAACTATATTCTCACTGCAAATGCTCATATTAAGTCCTAGAAGGATAAAGTCTTGGATACGCTTAAAACGTATAGACAAATCGGTTTCAAAATAACTTCTTAATAAAGAAGATGAGCAAATGATCAAAGTGATCATAATAAGGAGGCAAGTGATCCAAAAGATCACACGATATAACACTTCATAAAATCTCATGAGAGATTCAGGTACCTGAATGTATGAATGAAGAGATCTCCATGTTATGTCTTTATGAAAATTTACTGGAACTAATATAAAATGATCGTCGACGACATCTATGATAGCGCTAAATATCGATGAGGATCTTATGTTTGTCGAATACAAACAAAATATTGACTAAATGGAAAAGATACAATTCAAGAAGAATTGATTCCATATGAAAGACATGTAGTTTTGGACATGTAGTTCAAATACTTGAAAGTATAAGGTCAAAGGTATGTGTAATCAGTTTTCGATATTTTATTTGTTTAGTATGACATGAAAACTTGATGTGCATCTAAAGTTTATTATATGGCTTATATGGCTTAACTTGAAAGATTTAAGTTGCTTAAAGCATATACAATTCTTGGTCCTGAAGTACCACATCCTAAGTGCAATTTGTGTACATATGTATCTTGCTATAACTATGATAATGTGATGGCGAGGATATCCCTATGGAAGTATTGAAGAGTCACTCCACGACATTACATGAAGATGTTCATATCTATCAAGAATGATAATTTCAAGGTACGGAATATTCATTCAAGTCAATATGGTTGATTTATTTATCAAATATCTACTAACAATTTCTTGAAGCTAGTGCACAAGATTGGAATGTGAAGGTTCAAGGATGTGAATTGATGTTCTTTTTAGGGGGAGTTAATGCGCGTTGCACTCCTTTTCCCTTATAAGGTTTTGTCCCACTGGGTTTTCCTTGCAAAGTTTTTAACGAGGCAACAAATAGGCGTATTTCTAAACATATGTACTCTTTTCTTTTTCTAGAATTTTTCCCATTGGGTTTTGTTTTAGTTAAGGTTTTAACGAGGCACATTATTGAATAGACATTCAAAGGGGAGTGTTATAAATAGAACTCTATTTAAGGTGAATGTCTATCTTATAAGAAGAGTCTTACTTCAAGGCTAAGTCTTTTATCTTCCTATAAATAGATGGGTCTTACCCCATTGTAAATCATCCCAAAAGTATCAATAAGAATACTCATCTCTCTACTTTTCTCTCTATTGCTCTTGTTCTTGTATTATTGTTCTTGTTCTTATATTATTTCATAACATAAATGTCAATATAGTCAATTTCATTGCAAGTTAGTGTTTAAAGATGAATTTTTCAATAGGTGTAAAAACAACAAAAAATAAATAAAGTGAACTGGACGGAATAACTTATTCAAACCTATCTTTACCAAATTTTTTAAAAATATAAAATTTTGAAACTTTTTATTAACCAATATATAATTTATAATTATATATTTTTTGGGCCTTAAACATTTGGGGGCCTAAGGCAAGGGTTTCGCCTGCCGCTCTTGCAATTTGTGTTAGTTTTGAAGGCTATTCAAAGGCAGTTAACATCAGGTAACGTCAAAATTTTCTCTTGAAAGTTTTATCTTTTGGTGTTTATCTGCGCTTTAAGTATTTGATGGTAAAGTGTAAATGCTTAAGCTCTCTGTATTTTCTGAATAATGTTGTATTAGTAAAAATGTGCAGCTCGAAACTTGGGCCTAATTGGCTTGACTTGCTGTTCTCCTCAAATTTTCGAATAAATGACTATGTAATTTTGTGTTAAAATGATGTATACCTTCATGTGAAGTTGTTAATTGATACTGTTTTCAGGACTTGATTTCCGAGTGTAATCAGACTCTAAGATGACAATTTCTTACTCTCCTTGCTTTCGACCCCTGAAAGTTTTCCCTAGAAGCAATCTTATTCATTCAAGCAGCACTCAGACCTTCAAACGATATAATGTAGTGGCATGTATGAAAAAACCACATGAAGATATCAGTCTTGAAGCAAAGGTATGCCTGCAACAACGTCTTACTATTGTTGGTTAAAGTTCCTTTTTTTTTTTGCGTTTTTTCAGGAAGCAATATTTGCACTAGTTCTATGTTGATATTCAGTAGATACAGAAGCCACAAGTTTTGTTTTTTGGTTTACCATTATCTATGTATAGCTTGTCTATGAATGATTTTGTAGTTAATTTGTAGGAAAGACATAATAAGGTGCGTATTGTGGTGGATATTTGTTACATGTCTGGAAACAAAGGCCAGGATAGCTAGAAATAATAGTTTAGTTCCTTGTCTATCATTTTGATCTCTCTTACGTGTTTATCCAGGCCCAATAGTTCATAGTTGATGAGCTTCTCATCTGTCACTTTGATCTCTCTTGAAGTGTGTTGTTTTTCTCTGTTGCACTTAGCCACTGATGATTTATGCTGTACTTCTGGTGACGTACAGTGTCTTGCTCTTTGAATTATGCAAGACCTTTCCTGCAAAGGCTAGTTGAATTGTCTTCTATTTATTGTCCTGGAAGGATGAACATATCATATCGCCTTTCCCTTGCCTCTTGTTGTCTCTCGTCTGATAACAGTACTCCAGGTTGATTTCTTACTAGATAATGTGAAATGGGATGACAAAGGCCTGGCAGTTGCAATAGCCCAAAATGTTGATACCGGAGCAGTCTTAATGCAAGGGTTTGCCAACAGAGAAGCTCTGTCAACAACCATCTCATCACGTAAAGCAACATTTTATAGCCGGTCACGGTCATCTTTATGGACAAAAGGAGAGACCTCCAATAATTTTATCAATGTTTTTGATGTCTTTCTTGATTGTGATCGTGATTCTGTAAGTTTCTAGAATCCCTTTTGATAATTTTGTTGGAATGCTTTTGATTGCATGTGCCTTTTTACTGAAAGGATAATCAAAACTTCCTATCAGATAATATATCTTGGGAAGCCTGATGGCCCAACATGCCACACGGGGTCAGAGACATGTTATTACACATCAGTTGATGGAATCCTGAAAAATCCCGAGGTTCATCGCATTCTGTGACTTCTCTGTTTTAAATATTTTCATCATCTCATGAAATAAATGAAAATAGTTCAGCTTCTTCTACCAAAAAATGGTCTATTTCAACCTGCCTAAGATGTATTAGTTGTGCTAGGTTGAGAAGAATGAGCTGGCTATGACGACTTTATACGCATTAGAATCTACAATCAACGAAAGGAAAGCAGAAACATCTAGTTCTTCAAGTGGAAAACCTTCTTGGACAAAGCGATTGTTGCTTGATGACAAGTTGCTTTGCTCCAAAATTCGGTATCTTGCTTGACATACTTGATTTATCATTGACTGATCTTCAGAAAAATAGCTTACCCTAATCCCTTATAGCATGTATATTTCTGGTATTAAATTGGGCTTGATGATTATTACATTTTCTTCATTTCTTGCAGGGAGGAGGCTGATGAGTTATGCCGAACTCTGGAAGAAAATGAGGATAAAGGACGGACTGCCTCAGAGATGGCAGATGTCTTGTATCATGCCATGGTTTTGCTTTCTCTTAGAGGAGTAAAAATCGAGGAAGTTCTGCAGGTCCTTAGACAAAGGTTTTCAAAGTCGGGCATTGAAGAAAAGAATAGTCGGAAATCCTAGGACAAATGGTATTGTCATACTTCATCCTCTATGACCTGATTGAATTTGCCTCAGTACAAATGAATTAACCTTTACGAGGTATGTCTAAATAGGTTCATCTGGCTTTAACATCACGTGAGATTCTATAGTGTAAAAGTAGAAGGCAGAATACATCGACAACCCCTTAAACTTATCGGCATATTTCATTTAGATACTCGAACTAAGGCATGTTCCAATTGAGCATCTGCAAACACGATAAAGTGTTCCTATTAGACACTTGGTTTTCTTTTTTGGGGTATTTTGAGAAAATAGCTCTTGGTTTTCTTTTTTAGCAGAGCATGTCTTTTGTTAATGAGCGGGTATTATTTTTAATTAATTGGGCTTTTTTTTTTTATAGTTTTTAGGACATGACTCTCGATAGAAAGGTGCGGAGGTGGAATATTAGGGTGGTGGGTTGATAGACAATCTAGAGTTTTGCCTTGTCTTACCAGTAGTAGTACTAGTCGGGTACTTTTCTATTCCTAGTCCCTTACTTATTTCTATACGGTGTATCAGTATTAGCAGTAGGATGGTACTATTCTTGTAGTTTCGTATCCCTGGATCTCTGTCATTACTCGTATTATTTGCTTCTATAGTCTGTTTACCTTGTGGTTGCTATTGTTTCTCTACCGTTCCATTTTTTTTTACGTTCTTGAGCGAGTGTCTTTCGTAAGGTCTGCGTACACACTACCCTCCCCAGACCCCACTTGTAGGATTCTACTGGGTTGTTGTTGTTGTTGGATTCTTTTTTAGGGTTTTGTTTTGTATATTAAAACAAAAGTTTATATATGATATGCATAATTAAAGGAGGTGGCATATATTAAGTGGTTAACTTATCCCAGTAATGGACGCTTTAGAACACGTGCAGAAGCTTTTCAAAGGATTGAGCCCCTAAAGTGTTAAATAGGAACACTTTATCATGTGTTCAGGTGCTCAATTGGAACAAGCCTTAGTTCGAGTGTCGAAATGAAATATGTTGTCAAGTTTAAGGGGTTGTCATGTTTTCCGCCAAAATAGAAATTTAGTCTTTCGCAGAGATGATACCTATGTCCCACTTCTAAAATCAGAGACATTGATTCGGTATAGTTAATTTTCAGTTTTAGGTAATTAGGTTCCACTTTTTTTTATTTGTTATAGAGACAAGAGGGGTCGCTCTGATGGTAAGCAACTCCCACTTCCAACCGAGAGGTTGTGAGTTCGAGTCTCCCCAAGAGCAAGGTGGGAAGTACTTGGAGGGAAGGATGCCGGGGGTCTATTTGGAAACAGCCTCTCTACACAAGGGTAGGGGTAAGGTCTGCGTACACACTACCCTCCCCAGACCCCACTAAGTGGGATTGTACTGGGTTGTTGTTGTTGTTGTTTTTTTATTTGTTATGCCTACAAAACTATCCTTCATTCCCTTTGTACCCAGTCTTTATCCCCTATTAGCTCTCTTACACAATTACAACCTTCTTGACAGTGATAATAATATCATTTGTTTTTTCCTGATTTACTGAAAGCCCTTTCTTCCTTTTTGTTACACTTCAAAATGGTTTCCTTTCTTCGGGTTTTATTCTTTCAACTTCTCTATCTAGTCTCAGTTACTTTGATAGTTGAGCAGAGGATTATTGAACTCAGTTCCATGGTTCCCTTTGCCAGCCTTGATCTACCTTCTTCCTTTCCTTTATATGAGGTTCCTACAGTGTGTCGATGTTCTTTTGTTTCTGCAAAAGCCACAGTTCTGCATCTCTCCCATGTTTCATATTAGAGATTTTGTGCTCATATTTGTATTCCCCTGGTCCGATTATTTTTCCTAAATTGACTGCATAACGAGTAGGAGAGTGTATTCAGTTAGGTCGGTTTGGTCTATTTGAACTATTTTGGTTCAGTATTTGTTTTGAATAGGCTAGCTGATCACTGATTTGGGATATGTTTTGGTTTGGTTCAATATTTCAGTTCCTATTTCGGTCTGACTTTTTTTTGTGGGCTTATACGTTTTCTCCTGCTTGGCCCTATTTTTTCATATATTAAAATGTTACATCTGCTCTTCTTTCAAAAAGGCGATGCCTTCCAGCACCTCTAAAAGCACTAAGCTACCTTAAACTTGTCATTATCTTCTTTTATTTGTCTCATCATTACTTTCCTATCCTGTGTCGAATAGCAATCCTTCCTTGATTTGCTGGCATTTCTGTTGTAGTTCCTAACTAGCATTGAAATGTTACCCTGATCTGGTGCAACTTTTGCTTTCTCTTCACTCTTATTCAGCGATAATTACTCGTTCTTCAACATGTCCTTGCAGGGCATACAGTTGTTGAAGGCCTCATTACAATCCACAGCGGTTCTTAGTTATGTTTTCTACAAAGGAGAGAGGCTTATACTCCAGTTCTAATGTCGTAAAGGGAGATTCATGATATGATTTAAAGGGAGAAGAACTTTGAATTCTCCTATGTAATATAGACCTTGTTAACGATGTTGTGCTAAACTATGGGAACGTATATGAACAATATTCCAGTAATCGACACAGACGGGAATTGGGGTCATCCAGTGTTACTTTCTCTCTTTTTTTTCATTGATGGTGTTATTTTTCTAAATGTATCTGAGAAGAATGGTTTGACTATTGTTCAACTCTGTTAATTTTGCCTTGAAGGCATTTCTGCATATGATATATAGCAAGTTAAAGTAGACAGACACATGTCCAGATGACGAAACCTGATGTAGAATTGCTGGGAAATTCGAACTACAGATTCCAATGTTAATGGCAGCTCCACTGTAAGGTTGAAGCTTCTGATGGAGTAAAGATGTGTAATCTCTCTGCTGAAGCATCTTAGACTCTGGATTTCTCTTCCATCTTTTATCATTGGTCATGTATTGCCTTGGTTCATCTTTCACATTATGCAACCTGAAAAATCACTTTCATTTCTGGTTCAAAATTGAGCCTTATCTAAGTAAAGCTTTGTCAGTTATTTTTCCGGCCCCAAAGGAGTTTATTCGAGCCATTCCCGGTTACCTACACTGCTCAAGTGTGTGATTCCGTATGAGGACCTCCTTCTCTTCTGCCCACTCTCCATCCACACAGTTCTCAAAGCAGAGGTGGAAGGTTGGGCAGTAGGTACCACGAGCCCTCTGTTCCACCCATCTATCCAGAAGCAAGTGTAGTTCACCGGTTCCAAAAAGTCCTACTTGTTTGGAAGTCTAAAAGAATTGAACTTTCTTTAGCAATATCAGCTCAAACAAGCACTTCGAACTTTGAAGAAACTCAAAAAAAAGTTTACAATTTTTCTTTTTAAAAATTTCAAATAAACATCACCGTAATTTGTTCGACAAGAAGTTGAGTCACTCAACTTATCTATGTTTGCAATGCAACAAAACCAACAAAATATACACACACAGTGTTGAATGGCTGAATGAAATTACTGGAATATAAGGTACTATTCACAAGTTGAGACATCAATAACCATATTTAATAGGCAAAATATCTTATACCGCCCCTAAACTTGGCTCAGATAATTGGTATCCTCCCCGAATCATGCACAATCTTAATTACCCCTCAACTTGATCTTTTGAGAGCCTAATGCTGATATAGCAAAAAGTGTGAGTACACTCACCTGGCACGTGAATTTTTCTGTCTATGTGGCATTATTTTGAAAAATAAAATTTTTTTTATCTTTTTAAGAATATTACTTTTTAGATAAATTTTTTCGAATACAATTTATAATAAATTGAATATAACTACATTATTTAGGATAAATATTTTAATGTGGCCAAAAATAAAGTTTCAGTTAATATTTTTCTGATTTGACCTGAAAATAAAAATTTATACAAATGAAATAAACACTTAAGGCATCCAAAAAGTTATAAAACATATATAGTTCGAAATTAATTATTTTGGCTATAAATTTTTATTATAGCTCTAAATTACGGTGCTTTAATTTTTTTACCTATAAAAATAAAAATACACAATTGAAATAAATGGTTATTGCATCAAAAGAAGAAATAAAAAAAGTGTACAATTGCAAGATTACAAGTGCAATTGTACACTCTTTTGATGCAATGACTATTTATTTCAATTGTGTATTTTTTATAACTTTTTTAGATTCCTTGACTATTTATTTCAATTGTATAAATCTTTATTTTTAGGTCAAATTCAAAAAAAATATTAACTAAAACTTTATTATTTTTGGCCAAATAAAAATATTTAGCCTAAATAATGTAGTTATATCCAAGTTTTATTATAAATTTTATTCGAAAAAAATTATTTAAAAAATAATATTCTTAAAAGGGTAAAAAAAAATTTATTTTTCAAAAAAATGTCACTTAGACAGAAAAATTTACGTGTCAAGCGAGTGCACTCATATTTTTTGCCACATTACCGTTTAAGAGGTAATGACCCTCAAAAGGCTAAGTTGAGAAGTAATTAAGATTGAACATAGTTAGACAATAATACTATCAATTTGAGTCAAGTTTAGGGTGGTTCAGATATCATACACAATTTTATGTACAAGATATTTACAGTACTGTTTCCATACAGACAATGCAAAGATAGTGTCTCAGTCTCAGTAAGATCTTTGTTCAACAAAAACAAAGCTCAAATGAAAAAATGTCACACCTAACTTTGAACCAATTGAACCAATGAAATTAATATCAAACTCTGTGCACCTATGTGTTCCCCCCTCCCCCAAACCCCCACCCCCACCCACCCACCCAATCCAAAACTACAATATGAAAATGACTTCTTAAAAACCAAGAAACAACCTTTGAATCCACAGTCCAAATCCCACAAAAATCCTCATTCTATTATGTCTCTCTTTCTAAAACAAATCCTCCTTTTCTCTCTTGTCCCAATTTCCCTCCTCTGTCTCTTCCTTCCACTTCACCACTTTCATGACCACACCCAAACCCCTTTTCCTACTTTTTCAAACCCCTTTTCACCACCACCAAAAATAGCTTACTTCATCACTGGAACTAAAAATGATGGTCCAAGAATCTTTAGGTTACTTCAAGCAGTGTACCATCCAAGAAACTACTATTTACTTCATCTTGACCAATTTGCTTCTAACAAACAAAGACTGGAACTTGCTTTGAAAGTGGGTTCTGTTGATGTGTTTGTTGCAGCTGAAAATGTGAATGTTATTGAAAAAGCTGATGCTGTAAATCTAGAGGGGTCGAGTCCTTTGGGTTTAGTGCTTCACGGTGCTGCTGTTTTGTTGAGATGGAAGAATGATTGGGATTGGTTTGTTAATCTTGATGCCTCTGATTATCCACTCATTCCCCAAGATGGTAAGTGCTCCCTCTTTTCTAATTTATACGACGGTAAGAAAGAAAAAAGAAAGACTTTTGAAACTTATGTCTAAACAAGTTATAAGCATTTGTGTAGCTATAACTCTATCTTATTGAGGTAAATTGAGAAGTTTAAAGTTAAAGTGTTCCTAGATATGGTTCGGGTCGAAAGTACTGGGCTTTGTTAAATAGCTGAGAAACAATAGTCAGCCTACAGCTGATGAGATTGTTGCATTCGTATCCTAAAAGAGGGAAGGCCTTTCTACTGTTCTGCTTTGAGATTATTGAGCTGATTAGAACTTGTTAAAGTTCAGTTCAGTTATTTATTATAGGTTTGAGTACGCCAAGCACATGGTAGTAATTGCATTTTAAGAGTTTCCAGATATTGACGACATAGAATTGTGGTCAAGCTTGTGAATCCTTGTTAGGTTAAGTTGCATTTGTTGTATTTCAAGGGATAAATCAATCAATCAATCTTGTTCGGCTATATTAGTTCTCCTTACTCATTTGCTCTATTCTGGCCTATTTTGTTTTTATACTAAATATTTTAACTTTTAAGGCGGATTGGGCATTCTCTAAAACTGTAGGTTCTTCAAAACTCACACTAATCTGACTGTGGATACACGAGTGTCTAACTAGAATAAAACACTCTTAACAAGAATTAGATCTAATGTAAGTGTACCACAACAATAAGTGACATATGTTATTTCAACAAATAAAATAAGAAACAAGTATGCCATTGTATCGGGGAAAAACCGAATTTAAAGTGAAGATAACGTGGCGTGACACGTGGACTGGTCAAACAGTCAAAGAGTAATAAATGATTAAAAGGCACCGAAGACAACAGGCACGGGTGAAGAAAATGAAACAGACACGAGTAAGAATCTAAGATACGAGTCCCGTGTCTATTCAAGTCATTTAATTTCAACGGATAATAAGGGCACTAAAGATGATAATCTGATGACAAAAAGTAGTCTACATTCATTATTAAATACCCGATACGTTAGTTATTCAGTATTTAATAGCAATGATTATGAAACGTCTCCTTAAATGCTCTTTATTATTTAGATTAATACGTTACTCCTTGTCAGCTATAAAAGGAGGAAGTTTCGTCATTTGTAAGGACACAATTCATTCTTGACATCATATTGAAATAACAAATTCTTATTACTTTACTCTTTGAAAGCCTTTTATTTTGGTCTCTAGATTATCAGTAACCCGATTTCTTTTTTCTAAATTCGAGCTTTGACCAAATTACATTTTTTGGTTAAACAAATTGGTTCCGTTGCCGGGACTCTGATAATTCATTCTTTCCAAAATACCACTCTAACTTGTTGCCAATATGTCAAACAACAATGACAACAATAACCAGGAAAATTAGATCCATGATGATGAACTCAACAACGTTAACCCTCAAGCTTCTCCGCGGGGATCTCGTGAAGGAACTCCAAATGATATGTCTGAACATGTTGACGGAGAAGCTGAAACAAGAGATGAAATTTTAAAGAAAATAATTGACTCACGAATTGATAAAGCCTTGCAAGCTTTAGTTAGTCAATTGCCTACTGCACCAGCAACGCCAAACAACAACACGTTGGAAAACCCCCGCTCTGTTCTAGTTAATTCTGGCAACGGAGCAACTCCCAGTGACTCGCAAGAAGGAGAACCAGGTAATACAGGTAATTCTCATCTTCAAAAGTTGGTACTAACCTTGCAGAAACAACTCAAGGAGCAGAACGAGCGTATTGAGCAAATCCCTGGAATTTCACCTATGATAAAAGGAGTAGATGTGGATAAATACTCACAACAACCTTGAAAACCAAGTGCTGCTCCTCTACCAATTCCAAAGAAATTCAAAATGCCTGACATCCCAAAATATGATTATACAACGAACCCTCGTGATCACGTAATTGCATTTACAACGGGAGTGAAAGACAACGGTTTGACCAAATAAGAAATTGAGTCAGTTTTGGTTAAAAAGTTTGGGGAGACGCTCACCAAGGGTGCATTAACCCGATATTCTCTTTTACCTGAAAATTTTATAAATTCTTTTGCTGAGCTTGCAGATTCTTTTATAAAAGCACCATCGGGAGCTCAGAAGGTTGAAAAAAGAATGGAGGATATCTTCAAAATCAAGCAAGGGAGCTCTGAATTGCTCAGAGATTTCGTTGATAGATTCCAACGTGAAAGAATGATGTTACCCCGTGTACCGGATAATTGGGCAGCAATAGCTTTTGCCAGTAATTTGAATGACAAAAGTTCAGAAGCCACGAGAAGACTTAAAAAAAGCCTTCGTGAATTTCCCGCAACTACTAGGAACGATGTTTATAATAGGTACAGTACGAAGCTCAGAATTGAAGAAGATACCGTATCTCAACCTCAACGAGAAGAAAAGAGCAGGTCCAGAAGATCTGAAGCCGAAAAAAGGTCAGATAAGAACAGGTATGATGCATATATGGGACCTGCAGGAAGACCCACGTCTAGGCAACACAATCAACATTATGATCAAAGGTCGAGAAATAGGGGAACCGGATCTTCATCCAGGTTCAAAGGCGATCGTAACGACCAAGAGCCACAAGATGATGATAGGAACTTAATGGCACGATTTGCTGGTTATAGTTTCAATGTAACTAACTCCGAGCTCGTAGCTGTTCTAAGGAGTATGGAAGATAAGGTACGGAGGCCAAAAGAGATGCGGTCGAATCCAAATAGACGTAACCCAGACCATTGGTGCGAATTTCACAACTACCATGGACATAAAACATCATAATGTAGATTTCTATAGAGTGAAGTAGATCATTTGTTGAAACAAGGATATCTCACGGAGCTATTTAGTGAAAAGGGAAAGCAAGCCTATATGAAAAATAGGCAGGAGCCACCGAAACCACTTTCACCTAAGAGAACAGTCAATGTCATTAGTGCAGGGGAAGATATATACGAAGTAACTTACACGGCTTCGAACAAAGTTTCCAAGATGACGATCACACACGGCAAACGAGTACGGCAAACCTTAGAACATGAGAGTATAAGCTTCAATGATGTAGATACGAAGGGCGTGACTACACCTTATAACGACGCTCTGGTAATATCTTTAATTATACATGACACTGATGTAAAAAGAGTTTTGATTGATCCAGGAAGTTCTGTAAATATCATTCTACTAAGAGTGTTACGGAAATGCAAGCTGAAGATAAAATGATACCAAAGGCGCATGCTTTGTCAGGCTTTGACAATTCAAGTGTGGTAAAAAAATGTGAGGTGATTCTGACGACTTATGCTGCAGGTATTATTAAAGAATCTAAGTTTCAGGTCGTTGACATGGAAATGGCGTACAATATAATTATGGGGAGACCATGGATCCATGATATGGATGCTGTCCCATCAACCTTACATCAAGTCATTAAATTTCCATCACCCTGGGGAATATGTCAAATTAGAGGAGATCAACATATAGCCCAAAGTATCAAAGCAGTAACAGATACGAGTACCGCGAGTAAAGAGAAATAGCAATTGCTGGAAACAGTTGAAGGTATCAGCAACCAATCTTCAACTGAAAAAACGGATTTAGACTCGAGGCCCGATGTAATTTAAGAACCTCAAGAAAATGAGAACATCAAACGACAATAGAAGAACTCGAGGCTGTGGTGTTATTTGAACAATGGACAGAAGAAAAAGTTTACGTAAGAGTCAACCTAAATCCCGACATGCGAGGTATGTTAATTGAATTTTTAAAAGCTAACGTGGATTATTTTGCCTGGTCCCATGCTGATATGACAGGTATTCCACCGGATGTGATGACTCATAAGCTTAATGAAGACCCATCTTTTACTCCAATTAAGCAAAAGAAAAGAAAGCAAGGAGCTTTCAAAAATCAAGTAATCCAGGATGAGTTCCAAAAGTTGTTGAAAATCGGGTCAATTCGTGAGGTAAAATATCCTGATTGGTTAGCTAACACGGTGGTCGTACCTAAGAAAAATGGTAAGTGGCGAGTTTGTGTAGATTACACTGATCTAAACAAAGCTTGCCCAAAAGATTCTTTTCTTTTACCCCATATAGATCAATTGATTGATGCAACTGCAGGTCATGTACTTTTAAGTTTTTAGATGCATATTAGGGGTATAACTAAATTAAAATGGACCGCAGTAATTTTTTTTAAGAAAAAACCTCCTTCATCACAGACCGGGGGACTTACTACTACAAAGTAATGCCCTTCGGTCTAAAAAATGCTGGAGCAACCTATCAAAGGTTAGTTACTAAAATGTTTCAAGAACATTTGGGAAAAACTATGGAGGTATATATAGACGATATGCTCGTCAAAACCCAGCATTCTTATGACCATATTTCCCATTTGACTGTTACCTTTGAAATCTTGCGAAAATTTAATATGAAACTCAATCTTGAAAAATGTGCATTTGGAGTTGCTTCAGGTAAATTTTTAGGTTTTTTTGTTTCTAACCGTGGCATTGGGGTAAATCCTTCCCAGATTAAAGCAATTGAAGAAATACCTGATGTCCTTACCAGTAAAAAGGAAGTTCAAAAATTAACGGGAAGGATAGCGGCTCTGAGTAGATTTATTTCAAAATCTTCAGAAAAATGCTTCAAATTTTTCTCTGCGCTCAAAAAGCAAGATCATTTCGAGTGGAATGAAGATTGTCAACAAGCCTTGAGAGATTTGAAAGTTTATTTATCAAATCCTCCTTTACTGGCGAAACCTAAGGAAGGTGAGAAGTTACTCATTTATTTAGCAGTTTCAGAAGTGGCGGTAAGTGCAGTCTTAGTTCGTGAGGACCAAGGTAAGCAATCTCCAATTTATTATGTGAGTAAAACTTTATTAGATACAGAGACAAGGTATCCACAACTGAAAAAATTAGCACTATCCTCATCATGGCATCTAGAAAACTACGACCTTATTTCCAATGGCATCCTATTGTTGTTGTTACTGCTTTTCCTTTACGAAATATCTTGCATAAACTTGAATTATCGGGGAGATTAGCAAAATGGGGTATAGAACTAAGTGAATATGAAATAATTTACCAACCTCGAACTGCTATTAAATCCCAAGTACTCGCTGATTTCGTAGTTGATTTTAGTCAAGGCATGCATTTAGAAGCAGAAAAAGAATTACAAGTTTTTAATGGTGCTAATCCGGGGACTTGACTATTATTTACTGATGGATCATCTAATGTAAAGGGGGCAGGTTTAGAAGGTGAAACAATTAGTCAAGCTATAAAATGTAACCCTGTAACTAATAACGAAACAGAGTATGAAACTGTGATTGCAGGTTTAGAGCTAGCATTAGAACTGGGTATCATGCAAATCGTAATCAAAAGCGACTCGCAGCTCGTAATAAATCAAATGCTGGGGACTTACGTGGCTAGAGAAACTCGAATGCAAGAGTATCTCGCAAAGGTACGGGAATTAATAAGACAGTTTCAAACTTGGAAAGTGATACAAATTCCAAGGGAAGAAAATTTGGAAGCGGATGCTTTGGCCAATCTTGCATCTGCAGCAGATATAGCGAAAGATGTGAATGCTTCAATCATACATTTGTTCCACTCTGTTCTTGACCCTAATAAAAATGAGGTAAACTTTAATCACTTAAATTGGGATTGGAGAAACTTAATCGTGTCTTTTTTGCAGCACAGAATCGTACCTGAAGACAAGGTGAAGGCTCATGCACTAAGAAAGAAAGCCGCTCATTATTGCCTATTTCAAGGAAACCTTTACCGAAAAATGTTTGGTGGACCATTAGCCAGGTGTCTCGAACCTTCTCAAACAGAATATGTGATGAGAGAAGTATACGAAGGACATTGTGGGAACCATGCAGGAGGCAGATCACTTGTAAAGACATTGATTCGAGCAGGATATTACTGGCCTAAAATGGAAGAAGAAGCGAATGACTTCGTATCTAAGTGCGACAAGTGTCAAAGGTATGGGAATAACATGCATAGACTAGCTGAGTTATTACATCCTGTCATAGCTCTATGGCCCTTCATGAAATGGGGAATGGACATCGTAGGACCATTACCCCAAGCAAAAGGTCAGGTAAAGTTTCTACTCGTACTTACTGATTATTTCACTAAATGGGTAGAAGCAGGAGCGTTTAAACATGTACGAGAGAAAGAAGTTAAGGACTTCATTTGGAGGAATATAATTTGCCACTTTGGTGTTCCAAAGGAGATAGTGTGTGATAATGTACCGCAATTTATAGGAGCTCAAGTCACAGAATTCTTTCAAAGTTGGCAAATCAAAAGAATTACGTCGACACCATATCATCCAGGTTATAAGAATCAAAAGGCAATTGGCCTGAAGTATTACCAGCGGTATTATGGGCATATTGAATGACGGCAAAAACAAGTACAGGAGAAACACCATTTTCAATGGTTTATGGTGCGGAAGCTTTGATACCAGTTGAGATAGGTGAACCTAGTTCACGACGTGTTCAAGCAGAGAAAAACTCGAACAACAAAGAGTTACGAGTAAATCTTGATTTACTTGAAGGGAGAGAGAAGCTGCGTTGATAAGAATGGCGGTTCAAAAGCAAGTAATTGAGCGATGTTACAATAGGAAAGCACGCCTCAGTTTTTTTAAAATTGGGGACTTCGTGTTGAAAAAAGTTTGCCAATCTACGAAGTCAGCTAATTCAGGAAAGCTAAGTCCAACGTGGGAAGGACCTTGTCGAATTCGTGAAATTGCGGGGAAAGCAGCATATGAGCTAGAGACAATGGATGGTAAGGTTTTACCTTCACATTAGAATGCTGTTCATTTAAAGAGGTATTACTTCTAGGGAAGTACCCACGGTCAGGTATCGCCATGTTAAATTTTTTCCTTTGAATTGTTAAAATTATACTAATGATTTTAGATGCTAGGCAAAAACCCTAACCCGTGCCAAATGATGAGTCACGGCATGCACGGCAAATTGGAATACTCTTAAATTGCTAGCCCAATGTTACATTAATCTGATGGAAATACACACGGGTTAGGCAGTCTTCATCTATAATCGCACCTCCGAGTCCTGTATATTTTTCTGTTTCAGGAAAATGACCAAAAATTGGGAGAAAATAAACAAGTGTTCGAGGCTTCATACTTCACCGCTCAAACATTTGGGGGACTATACTATATACACACGAGTATGTGCAGAAGAATGAATACGAGTGTAGAAAAACAAATACAAGTGAGGCAAGACAACAAGAAGTCAAATGTCAAGCAAAAATCACGAAGTAAAAGACAAAAGCACTCATCATAATGTTCTTTCCTATGAGAACAATGGAGTCACCTCTCAAATCCTTCCTAATATAAAAATATAGGGTCGTGACTATGTATCAAAAACAGGTTATGAAAAATCTTGTATATTTTATAAATCTGTTAAAAGAAAATAGTTGCGAGAAAGTGGTAGATGCACTTCAATACATGTAATACTCAAGAAACTTATCAAAGTTCATAAATAAAAACTTTACAAAAGTTATTTTATACGAAACATGTATGTTCCTATTTCTTTCATAGTATGATAACACCATTATGAAGTTGGGACGTCTTCTTCATTAAGTGTCGATAAATAAAATGGCCCTCTTATTTTTCTCATGATGATAACGCATGAGAAGAATTATGAAAGCATTTTCTGAAAAGGATAAAGATGTTAACTTATTCTCTAAGTCCTAGAAAGAAAAATATGCAAGAATAGGGTAAACAGAAAATTGTTCTGCAAAGTCTATAACGAAGTGAATAGACAAGGATGAAATAAAGAAATATTATATAAACTTTTTAGCATAAAAAGCTAACGGGAAAAACTTAGCTATTACAATACAGTTGTGTTTCAAAACAAATGCCCCATTATAGAACTGGGGACTTCACTAAGAAACTACATCATCAAAAACAGATAAAAGAGGTAAGGCTAAACATTTTCACTGGTCACTGAGTAAATTGGAACGTTAGAAGTCGCGGCCTCGTTAGGCTCGGTAGAAACTTCTAAAGGAGCAGCAATAGAAGCAGTCTCAGCTGAAGTTGAAGTGTCAACATTCTCGAGAGAAGCAGTAGACACGGGGATTTCCGTTCCCAAAGAATGTGTTGTAGATAAATTACCCTCGGTTATCGGAATTGTAACTTCAACAACTTCAGCTGTTGACTCTAAGTTCAAAGGGTTTTCAACCTCGGGAGTTCCGATTGTTGGAGAATAAATGTCAATTACCTGGTCAGGAGAAGGAATTTCAATAGGTTGCTCATTCTTCTCAATCATGTTTAAAACTTTGGCTAACTCAGATTGCAAGTCAAAGTTTTCTTGAGAAGCCTCCATCAAAGCATCACAGCGAGATTTCAAGAAAGCCCAGTTAACCTCACAATTGAAATTCTCTGCTAAAGAATTATAATCCTTCTCCAGGTTTTTATAATTCCTCCCCCACGTAGCAAGGGTGTTCTTCATCGTTTCTTGTTCTGCTAGGTGGGAGTCAAGGGAAGTCTAAGATTGACACAGGGACTCTCCAACACACGAACCTTATCCGAAAAAATCCTCAAATCAGCCCGATTCTGGTTCAAAGTTTGCACTAATTCCTTGGCATATTCTTCTTTTTTCTCCATTAGTGCTTTGAGTTCTTTGATTTCTTCATTAGCCTTTGACAAAGAATCCTTCAAATTCTCTTTATCCTTTTTTACTTGGCTCGTGGAAGCCATGGCAATCCCTAACTCCGAGGATAAAGCTCGATTTTGTTGTTCAAGTTGAAATTTAGTAGACTGCAACTCTTCAATGCTCCCTAAAGCACCTTCGAATTGTTCCTTCCAATTTTGAGCCTCAAGCTGTGCTTCTTCAGATATTCTTTTAGCATCAGCAACAGCCTTAGCAGACTCACGTGCCTTTTTCTCTAAGATAGGGATCCTCCCCTTCAACTCAGTTCCGATCAAGTTTGCCTACAAACATAAGGCATAAAAATAAGGACTTAAAGTCAAGGAAAAGTAAATGGGTAAGGAAGTTACTTTCAGTATTGAATGAACTATGTCATTCATCAAGGTATAACAGCTATGGCTCTGCATCTTTGTTCTCTCCACATCTCCAATAAGAGGCTCGAGCCAAACATCAGCTCCACCAGTCTTCCTTAATAGACTATGAGTAGCAGGTACTTCAAGTGTAACATTTCTCATAGCCATACCTCTGTTATTTGGGCCAAATTTAGAATGAGAAACAGAGGAAGAAGGAATAGTGGAAGGAGGAGTAGTAGAAGAGGTGAAAACAATAGGAGCGGCAGAAACCAAAGCAGGAGCTGAAGTAATAGGCACGGGGGCTAAAAAAGGAACGGGAGAAGAAGTTGTAAAAACAGTGGAAGATGTCAAAGGGAAAGAATCAGGCACGGTAGAAGGAGGAATAGAAGAAATGGGAGAGATATGAATGGAAGTAGATAAGGAATTTCATTAAGAGCGGGGCCAAGTTCCCCACATTCAAAACCACTCTCGAAGAGACGGTGAATGGATTCACTCGTGTCTTTAGGAGCTAAATCTTCATCGGATTGGATTAAAACAGGCTCGGTAGTGGAAGTAACTGCAGAAGAAGTAATTGCAGAAGAAGTACGAGCAGGAGAATCTTCAATTTCTTCATCCCCTAGCTCTTGTCTAGATACCAAAGAGGTATTATCTTCTTCTTCGTTCTCAGTTTCCATTACCATAGCTTTTCTTTTAGCTAAAAGTGCTTTAGCCTTGTCCAAACCAAGGGAGGTGTTGGCAGTAGTGCGCATGGCTAAAGCGACATCCGCTGCCATCCCTTTTATTCCAAATCCCGATAAAACGAAAGGTGTGGGTTTATTATTCAATATTTGTATATAGAAAACATACACGAAAGGAGATATATACTGTGAGTTTTCACAATTCCCCCGTGTAAGGAAGAAATAGAGTTCCAAGTCCTATCTTCCTTAGAAGCAATTTTCAGAATTGAATCTACCCAACCACGGAAGTTGGGAACAGGTTCCACATCCCCCATGGTTGCTACAAAAAACCAAAAAAAGGATAAGTTTAAAGATAAAATCAAAATCTTGGAAAATAGATACGGGAAAGGTAAGTAGAAACTTAAGTGCAAAATTCCACTTCTCAGGGAAGGGAATGTTTGATTCTCCCAGCAAATACGAACAACAATATAACGCAGATACCACCCACGATCTTTATCGTCATCGGCTTTACCAAAACTCTCTTACTCCTTGCAGTTAAGGTAAAAACCCCATGGCGCGATAAACTAGGGTGGTATAAATGGATAAGATGGGAAAAGGTAAAATTGATTTTTGCCTTAGAAGACAAGAATCTTAAACAAGCTACAGCCCTCCAAACTAAAGGGCCAATCTGGTCTAAACAAATATTGAAAAACCTACAAAAATCAAGGATAACCGGATCTATAGCATGTTTGAACCCTAAAGTGAAGTGGTAGGTGTAAACAAAAGAAAATCCATTTCAGTAAGATGAAATTCTCTGGTTTATAGAAAGAATTGATAAACGAACACTCTCTTTCCAGTTGCAATCTTTCCTAATGGTGGGGATTGTGAGTTCAGTTATAAGAGAAGGATAAGGATCAGTTTTTTCCAGTTTTGCAATTTGTTTTTGAAGGGATGTTTTATCACTTGCAAAAGATAAATCACTCGGTATAATTTCTTCAACTGTGGGTTCTATAGAAGGGTCTGAGACGTCTTTACCTTTCGAAGGCTGAGTTTTGGAAGAGGAACCTTTAATTCTAGAACCAGAAGAAGGAGGGGTAGAACCAGTTGAACCTCCACGTGTAGATCCCATATTTCGGAGTCTTCCTCCTCTACCTCTTGAATGTTTGATAGGAGCAGGTGCATTAGGGAATTGATCAAGAAGTAAAACCTTTCTGGGGTTAGGGTTTGGAGATGCCATTGTTAGGTAATCTTGAAGTAAGTAGAAGTAAAAGAAAGAGGAAATGCGAATGCTTGATGGAAATTGGTGAAGAAGAAGACAAAGAAAGTGTGAGTTATAAGTTTATATGGGAATAACTGTCAAAATTAAGGGGAGCAATGTGGAAAACCTATATTAAAGATAATCATCACTTCATAAACAGAGGAAGTTGAACAAGCCTAGAAAAATGGGTACAAAACTGCAGATCCAATCAGAAGATGACACGTGTATAGAGCATTAAATGAGAAAGACAGATGAGACGTCTATACTGACACAAGCATTAATTGTGGCAAAAATTCTTTTTCAGGATCCACTTCCCAATTACTTAATTGATAAATAAATAAGAAGTGGGGGACTATTTGTATTGGGGAAAACTGAATTTAAAGTGAAGATAACGTGGCGTGACACGTGGACTGGTCAAACAGTCAAAGAGTAATAAATGATTAAGAGACACGGAAGACAACAGGCACGGGTAAAGAAAATTAAACAGACACGAGAAAGAATCTAAGATACGAGTCTCGTGTCTATTCAGTCATTTAATTCAACGGATAATAAGAGTACTAAAGATGAGAATCTGATGACAAAAAGTAGTCTGCATTCATTATTAAATACCTGATACGTTAGTTATTCAGTATTTAATAGCAATGATTATGAAACGTCTCATTAGATGCTCTTTATTATTTAGATTAATACGTTACTCCTTGTCAGCTATAAAAGGAGGAAGTTTCGTCATTTATAAGGATCCAATTCATTCTTGACATCATATTGAAATAACAAATTCTTATTACTTTACTCTTTGAAAGCCTTTTATTTTGGTCTCTAGATTATCAGTAACCCGATTTCTTTTCTCTAAATTCGAGCTTTGACCAAATTACATTTTTTGGTTAAACAGCCGTTAGTGTATTATCCATTTCTTACATGGACTGAATGCTCTCTAACTCACTAGTTGCATTTCAAGGGAGAGAACAAAATGCAAAAAGAAGAAACATAGATGTCATTAAGTGTATAACCATTTCTAATTGTTGAAGTATAGTTGACGGTCGAGGTATTTCCATGTGAGGTAAAATTACATTTGTCGTATCTCAAGGGAGTGTAATGGAAAATTTCAAGGGAGTAAATGAGAAAAGAAAGGTATACCTTATCAAAAGACGGGAAAAAAATATGCCCATTAAGGTATAATCCATTTGGAGCGACATAGTTGAGGATTCATATAGCCAACCCCCAGCGGCGAAACCAGGATTTCCGCAAGGGTATTTCAAACATGAAAGAAGTGAAAAAAATTTCCGACAAAGGGTGTTCAATATATATTATGCACCACTAAAACCTAATATTTATATATATACACAATATAATTTTTCAGCAAAGGGTGGTCAATTGACCACCCTTCCGATAATGTAGCTTTTCCCTTGCCAACCCCGACTTGCTTGGGGTTGAGGCAGAATTTTTGTTATTTGTAAGGCATAATCCATTTCTGTCTAGTGGTGATTGCTCTAAGGCTTATAATTTTCTTCTATACATTGTATTCAACATTTTGCATTATTTGTATTGCCACAACTAAGGATGCAGTAAGTTGCTCACTAAGAACCAAGCTTGGGCCCAAGTCATACATTTTCCATGCTAAAGTTAGTCACAAAAACGTATACCTGCAACAAATAAAAAGAGTAGAGTACTGATCCTTGAGGATGTAAAAGCATCTACTGGTATCATAACTAAGGGAGGTGTATCAAGTGTTAAAATGTCATAAACATCTTCGGGTATTATTGATACGTAGAATATGTAGCTTTTTAGGGTGATGAATACTTGTCATTTCACAACAGATCAATCAAACTCTAGTTCCTCAAACTTTGGTTTAACTCCTAACGATATCCACACGAAAAATGGAAGTTTATGCGCAGTACATGATATTCTGGTTTCAGCCCTTCTAATGGGCTGTGGATTGGAACTCATGCTCTTGAAGTTATCTCTCAGAAGCCTGCCGTTATCTCATGCCTGACTCCTTCTTTTGTTTGCTTTCCCCAAAATTCTTATTCAACTTAATCTGAGGTGTCTCTAGTGCTGAACTTCAGCATATTTACTTCAGAATTGGCTTGAGTTCAACAATAACACTGATATGATGTCTAAACACTAATAATTAAAGACTAATCTCATAAATGTATGAAGTTTGATCACTTACAAATCAAAATTAGTAAGACTTCGTAGATTTTTTTCCATCTATATTTGTGTGAGAACAAAAAAGAGAAACTGGTAAAAAGATGAGGAACTGGAGAAACAGTTACCAATCTAAAACTTGAATAGCTCTTATGAAAACTTAGGTATATGAGTTACGTCTATCCCTGGGTAACCCAAAAATTGTTACGAGCTGAATAAACATGCTTTAAAAAGCTGGCGTTTGAACTTTTGAGCATCTCATTTTGCGACAAATACATTACGCTGCCACATCAAGCAGGTTTTAACAGTTCAGGTTCAGTTTTCTAAGAGCACAGAGATGAAAAAGAATAAGGAAAGAAGAGCAGAAAAACGCTATAATGAACTATCAAGTTTCAATTTTAGGAAACTCTAAGCACTTCATTGGATGGTGAAGGTGCAATAGTGAAGAGTATGCAACGCTTTAATTTCATCGAGATCAACCATTCCAGGAGAAAAACATAAGCAGCTCCGAGCATAACTTAAAGGCTGGAGTAGATGATAACAGAATTTTCTTTACAATTTATTTGTTTACATGAAGTTCCCTTTGTCCTCTTCAATCATTTAGAAAGCCGCACTTTGCTCTATGTTCTTCCCCAGAACTGATGCATTAAATGTAACATTTGTTGCAGATTTTCTCCACATCTTGTCTTTTGTTCCAAGGAATTTGAATTTCATAGAATATAATAAGAACGTCAGCCCAGAGGAGTACGTAACAGCATACCTTCCGAATCCTTCAAACTTATTTGCTACTATTTTGCAATTATATAAAGATGCTAATATTTTGTTTTGTTTTCAGACATCAAAAGGCTGTGGAAGTTATCGTTGACTCTCGCCTCTACATTCTCTTAAAAGGAAAGATGTTTGTAGGTGACAAAAAACGGGAACTTCCTAGTGCTTTTAGATTTTTTATGGGTAAGTTTCTTGCTTGATCATTTTCTGTTTCCCTTTATATGGGCTAGTAGTTTGTCCTCCTCTAGTGATGCTGAAGCTGAGATTGCCAATCTGCGAGTGCTAATCATTAACCTTCTTTTCAATATGGGAAACTTTCTGTTTTGCTAAACAACTGTCTTGCATTCGAAATCCTAGGCTAAAATGTTTTCTGATAGTTTGGTTGAGCTCTCCAGAATTCATTTATAGAATTCTCAGATAGGTTCCCTTCAAGTTGTGGTTTGCTAATATTACGTTAATTGAATTCCATTGTCTTGAGCAAAGCTTGCTTGATTTGTCAGGTTCCCAACATGTAATTCTGAACAGGAAGTTTGTTGAGTACACGATCCACGGATGGGAAAATTTGCCAAGATTGCTCCTGCTATACTTCTCGAACACTAGATCTTCTCATAAAGGATATTTTCAGACTCTTGCATGCAATACTAAGGAGTTCTCAAACGCTGTCATCAACTCCAACTTGCGATTCATTAACTCAGACAACACTAATCCTTCAAACTTCAGAGCTTCAAATTCCGATAGAATACTAAGGGAGGTCGCGTTCGTTGGAAACATATCAGCAGATTCTCCCTTATTGGACATGATTGATGCACACATTCTTAATCGTGGTCAGAGTATGGTCTCACCTGGAGGTTGGTGTTTAGGTAGCTCAAATTGGTTCAGTGATCCTTGCGGTGAATGGGGCGATCCCAGTGTCCTAAGACCAGGACCAGCTGCAAAAGGACTCGAAAAGCTCATCCTGAAATCAATCAAAGACATGTCAATCGGGTCGAGCAGATGTCATCATCAATGACACTTGTTGCTCCTGCTCAACTCGCTCTTCCTTTTCTTTTCCTCTACCTGTATTAGAGGATTCTGTAATTTTGTCAAGTTGTAACATATAGACATTGCCACAGAATGGCAATGTTATCACAAATCAGTCCTTCTGTATGTTGGTATGGTTCCAAAACTAGGTGATTTGTCGTGTGCTAATGTCCACGTCATCTTCATGAATTGGGGCGACGGGCTCCGAATCACTTAAAATTTTGTGCGCCGATCAAAAACGACCTACTGTATCTGTATTATAGTTGTACTCGGTGAAACAGCCCAGGGGCACACAAGCCCGTTATTTTATGAAATGTATGCTAGTGTGGTGCATGTACCCAAAAGTGTGTAGAGTGCCACAAATTGAACGATTTCTTATATACAAGTGCTAAAATTACTTTTAAAGTTAAATATTATGCACCTTAGAAGAAACAATTTGCTTATGAATTGCTATTTCTCCGTCCTTTTTCATCAGTTATTTCTTGTTAACTATACTAACAATTATGTAGAAATGACACCACATAATCACTCTAAAAGGTTGTTATTTAGGAATTAACCAATGTATGTTGAATTTTAATTTTTTAGTTCAAATTTTTGGGATAAAAGTGCCTTGAAGTTAAAATGTTTAGTTTAAAATTTCAGGACAAAATAAATACTGGCTAATCTATAAGTAGCATCCTGAGAATGGCTATTTGTGCACTTCGCCCAAAAATTATTGCAAGATTGACAGAAATAAATCAAACTTGCATCACTCATCATTAATGCTGAAGGTTGAAGATCAAACAATTGTATAAACCCTAGATTGAAGAGAGAGAAGAAGAAGAAGAAGAAGAAGAAGAAGAAGAAGAAGAAGAAGAAGAAGAAGAAGAAGAAGAAGAAGAAGAAGAAGAAGAAGAAAAAGAAGAAGAAGAAGAAGAAGAAGTAGAACGGAAAGATCTAGAAGGGAAGCAGATTAATGAAACAGTGATATCAACCACTAACTATCTCACTATTCCCTAACCAACTAATTGTACATAAATACACCAACTGCTGCTTACACTCAAGTTACACCTTTCTTCTCAACACTCCCCCTCAAGCTAGGTGGTATGAAGATGTCAAGTACCCCTAGCTTGGACAACAAGTACTCATGTTGAATTTTGGTTAGGCCCTTGGTTAGTATATCTGTAAGTTGTTCCTTAGTTGCCACATACCCTGTCTTCACCAGTCCATTTTGAATTTTCTCCCTTATAAAGTGACAGTCGATTTCAATGTGCTTAGTACGTTCATGGAATACTGGATTAGCAGCTATTTGAATTGTCGCTTTACTGTCTGTGAATATGTTCACAGGAAGCTCAACACCTATTCCAATATCCTTGAACAACCCAAGTATCCAAACTATCGCTCCCACTGTTGTAGCAATGCTTCTATATTCTGATTCTACTGAGCTTCTGGATATAGTATTTTGCTTCTTTGATTTCCAAGACACTAACGACTCACCATATTTAACAAAGAAGCCAGTTACTGACTTCCTTGTAAGAGGACAAGCTGCCCAGTCAGCATCACAATAAGCTGTAATAATGTTCATCTTTCTGTTGGACATCAGAATGCCTTGTCCAGGCTGCCCTTTTACATACTTGACCACTCTTTGTGCAGCTTCCATATGTGAATTCTTTGGCTTCTGCATAAACTGACTCAAACTCTGCACACTATATGCTATATCTGGTCGTGTGACTATCAAGTAGAGGAGTTTCCTTAGTAGCCTCTGGTACTGCCTAGGGTCATTTAGAAGATCATCTGTTGTGCCTTCAAGTACACCAATATTTTCATCATACTCCATAGTGGTAAGCTTAATGTTAGCTTCAATAGGTGTAGGTGCAGGTTTAGCAGCACCCATTCCTAGCTCAGAAATAAGCTTTAGTGTGTATTTCCTTCGATGTATCAGAATACCTTGCTTAGACCTGGCAAATTCAATGCCTAAAAAATATTTCAACTTCCCAAGGTCCTTCATTTTGAAGGTTTGTTGTAGCTGAGCTTTGACTACATTGATAAGGTCCAGATCTTATCCAGTTAGAAGCATATCATCCATATACACAAGAATGATGATAGTGTGCATGTTCCTTTCACAAATAGAGAGTGATCACGTTGACTCTACATGAAGCCTAGGTACACAGGTGCTTCGAACAAATTAGCATTCCACTGTCTAGGTGCCTGTTTGAGACCATCTAAGAATTTCAAGAGTCTGCATGTTGGTCTACTCTCCCACTGACTCTTAAATCCCTGAGGCAGAGTCATGTAGATTTCATCATGCAAATCACCCTGTAAGAAGGCATTGTACACATCCATCTGATGAATGTGCCAATGCTCAGGGGCAACTCCTACAAGGACAGCCCTGACAGTAACCATCTTCACAACAGGATTGAAAGTCTCCTGATAGTCAATGCCCTCTTGCTGGTTGTACCCCTTGGCAACCAGCCTGGCTTTGAACCTTTCTACCTCACTTGAGACCTTGTACTTGACCTTGTAAATCCATTTGCATCCAATATGAGTTTTACCAGCCGGCAATGGAACTGCATCCCAAGTGTGATTAGACTCTAAAGCAGCAATCTTGGCCTGCATGGCATTCACCCACCTAGGATCTTCGGCAGCTTCTTCAAAAAAGAAGAGGGTTCCAATATGGTGGAAAAA
The DNA here is from genome assembly GCA_034376525.1 of Nicotiana benthamiana. Classification (NCBI taxonomy): domain Eukaryota; kingdom Viridiplantae; phylum Streptophyta; class Magnoliopsida; order Solanales; family Solanaceae; genus Nicotiana; species Nicotiana benthamiana. The sequence continues at coordinate 68,999,503 of CM067336.1, forward strand.
GCAGCTAAATAAGATTGATAAGTAGGAGATAGGCCATTGTATGACACATAATTGGAAATAGCATAAGGTAAAATCTTATGACTAGGCAAGGACACATAATCCTTCAACCAAAGAGGAGCATGTCTTGGTCTTGATGACCTCCTTAGACCAGGGCAGTGACGTTCTTGAGATGGCAAGGTAGGTGAGACCAATGCTGACAATATGAGTCATGTTCAGAAACACTAGTATCATGATCAGAATTAGTAGAGGAAGAAGAAGATGAAGGTGAAGTAGTACTTTTGGATTCAGTATCATCAAGGGGAGACTCAGGGGGCAAGAATACTGGATGTATAGAAGTAAGATAATCCTTGAAAGGAAAGATGTCTTCCCTGAAGGACACATCTTTGTTAATAAGAAAGCAATGACTGGTCAAATCAAACAGAATGTATCCTTTTTGAGAATCAGAGAATCCCATAAGGACTGTAGGCCTAGCTCTAGGAAGAAGTTTATCTGTCTCCTGTACTTGTTTTGCGTAGCATAGACAACCAAGTACTCTCAAGTGTTCTAAGCTGGGTTCCCTCCCATGGAGCAACTCAAATGGGGACAAACCATTAAGTACAAAATATGGCATCCTGTTGATAATATGGGCTGCTGCAAGAACACAATGACCCAAGTGTTAGATAATAAGCTTAACGCTAGAGGGGGGGGGGGTGAATAGCGTTATAATAAAAATTAGCGTAAACTTTGCGGAATTAAAAAATTGCAGGAAGTGAATAAGTGCGATAAATAATAAAGTACGCACCGATGTATTCTGGTTCACCACAACACGTGGCTAGTCCAGTCCCCGAGAGACTCTCTCGAGATTTTCCACTAACTTGTCAAGCTTACGGGTGCTCAACAAACCTTTACAACTTAAGGACACATGCCTTAACACCTTTGCTAAGAGATACAACACTCTAAGACTTCAACCAAGGAAACACAAGTTCCTTACAATAAGAGAATCACAATTCTCTTACAAGTGTACAAAACACTAAACACTCAAACAAAACACTCCTTAATGAGTAGAGTAAAAGAAGTAAGCTCAAGATCACAACAACTATGGACAAGACTTTGGCTCTCAAAAGCTTTATGAAATGAATATAAAATGATAAACAATAGTATGCAAGCTTATAGCAATAGAATGATCACTTGTTGTGTGTTGTTGTGTTTAAAACACTGAAATGAAGTTGTATTTATAGTTGAAAAACTTTGCATTACCGTTGCCTAATTGCCAATTAAGAGTTGCTGATTTTACTGTGTGACAATCGATTGTCAAGAAGCCACAATCGATTGTTTGCCAATCGTTCCAAAAATCAATCCCAGATTTTACGCTTAACAATCGATTGTCCAAGATCAACAATCGATTATTGGCAACGTTCAAAAAATCATTTCCAGATTTTACGTAAAACAATCGATTATACAGAATCAATAATCGATTATTCAGCAACGTTCAAAAAATCTTTTTCAGATTTTAATATCAACAATCGATTGTACAAAATCAACAATCGATTACCTGACGGTATTTGAAAACTTTACGACAACGGTCAGCTTCACAATCGATTGTGCAATGTTAACAATCGATTATTTATCAGATTTTGAAAATCATTTTAGACACTGCCTCTTGCCAATCGATTGTTTTATACTCACAATTGATTATTTAATAATTTTGCATAAGTCTGGAAGACACTGCCTCAACACAATCGATTGTCATATGTTCACAATCGATTATTTTGTGACTTTTAAAATTCTGATGGACACTGTCTCTTCACAATCGATTGTCATTAACTTCACAATCGATTATTTTGGGCGTTGAAAAACTTTGATGGATACTGCCTCATCACAATCGATTGTCATTAGCTTCACAATTGATTATTCTGAGTTTTGAAAAACTTTGATGGACACTGCCTCATCACAATCGATTGTCATAAGGTTCACAATCGATTGTCATGCAGATTTGAAAAGACCTGATGCTCACTGCCTTAACACAATCGATTGTCATTTAGTTCACAATCGATTGTCATGCAGTCTTGGCTTAACATAATCGATTATCATAAGTTCATAATCGATTATCTTAGTCCAGATTTTAGAGGCATGTTTAAAAATCATTTTGACTAAAGTAAATATGCATGATTTAAAATCATTTAGCATTAAATTAAATATGCATGATTTTGTAAAAATAATTTTACGAGAGAAGCCATGTCATGAGTCAAGTTGTCGGATCAAGATCACGATTAAGAACGACTCATTTAAACTATAAAACTTTATCTTGTGCTTGAATCTCGCTATCCACCAATTGTGTGCTTGTACTTGAACTTCGCATATATCAATTTGCGCTTGTTTGTCATTCATCAAAACCTACACATAAGAACACACGTTTTAGTATAAAGCCTTGAGAACGTGTTTCCAACAAGTTCCCCCTTTTTGATAATGGCAAACTTTAAGCGGGATATGCAACTTAAACAATTTATAATGACGATTCAAGACAAGTAAAGATATGCAATAAGTATGCGATTAGTTCCCCCTCAATATATGAATTCCCCCTCAATTTAAGCTTATAAATATTGAGAGTGCATACCCGTTATCTTCCCCCTTTTGCCATTAGCAAAAATAATATAAGAAGATGCCAAAGATGTAACTAAAACTAATTTATTTATTGGAAAGAAAACGTGATGACTTAAAGAGAGTACAATAACTCAAGTAATAGCAGAACAATCGATTATTGATACGAGAAAATGTCATGCTTCATAATTCCTTCTACCTTTAGGGCGATACCTGCAAAAATTCGTTAGACGTCTCCGACGCTCAAGTTAGAAATCATGTAAAATAAAAAAGATGCAATGCATGACTTAGATCAGCGTGGAGTCAAGAATCCCGAGTTCACTACGAATTCGGAAGAAGGACTCTTTCTCTAAGGGCTTAGTAAAGATGTCGGCCAATTGGTCTTTGGTTTCAACAAATTCGATTTCGACATCGCCCTTGAGAACGTGATCTCTTATAAAATGATGTCTAATTTCAATGTGTTTTGTTGGCGAATGAAGAACGGGGTTCTTCGTCAAGCATATGGCACTAGTATTATCACATTAAGAGGGATATATGATCAAGACTTAGGCCATAGTCCAAGAGTTGTTGTTTCATCCAGAGGATTTGAGCGCAACAACTCCCCGCGGCTACATATTCAGCCTCGGTTGTGGACAACGCAACACTTACTTGTTTCTTGCTAAACGAAGAAACGAGAGAGCTACCGAGCAAATGGCAAGTGCCACTAGTGCTCTTGCGGTCCAATTTGCATCCAGCAAAATCGGAGTCGGAATAGCCAACGAGTTGGCATGAAGAACCTTTGGGGTACCATAGACCCACATTTGTAGTACCAACAAGATACTTCAAAATCCGTTTTACTGCAGTAAGGTGAGACTCCTTCGAACACGATTGATAACGGGCGCATAAGCACACGCTAAACATGATGTCCGGACGACTAGCAGTAAGATAGAGAAGAGAGCCAATCATACCTTGATACTTCTTAGTTTCGACTTCCTTACCTTTCTCATCTTTGTCTAGATGATCGGATGTGCTCATGGGAGTCGCCATTGCTTTTGCATTGTTCATTTCAAATCGTTTCAGCAATTCTTTGCAATATTTGGCTTGGCAAATGAACGTACCTTCTTTCATTTGCTTTACTTGTAATCCCAAAAAGAATTTTAGCTCACCCATCATAGACATCTCAAATTCGCTTGTCATTAAATCGGAAAATTCCTTGCATAAGACATTGTTAGTAGCACCAAATATGATATCATCCACATATATTTGAACTAATAAAATATCATTGTTTTTATGCTTAACAAAAAGGGTGGTGTCAACTTTCCCCCTAATGAAATCATTTTCCAATAGAAATTTACTCAATCTTTCATACCAAGCTCGGGGAGCTTGTTTTAAACCATAGAGAGCCTTTTTGAGTTTGAAAACATGATCGGTAGATTTAAAATCTTCAAAATCGGGGGGTTGTTCAACATAAACTTCTTCTTGTATAACACCATTTAGAAAAGCACTTTTCACATCCATTTGATATAAATTGAAATTCATAGAAGAGGCAAAAGCGAGCAATAGACGAATAGCTTCTAATCTAGCTACGGGAGCATATGTTTCTTCATAGTCAATACCCTCTTCTTGATTATAGACTTTTGCTACAAGCCTAGCTTTGTTTCTAGTGATTACACCATTTTCATCTAGTTTGTTTCGAAAAACCCATTTCGTACCAATTATGGTATGATTTTCGGGTCTTGGCACCAAATCCCAAACGTCATTCCGTTTGAATTGGTTAAGCTCCTCTTGCATTGCCAAGGTCCAAAATTCATCCCCAATTGCTTCGGAGATGGTTGTTGGTTCAATTTGAGACACAAAAGCAGTATGTCCTAAGTTGTTCTTAAGGGAGTTTCGGGTACTTACCTTTTCTCCGACGTCGCCAATTACCTGTTCGAGAGGGTGATCTTTGATTGTCCTCCATTCGTTAGGCATTGTCGTTTCTTTCTCCAATTGTGGCGCTTCCTCCATTGGTTGTTCCAAGATTTCATCTTTATTTTCCTTAGGCGTTTCCTCTTGTATTTTGTCTTTCAAGCTATCTAAAATACCTGCAAGATCAAAACCGGAATCCTTTCTCGCCAAGCGAGCATTATTTTCGGCAAATACAACATGAGGGGATTCCTCCACAGTTTCGGTTCTTTTATTAAAAACCCTATATGCTTTGCTACGTGAAGAATAACCAATGAAAATTCCCTCATCGGACTTAGCATCAAATTTTCCCAATTGATCTTTGCCATTGTTATGAATAAAACATTTACAACCGAATACTCTAAAATGGGAGATATTTGGCTTCCTTCCCTTGTAGAGTTCATAAGGGGTCTTCATGAGTATTGGCCTTATGACTACTCTATTTAAGATGTAGCATGCGGTACTCACGGCATCCGCCCAAAAATGTTTGGGAATCTTAGCCTCTTCGAGCATGGTTCTAGCCATCTCTTCGAGACACCTATTTTTCCTTTCCACCACCCCATTTTATTGTGGTGTACGTGGAGCGGAAAAGGTATGCTCGATACCGAGTTCGTCACAAAAGTCCGCAAAGAGATTGTGATCAAACTCTCCCCCATGATCACTTCTAATTGAAGTGACAGTTGTTTCCTTCTCGTTGTGAACACGCTTAAGAAAATATTTAAATTTCTGAAAAGCATCACTTTTATTGACAAGAAATAAAGTCCAAGTAAATCTAGAATAATCATCAACAATCACAAAAGCATAACGATTTCTTCCTAGACTTTCAATGCGAGATGGTCCAAATAAATCCATGTGAAGCAATTGCAATGGTCTAGTAGTTGAAAGAATGTTTTTCGATTTGAAAGATGCTTTTGTTTGCTTCCCTTTTTGACAAGAATCACAAATAGAGTCATTTTCAAATTTCAAATTGGGAAGGCCAATAACTAAGTTTTGTGAAATCAATTTGTTCAAAAGATGCATGTTTATATGAGCAACTCTACGATGCCATAGCCAAGTATCATCCTCTTTGCTCATAAGGCAATCCACATATTCGGGTGAGGAATTAGCAAGATCAACCATGTAAATATTATCCACTCTAAAACCACGAAGGATAATTTTGAAATCACTACGTCTAAATACTAAGCATTCATCCGAATTAAATAAGGCAAGATTTCCCTTTGTTGGAACATATATGTATGTTCACATTTATATGTTTTGATAATTGACAAACCAATTTAGATGGAAAATAATATATGCCTAAATATATGTGAGTTATTATTGAAATTCACTTTGATTTACATTTAACTAAAGTGTATTTATTTTGTAGATATGCAAAAGCATACGAGAAGGAAGGTATGCGAATTTACAATGAGCATTGAGGAAGAAAAGGATATGCGACACTATTTGAGCGGACAAGAATTGGAGTCCAAGAAGCTCAAGACAAGATCAAGAGAAGCAATGAAAATAAATGAAGACCTATGAAAATAAATGAAGACCTTTTGTTGAGTCTTATTTATTTTGTCTTTATTGTGATCTTGATCCAACTTTAAGTTTGAGTCTTGGCTTCTCTCATAAAATAATTTTACAATATATGCATATCACAAATGATTTTACAATATATGCATATCATAAATGATTTTACAATATATGCATATCACAAATGAGTTTACAATATATGCATATCTTAAATGATTTTATGCATATCATAAATTGTCTTACAATTTATGCTTGTCATATTTGGTACTACAATATATGCATAAATATTTTATTGCATATCATAAATATTTTTATGGCATTTAAAACATATTTGTTTTTAAGTGTCATATAATAAATATTTTCAATACATTTAAATCAAAATGAGTTTAAATGTTTTTAGTAATGCGGAATGGTCATTACAGTTGTTTTTCATGTTTAAGATATTTACAATACTTAAACAAAGCTTTAAAAAAACATTTTACAACTTATTTTTAATAAGTTAATTGTTTTAAAAATATACCATTTCCGCCAGGGTCAATATTCGAATATGGGATTTTGATATTCGAATATTTTAGTGACCGTTGCCTCCATATTCGAATATGGATTTTACATATTCGAATATGAAGATAGCCGTTGCCCAAATATTCGAATATGGGTTTCAATATTCGAATATGTGACAGATTTTCAGAATCTGCATTTAATTTTTAAGCAACGGTTGGGAGAGCTTTTGGGGCTATAAATACACCTAAAACTCTCTCATTTCAGACACAACATCTTACATACATTCATAGGCTTTCATATTTCCAATATCAATTTATATTGATCATATTTCTATCATCTTTTGAAAGCCAAGGTCTTGAATTTATTGTTGTGTTCTTGAGCTTATTTTATTTACTCATTATCCACTCTATTAAGAGAGTATTTGCTAAAGTGAGTGTCTAAGTATTTCAAATACTTGTAAGAGAATTTTGATTCTCTTGTGTTGAGGAACTTGTGCTTCCTCTGTTGAAGTCTTTGGGATTGTATCCCCGAGCAAGTGAAGTCTTTGGGATTGTATCCCCGAGCAAGTGAAGTCTTTGGGATTGTATCCCCGAGCAAGTGAAGTCTTTGGGATTGTATCCCCGAGCAAGTGAAGTCTTTGGGATTGTATCCCCGAGCAAGTGAAGTCTTTGGGATTGTTTCCCCGAGCAAGTGAAGTCTTTGGGATTGTTTCCCCGAGCAACTGTAAAGGTTTGTTAAGCACCCGCAAGCTTGACGAGTTAGTAGAAAATCTCGAGAGAGTCTCTCGGGGACTGGACTAACCACTGTTGTGGCCAACCAGGATACATCCTTGTGTAAATTATTTTTATTGCACTTATTACTTCCTGCAAAATTTAAATTCCGCAAGAAAACGCTAAAGTTCATTAAAACGCTATTCACCCCCCCTCTAGCGTTAAGCGTAGTTTCCAACAATTGGTATCAGAGCCTAACTCTCTTCAAAGACTTAACAGTTTGAGAGGATCGTTCTATGGCTTCTACTAGTAGTATTTTTGCAGGAATAGGTGAAGGACACTCTCCACATTATCCTCCACTATTTGACGGAATAGACTATACATATTGGAAAGATCGGATGACAATCTTCATCAAATCAAACAACCTTCATCTATGGCAAATCATCAAGTATGGTGAGCAAATGACAAAACAAATTGGAAAAGCTATGGTAAGTGAATATAATACCATTGCTATCAATATGTTGTATAGTTCTTTGAAACATGAGGACTATCGGAAAGTCTCCCACTACAAAACTGCTAAAGAGATGTGGGATAAGCTTGAGGACACTTATGAAGATGCGCCTCAAGGAGCAGACAGTTCATGTGATGAACCAACTGCCAAATGCCTCATGGCCGACGAAGGAGAAGAGGTAAGTACATCTAACTCTCACTCTTTTGAAGAATTACAAAGTGCATATGATGAATTGTATGGTGAATTTGTTGATGCTTCCAAATTGATAAAAGATTTGAAGAAAACACTTTCTTTGCAAGAAACAGATTTTCAGAAAACACTTTCTTTACAAGAAAAAGATTTTGAAAAATCCTCTTCTTTGAAAGAAATAGATTTTGAAAAATTGACTAATGAAAATGGTGCTCTTAATAATAAAATTGATGTTTTAGAAAAAGAAAACAATTTTTTGAAAAATGACAATTTTGATCTTAGAAATAAGATTAAAGCGATGAATGAATCTTCTTCAATTGATAAAAGTTCTACTTGTTTATCTTGTGATTCTTTGAAACTAGGAAACATAGATCTTAGGAACAAACTAGAAAAACATAGTGTAGATGCTCCTAAAGCCATTGAAGAGATTAAGAAGAAAAAGCTTAAGAAAAATAGAAGGCGTAAAAAGAATAAAGACCATGCTAGAAATCATAATGTTAGGCCTCCTAGAAACGATTCTAGGAATTATACAAATGTGCCTAGAAATAATAATCTTTGGCAACTTTCTAGGAATGAGACTAGACCACCTAGAAACGATACTAGGTTGTATAATAAGTCTAGAATTAATAACTCTAGACCGCCTAGAAATAACTCTAGGAATTTCAACGCCCCTAGGAGTGATGAATTTAGATCACCTAGAACGTATTTGGCGCAACCTAGGCATAGGCACAACCCGAATGTGGTGTGTCACTACTGCAACCGGGTAGGTCACATAGCACCTGTATGCTTTGCGAAACATAGGGATTTATCATTTGGTTATAATCATTATTTGCCTAACCATCAAGGACCCAAAAGTGTTTGGGTACCAAAAACCCTTGTTTAAATTCTTTTGCAGGTGTGCTTGAAGGATACAATATTATAAGCCAAGACTGCATGACAATCGATTATGAACTAATGATAATCGATTGTGAGTAAGACAGTTAACATCAGGTTTTTCAAATTTGCAAGATAATCGATTGTGAACTAATGACAATCGATTATTGATGAGGTAAAGTTTTCCAATACTCAGAATAATCGATTATGAACAAATGGTAATCGATTATGTTGAGTTGATGTCTCCCAGTGATTTTAAAATTACTTAAGTAATCGATTATTAACTAATGGTAATCGATTATGATGAGTTAACTGGGTTTAACAATCGATTGTCTATGTAAAACAATCGATTGTCAAAGTTTATACTTAGTCGCAAAAACTTTAGCTTGAAACAGTGTGATTTGAGTTTTTCAGAAAATGACAAGTAATCGATTGTTGCAAGGGACAATCGATTGTTGAAGCTGACCGTTGTCAAATGATTTTCAAATACCTCAAAGTAATCGATTATTGATTTTCTATAATCGATGCTTTGCTCAAAATCCGGAAATGATTTTTAGAAAGTTATTGAGGTAATCGATTATTGATTTGCTATAATCGATGTTTTTGCTTAAAATCTGAAAAAGTTTTTGAACGTTACTAAGTAATCGACTGTTGATTCATATGCTGAAATGTTGTTAAACAACAATGACTATCACTGTTAATAAAATAACATTTGATACATTTGTTATGTGTTCAAACAAATGGATTTATCATTGTTTCATAACAATGGGTAGACTTATGCTCTTGTTGGTATGTTTTGATAAATTTCTAGCTGCATATTCCTCGTTGTCCTTCCCATCCTATGTTGAAAATGTCGAAAAAGAGGAAGTGACATGGTTCTAGTGAAAGGGAATTTTTTTGCATAATCTTTATTGATGATACTTTTTTGTCTAATAATTCTTATTGGTGATATTATGCTTGGAGCAACTAACAAAGTTCTATGCAAGAAGTTTCTAAAACTCATGACTAGCAAAAGTTTGAAATATCATGATGGACGAGTTCAAATAAAACAAATGAAAGATGGAATTTTCATTTGTTAAACTCAATATTGCAATGAGTTGCTAAATCTCTTCGAAATAAGCAACACCAAAGCAATGGCCACCACAATGAATTCACACGACCATCTTGACAGAAATGTGAAAGGTAAGGAAAGCAATACCAAGAATTTCAAAGGTATGATCGTTCCTCACCTTACCTTATTGCTAGCAGTACTAATATAATGTTTGTTGAAATGCTAAATATAAACCATGTTCAAAGGAGTCACTTCCTAATGCGGTTAAACGCTGATCTAAATGCATAGATTTTAGGTTGCATTTATATTTTGAACATTTGCTTGAGCGTCGGAGACGCGTATTCACTTTTGCAGGTATCGCCCTATGAGACAGGGGGAACCAACAGGAAGTATTTCTTTTAAATTCAAGCCAATATTTACTTTGGAGTATGAATTTTTGTTTTTGGAAATAGCATATGCATTTTTGATAAATTATTTTCATAAAAATAAATGTTATCAAATATATGGCTTATTCTTATGTTTTCAAATAAGTTTCATAAGATAAACATTATTTTCCAATATTTTCTGTTAAAAACGATTTTTCAAAGTCGTCGAAGTTAATCGTCTAACTAGAAGTTATTCAAATAACTTGATTATTCAGAAAATCAAGCTATTTCTCCAGATATTCGAATATTCAGAAAAGTATTCGAGTATATCTTCCTCCAGATATTCGAATATCACATATGATATTCGAATATGGCTCCCAGATATTCGAATATCATATGAAATATTCGAATATATACGGTCATATTTCAAAAATGTGACCGTTCTCTAGCCGTTTCATACACTCCAAAAATCTGAGTTTTTGCATTCAATGTCATATTTTCTTGAACTCTATAAATAGGAATAGTGTGTGCTCTTCATTTCACACCAAAATCCTTCATCTTCAAGAATTCTTTCTTCAAAAGTCTTCAAGCTAGATTCTCAAAATAATTCTTGCTCTCAAAAGTCTTGCTTTCAAGTTTCATATGGCTCATAGAAGTTCTAAGCGCTCTCGTGCCGGAAAGAACATTGCCTCTTCTTCTATCCCTCCATCAATCCTCAACTATGATGATGGTTCGGTTCTTTGGTTCGAATATGAAAACGAACGTCAAAGATTTGTCCAAAAATTTGAGAATCGGGTCATTCTTCCTCCTCGATTCACAACCGCTAGATATCTTGCGGATTGTTCTTATTCCAATATACTTCTTGAAAGTTCTATTCTTGACTTTGTCTATTTGAAGTATGACTTTGTTCATCCTCTTTTGATTCAAGCTTTTTACTCGAATCTTAAGAAAGATGAAAATGGAGTTATTTTTACAAATGTCAATGGTATTTCTATTCTTCTTAGTGAAGAAAACATTCAAGCCATCACAAATCTTCCTCGTGATGGAGACGATATCGATCAATATACCGGTATCGAAGGAGTTCTTTATGATGAAAATGTCCTTCTTAATCTTATTGGAATTGGTCATTTTGATTTCAATCAAGGGCCAGGTAGAGCTCCCATTAGAGGAATTTTTCCGTAATTTCGCTTAATTCTCTATGTTGTCACTCGGATTCTTAAACCGAGAAAGAGTAATCATACTTCCATTGGCCGTGAAGATGCTAAAATTATGCATGCTATCATTTCTAAAGCTCGCATAAATTGGTGTAAATTCATTCTTACACACATGTTTGATTCAAGAGGTGATGATAAACCTCTTCCTTATGCATTACTTATAATGCATATTCTTGAAGCGTCTCAAGTTAACACCAATATTGGCATCACTAAAACTCGTACCAAATATTGGGAGATTCAAGAGACCTCTTTTCATGGCTTTGACCAACCTCATGATCAAATTCAAAATCCTCCTCCTCCAAATCAAGCTCGTCGTTCTCGTATTCAACCGGATGTGTCTCAAGCCATCTTGGACCATCTTGCTTCTCTATCAACTTCGGTAAATCGAATTGATAGGAATGTGTCTAGACTTAGTGATGAAATCCATGGATATTTTGACCATGTCCAATATCCGTATTCTCACGTCTACTCCGCAAGTACTTCTAGTGATGAAGATGATCTCAACGACGATGGAAGCTCTTGATTTGTATCTTTAATATTTTAAATGTATTTTCATTATTTGAATTATGTTTAGTGGAAATATAACTTTCCAATTACTCTTATTGTAATTTTCCTTCTTCATTAATGAGATTGTCTTTTTGTTAATGTCAAAAGGGGGAAGATTAAGGGTATATGCATATTTATCTTGTTCATACATTAGAAGATAAAAGGTATATTTATTTTTTCTATGTTTTGGGAAAGATAAGAATATATGCATACTTATTTGACTATATACCTTCTATATGCAATTTTATTTTTTAAACACATATTGCATAAATTGAGGGGGAACTCAATAATAACTTGTCTTATATTTGGCATAGCTTTTATAAAGTTATATGCATATTCCCATATAAGTTTGCCATTATCAAAAAGGGGGAAATTGTTGGAACATATATGTATGTTCACATTTATATGTTTTGATAATTGACAAACCAATTTAGATGGAAAATAATATATGCCTAAATATATGTGAGTTATTATTGAAATTCACTTTGATTTACATTTAACTAAAGTGTATTTATTTTGTAGATATGCAAAAGCATACGAGAAGGAAGGTATGCGAATTTACAATGCGCATTGAGGAAGAAAATGATATGCGACACTATTTGAGCGGACAAGAATTGGAGTCCAAGAAGCTCAAGACAAGATCAAGAGAAGCAATGAAAATAAATGAAGACCTATGAAAATAAATGAAGACCTTTTGTTGAGTCTTATTTATTTTGTCTTTATTGTGATCTTGATCCAACTTTAAGTTTGAGTCTTGGCTTCTCTCATAAAATAATTTTACAATATATGCATATCACAAATGATTTTACAATATATGCATATCATAAATGATTTTACAATATATGCATATCACAAATGAGTTTACAATATATGCATATCTTAAATGATTTTATGCATATCATAAATTGTCTTACAATTTATGCTTGTCATATTTGGTACTACAATATATGCATAAATATTTTATTGCATATCATAAATATTTTTATGGCATTTAAAACATATTTGTTTTTAAGTGTCATATAATAAATATTTTCAATACATTTAAATCAAAATGAGTTTAAATGTTTTTAGTAATGCGGAATGGTCATTACAATTGTTTTTCATGTTTAAGATATTTACAATACTTAAACAAAGCTTTAAAAAAACATTTTACAACTTATTTTTAATAAGTTAATTGTTTTAAAAATATACCATTTCCGCCAGGGTCAATATTCGAATATGGGATTTTGATATTCGAATATTTTAGTGACCGTTGCCTCCATATTCGAATATGGATTTTACATATTCGAATATGAAGATAGCCGTTGCCCAAATATTCGAATATGGGTTTCAATATTCGAATATGTGACAGATTTTCAGAATCTGCATTTAATTTTTAAGCAACGGTTGGGAGAGCTTTTGGGGCTATAAATACACCTAAAACTCTCTCATTTCAGACACAACATCTTACATACATTCATAAGCTTTCATATTTCCAATATCAATTTATATTGATCATATTTCTATCATCTTTTGAAAGCCAAGGTCTTGAATTTATTGTTGTGTTCTTGAGCTTATTTTATTTACTCATTATCCACTCTATTAAGAGAGTATTTGCTAAAGTGAGTGTCTAAGTATTTCAAATACTTGTAAGAGAATTTTGATTCTCTTGTGTTGAGGAACTTGTGCTTCCTCTGTTGAAGTCTTTGGGATTGTATCCCCGAGCAAGTGAAGTCTTTGGGATTGTATCCCCGAGCAAGTGAAGTCTTTGGGATTGTATCCCCGAGCAAGTGAAGTCTTTGGGATTGTATCCCCGAGCAAGTGAAGTCTTTGGGATTGTTTCCCCGAGCAAGTGAAGTCTTTGGGATTGTTTCCCCGAGCAACTGTAAAGGTTTGTTAAGCACCCGCAAGCTTGACGAGTTAGTAGAAAATCTCGAGAGAGTCTCTCGGGGACTGGACTAACCACTGTAGTGGCCAACCAGGATACATCCTTGTGTAAATTATTTTTATTGCACTTATTACTTCCTGCAAAATTTAAATTCCGCAAGAAAACGCTAAAGTTCATTAAAGCGCTATTCACCCCCCCTCTAGCGTTAAGCGTAGTTTCCAACACCCTTGTCACATAATTGACTTATGCTCAAGAGATTATGCTTTAAACCTTTAACAAGTAATATATGCTTAATAGAAGAATTTTCATCCTTACCGACCGATCCGATGCCGATAATCTTTCCTTTATTGTTGTCACCAAAAATAACACTTCCTCCTTCTTTGTGTTCTAGTTGAAGGAATTTGGATTCGTCTCCTGTCATGTGCTTGGAGCATCCACTTTGTTAAAAGGATATTAGCTAAGAAGGTTCTTAGCCACTCAACCTTAGAACCAGCTAACTCCAGAGCTACAAACTGTGATTCCATAGTCAATCTAGCAATGATCGTCTATTTAGCCAATTTCCTTGATATTGCACCACCACCAAGGATAAATACATAACCACTAGTGAATTTTATCTCATGAATCAGAGATCCAGTTTGCATCACTATACCCTTCTAAAGTAGAAGGAAATCCACTATATAGGATGCCATAATTCATGGTTCCTCTCAAATATTTCATTAGTCTAGCTAATGCAGACCAATGCTCTTTGTTGGGATTATGAGTATATCTTCTCAGTCTACATACTGCATAGGCTATATCAGACCTTGTAAGATTTTATTAAATGCATCAGACTCCAGATAATCTGAGCATATTTAGACTAGCAACTGGGCCACCATTATTCCTTTTTAACTTAAAGTTAGCATCAAAAGAGTGCTCACATATGTGAAATTAAATATTCAAATTTCTTAAGAAGTCTCTCAATATAATGTTCTTGTGACAACATAATTCCATCCTCACTCCTTATAACCTTAACTCCCAATACTGTAATTACTTCACCCAGATCTTTCATATCAAAATTAGCAGACAGAAATAATTTTGTATTTTACACAATATTTTAATCATGTCATCAACATACAGACATATTATCACATAATCATTGTCTATCACTTTAGTATAAACATATTTTATCCACCTCAACTGAAGAAAAATCGTATCTCAATAAGACGTTCAAATTTCTCATATCACTTTAGGAGCTTGTTTAAGGCCATAAAGAGATTTAATTAATTTGCAAACTTTATTTTCTTGTCAAGGAAAGACACAACCTTTAGGTTGAACCATATAAATCTCTTCTTCTAAATGACCATTTAGAAAAGCAGTTTTCACATCCATTTGGTGGATAAGAAGCTTACAATTGAAGCTAAGACAATTAAAATTCGAATAGAAGAAATTCTAGTCACTAGTGCAAATGTATCAAAATAATATATATTTTATTTTTGAGAAAAACCTTTTGCTACTAACCGAACTTTATATATATATATATATATATATATATATATATATATATATATATATATATATATATATATATATATATATATATATATATATATATATATATATATATATATATATATATATATATATATATATATATATAAAGATCCATTAGGATTAAATTTCTTTTTGAAAACCCATTAACAACCAATAGGCTTTGCACCAGGAAGTAAATCAATTAAAATCCATTTATTATTTTTCGTAATAGAATCAATTTCAACTTTTATTGCCTGTTTCCAATATTTAGCATATGAAGAAGATATAACTTCAAAATAATTTGATGGTTCATTATCGACAAGAAAAGTTTAAAAATTATTTCCATATAAAAAATATTCATTTCCTAGGCCTTTTACTCCTTCTCAATTCGTCATTAGAGATAATTTCACTATTTGTTTCACCATGTGTATGATCTGCGTACATATTACCCTCCCTAGACCCCACTTATGAGAATACACTGGGTTATTGTTATTGTTGCTGTTCTTGTTGTTATTGTTTCAACATGTGTATGAGAAATTTTATGAGATAGTGAAAAATATATTCAAAGAATTATGTACTCTTTATCTCAATTATAATATAGCAATCAAGCACATCACTTTTTTAAACAAGAAATCTATATGCAACACCATTTGTCAAGTATGATTGTCAAGACTTGCATGCATCTTGCCACATGGATGAACATTTGTCTACTTTACTTGCATGCATCTTGCCATATGGATGGACATTTCTCCGTCTTTTTGGAATTATCACAACATAAAACTATAACTTTTGAAAAAAAAAATTTTGGTGTTGAAAAATAATGTTTGGAATATAAAATTGTATTTGAACAACATTTCATTTGAAAAAATTATTATAATTTTGTGAGTGAGGAAATTTTTTTGTTTTGAAAAATTTATTTTTAAAGTTTTTCCAAAACTTAGTAAAATTTTATGGACAAATACATCTAAAGAATTTTTTTATTATGGACAAACGGATAGAATCGTAATTTTTTTACATCTAAACTCGTTATGATTAGTGATAGAATACGGAGTACTTGTAGTTCTTTGCTTGAGTAATTGATCAAATTGGCAAAAAATGGTAAGAAGTTTAACAATTTTGTCGTGTAGTCCTTTGTTCTTTGGAATAAAGCATATATATCTGTATAAAGTTTCAAATAAGTGTGATCTGCCTGTTTAGGCGGCTTCAAGTTTTTCGCAGCCACCCCAACCCCAACCCCAACCCCACCCCTTTATTTATTTATTTATTTGTTATAACCATAGATCCTTCTATTTGGAGGATGGATTCTTTTTTTCCAATTTACGTAATTAAAAAAGAAAAACATCCCTTTCAATCTGGATACTTTCATCCATTGAAAGGTAATTTGAGCCGAATTAATTTTATATACGATTATTAGATTTTATTGAACATCAAAGTAATACAACTATTATTGTTACGTTAAAAGTAACTAATTTTTATCTACTTTAACAATTAATAAGTCATGAAACTACTTTTACCGCATTAAATTAATTAAGCTTTATTCGCTATAATAATAAAGTCATAAAATTTTATCTACTACTATAATATTTAAATAAATAAACAGATAGGACATTCATTACTTTGACGGGAGAGCCATGGGCATCAATTTTGCACTCACCCACCCACTCACCAGTGGCCGAATGTAGCATTGAATCTACGGATTTAATTTCATAATTTTTGATGCAGAATAAAAATTTATATAAAAAAATTATTAAAATTATAAAAATAATAGATATGAACCTATAAATTTAAAAATATAATAAATTCAATACTAAAAATTTTAAAAGTTGAACCCGTAGAATTTAGATCCTAGATCCGCCTCAACCTCAACCTCAACCTCAACCTCATCCCCATCCCCACCCCCACCCCGCCTCAAAACCAAAAGCAATCATGTATATGCATTCCACTTTTGCACGTTCATTTGCCCCCACCCCCATCGGCCATCACCACAAAGAAAAGGAACTTATTAAACTTTCTTTTCTACATAGATAATAATAAGTGAAAAAGGGATTTAATTGAATAAAAATGACTATAAGGTGATTAAGATTCAAAATCGCGATTTTGTGATTCAAGTGTAATTTGTTAAGCATCAATTATCCCTCCATGAAAAGACTTGACAATTTCTTTCAATAAACAACACCACTCTTTAGTTTGATGACGTCTGTGTCGGCTTGAATTATCGGAAGTATCAAGTTAAAAAAATTATTTAACAATCTAATTCAAATATGAATAAGTGAAATTCAGATAACCTTAAAGTTTAGAGGAACCATAATTTACTATAAAAAATAACAAATCAATTACTAGTATTCTGATATAAACACAATGAGTCGAAATAGAGTAAAATATTTAGAAGGTTTATAAAGCAATCTCGGCACTAACTCACACACATATATAGGAATAAATATTGGTAAGAATTTCACATTTATTTTTTATTTTTCATGTTTCAACGAGTTTCGTGCATGAAATAAAATTTTATAAAATTAAATAATTAAAAAAGTACTTTTATGAGCCAGATTAATAAAACGTTTGATCAAACTTTTAGATTTACTTATTCTTAAAAGCACTTTTCTTTAAAAATGCTTTTAAAAAAGTACATTTGGAGAATATTATTCTTGTGTGGCTAATAGATTTTTTAAATACTTTCGCAAAATATTGGAGAAAGAATTTGTGTTTGACCAAAGTTTCAAAGTATTTTTGGGCAAAACAATTTTTTTAACTTTTGAAAAACAATTTCTGTTATCTAAAAAAAAATTTGGCCAAACCCCTCAATTCTTTAAAATAAGACATCTTAATTATGAAGAAAAAGTGTATCACACATTTACAGCTCACGTTTAATAACTCATTTACCCAAATTCCGACATTTAAAACTAGAAAATAGCACACAGACGCCACTTGTTCTTCCACGTTAAAACTCTGAAAACTCCGACGACCGTTGTCTCCTTTCAACGTCGTCGTTTTCATCGCCCCTCATAAGCAAAAAAATAACGTTACAACTCCACCAATCAACAAAACACAAAAACTCGAATTTTCTGTTCCCAGTCAACTCTTTCTCCGCCTTCTTTGACTAAGTCAAACCGGATTCGATATATCAAAAATATCTCTACCTTAACTGTCCAATTTCGAGTTGAATTTTCAAATTTTTTAGATATGATTTGAAAATCCTAAATTCAATGCTGATTTAGGGTTTTTAGAGTTAGGTGTTTTGTTGACGTACAGGTTGTACAGGGTAACTGAACATGATGGTATCGAGAGGATTATTCGGGTGGTCCCCACCACACATACAACCGTTAACGCCGGTATCGGAAGTATCGGAACCGCCGGAATCTCCTTCTCCGTACGCGGACACCGGAGGCGATGCTATGCAGGTTGAGTTGGAGGAGGAAATGGATGCGGAGACGGAGGAAATGGAGCCGCCGCCTTCAGCGGCTCCGTTTTCGATGCTCTTCGCCTGTGCCGACCGACTCGATTGGGTGCTTATGGTTGTTGGATCAGTTGCCGCTGCTGCACACGGCACTGCTTTGGTGGTTTATTTGCATTACTTTGCCAAAATTATTCAGTTGCTCAGTCACCGTTCTGAACCGGCTGATGAGCTATTCCACCGGTTCACTGAGGTACCTACTGCTGAATTTTGTATAACAAAAGTTTCTTATCTGTAATCAGAGGGGATCTAGGATTTGAACTTTATGGGTTCTGGATTCTAGTACAATGATCTCAAGTGTTAGTAAGTAGTAACTGGGTTCTAAAATTAATTTTTGTACTTATTTTAGTCAATTTTGTTAAGTTACTAGGTTCTGCTGAACCTATACGATGAAGCCTACGTCAGCCCCTTTTTTCAACAAATCTTTATTGGATAGATTTCATGAGGTACCTAGAGCTGAATTGTGCACTGACTATCGCTCTTTTTTATTCTGTTTTGAGATTTATGTGTCAGATAGTGTTGGTAAGGATGCCGGGGTCTATTTGGAAACAGTCTCTCTACCCTATGGTAGGGGTAAGGTCTGCGTACATACTACCCTCTCCAGACCCCACTAAATGGGATTATACTGGGTTGTTGTTGTTGTTGTTGTTGTTGTGTCAGCTAGTGTTAGTAAAACTCACATTTACAGAGTATGGAAATGAAAGGCGTTCAAAATGAAAGCAAATGGGCATTGAATAGTTGCAGTTGCAGCCGTAGAAATCTCTTAGTCTGTTGTACTTTTAGTAAAGTTTGCTTGTATGTTGACAATCGAGTGGGCTATTACTGATTTTTGATTGTTGTTTAGTGAAAGCGATAAAAGATTTGCTTTTCTGGATAAGACAGGAATCTTTTTTCTCAGAGTTATAGAGGGGTTCTAGTACAAAATCAATGTTAATACAACAACAATAACCCAGTATAATCCCACTTAGTGGGGTCTGGGGAGGGTAGTATGTACGCAGACCTTACCCCTACTCTTGGGTAGAGAGGCTGTTTTCAAATAGACCCCCGGCATCCTTCCCTCCAAGAACTTCCCACCTTGCTTTTGGGGAGACTCGAACTCACAAACTCTCGGTTGGAAGTGGGGTTGCTTACCATCAGAGCAACCCCTCTTGTCTTATTTCACCTACACTACAATTTTAGAAATCCCATTCCATCGCTATAGCCACCCTCAAAACTATACATGATTTAAGATTCTCTCTCTCTGTTATGCACACGAAAAAAAAAAATCCCAAAAAACCTGTGAGTGGGTTTTGTCGTGTCTCTTTTTTCCCCTTGATAGGTAGTTTTGCCATTTCTAATTCTACCCTATACAGCAGATATTGTCATTTGTAGTTCTACCCCTATACAGCAGAGGATATAAGTACGTCACTTTCTAATTTATAATCACTAACAATTGTAAATGAATTTTTACACAGGCAGTGAAATTTGACCTGATATAGAAGGTTACTTGCGAATAATATCTGCTATAGAAGTGCATTGTGCTGGATTAAGAATTATTTCCTTTCCTTGTTTAATTATTTCCTTTCTTGATTAGAATAGGGATTGTCTTATTCCAACCTTATGTAATAGCTACAAATACTTGGTAGACTCGTTCCAAAGTAGAACAAATACTTGGTAGACTCGTTCCAAAGTAGATTTTGCATATTGTGATTACATCTCAATGATTAATTATTGATGGCTGTTTAACGCACTGTCAACAATGGGGGAAGCAAAATGCAATAGTCCACACCTAATCCTATAAAACAGACATAGACGCAACAGTATTCTATTCAATTAAATGGCTCTCAAAACACCTTCTAACCAACTATTGAAGATCATGCAACTCTTTAGTTACGGGATCTTACGCAATTGGCTACATGCGATATGGGATCGTATCATAATACCAGTACAAACATTGATTTAGAAGGATGTTTTAGCGATTTAAAATTGAATCATGTGGGTGTATTGAATGATCTAATAGGACCATGCAGAAGAAATATTAGAAAAGGTTACCATATTGGGTTCGTGATTGATCTGGTGCGTGATTGCTTTTATAGTCTCCAATAAACAAGTCAGTCTATTGACTGCACTTACAATAACGACAACAAATCCAGTGTAATCCCATAAGTGGGGTCTGGTAGTGTGTATGCAGACCTTACCCCTACCTCCAAGAAGTCAATCTATTGACTGTACTTATCACCCAATTTGATTGCACTTATCACCAAAAAATAAAATAATTTAAAATAGATGCAGTCTATGCCTGCTTCGCCGAGGTCTATAGTAATTGTTCGGATTTGACATGATAACAAACATTAAATTTCATTTAATTAACAGATGTGCCCTATCAAAGCTGTGTAGAATAATTATGAGTATCATAGAAATCACGTGGATATCAGTTGGGACATAAAATGGGAATCCTCGATAAAAGAATGAAATGCTATCCGTCAGAAGAAGGAAAAGATGGTATTGTATATTACTATATAAAGATTTATCTCATGTTACTTATATACACATCTCATTTAAGAAATATTCTGGGGCATCTTCCTTGGCCAGACACTTTTCTCTGATGTACGAATAATTCCCAAAATGCTATTAACTGACTTGAGAGGAATCTAAATTGGTCTCTATTGATATAAATGCAATTAATTCCTTAACCATTTTTTTAGGAATTAAGAAATATGTTTCACTAATAGCACACCAAGCAGGTGTAAAAACTATTTGCACTCAATTTTTGTGGCTCATCTAGAATAATCTATTATTTTATGCGTACCTTTGCTGTGTGGAGGCAACGAATAGCATTAGGACTAAAGCAGAAACATACAACCTGATATCTGTTCCACAAGCATTAAACAGGATGAACGGTTTTTATCATTTCTGTCCGAAAGACCTGATTGTCTTGTACTTGTCTTCTTCCGCTGTCCAGTTGGGTGAATTTAAAAGCGCCACTGGTACAGAAAATGGTGGATGCCGTTCTTTTCTCTAGGCTTCTAAATTTTCCTATGCTGTATTTATTGATGTGCATTGACAAAGATGCTGTCATGTTTGCTCTGAATTAATCACATTAAAACTTTTTTGGTTGTTTTGATTTCATTTGTATTAGCTTGTGCGAAAGAAAGTTTTAAAATGAATCAGGTGGTGGCCGAGCTGGAATCGTTTGTGTAGGAAAACACATACCTTCAGACTAAGTACGAAATGAATTGTTTATGATAGAGGTCTGATTAGGCAAGGATTTATCAGGAGTAAAATAAATGTGTCTATTAACAGAAAGTAAGTACTTAATCTATTAATCCGTATGACCTGTTTCAAGCTGAGAAAACTCAGAAAAGAGGTATAACTTGTTTGAGCTTCCTGTCACCTATCCACAGAATGATCTCCTCATTATCTATAATGTGGACCACGATCATCTGATTGACATGAAATGAGAGGTCTTACATGCTTTTTCTTTAATGATTCAATCACGTCTGGAAACCCTAGTTAGGATGACTAACTGGCCAAATGAGTTGACCGTCCTTTATTTGCCAATGGCAATCACCAACTATCCAGAATCCATTTATGTGCTTTCTGCTTGTGTATTAAATGTTTCTTCTGTCACTATGGTATTTGTACATCTTTATGCAAGGATGTTCATGAAGGTACTATCAGTTTTGGAAAATAAATGGTGCCTTTGCAACTGACATCTGTATCTCTGACTTATCCAAAAAAAGTGACACCTAAATCTGTGTCCTATAAGTGCAGAAGCTTGGGAAACGAGAAGTTCGGTAAAAGGAGAGGTACTGTTTTTGGTGAACTAGATATTTTTGGAGAGAGGTTGGACCTTGTGGTCTGTGAAGTGTTGCTTTCACTGAACTATGTAAAACCAAATAACACACCGTGGATTTTAACCACATCAACTAGGGAGATACCATCTGTCCAAAAGAACGGCATGGTTCGAAGTACAAGGGTCAAATCATCAAATTCTTGAGCAAAGTAACATACACATCTTGTACATATTCTTTGACCTTAACTTGGTGTTTATTAATAATTTTTTTTGACTTACTAAAAAGGATCTGATTTTTTTATGAATTGCTCAAGTTTTTTGATTTTCTTAAAATTTACATATTTGGAAACTATAAAAAGTGCTAGATATCAATATTTTTGCTGTTAAAAATAGGTAAAATTATTGTGAATAAACTGTTCTCTAAGAAAAGACGATTCAATTGTCCATGTAGTAATAATAGTGGCAAATAATTTAGGAGAGGGACCAACAATATAAGGAAAACATCAACAGTTTTAAAGATTGACTAACATGATGATGTTTTGCATTAATGGTTTACGTTTTAATGTTTCAGCAATCAATGCGTGTCCACAAGTTCAAAGGCAATCTTTTCGAGATTTTTCTTTGAACCAATTCTGTCCATTAGTTTCTATTGCATGTAATTTAACATAATTTGTTGCCCAAATTTTTTAAAGGTCCTGAAATGTTAGTTCTAGTGTTGCAAAACTGGTATGTTTCTTTGGTGTAGTTGGTTCGGGCTGACTTGTCATATAGGGCTTGGTTCCTTGGTTTTTGGTACCCGACCATCAATGGAAAATGAGAAAGAAGATGGAGTGACAAGAAGCGTATCTAATACTCTTCTACCCAAAAGCCCCCAAAAATGGATGGTAAAAGAGAGTGAAAATATGTCGTATTTGCGTGCCACACTGGACGATGATAGTTTATTTAATATTTTCCTTGGTCTTTGTTATACTTGTTTGCAATGTTTAACCAAATAGTTTTTTAACAGTTCAAGTTATCTAACAAAGGTCATATTTTTCACAGCTTGCCTTGACTATCCTTTATATTGCTGGAGGTGTTTTTGTTGCTGGTTGGATTGGTAAGCTAAAATTTCTCTAGATAAAATTATTGTCCATTTAAAGTTTCTCGTGTGTCCATCATTTGTTCTAATTAATCTCTGTGATAGAGGTATCATGTTGGATTCTTACTGGAGAACGGCAGACTGCAGTGATCAGATCAAGATATGTTCAAGTGTTACTGAATCAAGATATGAGTTTCTTTGATACCTATGGAAACAATGGGGACATTGTTAGTCAAGTTTTGAGTGATGTGCTACTCATCCAATCTGCTCTTAGTGAAAAGGTATGTTCAGCTTTCTTTTACTTTTTTTGTGCTTTGCTTCGACAATGACTTCTCCTCATCCTTATCTTAACTGTGCTATGACAGGTTGGGAACTATATTCATAACATGGCTACTTTTTTCAGTGGTCTGGTTATTGGATTTGTCAACTGCTGGCAAATTGCGCTCATAACTTTAGCTACTGGCCCTTTCATTGTTGCAGCTGGAGGAATCTCAAACATATTTCTTCATAGACTTGCAGAGAACATTCAGGATGCATATGCTGAAGCAGCAAGTATAGCTGAACAGGTTTCGTTTTCTCCAAAGGAGCCTTTTTTATTAAATAGGGTCTCAATGGAATAAAACCAAAAATAAAATGGTGATTGAGTTGGAAATGGATGTAGTTGTTGGTCTTTCCATAGTTTTGTTTTACTATTAGTTCTGCTTTAGTTTTGTTTTAATATTTAGTTACCTCAAAGATAAATATTATGAGGCTTTAGTGAGTATAGAGATACCATATCATCAAGCTGGGATGTAGAAATATGCTCGTTGGAGTTTTACTAGTTTAAGGTCTGTAATGAGCTGTTTGTTGAGCTCAATTGAGGGCACGTCTCGATTTGTGCATCACACACATGGTGCATCTCGGCCTTTCTCTGGCTTAGGCACGGATGAATCTGAGCCGTTAGATGCGCAGTGGAGAACAGTTGTCTTCACCCACTCACTCCAGAAGCTTTGGTCACGTGATGGATGTGTGTGTGTGTGTGTGTGTATTTCATGTATTTGTATAGTTTGTTGAGCTGATTCCAGTCAGAACAAGACACGTGTCCCTAGGAAGTTATTTTTTCTTGTATGGGTACACAATGTACAGATATTTTCAATACAATTTTACATTCTTCCTTCCAAAATTTGCTTTCTTCTTCCGAATTCTTCAAAACTACATTTGTGAATTTAAATGTCTATGGAGAGTTTCCTTCAACTTTCTTTTCGCGCAATGCAGGCAGTTTCGTATATTAGGACACTGTATGCATTCACAAATGAAACTTTGGCCAAGTATTCATATGCAACCTCGCTACAAGCTACACTGAGGTATGGCATATTAATAAGTCTTGTGCAAGGACTTGGACTTGGCTTCACATACGGGCTTGCTATTTGTTCCTGTGCCTTGCAACTATGGGTTGGAAGATTCCTGGTCACACATGGAAAAGCTCATGGCGGTGAAATTATTACTGCTCTTTTTGCTGTAATTTTAAGTGGCCTGTGAGTATCTCTTTCACACATCTTACCCTCCCTCATTTGTTGTACTAAAGTTATGCGATTCACCAATGCTTCTATTCATGCAGTGGGCTGAATCAAGCAGCGACAAACTTCTACTCTTTTGAGCAAGGGAGAATTGCAGCTTATAGGCTTTTTGAGATGATAAGCCGTTCGTCCTCCATTGCTAGTAATGAAGGAAGCACCCTTGCTTCTGTACAAGGAAACATTGAATTCCGAAATGTATATTTCAGCTACCTCTCTCGCCCTGAAATTCCTATCTTGAGTGGATTTTATCTCACTGTACCTGCTAAAAAGACTGTAGCCCTTGTTGGCAGAAATGGTTCCGGAAAAAGTAGTATTATACCACTCATGGAGCGATTTTACGATCCTACATTAGGTAATATTGCCATTTAAGTTCTTTTCTGCAAGTTGCAATTCCTTGAGGCAGGCCAAAATATTCGATGATCTTTACTGATAATTACTTGCAGGCGAAGTTCTGTTAGATGGGGAAAATATTAAAAATCTGAAGCTGGATTGGCTCAGAAGCCGAATCGGCTTAGTCACCCAGGAACCTGCCTTGCTAAGTCTAAGCATCAGAGATAACATTGCTTATGGACGAGATGCTTCTTTAGATCAAATTGAAGAAGCTGCTAAAATAGCACATGCTCATACGTTTATTAGCTCACTGGAGAGAGGCTATGAAACCCAGGTATTTCTCAGTTGTCACTGTAATATGTTCAACTTTTTTGCCTTCTGATACTTTTTTTCCTGCTTCATAATTCTTTTAGGTGGGCAGGGCTGGTCTAGCTTTGACAGAAGAGCAAAAAATTAAACTCTCTGTTGCTAGGGCTGTTCTTTCAAATCCTTCTATCCTTCTTCTTGATGAGGTAACTGGTGGACTTGATTTTGAAGCTGAAAGATCTGTTCAAGGAGCTCTGGATCTCCTCATGTTGGGCAGATCAACTATAATAATAGCAAGGCGACTTAGTCTTATCAGGAATGCTGATTACATTGCCGTGATGGAGGAAGGCCAATTAGTAGAAATGGGAACGCATGATGAACTGATAGCATTAGGTGGCCTCTATGCGGAGCTCCTTAAATGTGAAGAAGCAGCAAAACTCCCTCGCAGGTGCAATACATGAGTCGACTGAGCAGTTAGACGATTATTTTGTTATAAATGTTTGTTATGCCTATAGGGCATTGCATTGAAGGTTCTTTTCATAATATACAAGTCCCCCTTTTTTTCCTCAAAAATTTTTCTTGGTAGTTTGTTTTCTGGTTTTAGATTATTGCACATACTTAATTACATGCCTTTGCTACCATCATGCAGGATGCCAATGAGAAACCACAAGGAGACTGCAGTGTTCCAAGTTGAAAAAGATTCTTCAGCTAGTCATAGCTTCCAAGAACCTTCTTCACCCAAGATGATGAAATCACCATCTCTTCAAAGGGTTTCTGGGGCCCATGCTTTTTGGGCAGCAGATGTTACATTTAGCTCTCAAGAATCTCCCCACAGCCGTAGCCCGCCACCAGAGCAAATGGTTGAGAATGGTATGGCCTTGGATTCTGCTGACAAAGAACCATCAATAAGAAGGCAGGATAGCTTTGAAATGAGACTGCCCGAGCTACCTAAGATTGATGTTCAATCTGCAAATAGGAAAATGTCCAACAATTCTGATCCCGAATCACCTGTGTCACCACTGTTGACATCTGATCCCAAAAATGAGCGTTCTCACTCACAAACTTTTAGTCGTCCAAACAGTGAGTTTGATGATTTTCCTATTACATCCAAAGAAGCAAAGGATACAGAGAGTCGAGAACCGCCATCCTTCTGGAGACTTGTTGAGCTTAGCCTTGCAGAATGGCTTTATGCTCTACTAGGGAGCACGGGTGCTGCAATATTCGGTTCCTTTAATCCCCTTCTGGCCTACGTCATTTCACTGATTGTAACAGCATATTACAGAACAGACGAAAGGCATCACTTGCGTCGAGATGTTGACAGGTGGTGCCTCATCATAGCCTGTATGGGTGTAGTGACTGTTTTTGCCAATTTTCTGCAGCACTTCTATTTTGGTATAATGGGAGAGAAAATGACTGAGCGAGTTCGTAGAATGATGTTTTCTGGTGAGGAGTGATTTCAATTAGTAACTGTTCCTTTCCTAGTCTGTTTTGTTTCTTATGCACAGGGTAAATACATGTTCTATAAATTTTATTACTTGATAAAAATCAAGTGCAACTACATGTTCCGACAATGATCATAATTAGTGGTCTCATGAATGCTGATGCTTTTTTCTGCTGTTCTCATTCTTCAACAGCAATGCTTCGCAATGAAGTTGGGTGGTTTGACGGGGAGGAAAATAGTGCTGATAATCTGTCTATGCGCTTGGCAAATGATGCTACATTTGTCCGTGCTGCTTTCAGCAATCGGCTGTCCATATTCATACAAGATACTGCAGCTGTTATTGTGGCTGTTCTTATTGGGATGCTACTTCAGTGGCGGTTGGCACTTGTGGCATTAGCTACTCTTCCTGTTCTTACTGTGTCTGCTGTTGCGCAGGTTTGTTTCAAATGTAGAGTGTCACAGCTTAGTCACTTACTCGTACAAAGCAGAAAACATCATATTTCATATTTTTATAGCAATCATATCTTAAAACATCCTGATTGACTTCCCTGGATCTGTGACACTACTCGCGAGGGGTGCGACTAATCTATTTTGGATAAACCAGATTGTCCCTTTGTCATCTTCTTTCCTATCTCAATAAAAACAATAAAAATGGTATTATAAAATTCCGATCCTGCAAAAAGCTAGTTGACAAAGCAGAATCTAGTTAATGGCATTCAATTTTTCAATTTATCAATTTATCATCTCTTCGTGTTCTAGTGTTTAAGCACTAATCAATACTCATAGTCCTTGCTTACCCAGCCTCTCATATGGATCTGAACTTTATATGCAGAAATTGTGGCTTGCTGGGTTGTCAAAGGGTATTCAGGAGATGCATAGGAAGGCATCGTTAGTCCTCGAGGATGCAGTTAGAAATATCTATACAGTTGTAGCATTCTGTGCTGGTAATAAGGTAATGGAGCTCTACAGGTTTCAACTGCAGAAGATATTTAAGAAAAGCTTCCTCCATGGTGTGGCAATTGGTTTTGGTTTTGGCTTTTCGCAGTTTCTTCTTTTTGGTTGCAATGCTCTTCTCTTATGGTATACTGCACTCTCTGTAAAGAATAAGCACGTGAATGTAACTACAGCACTCAAGGAGTACATGGTGTTCTCCTTTGCAACTTTCGCACTTGTTGAGCCTTTTGGCTTGGCTCCATATATTCTCAAAAGAAGAAAATCTCTGAAATCAGTGTTCGAGATAATCGATAGAGCACCAAAGATTGATCCAGATGACAATTCAGCCTTAAAACCTCCAAATGTCTACGGAAGCATTGAGTTGAAAAACGTTGACTTCTCATATCCATCTCGTCCAGAAGTCCTGGTATTGAGCAATTTCACTCTCAAAGTCAACGGAGGGCAAACTGTAGCCGTGGTAGGTGTTTCTGGCTCGGGAAAGAGCACGATTATATCTCTGATAGAGAGGTTTTATGACCCTGTAGCTGGTCAGGTTTTACTTGATGGCCGCGATTTAAAGTCATACAACTTGAGATGGTTGAGGAACCATTTAGGTCTTGTTCAGCAGGAACCAATTATCTTCTCCACCACCATTAGGGAAAACATAATCTACGCAAGGCACAATGCTAGTGAAGCTGAGATAAAAGAAGCAGCTAGAATAGCAAATGCTCATCATTTCATTAGCAGTTTGCCTCATGGTTATGACACACATGTTGGAATGAGGGGGGTAGATCTGACTCCTGGACAGAAGCAAAGAATTGCAATAGCTCGTGTTGTTTTGAAGAATGCACCTATTCTATTATTGGATGAAGCCAGCTCCTCCATTGAATCTGAGTCTAGTCGAGTGATACAGGAGGCTCTTGGTACTCTGATCATGGGGAACAAGACAACCATTTTAATTGCCCACCGAGCTGCCATGATGAGGCATGTTGACAACATAGTTGTACTTAATGGAGGGAAGATTGTTGAGGAAGGTACTCATGATACATTGATGGCAAAAAATGGTTTGTATGTCCGCCTGATGCAACCTCACTTTGGTAAGGGATTGCGTCAGCATAGACTTGTTTAAATGATGCGACTGAAGATACTATCCATCTTCCATGAAGCTGGGAGTAGTAGCAGAGTCCAGTCACCAAATCCCTTGTGTAAGATGCTCTGCTTCAACTTGGAAAGATCAAACCAAGAAAGAAGGATGAGGATTTCTAATAACATTTTTTTGCCATTATCACCTTTGTGCAGTGAAATTTCGGAGGTAATTAGACTGATGCATTGTTCAAATTGGTGTTGACGATGGGCGTTTGTAGCATTTTCTTAGCCCAGGAGTGTAGGATGTCAGGACTAGAACCATATTCTTTTTGGAGGCAGGATTTGGTAGATCAGGATTATGCTCCGTCTCCCGATGTTGGTATATTGATTTGTTAATTATAGAGTGGAATGAGTAGCCATAGCTTTGATCAGGTGGAGGTTACATCAATCTTCTGTATTCTTTTCTTTTGGGGTTATGTTCTGTGTGCTGTAGTCTTCACTTTTCCCTATCAAAACTACCCTCTTTTCTGCTGTATATTTTTCTTACATGGAAGCTATAGAAAGCCGGGAAAGAATTGCAAAGGAATATAATGTAACATTTTGTATATATAGAGTAGAGAGAGAGGGTTTATGATTTCTGCTTCATTTTCTGCCTGTATAAATGCTTACCAATTTGGTTCTCAAGTACTTCGGAGTATATGGTTGGATTAATTACTGATGATGCACGTAGGTGTTTGAGAGTTTCTTTCGTCGTTGATTATCTTGTCATCTTGACTTGCTGATTTAATTGTTTGTGTTTTTGTTTCCTTTTGCATAGCCAAGGGTCTTTTCGAAATAGCCTTTCTACCTTTACATGGTAGGGTTAAGGTTTGCCTATACATTACCCTCCTCATACTTCACTTGTAGGATTTTATTGGTTTTGTTGTTGTTGCATGAGGTTTGAATAATTTTTATATTATCAGTGTTGCATGTAATTTTTGTTAGTAAGGCTGGATTCATAACCTAGAGGATGTCAAGTGAACCTGTTACACTTGATAAAGGGTTTAGCGGGTAATTGTTGATAGCAAGCTCGGATTGACAACTACGTAAATGATGTAAGTGATTTGTGTTCTCATATTTGGTAAAACCGTACATATAGTTGAAAGATTTCACAGTAAGTTTGTATAAGAAATCCAAAGCAGAGAGTTTGAATAAATTTGTATAAGATATCCAAAGCAGAGAGTTCAAATTTTATTCAATGGTGGTTCACGTCGGGAAATCGGTCACTAATGCTTGCATTATGGTGGGTTTGTCTATATCACACTTTTTGGGGTGCAATTCTTTTCCGGATTCTGTGTGAATTTAAGATCTTTGTGTACCATACTACTTTTTTTTACACTATTAAAATCACTAAAAAGGCTAATTCAAATAATTAGTTCTCACAGAATATGTATTTGTAACGATAGAATGGTAAATGATATATGTTATACTCGATAAAATCACATTGATAGTATAAAATATACTATTTTAAAGTAAAACGATAAAGAGCATGTTAGGAAATCGAATCCCCTCCATGTACATCCTAGTCTGTCTTTCTTCATTCCCACAATTATGCCCAACAAATATTTTCTCTGCATGTACATAAGAGTAGCAACGCGTTCTTGTAGGAAGTATTCCGATTTCTATTTAAAAACAGCCTGTCTACCCCATATTTTGTTATTATCTTATCTCCTTTCCTTTAGTTCAACGAGGTGGCATTTGCTCCGATAGGCCCAATCGCTACGACGACCACCAAAATATTAAACTGCAACCACTGGACTAGGGCTCCACATGGCGGCTTCTTCGTAGAAACCTCCTCTCACAAATGCTTCATCCTTCTCCAACAACCGGCCCTGGGTACTAGGTAACTCTTTAATTCTGCGATCATATCATCTACCATGTTAATTAATCTTGTGACCTCTCTCGATCTTATATAAGAGGTTATAAATTTGTTAGCTAGAGAAAATATAGTTTCAATTACTTAATTTTATTATGTTTCTACAGATATCCTCATTCAAAGGCTCCTTCTAGCTCATTCTGATTTGATCGTTTTAGGTATGCCATCTTCTGTATTCTTGTCCTGATGTGTTTCGGGGTAAAACTTGATGAGGGTCAAGTTAGGGAAATTAAACATGTATAACATCGAACACTTATTGGTTATCGTTGATTCAAAACATTTGAGATTTTCCCAAGATTAGGCAAAATAATATTTAGAAATCTATGGAAATAGCCAAGTCCAATTTCTTTTGCCACAGAGTGATGGAAGAAGTTGAATTTAACGGCTATAAAATACCCAAAAAATGCTACAATTAATTTCTTGGTGGGAGAAATGGGTTTGGATCCAAATGTGTGGGATGATCCAATAGAATTTAAACCAGATAGATTTTTGGTGAATGGAGAGTGAATAGTTTGATATAACAGGGAGCCGAGAGATTAAGAGGATGCCATTTGGTGTTGGGAGGAGATTAAGTTCGGGCTATGGTTTCGCTCTGCTCCATTTGCAGTAATTTGTAGCTAATTTTGATTTGGCATTTCGAATGGAAACCTATGGATAGAGACGGCGTTGATCTAACTGAAAAATTAGATTTCACTGTTACAATGAAGAATTCACCAAGAGCTCGCATCAGTCCTAGATAAATGCAAATCTTTGGATTGAACAATGAATTAACTACACTGCAACTTGTGGTTGAATGACAAAATGGCCATCTTTGCTTTGATTTGGTTAATTGTTCTGTTTTTCCGGAATGACATGAAATTTATAAAAACTAAATTCTCCTTGTATCAGCATGATGCTTAGTCAAATAACAGATATTGTCAATTCTGAACTACTTTAGAACAAAATTAATAGGGATTTTTTACACTGCTAGCCACAAATGACAGATAGGAATTTCTATATAGTTAAAGTCAATATATATGACTTTGGTACTGTGTGATTTATAGGAAAATATACATACAAGATACAACAAGACGTTCAACTATTACTGACTTTGTTATAGTGTTGCCAATCAAGTTTCAAAAGAAACGATAAACATATATAATTAATCAGTTCAGCCTGGGACTAATGCAAGCTCGTAGTGGATTCTTCATGGTAAAGGTGAAATCTAACTCCTCAGTTAAATCAACATCGTCTCCCTCCACAGGCTTCCATTCGAAATGCCAAATCAAATTAGCCACGAAGTACTCTAAATGGAGCAGAGCAAAATCATAGCCTGGGCATATTCTCCTCCCCACACCGAATGGCATCATCTTGATCTCTCTACTTCCTGTAATGTCAAACGGTTCGCCATTCCTATCAGTATTCAAGAACCTCTCTGGCTTAAATTCCATTGGATCCTCCCACACCTTTAGGTCTAAACCCATTTCTCTCACCATGAAATAGATTATAGAATTTTTTGGTATGACGTAGCCGCTCAATTCCATTTCCTCTCCCACCCTATGTGGCAGCAAAAGATGAGATGGTGGGTGCCTTCTAAGACCTTCTAATATCACTGCCTTTAAATATGGCATTTTCTGTAAATGCTCCTCTTTTATCAACTTATTGTTATTTTCTCCCTTTGATTTTAGTGCTCCTACAAAAAGTACAACCTAGTATAATCCCACTTAGTGGGGTTTGGGGTGGGTAGTATGTACGCAGACCTTACCCCTACTCTGGGGTAGAGAGGCTGTTTCCAAATAGACCCCCGGCATCCTTCCCTCCAAGAGCTGCCCACCTTTGCTCTTGGGGAGACTCGAACTCACAACCTCTCAGTTGGAAGTGGGGGTTGCTTGCTCCTACAATTTTACATATTTCCTTATATAGCTTTTCTTTAATGGAAGAGTACTTGACCAAACAGGCCATAATCCATTGCAAGGAGGTGGACATTGTATCGCTAGCTGCACCAAGGAACTCACCGCTGAGACTGACCATCTCTTCATAAGTGAGCTTCCTCTTTTCCTCTGGCAATTCTAAATTTAGCAATGTATCCACATAAGCTACCTTCTGCTCTTCTGTTTTATGAAATGAACTCCATCCTTAGCTTTTTCTTCTATGTATTTTACTCGAGCTAGTATTAGAGGTATGAACATGCTATCTACCTCTTTTCGTAATGCAGTTAGCTCTTTCCAACGATTTCTAAAAATTAATTTTCCAATTCTTGGAAAAATGTTAAGTATTTTAAATTGGATCATTGCTAAAAGTGCTCGATGTTGTAAATCTGTGATCTGCTTGATTTGAGCCTCGTCCAGCTTGTCCCCAAAGCACATGAAAACAAGAAGAGAATAGATGGCGTGCTTAATATGATCAATTACCATCACTTCTGTTGCAGAATTAGATTTATCAAGTAGCCTATGAATGAGGACACTTAGTGCCCAAGCTCGAGGCTTGGACTGGGACTTGGCATGATAGGGATGCAGCAGTTCCAATCTGAGGTTTCGACGGAGGAGCCGCCACGTGGGGCCACATGAAGCGGTGTTTATGGTTCGGTCACGGCTGCTTAAAACATGATTAGTCGGTAAAGCAATTGGACGGTCAGAGCAAAGAGCACCTTGTTGAACTAAAGCTTGGTAGGCTAAAGAATGAGAGAATGAGATTTTCGAATACTCGTGTATAATGTATTCAAGAAAAATTGTTGATTACAACCAAAATGACTTAATGATTACATTGTTTTCCAATCCAACTACCAAATATTAACAGTATAGTCTACTTCTTCTTTCGTTGAACTTTAGTCCTCTCATTCTTTGTAGGTGCACCCTTCCTCCTTGCAAGCCTGCCAGTAACCTCACTCTCACTGATTGAACCATCTGTTAGCTTCTTTGTGGCGTAGTCCCACAATAGAGCTCCATAGCGTCTACGGTGTTTGTCAATATCAGTAAGATCTTCCTTTGGGATAGACAAATCACCATTGCTAACATACTCCGCAAAAGCAGCCACAAATACACCACAATCCTTGCAGAATATGAGAATTTTTCATTATATATCAAACGACCAAAAAAAAATTAATTAAACATATAGAAAGGGAGATTAGTTTTTTACAGTGAGCCTTCCGTTTGTTGTGGAATCTCAGCAACCATCCATTGTATGTCGAGAGGGTTTGTAACTGGTTTCTGTATGTATGACTTTGTAGTCTTGAAGTCAGTGTTTGACTTTGACATTAACTTCAAGACTACAAAGTCATACATAGAGAAACCAGTTACAGGCCCTCTCGACATACAATGGATGGCTGCTGAGATTCCACAACAAAAGAAATGCTCACTGTAAAAAACTAATCTCCCTTTCTATATGTTTAATTAATTTTTTTTATTGTTTGGTATATAATGAAAAATTCTCATATTCTGCAGGGATTGTGGTGTATTTGTGGCTGCTTTTGCGGAGTATATTAGCAATGGTGATTTGTCTATCCCAAAGGAAGATCTTACTGATATTGACAAACACCGTAGACGCTATGAAGCTCTGTTGTGGGACTACGCAACAAAGAAGCTAACAGATGGTTCAATCAGTGAGAGTGAGGTTACTGGCAGGCTTGCAAGAGGAAGGGTGCACCGGCAAAGAATGAGAGGACTAAAGTTCAACGAAAGAAGAAGTAGACTATACTGTTAATATTTGATAGTTGGATTGGAAAACAATGTAATCATTAAGTCATTTTGGTTGTAATCAATAATTTTTCTTGAATACATTATACACGAGTATTCGAGCTATCTAACAGTACTTAAAAGAGCATAGCTTCGCCCCTGCCTATACGATGCCTGAATTCCTTGTAAATTATTTAACTATTAAAGTATAAAGAAAGTGAAACGATTCAGCATGGAGTGAGAGTAAATAAAGTGTGACAGTATTTCATTGATCCAAGACTACAGCTGTCATTATCTCTTTTTTTAGTTGCATCAAAAGATACGGTAACAATTAATGATTTTTCAGTTAGTGATTAAAGTACAACTAGATACCGTAAAAATAACACGGGCTAGTTAGTTTTTGATTTGTAATTGAAAAATAGTCAGCGTTTGTAAAATTATTGAAATTAGTCACTATTTGTTGCAATACGGAAAGTTCTAGCATAATATATTGGAGATTGGTGCACCTGTGTCTGAATTCCAGCATATTATGCTTGACTGAAACTCCACTATATTTTGCTGGAAGTTTACATGTAAAAAATTCGAACTCCAGTATATTATGCTGGAATATTTCTAGATTTTGAACAATATTTTCGTTCAAATTTATCTTGACATAAAAAGTGATTAAATTTTAATTATTTTTAAAACTGTGAGTATTTTTCAATTATCACTTGTAAATTTAGCTATTTTTGAATTTCACCCCAGATACCTCAACATATTATTCAGAATAAATATTTCTACGGACTTTCATGTGATACATTTTCACTATTCACTTTGTATTCATGCAAACTCTACTCTTCCTAACTTCTAAGTTTTTTTTCTTAATAAATCGACTAACTTGATTAATTCATATTTATGTGTCTTATGTAGGATATATATTCATTTAAAGAGGAAGCGCTCTTCGAACTTGAAAAAGACATTTCATTACCACACCCCTTGTGGTCGTTTCTTAAAGCTATTAATTATTTTTGTTTTTCACCTGGTCTCCATACTCGCATTGAGTCCTGATTAAATGTATTTTCTGTTGGTCCTTGGTTATTATCCTGTATTTGTAAATAACAATTCTGGAAAATAAAAAAATGTTAGCGTATAAATGTAAATATAAAGTAATAATTAATTCGAGCCAATTAAATTTACAGTGTTTCCTTAAGAAATTTAATCCCCTCCTATTACCCAAGGTTATGGATTATTTTCTTCCAAGATAGAACGAGTTACACACTGGTATAGCGATACTTCAAACCCCAATGTTTCAGCAAACACAAAGTTCGGTAGTAAATCACACTTATGGATGCTTCGTTTGTAGTTAAAAATAATACAGAATAAGGAGGACAACTCAGAAGTCGAATGAAAATTCTGAGAGGAAGGAATGCAAAGTATAGCCGATGTTGAATTCTTACTGAAGAGAATGTCAGATTGCAATTCGTTTTTCTAGTGTATACGCAATGTATTCCTAATGTATATCAAGTATATATGGAATGTATATGCAGTATATACAGAGTGTATAGCAAGTATATATAGAGTATATAGAGTGTTTTTCGGTGTGTTCTCCTTTACTTCCAACTTCTGCTCTATTTATAGCAGTTATTTGAGTGAAATCCGCCCCCTCAATTTTGGAACAAGCACTAGGCTATCATGGAAGAAGCACTTACATGGTGGAATGAACACTTGCATAGTAGGAGAAGCACTTGCACCATGGTGGGAGGTGCACTAGGCTGCTTATTACTTAGCGTTGCAACACAATACACGGATTGGAAAACATCCGTTACTAACACGGATTATATCATGTTAATATTCACTATTAACAAATAAATTTGGTCCAAAAGATTAATCAATCGATCATTTGAGCAAATCCGAATCCAAATCCAAATCCAACTCCCATTTCCCATTCACTCTCATTTTAAGATTATTTCAACTTAAACAAAAACTCAGCAATCCCCACATGAATGAGGAATGGCTATATCACGGAAGTATGCAAGAAAAACTTGTGTGATTTGCAAACAAGGATTATTGCATCTCGATAAGTAGGTTTCCCTTTGAACTTTTCGTAGTAAACTTATATCGGATGTATTTGGTCAATCGATAGATTTGGTATCTTTGAATCGTCGAACTTTAGTGTATACCTAGACAACCATAAGTCATACAATCAACCCTTAACCGTATTTGATTCTCATTTTTGTGTTCGTTTCAGCCATGAACACCGCCTTGTTTCATAAGTGCGTAAAGAATTGGCCTTGCAGAATTTTCCTTGAAGCGGCTAACACTTCACACTTACATAGGTGATTCCTAAACGTGTCATCCTATAGATACAATATTTGATATATCACATATCAAATTTAGAAATCATTAAAAAGCCTTAATGCTTTATCCTTGGTACCGAATATTGTCTCATCACGAGAATGGACCAAAATTTTTGTTTGACAATGTTGAACCATCATTAATGACTTGGTTTGATCTCGTTGAGCCTATATCTTGGGATCTCCAGTCTTCTAGGTAGAGTTACTGTCACAACGACTTGTTCTCGGCCATAGTACCATTCCGCTCAATGATTTCTCAACTACCTCTATAGTTAGGCCTTTTGTAAGTGGAGCCGATACAGTATCACTTGACTTTACATAGTCAATCGTGATAGTTCCTCTAGAGAGTAATTGCCTAACGGTTTTATGCCTCAGTCATATATGACGAGATTTACCATTATACATAACGCTCCCAGCCCTTCCAATTGCCGCTTGGTTATCGCAATGTATGCATATTGGTGCCAACAGCTTGGTCCAAAATGGAATGTCTTCCAAGAAATTTCGGAGCCATTCAGCTTCTTCACCGGCTTTATCTAAGGCTATGAACTCAGCCTCCATTGTAGAGCGAGCAATACAAGTTTGTTTGGACGACTTCCAAGATACCGCTCCTCCACCAATAGTGAATACATATCCACTTGTTGACTTTAAATCAGTTGAACCGGTGATCCAATTTGCATCACAATATCCTTCAATCACCGCAGGATATTTACTGTAGTTTAAATTAAAGTTTTGGATATGTTCTAAATATCCCAAAACTCGTTTCATAGCCATCCAATGAGATTAACCTGGATTGCTCGTGTATCAACTCGGTTTACTTATAACACAAGCTATATCTGGTCGTGTACAATTCACGATGTATATTAAGCATCCCAACACACGAGCATAGTCCAATTGTGATATGCTTTGACCTTTATTCTTTGCTAATGCAAGATTCACGTCAATTGGAGTCTTTGCAACTTTAAAGCCCAAGTGCTTGAATTTTTCAAGTACTATCTTAATATAATGAGATTGTGATAATGCCAAACCTTGAGGAGTCTTTTGGATCTTAATCCACAGAATTAAATCCGCAACTCCCAAGTTCTTCATATCAAACTTGCTAGTTAGCATAAGCTTAGTCACACAATTAAATTAGCAATGTCATTACTCATTATCAGCATATCATCCACATATAGACAAATAATGACTATGTGATTTGGAAATTTTTTAATATACACACATTTATCACATTTATTTATCTTAAACCCATTTGATTAATATTGTTTGGTCAAATTTTGCATACCATTTTTTGGGTGCTTGTTTTAGTCCGTAGAGGGACTTAAGGAGTCTACATACATTCTTTTCTTTTCCTGGAACCACAAACCCTTCAGGTTGTTCCATGTAGATTTCTTCCTCCAAATCTCCATTTAAGAAGGCTGTCTTTACGTCCATTTGATGAATTTGAAGACCATAAACTGCAGCCAAAGCTACTAGCATATGTATGGACGTAATTCTCGTCATTGGAGAATATGTATCAAAGTAGTCAAGACCTTCTCGTT
Organism: Nicotiana benthamiana; assembly: GCA_034376525.1. Lineage (NCBI taxonomy): Eukaryota > Viridiplantae > Streptophyta > Magnoliopsida > Solanales > Solanaceae > Nicotiana > Nicotiana benthamiana. The sequence continues at coordinate 69,038,246 of CM067336.1, forward strand.
GTCTATACCCTTTGACAAAAAGTCTTACCTTAAATTTATCAACAGTGCTATCATCTTTCATTTTTCTTTTAAAAATCCATTCACAAGCCAAAGGTTTATTTCCAAGAGGAAGATCAACCAATTCCCATGTATGGTTGTTCAATATGGATTCTATTTTACTATTGACTGCCTCTTTCCAGAACAATGATTCTGAAGAAGATATAGCTTCTTTAAATGTTTGAGGCTCATTTCCCAATAAGAAACTCACAAAATTTAATCCAAACGAAGTAGGTCCTGTGACGTTTACTACGTCTTGGATTCTCCTGATTAAATGTACTTTCTTTTGTTTCTTCCCGAGGTCGTTTAGATCCTTCACCAATCGACTCGCATTCCTTTTTATACGGATATACACTTTCAAAGAACTCAACATTATCTGATTCTATAACCGTATTATTATGAATGTCGGGATTTTCTGATTTATGAACCAGAAATCGATATGTTTTACTATTGGTCGCATATCCTATGAAAATACAATCAACTGTTTTCGGTACTATTTTTACCCTTTGGGTTTAGAAACCTTCATTTTTGCCAAACACCCCCACACTTTCAAATAATTCAAGTTGGACTTTCTTCCTTTCCATTTTTCATATGGAATGGAGTGTGTTTTGCTATGGGGTACTCGATTTAGTATCCGATTAGCTGTAAGAACGGCTTCCCCCCACAAGTTCAGTGGCAAACCAGAAATTATCAATAATGCGTTCATCATCTCCTTTAATGAATGAATCGTTCTTTCCGCAATTCCATTAGAGTGGGGAGTGTAAGGGGTTGTCGTTTGATGAATAATTCCATATTCAAGACATATCTCTTCAAAAGGAGATTCATATTCACCATCCCTATCACTTCTTATCATTTTTACTTTCTTATTAAGTTGTGTTTCAACTTCCTTTTTATATTTCCTGAATGCGTTTATTGCTTCATTTTTACTATTAAGCAAGCAAACATAGCAATATCGAGTATTGTCGTCAATTAAAATTATGAAATACTTCTTTCCACCGCGAGATGGTATTGACTTCATGTCACAAATATCTGTGTGAATTAAGTCTATATGATTTGAATTCCTTTCAACCGAATTATAAGGATGTTTACCATACTTAGATTCCACACATATTTGACATTTAGATTTTTCGCATTCAAACTTAGGCAATACTTCCAAGTTAATCATTTTTCGCAAGGTTTTATAATTGACATGACCCAAACGTTCATGCCATAAATTATTTGACTCTAGTAAGTAAGATGAAGCTGTAGCTTTATTATTATTTTCAATAATCATTACATTCATCTTGAAAAGGACCTTGGTAAGGTAACCTTTTCCTACAAACATATCATTTTTACTTATTACAACCTTATCGGACACAAAAACGCACTTAAACCGTGCTTAGAAAGAAGTCCAGCAGAGACTAAATTCTTCCTAATCTCAGGAACATGAAGAACGTTGTTCAAAGTTACCACTTTGCCGGAAGTCATTTTCATAAATATCTTTCCACATCCTTCAATCTTGGTTGTTGCAGCATTTCCCATGGAAAGAGTCTCATCGGGTCCAGCAGAAGCATATGTAGAAAATGCTTCTCTCACAACACAAACATGGCGGGTGGCTCCAGAATCAATCCACCATTCCTTAGGATTGCCCACCAAGTTGCATTCAAAAAGCATGGCACACAAGTCATCAACATCGTCATGCTTTTCTACCATATTTGCTTGACCCCTTTTCTTGTCTTTCCTCCGAGCTTGACACTCCGTAGATTTGTGTCTGGTTTCCCCACAGTTGTAGTAGTTTCCATTTGAACCGCTTTTTGCTTGGGTTGTATTTCGGACCAAAAGCCTTTTTTCTCTTTTTGTTATCTTCAACAATATTTTCTTCCATTATTGTTGAATTTCCACGGCCTCTCCTCTCAGCAGCTTTATTGTCCTCTTTGATTCTCAATCGAACAATGAGATTTTCATGGGACATCTCCGTTCATTTGTGTTTCAAATAATTTTTGAAGTCCTTCCATAATGGAGGCAACTTCTCAATTATTGCTGCTACTTAGAATGCTTCATTGATGACAAGAACTTCAGCAAGTAAATCATGAATAATTACTTGCAATTCCTGGACTTGGGTAATAACATACTTGCTATCTACCATTTTATAGTCCAAAAATTTTGCAGCGACTAATTTCTTCATTCCGGCATCTTCGATTTTGTATTTCTTTTCACGCGCATTCCACAGTTCTTTTGACGTCTCTACATTACTGTAGACGTTATACAAATTATCCTCCAAGCCAGTATGAATATAATTCTTGCACAAAAAATCAGAATGCTTCCATGCCTTATTCACGATAAATCGTTCATTCTCTGGAATTTCATCCGGCAGATCAGGAATATCATCCTTGATGAACTTTTGTAGACATAACGTAGTTAAATAAAAGAACATCTTCTACTGCCAGCGCTTAAAATCAATCCCAAAAAACTTCTGGGTTTTTCTGCAGGTGCCAACACCGGTGTTCGATTTATCGATGCATTGGCGGTTATCATCAGAACAGCTTGGTTTCCGTTCTCCTTTGCCATTTTTTCTGTTAAAAATGACACCAAAAAACATTTAGAAAATGTTTTAAATTTGGAGGAAAAACAAATCACGTAGATTTTAATTTCCAACAAACTGCCACGAAGGCTTTACTCTCCAAATGGGAGTACACAAAAACCGCAAAGGTTTTAGTTTCTAGAATATTAAGAATAACACAAATACAGAAATAAACGTTATTAAATTCCTTAAGCTTGTTGGTCCTTGGTTATTATCCTGTATTTGTAAGTAAAAATTCTAGAAAATAAAAAAACGTTACCGTATAAACGTAAATATTAAGAAATAATTTATTCGAGCCCACTGAATTCACAGTGTTTACTCAAGGAATTTAATCCCCTCCTAGTACCAAAGGTTATGGATTATTTCCTTCCATGATAGAATGAATTAGACACTGGTTTAGCGGTACTTCAAACCCCAGCGTTTCAGCGAACACAAAGTTCGGCAACAAATCACACTTATGGATGCTTTGTTTGTAGTTAAAAACTATGCAATATAAGGAGGAAAATTCAGAAATCGAATGAAAATTTTGAGGGGAAGGAATGCAAAATATAGCCTATGTTGAAATCTTACTGAAGTAAATATCAGATTGCAATTCGTTTTTCCTGTGTATACACAATGTATATCTAGTGTATATCAAAAACATACATAATGTATATGCAGTATACACAGAGTGTATATCAAGTATATATAGAGTATTTAGAGTGCTTTTTCCGGTGTGTTCTCCTTTACCTCCAACTTCAGCTCTATTTATAACAGTTATTTGAGTGAAATCTACCCCCTCCATGGTGGAAGAAGTACTAGGCTTGATAACAACTAGGTCGGGAATCCAAACTAGAGTAAGAATTTGAGAAGTAAATGCGGAAGCAATAACAACAAGGAATTGAACAACTAGAATTAAACAGATGAGAATAAAGGATATGGGAAAAATTCAGGGAAAGAATTCCAAGAACGCAAGTTCTATCGCCTTGACAAGATAAAAGTAACAACGTCTTAATTTATGGAAGAAATCAAACGCCTTCACTTTAAAAGCGAATCAAAATAATAGATTCGGATCTTGATCGCTTTACGAGTAACTTGACACAACAATTAATAACTAGTATTAATCTCCTTTTAAGAATACCACAAAGGAATCAAAGATATCATAAAAGAGAAGAAATCTTACTACCTTGAACTACGGACTAGTAAAGGTTGAAAGATAAATCTCAAAGCACAAGTAACAAAGGTTCACAAGAACTCTCAAAGTATGATATACTTAATCAATAATGTTGTGTCTTATGAATAAGAAGAACTCCCTATTTATAGGAGAGTACTAACTCATAAAAGTCCTTAAAATTAGGGAGAGTGATTGCTAAGGCACCTAAAGTCATTACAATTAGGTAGGATGATTGCTAAGGCATCCAAAGTCATTACAATTAGGTAGGATAATTGCTAAGGTATCCAAAGTCATTACAATTAGGTAGGGGGCGGCTAAAACCCTTTGGGGCATATTTGGGCCTTAAAACAACTATTTTGGGCAATTGGTTAGGACTCCAATTGGGCTCCTTTTGAAACATCCCCCTTTGGACCTCTTTTGAACTTATTTTGGGCCCTTTTTGGTGGACTTCAAGTGCTGATTTGGTGACCCAATCTCCCTCCTCTTGGAATTCAATTTGGACCACCATATAATTGTAAGACTTGGACAATTCATCTCCTTTGGTCTTGAGCCCTTCCTCTACAATTAACAGCTTCTTTATTTGCACTTGAAGTCTAATGACCTTGTTTTGTAATTCTTTATCTTGACATCTTGTCAAAGGCCATCTTTGAGATTCCAAAGCTTCATCCTTGTCCTTGAATAGAGTTGAGCTTCCTAGGATGCTATCATTTCTCTCTTCTTGAAAAAAATTCGTCCTCGAATTTCGACCTTGCAAGAAAAAGAAAACACGCACTAATAATTGGCATCTACTAATCTTAAAAATAGTAGGAATAAAACAAGATAGTGACCATATGTACATTTAACCAAATAAATCCTAATAGGTGTAAATACTCCCTTATAAAATATATGGATATCATCATTCCAATAAACTTTATGCCTACCTTGATAAATACAATAAAAACCTCTCTTAGGTGCACCATGCAATAGAACTTGCAATTCGATCATGTCGGTAAGGTAGTCCATAAGTATACATGACAAAGAAATTATAAAATATTGACCACACATCCGTTTAATATAAATATCTATACCACATGTATCGAAGAATATATTTTCATAATATAGGCAACTATCTACAATTACAAATCTCATGGATTCCTCAACTTGAAAAAGTATTTGATCACAAATATTACAACCATCATGCATATCCTCTTTTTTAGTAACAAATACATTGACAAGCTAACAATAAACATGACTTGAAGAATGGCTCCCAATCATACCAAAAAATCACATTCTAGCAACTTATCACATGAAAACTCATTAGCCACTTGAATAAGAGAAGAAGAAATATTTAACTCATTTGCAAGCTTTTTTTGATAAATTTCATGTATCTTTCCATAAAGTTGTAATATGTAATCATCTAAGTCATACACAAATTCAAAAGGATAATTACTCTTTCATTTTAACTTAGATATTATAGTTAATGACTTGATGTACATCAAAATATCATCATCCACGAAAATAATAAACTCACCAACATAAGAAATAAGAATATAATTCATTACCTTCAAAAAATATCTTAGGTGTTCTAGAAAGACCAAGAATGCAAATAAAACAATTATAGATACCATATTTGGACTTATTTACCAATGGAACATCATCACCTTGTATTCTTTTATACAGTGGCTCCAACTAGCAATGCTTTTAGGTAACTCCATGTCATAACCATGTAAATAAGAATCAAAATATTCAAAAGGTTTAATAACAAAGAATTTAATCAAGCTTTTGTCTTCTACCATTCAACTTATCAATCCGAATTTATATTGGAATCCAATTGGATCCTTTGCCACCATCTCTTGTGCCTTACCACCCCTTTCAAAAGGTATTTCGTCACGTGGCAGCACAAAATTACAAGAATTAAAACAAGAAAGAGTTAATGAGTTATGAAGTAAAGAAACTTTTTTCTTGCTTACACTCTCTTTGGATTTTTTTGCAAGAATCATGTTTTCCTCACGCTTAACCTCTTTTCTCTCACTAAAGAGTTCTTTTCCTTTACTCAATCTCACTTGTTTTTCTCTCTCCACCTCACTGACTTTGTTTCTCTTATTGCTTTCTCTCTTTTCTTTTTTCTCAAGATCACTCTTTACCTCACTTTACATCCCACTCTTTTTGCTCAAGACAACCTCTCCTTTTTCCTCTCTTGGAATGTTAACATGCACTACCTTACTCCTCTCATTCTTTTCTCTCTCGTATTTTCCATATTCTCTTTAACGATCTTTTCATCTTCACAAATTTGTGAGGGAGTCAAAGGCCCAAGAATGAGTTTCTTCCCCTTAACCTCAAAAGAATATCTATTTTTTACGATACAATATGAAGCACCTCTACAGATATACCATGGCCTACCTAACAAGATATGATAATTATTCGGGGAAATCACATCGCACCAGATCGCATACTTATACCTTCCAATTGAGAATATTAATAAGACTCTCTTAAATACCTTTACTCCTCTCAACATGTAAGGTTCAATATGCTCAACACAAGGAAAGTTCAGTTTCTCAACTATATAAGTGCTAATTGAGTTATAGCTACATTCTTTGTCAATTCTAAGGGCACAAATCGTAGACATCACTTTAGCTCTAGTTTGAAAAATAACTTTACCATCGTGTTCCTTCCGTTCTCCATACTGAAAGTTTGACCTTTCAGCTTGTTGAGCCATAGCTCGCCTCCTTTCTTCATAACAACCTGTTTGTGACATCTCGAACAAAGATTAGAATAAATATGTATCTTTCAAGTTTGGCTTCTCTATTTTTTTTTTCAATTATTTTTCACACACTTTACCCAATTTTTCCTCTCAAAATAACCCCTGAACAAATACCTTGTAGATTTATAGTTAAATCCAACTCGTATGAAGTTCTTAGTAGTAAAATTTAAATTTTTGGGGAACTATTGAAAGAAAAATCAAATCCTAGAACTATTAGGCTTGGTTGAAACAAGACATGAACAAAAAGGAAAGGATATCAATATGTAGATTAGAATGAGTAAGAAAATCTAGGATCCTATGTTCTTGTTTACTTTGCTAACTTTTTGTAACAATTTAAATACAAAGAAATTTTATTTGGAGAGCAAGCAATTCTATTTTTTTTTAAAAATATTATCATTGTCTTTCTGTTTTTTTAAACTTTTTTTCTTTTGTTTCTTTTCTTTGCTCTTAGTATACAAGAAATCCCAAGACTTACCAAGAACGAAATCTTGATAGAACCGCTCTGATACCACTTGATAACAACTAGGTCGGGAATCCAAACTAGAGTAAGAATTTGAAGTAATTGCTGAAGCAATAACAACAAGGAATTGAACAACTAAAATTAAAGAGATGAAAATAAAGGATATGGAGAAAATTCAGGGAAAGAATTCCAAGAACTTCCAAGAACACAAATTCTATAGCCTTGACAAGATCAATGTAACGTCTTAATTCATGGAAGAAATCAAACGCCTTCACTTTAAAAGCAAATTCAAAACAATAGATTCGGATCTTGACCGCTTTACGAGTAACTTGAGACAAAAATTAATAACTAGTATTAATCGCCTTCTAAGAATACCACAAAGGAATCAAAGATATCATAAAAGAGAAGAAATCTTACTACCTTGAACTATGAACTAGTAAAGGTTAAAAGATAAATCTCAAAGCACAAGTAACAAAGGTTCAAAAGAACTCTCAAAGTATGATATACTTAATCAATAATGTTGTGTCTTATGAATAAGAAGAACTCCCTATTTATAGGAGAGTACTAAGGCATAAAAGTCCTTAAAATTAGGGAGGGTGATTTCTAAGGCACCTAAAGTCATTACAATTAGGTAGGGTGATTGCTAAGGCATCCAAAGTCATTACAATTAGGTAGGATGCTTACTAAGGTATCCAAAATCATTACAATTAGGTAGGGGCGGCCAAAACCCTTTGGGGCATATTTGGGCCTTAAAACAACTATTTTGGGCAATTGATTTGGACTCCAGTTGGGCTCCTTTTGAAACATCCCCTTTTGGACCTCTTTTAAACTTATTTTGGGTCCTTTTTGGTGGACTTCAAGGGCTGATTTGGTGACCCAATCTTCCTCCCCTTGGACTTCAATTTGGGCCACCTTATAATTGTAAGACTTGGACAATTCATCTCCTTTGGTATTGAGGCCTTCCTCTACAATTAAAAGCTTCTTTATTTGCACTTAAAGTCTAATGACCTTGTTTTGTAATTCTTTATCTTGACATCTTGTCAAAGGCCTTCTTTGAGATTCCAAAGCTTCATCCTTGTCCTTGAATAGAGTTGAGCTTCCTAGGATGCTATCAAGGCTATCATGGCGGAAGCACTTACATAGTGAAATGAACAGTTGCTTGGTGGGAGAAGCACTTTGGGAGGTGCACTAGGCTACTTATTGCTTAGTGTTGCAACACAATACATGGATTGGAAAACATCCATTACAAACACGGATTATATCACGTTAATATTCACTATTAGCAAATAAATTTGGACCAAAAGATTAATCAATCGATCATTTGACCAAATCCGAATCCAACTTTCATTTTCCATTCACTCTCATTTTAAGATTATTTCATCTTAAACAAAAACTCAACACTTTCCAGTAAAAAAGAATTCATACCCATAACTCGAATCCGATACCTAAAATTATTAGTTAATAATAAAATAGTACTTATCACTGTGCCCGACCATTGTTCAAGCTATTAATTATCGTCCCTTCTTCATCCCAATTTCCCACACTAAGGAACAACGCTCTCTCTCTCTTCTCTTGCATCTGACTGCATGTACATAATTGTAATGCAGAATATTGAAGACATTACAACTCACATTACTTAATCTACTTATGGAAAGTTGGTTTTTCATTATTTTCACTTTCTGTATCTCATTCTTCCTCATATTTATCTTTAATATTTTGTTCCATAAAAATAAAAAACTTCCACTCGGTCCCTTCATCTTCCCAATAATTGGGATCTTACCATTAAGAAAAGAAGGCGATGCATTAAACTTTTGCGTCGCCCAAGATCCGGGGAAGGACCGAACCATTAGGGTCTATTGTCTAGACAATCTTATCGGTAACTTCCGCGTCAATTGACAATAACTTTATCGATTATGGCAGGGCTTCCATTCAGTTGAGATCTTACCATGGCCGGGAAAAACTGCACACGATGTTGAAGTCATTGTCCGAGACCTAAAACACAAATTCAGTCCTATAATCTCTATAAAAAATATGGTCTTCTCCTTTAATGTTCATTAGCAGGCATTCATTAGCCTACCAAACTTTAGTTCAACAAGGTGGCATTTGCTCCGATAGGCCAATCGCTACGACGACCACCAAAATATTGAACTGCAATCAAAGGACTATCAGCTCTGCCTCTTATGGTCCCACATGACGGCTCCTTCTCCGAAACCTCCTCTCACAAATGCTTCATCCTTTTCGTATCAGTTCCCACTCCAACAATCGCTGCTTGGGTGCTAGGTAGCTGTTTAATTATGCAATCATATCATGTAAAAGTTTAAGTTGTTACAGAGAGCTAGCACATTTTTTAATTTGTTAGGATGGCGATAAGATTTGAACCCTACTAGCACACCATGTTTATGACCGTCTTATATAAAAGTTTAATTTATTAAATAAAATATTATTTTTAATTACTTAATTACGTTATGTTTCGACATATATCCTCGCTCAAAGGCTCCTTCTAACTCATTCTCATTCTGCCACTGAAGTGATGTTATTTGATCATTTTAAATAGGCAGAATAGCCTTATACTTGTGTCACTTTGTCATCCCGGTTCTCAAATTTAATATTTTGCCAATTGGATACTTATATTTGCCCAAAACCTATATTTTAAACCCCTCTGACCGTTGACCGATCAGATGTGACAACATCATGACTGAGCTGGACAAAGTGAATGTAATTCACGTGGATAATGAGCATGCCATGAGCATTTTAAACCAAAAATAATTTAAATAAAAAGAAAAAATCATTAAAATAGGAACAAAAATTAAATAAGTAAAAAAAGGAAAAAACAATATGTTCCTCCATTTTCGTTCTCCCTCCTCCTGTTTCTTCTTCTTCTTCCCACCCGCCCACTCTCCTGTTTCATCTTCTTCTTCCCCACTCCCACTCCCCCAACAAACCCCCTCGTTCCTCCCCTTCTTATTCTTCTTCTTCTTCTTCTTCTTCTTCTTCTTCTTCTTCCCCACCCCCTCATTCTATTACCTCAGTAACTCTCAAGGATGGAATGAAGGCCACATTGCATATGAGTATGAACCAAGGTTGATGTTGTTAGAAGAGTGGAACTTGTTTGATTCAATGTTGTGTTTGTCCTACATCGCAACTAAATTGAAGACATGGAGTGACTATGGGATTAAGAAGATACAGCTTTTTTTAGCTCGAATGGGTTTTGCACGTGAGGAATGCAAACAAAAGTTTCGGTACATGTTTTTCTCTTTTTCTTTTAATTTTGTATCACTTTTATTATGTTTTCATTAATTTTGGCATTTCCTAGGGAGAAGAAATTTGTGAATTTTAGGTAAAAGAGATGAGATGAAGGCATTGATTTTCTTTTTCTTTTTCTTTAAGAAAATAGTATATAATAAGTATTTTTAGTATATAAAATATAAAAAATAACGTGGAATATGATGTGTCATCCACGTGAAGCAAGTGAGGTACACACACGGTTAGAGGGGTTTAAAGTATAGGTTTTGGGCGAGTATAAGTGTCCAATTGACAAAATGCTAAGTTTGAGGACCGGCATAACAAAGTGACACAAGTATAGGTGTCATTTAGGCCATTCTACCTTTTAAATATGCCATCTTCTGTCTTCTTGTCCTGATGTGTATCGGGGTAACGCTTGATGAGGATCAAATAAGGGGAATTGAACGCGTACAACATCGAACACTTGTTGGTTATCGTCAGTGTTTAATAGGCGTTCCTGGGGCGAGCCCTGGGGCGAGGCGTACCAAAAATGCCCCGGGACGATGGTGGGCGGTGAAAGTCCTGTAAGGCATACGCCCAGAAGTTCGAGGCGTACGTCCGGGCGAGTTTTTTGGTTGAGGCGTAAGACCAAGAGACATCTTTTTAAAAAGTAATTGAAAATATTAAATTTAAAAGTAAAATTTTTAATATTGCTAAAAGCCCTAAATTAGAAGTGTTTCCCATCCGCTAGTCTACCTCTACCAAGAGCAATGATTTATCATTTTTTTGCAACAGAAAACTTCATTTTTCTCCATAAGTCAAATTCAACAGGTTTGTTCCTTACCCCATGTAAAAACTTTATTATTTTGAACTCATTACTTTCCTCTCTTTTGATATTTCACTGTTAGTTTGTAAATATGTGTATAATTAGTTTTTTAAGTTCAGTTCTTCTCTTGCACTCTTCAAAATATTATATGAAATTATATGTATGCGTTCTTTTATATGTATTGATTGGATTTATATATAATTTTACTTATTTATTTGGGATTTATAATTTCATTAGATAATATGGATTTCATTTATATATAATTATGTGGGATTTATATGTAATTGAACTTCTATAATTTTACTTTATTTGAGACTTCTATATAATTTCATTAGATAATATGAAATTTATATATATATATATATATATATATATATATATATATTTCATTCATTTATTAGTTTTTTTAAAATTTTATGCAATTTTACCTATTTAATAATATTTTTTATAATTATACTATTTTATAAAATATTAAAAATTAAATACCGATGGGCCGTAAATATACCTTACGCCCCGCTTTTTAAAATATTGGTTATCGTAGATTCAAAATACTTGAGATTTTCCCAAGAGAAGGAAAAATAATATTTAGAAATCTATGGAGCTCTACGAAAAGAGTTCAATGGGGTCTTTATCCCTTTGATCCAAGATGGAATAAAATACAAATTAGAAGAAAGGGTTAAGGATGATGAAGCGGTCAATTATGTTGATACGCTGGTGAATTTGGATTTACTAGAAGAAAAGAGAAAGCTGGATATTGGCAGCCTCTGTGGCGAGTTCCTTGGTTCAACCAATGATACAATGTCGAATTCGTTGCAACGGATTATGGCCTGTTTGGTAAAGTACCCTTCAATTCAGGATAAATTGTTCCAAGAAATATGCAAAATTGTTACATCCAAAGAACAATAAGGTAACAGAAGAGGCAGTAAAAGAGGAGGAGGATTTATAGAACATGTCATACTTAAAGCAGTAATTTTGGAAGGTCTTAGGTAACACACACCAGCTCATTTTCTTTTGCCACATAAAGTGACGGAGGAAATGGAATTGAACGACTATAAAATACCCAAAAATGCTACAGTTAATTTTTGTGTGGGAGAAATGGGTTTGGACCCAAAAGTGTGGGATGATCCAATGGAATTTAAGCTAGAGAGATTTTTGATGGATGGAAATAGTGAAGAGTTTGATATAACAGGGAGAAAAGAGATTAAGATGATGCAATTTGATTATACACAGCCCATACGACTCTTCTTCGCATTCACGAGACCCCATCAGAATCGCGAAGAAGAAAATTTCCAAAAATCATTTTCGAAACTCTCCTCAGACAGCCTATAGTATAATGGCCATAACTTTTCGTACAAACTTCCAAATGACAAATGATTTAATCTTTTAAAAACTAACACCAAGATCTACAACTTTTATGTTTTCACCATATCCCAATACCCTGTAAATTTTGAGATATATGCTGCCAAAATTAGCCCTGTGCAATACAAATTTTTCTTCATCTTTATGGACAGCCTATAGTGTACTAGCCATAACATTTTGTACATAAATCCAAATGCTAACTGATTCACTTTTCCGAAAATTAGACACAAATGAATATAACTTTCATTTTTGGATCATCTCTAAATTCCTTATAGATTGAGAGATATGAGCCTCCGAAATCAGACATGCGTAGCAGAGATTTAATTCTTCGCGAATGCGAGACCACTTCGCGAACGCGAAGAACAGAGACTCTGAAGGCAAATCCTTCTTTGCGAACGCAAGAGGGTCCTCGCGAACGCGAAGAACAACACTAAATACCAGCACCGGCAATTTCAAAACAGTCCCAAAATGATTCGAAACCACCCCGGAACACACCCGAGGCCCCCGGAGCCCCATCCAATCACACAAACCAGTCCCATAACATAACACGGACCTGCTCGAGGTCTCAAATCACTTCAAACAACATCGAAATTGTTAGAATATACGCTTAACGCTAGAGGGAGGGGGGGGGGTAAATAGCGTTATAATATAAAACAATGTAAATTTGCGGAATTAAAAATTGCAGGAATAACGTAAGTGCAGTAATTAAAAAGATAAGGAGAGAACACACCGAATTTTATCCTGGTTCACCACAACACATGGTTAGTCCAGTCCCCGAGAGACTCTCTCGAGTTTTACACTAACTTCGTTAAGCTTACGGGTGCCTAACAAACCGTTACACTTGCTCGTAGATATACACTCTACAATACTTCAACCTGCTCGAGGATACCACACCTCAAGACTTCAAACCAAGGAACTACTTTTCCTTCTTACAATAAGGGATTAGACTATCCCTTCAAGTGTGTACAAACACTTAGCACTCAAGACAAGACTCTCTTAATAAAGTATATATGAGTAAAAACAATACGCTCAAGAACACAACAACTTCGTCAAGAGTTTGGCTCTCAAAAACTTATGAAATGAATTTAAAATGATTGCAAAGAGAGTATGTAAGCTTTAGCAAGAATGTAATCAGTTGTTATGCATAGAAGAGTGAATTTGAGTTGTATTTATAGTGCTCAAAACACCCAAGACCGTTGCTTAATTGCCAATCACAAATTGCTGATTTTGTGCTAGGATAATCGATTATCTGATTCTGCATAATCGATTATTTGCCAACGTTCAAAAATCAATCCCAGATTTTAAGCAGAATAATCGATTATCCAAATCGTATAATCGATTACCTGACAATGTTCAAAAATCAATCCCCGATTTTATGCTTAACATAATCGATTATCTGATTGTACATAATCGATTATTTTTCAGTGTTTGAAAATACTTTGGCAACGGTCTTTAATATAATCGATTACCAGAAAAGCCATAATCGATTATTTTGCTACTTTGAAAAATCTGATGCTCACTGTCTCAACATAATCGATTAGTCTAAGGCACATAATCGATTATCTTGTAACTTTGAAAAATCTGATGCTCACTGCCTTAACATAATCGATTATCATAAGGTACATAATCGATTATCTTGTAGCTTTAAAAAATCTGGTGAACACTGCCTTAACATAATCGATTATCATAAGGTACATAATCGATTATCTTGCCGCTTTGTATAATCTGGTGTACACTGCCTTAACATAATCGATTATCATAAGGTACATAATCGATTATCTTACAGCTTTGTAAAATCTGGTGTACACTGCTTTAACATAATCGATTATCATAAAGTACATAATCGATTATCTTTGTCCAGATTTGAAATACATGTTTAAAATTCATTTTGGTTAAAAAGAAATGTTTGAAAATATTTTGCTTTAAATTAAAGATGCATGATTTGATAAAAATGATTTTACGAGAGAAGCCAAGTCTTGAATCAATTGTCGGATCAAGATCACAATTATAGAACGACTCATGTATAACTTTGTTGCTTTACTTAATCTTGATCTTTGTTTCTCTTGTGCTTGGACTTCGGCATATGTCAATTTTCCGTTCACGTTGGTTTGTCATTTATCAAAACCTACAAATATGAACACACGTTTAGTTTAGCGACTTGAGAACGTGTTTCAACAATTTCTCCCTTTTTGATAATGGCAAACCAATATCGGGATATGCATATTAATTAATTCATAATGACGATCCAAGACAAGTATATAGATATGCGATGAATTCCCCCTCAATTTATGCCAATGTGCATAGCTCATATCTTCCCCCTTTTGACATTAGCAAAAAAAAAAAATAACTAACTCTTTATTCATTAAACAATATTGCAAATACATGAAAATAAAAGACGGAATATTATGCAAACTAGAAAAACAAGGACTGACTCGGGGGATAATCGATTGTGCTTTTGAGATAATCGATTATTTTAGGAAATGTAGTAAAGGACATCCGAGACGGAATAGAAAAATCGATTACACTGTTTTAAATAATCGATTATTATCACACAGCGACTTAACACCTGAAAATAAATGTCAGCATAATCGATTAGGGATATGTGATAATCGATTTTTATAGTTAACAGCTAAAATCCTGCAAAGCAAAACTGTTAGATAATCGATTGTAGTGTCGTATAATCGATTATGTCAATTTTCCAGCATAATAAACATGAAACGTAAATGGGGAATAATCGATTATTGACTTTAAAGAAATCGATTATTCTGCACCAGTGTCTGATAATTCCCCCTGTCTTTGGGGCGATACCTGCAAAAAGGAATTAGGCGCCTCCGACGCTCAAGTTAGTAATCGTTAAAACATAAAAATGCAATGCATGAATTAGATCAACGTGGAGTCAAGAATCCCGAGTTCACTACGAATTCGGAAGAAGGACTCTTTCTCTAAAGGCTTTGTGAAGATGTCGGCCAATTGATTTTTGGTTTCAACAAATTCAATAAAGTGATGTCTAATTTCTATGTGTTTCGTTCTTGAGTGAAGAATAGGATTCTTTAAGAAGGTTTCGTGTACTTACCCCTTTCTCGATGTTGCCAATTACCTGGTCAAGTGGATGGTCTTTAGACGTCCTCCAAGCCTTAGGCATCATCGATTCTTCTTCTTGTGGTGGTACTTCTTCCGAAGGTTGTTCCATGACTTCATCTTGAACTTCCTTTGGATCCTCCTTTTGTGCCTCGTCTTGAAGATTGATTTTCTTTAAAGCATCTGCAAGATCAACACAAGAATCCTTTCTCGCCAAGCGAGCATCATTTTCACAAAATACTACATGAGGAGATTCCTCAACAGTTTTGGTTCGATTATTAAACACTCTATATGCTTTGCTACGTGATGAGTAACCAAGAAAAATTCCTTCATCAGATTTCGCATCAAATTTTCCCAAGTTATCTTTTCCGTTGTTGTGAATAAAACATTTACAACTGAAGACTCTAAGATGAGAAATATTTGGTTTCCTTCCCTTATAGAGTTCATAGGGAGTTTTCATGAGTATCGGTCTAATGATAGCTCTGTTTAAAACATAGCTTGCGGTACTCACGGCATCCGCCCAAAAATATTTGGGAATTTCGGCCTCATTGAGCATGGTTCTAGCCATCTCTTCGAGACATCGATTTTTACGTTCTACCACTCCATTTTGTTGTGGTGTACGTGGAGCCAAAAAGGTATGTTCAATACCGAGTTCGTCACAAAAGTCCGTGAAGAGATTGTGATCGAACTCCCCCCCATGATCACTTCTTATGGAAGTGACGGTTGTGTCCTTTTCATTTTGAACACGTTTAAGAAAACTTTTGAAAGCATGAAAGGCATCACTTTTATGAGCAAGAAATAACGTCCATGCGAATCTAGAATAGTCATCAACAATAACAAAAGCATAAAGATTACCACCAAGACTTTCAACACGAGATGGTCCAAAAAGACCCATGTGAAGAAGTTGTAAGGGTCTAGTGGTTGAAACAACATTTTTGGATTTAAAAGAGGCTTTTGTTTGTTTCCCTTTTTGACATGAATCACAAGTAGAGTCTTTTTCAAATTTCATGTTTGGAAGACCAAGTACTAAATCTTGTGAAACTAGTTTGTTTAAAAGATTCATGTTTACATGAGCTACTCTACGATGCCATAACCACATGTCGTCTTCTTTACTCAAAAGACAATTCACATAACTTGATGAAGAATTTTCAAGATCAACCATATAAATGTTATCCATTTTAAAACCACGAAGAATAATTTTAAAATGACTACGACAGATAACTAAGCATTCTTCGGAGTCAAACAATACAAGATTTCCCTTGTCACATAATTGACTTATGCTCAAGAGATTATGTTTAAGACCTTTAACAAGCAAGATATGCTTAATGGAGGCGGATTCGTCCTTACCGACCGATCCAATGCCGATAATCTTTCCTTTGTTATTGTCTCCAAAAATGACATTTACTCCTTTCTTGGGTTTTAGTTGAAGGAATTTTGATGCATCCCCAGTCATATGTTTGGAGCATCCACTATCAAGGTACCAAAGTACACTTGATCCCTTCAAACACACCTACAAAACAAATTAATGAGATTTTGGTACCCAAGCCATTTTGGGTCCTTGTGCGTTAGGTGCAACATATTGGTGTAATTGCCCGCAGTGAAATGTCTATGTCTAGTGAAGCATGCGGGAGCAATATGTCCAATTTTATTGCAATAATGACAAATGACATTCGGATTGTGCATTCTTCTAGGATGATAATAATTTGGGGGTCTAAAATTATTCACTCTATTTTTAGGAACATAGTTTTGATGTAGTTTTCGAAAATCTTGTCTAGGTGGTCTATACATGCCAACGTTTCTTCTAGTGTTCACCACATTTTTAGAAATATAGTTTTGATGTGGTTTTCGAAAATCTTGTCTAGGTGGTCTATACATTCCAATATTTCTCCTAGCATTTGTTCTAGGATGAGATGCAATTCTAGGATTAAAATTTCTAGGTTGAGTGTTGACATTTATTTTGTTTTGCCTAAGTTGAGTCTTAGGTGGTTTAGGAATGGACTCAACTTTTTCTTTTGTCTCGTGTTTAAAGCCTATACCGTGCTTAGTGGATTTCAAATTTACAAGCACTTCATTGAGATTTTTGTGTGAAGAATTGAATTTGTGCAAAGTGCTTCTAAGACTTTCTACTTCTTCCTTTAGAGATTTGCAAGAAGTACAATCCTTATTTGAGCTTTCGGGTTTATCGGCGCTTCTTTTGCCATAAAACTTGTTTTCCTCTTTTAATTTTTCATTCTCAAGAGTGAGTTTTTCAAAATCCTTTTCTTTTGAAGAAAATTGTTTTCTTAAATCTTTTATAAATTTAGAAGCGCTAATAAACTCTTTATACAACTCATCAAATGCATCTTGCATTTCTTCTAAAGTGAAATAGTTCTTAGAAGAAGTACATACCTCATTTTGATTTTCTTCGTGTGCCATAAGACACAAGTTTGCGGTCTCGTTTCCTTCTCCATCACTTGATTCGTCTCCGGAGTCGCCTCCCCAAGAGATGTATGCCCTTTGTTTCTTGAATGGTTTCTTCTCCTTTTTGATGTTTGGACAATTTGATTTGATATGCCCGATTTCTCCGCATCCATAGCACTTCAATTGGTCGCCTTGTTGCTTACCTTTTCGTTCATACTTCTTTTGCATGAACTTGTGAAATTTCTTAATAACGAGTCCAAGCTCGACATCTTCATCACTTGACTCCTCATCATTTTGAGGTTGAGTAGTTGATGCTTTGAGCGCAATCTTTCTTTTCCTTTGATCATCCAAAGGAGAGTTAAGAATAGTTGATTCATAAGTTTTAAGATTACCTCGTAGTCCGTCGATGGTGACGTTTGTGATGCCGATTGATTCTTGGATAGCGTCGGCTTTGGAACGCCATTCCGAGTGAGGCTTCGTAGAATTTTCCGGACAAGCTCCTTATCCGTGAATGTCTTTTTGAGGGCGTGTAGGTCATTGACGATTTTTGAAAATCGTTCGAACATGTCATCTATCTTCTCGTTTTCCTTCATGCGAAACAGTTCATATTCGTGGGTTAGGAAATCAATTTTAGCTTCCCTTACCTGGTCCGTACCTTCGTAGGTGATTTCTAATTTGTCCCACATTTGCTTGGCAGTGGTGCAACATGATATTTTTCGATAGTCATCGGGGTTCACTGCACAATATATCATGTTGATTGCCTTTGCGTTGTTCTCTATTTTTCTGATATCATCGGCATCGTATTCGTCTTCCGTTTTTGGAACGAGTTCTTCTCCAACCTTTTTGGTAGGTTGTAGTTCTCCATTTTTGATAATTTTCCACAGTTGGAAGTTGTTTGATTGTATAAAAATCCTCATTCTCTCCTTCCAGTAAGTGTAGTTGGTGCCATCAAAAAGTGGTGGCCTTGTGAAGCATTGTCCTTCACCTAGTCCTGCATAAACACTACGAGTAGAAGCCATGGAAAGTTTCTCTCAAACTGTTAAGTCTTTCAGAGAGTTAGGCTCTGATACCAATTGTTAGAATATACGCTTAACGCTAGAGGGGGGGTGAATAGCGTTATAATATGAAACAATGTAAATTTGCGGAATTAAAAATTGCAGGAATAACATAAGTGCAGTAATTAAAAAGATAAGGAGAGAACACACCGAATTTTATCCTGGTTCACCACAACACGTGGTTAGTCCAGTCCCCGAGAGACTCTCTCGAGTTTTGCACTAACGTCGTTAAGCTTACGGGTGCCTAACAAACCGTTACACTTGCTCGTAGATATACACTCTACAAGACTTCAACCTGCTCGACGATACCTCACCTCAAGACTTCAAACCAAGGAACTACTTTTCCTTCTTACAACAAGGGATTAGACTATCCCTTCAAGTGTGTACAAACACTTAGTACTCAAGACAAGACTCTCTTAATAGAGTATATATGAGTAAAAATAATACGCTCAATAACACAACAACTTCGTCAAGAGTTTGGCTCTCAAAAACTTATGAAATGAATATAAAATGATTGCAAAGAGAGTATGTAAGCTTTAGCAAGAATGTAATAAGTTGTTATGCATAGAAGAGTGAATTTGAGTTGTATTTATAGTGCTCAAAACACCCAAGACCGTTGCTTAATTGCCAATCACAAATTGCTGCTTTTGTTTTAGGATAATCGATTATCTGATTCTGCATAATCGATTATTTGCCCACGTTCAAAAATCAATCCCAGATTTTAAGCAGAATAATCGATTATCCAAATCGTATAATCGATTACCTGACAACGTTCAAAAATCAATCCCCGATTTTATGCTTAACATAATCGATTATCTGATTGTACATAATCAATTATTTTCCAGTGTTTGAAAATACTTTGGCAACGGTCTTTAATATAATCGTTTACCAGAAAAGCCATAATCGATTATTTTGCTACTTTGAAAAATCTGATGCTCACTGTCTCAACATAATCGATTAGTCTAAGGCACATAATCGATTATCTTGTAACTTTGAAAAATCTGATGCTCACTGCCTTAACATAATCGATTATCATAAGGTACATAATCGATTATCTTGTAGCTTTAAAAAATCTGGTGAACACTGCCTTAACATAATCGATTATCATAAGGTACATAATCGATTATCTTGCAGCTTTGTATAATCTGGTGTACACTGCCTTAACATAATCGATTATCATAAGGTACATAATCGATTATCTTACAGCTTTGTAAAATCTGGTGTACACTGCTTTAACATAATCGATTATCATAAAGTACATAATCGATTATCTTTGTCCAGATTTGAAATACATGTTTAAAATTCATTTTGGTTAAAAAGAAATGTTTGAAAATCATTTTGCTTTAAATTAAAGATGCATGATTTGATAAAAATGATTTTACGAGAGAAGCCAAGTCTTGAATCAATTGTCGGATCAAGATCACAATTATAGAACGACTCATGTATAACTTTATTGCTTTACTTAATCTTGATCTTTGTTTCTCTTGTGCTTGGACTTCGGCATATGTCAATGTTCCGTTCACGTCGGTTTGTCATTTATCAAAACCTACAAATATGAACACACGTTTAGTTTAGCGACTTGAAAACGTGTTTCAACAGAAATCATGAATCTCACCACAATTCAAGCTTAATGAACTTTAGAACTTCAAACTTCTACATTTGATGTCGAAACCTATCAAATCACTTCCGATTGATAAATTTTGCACACAAGTTACATTTGATATTACGGACCTACTCCAACTTCGGAATCAGAATTCGACCTTGATATCAAAAAATCCACTTCCGATCAAACTTCTCAAAAATATTCAAATTTCTTTCTTTAGCCAAATGACGCTAAAATGACCAGCGAACCTCCAAATTCACTTTCGATCGCACTCCCAACTCCAAAATCACCATACAGAGCTACTCCCAGACTCGGAATCCCAACCATACATCGATAACGCTGAAATGCACTTCAAGCCAAACTTATGAAATTTCTTCCAAAATGCTATCTTCCACAATAAGCGCCAAAATACTCCCGGGTCATTCAAAACCCGATCCGGGCATATGCCCAAGTACAAAATCATCGTACAAACTTACTGGGATCTTCAGAACCCGATTCTGAGGTCATTTACTTTGAAAGCCAATCTTAGTTGATTCTTTCAACTTAAAGCTTCCAAAACGAGTATTCTCTTTCCAAATCAACTCCGAACTTCCCGAAATGAAATTCCGACTATTCACACGAGTTATAATACCTGAAGTGAAGCTGCTCATATTCTCAGGCTGCTGAAGGGTGCGCTTAAGCTCAAAACGACTGATCGAGTCATTCCATAACATTTATAATTTTTGGTCTGAGAACAATTTTTAGTTGGGGAGTTACTATTTCTTCCAAGTCCATGAAACATGATCATAATAAAGGAAGACTAAATTTGTTGCCAAAAGTAATATAGGAGGATAAATGTGTAGAGAGTTGAGTTAAGCTTGAATCCCGAGTTGTCAACGTAACCGCAAAGATACATTTATAATGTATTATTTGTTTCATCAATATATTTTGGTAAATGATAGATCTCTCATGAAAATATACTAACTATTGATAATTAAACAAGCTTTTCGCCATTTTTATGTTCACTTAGATGCATTTGTTTGCACTTTCTTGTTACATTCTTCAGGCAATATTGGTCCTACATATAAAATTATAAAATTAAAAGTTGTTTAAAGTAGTTGTTTTATCGTGAAAGAAATGATGGCATTGGCCACTCCTGCGTAGCACGGGACCGCTCATTATCACGACCCGAAATTCCAATTTCGGGATCACAATAGCGCCTAATATCTACTGTTAGACAAGCCGACATGAACAAAGAATTTACTGGTTTTTGACAAATTATGAAAAAATATTAACAATAAAAAATGATATAAGTCTGAAGTATAGTATAATAATATTGAATAGCCAAAAATTGATGTCACGAGTACACGAACATCTAGAGTGCTACAAACATGATCCTAATAAAATAGAGTTTTTTCGTGGCATCGACCCCTACCGTGTAGATTACTAAAAAAAAGATGAATACATGAAGGAGAAGACATTAAACCTAACCTCCACAGAATATGGATGAGAGTTGGACATGCCCAACTCTTTACCGTAAGCTTGCAAATAATGATGCAATGAAAGTATTACACATTGGAGAATGTACGATATAACATATGGAACTTCTCTCTATAATACATGTTAATGCTAATTCTAGGACAAAAGTTAGAACCAAACTTAGCTTATCCATTAGCATCATATACAAAAATAGTACTGGTCCTTTTTTTATCCAAAACTAGTGAAGTTTAGTTTTGGCTTTAATGTCTTACAAATAGTAGTAATCATTTGCTTCCAAGTGGTGGCTACATCAACTTGTTTGAACTTTTTCATAGTAGCTTCATGGCATATAAAGTGAGCTATCTTAGGAATGTAAGTTCTTTCTTGTTCATATTTTTTCCTATACCTGGTCTTGCAAATTGATCAGAAGAGGAATAACCTGTAGCATAAGCATTTGAATTGGATTCTGATAATTAGCAAATCTCCTATCTAATTTCCCCTCAAGATTCTTTAATTCCAAACTGTTTTATGAAGATATTCCATATATTCTTGCTGAGCATGCTATCCCTGAAGATGTGATTCACATCCTCACTCATAGGATTATCACACCAGTCACACCCAGAGGGATGTGAAAAACCAAGATTCCTGATATTATCATCAGTAAGGGACTTCAGGGCTACTAATGTTGTGCAGCTGTTCCTCAAGTCTCCGTCAATAATTGGATCCGAGCAAATTTACTGAACACTGCTAGCACCCACTCCAGTATCTGCACATCTTGTGTAGAGTATAGTATGAGTACAACCGCCAGTACATGGGGCTAGTTAGTGAAAATTCACATAACCGACCTTAACTTACTTGTGACTGACGCATAGTGATTGTTGTTAGGTGGTGGCGAGATTTGAATTTAGGACCTCTTGCCTTATCATAAAAACTTAGTTGATAGAGAGCACATTTCTACGTTCTTAATCATAATATGATTAAACAAGTATCCTCATTCAAAGGTGTTATAACATCTTTAGGTCTTTTGATTGAACAACAAAATAACTGCCCTTTGTCTTTTGGCTAAGAGTTTAACTTATATATACCGGCAATGTAAAGAATATTAATAGTAACAAGTCCTCCAAAAGAATTTACAGGTAATTTTTCATAAAAAGTGGATTTATAATCTTGAATATAAGAAGATTACATGCTACAAGTAAAGATGAACTCATGATAGTGTATATAATGTCGATGTATATATGTATAATTTAGGGAGTTTTATTTATTGTCACAAAAACTCATACACTAGTTTATAACTATATCTTGGAAATAATCAGTCCAACCACTAGTTTATAACTATATCTTGGAAATAATCAGTCCAACCTGTGACTGATGCGAGCTCGTAGTGGATTCTTCATGGTAAAGGTGAAATCTAATTCCTCGGTTAAATCAACATCGTCTCCCTCCACAGGCTTCCATTCAAATGGAGTAGAGAAAAATCATAGCCTGGGCATACTCTCCTCCCTACACCGAATGGCATCATCTTGATCTCACTACTTCCTGTTATATCAAACGGTTCGCCATTTTTATCAGTACTCAAGTATCTCTCTGGCTTAAATTCCATTGGATCCTTCCACACTTTTGGGTCCAAACCCATTTCTCTAACCATGAAATAGATTATAGAATTCTTCGGTATGATGTAGCCGCTCAAGTTCATTTCCTCTCCCACCCTATGTGGTAGCAAAAAGTGAGATGGTGGGTGGCTTCTAAGACCTTCTAATATCACAGCTTTTAAATATGGCATTTTCTGTAAATGCTCCTCTTTTATCAACTTATTGTTCTTTTCTCCCTTTGATTCTGGTGCTCCTGCAATTTCACATATTTCTTTATATAGCTTTTCCTGAACTGAAGGGTACTTGACCAAATAGGCCATAATCCATTGCAAGGAAGTGGACGTTGTATCGCTGGCTGCACCAAGGAACTCACCGCAGAAACTGGCCATCTCTCCATAACTGAACTTCCTCTTTTCCTCTGGCACTTCTAAATTTACCAGCGTATCAACATAAGCTACATTTTCCTCTTCTTTTTTATATACTCCGGCCTTAGTTTTTTCTTCTATGTATTTTACTCGAGCTTAGACAAGAGGGGTTGCTCTGATGGTACACAACCCCCACTTCCAATCGAGAGGTTGTGAGCTCGAGTCTCCCCAACAGCAAGGTGGGAAGTTCTTTGAGGGAAGGATGCCGGGGGTCAATTTGGAAACCGCCTCTCTACCCAAAGGTAGGGGTAAGGTCTGCGTACACACTACCTTCTCCAGACCCCACTAAGTGAGATTATACTGGGTTGTTGTTGTTGCAGTAGTATTTTACTCGAGCTTGTATTAGAGGTATGAACACACCCTCTGTCTCCTTTCGAAATGTGGTAAGCTCATTCCAAAGATTACAAAAAATTACTTTTCCAACTCTTGGAAAAACGTCAAGTATTTTTATATTGAATCGTAGCTAAAAGTGCTTGATGTTGTAAACCTTTAATTTGATTAATTTGAGCCTCGTCGAGCTTGACCCCAAAAACCACGTAGACAAGAGAAGAATGAAGATGGTATGCTTAGACTGATCAAGTAACACAACTTCCATGGCATAATTAGATTTGTCATATAGCCGTTGAATGAGGATATTTAGTGCCCAAGCTCGGGACTTAGACCGAGACATGACTAGGGTAGGATGTAACATTTCGGATCTTAGGTTTCGACGTAGGAGCCGCCATGTGGGACCACAGGACGCGGTGCTTATAGATCGGTTGCTGCTAAATAAGA
Organism: Nicotiana benthamiana; assembly: GCA_034376525.1. Taxonomy (NCBI): domain Eukaryota; kingdom Viridiplantae; phylum Streptophyta; class Magnoliopsida; order Solanales; family Solanaceae; genus Nicotiana; species Nicotiana benthamiana. The sequence continues at coordinate 69,062,987 of CM067336.1, forward strand.
CTTCATTGGTGAGCCAACCAATTGGACGGTCGGAGTAAAGAGCACCTTGTTGAACTAAAGCTTGGTAGGCTAAAGAATGACTGCTTGGAATCGGTTGCTATATTGAGTGTAATTATAGGACCATACTTGGACATTAAATTTTTGAAGAATAAGTTCAATATCAGATAAGGTTTTACTTCTCAGCAATGGTAAGCTACCAATTATTGGAAAAGTAAAGGGTCCAGGTGGGAGTTTCTTCTTGTTTTTGGAATTGGAGAAGAAAATATTAAAGAGAAATATGATGCAGAAAGATATACATACAGTGATGATAATGTATATATGCCTGTTGATTTTGTCCTACATTTTGATTTGTGAACTCTCTCTCTCTCTCTCCCTCTCCCTCTATATATATATATATATATATATATATATATATATTTAAATTTATATATATATATATATACATATATATATATATATATATATATATATATACATATATATACATATATATATATATATATATACATATATATACATATATACATACCAGTGAAATTGGACGGGAATGGGATGCTCTCGGCGCACGTTAGCGCTTCAATAGAACAGTGCTATCGCCGGCGCAGATTAGCAAGGCGAAATTGTCGCCGGAAATGGCTCGGAAGAGAAGGAATGCTGCTCCGATTGTCCATGCAATCCCTCCTAAGCTCGTTACACCTGAACATGGCATCACAACTACACTTGAACCTCTAACATTTGGAAATTTTCTACCTCTGAAGTACCAATCGAAGGATAAATCGCATGCAGAAGAAGTTGAGAATAGATTGCTAGGAATTGAATGATACAACAGCAAGGAGATTGCAATTTTCAGCAGTTATGGAACCAACGAGTGCAGTACCAGATATTGTTGAAGCTGTTGAGACAGAGAATCCAAAACCTACAATGGCGGAAGTAGTCAGAGGCAACATAGATGTGCAAATGGGTAAGCCTTTATCATTTGTTCCTCCTACTTTGAGAGATGGTAAAAAGGTAGTGCAGATCTGTGAAGAAGATTTACAACCACAAGTGGAGTATTGGAAGAATGCACTGATTGGATTTGTAATTGGAGATAGACCTAGTGAACAAAATATGGAAAACTTTGTTAGTCATATTTGGAATTTTGTTACTAAGCCTCAAATTCTTATGCATGCTGAAGGTTATTGTATTTTTAGATTCAACAGTGCTGAAGATAGAGATACAGTCATGCAATCCGGTCCATATACCTTTAGAAGCAAGCCAATGGTTCTAAGGCCTTGGGAAATTGATTTCAATTTTCAGGCTAGTGTGCTTAGCACTATACCTATTTGGATTCGATTTCCAGGTCTACCTGTAGGGTATTGGTCTACAGAGGTGTTGAGTAAGTTGGCAAGTGCGATTGGGAAACCATTGTATACTGATAAGTATACTGCTCATTATGACAAAATCTCATTTGCTAGAATTCTTGTAGAAGTTGATGCTGCATATCAGCTTCCTGATGAACTAAAATTGATACACCTTATGGTTCTAAAATCCAGTCTGTTGAATATGACTGGAAGCCTACTTTTTGCAATCACTGCCTTAAGTTTGGTCGTGACACAATTGAGTGTTGGTATTCTTCTGGGAATTCAGACAATCATGTGAAGGAGCAAAAAGACATAAGAAAAGGGGAAATTAAACACATGCAGCAGGGGAAGCAAAAGAAGAAGGAATGGATAGTAAAGAAGAATGTAGCAACTGATGGAATCCAAAAGCAGTCTGAGGAAGCTGTTAATCCACCAGTGTTAGTAGTGCAGACTAATCAGGCTTCAAGCAAGTTAGATGATCAAGCTAATGTGCAGCTGTATGAGCAAGTGAATCCTGAAAATCAACTGAGTGAAACAAACACTATGATTACTACCAGTAGTGTGCAGATGACTAGTATGGGTACTAGAGGAAAAGGAATCATGGAAGTAATGGGAAGAAGAGGGCAACTATTTGATCCTGGGCCTTCTTATAGTTTTCCAAATATTGATCCATTATCATGGAACATTAGGGGACTTAACCAGTCCCCAAAGCAGAAGGAATTGAAGCAATTCCTTAATGATAATAAAGTTGATGTAATTGGTATACTGGAAACAAGAATAAAAGAGCATAAAGCCAAGAAAATATTTGACAAAATTGCAAAGGACTGGATGTGGCAATGCAACTATGCAAAAGCTGTTAATGGGAGGATATGGCTTTTATGGAAACCTCATATTCAGATTCAAGGGGTGTCTCTTTCTGGCCAGTTCATTCATTGTCTAGTGGAGGATACTAGAAGTCTAGTATGATTCCACTTCACTATTATCTATGCTTACAACACTGCAGTTCTTAGAGCACAGTTATGGAGGGATCTCAGAACAATTTCTATTCCTCAGCAAGATGCATGGCTTATAAGTGGTGATTTTAATTGTGTATTAAGCTATGATGATAGAATTGGTTCTCCTGTAACTGAAGCTGAAGTAAGGGATTTCAAAAGTACAATAGATGAGTTACAACTTACAGCTTTAAGAGCAACTGGATGGCACTTCACTTGGACAAACAAGCAAGATGCTGATTCTAGAGTGTATAGCAAGATAGACCGGGCATTTGGCAATTTCCAATGGTTACAGCAGTTTGGACACTTGGAGGCTGACTACATGAATCCATTGATTTCAGATCACTCCCCTATCCTAGTTAAATTTGGTATATATAGGCCATTACACCCTAAACCTTTCAGACTATATAGCAATGTAATGGAACATGAGCAGTTTCATGAAATTGTGAAACAAGTCTGGGAGAAGGTTTATCCTGGCACTCATATGCAGCAGATTTGGAGTAAATTGAAGGCAGTTAAGCAGCAGCTTAAGGGGTTAAATGACTACTTAGCCAAATACAAGCAGCAGATAATCCAGACAAGAGAGAGGCTTGATATTTTACAGTTCCAAATGCAGGCAAACTGTCTTTCACAGGAGTTGATTACTGAAAAAAGGGGATTACTTGAAGAACTTGACAAGTAGAGCAAAATTGAAGAGCAGGTAATGAGACAAAAATCCAAAGCTACTTGGATTGAATGTGGAGATGCAAATACCAAGTACTTTCATGCACAATGGAGGATTAGGACAGGTCAAAACAATATTACTTCTATTCATACTGACACAGGTATCAAATTGACTGAGCCTACTGCTGTAGAAAAGGAGTTCCTAAAGGTTTTCCAATCTCTAATGGGAGAATCTGTTATTGAACTCCCCTGTGTGGATACTAATATTATGAGAAGTGGCAGATGTCTAACACTTGAACAGCAAAGAATTCTTATTTTTCCAGTTACAATGGAGGAAATCAGTGCAGCAGTTAATGAGATGCCCAAGGATAAAGCTCCTGGAGTTTATGGATTTCCCATTGAGTTCTTTACAAAGAACTGGAAGATAGTTCAAGAGGATATTTTTTCAGCTGCTAAGGAGTTTTTTGAAACCTGTAAAGTTCCTCATATGATCAATACAACTGCAATAGCTCTTGTTCCTAAGGTCAAAGCTCCTACTACAGTGAAGGATTACAGGCCAATTGCTTGTTGTACTACATTATATAAGATCATATCCAAAGTTATAACCAGTAGAATGAAGAGAGTAATTGGAGACTTGGTTGGACCTGCACAATCTGCTTTTATAGAAGGCAGGAGTATTATGGATAACATCCTTCTCAGTCATGAAATCTTTAAAGGATACTCTAGGAAAGGAGTTTCACCTAGATGTGTTCTTAAAGTGGATCTAAGGAAGGCTTATGATACTTTGGAGTGGGAACTTCTGAAGCAGATTCTCATTACTTTGGGATTCCCTGCTAAATTTACTGATTGGATTATGGCTTGTGTTTCTACTGCCTCATACTCTCTAGTAATGAATGGTGGTCTTACTAAACCATTCAATGCTAAGAGGGGTATTAGGCCAGGAGATCCTATGTCTCCTTATCTATTTGTTCTAGCCATGGAGTATTTGAATAGACTTCTGCAACAACTGCATAAGGATGGAAATTTCAACTTCCACCCTAGATGCAGGAAGCTTAATGTTTCTCATGTCTGTTTTGCTGATGATTTGTTAATGTTCTGTAGAGCTGATATGATGTCTATTCAAATCTTGCACAGCACTTTCCTCAAATTCTCAAATGCTTCTGGACTTCAGGCAAATGTTGGCAAGAGTGCTATATATTTAGCAGGAATTCCTCAGGATACTAGAGAGATGATTATTGCTGCTCTTGGCTTTACTGAAGGACAACTTCCTTTTAGATATCTTGGAGTTCCTCTGGATTCCAAGAAGCTATCCATTCAGCATTATTTGCCTCTCATTGAAAAGATCACAACTAGAATTACTTGTTGGTCTGCAAAGCTTTTGTCATATGCTGGCAGAACTCAACTGATTAAGGCTGTGATCTTTGGTATGCAGACTTATTGGGCACAGGTGTTTGTAATCCCTAAGAAAGTATTGAAGGCTATAGAGGCAGTTTGCAGATCTTATCTATGGACAGGCAAAGCATCCTTATCCAGAAGAGCACTTGTAGCTTGGGATAAGGTATGTCAACCTATTTCCTCTGGTGGCCTTAACATTGTGAGAATGGAAGTGTGGAATAAAGCAGCCATAGCTAAATTGCTATGGGATTTGACAAGGAAGAAGGACTGCCTTTGGGTGAAGTGGGTGCATACCTATTACATCAAGCATAGATCCATTGAGTCTGTGGCTCTGCCATCAAACTCATCTTGGGTAATTAAGAAGATATTGGCTAGCAGGACTTTGATGTTGGAAAATGCTCAGTTGCAAGGCAGTTTGTAAGTTGGGAAAGTTCCTAATTCATAGACTCTATACTGCACTTCTGCCTATATTTCCTAAGTTTCTATGGAGGAATGTAATGCTTGTATCATCTGCACTACCAAGACATAGATTTACTGTCTGGTTAGCTGCTCATCAGAAGTTACCTACCATTGAGAGACTGCAGATCATGGGCATTCAAATTCCATCTCTGTGTGCATTCTGCAAAAGACATGAGGAAGAGTTTAAACATTTGTTCTTTGAATGTGCCATTACCAGTAGTGTTTGGAGGAGAATTTGTCTATGGTTGGGATATGCTAGAACTACAGTATGCTGGGAGACTGAACTGAAATGGATCTGTAGCAATGCTAAGAGTAAAAGCTGGAAGAAAGAGGTCACTGCAACTGCATTTGTGACCACTGTTGCATTACTATGGAGGAACAGAAATTTGATCAGATTTGAGAATAAGACCTTTGATGAAGATCAATGTTGCAAGGAAGCAACACTGCTATTACATACAAGGAACAGGAATCGAAAGAAGTGGAAGGATAACTTGCAAAATCTCAATACATTTCCTTAGTTGGTTGAGAATTAGCTACTAGAATTGCTATGTATATGATATGAATAGTTAGGAACCAATTGTAACTAGAAGGATAGGAATGAGTAGTAGAAGTCCATACTACTACATTAGGATTCATTGTATATTTTTTTGATATCAATACAAATTGTCAGTTAAGCTAAAAAAAAAAAACACCATCACTGAATTTTCAAGATGATACTTTTGACTTTATCTGGAAAAAAAATTCATGCAACCTGACTAATATTTTACTAATTTGATTTTTTCTTTTCTTTTTCACTTAGAGTTATTGGTTTGACTTCGATATAAATTCGATCAACATTTAATAATAATTTTGAAAAAAAAGTAACTAACAGATTCTTTACAACGTGAGCCGGATTTATTTATATTTCTCCCACAATCACCTTACATACCGAAGCATCTAGCCAAGATAACAATGTGTTTCATATTTATAAAATGCCTAGTTTTATTTCTCAAAATTATTGGAAGTTGGGCTTTGATCGACCCGAATTCAATTCGACTATCAAATTCATTTTTCAAAGGATAATAAATTCTCTAAAAATTTATAATAATAATAATAATAATAATATAGACATTGATTTGAGTTCTATAAAGAGTTGAACTGCAAACAAAAATAAAAAGTAAGAAAAATTAATTAGCCACAACAATGAAGAAATTAATCAATAATAAAGATCGAAAGACAAAATAAGAATGTAACGTATTAAGGTTAAAGAAATTAAATAGAATGCAACAAACTGACTACAAGGAAACAGTTCAGAGAGTATGGGGTCAACAAATTCAGGGACATACTATGTACTCTATTTGGAACAAATTGAGAAGAATTGAACAAGAGACCAGAACTATTCATCAGGAACATTCATCTGTGGACATAAAGTTGCAACAATTGAAGGAAGATCTGAGAATAGCCCAAAGCAAACTGAATGAAGACTATTTCAATGAAACAGTGATCACAGAAGAGAAGAACTTATTACTGAACATTGAAAAATGGGAAGGTATCCAAGAACAAATATTGAGGCAGAAGTCAAGGGCACACTGGATTCAGTTGGGTGACAGTAACACAAAATACTTCCAGGCGTATATGAAATCCAGACAAGCCAGAAACAGGGTGAGCAGCGTACTTAATGATAACCAGATGAGGATCACAGAACCACATCAGATCCAAGAAGAGTTCACTCAATTTTTCCAACAGCTCCTGGGCACAGCAGCAGACCAGCTCCCTGGAATAGATATCAATGTGGTTAGGGATGGGCCATGTCTATTACTGAACCAACAACAGCAACTCCTAGCTCCAGTAACAAAGGAAGAAATCAGTCAGACAATACACAATCTCCCTAATGATAAGGCCCTTGGGATAGATGGATACCCTGCAAAGTTCTTCAAACAGTTCTGGCCTATTATGGGTGAATAGGTTATAGATGCAGTGCAGCAATTTTTTCAGAATGGGAAGTTGCTGAAAGAAGTCAACTCTACCACTATTACATTGATCCCGAAAGTGAAGAATCTCAATTATGTTAAGGAGTTCAGGCCAATTGCTTGCTGCTCAACACTATATAAAGTTATTGCAAAAATTCTTACAAATACGTTAAAAATAGTGGTGGACTATCTGGTTGGGCAGGCACAGTCAGCCTTCATTGAGGGGAGGAACATTCTGGACAATGTCATCATGACCCATGAATTGATTAGAGCCTATTCCCAGAAGGCTGTCTCCCCCAGATGCATAATCAAAGTGGATATCAGGAAAGTATATGATTCTGTCGAATGGGGATTTCTGAGAGCAGTACTACTGGAGTTTGGTGTACCTTACAGAATGGTCAATCTAATCATGGAATGTGTTTCTACAGCAAGCTTCTCCCTGTTGGTAAATGGTGGCCTTACTAGCAAGTTCTCAACAAAGAAGGGGCTAAGACAGGGAGACCCAATGTCCCCCTATCTATTTGTCTTAGTCATGGAGTATCTCAACAGAACATTGAAGCAGCTGAACAAAAATCCAGACTTCAACTTCCATCCCAAATGCTCCAAATTGCAACTAACTCATATTTGTTTTACAGATGATCTCCTGATGTGTTGTAGAGGAGATGAAACCTCCCTGAGACTCTTACTGAAAGAATTTGACAACTTCTCACAGATGTCTGGGTTGCAAGCCAATCTGGAGAAAAGCTCCCTGTACATAGCTGGGGTATCACAAGAAACTAAAAACAGTCTACTGGCAGAGTTTCAGCTTACAGAAGGACAATTCCCATTCAAATACCTGGGAGTCCCCTTGTCAACTAGGAAAATCACAATTGCACAATGCTTACCCTTGGTGGACAAGATAGTAGACAAGGTCAGATGCTGGTCCTCCAAGACACTGTCCTATGCTGGCAGACTTCAATTGATCAAGAGTGTCCTCTTTGAGATGCAAACATACTGGGCACGGGTCTTCCTAATTCCAAAGAAAGTCAGCAAACTGGTGGAAGGTATATGCAGAAATTACTTATGGACAGGGAAGCATGAAACACGTCACAGGGCACCCATAGATTGGGATACAGTATGCAGTCCAGTGGCAGCAGGTGGCCTTAATGTGATATGTTTTGAAAAGTGGAACAGAGCAGCACTGTCAAAGCTACTATGGGCACTAATGCAGAAAAAGGACAAACTATGGATCAAATGGATCCATTGCCATTATATAAAAAGGAAGGAGGTGATCACCATGGAAGTACCAAAACAGGCAAGCTGGTTAGTAAGGAAAATATTTGGAGCTAGGGACTGGTGGGCACATGACTGGGCAGCAATGCAATCTTGCTGCCAGAAGGGGAAATACAGTATCAAAAATGCATATAGGTACTCCATCCCACAGTTCACCAAAGTACCCTGGAAAAAGTTGATGATGGTGCCAAGCATTCTGCCAAAACAAAAATTTATTCTATGGATGACATTGCATAGACGCTTGGCAACAGTAGACAGGCTAGAAAAATGGGGTATACAAACGGACAGGCCTGCTCTTTAAGTGACAGTGGCAACACAGAGACACGTGATCACCTTTTCTTTGAATGTAACTCACAAACACTGTGGCAAGGACTACTAAGGTGGCTGAACTTAACTAGAATGTTATACAACTGGGAGTATGAAGTCCAATGGCTATTTGATCGAGTAAATAGTAGGAACCCAAGGAAATCCATCCTAGGAGTGGTATTTGTCGCAACTGTATATAATATCTGGATGGAACGGAATGAAAGACGATTCAGACAAACGAGCATGGATGCTAAGATTAGAGCAAGACTGATTGCACAACAAGTGCACATCACTGGAAGAAAGATGAACAAATGGCAGCCTACTCTACAATGCTTAAATTGTTACCCACTTTGTAATTCTTGATTATAGTCACAGTTTTGTAGATTAGAAGTTAGTTCAACAGCCTTCGGATTGTATAACGGATAGCTAATATGTTTTTGAGAGGTGTTCTATAGTCCCAAAGAACACGCGATGTACAGTTACATTGGTTGAAATACAAATTTTTCATTTTGACCACAAAAAAAAGAAGAAATTAAATAGAAAAGCGCAAAAGCACCCAATCAAATTAAATTTTATTTATCTTTTTTTATTATTGTACTCCCCTACAAGCACAAATCAGAAATACACTTACAATATGTTGTTAGTTTAATTTGAAAAACTCAAATGCTTAGATGCCTTGCTCACGAACACATTATATGTGCCCCGGAAATAAAGCAGAAAAAGGAGAAACTATTCTTATAGTTTGAGTAAACATATCTTTATCGACACATGAGTAATTTTGTTGGTTTTGATATGTTGTAAAAGTTCAAAACTTTTAAATTGGAATGAGTGTTCCTTAAAACTAATTCTGAAACTATCTAAATATCACTTTTTTATGATCCAAATTGAAAGAAAAAATACACGACCAAAGTAGTCTCATAATTAAAAAGCACATAAAAAGAAAAATAATATGTGAGAATAATATATATATATATATATATATATATATATATATATATATATATATATATATATATATATATATATATATATATATATATATATATATATATATATGTGTGTGTGTGTGTGTGTGTGTGTGTGTGTGTGTGTTTAAAGAATCAAGGCTTACTAAAGTACTGGGGTCACGAAGAGGCCGAAGAACACAAACAAATTCTTCATAATGCTATCCTTACATAAACAGAAAGGAGAAAAGAAAAGGTGCCAAAAGAACATCAGTTTACATAGCTATTAGTTAAAATTTATCAACTTAGTTACAGAGAGACAGAGACATGTGAACTTACCTCAAAATTTGAGGCTTAAATCAGCTTCCATAACTTTGAGTAAAATATTTTTTGGGCAGCTTATAAAATGATCCATACGGAATATGAAAGGTTGTAATAATAATTGAGGCACTTAAATATTGGGACTTCTTAGTTTTCTAACGGTAAGGAATATGAATTAGTGCAGTAATAAATGATACATTTATTCTTATAACTACAAAAACATTTATTTTTATTATTAAATAAATAAAAAAGTAGAGAAAAAGTCAATAAAAGGAAAAAAAGAAGATAAAATAGAATCCTTGGCCAAAAAGACATGCCAAGTCATTTTTTCCATTTCTTCTTTTATATATAAATATAGATATAGATAGATAGATAGATAGATATAGATTAGTGTAAGGAGGGATAGTGGAAAAAGAAAGAATTAATAATGATAACGAAATTATGATAAGTTATGGGCTTTTGTTCGTTAAAAAGCATGCCATGTTGTGTAAATGCCTAAATGGGGCCAAAACCTTATGCTCACTGCCAAATATTCTGACATGATTATTGATTTTCTTTAAATATTTTTTTCCTTCTAATAATAGGTTACAAATATCTTTCACTTAGTTGTAAACCCGGTGTTCAGATCAAAACAATCAATATACAGCACATGCGATTTTAATTTTCCACTTAACTGCAGTCAATTAGTACGATTTTATATAAACACCGGATATGAATAAATCATACTAACAAAACGTACATGAACTCATAAATGAGATAGTAAATCTTCCTCGAGTGACAAGCCTGTAAACCTGCATTGACCAACTGTTGGTGACTTCATAGAATGGTTAAAATAGTAACTAATTCATTATCATAAATTAAGGTTTACTAAGAAAATATTTTTTCTACATTCTATACTTAGGTTCATGTGAGGAGTCGATCGGTCCTAAACGGTAACAGTCACGTCAGGAGTTAATAATTGGTCGTACAGCAAGCAAAGGCTGAGTTATTGCCACGTGAGCCAAGAAACAGTAAAGTTGAGGAATTTTGTTGCATGGCAGTATTATTAATTGGCTGCATGGCTTTAAAAAGAATGGTTGTAGCTAGTGTATTGGTCAAAATCTTACCACACGACTGCGGTGGACATGATCCCGCCCCTATCGTTTTATGTTAAAAATCAACAGAGTTGACTTCATCTCGTCATTACTATATTCAATATAAGCAACGAGGTCAAAGCCTCTCCACGACAAGAGAGCCTTCCCGATCCAACTATGATAAGTCATGGCAAGCACCAGAAGTTTTTGGACTATAAAAGATAAGAAAAAAGAACTGAAAAAGGGAGACTTTCTCTTCGACTTCTTCTCCAACACTCCAACAGCCTGAAAGGGGGGAACATGGCTCCTAGAAACAGGATCCTTGGCCTGCAGAGGAAGGAGGAAGCTCCATTTTTAACATCTAAGAAGGAGGCATACGATTGTAACCTCCTGTCCCTCTCTAAGCAGAGGTAGGGCACAATTCTATCATCAATAAAACTTTCTGATAGTTTATATGTCCAATATATGATTGTAGCTATTATGTCTTTCGAACCAGTATTAATTATGATTGACTATGATTTACCTATTTATCTCTTTTAATTGATTTACTTAGAAAGAGTTTAACATCTTTTAATACAAATAATTTGATGCCGTCTGTGGGGATTTCCTAGTGAAAATATCTAGTTCTTCCTGGATCGAAGCTAAAGAAACACGAAAAGAGAAGCCAACTCACACCAGATTTGAAAGGCAGCGCGCCAAGGAAAGAAAAATCGAACGTGTTAGCAAGGGCTAGAATCCTCTGCCCTGCCAGACTCGAACACCCTCGAAATCTAGCTCAAATCCAATCTCCCAAGCTTAAGTTTTCTCAAAAATGGCTAAACCCTCATTTTGAAATTTTATATTCTGCCCAAGCTATTTCCGCATTTGCGGCCCTGGGACCGCATCTGTAGTCCCGTTTCTGCGAGGACTTCGTTGCATCTGCGACTTTCACTTAAAAGACCATTTTCCGCATCTGCGGTTACCTTTTCGCAGGTGCGGCACCGCTTCTATGGTGAACTACCCGCATCTGCGGTTCCTGAAGAGACGGAAAAATTCCGCTTATGCGGCCACTTAGCCGCTTCTGCGGCGCCGCACATGCGAAACCCAAGACGCACGTGCGATTATGACAGAACTAGCAGCTGAAGCTGCAAGTTAAATTCCAAAATCTTTCCATCAACCATCGGAAACTATCTAGAGGCCTCCGGGACCTCGACCAAAAGCACCAAAAAATCACAAACAACTATCCAAACCCGTACCAATCCTTGAAACACCTAAAACAACATCGAAACCTCGAATTAACCATGGATTTAAGCCTAAGAACTCCAAAATTCTCAAAATACGCTTTCGATAAAAAAATATATCAAACCTCGTCCGACTAACCTTTAATTTTTCACACAGGTCACATTCAACAATACGGAGTTACTTCAACTTTTGGAACTCCATTCCGACCCTCGAATCAAAACCTTACTATCAGACCGAAAACTTTAAAAATCCGACTTTCGGTATTTCAAGCCTAAATTAGCTACGGACCTCCAAAACACATTCCGATCACGCTCCTAAGACAGAAATATCCTAATGGAGCTAACGCAACCATCAGATTTCCATTCCGAGGTCGTCTTCAGATTGCTTAGACTACGGTCAACTTTTCAACACTTCAAAATTTTATTTAGGGACTAAGTGTCCCATAACTGTCCGAAACTACGTCCTGGCAAACCAAATAGCAGAAATAAGCATGGGGGAAGAAGTTAATGAGCGTGGCATAAATTCTTAAAAAAATCGGCCAGTTCATTACATCCCCCCACACTTAAACATTCGTTCGTCCTCGAACGAGCATAGAGATATACCTGAAGTAGTGAATAGATGAGGGTATCGGCTGTGCATATCCTTCTTGGTATCCCAAGTGGCCTTCTTGACCGACTCACCCCGCCCCTAAACCTTCACCGATGCAATGTTCTTGACCTCATCTTTCTAACCTGGTTGTCCACTATCTCCACTGGCTCCTCAACCTAAGATAGGTCCATGTCTAATTGGACTTAATTGAAGTCCAACACGTGCGAAGGATCACCGTGATACCTCCGGAGCATCGAAACAAGAAATGCTAAATGAACTCCTGCCAAGCCGGGAGGTAAGGCAAGCTCATAAGCAACCCCCCCAACATGCCTCAATATCTCAAAAGCCCAATAAACCTCAGACTCAACTTTTCTTTCTTCCCAAATCTCATAACGCCTTTCATAGTCAAAACCCGAAGCAGTACTCGCTCTCCAACCATGCAGGAAACATCACGAACCTTCCGGTCCGCATAACTCATCTATCTGGACTGGCAGTACGGAGTCTATCCTGAATCACTTTGACCTTCTCCAGAAAATCTTGAACCAAGTATGTGTCCAACAATCTAGCCTCTCCTGGCTCAAACCAACCCACCGGGGATCTACACCGCCTACCATATAATGCCTCATACGGTGCCATCTGAATGCTGGACTGATAGTTGTTATTGTAAGCAAACTCTGCCAGTGGCAAAAACTGATCCCAAGACCCTCCAAACTCAATAGCGCATGCATGGAGCATATCTTAGAGAATCTGAATAGTGCGCTCGGATTGTCCGTCCATCTGAGGGTTCAATGATGTGCTCAACTCCACCCGAGTAGCCAATTCCTGTTGAACAGCCCTCGAGAATCGTGATATGAACTGAGTACCTCTGTCTAAAATGATAGAAACTGGAATACCATGCAGACGAACAATCTCTCGGATATAAATCTCCACTAACCGCTCCAAAGATTTAGTAGTACACATAGGAATGAAGTGTGTGGACTTGGTCAGTCGATCCATAATCACCCAAAGTAGCATCAAACTTCTTTTCAATCCAAGGGATTCCAACTACGAACTCCATGGTGAACCTCTCCCATTTCCACTCCGGAATCTCTATCTACTAAAACAACTCGCCCGGTCTCTGGTGCTCATATTTCACCTGCTGACAGTTAAAGCACCGAGCTGCAAATCCCACTATGTCTTTCTTATCCGCCTCCACCAATAGTGCTGCCTTAAATCTTGATATATCTTAGCGGCACCAGATGAATGGAATACCGCGGACTATGGGCCTCTTCTAAAATCAAATCCCGAATACCATTAACATTGGGTACACAGACTCGACCCTGCTTCCTTAATACTCCGTCCTCACCGATAGTCATATCTCTAGCATCACAATGCTGAACCATATCCTTGAGGACAAGTAAGTGAGGGTTATCATACTACCGCTACCTAATACTATCAGGTAAGAAAGACCAAGGACCACGCAATCTAGAACCCGACTAGGCTCCGAAAGATCAAAACTCACAAACTGGCTGGCTAAGGCGTGAACATCCAACGCCCTGGGCCTCTCTGCTACTGGTAAATAAGCCAAACACCCAAACTCTCCACCTAGTAACTCAAGGCATCAGCCACCATATTGGCCTTGCCCTGGTGATACAAAATAGTGATGTCATAATCCTTTAGAAAATCTAACCACCTCCTCAAGCGCAAATTTAGATCCTTTTTTCTTGAACAAGTGTTGCAAGCTCCAATGGTCAGTATAAATCTCACAGGGAACCCTGTATAAATAATGGCGCCAAATCTTCAGGGCGTGAACAATGGAAGCTAGCTCAAGATCGTAGACATGATAATTCTTCTCATGTACCTTCAACTGTCTGGATGCGTAGGCTATCACCTTACCGTCCTACATCAAAGCCACTCCAAGGCCAATCCTCGAGGTATCACAATAGACAGTATAAGAACCCGAACATGTAGGCAATATTAATATTGGGACTGTAGTCAAAGCATACTTGAGCTTCTGAAAGATCGCCTCACACTCTTCCGTCCACTGGAATGGAGCACCCTTCTGGGTCAGCCTGGTCATAGGTGCTGCAACGGATGAAAACCCCTCAACAAATAGATGGTAATACCCCGCCAAGCCAAGAAAATGCGGATCTCTATAGCTGAGGATGGTCTGGGCCAATTTTGCACTGCCTCTAGGTTCTTCGGATCCACCCGTATACCCTCATTCGATACCACGTGGCCTAAGAACGCCACTGAATCCCAAAACTCAAATTTCGTGAACTTGACATGTAACTTCTTTTCCCAAAAAGTTCGAAGTACTTTCCTCAGGTGCTGCTCATGATCTTCCTAACTCCAGGAGTATACAAAAATATTATCAATAAAGACAATCTCGAACGAGTCAAGATATGTCCTGAACACAATATGCATCAAATACATAAAAGTTGTTGGCAAATTAGTTAGCCTAAATGACATGGGAAGGAACTCGTAATTGTAGAAAATCACTCTATCTATGATATGTGCGCTTTGGTTGTATGAGCATGATTTTCAGGTATAGGTTTTGATGAATGACAAACAATGAATTCAAGTGTCAAACAACGATATTATATGACAAACAATCAAGAATGAATGGCGAGAAGCATATTGATGACGGAATTGCATAGACAAGCCAAAGACGAGCTCAAATGTTCAAGACCGAATACCCAAGGCGTAGGTCATTAGGTAGAACCAATGTAAGAGCAACATTTAAGTTATCTCGTCTTTTGGCTCAACATAGGTCATCATAAATATGCATAAAAGTATTTTATTAAATCATATTTATCATAAACATATTTTATTAAATCATATTTATCATAAACATATTTTATTAAATCATATTTATGATAAACATATTTTATTAAATCATATTTATGATAAACATATTTTAAATACTTCAAACAAAATGATTTTAACGTTTTCATTTTAACCAAAATGGGTTTTGAAGTAAGTTTTGAATTCTGGTATACACAGTGTATATCAGTGGTATATAATCGATTATACAAAGCTGCATAATCGATTATGCTTAGACCGTTGCCAGTGTTTTGAACACTGCCTTCATATAATCGATTATGTGGTATGAAATAATCGATCATTTGGCAGAAAATCAGCATTCTGATTTTCTGAACGTTAGAAATAGTCGATTATCTCAAATTACATAATCGATTATATGGCACAAAATCAGCATTATTGATTGCCAATTAAGCAACGGACATGCACCCTTTTTCACCTATAAAAAGAGATCTTTTGAGCTGATTTTAAACACACAACACCTCCCAATATTGATATATATATTGACATATTTGAGCATCATTTTATAGCTTTTGTTGAGCCATTTGAGAGACAACTTTGAGTTGTTCATAGAGCTTATTTGTATCTCTTTATCAACTCTTTTGAGAGAGTTCTTATTGTAAGAAGAGAATGGTGTTTGAGAAGAACATATCTTCTCATTGATTGACGGGTTTGCTAAGTACCCTAAGTCTTAGTGGTTGAAGTCTTGAGGTGCGGTATCCTCGAGAAAGTGAAGTCTTGTAGAGTGTACATCTACGAGCAATTGTAACGGTTTGTTAGGCACCCGTAAGCTTAACGAAGTTAGTGGAATCTCGAGAGAGTCTCTCGGGGACTGGACTAGCCACAAGTTGTGGTGAACCAGGATAAATTCGGTGCGTTCTTTCCTTGTTATTTTAATTACCGAATTTATTTTATTCCTGCAATTTTAATTCCGCAATATTTATCAATATTCTTGTGCCGCACTATTCATCCCCCCTCTGGTGACGGGCATAAATACTAACAATTGGTATCAGAGCCTAACTCTCTAAAAGCCTTAACCGGTTGAGAGCGATATATATTTTTTTTTGAGAATGTTGAACGCAGGAACAATGAGCGAAGGACACTCTACCTTTGAGCCTCCACGATTTGATGGAACAAATTATACATATTGGAAAGAGCGGATGAGGATCTTCATCCAATCGAACAACTTTCGCTTATGGCAAATCATCAAGTACGGTGAAACGCCGACCAAGAAAGTTGGGAAAGCCATGGCTCCGAAGAAGAAGAATGAATGCTACGCCGAAGCCATTAATATGTTATTTTGCGCGGTGAATCCGGATGATTATCGGAAAATTTCCTATTGCACAACCGCTAAAGAAATGTGGGATAAACTTGAAGCCATTTATGAAGGAACGCCTCAAGTCCAAAAGCATGTGACATGGGACTCGGACAGTTCATGTGATGAAACCGCCGCATTATGTCTCATGGCCAATGAAGAAGAAGAGGTAAGTACTTCTAACTCTCACTCGTTTGAAGAAATACAAAATGCATATGATGAATTTGTTAATTCTTCCAAAACTATCAAAGAATTGAAGAAAACACTTTCTTTGCAGAAAACACTATCTTTGCAAGAAACAGATTTTCAGAAAACACTTTCTTTGCAAGAAAAAGATTTTGAAAAACCATCTTCTTTGAAAGAAATAGATTTTGAAAAATTGACTAGTGAAAATGAGAAGCTAAAAGAAGAAAAGAATTCTTTTGAAAATGACAATAGTGTTCTTAAAAATAAAATTGAAGTTTTAGAAAAAGAAAATAAATTTTTGGAAAATGACATTGTTGATTTTAAAAATAAGATCAAGGAATTGAATGAAGCCTCTTCAATTGATCAATGTTCCAATTGTTCTTCTTGTAGTGCCTTTAAAATGGAGAACATAGAACTTAGGAACGCACTAGAAAAACGTAGTGTTGATAATCCTAAAATTGAAGAAATTAAAAAGGATAATAAAAATGAGGTTAAACCACCTAGAAATAATTCTAGGAACTTTACTAATGAGTCTAAGATTAATTATTTTAGACCACCTAGAAACAACTCTAGGACTTTTGTTAATGAGTCTAGAATAAATAATTTAAGACCACCTAGACACAATTCTAGGAATTTTATCAATAAGTCTAGAATAAATAATTTTAGACCGCCTAGAAATGACTCTAGGAATTTCAACGCTTCTAGGAATAAAGACATTAGACCACCTAGAACGCATTTGGCTCAACCTAGACATATGCGCAATCCTAATGTTATATGTCATTATTGTAACCGGGTAGGACACATTGCACCCGTATGTTTTGCTAAACATAGAGATTTACGTGTTGATTATGATTATTATTATCCTAACCCCCAAGGACCCAAAAGAAGTTGGGTACCGAAAACCTATTTTTAGGTACGTTTGCAGGTGTGCTTGAAGACTACAATATCGTAGTAGATGCACCAAGCACGAAACCTTAATGCATCGAGGGGGAACGTCGGTTAGTTATCGTATTTTCGATAAAAACGTAATAGTTGATATGTGCTAACAATTGATATTATTTATTGATTCATGTCTCGATAAGTTTTTTTTTGAATAACAATTGGTATCAATTAGTTTTGTATTAAATGATTGATTCATGTTTTGATGAATATTTTTAGTTTAAATAACAGTTGGTACATTTGAGAAAAATGACCGTTATCATGGTTAGTATGCTTTTACTAACATTTGGTATTATTTGATGTTGATATGATTTTGTTTATAACAATTGGTATCGTCAATAGTTTAAATAACATTTGGTATATTCTTTTTGCTAATGCCAAAAGGGGGAAGAATATAGGCGATATGCCTTAATTGAGAGGGAATATTCAATTAAGGGGGAATTATATTGAATTGTTTATATTTAATTGTTTGCATAAATTGTATGTTGAGATATAACATGAATTTAGGGAAAATTCAATATGCATATCTCATGTTGTTTGTCATTATCAAAAAGGGGGAAATTGTAGAAAATCACTCTATCTATGATATGTGCGCTTTGGTTGTATGAGCATGATTTTCAGGTATAGGTTTTGATGAATGACAAACAATGAAGTCAAGTGTCAAACAACGATATTATATGACAAACAATCAAGAATGAATGGCGAGAAGCATATTGATGACGGAATTGCATAGACAAGCCAAAGACGAGCTCAAATGTTCAAGACCGAAGACCCAAGGCGTGGGTCATTAGGTAGAACCAATGTAAGAGCAACATTTAAGTTATCTCGTCTTTTGGCTCAACATAGGTCATCATAATATGCATAAAAGTATTTTATTAAATCATATTTATCATAAACATATTTTATTAAATCATTTTATTAAATCATATTTATCATAAACATATTTTATTAAATCATATTTATGATAAACATATTTTAAATACTTCAAACAAAATGATTTTATTCATTTTAACCAAAATGGGTTTTGTAGTAAGTTTTCAATTCTGGTATATCAAGTGTATATTAGTGGTATATAATCGATTATACAAAGCTGCATAATCGATTATGCTTAGACCGTTGCCAGTGTTTTGAACACTGCCTTCATATAATCGATTATGTGGTATGAAATAATTGATTATTTGGCAGAAAATCAGCATTCTGATTTTCTGAACGTTCGAAATAGTCGATTATCTCAAATTACATAATCGATTATATGGCACAAAATCAGCATAATTGATTGCCAATTAAGCAACGGACATGCACCCTTTTTCACCTATAAAAAGAGGTCTTTTGAGCTGATTTTAAACACACAACACCTCCCAATATTGATATACATATTGACATTATTTGAGCATCATTTTAGAGCTTTTGTTGAGCCATTTGAGAGACAACTTTGAGTTGTTCATAGAGCTTATTTGTATCTCTTTATCTAATCTTTTGAGAGAGTTCTTATTGTAAGAAGAGAAAGGTGTTTGAGAAGAACATATCTTCTCATTGATTGACGGGTTTGCTAAGTACCCTAAGTCTTAGTGGTTGAAGTCTTGAGGTGCGGTATCCTCGAGCAAAGTGAAGTCTTGTAGAGTGTACATCTACGAGCAATTGTAACGGTTTGTTAGGCACCCGTAAGCTTAACGAAGTTAGTGGAATCTCGAGAGAGTCTCTCGGGGACTGGACTAGCCACAGATTGTGGTGAACCAGGATAAATTCGGTGCGTTCTTTCCTTGTTATTTTAATTACCGAATTATTTTATTCCTGCAATTTTAATTCCGCAATATTTATCAATATTCTTGTGCCGCACTATTCACCCCCCTCTAGTGACGGGCATAAATACTAACAGTAATGACCATACCCAGTCCTGGACGCAGTCTTCGGGATATCTAGCTCCAGAATCTTCAACTGATGGTAACGTGAGCGCAAGTCAATCTTAGAAAACACTTATGCACCCTAAAGCTGGTCAAACATATCATTAATACGAGGCAAATGATAATGGTTCTTCACCGTAACTTTGTTTAGCTGGCGATAATCGATACACATATGCACAGAACCATCATCTTTCTTCACAAACAAAATAGGAGCACCCCAAAGTGATATACTGGGGCGAATAAAACCCTTATCAAGCAATTCCTATAACTGATCCTTTAACTCCTTCAACTCAGAAGGAGCCATATGATATGGAGGAAT
Organism: Nicotiana benthamiana; assembly: GCA_034376525.1. Taxonomy (NCBI): domain Eukaryota; kingdom Viridiplantae; phylum Streptophyta; class Magnoliopsida; order Solanales; family Solanaceae; genus Nicotiana; species Nicotiana benthamiana. Next base: position 69,082,972 of record CM067336.1, read on the forward strand.
AGAAATGGGCTGAGTGCCCGACAACAGATCAATGCCAAAATTAATATCTCTATCAGGAGGCATGCGCGAAAGATCAGCTGGAAACATATCGGAAAAGTCCCGTACTATAGGGATTGAATCAACATATGGGGTATCAATACTGACATCTCTCACATAAGCTAGATACGCGTCATACCCCTTCTCAACTATACGCTGAGCTTTAAGAAAAGAAATAACTCTATTGGGGGTGTGATACAAAGTACCCCTCCACTCAACATGCGGTATACCCGGCATAGTCAGTGACACGGTTTTGGTGTGACAATCAAGAATAGCATAATGGGGCGAAAACAAATCCATGCCCAAGATAATATCAAAATCAACCATGCCGAGTAACAATAAATCGGCTCTGGTCTCAAAACCACTAAGAGCAACCAAACACGATCGATAAATGCGGTCCAAAATAAGAGAATCTCCCACAGGAGAGAAAACATAAACAGGGGAAGTCAAAGAATCTTGAGGTACACCCAAATGCGGAGCAAAATATAAAGACATATAAGAGTAAGTGGAGCCCGAATCGAATAGAACCGATGCATCTCTGTGATAAACCATAACAATACATGTGATGATAGAATCGGAGGCAACGACCTTGGTACGAGCAGGAAGGGCATATCTGGTATGGCCTCCCCTTCTAGGGTGACCTCTACCTCCCCGACCTCCACCTATATCTGGATGGGCAAGAGGGGTAGCAACTGGAGTTGTAACCATAGCCTGAGAACTCTCCGGGCTACGCTGTGGCTGAGAAGTTTGTGGAGGTGCACTCCTCCCAAGTATAGGGCAAACCCTCACCACATGGAGTGTGTTACCATACTAAAAAACTCTCTGGGAGGACATGGTGTTGTGACTGGCTCGGGCCAGGTCTACTGGACTGACCTCTAAAAGCACCCCGCATAGGAGGCGAGATAAAAATCGGAGGCGCATAATAAGGCTCCTAAGGCCTAGGATGAGCTGGAATACCACTGGCTGTTGGAAGAGCTGAATGAACTGGGCGACTCATATAACCCCTACCATGATGATCTACAGTTGGGGCACGGGTACCAGAGAAATGGCCCGACTCTCGAGACCTCTTGGCCTCCCTCTCCCCTCTCTCCCTAGTATGCATACCATCAATCGTCCTAGAAATGCTCACCACCTGCTGATAAGAAATATCTATTTCCAACTCATGAGCCATGCTAGATCTGATGCTGGGAATAAGGCCCTCAATAAATCAGTGAACCCTCTCGGGAATAGAAACCAGGGCTGGTGCATGTCTAGCCAAACTAGTGTAATGGACAACATACTCTAAACAGTCATAGCACCCTGGTGTAAAGGCTCAAACTCTGTGCTCCATGCATCCGTGAGGCTCTGAGGAACATACTCCATCAGGAACAGATCTGAAAACTGAGCCCAAGTCAGTGAAGCAGCCTCATCTGGACTATCTAACTCATAGGTGCAGCTCCTGAAAGTTGGAAAGTAGTGATAGAAACCCCGCTCGATCCTAAGATACCTATGGTAAGGAGAATGTAGCAACACTTATCAAGAAATCCCAAATCGTAATCCGATGCTAGACCACTGAACACATGAGGCTTGTACCTCTTGAACCTCTCAAGCCTCAGTTGTTCCTGATCGGAAGCCCTCGGGATGGACTTTCACTATAGGTGGTACAAGAAAAGTCTCAGGGACCTTCTCAACATGTACTCGTTGATTAGGAGTGCGGGCACCGATACTCTATGCTCCTCCCCTGACCTGGCATAAGGCTGCAGCAAAGGGAAGCGACCTTGCCTGAGCCAAAGTGGTGTACATGCTCATGACTCCTGTAGAGCTGGAATAGTAGTAGCAATAGGTTTGTCAGGTGCCTGAACTCCGGCTGGATTTTCCGGTGATACCTCAGTGACAGCTCGCACAAGTGCTCTGGTTGCACCACGTGCACGGCCTCGGCCTCTATCCCAGCCCCGGCCTCTGACGGTTGCGTAGGGGGCGCAGGTGCCTGACCATCTCAGGTAGAACATGTCCTCACTATCTATGAGAGAATAGAAGACCAAAGTTTAGAATTGTGATGTCAAAATATCGCAAGACAAGGAAATCAAATGAAATGGAAATTTTCCTAACAGTTACATAGCCTCTCTTAGATAAGTACATACGTCTCTTTACAGATCAACGGGACTCTAATAAACCGGTGGTGATCCATGGCTCCTATGAACCTAGAGCTCTGATACCAAAATATGTCGCTCGGCATACACCATATTAAACTCTCAACACCAATACATAATTCCAAGACCCAGAAACCCATGAATCACAAGCTAAGAAATACTACATAGCTCTAACTTTGGAATGCCTAATAAGAACAGAAAATACATAAGGCTAAATACTAAAAAGCATGAAAAGAAAGAGACTCCTCGATCTGCGGACACGGAAGATATACCTCGAAGTCTCTACAGAGCGCCCTCGCCTCAAGGATAGTGAGTTTGAGCGGAAGTACCTGGATCTATACATGAAAAACATGCGCAAAAATGGCATGAGTACACCACAACAGTACTCAGTAAGTGCCAAGCCTAACCTCGGTTGGATAGTGACGAGGAAGGTTAGGACCCTACTGAGATTAAGTAAATAATAAGATGACAGTATAAGAAAGTAGTATAAGAATCTACACGAGATAATAAAAGTAAAATAATGGAACAGAGATAAAGACAAATCACAATGAAATACCACTCGCAGTAAGGACGATAATCAGGGATCTATTGGTATCCCCAATGTATACTAGGGTTCTCTTGGTATCCAAATCCCGGGTATCTCTTGGTATCCTCAATATATGCTAGGGATCTCTTGGTATCCCTAGAATCTCTTGGTATCCTCAATATGCACGCGAGGGATCTCTTGGTATCCCGCACCTCAGTCCAGGTCGTAAATACGTACATGGGATCTCCCGGAATGCCATCCCGTAGTCCCAAATTAAAAGCACATAGCAGCAACACAAGACTATTCAATTAAATGCTAATTTCGTACTAAGTAAAACAATTAATTCTAGCCTAACATGCTTCACGTAATGGAACTAAGGCACTTTAAGCAAATTGGCAATTAAGTCAACTAAACATGCTTTTATAAACGAACAACAGGCTAAATTTGCAAGTAGAATAAAACAGGAAAGAGGAACTCAATTGAAATACTTAAAGTAAAATCGTCAAGGTTAGACAAGTACGCACTCGTCACCTCACGTACAAGGCATTTTAATTATCAAATATATCATATCCTAAGGTAAAATGTCCCCACACAAGGTTAGACAAGCCACTTATCTCGAACCAGCTCAAAATTAAACCGACACCAGGTCTTTGCCACGAGTACTCGACTCCAAATGGCTCAATCTTTTCAATTCAATGGCATAATATAAATAATACTTCAAGTAACTAATTCACAATCAAATTCTAAGCTAATACACAAAATTATGTAAAAAGCCCAAAGTGCCCCTCGGGCCCACATCTTGGAATCGGGTGAAATTTGCATTTTCAGAATCCTCACACTCTCACGAGTCTATTCATATCAAGTTTATCCCAATCCAATGGAAAATACCCAATCAAAACTCAATCTCTTGGTCTAAGAACTTTTCCCCAATTTTCATACAATTTTTGCGAAATTAAAGGATGATTCATGTTTAGATTAATTGGTTACAAGACAAAAGGAGTTAGGGATCGTTACCCAATCAGTATCCTAATCCCTCGAAATCTCACTCAAATCCGAGCTCTCAAGCTTAAGTTTTCTCAAAAATGGTTAAACCCTCGTTTTGAAATTTTATATTTTGCCCAGCTATTTCCACATTTGCGGGCCTAGAACCGCATCTGCGGTCCCTCTTCTACGAGGACTTCGTCGCATCTGCGACTTTTACTTAAAGGCTATTTTTCGCAGGTGTGGTGCCGCTTCTGCGGTAAACTACCCGCATCTGCGGTTCCTGAAGAAATGGCCAAATTCCGCTTCTGTGGCCTCTTAGCCGCTTCTGTGGCACCGCAACTGTGGAACCCAAGCCGCATGTGCGGTTATGATAGAACCAGCAGCTGAAGCTACAACTTAAATTCCAATATATTTCTGTCAACCATCCGAAATTGTCCCGAGGCCTCCGGGACCTCGACCAAAAGCACCAACAAGTCACAAACCACGATCCAAACTAGTACCAATCCTTAAAACACCTAACATAACATAGAAACCTCGAATTAACTATGGACATAAGCTTATGAACTCCAAAATTCTCAAAATACTCTTTCAATCAGAAAGTGTATCAAACCTCGTTTGAACAACCTGAAATTTTTCACACACGTCACATTCAACACTACGGAGGTACTCCAACTTTTGAAATTCCAATCCGCCCCTCAGATCAAAAGCTTACTACCAGACCGGAAACTTCAAAAATTTGACTTTAGGCATTTCAAGCCTAAATTAGCTACGGACCTCCAAAATACATTCCGATCACGCCCCTAAGCTCGAAATCACCTAACGAAGCTAACGAAATCATTGGACTTCCATTACGAGGTCGTCTTCACACTATTCCAACTACGGTCATTTTTCTAACACTTAAGCTCTCATTTATGGACTAAGGCCATCTCCAATCTTGCCCCAATTTTTGTCCCCAAAATGGGATTTTTCCATTTTGGGGACAACTTACTCCATCCATTCCCCCTTTTTCTTTCAAACTTTTTTATATTCTTCTCTCTCTTCTATATTATATTATAATTTTTTAAAATTTATTTTTAAATTTTCATTGAACAAATTTCATCTTTTATTTTTATTAATTTGTAATTTCCATAAAAATTTAAATAATATAATTTATAAGAAATTATTATAGATTAACTAATAATTTAAATAAAAGTGAAATCATTGCGATACAAGATTAATTAAATATATATTACATAACGACAAAATTCATTCCAAATACTAGATAAATATTCAACTTCAACCTCTAGTATTCTCCCATAAATGATCTATTAATGCATTACAAAGTACAAAATGAGCATCTTTGTCCTTAATTCTTCTATGTCGAGCTAAATTTTTTTGAAATCGTTGATTTCACTTTTCAATTTTAGCAACATATAATATTTTATATTTGCACCTTTCACTTTTAACATCTAATATTTTATATTTGCACCATTCAATTTTAGAGATAATTATATATGTTTTGTAAAGTTAACTTATAATAAAATTAACTTATAATTTTACATAAAAATAATAAATGCAGAAAATTAATTTATCAAAATTATACACCAAAGTTAAGATATAATATTGATATTATAAGATATTATATAAAAATAATTAGGTATATATAAGGAGATAAATCAAAATATTAAATAATAAAATAATAATAATAATAAATTGATGAATAGTAATGGGGAAGATGAATAGTGTACCCCCATACTTGAGGGAACACTATTCATATCCCATTGTGGAGACAAAAATGGGGGAGGGTGGAGCAACATTTTCCCAAAAATTCCCCTCATTATGGGGGATAGGGGCAAGGTTGGACATAAGTGTCCCAGAACTCTCGGAAACTCAAAACTGAATATCCTGGCAAACCAAGATAGCGGAAATAAGCACAGGGAAAGCAGTTAATAGAGCATCGAGGTGTAAATACTTATATCGACTGGACGAGTCGTTACATCCTCCCACACTTAAACTTTCATTAATCCACGAACGAGCATAGGGACATATGTGAAGTAGTGAAATGATGAGGGTATCGGCTGCGCATATCCTGCTCGGTCTCCCAAGTGGCCTCCTTGACCGGCTAAACCCGCCACTTAACCTTCACTGATGCAATATTCTTTGACCTCAGCTTTCTGACCTGCCTGTCCAATATCGCCACTGGATCTTCAACATAAGATAGGTCCTTGTCCAACTGGAATGAACTGAAGTGCAACACGTGTGACGGATCATCGTGATACCTCCGAAGTATCGAAACATGAAATACTGGATGAACGTCTACCAAGCTAGGAGGTAAGGAAAGCTCATAAGCAACCTCCCCAACACTCCTCAATATCTCAAAAGGCCCAATAAACCTCGGACTCAGCTTTTATTTCTTCCCAAATCTCACAACGCCCTTAATAGATGAAACCCGAAGAAGAACCCGCTCTCCAACCATGTAGGAAACATCACTAATCTTTCGGTCTGTGTAACTCTTCTGTCTGGACTGGGCTGTACAGAGTCTCTCTTGAGTCACCTCGGCCTTCTCGAATGCATCCTGAACCAGTTCTGTACCCAAAAATCTAGCCTCGCCCAGCTCCAACCAACCCACCAGGGATCTACACCGCCTACCATATAAAGCCTCATACGGCACCACCTAAATGTTGAATTGATAGATGTTGTTGTAAACAAATTCGCCAGTGGCAAAAACTGATCCTAAGACCCTCCAAAATCAATCACGCACACACGGAGCTTATCCTCAAGAATCTGAATAGTGCGCTCGGACTGTTCGTCCGTCTGAGGGTGAAATGATGTGCTCAACTCCACTCGAGTACCCAACTCCTACTGAACGATCCTCCAGAAACATGATGTGAACTGTGTACCTCTGTTTGAAATGATAGAAATTGGAATACCATGCAGAGGAACAATCTCTCGGATATAAATCTCTGCTAACCGCTCCCAAGAATAAGTAGTACACATAGGAATGAAGTACGTGGACTTGGTCAACCGATCCACAATCACCCAAATGGCATCGAACTTATTCGCAGTCCGAGGGAGTCCAACTACAAAGTCCATGGTGTTCCTCTCCCATTTCCACTCCGGAATCTCTATCTGCTGAAGTAATCCGCCTGGTCTCTGGTACTCATACCTCACCTGCTGACAGTTGAGGCACCGAGCTACAAATCCCGCTATGTCTTTCTTCATACGCCTCCACCAATAATGCTATCCCAAATCCTGATACATCTTCGTGGCACCCAGATGAAAGGAATACCGCAAACTATGGGCCTCCTCCAAAATCAACTCTCGAATACCATCAACATTGGGTACAAAGACCTTACCTTGTATCCTCAATATCCCGTCATCACAAATAGTCACATCTCTGGCATCACCATGCTGAACCATATCCTTGAGGACAAGCAAATAAGGGTAATCATACTGCCGCTTTGTAATATGATCATGTAAGGAAGACCGAGAGACCACACAAGCAAGAACCCGACTAGGCTCCGAAAGATCCAATCTCACAAACTAGCTAGCTAAGGCATGAATCCATCGCCATGTGCCTCTCCGCTGCTGGTAAATAAGCCAAACTCGCCAAAATCTCTGCCCGACAACTCAAGGCATCGGCCACCACATTGGCCTTGCCCTGGTGATACAAAATAGTGATGTCATAATCTATTAGCAACTAAAACCATCTCCTCTAGAGCAAATTTAGATCCTTTTGCTTGAACAAGTGCTGCAAGCTCCGATGGTCAATATAAATCTCACAGGGAACCCTGTATAAATAATGGCACCAAATCTTCAGGGCGTGAACAATGGCAGCTAGCTCAAGGTCGTGGACATGATAATTTTTCTCATGTACCTTCAACTGTCTGGACGCGTAGCCAATCACCCTACCGTCCTACATCAAAAACAGCTCCAAGGCCAATCCTCGAGGAATCACAATAGACAATATAAGAACCCGAACATGTAGGCGATATCAACATTGGGGCTATAGTCAAAGCAGACTTGAGCTTCTGAAAGCTCGCCTCACACTCTTCCGTCCACTGGAACTAGGGGTGTGTTTCGATTTATCGATTCGATTTTGACCCTTATCGATAATTACTTATCGATTTGTACATATGTTTATCATTATCGTTTCAGTAAGGTTTCAATTTATCGATTTTGGGGGCTTATCGATTCGGTTATTGATTACACCAATAAAAAAATTGCGGGATTCCACGGAAAGTATATCACTACAAACGCACCTATCTAATATGGACAAAAAGAAGCTAAAATAAGACGATCACCATTTATAACATAAAAATTGTATCAAAAAACACATGCAACAAAACAAACGTAGCGGATCAAATGTATGCCACCAACACTCCAACGGTATAAAAATTAAAACAAAACAAAATGCATCATCAGGGCTAATTCTGTTTTCCATTAATTTGAACTCCATTCCCTTGATCTTTAAATATGATCATTCCTTAAATGCGGTAAAGTATATAATAGGATAAGGGACTTAGGGTAAAGGAAAGGTATAAATTAAAGAAAATGATATTGTATAGCCACTTTCAAAATAGTAGCGGAATATATATATATAGACTCTATATGTTATATTAATCTACACAAATAGGTAATTACTCATTTTACAAGTGTCTACAGTTTAGGGATGTGCATTCAATTTATCGATTCGATTTTGACCCTTATCGATAATTACTTATCGATTATCGATTTGTACATATGCTTATCGTTATCGTTTCAATAAGGTTTTGATTTTTTTAATTTCAATTTCGATAACAAATAATCGATTCAATTTATTGATAAATCAATTCGAATGCACACCCTAACTGGAACGGAGCACCCTTCTGGGTCAGCCTGGTCATAAGTGTTGCAATGGATGAAAACCCCTCAACAAATCGATGGTAATACCCCGCCAAACCAAGAAAACTACGATCTCTGTAGTTGAGGATGGTTTTGGCCAACTCTACAGTGCCTCTACTTTCTTGGATCCACCCGTATAACCTCACTCGATACCACGTGGTCTAAGAATGCCATTGAATCCAACCAAAACTCACATTTCGAGAACTTGTCATATAACTTCTTTTCCATCAAATTCTGAAGTACAGTCCTTAGGTGTTGCTCATGATCTTCCCGACTCCGGGAGTGTACAAGAATATCATCAATAATGATAATGACGAATGAGTCAAGATATGGCCTGAACACACTATGCATCAAATGCATAAAAGCTACTGGGGCGTTGGTTAGCCCAAATGACATGACAAGGAACTCGTAATGACCACACCAAGTCCTTAAGGTAGTCTTCGGGATATGTGACTCCCGAATCTTTAACTGGTGGTAACCTGAGCGCAAGTCAATTTTAGAAAACACATGTGCTCCCTGAAGCAGGTCAAACAGACCATCAATACGATGCAAAGGATAACAGTTCTTCATTGTAACTTTTTTAGGTGACGGTAATCGATACGCATACGCACAGAACCGTTCTTTTTCTTCACAAACAAAACAGGAGCACCCCAAGGTGATACACCGGGATGAATAAAACCCTTATCAAGAAATTCCTGTAACTAATCCTTTAACTCCTTCAACTCAGGAGGAGTCATACGATGCAGAGGAATAGAAATGGGCTGAGTGCCCGGCAATAGATCAATAAATCAATATCTCTATCAGGCGGCATGCCCAGAAGATCAGTTGGAAACACATCGGGAAAGTCTCGTACTACAGGGACTGGATCAACAGAAGGGGTATCAATAGTGACATCTCTCACATAAGCTAGATATGTGTCATACCCCTTCCCAACCACACGCTGAGCTTTAAGAAAAGAATTAACTCTACTGGGAGTGTGATCTAAAGTACCCCTCCACTCAACACGCGGTACACCTGGCATGGCCAGCACCATAGTTTTGGCATGACAACCAAGAATAGCATAATGGGGAGACAACTAATCCATGCCCAAGATAATATCAAAATCAACCATGCTGAGTAACAATAAATCAGCTCTGGCCTCAAAAACATTAAGAGCAACCAAACATGATCGATAAATGTGGTCCACAATAAGAGAATCTCCCACAGGAGTAGAAATATAAATAGGGGAACTGAAAGAATCCTGAGGTATACCCAAATACGGAGCAAAATATGAAGACACATAAGAGTAAGTGGAGCCTGGATCAAATACAAATGATGCATCTCTGTGACAAACCATAACAATACATGTGATGACAGAATCAGAGTTAACACCCTCGGTACGAGCAGGAAAGGCACAGTATCTAGCCTGCCCTCCCACTCTAGGGCAACCTCTACCTACATGACCTCCATCTCTAGCTAGTTGGGCAAGTGGGGTAGCAAATGGACCTTTAACCATAGCCTGAGAACTATGCGGGGCACGCTGTGGCTGAGAAGTCTGTAGAGGTGCACTCCTCCCAAATATAGGGCAATCCCTTACCACATGATGTATGTCACCACACACAAAACAAGCTGTGGGAGGAAGTGGTGGTTGTGACTGGCTTGGGCCGTGTCTGCTGGTCTGACCTCTGAAAGCACCCCGCGCAGGAAGCGCGCTAGAAACTGGAGGTGCATAATAAGGCTCCTGAGGCTTAGGAGGAGCTGGAATACCACTAGCTGCTGGAAGAGCTAAAATTAACAAGGCGACTCATATAACCCTTACCATGACTACCCGGCCGGGGCACGAGCACCAGAGAAATGGCCCGACTCTCGAGACCTCTTGGCCTCCCTCTCCTCTCTCTTCCTAGCATGCATACCCTCAATCCTCCTAGCGATGCTCACCACCTACTGATAAAAAATATCCATCTCTAACTCACGATCCATGCTAGATCTGATGCTAGGAATAAGGCCCTCAATAAATCGGCAAACACTCTCACGGACAATAGAAACCAGGGTTGGTGCATGCCGAGCCAAACTGGTGTAACAGATAACATACTATGAAACACTAATAGCACCCTGGCGCAAATGCTCAAACTCTACACGCCATGCGTCCATGAGGCTCTAAGAAACATACTCCCTAAGGAACAGATATGAAAACTGAGCCCAAGTCAGTGAACCAGCCTTATCTGGCTGTTTAACTCATAGGTGCGACTCCTCGAAACTGGAAAGTAGTGAAAGAAACACACTCGATCCTGAGATACCCATGGTATGGAGAATGAAGTAACACTTATCAAGAAATCCTAAAGCATAATGCGATGCTAGACCACTAAACACAGGAGGCTTGTACCTTTTGAACCTCTTAAGCCTCAACTGTTCCTACTCGAAAGTTGCTGCCCTGCCCTCGGGCTGAACTAGCACTGCAGGCGGTATAGGAATAATCACGGGACCTACTCAACATGCACTCGCTACTCAAGAGTGTGAGCAGCGGGAATCTGTGCTCCTCCCCCGGCCTGGGATGTGGCTGCAGCAAGGGACAGCAACCCTGCCTGAGCCAAAGTAGTGTACATGCTCATGAATAGTGGCAGAGTCTCTTGAAGAGTTGGAGTAGTAGTAGAACTAGGCGTGTGAGGTGCCAGGACTCCGGCTAGATCTGCTGGTGGTACCTCGGCGGCAGATCGCGCAGGTGCTCTAGCTGTACCACGTGCGCGTCCTCGACCTTTACCCCGGCCCCGATCTCTGACGACTGCAGTAGGGGGAGCGAGTGCCTGATCATCTCAGGTAGCACGTGTCCCACCATGTGTGAGAGAATAAAAGATAGAAGTTTAGGATTTTGATATCAAAATATCGCACGATAAGGAAATCAAATGATGTGGAAATTTTTCTAACAGTTACATAGCCTCTCGTAGATACTTACAGATGTTTCTGTACCGATCAGTGAGACTCTAATAAATCGACTTGTGATCCATAACTCCTATGGCCCTAATGCTCTGATACCAACTTGTCACGACCCCAGTTCGCCCTTCGTGAACTATCGTGACGGCAACTAGTCTCTACGACTAGGTAAGCCTAAATTATGGAATAAAAAAAAACAAGTTTGCAGAAGTAAAATAATTTAAAGCGGAAATAAAGTAATAACGACGTTTAGATGTGCCGCTCGGCATACACTATATTTAACTCTCAACACAAATACATAACTCCAAGACGCAAAAAACCACAAATCAGAAGCTAAGAAATACTACACAGCTCTAAATCTGGAATGTCTAATAAGAACAGAAAATACAAAAGGGCTAAATACTAAAAAGCAGGAATAGAAAGAGACTCCTCAATCTGCGGATGCGACAACTATACCTCGAATTCTCTACAGAGCACCCTCGCTTCAAGGATTGTGAGTTTGAGCATAGGTACTTGGATCTGCATATGAAAAACATGCGTAGAAATGGCATGAGTACACCACAGCGGTACTCAATAAGTTCCAAGCCTAACCTCGGTCGGGTAGTGACGAGGAAGGTCAGGGCCCTACTGAGATTAAGTAAATAATAAAATTATAGTATAAGATAAGTAGTACAATTGAGAATCTACAGCAAGAATATATATAGGATAATAAGAGTACAATAACGGAACAGAGATAAACGCAAACTACAAGAAAATATCACTCACAACAAGGACGATAATCGGGGATCTATTGGTATCCCGAGGATCTCTTGGTATCCTCAATGTATACTGGGGATCTCTTGGTATCCCGAATCCTTAGGATCTCTTAGCATCCTCAATATATGCTAGGGATCTCTTGGTATTCCTCGGATCTCATGGTATCCTCAATACGTGTTCCAGGGATATCTTGGTATCCCGCACCTCAGTCCATGTCATAAATACATAAAGGGGATCTCCTGGGATGCCGTTTCGTAGGCCCAAAATAAAAACACACAGCAGCAACACAAGACTATTCAACTAAATGCTTATTTTGTACTAAGTAAAATAGTTAATTATAGCCTAACATGCTTCACGTAATGCAATTAAGGCAGTTTAAGCAAATAGGCAATTAATTCAACTAAACATACTTTTCTAAAAGCACTACCAGAAAATGTGCCGACGACTACAGTTATTTTAGCAGCGGTTCAATAATTGTTGCCATAAAGCATGTATGGTAACCGTTATAACCGTTATAGTATCATTTAGGTGATATTAGCACACTTTAACTATAGAACCGTTGCAATTGTAAAACAACCATTGCCATAAATTCATCTGGAGCAACAATTATATGAACCGTCCCAATAAAACTATCTGCGGGAATGCTTTTGTTGTAAAAATTTCTACTGGAATGGTTATTGTTTCCCCCTTATTTTCCCTCGTAAGTTTTATTACACCCGCCAAAATAACCCCTATTCATTTTATTTTTTAATAATTTTAATAATACATATAAAATAAAAAATACTTTTTGCACTTAATTTTCCATTAACTGCATATTTGCTAGGCGATACCCCTAAACACCGAGTCATCTTCTTTTTCACTGGCACCCACCCCCATCTCTCTCACAAAATCTTCTTCATCTTCGATGACCAGGGTCATCTTCTCAAAATCTTGCTAAAAACTCTGATACCCCCGTATCTCTCTCTCCGATGACCTAGGGTTTGTTGTTTTCGTGAATTTCTGAACAAATTGGTTTTGGGGTTTTATTCTAATTGGTGTCGAGAAGTTGTGGCTAAAGCTTGGGTTTAATTCATAGCCTGACTTTGAGCCCCTCTGGTTTAGTTGGAGTAAAGTAGCTTTTAAGCACATGTGCCAAAAATTACTTAAGTGCTGGAGCTGATCTTGAATAAGAAATTACGTGTTAGTACATGGTTCGGTTAATAATCAAGTGACATGATAGTGAAACTGTTTTATAGGTGCATTAGTTCTCACTCTGAGGCTTTGACAATAAGCACCTATTCGGAGAAACTTCTTGAAATGAAAGCAGATGCTCCTCTTAGTATTTGTCATTTAACCATGAGGCTGTAAAATTAAATTTTGACTACATAATTTTTTTTTGGCAGTTTGCAACAAGTGCTCTAAAAATCTTTTGAATTTCTTGAATTAAAATGTAAGTTTAATGAACAACTGAGAAGGTACGAAGAGGTGATTCAGTTATGTGAGAAGACACTTGAATTTGGTAAATCAAATGCTCTGCCTTCTAATTCCAGTTACCAGTCATCGAAATTAGATAGTGCGGCGACAGAGAGAAGTGCTTCCTCTGTATCTGGTGTTTTTCTAAAATAGTCAAGTCTTACTTTTATCTTGGGAAACTTGAAGAGGCTGATACTTTTATGAAGAACCAAGAAAAATCGATGTGTCTAATGGAAAGGTGGCTTCTTCATTTGGAATATCTTTATCCACTTTTACAGGTAGGCGTTAGCTTACAGTCATATAATTTGACTTTGCAGTAGTGGACTCAAGAATTTGGAAGCTGTTGTTCCTTAGTTGTAACAATACGTGAGATCTTGTGCCTCAAGGTGAGTGAACTTTGTGCTTTATCATCTTTCCATTCCTAAACAAGCATCAGCCACTTCTACATTTAGCTTATTTCATTGTTATACATGTATTTATTCAGTAGCTAAATGTGGTAGCTTCCATTTGAATCGCAAATCTCTATTTTCGTGAAACTCGCAAAATTATATACCTATTGATATATTTGAAGATCTTCTGCAATGAATTCGAAGTTAAATGAAATAACAATAACAGAAGAAGAGACAATCCTGGTCTCTGATTGCATTAGCTAGTTAGTAGTCGTGATAAATGAGAGAGATAGTAGGTATCATGCTAAGCAAAAATTTATATTTGAAGTTGTAGCTTTGAATCTTTAAATTTGCTAGGGCTGCTCTGTCTATACCACTGAGAAAGTTTTTCTTTTTGCCTTCGAAGTATCATTGGTTTCTTCCCTTCCACATAGTCCACCATATAACTGCTGGCATAGTGTTCCACAACTTTTTTCTCCTCCTCGTATTGTTCTTCTATTCCAAAAATGTAGCATGGATGCACCATATAACTTCAAGCAAATTCAACATGTGCTAGATTGGTTTGTGATTCAACAAATAGATAAATAAGTGTTTTGCGTCTTCATAATCTTCTTCACACACGACGCATAAATAACACTCTACTGCATAAGTTGCTTTGTTCTCCATATGAATTTTCAACGTCATATTTGTTTTTGCTGTCTATTTTGTGACAAAACTTTATATCAGGACTTTGCTGAGAAAAGGCGATCCTTACGTTCCTTCCACACTAAACTATCTGGAATTAACTACTGAACTCGGAAGCTTTCTATCATCTGTAAATAGCTGCTTATTTCATCCACCCTTGAATAAACAAGTAATCTGCTACTTTTGCATCGTGATTAATTATTATTGCGGAAAAGCATTAGGAATTGCTCTTTGAGGGGTGTAAGCTTTTCTATCATCACCTACTTTGGTTGGTCATTCTTGGTCAGTCATAAATTTCCCTAGCAAAGTTGTGTTACTTTTTTTGGAGACGGAAAGAGAAAAGTTTTTGATGCCCTTTTTGGTAAGCTCCAAAGACGAGCAAGATATTGTAGTTGGTAACCTATCTGAAAAAGAAGAAAAAAGAAATGTCGATTGACATGCAACAAAGCAGTTTACTGAGATACAATTATCGACGTATTCTGTTGTGTTTGTGTTGAAAGTTGTAAGGTTTTAATGAGTCCAGTAATTTACTTAAGTTAGTAGTCCTAATGCCCTGAATCCATCAGTAAACATGAAATTGTAGGGTTGCTCCACTACAGAGTGAACTGATTATGGTTCTTGTTTCCAGTTGCTTCAGACTCTTGTTTGCTTCTTTATAGACCTCAACTTGTTTGTTCAGCCTTTAAGTATTAATATATCCCTACTCATCTCTACCTACCTTGTTTTACTACTCATCTTCTTTGCATTTTCTGATTTCTGAAAGATCTCAGAGCAAGTAATGCAAAACAATTTGCCGCCACCCCATGAAAACAGTAAATATAAAAATGAAAAAGAACATCGTGCTTTGCACTTTCAAGATATTCAACTCTTTACCATGCAGGCAGCTGGAAATGCGGCATTCCAATCAGGAAAGCATGCAGAAGCTGTTAAGCATTATACTGCTGCAGTATCATGTAATTTTGAGTCGCGGCCTTTCACTGCAATATGTTTCTGCAATCGTGCTGCTGCATACTGAGCTATGGGTCAAATTTCAGATGCCATTGCAGATTGCAGCCTGGCAATTGCCTTAGATGGGAATTATGTAAAGGTAAAAGGCTTCAGAATTGTCTTTTCAGTGCAGCTGTTGAATGTAATATCTCTCTTAGGCCTACTGCATATTTTCTGTTACTCTTGCTTGAAGGTTAGTTTTCTATTACCCATCTTTTATCTCCAACATAAACTCCCTCCAAATGTTCCGACGGAAAAGAGGAAAATGGTTTCCTCTGCAGTTTATTATTGCATAAGAGTTGAAAGCTTGTACTGAGGGTGATCTCGAGACCAAGCACTGCTCAAGAACCAAATAATCGCATGTTTCAAGGTTTCCAGTTAGTTCCTTCGGCATCACAAAATACTAGAGCGTTGTTCTGAACAAGAGGTGTGTAACTCTGTCAATGCCTTGACCCCTAAACACTATAGAGAACCCCTCAGGTATCCACTTGTCACAGTTCAAACCATCAGTCTGTTCAATGCTTCCATAAGCAGTTTAAACAACATAGACGATAATGGATCCCCTTTGTCTTAGTATTCTCAGGTAACTTGTTCCATCTAGGTGTGCTTTAGCCTTTATTTTTGCAGAGGTTCCTTCCACTCGTACACTGGTGGTGAGAATATGATTATCCGCTGCAATTTTGTGTGTGTTACATGGTGCTTTTGAACTGATGAATTGAAAAGTTTCCCTACAAAAATGTTGATGTTTTGACACTATTGCTTCCAACATGGATATGTGGTTTAGGTACTACTCTTAGTTTGCCCTTTCATTTTGCTGAATTCGGTTTGCCAATTTGATCATTCAGATCCATCTGCAAGCGCTGATCTGGCTGTGGTTCTGATGCAAGATGGATTGGCACACATACTTCTTATTGGTAAAAGGTAAGCTTGACAATCTGATAATCCTCTTGAATATAAATTTTAAAACAGATCTGGAGTCTCTCCTTTTCTTTTATTTAAATAGGATGGTATGATTTAAAAGACGAATGAGGATGACAATTTCTACTGCGGACTTATATGAATAGTTAATGCTGGGTTAACTAGATAGTCTGGCTTAATTTAGCCTTATTTACTTGTTAATGAGTTGTTAACAGTGTGACTATTACTCGTTCTCGTATAGAGACTTCTATACCGCGCAAGCATGGACCAGCCACTGCAGGTTATGATAAGCTATGTTTCCTTTTGTTTCAGCTTTTGTATTATTTAATTATCTTGAATATGATATCTTAGTGAATATGAGTTCTCAACTTTGTTTTGCAGGCGTTAAACAAGTTCTTTGATAATGTTCTACAGGTAGACTTTTACAACTTTCTTAATGTTGCTTAATGTTCATAAGCAATATGAGACAAGTTCTTATTTCTGTTTCGGGCCTTTGTTAAGCATGTTGATTTCAAGGTAGTTCGATGTGCTGTGATTGCAAGTCCAGGATTCTCCAATGTATTCTTTGTTTTTTGCAGTTCTTTCTTGTAAAGTTAGACTTCTTTGCAAGTCAAACATTTATGCTATGTTACAACTGAAAGAACGTGCATACCTAAGTTTATCTCTACTATGCATATGTTATTTAATTGTTGTATATATGTTCAATCTTTTTCTGCGTATAAAATGTGCAAGATCAGTTTCATCGTCACCTGTTGTTGGAAGCTGAAAGGAAACAGCTAAGACCTATAATAGAAAATAAGTCACGCATAATTCTTGTCCATACAACCTTGGGATACAATTGCGCAACAGCTGACATGTTTGGAGGCAGGTGAGTATCATGGCAGACTTGATTTTTAGTCTCTTTTAGGAAAAGCATGTATGTTTTAGACCCATGCCAGTGGTCTCTGAGCACCAGATACGAGAAAATAAAAGTTAATCTAGTTGGAAAAAAGTGTCTTAAGAAAGCTGCAAGAGTAGATCCTATTATCACTCTGAGCTGTATTGGTTTATTCCTCATAAATAATTGGAGGCTGATTCTGTGCCTTAGAGGAATCCTGTGTCTGCTGGTGTGTTGAGGGACTAAAGTCAGTGTTAGTGTTATTTAATTCCTTAAAAGTCAAGAGACCAGATAGTTCTCCGATTAGGAGAGCATTTCTCTGAATCCAAGTTCGGGGGACACTTGCATGTTGGCACGTATCCTTTGTGCTTGTATCTGCCCTAGTAGAACCTGATGCAAACTGCTGCTCGACGTGGTTCTCATTAAATGAAGCTTCTACTTTGTTCTAATCTTATCTTATTCGAGTTCCTGTTAAAGAACTAATTCGTGTACAAACATATTGGGATCGACTTCCCAAAAGTCAGCATTGGCTTTGGCAGTATGATTTTTCATTTACCCCTTATCTCGCAATTTTACGTCGTTTGCTCTCTCCCTTATATTTGGCATTGGCTTGTAAAAGCCAAGACTGGAATGGTTAAAAGTTATACAATTAGAATAATGAAAGGGAAGATGCAACCAACCCATTCTCTATTTACAAAGTTACAATTAGAGAAAATTCTACTATACCTATTTCTATTTAATGACTTTATCTATTATCTTTTGTAGGTGGAGCAATCGAAGAAAGGGAATATGGAGAAGGTGGAGCAACTGAAGAAAGGGAAGATGGAGATAGTGAAGATATAGACCTTAACTTTGAGTTGTCGATATTCTTGGAGTCTTTTGCTATAGCATTTGAAACTTTAACTTTTGAAGTGTTGAACTGTAAAACTTATATAATTGGGTTTAAAATATTTTGCTATTATCGTTATTCAAGCTTATTGGATATGAAAGATTATGAAGTGTTTAATCATTTTATTTATATAATTTTCAGGTTATAATTACAAATATTTCTAGGTGGTAATGTCAATTAAACGTTTAAAATAGCCTAATAGAACTGTTGCAATATCCACAAATATTGTTGCCGTAGACATTCTGAACCGTTCCGATAGGCCTTGCAGACCGTTCCATAAAGTGTGAGAAACTGACGCAATAGAAACAAAACCGTTACGGTAGCGTTATAAAACCGTTACAATAGCTGTTGATAACCGTTGCAATAGCATGCATAATCGTTACAATAAACTATATTGTAATAGTTTCCAACCATTGTAGTAAATAATATGGTAACGGTTTACAACCGTTGCATAAACTATACGGCAACGGTTTTTAACCGTTTCTGTTGAACTTGAGACAGAGGAAAAATCGTTGCGATAACTGGATCTATAGCAACGGTGTTGTCAACCGTTGCTATAGATCTATTGGCAGGCGAGCGGATGTCATGGTCGCCGAACCGTTCCAATACCTCTATGGCAACGGTTTGCCTATCAATTGCAAAAGTTTACCAACCGTTGCCGTAGGCCTATTTTTCAGTAGTGAGGCTAAATTGAAATACTTAAATTAAAACCAAATTTTCAGCAATTAGCTCAAGCAAGCACCTCATGTACAAGGTATTTCAATTATCAAATATATCATATCCTAAGGGGAAAGGTCCCCCACACAAGGTTAGACAAGCCACTTACCTCAAACCAGCTCAAAATCAACCCGACACCACGTCTTTGCCACGATTACTCGACTCTAAATGATCCAAATCTATTCAATTCAATGGAATAATGTAAATAACACTTCAAGTAACTGATTCACAATCAAATTCTAAGCTAATACATGAAATTATGTAAAATGACCAAAGCGCTCCTCGGGCCCACTTCTCGAAATCTGGTGAAAGTTATATATTCAGAATCCTCACACTCTCACGAGTCTAACCATATCAAAATTATCCCAATCCGATGTCAAATACCCAATCAAAAATCTAACCTCTTGGTCTAAGAACTTTTCCCCAATTTTTACGAAATTAAAGGATGAATTCATGTTTAGATTAATGGATTACAAGCAAAAAGGAGTTAGAAATTTTTACCCAATTGATATCTCCAAAAATCCCTCGAAATCTCGCTCAAATCCGAGCTCCCAAGCTTAAGTTTTCACAAAAATGGCTAAACCCTCATTTTGAAATTTTATATTCTGCCCAGTTATTTTCGCATTTGGCGGCCCTTGGACCGCATCTGCGGTCCCGCTTCTGCGAGGACTTCATCGCATCTTGGACTTTCATTTAGCGGCGCATTTTCTGCATCTGCGGTTACCCTCCCGCAGGTGCGGTACCGCTTCTGCGGTGAACTACCCGCATCTGCGGTTCTTGAAGAGATGGCCAAATTCCGCTTTTGCGGCCACTTAATCGCTTCTACGGTGCCGCACCTGCGGAACCCAAGCCGCATATGCGGTTATGACAGAACCAGCAGCTGAAGCTGCAACTTAAATTCCAAAATCTTTACGTCAACCATTTAAAACCATCTTGAGGCCTCCAGGACCTCGACCAAAAGCACCAACAAGTTACAAACCACTATCCAAACTTGTACCAATCCTTAAAACTTCTAAAACAACATCGAAACCTCGAAATAACTTTGGATTTAAGCCTAAGAACTCCACAATTCTCAAAATACGCTTTCTATCAAAAAGTTTATCAAACCTCGTCCGAATAACCTAAAATTTTGCATACACGTCACATTCAACACTACGGAGCTACTCTAACTTTCGGAATTCCATTCTGACCCTCAGATTAAAATCTCACTATCGGATCGGAAACTACAAGATTTTGGGCATTTCAAGCCTAAATTAGCTACAGACCTCCAAAACACATTCCGATCACGCCCCCAAGCTCGAAATTACCTAACGGAACCATCGGATTTTCATTCCAAGGCCATCTTCATACTGTTTCGACTACGGTCAACTTTTCAACACTTAAGCTCTCATTTAGGGACTAAGTGTCCCAAAACTCTTCGAAACTCAAACTGAACGTCCCGGCAAACGAAAATAGCAGGGAAGCAGTTAATAGGGGATCGAGGCGTAAATTCTTAAAATGACCGCCGGGTCGTTACAAGCTTCATAATAATCGAAAAATGCTCTGAGTCGCCTCTCACCGTGCTAACCCAGATCTTAGCTCCCTCATACATATCTTTAATCGCCCTAATGTAAGCAACCGACACGCCTTTCGCCTCCAGGCATCTCCAAAGAACCTCCCTATGTACCTTGTCATATACTTTCTCCAGGTCAATAAACACCATGTGCAGATCCTTCTTCCTATCCACGTAATATTCCACCAACCTCCTAGTAAGGTGGATAGCCTCCATAGTTGAACGACCCGGCACAAACTGGTTATCAGATATAGGCAGAGTTCTCCTCACCCTCTTTTCCACCACCCTGTCCTAAACTTTTATGGTATGACTTAGTAACTTGATACCCCTATAGTTGTTATAATTCTAAATATCACATATTTGTTCTTGTACAACGGTACAATCGAGCTCCACCTTCACTCATCCGACATCCTATATGTATATATATATATATATATATGTGTATATATATATATATATGTATATATGTATATATATATGTAATAAGTTTCCTCATATTTATACATGATTTAAGCAAATGCTAGTGACTTCATCCGATCTTATAGCTAATACCCAAGCTCGCCCTAGGCTTTAGCTTCTGCTATGTAGGCTAACGTGTGCAAATTTGTTTTATTTTTGGTTTGTTAGTATAGAATGAAGAAATTTTTTGTTGGAACATCCAAAATTTGCAGTAAATGAGACTTTCAAAGCCCAGTTTCACGGGAGTTGGGTTTGACTTTGGGAAAGGGAAGCTAGCTTGGAAAGTTTGAAATATTTCAGTCAAGTCTGGGCAAGTGTGAGAACTTTGGTCCGTGAGCTTTTAATGTCGTCTTTTTTACTCACTTCTCTTAAGTATTTCAGGAGACATGTTTGTATTTGGCCCTACACATTAAACCTCTTAAATCAATTAATTTGAAGCTTATTAAGTGTACAGTCCTTTTTTGATTACTTAGTTGATTATCCTTTTCGTTTGTCATCATTATATTCAGTACTAGCTGCACGATTGTTCGAAGTCAGGAAACTTCAATGTCAAACCCAAAGTATTTCTTTGAGAGAGTTGCTAAACGACCCAATTGGTGTGTCCCAACTTTAGCCACACCAGTAAAAAAACAATCAAATCTCTTTATGTATTAAATTTATATTTTTCCTTCCAAAAATACAAAATTAAATTTTAGTCTTGAACTATGCGAAATTTAATATGGGAGTTAAAAAGTCTTGTATTATATTTGTGTATATTAATTGTATTTATTTTATCATTAGACAAATTATAAAATACAAATTATTATATTTTCTTCTTTTATACTGTGTATACAGTATATTTTCTTTCTTTATACAATATATACGGTATATTTTCTTCCTATACGGTATATACGATTGGAACTTCTTCCTATGCGATTTATTATTCTTATTCCTTCGTATTAAACCAAGTGAAGGGACACTTTATGATGATTTATTAGTATAATATGATAATACTAACTAAGATTTTAGTATAAAAATGTCATGTAACAAACTAGTTATACCATATTAAACGTAATTAATGGTCACTATATATAAAGCGCAAAATATTGTTTATATACGTGTTTACATCATAGGGTAAAAAAATATCATGTAATATGATTTTAGTATAATATGATGATTATAATTAAGATTTTAGCATAAAAATGTCATGTAATGGACTTGTGGTAACATATTAATGTAGTTATATATAAAGCGCTTCAATGTAATTAACTAGCGTCTATGTCTACTTATTATTCATATTTCATAATTTAATTGATCACTATATTTCGAAATAGAACGACCGTTGTCAATTGACTAGTGGAACCTATATATACTTGTTATATACGTATATACGTTCAATGTAACTATATATAAAGCCCAACAATGTAATTAACTAGCATCCACATCTACTTGTTCTCCATATTTCATAATTTAATTGATAACTATATCCCGAAATAGAATGATAGTTGTCAATTGACTAGTGAAACCTATATATACTTGTTATATATGTATATACGTTCAATGTAACTACATATAAAGCACTTCAACGTAATTAACTAGCGTCGATATCTACTTATTATCCATATTTCATAATTTAATTGATAACTATATCCCGAAATAGAACGATAGTTGTCAATTGACTAGTGGAATTTATATATATTTGTTATATATGTATATACGTTTAATGTAACTATATATAAAGCGCAACAACCTAATTAACTAGCGTCGATATCTACTTATCCATATTTCATAATTTAATTGATCACTATATCCGAAATAGAACGATCGTTGTCAATTGACTAGTGGAACCTATATATACTTGTTAAATATGTATATACGTTCAATGTAACTATATATGAAGCGTAACAACGTAATTAACTAGCGTCAATATCTATTTATTATCCTTCATAATTTAATTGATAACTATATCCCGAAATAGAATGATAGTTGTCAATTGACTAGTGAAACCTATATATACTTGTTATATATGTATATACGTTCAATGTAAATACATATAAAGCACTTCAACATAATTAACTAGCGTCGATATCTACTTATTATCCATATTTCATAACTTAATTGATAACTATATCCCAAAATAGAACGATCGTTGTCAATTGACTAGTGGAACCTATATATACTTGTTATATTTTTATATACATTCAATGTAATTATATATAAAGCATAACAACGTAATTAACTAGCGTCGATATCTACTTATTATCCATATTTCATAAGTTAATTAATTGCTATATCCGAAAAAGAACGATCTTTGTCAATTGACTAGTGGAATCTATATATACTTGTTATATATGTATATACGTTTAACTATATATAAAGCACAACAACGTAATTAACTAGCGTTGATATCTAATTATTATCCATATTTTATAATTTAATTGATATCTATATCCCGAAATAGAACGATCGTTGTCAATTGACTAGTGGAACCTATACATACTTGATATATATGTATATACGTTCAATGTAACTATGTAAAGTGCTTTAACGTAATTAACTAGCGTCGATATATACTTATTATCCATATTTCATAATTTAATTGATAACTATATTCCGAAATAGAACGATCGTTGTCAATTGACTAGTGGAACCTATATATATATATATATATATATATATATATATATATATATATATATATATATATATATATATATATATATATATATAAAATCGAAACAGAATCCTTGAACTACGTTCAACTTGATTCCGAAAGGATACGTAGGCAGCCTGTCTTTAAGGTTCAGTCACACCAAACAAAAACCCATATTTCCCCAATATTCAAAGAAACTGGGGCATGTTTTTATTTTTATTTTTCAACGGTGTTCCATTAGATGGTTCCAAAAGTTGTAATTCAGCTAAGTAGTTCTCTTTACCTTTCCCTTTTAAGACCTTCTGATCAGCTTTTAAGAATGCTAAGTCAGTACACTGCGAGTGATGCTTCAACCATTGCAAATAAAGAAAAACAAATGAGAGAGTCTTATTTGTGAAAACCCTCATGGGCACTATAACGCGATGGTGAGTTGAGAAAAAAATGAGAGAGTCTTATTGGTGAAAACCCTTACGGACACTATAAGGCGATGGTGAGTTGAGAAAACAAATGAGAGAGTCTTATTGGTGAAAACCCTTACGGGCACTATAAGGCAATGGTGAGTTGAGAAAAAAGGAAACTGAGAGAGGTCAATTGGTGAAAACCCACATAGGGCATCATTGATTGATTTTAGATCTTCTTATATCCCGGCACAAGCATGGTTAAAGAACTCAGTTTCAAAGAGAAGTTTACAACAGATTATGAGAATTAGACGGTTTAGACGGATCGGGTATCCAGTCCAAAGTGCATGCCATGTTCATTGATGTCAGCATATTCCTCCAGATAAGTCCATTCTTATTTTTCCCCTAAAAGGGACGCTTCTTGATTAAGTTGTAATGCTTATTGGTTCACCTACTTGTTTTCTTTCGTACTATTATTGTCAAGTCCCTTTCAGTTTAATATTGTCAAAGAAAAGCAAAGAAAAGGCCACAAAAACTTGCTACAGTTTCCCCATTACATGAAGCAAAAGTTTCTGGGCATAAATAGTATGGGAAAAGCCATAAAGTCGACTTTGATATCCCTTGTCAAACAAAGGCTTGAAGGACTTAGCAATGTTTCAAGGGTCAACAAAATTTACTCATCAAAAGTTGTTTTGGGGAACAAAGTTGTTTGCACCATAGACACAAAGGATGATAGGCGCAAAATAGTCAGGTATTGATGTTGAGAAAGAAGATCTTCATAGAGTAAAGTCAGAATCTCTCGACAATTTGTACGATCATCGACAGGATGGTTCTTCTAACAAGTGTAATGGACCCAAGGTCAAGTCGCCCAAGAAATCAAAGCCACAAACTCACCACCATTTCAAAACTAACGAATCTTTCTTTGTTTTGGAACAGGAAAAGAATAGTTTAGTGAAACAGTTCATGGAAAGACGAACACCACCAAATGGAGTTCTCAAATCCATGATTTTCTTCCAATATACATGTAAGCAGGTTATTTTTAGTTTCATTATAGGGAACCAACACCCCATCTTCAACACATGGTACAACATCCTCCGGTTGCATCATTTTATTGCCAACACAGGGTACAACATGCCCTGGTTGAATTATTTTCTACCTAGGGTACAACATTGCCTAGTAGCATTTTAGAGTGCCACGAGCCTCATCTAGTTGTCAAAATAGGGTACATCATCCCCTGGTTGCATTATTTTCTGTCAACACAGGGTACACCATCCCGTGGATGCATCATTTTCTGTCAACATAAGGTACATCATCCCCTGGTTGTATTATTTTCTGTCAACACCGGGTACACCATCCTCTAGTTGCATTATTTTCTGTCAACATAGGGTACAACTTCCCCTGGTTGAATTATTTTTTACATAGGGTACAACATTCCCTAGTAGCATTTCAGAGTGCCACGAGCCTCATCTTGTTGTCAACACAGGGTACACCATCCCCTGATTGCACTATTTTCTGTCAACACAGGGTACACCATCCCCTGGTTGCATTATTTTATGTCAACACAGGGTACAACATCACCTGGTTGTCTCATTTTGTTGTCAACATAGGGTACACCATCCCCTGGTTGCATTATTTTTTGTCAACACAGGGTACTCCATTCCCTGCTTGCATTATTTTCTGCCAACACCGGGTACAACATCCCCTGGTTGCACTATTTTTTCTTTTTTTTTTTCAATTCTTTATTTTTGCAATAACAATGATAGTTTAATGTGTTTTCAATAACTCACAAAAATTTCCTAATGCAAACTAGGGTAGAAAATTTTTGTTCGTTTTGTTTGTTTGTGATGGCTTGTAGGTTTTTCTGCAAAGCACGGATTGGATATGCAAAAAGTAAGATTTCAGCTCTCGCCAGAGAAAGTGGAACGTTTGATCTCAATACCATCCGCAACGAGCTTTGACGTAATGCATGCAGAGACATATGGCCAAGATCTTTCTTCCTATCATTTGATCGAGAAACAAGCCTGCGAGAATATTTCATAGTATGTTGCATCAAGAGCATCAAGTTTCAGATTTCAAGAGTATGTAATTTTCTTTTCATTTTGATGTAATAGTAGGAACTGCAGATCGTAACCTCGACGGAACTTCGCTCGACTCTCTTTCCGAGAATACTCTGTCACTCTTCTTTCACTTGAACTACACATGACCTGATTCCCTTATAACCCGGGATATGTAGGCTGCCTAAAATAAAGGCTCAGTCACATCTTTTTCTTCTCTTCTTTTCCTTTTTAAATTATAGTGAGGTCAAAAATCAGTCACCTTGTTCATTTTCTTTGCTTGAAAACTCTTCATGTTTCCAAGCAAAGAGGGGCATGCTGTGAACACCTAATTTTTGACCTCACCCAAATTCTATACTATTTTAGTGTAAATATTTAAATCTTATTATATAAACATTTATCTTTCTATTAATAGGTTTCATTTATGAAAATTTAAAAAAAAATACATTTTTTTTGTATTTTTTGAGTATAACTTTTGTTCCTATTTTTAAATAGAAGAAAATTTACAAAAAAAAATAATATATATTTGGTTTCTTCTAATTTTAAATGTAAGCTATAGTATAATTTAAACTATAATGTAAATATTAGGTTTTCTTATAGTTTTCTTTAAATCTAAAGTAAGTTTTATATGCATGTGTGCGTTTTTATCTTTTTTTATTTAATTAAAAAATGGGTTAGGAAAATTTAAATAAATATATATAATGTTTAAACAATATATAAAAAAGATAAAAAAAATAAAAAAAATAAAACAACACAACTTTCACACTTCCCCACTTCACGTAACTTCCTTTCCCACTAACTCTTACGTTCCTAACTTCCCAATCCCCACTTCCCCACTTCCTTAGAAGTTGTGATTGGTGGTCTTCTTTTACATTATTGAAAGCTTCTCCAAAGGTTCATATTCTCTATCTTTATTATATTTCAGTCTTTGAATTTGTATGTATTTTGTGTGTTTGGCCATGTTTAATGTGATGTGTATCTTATTTAGTTTTGTTTTCATTATTTAGTTCTCTTTAATCTTTTTTAATCTTAATTCTGACGCAATAGATAGTGTTGTGAAAGTAACTTATAATTGGTTGAACACTTATTTGCTGATAAAGTTAAAAAAAATTAATTATAGAAGTTACTTTGTTATACTACACTAATTATTGATTATTTTATCTTATATCAGTATATAATAATTTTCACTAGTTTATAAAGATTGTTTAATAAAAAATGAGAATGTCATTCTTAAAGTTTGGTTAAAATACTGCTAAGATATCTTATACCTACTGTTTGGTTTAATTTTCTTTTAGAAGATGAAAAGGACATTTGGCTAAATTGATAAAGTATTTTAGAAGAAGAAAATTCACAATTTTATTTTTTTAACTGTGTTTGTTAACATTGTTAAAAAATATATATTAATTTAGAGGTCTCCATTAGTCTTTAAAAATCGTCAATCTTGCATCATATAATATAATAATAAAACTAATTTACTTGCAATGTAGATATCCATATAAATTTCGTACAAGAGTTTTCTTTTTGGCAAATTGCTAACTTCAGTATAGGTTGAAGTACTATAATTAGTATATATATGAGGTGAATGTCCTTCTAGTATAATAGTTTAGATATTCTGTATTTATTTTCAATTCTAAGATGATTTAGCTAGTTCATTTTATTTCTTTGCTTAATTTTTAATTTTGAATTCTTTAGAAAGTAATAGCAACAGTAGTATATTAAATAGTTTAATCTTAGTACTAATAACAAAAAACTTGCATAAGATGATTAAAATTTAGTTACTTCTAACGTTTTAGTAAGTTTAGGTTTGAGTTAATAAGAATGAAAAGTGGAGCTTACATCAATGAGAAATTATATATGCTAAGGATTGGTCTTGTAAAAGAACGTATGCTTAATAATCAAGTAATGTATTAATTAGCTAATTAACTAAAGATTTTGTTCTAATAAGTAAAATAAATAATAATGCTAATAAAAAGATAAATAAACAGAGTACTCTGAATAAATTAGCATGCTTTAGACGCGTGTTAACCATCAATCATCGTGATTATGTACACGTTCGCGTGATATAATTACGATTTTTAAAATAAATGAAGGATGCGTTCGCGCAGGTTCAACCAATCCTTTTTTTAAAGCGTTATTAATTATGGACACATTTGCGTGACATGATTTTGACGCGCCAAAAGAAAAGAGTATATGTACGCATAACTCATTCTTTAATTACGAACGAATCAAGTGATTAAAAGCAGTAAAAAGATAAGTGCATATAGGTCCTAAAGATGAGTAGTTAAACAATATAAGCCAAGTAATAATCACTAAGCGACCGTGCTAGAACCACGGAACCCAGGAATGCCTAACACCTTTTCCCGGGTTAACAGAATTCCTTATCTAGAATTTCTGGTTCGCAGACATTAAAAAATAAATAAAATTTTTCTCGATTTGGGATTTTAAAATAAATCGGTGACTTGGGACACCAAATAGTTTATTCCAAGTGGCGACTCTGAGTTGATTAAATAATCCCATTTCGAATAATGTCACTTAAATTGGAAAAACTCCCATACTCCTTCGGGGCGGTAAAAAGGAGGTATGACAATATAGCAAACTAAACAATTATTATAAAAGTTTTTAAAAGTATTGCTTAATATTAAGCAGGAGTTTTCTTGCTTTGAATCTACTAAGAGCCTCATAGCCGAGAGAGACAAGTCATGAATACTTTATTTTTAGGGATTTCAAAATTTTTGTACTCAAAAGAATGATTAAGAGAAGAAAATAAAAAAGACATAGGCAAAAGGGAATTTTTGTAAAAAAGTAAAAAAAAAATGTATTTATTTGGGCATAGAAATATGTTGTTAATTGAAAAGGGTGTGAGAAATTGATATTTTATTTATTGTAATTAATTATAAAAGAAATTAATTAAAAGAGCTGTATGAGGATCGAACTCGGGGACAAAAAGGAGATAAGAGGGGCACTTAGTCACCAATACACTAAACCAATCACTCAAGCATGGGTGACCACAAATATGTTCACGACATAATTGAAAAAATTAGTATTTCATACATAGCCTAGGGAGGGGAGCATGAGTGAATACCGCACCCCTCCACATAAGTCCGTCTCTGGACTTAAGGTTTAAAAAAAACTTGAAATTATTGTTCTTTCTGTTTTTCTGGTAGGAGGTGAAAAGAGGTCATATATATATATATATATATATATATATATATATATATATATATATATATAACAACTATATTTTAATTGACATCCTAAGATTTAAATCTTACGCATATACATTGGTTGATTCGGCGGGCACAACTTGATTTTTAGTGTGCGGTGTGGGCTCGATTTCAATTCTAGCATTTGCTGACACTAATGCTTCCGCTACATTCAAATCCTGGGTCCCAATGATGAAGATGGGGACACAAATCTTTAAACAATTGAAGAAGCAAAGAGCTTCTAACTAATACATACATCACATGTCCCACAATATCACTTCTTGAGTTCTGAACTTTGAGACTGCAACTAAACTAACACACTAAATAGGCAAATACCATCAAATTCAATTCCCTTGATTTACGGCATCTTTTTTGAGACTTGATATCCCTCTCACGGACTTGAATTTCATTACCCGCCACCCCTCAATCTTATATTTATAGTCAATTGCATGTTCCCACAGCTTACAACTTTCACATGTTAGGATTATGATTCCTACTAAAGACAACAACCTTCATTTGAATAATCGGATTTACAACTACATGAGCGGAAGCTAACCTGAATCCATATGTGGAAAAGTTGAGCCTCCTTCTTGATGATTGTCCTTGAGCTTTTGAACCTCTTGATTATTTCTTCAAGAATGACTTGTGGTTTGTATGTTACCACAAGAATGAATCCTCAACAATAACAATATATGAAAGGTTTACAAAATAGTATTATGACAATGATCAAGGTTTTTGGCTTATGGTTTTCCACTCTATTTGCAAGACAATGGACAAATGGTTCTTACTTCAATGGGTAGAGAAAGAACTTGTCTTGTTAAAGAATGGGAACCATAACCCCACTTTATAACTCTAGGAGTTACATAACCCAAGAGACAAGAGTTACAAGACAAAAGTTATGTCTTGAGTTATGTCTTGCAAGAGTTACAAACCCAAGAGTCACAAGCATTCATGTAACCATAGTTACATATGTA
The DNA here is from genome assembly GCA_034376525.1 of Nicotiana benthamiana. NCBI lineage: Eukaryota > Viridiplantae > Streptophyta > Magnoliopsida > Solanales > Solanaceae > Nicotiana > Nicotiana benthamiana. Next base: position 69,113,358 of record CM067336.1, read on the forward strand.
ACCTTAGTTAGCCCATCATAAACTAAGGTTACACTTTTGGGTATCTACACATTAGTCCTACACTTTAGTATGACAATACATTGGCCCCCTTAACATAATGTCCATAAGACCACATAATTAGGCCAAACCTTAAGATAGCACATAACATATAATTATTCATGTATTGTTCATATGTGTATAGATATAAGTCCATATATCTAGATATAAATCCATATATCTTACAATCTCCCACTTGGACGAGATATACAAACATATGTACAATCCTTGATATTATAAGTTACAAACCTTAGTTGCGCAAAATTGCTATCACAATAAAATTGTCATGAACAATCCGGTCCATCAATCATACCAACATAGGACCTAAGGGCTCGTCGTTACTCATTCGTAACTAGAACCAATCATAGATCACGTATATCAATATAACCAACGACATGGATCAAGTGTGGGTATGTAGCATGGAAATAACATAAAGTGTGGTCAATAGTATGTCTATTTACCAACTGGTTCACTTAATTGAGATCAAACAGAAACTGTAAGAGTACAATAAACTTTAAAACTGAATATCTGCAGATATAACTGAATTACTGAATTTCTGAATATAATGAACAATTACAAAAATGTGCAATACAAAACTCCCACTAAAATACATAATCCTTATCTGATTTGACACCCATACAAGCAACATGCTCATGAAAAACTTTTGGTGTCAATCCCTTAGTTAGCGGATCCGCAAGCATGGAGTTTGTACTAATGTACTCAATGCACAATTGTCCATTTTGTACTCTTTCTTTAACAACCCGAAATTTGACGTCCTTATGTTTTGCTTTCGTCAAATTACTGTTGTTATTAACATATGCAACCATGGTTACAAATGTTATTAGCATAAATGGCAAAATTGGAGTCGGTATACCTGATGATCTCAAACTGGTCCGAACTCCAATATGTAAGCATGTAATCCTTTGTTCTACGTATGTTCCTCATGACCCTTTTGGCTGCCTACCAATGGTCCATACCCGGATTGCTTAATATCTGCCTAACATCCCAACAATGTATGCTATATCAGGTCGTGTACATACCTGAGCATACATCAGACTACCTACCGCCGAAGCATAAGGTGTCTTCTGCATTTCCGAAATTTCATAAGAATTGTTTGGGCACTTTGAGACTAAATTTGTCTCCCTTAGCAACAGGGGTGTAGCCTGGTTTACAATCCTGCATGCCAAATCTTTTCAGAACCTTATCGATATAGCCCTTTTGTGACAGACCGAGAACGCCTTTGGAGCGATCTCTAAGAATCTGAATTCCTAATACAAAAGAAGCTTCACCAAGATCTTTCATTTCAAATTTCTTTGAAAGAAATTTCTTAGTTTCAAGCAATAATGCTATATCGTTACAGGCAAGCAGTATGTCATCGACATATAAAACCAAAAAAATATACTTCCTCCCACTGAACTTATGGTATATACAGTCATCAGCAATATTCGGTTCAAAACCAAAAGATGTAACGACTGCATGAAACTTAAAATACCATTGACGAGAAGCTTGCTTGAGCCCATAGATGGATTTCTTTAATTTGCAAACCTTTTTCTTTGATTCATCCGAAACAAAGTTTTCAGGTTGTACCATATAAATTGTTTCCTCAATGTCACCATTGAGAAAAGCAGTCTTAACATCCATTTGATGAAGCTCAAGATCAAAATGTGCTACTAATGCCATTATAGTTCGGAAAGAGTCTTTCGATGAAACTGGAGAGAAAGTCTCTTTATAATCAATGCCTTCTTTCTGAGTGTAGCCTTTTGCGACAAGACGAGCTTTGTACTTAATAACATTGCCCCCTGAATCCCTTTTGGTTTTAAAAATCCATTTACAACCAATAGGTTTCGTACCTTCGGGCAATGTAACAAGCTCCCAAACGTCATTATCGCTCATAGACTTCATCTCATCATTCATGGCATCAATCCACTTTTGAGAGTTAGAACACTTAATGACTTGACTGAAGTTGATTGGATCATCTTCCTCAAGTCCAACATCATTTTCTTGTTCTTGGAGAAATACATAATAATCATTCGAAATTGCATTTCTCCTCTCTCTAGTGGATCTCCTTAATGGCATTTCAGTTTCTTGAGGTTGTTGAGTTTGATTTTCATTAGTTATATCAGGGTCCTGATGAGGGAGATTTTCGAGATTGTCTTGAACCGGAGTTGCATCAACAACTTGAAGGAAAGACACATGTTCTTCCTCAAAGACAAAATCTCTAACAACTTTATTTATCTCCCCACCCCCCAAACTCAATATCCTCAAAGAACCTAGCATTACCCGTCTCAAAAATAGTTCGTGATGTGGGATCATAAAACTTAAAACCCCTGGATTTTCAGAGTATCCAACAAAATAGCTAATAACCGTCTTAGCGTCCAGTTTCTTTTCATTCGGCCTATAAGGCCTTGCCTCAGCTGGACAACCCCAAATGTGAAAATACCGAATACCGGGTTTATGCCCAGTCCAAAGTTCATATGGGGTTTTTATTGTAGCTGTAGTTGGAACTCTATTAAGAATATAAGTTACGATTTTTAATATGGATTGGGACTTTTCATGAATAAGATATAGGTACCCATAACGAGAGTAATCGTCTATGAATGTGATAAAGTATTGTTGACCATTCCGACAAGGAGTAGGAAATGGCCCACAAATATCCGTATGTATCAATTCTAAGACGTCCGAAGCCCTCTTAGCACCTAATCTAGTTCTTGTTTGTTTGTTTTCCCTTGATACACTCAATACAAAATTTCCGAATTTGAGGAATCAAGAGAATTAAGAATTCCTTCTGACACAAGTTTCTGAATTCTTTGAATGGATATATGACCCAAACGTTTATGCCAGAGTGAAATAGAATTCTCATTAGTTAACTTTTGGTACCATTAAACTTGTATGCAAAGTTTCTTTATTTGAAGTTATTGTATCAACCAAATATAAGCTATCAAATGTTGATAAAACACCAGTACCAATAAGATTTGAATTCCGAAAGAGACTAACTTTATTGTCCCCAAATGTACATTTATAACCGGATATGTACAATTGGGGAACTGAAATTAAATTCCATCTAAAAGACGGTACAACAAAAGTCTCATTCAAATCTAAATGAAAACCGGTCTTAAACAACAGCCTAAATTTGCCAATAGCTTCAACTGGCACCTTCTTGCCGTCACCCTCATAGATGTATCTTTCACCATCTTTTGGTTTTCGGCAGTTCAGGCAACCCTGCATAGATATCCTTATGTGAGCAGCATAACTTACCCACCAATTATCCTTAGGTACCGAAATTATATTAACTTCAGAACAAACAAGAGACAGAAATGTACCTTTTTTTCGCACGCCAGGCATGGTACTTGGTACAATTTCTCTTTACATGATCAGTCCCATTACAGAGAAAGCAACCTAATCTAGTAATTTCAACCTTAGGTTCCTTATGTTGCTTAATCTTGGGCCTTACAATCGCAACTTACTTATTTTTCCTCTTCTTAGTTTCCTTAGAAGAGGATGCCAAATGAGCACTTTCAGTCGTATCTTGCTTAATCCTTTCCTCTTCTTGCACACAATGTGAAATGAGCTCGTTAAGAGACCATTTCTCCTTCAGGCAGTTGTAACTGACCTTAAACTGATTAAAGTGTGCCGGAAGAGATATCAAAACAAAGTACACAAGCAGTTCCTCAGGTAATTCCAGCTTGAGTGACTTTAGTTTCGAAGCAAGATGAGACATTTCCATAATGTACTCCCTAATGTTTCCCTTGCCCTTATACCTCATGGAAACAAGTTTACTCAATAGTGCACTTGTTTCCGCCTTTTCGTTTTGAATAAAACGCTGTTCGAGGTTATCAAGGAAAACTTTGGCATTGGGTTCATCATTCATAGTGCCCCTGAATGACTCTGGAATTGCACGCTTCATGATCATGAGACTTATGCGATAGCGTTCCCACTTCTCCATCACCCTCCTGTCATCAGGAGAGGATGTATCCTCAAGAGGAGTAGGTTGCTCGGTCCGAAGTGCTAAGTCAAGATCCATGCAACCGAGAACGATCATGACGTTCTCTTTCCATTCCTTAAAATTAGTGCCGTTAAGCACAGGGATGCTATTGATATTGGCAGAGATCGTAGAAGCAGAAGAGTTTACTGAAAATAGAACAAAAGGATTACTAAATACATGCTTACATAAACTTGAACTTTAACTTTATAGATTCAAAATTAGGCAATTCCCATTACAAGATACCTAGCACAACATTGCTTTTAGTCTTTGGACAGAAAAACAACTTGCAAGTGGTACTCTTGGTGTAGTGATCAAACATAGACAATAAACTCCTGTCAAACATTAAACCTTCCTTTGGGCCGATTTAATATTCACATGGAAAACCAAATAATCGTCTCATATTTACCACCACAAGAATGTTCGAATTCCTGCCAAATAACACCTTCCTTTGGGCCGATGTTAAACGCATGGAAGACTAACATCCACAGTCATCTCATATTTTAAAATTAATCAATCTACACAATAGAGGTTACTTTGGCAACTTAATGCTTCAATTGAAAAACTAAAATATAAGATGCTATAAATTTTAGTTCCTTAAGCCATTTTATGAATCTCAACTTAATGTGTTACAAGATTAGATGTGTAACACTTGAATATTAATTGTTGATTGCTTGATAGGACAATTCTAGATATATAAGAATTGATGGACTATTAAACAATTAACATTCACTGAAACTTAAGAGAGTTGAAACATTTTTCTTAAACATTACTGGACCAGACAATCGATTGTCAAAACAGACAATCGATTGTCTGACATTTTCTGAAAAATTTTTAAGTCACTGGAAGTCACGAGGAAAAATTTTTCTAAGTCATTTGGGCCAGACAATCGATTGTCAAAACAGACAATCGATTGTTTGACGTTTTCTGAAAAATACTGTCTTTAGACCAGACAATCGATTGTCAAACCAGACAATCGATTGTTTGGTTTTTTCTGAAAAACTTTTAAGTCTCTGTAATTGACAAGGAAAAATTTTTCTAAGTGTGGATCATCCAACAATCGATTGTCAGGCTAGACAATCGATTGTTGAATTTTTTTCTGGAAAAATTTTTCAGTCTGGAAACGTTTCAACTCACAAAAGTTAACTGCCAGAATTTTAAACGATTCAGACAATCGATTATCTAGCCTGACAATCGATTGTCTGACTAGTTGTGACAAAAAAAAAATTTCTGAATAACACATGATTTTCAACATGGATCTTAAAAATAATAAACATGTTGTCAACCTACTAAAATCATGCTGAATCAATGATATAATAAACAAATACATCATCATCATAACAATCATAAGATCATGCTATTTCATGGTAGAATTTCTTGAACAAAGTTCTAAGTAAACTTAAACATGATTTCTTAAATAACATAAACCTTATGATCATCCAAATTATCCAAAATGAAGGGCGGCTCTGATACCAATTGTTAGGATTATGATTCCTACTAAAGACAACAACCTTCATTTGAATAATCGGATTTACAACTACATGAGCGGAAGCTAACCTGAATCCATATGTGGAAAAGTTGAGCCTCCTTCTTGATGATTGTCCTTGAGCTTTTGAACCTCTTGATTATTTCTTCAAGAATGACTTGTGGTTTGTATGTTACCACAAGAATGAATCCTCAACAATAACAATATATGAAAGGTTTACAAAATAGTATTATGACAATGATCAAGGTTTTTGGCTTATGGTTTTCCACTCTATTTGCAAGACAATGGACAAATGGTTCTTACTTCAATGGGTAGAGAAAGAACTTGTCTTGTTAAAGAATGGGAACCATAACCCCACTTTATAACTCTAGGAGTTACATAACCCAAGAGACAAAAGTTACAAGATAAAAGTTATGTCTTGAGTTATGTCTTGCAAGAGTTACAAACCCAAGAGTCACAAGCATTCATGTAACCATAGTTACATATGTAACCTTAGTTAGCCCATCATAAACTAAGGTTACACTTTTGGGTATCTACACATTAGTCCTACACTTTAGTATGACAATACATTGGCCCCCTTAACATAATGTCCATAAGACCACATAATTAGGCCAAACCTTAAGATAGCACATAACATATAATTATTCATGTATTGTTCATATGTGTATAGATATAAGTCCATATATCTAGATATAAATCCATATATCTTACATCACATACTAAAGAGCAATTTTTCTCAAAATCTCACTCTGAAAGGTACTGAGTTGAAATCCCATTCTAACTAAAGAGTGACCGATGGCAGTTGCAACGAGTTCCAATTCCCGATCAAGCACTGAGCTTTTGATCCCTAAGAAATGGAATCATAAGGAGATCACTTCTCCTGAGAGAAACATGATTTGGATTGAACCGAAACATAAGGCTTTCAAAACTGTCCCTGTTATCTATTATCTTTGCAGAAATGGCCAACTTGAGCATCCTCATTTCATTGAAGTCCCCTTCTCTTCCTCTGATGGACTCTATCTCACAGGTAATTAATAGTATAACACTATTTTGACTGTGATTTATGGAATTTTCCGTGTGTTAAAATTAAAGAGTTTTCAAATATAACACTATATTGAGTGTTGATTTTTTATTTGGTCTTATTCTCAGATGTGCTAAATCGGTTGAATTTACTGAGAGGAAAAGGCATGGCTTACTTGTTCTCCTGGTCTTACAAGCGGTACTTTAGTTTCTGCAAAAAAATTATATTTCAGATAAATTAACGAAATTTTGCAATTTTATGTATAAAATTTGATGATTTTCTACAGGAGCTACAAAAATGGATACGTGTGGCACGATTTATCGGAGAACGAATTGATTCATCCAACTAACGGTCACGATTACGTTCTCAAAGGATCGGAGCTTCTAGAAACTTCAATGAGTTCCCGATTTTGTGAAATTTCACGTTCTGATCACTCGGATGAAAATCGCGATTCTTCTTCTTCGACTACGGCGACCATGAGGAGGAGGAATCAGTCGTGGAGTTCATTCGAGAATCCTCGACAGGAGTACAGTGTAGTGTACAAGTGTGAGTCCGGGCGAGAAATCGCCGGGAAATTCAATTCATCGGAGGCTGCGGCGGCGGACGCGGCGACACGGACGGAGGAGAAGCGGAGGGAACAGGAGAATAAGAGTGTGGAGCTGAGCAGAGAAGATTTGTCTCCGCCACTGTCGATGGATAGTTCTGATGGAGTCGACGGTGGGAGTGGATCGAAGGGCGTTGATCCAACGGCTGAGAATGAGTTCAGCAGTGGTGGTAGAATGAGGGCGTCTCGTGTTGTGATGCAGCTTATTACTTGTGGATCGTCCACCTCAGTTGACTGCTCGATGGCAAAAGACAAAAATAGGTCCACCCATTAATTAAAATAAAGCTGCTGTCTAAGCGACCTGAACTTTATCTAACTTTTTCTTCTTTTTGTCAATCATTCAATATGTAATGTGAATTAATATATTTCTAAAGTTTTATGAATTACTTTAAAAATAATACCTGTATAACAAATACTCAATCTGACTCTAATATAAGATTAGCAGTCCGTTTGGCATAGTTGAATTTAACCAGCTTATAAGCAATAAGCGTTAAAAAAATGATTTTAAAGTATTGAAATTAATTTATAAATAAGTAGCTACGTGTTGGAATTAAGTGCTGAAACGAAAATAATTTGTTGATTTGTTTGTTAAAATTCATTATTTATTTTCCCTTTCATGATCTAATATTGGTTCACACTGCTGGCAGATGGTTTGGCAACTAGTGTGGATGAAAATTCCCTCAAAAATGAGTTAATGTATAAGGTCATTCAAGTTCCAAAGATTCATAAATTACCTTCGGCCTAATTGCTAAGTAGTGATTTTTGGAATGTCTAGTTGCTCTATTGCCTCCTAGCATCGGAGCCTCGTGTAGACATATAAATTTTATTAGAATTAAATCTATAAAATAATTTAAATTATATTTTAATTTTACAATATATTGATCCAAATAAATATTATGAGCTAATATATAAATCAATTAATTATATAAGTCCATATGTATGGGCAAATAAATAAGTCTTAATTTATTGGGCTTAAAAATTGATGAGCCCACTTTGTTAGGTCCAATATATCATCTTCCTAGAGGCCCAGTTTGGTGCCACGTGTCAAATAACGTGGCATACCAAGTCAAACGGAAGAGCCAATAAGATCACGGTATGTGTCAAAATGACAAGGCATGCCAAGTCACACTAAAAGGCCAATAAAATCGTGTCACGTGTGCAAGTGACATGTTCTGGCCGATTAAATGCGGCCATGTCACACTTCAATTTGATTGGTTAAAGCTGCAAAATCTTCCACAAGTTTCAAGCTTCAAGCTTCAAGCTTCAAGCAATCAAATTTAAGCTCAAGAACGAAGAACAAATCAAGTTCAAGCTCAAGAACGAAGAAAAAATCAAGGTCAAGTTCAAGCAATCAAGCTCAGGCTCAAAAACAAGATCATCGTTCGTGGCAACTAAAATAGATTCAAGATCAAGCTCAAAGGTCCATGAATTTATTTACGATTGAAGAGAAGAATCAGAGGAATCGTAGAGATTGTATACTCATACAATTTGCAATCAAATACTGCGACTGTTGCGATATTTTCGGTCTTGATATTTTTTAATGTAAATGGAAAAGAGCATTTGCCTATTTATATAACGGATAGTATGGTAGGCCACAAATTGGGAGAATTTGTTTATTGTCTACAAATTTTGGCACACCCAGTGGGACAATCTCTACCTCTCATCTCAATTTTTCAATCACCAAAAGTCTAAGAACATTGAAATGGATTCAAAGAAAATCATTTCTGATTCAACTTCCACCAAGGCTGCTAACTCCAGCTTATACATTGATATGGAAAGCATCATCGAGGTTAACTTTTGAAGCTTCGAACCAGTTATGAGGAGCAAGGCAAGCTCTTTAGGACAACAAGCATCCAAGTGTCGTCCGTATCAGCCCGTGTTTTCGGATCTTCATCCTCAAAAGAAGCAAGATTTTCCACAAACGCATCTGAAGAAGGAAGCGATGTTGCTGAAAAGATTAAGAAAACTCTTGCTCTGCTTGACCTCTCTGGATCCAAGCACTCTGCTGTGAAAAAAGATGACGATACTTCAAGTGATGGATCCTCCCCACTTACACCACATAGCGTGAGCCAATCAAGGATAAAAATGTGTGAAAATCTATGCTACTCTCCGTCGTCCACGAAAATCATGCAAGCCATTGTGGCAAACAGTTCATCTATGGAAGAACGGTTGGAAAACGTGACAGAAGTAGTCGCTAGCTTGACCAAGTACATGCAAAATCAAGAGGCTAGAATTGACAAGATAACAGACAGGGTGGGAATCTTGATGGAAGAAGAATCTACCCATGCACCTAGTAAGCTCCCAGAAGTTCTAGAGAGTGACTCTCCCCCAATATAAGCAGCATCCACTAAGGCTATCCCTGTCTCATCTGAATGGATTATTCCAATCAATCAATTGTAGGAGTTCATTGAAGGAACCATTAAGAACAAATATGAAGTTGCTGTCAAATCCTCCCTTACATATGCAAAGCTGTACACTGCAAGGGTCGATATGTTAAAGATGACTGCTGTCTATCAACCTCCAAAGTTTCAATAGTTTGATGTTAAAAGTAAACCAAAGCAACATGTGGCGCACTTCGTTGATACATGCAACAATGCTGGGAGTTATGGAAATTACCTCGTCAGGCAGTTTGTCCGCTCATTAAAGGAAATGCTTTTGATTGGTACACGGACCTCAAGGCTGGATATGATGATAGATGAGTTGGATCTGGGCTCAAAAATTTTGGTTCAATTTCAACATAAAAGATGGAGTTTTGAGTGTGTTTTCTGGTGCTTTTGTTAGTTAATGGTAGCTTTATTATTAAGTAAAAGATGAAGGAAGAGGCTATGGTATTTGATGGTGACAGAGAAGAAAGATAGCCATAGTAGTTTAGAGGAGGAAGATGAGGGATATGATTGTAATTTTAATTATTTTACTTTTTAAATGACACGTGTCACTGTTTGATTGGTGCATAATGTGAAACATATTCTGCAAAAATGGTTAAGAAAAAAATGGTGTGCCTTGGATACACTTTGGAAAGGTTGGGTGTGCAAAGTAATATTTGTTCCCAAAAAGTGTGTAATAGGGATTTGGGTCATAGTTCAGGTAGCAACTTATGTATTTTTCCATTCCAACATCAATATGCTGCAAGTGGACAACGAAAAATGATAACATAAGCATTTGCGACGATAGCTGTAGTTTTCCCTCGGCTGCTGAACAACAGTAGTTAGTTGTTATCGAACAGCAGGAAGAGCAAGCAAAAGAAAAATTAGATAAAAAGGGGAAAATGATTCGTACGGAGAGTATTTGGTTGAGATCTCCTTACGTAGTTTATAAGAAAAAGTAAAGGGGGAAGATTGGAAAGTAGAAAAGAATAGAAAAATGTGTCCACTCCATTATGTTAACCAAGACAACAGATTAATTCAAAGATTTAAAGAGTGGTTGGAGATGCATTCCAGTGAATATGATTCCAATCCATTCAGATTAGCTGGACTTGATATTCTAAGATCTTTTTTTATCGAGCTTATGGAACCTGACTATGATCTTGCGGATGAAGTAAGTTATTAAGTTTGTTTTTTTGAATTGGTTTTCAACTGTATTTCCTGAAAGTTCAGCTTATTTTTTATAGTATAGCTTTATTCATAGTAAATTGCTGAAAGCGCATGTTTTTCATGTGCAGATCCAGGTACTTCATCTCAGGTGCACTATCTTTGAGTCCAGAAGAGCTACAGAGACTTTGAGGTACTTCTGCAGCGTCCGCAGACCAAGGAGTCTCCCTATTTGCTTTATCTGTAGTATTTAGACTTCTATCGTACTCTTGTTGTAGATATTTTTGGAGGTTAGAGCGTTTTACAGTACTTCTTTTAGCTTGTGTTCCCGTGAGTTTCCGGGTTTTGGGATTGTTTTGTAGACTTCTGCATTTCTTTTGAGTTGTATAGGTCGAGCGGCCTTATATGCATTCATCGTTTTAATATGTTCTGTTTTAATTAACTACTTTGCAAGTTAGTTTGTTATTTTTGCAGTATTAAGCTTACCTAATTATAAGAACTAGGTGCCATTACGACATATTCACGGAGGGCGAACTAGGGTCATGACAAGTTTGGTATCAGAGCTATAGGTTCATAGGAGTCACGGAACATAGGCAGGTTTCATGGAGACATCTCTGCTTATCTACGAGGGGCTATGTAACTGTTAGGAAAATTTCCACTTCTTGATTTCTTCATCGTGCGACTTGATTCCTTGTGGCTTGTGCCCTTGTTTCCTTCCTACTCAATCTTATGCAACACAAACCGCCTGTTATAAATCGAGAATTAAAGAATTGTAATGGTACTGCAGATGTGGTACGGGATGTTTCTACTCAGTGCACGATTTAGAGGTATGATATCTCACTTCCGGCGGAGGAGACGCAATTGACCTACGAACATCCAAATTTGGGGTGATGGAGTAACGAGACTTGGTAATTTCAAGCGTGGTAGAATTTCTATCTAAGATATAGTGTCGCCGTCCCTATTAAATGTACTAAGTTCATTGGTGTTATAATTTTCTACAATTCGCGTTGGGGGCATGAAATGGTGAGATAGTATAGAAGAAGCGACTGTCAGAGATCACAAAGTGCGGCGGTTCAGGGTTTAATCAGTGTTTCTAATGTTGACGGCCCGAGAAAGAAGGTCTTTGGAAAGGTTTAAAATTAGTAGCGATGTGAGTACACGTGCTACGGAAATAGATTTTGTTTAAGGAAGTAGCTGAATAGCGAAGGATGAGGAAGGGCAAACAAGAGAGTTTGGAGTGATTTGGGAATTTTAGTGATTGGTGATCTGGGACTACAAATTAATTTGAAGTATGGGCTATTATGCAGCAGGAGATTTGATATAACGAGAACGAGCTGCTTCAATGAAGAAGGATGCAAAATAACTTTGAATTAGGAGGATGTTGTTGTACATTAATTGATGTCCACGAAAGGTGAAAGGACTTATGCAGCTAGAGAGTTAGCTCAGACTCAAGATGGGTTGTTGATTTCATAGTGATTGTACCCTGTGCAGCAGCGTTGGAAGATGTCGGTAAGTGATTTCCACATGTGGGTTATTCCCTGTGAGCAGGTTAACGGTCGCGTGGTTGGTGAAGCTTCTGTGAAGAATTCTATTGATTTTACAACAAAGAGAACGGTTGTGCGAATGTGGTTGATGACTTAGAATATAAAAGGGGGGATCTACCGTAAGATATCGAGAATGTTGGTGGTTGACTGCGCAAGGTTTTGTCAATAAGTGATTAAGAATCCCGGTGAACTCCAGAGTTGTGTAGTAGTGCCTTCGAGCTAAGTGGGAGAGACCCACTACCTATGATTGGGTTGTATAGTTAACTTCTTGCGGGGTTTCTGGTTATTAGGATATTGACGGGCTATTTCAGCTACAGTAAAATACCATAAGTGGTAAATTGAGCAAAAGAATTGTTAAAGGTGTGCTATGGTTGGCCTTATTGGCTCATATCCACTTTGGCAAGAATTCAGGATTGGTGCTTTGTATAAATGTGGGTTGCAAGGGAAGTGATTCTGCCAGGTGCTTCACCAAGAGTGCATTCATGTGTTATAAGACCCATGGAGTTATTATAATTTATAAGGTAATCAAGGATAAATTGGAAGGAGATAGTTTGGGTAGCCATAGTTGAATTGGCATATCGGTGGTAGTGATTAGTTCCTTCAGCGTGATCAAGTTATGCAAGTGACTTGTGATGGTGCATATGAGGCTTGTTGGCCACCATAATTCATGTCATTCAGAGGTATTTTACTGTTATGATCTGTTTCGTGTAGGCGGACCCGAAAGAGTTATGGCGGGGTATACCCCTACTTAGAGATTTGCATAATTTAACGGCTGCGAGAATTCACATAAGTGTTGTTATAATACTCTTGAAGCGAGTTAAGTGAATGGCTTTTATATGATGAAGTGTTAGTCCATTAGTGGTTCCGGAGTTATGAAAAAATCGTGTTCTATCGTATATTGGCATGTTTGGTGCGGTGAGTAGTATGGAATTTGAAGTGAGAATCAAGGTTGCGCTTCGGTGTTGACGAGAATGTCACGAGCTCGGATGAGAAAAAAGGAGTTTGGATGTTTAAAGTAAGTTGGTATGGTCTTCAGTGTCACTTGAGATCAATGCCTTATGCAAGAAGCTTCGAGTATTGATTTGTGGATTCTTAATTTGCTTAATAGCATTGAATGGTCGGTGGGGAGATGGTGCAGACTTGTTACTTGCTGCCAAAGGTCGTGGGAGCATGACCACGGGAAGGTTGTATAAGTGTGGCATGTAGCCTCTCGATTGGTTGAAGAAGTTAAACCAAGTATGAAGATTTTGGTAACATCGTTGCTTTGAGTATACATGCATGGAGGGCACTCAGTCTATTAAGTTGTGGATTGTGGAGGAATTCTCCGATTATGATGGTTGTTCTTATGCGTTATGAAAGAAAGGAGAGCTATTATGGACCTTGGAAATGTTATTAGCCTAGTTAGTGTGACCAGAATCAGCTTGAGGTCGGTGGATGGATTCAAATATAGATATGGGCTCTATATCAGGCCAAACGTGTCTTTTTCAGTACTGCGCTCCTTATGAAGGAGTATTCAGGGTGTTATTTTATTGTCATATATTTCGTGTAGTGATACATTGCGTCGTGTGAGTGTTGACACGGCTTGAGGAATTGCATATGTGTCGAGGATCCGCGTAGAAATGATGTATTATGAGCAAAATGGCTCTTGAGATTCAAATTGTATATCGCACCTCAGTTGTGCTTGAGTTTTGTAGCTGATAGAGCTATATGTCCCCTCAGAGATGGTATTATGCACCTAGCATGCTTGTGACCAAAATTCGGTATTTTATTATAATGAGCAATTTAGCTCGATGTGCATCTCTTTATATGAGTGTTTTGTGAGGATCGAGTGGCCAGCTGCCACGAGTATGTTATGCGTGGATTGGGTGGCACGCCACCACGAGTGTGGTATTTGGATCGGGTTGCACGTCGCAACAGTGTGATGCTGAGTATAGTTTTCTATATGCTATTTTTGTATGGCTTTCTTCCTATTTTCTAAGGAAAGTCCGTACTGGAGCGTGATTTAGGTAGTCCCTTCCAGAGTTTGTTTTCTTTTTGTATCGCATTCGAATTGGTAGCCTATTGGCACATTTTTGAATGATATGAGACTTCTGGTTATGTCCGGGTGGCTTATTGCCTGAGAAGTTCGTACTGGGTGAGACAAGATAATTGGATTTAGGGTCAGTGCAATCTGACTGTATGAAGTATGTTATGGAGCTAAGACCTTTATTTGGTTCAAAATGAGGTGATGGTTCTTGTCAGGAGGATGGACCTAGTGATATGTTAGTTCGGCAGCTGGTTATGAATTTCTACACATCTCTTCCGTCATGGCGATATTGTAAGAATTAGAGCAAGACCTAAGTAGACCATGAGGTGCAGTGAGGGAATCGGATTCATGGAATTTCGATTAAGTGATCAGAAGATGTTATTGTGGTCCGGTGGGTAAGATGATGCAGGGTGTGAATTCAGCAAAATAGTGCAGTCATGTTTGGATACAGTGTGCAGTGATTAATATGGTGATCGTATGTTGGAAACAGGTCGGGCATAGAATTCCGGATGTTGGAATTAGGCTCTAAGGCTTATCTGCTCGAATAAAAGGAAATATCTTCAGAATTGATCGAGCTAATGTGCTCAACTAAGTTTTGGTAGCACCGGAAGGTGTGTGAAGTGTAAAAAAAAGATTTCAGACTACTTCGGTGTAGTTCTCAGCACGTTCGTCTAGAGCAAGAATTCCACAATCACTTTTATAGCATGAGACGCACTGTGAGTATGATAGAACTTACAAATACTCGTCAACGAAAGGATGAACCAGTATCGACTCTATCAATCATTGGAGGAATGCAAGCCTCAACTGTAAAGATAGGTTTTGTGAAGCTTCAGGCATAGAGATGTTCATCTAAGGCATGAATTGGGGATTGCGCTACACCTTGCAAGGTATTAAGCTTGACACATTTGTAGAACTTGCAAATCGTGCTCACGACATGGAATTGAGCACGGACTCCGCTGGAAATGAAAGACTGTCCTTCTGTGAACCTCGCAAAGGGAATGACAAGAAAGAAGTCAGGAAGTGGGGCAAGTTTGCACCCAAGTCTGAAAGCAATGAAGCTATGAAAGTCAACATGTCACCTATGAAGTTCACGAATAAAATGAGAAACAAGCAAAGTATAAATCCACTTCTTTTCCAGATAAGCCAACTGGAAAGTTGACTCTAAAAGAAATGTAGGAGAAAGAGTACTCAGTCTTGGATTCTGATGTGCCAACCATTTTTGAAGAACTCCTCGAGTTAAATCTCATTGAGATTCCGGAAATGAAGCGGCCAAATGAAGCTGGGAAGACAAATGACCCTAATTACTGTAAATGTCACCGACTTGTAAAACATCATCTAGAGAAGTGCTTTGTCTTCAAGGACAAAGTCATGGACTTGACTCGTGAAAAGAAGATCGTGCTTGAAGATGAAAAAGAAAGAGCAAACCAAGTCTCTATCACCTTCGGCTCATTTAGTCCGGATGAATTATGCGGTATTAAAGAAAGTAAAAATGAAGAATTACCGGAGAACGACAACGCTAAAGTCAATCAACTTAAGGATGATGAAGGTTGGACATTGGTGACGCGTCGTAGGCGCCACAAAAGGAGCCCATAAAAAGAATCAATAGAATAACCAACAAGGAAAATAATGGTGAAAAGAGTGAGGAGATGGAATCCAGTTAAGCACGTAAAGAAAGAAAAAGTGGAGGTGCACCACCCTCAAAAGCCACGACATCCAGTGACCTTGGAGGATTTCTGGCCATGTTGTTTCCGCGTGAAGATTTCCTGTGATGGTCTCTCTTGTTGCAATGCTGATAAAAGGGAAGAAAAGAGTGATGCCATACCGTTGGCTGGAAAAGCTCATCGAGTCTATTCCTCAAGAAGCTAATGCGTGCAAGTAAAAGGTTACGTTCACAAACGATGATCTTCTACTAGGTGACGCTCTTCACAATCTCCCATTATACCTGGTTAGCTATATGTGTGATGAAAGGATAAATCAAATTTTGGTTGACGGGGGATCCTCAATGAACATTTTTTTCAATTTGCACTATTAAAGAACTTGGTATTCCCATGAGTAAACTCTCAGAAAGTCGTGTGATGATTCATGGATTCAACCAAAGGGGGAAAAGATCCAAAGGAGCGATCAGGCTGAAAATCACCATTGAGGATATGCAATTAAGTGCATGACTACATGTGATCGATGCAAAGACTTCACACAACATCTTGATTGGAAGGCCTTGGATACATGAGAAAAAAGTGGTCCCATCTACCTACCATCAATGTTTGAAACACTACGAGGGTGAAGTCGAGAAGAAGATAGTTGCTGATGAAGAGCCATACCAAGGCAGAGTCACACTTCGCCGATGCCAAGTTCTACTTGCAGAACCGCATTGTGAATGAGATAAAAGTTGATGACGACATCAAAAGCAAGAATGATGATACCACAACTAAAAGGCCAGAGGTGACTACTCGTGAAGCCAAAGCTATTACTGAAGAGGTGCACGCCAATGGGTGTAACGTATCCAACGGCTTTGATCATAAAGTTGGTCAATTGGTATAGCAATAGAGGTGTACTGTCTGGGCGGTTTGCGGTTGAAGTTTGGTCTTGATCGTGGGAAGTGTTGGCGGCTAGGCGGTGATGGATAGTGAGGAGGTTGAGAGTTGTAAGCTTGGTATACGGGTGTGGGTTGGGAATATACTGGCGGGGTGGGCTGATATGTTGGTGATGGAGATGTTTGGTAGACGCGATGTGGGTTTTGATAGGTAGGTGAAGGTGCTTGGTAATTTAGAGAGGGTTGGTATGTGAGTGGAGTTGGAGGGTAGGGTTGATATTTCATAGGAGAGCGGTTTCATTGCGTAGCCATTACGGAGTTTACATCCTTTTTCTTCGATGAACCACCAGATTGCAAGGCTTTGTTGGTGGCCTGCAGTGCCTAAAGGTTAGTCACCATACCATTTTTGATTCCCACTTCAATTCTTTCTCCCTGTTTGATGATATCAGCGAACTTCTGCCCCTCTATCAGCATCAATCTCTCGTAGTACTGCGGGTCCTGAGCACGAACGAAAAATCTGTTCATTTGTTCTTCTTCCAAAGCCGCCCTGACTTTGGTAGCTTCCGACCTCCAACGAGTAGCATACTCACGAAAGATTTTAGTAGGCTTCTTCTTCAAATTCTGAATGTAGAACACGTATGGTGCATTCTCAGTGTTGAACCTGAAACAGTCCATGAAATCGGACGCCATGTTTACCCAACTCGTCCACTTCTTCGCATCTTGGCTGATGTACCAAGATAAAGCATCACCTTTCAAACTCCTCATGAATAGCTTCATGCGGATCTTTTCATCCTTACCAACTCCCACAAATTTGTCACAATACATCCTGAGGTGAACCCTGGGATCACCCGTGCCATCAAACATCTTGAACTTAGGAGGTTTGTACCCCTTGGGGAGTTCGACATCGGGTTGAACACACAAATCTTAATAATTCAGACCTTCCACACCCCTGTTACCTTCCACGCCTTGGACCCTGTTAGTGAGTTTCTTGAGTTCAGCAGCCAAGTTCTGAAGCAGCAAGGGAGATGGACAAGCTTGCCAAACTCCGGACCTGGTCCAGTTCCTCTCAAACTCTTAGCAAAGTTTGCTCCAAGTGAGCAGCAGTTCTTTTGATGATCGGGGTACCCTGAGAAGTTCCTTCAATTTCCTTCCTTGTTTCATTATCTCCCATCTTCCTTTGTTCCTGTTTCTGGGAGGACTCGGAAGGGGAGGAGGAGGAGGACCCTTTGATCTTGTTGAGTATGCTGATGGTGCCAGAATGCACGAACTAACCTTTGGGGAGTGGAATAAAAATAAAAGAAAAAACAAAAGGTAAAAAGTTAGTGCGGATTCTAAGTAAGAAAACACTGCTGTATTTAAACACGTTGTTGCAAAAATGTAAGTCGTTTCCTTTTTGGGTGCCTCGTTGTGCCCGAGGTAGGCCTAACGACAAATATGATTTGGAGAACTCGTAATACCGAATTCCTCATTTTATCGATAGAAAATAGAACGAGTCAAAACATACTGAAATAAAGAAAAATTGTCACTAATGGCCAATGGCCTTATTATATCAAGAAAACAGTAAAATCCTAACTACTTGGTCCCAGAAGGACGTCCTCAGATTCGGTATCTTTGCCTCCCTCGTACAGTTTCATCAGCTCGCGCAGTCCGAGCAACAAGTAAGCTCAAGCCAGGTGCCCAACTTCATTACCTTTAGCTTCCTGGCAGTCGTTGATCCTTTTCAAAAACTTGCCTTCCAACTCCACTAGACCCTGCTCCAAGTACCCTAAACGGTTGCTTGCGCGGACAACCATGTCCTTCCATTCATTGAGACTTTTTCTTGAGCCTCTAGCATTTCCCGATGTTCACTTTCACACTCTCGCATCCGCTTGCGCAACTGATTATACTGGACCTTTGCTGCGGCCTCCTCATCTATAACCCTGTGACCATGGACGAAACGCGTTTTTCCCAAGCCAATGTGGTCATATTCTAACCACCCCAGATAAAGTGGCGCATGCCCCGCCTGATACCTGTCTGGCTCCATAGATCCCTTTTCCAAAATGATTTTGGAGTGCCACATATGCTGAGACTGACACCTGTGTGGGCTATCGTCATCTTGGAAATCAACTCTGTAATGACTCGTCTTTTCCATCCTTGGTATAATTTGCTTCCTTCTCGCCTACCTCATGACTCGAAGAGGGACATAAGGGTAAGTTCCCCTTAAGCCGATGAGTATGAGGAATGGTGCATCCCTAGACCGAATGACAAACTCTCCAGTTGGAAACCACTCGCACATCCATCGTACCTGCTCTTCTCTCAGATTCCCTAATAGTTCCACCCTTCCGCTGGCGTCTTCCGGGTGAGCAAACATGTCCGGCATGAAGTGCATCCGCTTTTGATGATGGAAAGCCATATGGTCATCCCAATCTCGTCGCATAATTTCTTGTCTATAGTCTCCCTTCTGAAGATGCTCGATGAGCCAGAGGTGTAGTAGCAAATTGCACCCTTCAAAGTGCGGTGCTCCTTGTTGACATTTTTCTATGGCTCATACAGTTCGGCGAGGATCATTGGTGCTATGCTGAATGTCTACCCGTCGATACTTTCCATTAGGGCTTTGGTTACCATGGCTAGTCTTGTATGGATTCTAGTCTTCTTCATCGGAAAAGCTATCATGCCCAGAACATGAATACAAAAGCCCTCCTATGTATGTGCCCCAAAGAGGCGAGGGAGAACTCGTCCATGTGATTGCGGTATGATTTGATATGTCCGAACCTTTCATATGAAGTCGAAGGATATGTAGGAGTCCTTCACACTGGTCAGATTAGGATTCTTCTTGAGCCCCATCATTTTCAAGAACCCTCTACCTTTGCGGTTTTCTGGCATAAGCAACCTCAGTCTATCCCAAGGAATTCCGGCTAGACCTCCAATTTCTTCCAACAACGGCGTCATTTCAATACCCCAAAAGCGGAAGACGGACCGTTCAGTATCCCAAAACATAGAAGCAGCTTCAATGATCTTGTTATCTGGCCTAACTTCCAGAAGTGAAGGAAGATTCCCTAAGTGCTTTTGGACAAGAACCCGATCACTACCATGCAAATTATCCCACCAGCTTAGCACTTTTGGATGAATGTTTGATACCATACCGAATCTGGGGACCTCGTGTCTCATTTTCCTACAAAATAGAGAGTTAGGCCCTCAACCCCACCGGATTCGGCTATTTCAATCAATAATTAGCAAAGGTATTTACTTCTCCAAATCAACGCACATAACGTGATTGTCCGTTTGGGTTTCGAGGAAACCCTATGGACTTTGGTTTAGGCTATCCTAATGAGTCATTACGCGGACAACATAACTGACTCGTCTAAGTTCGACCATGATGCATGAACATTTAAACAGAATAAGGTTTCTACTTTTGAAGTGCTAGACAAGGTACCCTTGAGCGGACAACTCAAGAGGGAAAGGCATGGAACCGTCGACTACACAGTTGATCGACTGGTTTTACAACCACTCATTATAAGCGTTGATATAGGATTTGTTTGGCACGAGTGGAAATTGATGTTGAAGGATGCAATTACAATAAGGAAATAAGTACATGTATTTTCACGTTCATACAATAATGGTTACAATGAATACTCAAAATTAAAGATGGAATTGAAATAAAGTAAATACAATAAAGCAGTAAAATAGTTAAAGAAAAAGAAAGACACGAAGAAACAAGATAGTAATTGTGAGAAAAAAAATAACTGAAGCAAAAAATAAAGAATGCAATAAAGTCACAAAACACGTAGTGGTATAAGCCAAAAAGAAACTCCCCAGCAGAGTCGCCATGCTGTCGACGCCCCCTTTTTCGACTACCGAAAACAAGCAAAATCGGGTTTACGACATTATGGGCAAAACAACTCTATTTCCCGCTTAGGAATTGGGTTATGGGATTGGATGAATCGCCACCTAATGATTATAGTGCATTAGGACACTTTAAGATGAAGAGAGTATTTTGAGAGAAAATCAGAGTTTGGGTAAGGGCTTGAGATTATCCCGGCCGTGCTAATTGTGACTTTAATAGAAGATGAAGCAATTAGACAAATAAGGTGCACATGTATAACATTCACATAACTTGAAAACTTTAAAGAAAAGGAAGAACATAAGTTTGAAATAAGAGAGGACTAGTTTGAAAAAGCATTACTAGAAGAAAGCATTTAAATAGAGAAAATAAAGAAGAAAGAATGGTCCTAGGTTTTACCATAATATGGATCACATCGGCAAAATACCCCGCACACACTCCTCAAAGAGGGATCACATATGGTATTAGCGTACCTGTCATCATCTCCATATTCTACCCTTCCCACCCCGTTAAGTAATTTAAACGCGTTGGTATCATTTACTTATTGCATGCTAATACCCATCCCAACCTGTTAGTCATGGGTATTAGGACTTCTAATCCTAAATATATATAAGGGGTATGCAAATAAAAGGTTAAAGGCACAATTAAACCTCGTAACATATAGCAAATAGCTTAGCATGACTTCAATTACTGATTTGTTCTTTTGAAAGAGGTTAGAAGAGCGGGCAGATTAGTTTAACATATATGAGTTGGATAAAAAATCTACTTCGAGCTCCCCGGGCCCGTTTTAGGAGTTGACAGGATTTAAAATCAGTTGGTTTGAAAGAAAGACGAAGATTCAGACAAAGGTCTAATTAAAAAGATTTCAAGTGCAGACAAGTTTAGAAAAGCCTTATTAGTTAGCCGTACTGATATGAGTAAAAAGGGAGACATGAGAAAAGAAGTTTAATTTATCTTGGAGCATTTAAACTCAAGCAAACAAACAATTGGAAGCATAGATTCAGTATTTAAAACGGTTTTTTAGGTTCAGGGCGTTACGAAAGGGGCGAACCTGGGGTTGTTTCAGAGTAAACAGATTTAGGACAAGTTGAACCAAAACACTTGAAACATTAGGCGAGTCTGGACTTATAACATACTTATTAACCCTTTAGTTACTGCCTTTAGACGACCTACTACTTTGCCTAGCGTTTATATAGTTCCTATAGGCATGCTTTCTAGGCGAGATTAAAAATGCGAAACTATAAGCATGATTTCTATGTGAAGTTGATGTAATAACAAAAACCTATAGTCATGACATCTATATGGTGTTGAAGCAGTAGTGAAAAATAGATATGATAACAGTATGGCATGGATGTAACAAATTAAGGTCCTAAAACATGGTTTCTAACTGATGCAATAAAAAATAAACCCGTAGTCATAATTTCTATGATGCAAGAAAAGTAAATCCTTATAGGCATGCTTTCTATATGATAATGAGAAGCCTGTAGACATGGTATCTGTACTAACAAGTGATGCAAACTAATAGGCATGGTTTCTAATGAATGCAAGAAAGTAAATCCCTCCCATGTCCCGTTTTACTATACCCACGAGTTCTTTTATTACAAATTATTACAAATCTGGGTGGGGAAGGAAAAGAACATTAAAAGAAATAAGAAATTAAAATACATTAGCAGCTATAATAGGCTCGAGGAATCTCGAAGCAACTTTAATGTCCAACAATATGCCTTTTACCAAATCCGAGCTCCCAAGATCCGACGCTTTTCACTTTTTAGAGTGTTACAAAGTTCCAAGGGCTTTCAAAAAAACCCAGGCATTACTTACACTCTAATTGGAATAGTGCAAGTGTGGAATTACCAGCCCTAAGGCATCCACGTTCAGAAGAGACGTCCCTAAGCATGGCTTACCAGAGGGGGCTAGAACTTAAAAAACTACGAATAAATGTAAAGGTGATAGATTAGAGGAAGACCATCGTATGAAGTGGTCATACCCAGCCTATTGAGTGAGACTGGATCACCCCAGACTTCTTACAAGGGTTAACAAACAAGAGCAGACTTGTAAACAAGTCAGACAAGGGTCTGAATGGTGATTAGGACACCAACACGCCTTTGTCAAGGCTCAAACACACAAGATAGGGGATGGGGGATGTGATTGCTTTGATTAGAGGCTGTTGACAGCCTTAGTTCTAGACTAGAAGTGGCAATGAAGTGCCACCCTTATCCAGAACAATCTCACATACAAACAAGGACCAAAGGGAGAGGGGAATCATATATAAGCACTTAATAGAAAAGATTAGATCGAAGGGATTCAGGAGCACAATAATGAGCAAAGGAAAAGTATTTAACATGCTGGACTTGAATAAAATACTGAATGTAAGCAACCAAAGGGAAAGGGAATAAGGATTAACATGCTGTAGTTTGAACTAAAGTATAAGAAGACAAGGAGCATGGTTAATGATTATCCTACCGGATTTGAGCACAAACATACAAGGGAACAAGGGGAAGGGAACTATCATAAAGCTTAACTGAGATACACAAAAATAGGTGAGGTAACCAGGGAAAAGGGAATAAAACATGTTATAGCTTAAACTGAAACAACATGATAGCCTAGGGAAAGGGAGAGGGAATTAAACATGCTAGCACTCAAATGAAATACTGAAACAAACAAACAGACAAGGGGACAAGGGGAATAGATTGAACATGCAAGAGCTTAAGTTGAAATAACAGAACAGACAAAGAAAGGGGAAAACAAACAGATAGTTGAAAGTTATTAATTGAAATTAGGAGCCTACCAGTGCAAACTTGAGTAACAAAGCAAAGAGAAACCTTACAATTAGGCTTGGCTTTCAACTGGCTAATCCTTAGCTAGAGAGAGCAAGTAATAGAGAAGAAAAGAGAAAAACATAGAGTTTTTAGTGAGTAAGAGTAGAGGGAACGCGTGTATTGTTGTTGTTAGTGAGAAGAAGTGAAGGCCTATTTATAGTTTGAAAGAGATGCAACACTTAAGGCAAGAAAATATTCAACAGTACCAATCATACACAATTAAGGAGAAGGTTCCCTTTAATTAAGGAACTGGCTGAAAATAAATAAGCTTTGGTCTAATTTTGGAAAGGGAAATCAAGTATTAATCATAGAATATAGGGTAAATTCATATATAGAATTTGAAAATCACACTGGTAAAACACACAAGGCAAGTAATCATCTAGGAAATCAAGGAGTCAAGATACTAGCCATTCGCACTTAGTCAGAAAATAGGGATCAATTAAAGAATCAAACAGCTATACGAAATCAATTAGGGTTTCAAAGAAGGGGAAGTGTGACAATATAAAAGAAGCATAGATTTGAACATACAAAACTGGAAGTAATTAGAATAGCATGTGGCAAAACACATAAGGAAGCAACCAGAGACGGCTAGGGTTTCACAAAGAGAAAATGGAAAGGACCCTTTGAGCTAAGGTTTCCACCGCATATCGGAGAGTGAGAATATAACAGATGAAGATGAACAAAAGCACAACAATACGAAAAAAGCATAGGATACATGAACTGAAAATCCTAGAAAGTAAACAGTAAAGCAAAACACCTTAGAGTCATGATAGAAAAGTCTTAAAAATCATAGAAAACACATAGAAAAGAACACACAGTAGCAAATAGAGCAATGAAACCAGAGAAATCATAGAGAGTCATAGAAAACACTAGGTTTAAAAGGACGAACATCTTGAAAACACAAATAGGCGAAGAAGAGATGAGAAAACTTTGAAACTTTTAGAAAATAACTAAGACTCAGAGATAATCATAAAAATTAAACACAGAGAAGAACCTCGAGAAGTTAGGGTTTTCACAGAAAAGTCTCGAGATGGCGAGAAAAGCTTGGAACGGACTCGTCGGAGTCGGCAAAGGACTCATGGCCTTAAGACTTGCCGAAGAAAGACCAGACATAGCTGCAAAAAACCCATTGGAGGACCTCTGGTCCAATCACCCTTGAAATAAAGCTCTGATCTTCGAACCCAAGGACAAGGGAAGGTGAAGAGTGAAGAGATGAAGAATTTTTAGGTCTTGGACGGCCATGAACGCCGGTGAGACAGCCAGAGACGATTTAGGGTTTGAGAGGGCTTTGAGAGCTTTAAGGACTAAGAGGCGGCGGGTTTGAGACTGATTAGGGCTTAGGGGTGTTAGGGGATTTAATTTTGGTAAGTTAAATGTGGGCCGTTGATCTATGAGATCAACGGCCGGGATTAGAAGAAGAAGTGGATGGGTTGAGTTTAGTGGGTTTGGGTCGGGTGTTTCAAATTGGGTTAGGTTAATTGGGGGGGGGGGGAGGGGGGGTTAAATTGGGGTTGATTTTGGGTTTCAATTTGGGCTAGAATTGAAAGATTAAAGACTACATTTTAAATAGCTATTTCTCCCAATTTAATTTTACAAAAAAATAGTAAACAATTTTATAAAAATCCAAACCGAGACAATAAAATAAGTTTACGAATTAATTTAAAATATTAGGAACAATTTTGTACTTGAAATACTTATTAAATTGAGAAATAGACTAAAATTATAATTTTAATGTAATTTTAGTTTATAAATACCTATTGGCTTTGTAAAATTCTGTAAAAATTTACATAGATTATACTTTTATGTAGATGAGAGAATAAAATAAATTATTAAAAAATAACAAAATTTGATGCTAAATATTGGATTTTCTGAGTTAAAATAAGTTGTAAATTAGTTTTAAAATACTTGAAAAATATAGAAAAATACCAAATTTTTGTGGATGCTTATATATGCATTCACAAGCTATTTTGAAAATATTTTGGATACAAAAATACATGGGAAAAATTGGGTATCAATAGCTGCCCCTCTTTACCCGAGGAGGATGAAAGGGTTGTCGGGTAAAGATAAGATGGCCAATTTTGACCAAAGTGGACAATTGTACGAGAATTTCGACCGCACTCTGGCTTCTGAGCTGCCTACATATCCCTGGTTTTACATGAATCATGTCGTATGTAGTTCAAGAGCCATTAGCGGAATATGCCAATGAAAATCTGAAAAGGCGGATGCTACGGGGTTTGAGATTTGTCAAGGGTTCGGGGATCGGACGAGCCGCGGAGAGCTGGAGCGGTAGCACTCCTGCTGAGACAGTCTATCCAGTCGGTATACCTGCAAATGAACGATGTGCGTGTATATTGCATAATTTAACCGTGATTCAAGTTCCCTTTGGACCACGAATGCTGTCTTCGGACGATTAGGATGGCGCCCTCAGACTATGACGTGCGGGCTATGAAGAGCATGAAATTAAAGATTCACAGGCCATGAAATTGTGTTCTCGGGCTATGCGGATGGTGCCTCTGAACTATGACGCCTTTGAATAAGTTGGCGACATTTCAGCCCATGAAAAGGTGGCAATATTTCAGCCGAACGAATGTAGAGGGTGGAGATCTTTCAGCTGAGCCGAAATTTAAAATGCAAGTTGGCGATATTTCAGCCAAAATGCAAAACGAAGGAGGTAGAGCTTAACCTCGAGATGACATTTATTTGATTTTCCTATTAGTGAAATGACTCCGAGTGTCGATCATCTTCAATTACATTTAGAAGGTCAACAATATGTTTCTTCTAAAAGTACTCAAAAGACTGAATAGAGTATTAAATAATCCGATGATTAGAAAAACAATATTAACTGAACCATTTACTATATATATTAGGGATGAACATGCTAGAGATATGCAATTATTGTATAAGGAATTTCCAGAACATTTTGTATGATCTCGTGGATATAAAATATGGACACGTCGGCAAAAACGTAATATAATCAGACATGTTGTGACATGTTGTCACGACCCAAATCCGGTCGTGATGGCGCCCAACCCGAAAGCTAGGCAAACCTGACCGACAATCACTTTCCATTCAACACTAAGTCTAAAAAACCGACAATTTAAGAATATTATAATATTTTAGAATAATAATCCAAAAATATTAGTAGAGTAGTATGGAGAACTACAAAAAAACGATAAACACACCCATAAGATCTGGGGTCACGAGTCTAGAGCCTCTACACACAACTGGACAATAATATCTGAACGAAAACATAACAAAAATCTCGAAATGTATATAATAATAAACTGGAGTATGAAGAGCAGCCAGGTCATGTGAACGTCAAGCAGCAACCTGAACGACTTTGAAATATCTGGAGACTACGAGTGCTCAACTAAGCCTCCGGTGTACCTGAATCCGCATACAAGGTGCAGGGAGTAGGGGCGAGTACTACCGACTCAGTGAATAATAAGCATAGAAAAATGTGTAAAAGTAAGAAATCCACGAAATGCCACACATCAAAGCTAAATCTAACTGTCCTATGCCTTAGCTACGAACTAACAACAAAGGAATATCAAATATAACAGTCAAGTATCAGACAAACATGCAATTCAATGCACATCAATACACTGTGGCGTGCATGCCGATCCGTTTAATGTCGACGACACTCATTAGGGGTGTGTACAGACTCCGGAGGGGTTCCTTCAGCCCAAGTGCAATATTATCATATGACCGCTGCGGCGTGCAGCCCGACCCATACTCAGTCCACAGTATGCATATGAGTCACATAACATATTTTAATCTAATTTCCCATTTTTTTCAAATTTTAAGGTATATGTAATTTAATTAATCAATTTATGGAATAAGGTGACTTAGCATTTATTAAAAGTGATTAAGCACAGGAAGGAGATGAATGATTATGCAAATTATATTATCACACAGATATTCACACTACAGATAAGCACAAGGCCCCAAACATGGTATTAAGCCCAATTATCAACAACACAATGTGCGTATCAACCACTAATAATTTATATTCAGCTCTCGAGATGGACCAAGTCACAATCCCCAATCATATATCATCCCACACCTGCCATGGGGTGCGGGTCACGCCCTAACATGGCGTCACGATGTGATAAATCAGGGTTTCAAACCCTCACCATCATCTATACAAACTACTCACCTCTAACCGGTAGTAGACTGGCCCGTGATGTCTTTTCCCTTTGAATATTTGTCTACACGTGTAGAATCTAGTAAAACCAACAACGAATACATTATTATAGGCTAAATAAACATAACCCAACTGAAATTATTCGAAAAATGCTAAAAATCACAAAGTTGGTCAAACCGAGCCCCGGGCTCACTTCTCGAAAAATTCTAAAAATCACATCTTTGGATTTCCTCTTCTCGCCACGAGTCCGTACATATAAAGTTTGTCAAAAATGGAGCTTGAATGACCTTTCAAATCACCAAAATTCGTTTCTAAAAACTAAGCCCTAGTTCTCCAAAGTTTCTACCCAATTTCATGGAATTAAGGGTTGATTCTTCATAAAAATGGTGTTTTTAAGTCAAGAGACTTACCTCCAATCGATACCCGTTGAAAACACGCTTCAAATCGCTCAAAAAGCTCCCTTGGTTGCTTAGCAATAGTGGAAATATTGATGGGTTCGCGACTGAAATTACCCTTAAAAACATTCTGTCCAGTTGAACGACCCTTTTTCGCGAACGCGAGACCCTTTTGCGTTCACGATCAATAAAATCCACTGGGCCAAAATTCCTTTTTTGCAAACGCGGTGCCCAACTGTGAACGCGATAGCCAAAATACCAGTTGCCCAGCTTAACCCATCGTGAACGGGTGGCCTTCACGCGAACGCGAAGGTGTAGGCTCCTTCTTCCACGCGAACGCGGCCCCTTCACACGATCGCGAAGTACTAAACCAAGCCCTTACCAAATGATCCCTTCGCGAACGAATCCGAACTATGCAAACGCGAAGGCAAATGGACCCCAGGCCTACGCGAACGCGAGGCACCCCTGCGAACGTGAAGGCCAATCTTGACCTGCAACAACTGCTGCAATTTCTGCAGCACAAACCAACATCCAAACTCCCTGTTAGCCATCCAAAACAACCCCGAGGCCCTCGGGACCTCACCAAAATCAAAGATAGGCCCTAATACCTCATTCAAACTTGCTCGATCCATAAACTCACTATCATAAACACCAAAATCATCAATTACCACAGATTCAAGCCTAAGTTAAACTAAAACTTCCGAAATAAAACACAACTAAACGATGTTCGAATGATCTGAAAATTTGAACGTATATCCAAAATCACCTAATGGAGCTCCTGCAACTGTCGAATTCTATTCTGACCCCCGGATCAAAATCTCACCTATCAACCGGACTTCGCCAAAATTCTAACTTAGCCAATTCAAGCCTAATTCTACACCGGACCTCCAAATTCTGTTCCAATTATGCTCCTAAGTCAAAAATCACCATCCAAAACTAGTCGAATCATTGAAAATTCACTCCGAACCCTCTAACTCATAACTCAACGTTCAGATGACTTTTCCAAACTAGCCTTCCCATAAAGAGACTAATTGTCTTATTTCTACCCAAACTCTATCCGAATTACTTCAACTCCCCAAACACATATAATGGAACATATGGAAACATAAAACGGGGAAAACAGGGCGGTACTTCATAGGACGACGGGTTAGGTCATTTCAGCCTTCCCAACTTAAACAAATGCTCGTCCTCGAGCGAGTCAAGAAACATACCTGGAGTATCAAACAAGTGAGGATATTTGCTGCAAATCTCTTGCTCGGTCTCCCAAGTGGCTTCCTACATGGGCCGACCTCTCCACTGCACCTTCACCGACGCTATGTCCTTAGATCTCAGCTTTCGAATCTGGCGACCCAAAATAGCCACCGGCTCCACATCATAGGTCAAGTCTTCATCCAACTGGATTGTGCTGAAGTCTAACACATGAGACGGGTCCCCAACATACTTACGGAGCATAGAAACATGGAACACCGAATGAAATCCTGACAAGATAGGCGGCAAAGCGAGCATATAGGACACTTCGCCAATTCTCTTAAGTATCTCAAAAGGCCCAATGAACCTTGGATTCAGCTTCCATTTCTTTCCAAACCTCATACCGCCCTTCATAGGCGAAACCTTCAACAAGACCTTCTCGCTCACTGCATAAGATACATCTCGAACCTTCCAGTCCGCATAACTCTTATGTCGCGACTGAGCTGTACAGAGTCTCTCCTGGATTATTTTCACCTTCTCTATGGCATCCTGAGCTAACTCTGTCCCCAATAATCTAGCCTCGCCGGGCTAGAGCCAACCAACCACAGATTTACACCGTCTCCCATATAAGGCCTCATACGGCGCCATCTGGATGCTGGATTGATAGATGTTTTTATATGCAAACTCCACAAGTGGCAAGAATTCAGACCAAGAACCTCCAAAATCAATAGCACAGGAACACAACACGTCCTCCAATATCTGGATAGTATCGGACTGCACGTCCATCTGTGGATGACATGGTATGCTCAACTGTACCTGTGTGCCTAACTCCCGATGAAAAGTCCTCCAGAACTATGAAGTAAACACGGTACCCCTATCTCATACAATGGAAAACGGGACCCCATGTAACCGTACATTCTCCCGAATGAAAATCTCTGCTAACTTCTCTGCAGAATAGGTAGTGCATACTAGAATAAAGTGCGCGGACTTGGTCAACCTATCCACAATCACCCAAATCGAATCAAACTTCTTCGAGGTACGAGGATTACCACTCACTAAATCCATAGTAATATTCTCCCATTTCCACTCCGAAATATCCATCCGCTGGAGTACACCACCGGGCCTTTGGTGCTCATATTTAACCTGCTGACAGTTGAGACACCGAGCTACATAATTTACAATATCCTTTTTCATTCTCCTCCACCGGTAATAATGTCTGAAATTCTGGTACATCTTCGCGGCACCCAGATGAATCGAATACCGCGAGTTGTGGGCCTCCTCTAATATCAACTCCCGAAGCCCATCCATGCTGGGCACGCAAATTCGGCCCTGCATTTGCAACACACCATCATCACCAATGGTCACGTCTCTGGTATCATCATGCTGAACCCTGTCCTTCAGGATAAGCAAATGCGGGTCATCATACTGGCGCTCTCTGATGCGATCATACAAAGAAGAGTGGGAAACCACACTAGTAGACACCCGACTGGGCTCAGAAAAATCTAATCTCACCATCTGATTGGCCAAGGCCTGAACATAAACCGCAAGGGGCCTCTTCCCAACTGGAATGTACGCCAGACTACCCATACTAATAGCCTTCCGGCTCAAAGCATCGGCCACTACATTGGCCTTCCCGGGATGATACAAAATGGTAATATCATAGTCTTTGAGTAACTCCAGCCATCTCCGCTGTCTCAGATTAAGATCCTTCTGCTTAAACAAGTGCTGAAGACTGCGATGGTCCGTATATACCTCACAAGATACACCATAAAGATAATGCCGCCAAATTTTCAAGGCATGAACAATTGCAGCCAATTCTAAGTCATGAACAGGGTAGTTCTTCTCATGGGGCTTTAGATGACGAGAAGCATAAGCTATAACTCTACCCTCCTGCATCAATACATAACCGATACCAACTCTCGAAGAATCACAATACACCATATAAGAACCTGAAGCTGATGGCAACACTAGTACTAGTGTTGTGGTCAAAGCCGACTTGAGCTTCTGGAAGCTCTCCTCGCATTCATCCGAGCACAAAAATGGAGCATTCTTCTGCGTCAACTTCTTCAAAGGCGAAGTAATCGATGAAAAGCCCTGAACGAACCTATGATAATAACCACGAAACCGAGGAAACTCCGAATATCAGTAGCTGAGGATGGTCTGGGCCAACTCTGCACCACCTCAATCTTCTTTGGGTCAACTTGAATGCCATCGCTGGGCACCATGTGTCCCAAAAAAGCCACATTACTAAGCCGGAATTAACATTTGGAGAACTTTTCATAGAGCTTCTCCTCTCTTAATCTCTGCAACACCACCCTCAAATGTTGCGCGTGCTCTTCCTGCGAAGCGAATACACCAGAGTATCATCAATAAACACGATCATAAAAGAATACAGATAAGGCCTAAATACACTGTTCATCAAGTGCATGAACGCGGTTGGGGCATTAGTCAGCCCAAAAGACATCACTAGAAACTCGTAATGCCATATCTCATCCTGAAAGCCGTCTTCATAATGTCTGAATCCCTAATCTTTAGCTGGTGATGGCCCGATCGAAGGTCAATCTTAGAGAATACCCTTGCTCCCTGGAGCTAATCAAATAAATCCTCGATACGGGATAGTGGGTACTTGTTATTCACTGTCACCTTATTCAACTGCCTGTAGTCAATGCACATTCTCCTTGTGCCATCTTTCTTCTTTATGGATAACACCGGTGCACCCCAAGGTGACACACTCGGGTGAATGAACCCCTTATCTAGGAGTTCTTGAAGTTGTTCTTTCAACTCCTTTAGCTCCGCTGGTGCCATACGATAGGGAGGAATAGGGAGGTTGAGTGCCCGACACCAGATCAATACCAAATTCAATGTCCCTGTCCGGCGGCATGCCCGGTAAGTCTGCTGGAAACACATCGGGGAAATACCTTACAATGGGAACCGAATCAAGACTAAGAGCCTCAACTTCCACATCCCTCAGAAAAGCCAAATACGATAGACAACCTTTCCCAACCATCAGTTGGGCTTTTAGGAAAGAAATCACCCTACTGGGTACATAATCAGTCACGCCTCGCCACTCAATCCTCGAATACCCAGAATAGCTAACATAACTGTCTTTACATGATTATCTAGAATAGCATGGTATGGAGATAGCCAATCCATACGCAGAATCACGTCGAAATCTACCACTCCCAACAATAATAGGCCAACTCGGGTCTCCAAACCCTCAATAGTCACCAGACAGGATCGATAGACATGATCCACAATAATAGTATCACCCATTGGGGTAGATATGTGCACGGGCAAGGAAAGACAACCACGGGTCATACCCTAATGATGAGCAAAATAGGAAGATACATATGAATAGATAGAGTCGGGATCAAATAAAACAGAAGCATTCCTGTGGCAGGCTGAGATAATACCTGTGATGACTGCATCCGAGGCAAGAGCGTCCCTCCTATCGGGAAGGCCATAGAAATGAGCCTGGCCATCACCAGTACAATCCTCACCCCTGGGGCGACCTTTGGCTACCGGCCTCCACCCCTAGATGACTGAGTTGGAGCTGAAGAAACTTGAGAAGAAGACGAGGGCCGATCCCTCTGCTGAGACTGCCTACTACGGGGTCGAGTACACTGTCTCCTCATGTGACCCAACTCACCGCACTCATAGAAATGAACTAAAACTGGAGAAGGGGACTGATGAGAACCCCTCACTGCAGAAGAACCCTGAGATGAAGGAGCAGGAGCAAGACCAGAGCTCTAAGATGGAAGAGCACTCAGTGCAGGCTAACTCTGTTGGTGACTCTGATAGCCCCGGCCTGTAGAGGCTCCACTGGACTCCGTGCGTCCTGACTGAGGAGGCCTGAAAGAACGACCTCACTATGCTGGAACTGGGCCCTCAATGGAGCACTAGTGAAATTACCTGAACCTCGAGGCCTCTTGGCCTCCCTCTTCATACGCTCTCGACGTCGATCTGTCTCAATCAGTCGAGCCGCATCAACAACCTTCTCAAATGTAGATGTTGTAGCCTGTCTCTAGTCATCAATTTACGGATCGGATAGATGAGGCCATCTATAAACCTCATGATCCTCTCTCTATCTGTCAGGATCATCCACATAGCATGCCTAGTCAGTTGAGTAAACCGCAACTTATACTGAGTCACTATCATATCCCCCTCAGTCAACCACTCAACTGACGATGCAGCTCCTCCATGTGAGACTAGGGCACAAACTTCTCCAAGTGAGGGGCGCTGCCCCAATAGTCCTACACCTCTCGAACTCTTCCCACCAACTAAATGCAGCTTCTGTGAATTGGAAGATAGTAAAATCCACTCCACTAGACTCCAGAATACCCGCAATACGAAGCATACGCTGGCATTTATCCAAAAACCTTGGGCATCCTCACCCCTAGCACTACTAAATGTCGGAGGCTAAAGCCTACCGAACTCTCCAAATGCCTCTGCTCGTCATCCGGCATAACTGGGACCACATGAGCTGGGGCCGGTACGACTGGCGCAATAGAAAAAAACAAGTGCAACTGGAGCAACTGGCTTAATTTGAGCTACATCAGGTGTCTCTAAGTCCTGAACAACTTGCTCGGGTGCGCAAGCATCGGGGGTCTGATGACCACCCCCGATCTGAGAGGTAGCCGCTGCTGTGGTGGCTGAAATCGCCTGGGCCAGGCCAGTGAAGACGGACAAAATTTGAGCCAAAGCCTCTTGAAGACCAGGAATCACGATGGGCACTGCCGGTGCCTGAGTAGGACTGCAGGAGTATCCAATGCTATCTGTGCTAGTCCGCCTCGTCCAGCACCACGACCGCATCCACGGCTTCTAACAGGTGGTACTGGTGGTCGTCCGCCACGTCTGTTAGCACGGGTTCTCGCCATCTGTGAGAGAATAAAATACAGAGATTTAGTTTTCACATTAACAAAGCCGCACGATATGAATTCCAAGAAAGTGAGGTGTTTCTTAAAAGTTCTTTAGCCTCCCGAGGATAGATATGGACGTCTACATACCGATCGGCGAGACTCTACTAAACCGGCTCATAACTTGCGAGATCTAGTAACCTAGGCTCTGATACCAACTTCTCACGACCCAAACTCGGTCATGATGGCACCCAACCCGAAAGCTAGGCAAGCCTGACCAATAATCGCTTTCCATTCAACACTAAATCTCAAAAATCGATAATTTAAGAATATTATAGTAATTTTAGAATAATAATCCAAAAATATTAATAGAGTAATATGAAAAACTACAAAAAATGATAAACACACCCATAAGACCTGGGGTCACGAGTCAAGAGCCTCTAAACACAACTGGATAATAATATCTGAATGAAAATATAAAACAAATCTGGAAATGTATATAATAATAATAAACTGGAGTATGAAGAGCAGCCATGTCCTGCGAATGTCAAGCAGCTACCTCAACGACTCTAAAAATATCTAGAGACTACGAGTGCTCAACTAAGCCTCCGGCGTACCTGAATATGCACTCAAGGTGCAGGGAGTAGGGGTGAGTACTACCGACTCAATGAATAATAAGCATAGAAAAATATCTTAAAGTAAGAAATCCACGAAATGGCACACGGCAGAGCTAAATCTAATCGTCCTATTCCTTAGCTACGAATTAACAGCAAAGCAATATCAAATATAATAGTCAAGTATCAGATAAAGATGCAATGCAATGCACATGAATACGTTGCAGAGTGCAGCCCGATCCATTTAACATCGACGGCGTTTACTGGGGTACAGACTCCGGAGGGGCTCTTTCATCCCAAGCGCAATATTATCATATCACCGATGCGGCATGCAGCCCGACCCATACTCAGTCCACAGTATGCATATGAGTCACATAACAAATTTTAATTTAATTTCCCATTTTTTCCAATAACAACAACAACAACAACAACTACCCAGGTAGTCCCACCAGGTGGGGTCTGGGGAGGGTAATAGGTAGACGAGCCTTACCCCTGCCCGAAAGGGCAGAGAGGCTGCTTCCAAACGACCCCCGGCGTATAGGATGTGGGAGGAAAAGCTGCATTACGAAAACAAAGGGGAAATTAGAAACACAAGCAAAACAAAACAAAATAATAAAGCATAGGTACTCCCGCAGAAATAAAGTAAATACGTATAAAGGCATAAGCAACATAAATACAGTCACATGCATTAATGCAATAATAACAAGCCGTAACTACCATACTAACACTCATAAGGAGACATAAGCTAAAACACTAATCTCCTATGGGAAACCCTAGATATCCCACACCCAACCCCGAGAGATGCGAACGACGGACTCTAGAAGCCCCTAGCCTACAATCCTGATTCTAGACCTCCAGACTCCCCTATCAAGTGTCATGTCCTCGGTAACCTGCATACTGGTCATGTCCTGTCTAATCACCTCACCCCAATGCTTCTTAGGCCTCCCTCTCCCTCGCCGACCACCCACAATCTCCAGCCGCTCGCAGCTCCTTACCGGGGCATCGGGGGCCCTCCTCCGAACATGCCCGAACCACCTCAGCCTCGCTTCTCTCATCTTCTCGTCCACCGGGGCTACCCCTACTTTCTGACGAATAACTTCATTCTTGATCTTATCCAGCCTGGTGTGCCCACACATCCACCTAATCATCCTCATCTCTGCAACCTTCATCCTCTGAACATGCGAGTTCTTCACGGGCCAGCACTCCGCCCCATATAACATCGCAGGTCTAACCACAGCTCTGTAGAATTTCCCCTTGAGCTTGTGTGGAATTTTCTTGTCACACAGGACCCCTGAAGCAAGCCTCCACTTTGACCACCCCGCTCCTATCCGATGGGTGACGTCCCCGTCAAACCAATTTTAAGGTAAATGTAATTTAATTAATCAATTTCAGGAATAAGGTGCTTAGCATTTATTAACAGTGATTAAGCACATGCCTGAGATTAATGATTATGAAAATCATGTTATCACACAGATATTCACCCTAGACGGGTACTACAGATCGGCACAAGGCTCCAAACATGGCATTAAGCCCAATTATCAACAACTCAATGTGCGTTCAGTCGCCAATAATTTATATTCAGCTCTCGGGATGGACCAAGTCACAATCCCCAATCATATACCATCCCGCACCTGCCATGGGGTGCGGTTCACGCTCTAACATAGCGTCACGATGTGATGAATCGGGGTTTCAAACCCGTAGACCATCATCTAAACAAACTACTCGCCTTTAACCGGCCGTAGACTGGTCCGCGAAGCCTTTTCCCTTTGAATCTTCATCCACGCACGTCAAATCTAGTCAAAACCACAACGAATAAGTTATAATAGGCTAAATAAACATAACCCAATTGAAATTATTCAAAAAATTCTAAAAATCACGAAGTTGGTAAAATTCGAACCCCGGGCGCACTTCTCGAAAACTTTGGAAAATCACATCTTTGGATTTCCTCGTCTCGCCATGAGTCCGTACACATTTTGTCGAAAACGGAGCTCGAATGACCTTTCAAATCCCCAAAATTTGTTTATAAAAACAAAGCCCTAGTTCTCAAAATTTTCTACCCAATTTCATGGAATTAAGGGTCGATTCTTCCTAAAAATGGTGTTTTTAAGTCAAGAGACTTACCTCCAATGAATACCCGTTGAAAACACGCTTCAAATCGCTCAAAAAGCTCCCTTGTTTGCATAACAATGGTGGAAATATTGATGGGTTCGCGACTGAAATTGCCCTTAAAAATATTTTGTCCAGCTGAACGACCCTTCTTCGCGAACACGAGGCCCTTCCGCATTCGCGATGAACAAAATCCACTGGGCCAGTTCCTTCTTCGCAAAAGCGGTACCCAACCGCGAATGCGATAGCCAAAATACCAGCTGCCCAGTTTTACCCTTCGCGAACGCGTTGCCTTTATGCGAACGCGAAGGTGTAGGCTCCTTCATCCACGCGAACGCGGCCCCTTCATGCGATCACGAAGTACTAACCAAGGCCTTTCCCAAATGATCCCTTCGTGAATGCGTCTGGCCTACGTGAACGTGAAGGCCAATGGACCCCAGGTCTACGCGAAGGCGAGGCACCCCTGCGAACGCAAAGGCCAATCTTGACCTGCAACAGCTACTGCAATTTCTGCAGCACAAACCAACATCCAAACTCCCCATTAGCCATCCAAAACCACTCCGAGACCCTCGAGACCTCAACCAAAAGCACATATAGGTTTTAATACCTCATTCAAACTTGCTCGACCCATAAAATCACTATCATAAACACCAAAATTATCAAATTACCACAGATTCAAGCCTAAGTTAAACTAAAACTTTCAAAACTTGCATTTGATCTAAAACATGACCAAACGATGTCCGAATGATCTGAAAATTTGCATGTATATCCAAAATCACCTAACGGAGCTACTGTTACTATTGGAATTCCATTTCGACCCCCGAATAAAAATATCACCTGTCAACCGGACCTCGCCAAAATTCTAACTTAGCCAAATTCAAGCCTAATTCTACACCGGACCTCCAAATTCAGTTCTGATTTCGCTCCTAAGTCACAAATCATGAAATCACCATCTGAAGCTAGTCGAATCATCAAAAATTCACTCTGAGCCCTCTAACTCATAACACAACGTTCGGTTGACTTATCCAAACTAGCCTTCCCAAAAAGAGGCTAATTGTCTCATTTCTACCCAAACTCTATCCGAATTATTTCAAAATCCCCAAACACATATAATGAAATATATGGAAACATTAAACTGGAAAAACAGGGCGGTAATTCATGGACAACGGGTCAGGTCGTTACACATGTCATCAAACAAAATGGGAAAGATATTATTTGAGTTTACTATTGATGAAATGTAAGAGCACCAAAATCATATGAAGATCTTCATACTCTTAATGGTGTACCTTGTAGTACATTTAGAGAATCGGCGGAAAAAAAGAGGATTGCTATACTCTAACAACAGTCTAATTGAATGTATGTTAGAGGCTGTAAGCTATCAGATGCCA
Source organism: Nicotiana benthamiana (assembly GCA_034376525.1). Lineage (NCBI taxonomy): Eukaryota > Viridiplantae > Streptophyta > Magnoliopsida > Solanales > Solanaceae > Nicotiana > Nicotiana benthamiana. The sequence continues at coordinate 69,151,444 of CM067336.1, forward strand.
TATAGTTTGAGACATTTATTCACCAAATTGTTAGTATATTGCAACCATGCTAATCCAAAAGAATCACGGGAAATGTTTGAGGATTCAATGTACGAAGACTTTAAGCGTTTGTCAATTATCACAGCACAAATTGTTCGACATAACGTCTTAAGCAATATCAACGATATCTTACATTCTATGGGCCATGACATAAATGAGTATAAGCTTGTTCTAGAAAATATTAGACCTTCTGTAATTGCAAAATATGCAAAAGATGTTCATTTTGAGAGAAACATATTTGTTAGTGAAGAAGACCTGTTATTACCAATGAGATTGGATACTGAACAATTGCATTCATATAACATAATAAATGAAAAAAAATCTTCTAAGCAATCAGGAGCTTTTTTCATTGATGGTCCGGACGGAACAGGTAAAACTTTCTTATATCGTGCATTATTAGCAACTATCAGGTATCAGAGATTTATAGCTTTAGCAACTGCAACTTCTGGTGTAGCAGCTTCCGTCCTTCCAAGGGGGACGGACTGCTCACTCGCGTTTCAAAATGCCAATAGACATAGATGATAATTTCTGTTGGAATATTAGTAAACAAAGTTTACTTGCAATCTTGATTCGAGATACAAAACTAATTGTATGGGATGAAGCATAAATGGCAAAAAAACATGATTGAAGCTCTTGATGCACTTCTCAAAGATATTATGGATGTGCATACATTATTCGGAGGTAATGTTGTAGTATTTGGAGGTGACTTTAGACAAACTCTTTCAGTTGTTCGAAATGGCAAAAAAAAAGATTTTATTCATGAAAGCTTATTATATTCTAATATTTGGAATGAACTTGAGAAATTGCATCTGTTTGAAAATATGCGCGCAAGAACAGACTCATCTTTTTGCGAATATTTACTTAGGATTGGAAATGGAAAAGAACCAACTAACTGTGAAAACAAAATTGAGATTTATGATTCTTTTGTTATTCCTTTTACTATAGAAGAAGAATCTTTAGAAGTACTATTTAATGTAACATATCCCGATTTATATGCATTTTCCCCTGATTCATCTCTATTTAATTCTCGTGTTATTTTAACAACAAGGAATGATTTCGTGAATGAAATAAATAATATGTTAATCACCAAATTCCCAGAAAGGGCTACAACATTTGTTGCAATTGATCAAACTGTTGAACCGAATGATCAAAGTCAATTTGAAGATTTCTTGCATAGTTTAGATCCTCCTGGTCTACCTCCTTATAAGTTAACTTTAAAGGAAAATTTTCTAGTTATATTGTTACGATCTGAATCCTTCTGAAGGTTTATGCAACAGTACACGATTAACATGTTGTGATTTTAGAACACATGTTATAAATGCTAAAATTGAAAGTGGTGACTTCAAAAATACACATGTATTTATACCAAGAATACCATTATTACATCTCAAGCTGAGAAAATACATGTTCAGTTTAAGAGAACATTTCCTCTAAGATTATGCTTCGCTATGACGATAAATAAAGCTCAAGGTCAAACATTAGATATTTTAGGAATCTATTTACGTGAACATGTTTTTTCACATGGCCAACTTTATGTTTCTTTATCAAGAGCCAAAAGTTCAAAATGTGTCAAAATACTCATTCGTCCACCTACAACAGATGATAATGATCATTCAACACATAATATAGTGTATGATGAAATTATTCAAAGAGCCTTCTCATCAGTAACCTATTGATGACTTTGATTTTGTTAATTTCGTGGAACTTTTCTCTTGGATTCTTTGTTGCTAGAAAATAATGGATTCAATGAAGGACGATCTGTCTTTTCAATTGAATAAAAGACCAGATTTTTAACTCCGCCTGTATTAAAGTTATATTACAACACAACCGGTCCCAAGCCCGGACAAAGGAGGAGGGTTTTTCAGTTTATTACAAGTTAAATCCTTCGCTACTATACTTTCATTTGCAGGTATATCAAAGAAATCATATCAAGTGAAATGTTTCCACGTCTTGGTACTAAAAAATTCTACGACACTAACCAAGTTATAATAGAGTAGTTTTATTTTCCATCTTAGATATTGTTTCACTTCTTGATTTTGTATTTATCTCTGGATATTTCAACGATCTGATTAGGTTTGCTACTCAAAAATATCCAAATGCTTGGAAAATTTCTAAGTCTTCTTTAATTTCGTTATCCTTTTCCTTCAACTATTATGAATACATACTAATAATTAACATCATAGATATTTGATGAAAATTACGTGATTCGGTTTATAAGGAATGACATCTATCACTGCTGTACTTTTGTTTGTTGATTCGATTATAATTACACTTTCACATGTTTTCATGGATATTTGTATTTTTTTTTCTTTGTGTCTAAAAAGAATAGCAACGAAATTAGATGCTTGCTACTTGAGAAATTCTCTCTTGTCAGGTGACAATTAATTGCAAGCAAGAGTCTGTAGCTTGAAATGTTTTCAAGGCTGCTAGAGAGCATGTCGCTGATGTCTGATATATTTCTCACCTTGTTTAGGTAAATCATCATCCCATGAAAATAGCATGCCATTGTGAGGGAACGGGATGAAAATTCTGGGGAGATAGTAATTTAAAAAGTAAATATTGGGGTCAGTCAATTCAGTTGGATCCTGTTGGTACGTTGACTCTTGAATTTGATGATGGAGAAATCTTCCAATGGAGCAAGGTATTTGCATGTGGACACTTGAATATTTATCCTTTATTTAATCATTACATAATGATTAAATTTCTTATATGTCATGCTCCTCTATAACATGGGAATAATCTTGTAATACGTAACTACATCAATATACAATCTGATTTTGGAAAAACTGTATTGTGATCACTATGGAACAATGAGCATACAAGGAAGTCGTAACTAATCTTGTAAGCTGAAATTCAAGGAGCAGTCAATTATAGACCGGAATCCCCACCAAGTTCTTTCCATTCTCAGCATCCTGCATGAAAATGCAAGAAACCTCATCTTTGGATGCTTCCACTCTCTGAAGTTTAGCATTAGACTATTATGAGAACAAAATTGTAATAATCTGAACATGCTATGGATGTATCTTTATGAAAAAAGTTCCCTAGCTTGAGTTTATTATGAACTGGCTATGCCTACTAAGCACATGTTTTGTGCTGCAATCATTTTTCACTCTTCGTTGTGGGCTCATGTGTCATTTCATTTTTGAAATCATGTGGAGAAGAGTCTCCTAATTGTAACAGCTACACTTAAGCAAATGACCTGGGGGGCATCGAACTTCTCATAGAAATGTTGTTGCCTTCTTCGGTGCAATTTCTTAGTTGCATGATAATGCTTCTCAAGCTTTCCAGGTGAACATCGTGTAATTCTCTAATTCTTATCGGTTAATTATCAATGTTATTAGCTCTGAATTCCAACTTTTTAATATTTGATAATACATCCTTTAATAAAAAGAAGTTCTATGTTCTGTGTTACTTTCAACTGAACTCTTCTTGAACTATAATCGCGTGTGAAGAATATATGTGGTAGTTGATTTTCTGCCTGAATTTAGGCACCTCTACATTTACAGGTTGGGAGACTTGAGAAGTATAATATATCTGCATGTTATATAAATTTTGTGTTGTGGCTGCTATGTTAAAGGACACACAATAAGAAAATATCATTTTAAACAGATGGTTGGGCCCAAGCGAAGCCCGGCCTAACTGGGTGAATTATGTTGAAGGTGATCATAACAATAACTACTCAGTATACTCTCACCAGATGGGGTGTGGGGTTGAAGGTGATCATAGTCATGGCAATTAAAGCTCTATTGTTACATACATAAATTGGAAGTTCCACAAATTTGAGATTGTTACATGAATCTTTCTAAAGAAAATGAAAGACTTCTTCTGTCCGGTAGCTTTGGCATTTCTGAGAACAAATTACGTTTTAAACTCAAGTGCTTAAACTATTTAATGTTTACTTCAAGACTTTGTCTTTGGAATTTTAATGTGCCCGTGCCCGAGCAAGTCTTGAATTAGGGGGCATTTTAATGGTTCAAGCTAAATTCTCAATTCAAGTACTACAAGACCTCTTGAAATTCTAGGAGTATGTCAGTGTTGATTGGAAGCTACTCTACCAAAACCCTAGGTCACTCCTATAAAAAAAAGGTTACATAATCCTTTAATAAAGATCTCAAAAATGGAAATCATCTCAAAAATCTCATAAACTCACGAGATATTCACAACGAGATCAAGAAGTGGCCGGATAATTCTTGATAATCAAATACTTCAAGAAGATCCACAACATATTTCATGGATATCAAATAAATCCATGAAAACCCGCAACATCCTACGTTTAAGAAACACGTTGTGCTAGCCCTCGAATCACGAAGATAATCAGGAGAGAAGAAACAAGGGAGCAAACAGAATTGTGCCCGCGTCATTTTATCAATAAAACTGTGTTTTTCATATTTATATTGTGGTTGCAATTTATTTTTGTATTCACAAATAATTTGTTGCAAATAAATTGGCATGCCCAGTGGGATCAGTCCTACCCTTCATCTCTTCCTCCTATAAATCCAAAACTTCAAGTTTCAAAAGCTGTGGTTTTATGGTCGAGTACTTCAAGTATTGTCTTCAAATTTCGCAAGCCTACACCTTTACAAACCTTGAAGTATGGGGCATTTGTAGATATCGAAGTTTTTAATGGATCGAGCTAACTCCTAAATTCAAGATGCTACAAGACCTCTTGAAATTCTAGGAGTCCGTCAGTGTTGCTTGGAGGTTACTCTACCAAAACGCTAGGTCACTCCTATAAATGGAGTTAATTAAATAATCCTTTAAAAAAGATATCAAAAATGGAAATCATCTCGAAAATCCCATAGATTCACGAGATATTCACAAACAGATCAAGAAGTGGCCAGATAATTCTTGATAATCAAATATTTCAAGAATATCCACAACATACTTCATGGATATTAAATAAATCCATGAAAACCCGGAACATTCTACGTTCGAGAAACACGCTGTTCTACCCCTCGAATCACGGATGTAATCAGGAGAGAAGAGTCAAGGGAACAAACAGAATTGTACCCGCTCCATTTTATCAATAAAATTATGTTTCTTCATATTTATATTGTGGTTGCAATTTATTTTGTATTCACAAATAATTTGTTACAAACAAATTGGCATGCGCAGTGGGATCTGTCGTGCCGCCTTCATCTCTTCCTCCTGTAAATTGAAAACTCCAAGTTTCAAAAGCAGCGGTTTTATGGTCGAGCACTTCAAGTCTTGTCTTCAAATTTCGCAAGCCTACACCCTGACAGACCTTGAAGTAGGGCCACTTGTTGACGTCAAACATTTAATGGATCGGGCTAAATCCTAAATTCAAGATACTACAAGACCTCTTGAAATTCTAGGAGTCTGTCAGTGTTGCTTGGAAGCTACTCTTTAAAACCCTAGGTCACTCCTATAAAAAGGGTTACATAATCCTTTAAAAAGGATCTTAAAAATGGAGATCATCTCGAAAATCCTATAAACTCATGAGATATTTACAGAGAGATCAAGAAGTATTCGGATAATTCTTGATATCAAATACTTCAAGAAAATCTACAACATACTCCATGGCTATCAAATAAATCCATGAAAGCCCGCAACATCCTACGTTCGAGAAACACGATGTTCTAGCACTTGAATCACTGAGATAATCAGAAAAGAAGAATCAAAGGAATAATTAGAATTGTACCCATATTATTTTATCAACAAATTATATTTTTTTTATTTATATTGTGATTGTAATATTTTTGTATTTACAAATAATGTGCTGCAAACACCTCGTTTCAAATGAAATTGAAAGTGTAAAAGAAACTACAATCTTGGACCAATGTCATGTGTCTCAATTACATGCCAGCCAAAGAAAATATTAATACATGGACGTTTGACATGTCAACACCAAATGACGCTACGCAAACCTTTGTACTCACAAAATGAAAAGTCAAAAAGGGAAATGCATATTAATATATCATGACTCTTTTTTTCTTTTTCTTTTTCGGTTTTCATACGATATATGTTATTTACATTGGAGTCTGACTAATTTAGATTCATATTAGGTAAACTTTATACAGTGGCGATCCAGCCCACGTGTTAGATTTGCACTGTCCAATTGGATAAGGATATGTCTTATAAGAAGGAGCCGGTAACTATTCTAGACCGGCAGATTCGTCAGATGAGATCCAAGAGTTTCCCTTCTGTACGTGTTTAGTAGAGAGGTCAGCCTTCTAAAACATCGACTTAGGAGTCCGAGTCCGATATGCGGAGCTGTTATCCTCATCTATTTCCCGACTCATGTACTTCTTCTTTTTTTGTCCGTTTGAGGACGAATAGTTGTTTTAGTGGTGGAAAATGTGACTACCCAAAAGGTCATCACCTGATTTTTTATTCATTATATGTCTCCGAGGCCTTAAAAACCTCATTTAGGATTGCCTCGATTTGTGTGCACAGTCCGGGCGCGTAGCCGGAAAGCTCAAATATAAAATCTGTGAGAAAAATGAAAAATTTTGATATTAATATGGTTAATATTGATTTCTGTCAACATTTTGGGTAACCGAACCCATGATTTGACGGTCCCGGAGAGTCCGTAGAAAAATATAGGACTTGTGCATATACCCGGAATCGAATTCCAAAGTACCAAGCGCTCATTAAAAGATGGAAGCACTCTCTCCTAGGATTTTTTTATTCTCAAAATACAAATCCAAAATAGGAGTATGTGTTAACATGGAGGGGTCTTATTCATCCCACCACGATGATTGATATATTTTCCCTTTCACAATTACATTTGTTGTGTGTTTTACCGGAAAAGTAAAGAAAACAGAAAAAGACTAGTTTGTTCCTTGCTTGCTTAAGTAGATTAAAAAGGTCAATATTGTCAAATAGGATATCATCTCTCAATAGCTAGTTGAAGAACCAACAAAAAGTTGAAAAATTCAACGAGTTTTTTTAATCGATTGAAATTGAGAATAGCGACTAACATTTTTTTTTTATCGATTTAAATCAAGCATAGCAACAAACATAACGTTTGATACTGACTTTCGTTTTGATAACTACATATTCAATGGAAGCTTTAATTGAAGGGCTTCGTCTACATATCATCACTATCCTTAGTCAAAACACGTGTACTTATATATATATATATATATATATATATAAAGGGTTTACGTGAACATGAACATCAATACAAACAAGAAGATGCATATCGACTTGTTGACTAGCTGCATATAGTGGCTGTACAATTGGTCTTGTTAACCTAACCCTACTAATACAAATAGCAGTGGTGGCCAGCCAATGTCCCATTCAATTCAATTTTCAATACAACTCCTTCTAGTAGTATTATTATAATAAAAATTTACACAATAAATTCATATAACTACATAACGAACCCACAACGACTTTACTTATTGTCAACACTATGATTTCTAAAATTCAAATATACGAACAAGAAGATGGACTAACCTTTTAGACATGACTTCCAAATATAGACTGGTCATAGACTTAGTATAAATGTTCATACCTCACCTAATCCTTTATAATCCTATTCATTCGTGACACATGTACTATAGCAGACCAATAATAGTGTTTCATTTTTTTTAGCCAAAAGGATAATACTATTAATACTAAATACGGATAGAGTTATTACAAACCAAGTTGGCAGAAACAGAATCAATATTGCCTAGAGCTGTTAGCTTATTACAAACATCAAAAGCTATATTGCAAATTGTTTCATCACCACTTGTGTCCCCAGCATCTTGGACATGACAAATTTGGGAGAATTATGATAATATATTAGGTTATTCCTAAAGGTTTGTTTTGCTCCTTCATTTGCTAGTAGATGTGCTGCTTCATTGGCTTCTCTGCAGCTATGTCGGAGGGTTACTTGTCCCAACTTGTGCATCAACCATCTGTAGTTAGAGATATTATTATTGTGGATCAATGACCCCTTGTCAAAATAATTTAAAACATCAGTAGAATCAATATCCACTTCTAGTGGAGTTAAGTTCTCTGAAGTTTCATCGATCAATCCTTGATGGAGAGCTAGAAGTTCAGCATGCACAGGGCAGTTTGCATGTGCTCCCTTCAGGAACCCAAGAACCCAAGTTGAATCAGCATTCCTGAACAGTCCTCCAATACCTGAAGATAACTCAGTACTATAAAAGGATCCATCAGTATTGAGTTTATATCAAACTTTAGGGGATGCATGCCAAGAAATCCTCACCTGCAGGGTTTGTGAGATGTTGTATTCCACGATTTGATTATTTATTGTGGAGGGTGCTAGAAAGAGTTTTGTGTTATTAAAAATGTTCCTGTTCTTGGTGGTCCAAAGGTTCCAAATTATGAAGGAAAGAATATTTTTCCATTTCATAAAGTTGGTTGGTAAGCAAGAACGATATATGCTAGGAGGGTTCAAATTTCTAAGGGAAATGAGCCTGTGCTCATTAGGAGTGTAAGGGATTCTCAAGATATTCAAATTAAGGAGAGATTTCCAGAAAACTTGAGCATTTCCACAGTGTCGAAAGATGTGGTCAATGTTCTCTGCTTCTTTCCGATAGATTGTACAAGTAGGATCAATATTTATATCAAGGGAATTTAGATAGGTTATGGTAGGAATTCTATTATGGAAACAAAGCCATAGATAAAATTTGATTTTATCGGGGCATTTTAAGGCCCAAATCCAGTCAAAGCTTTATCCGGTTATGGAATTAGCAGAGTTCTCTAGGAGGTTGTAATAGAACTTAGTGGAAAATGTAATATTTGAAGAATGCAACCAGTATAACCTATCAGATAGGCCACTGTGGGGAAATGTAGTAGATAGGATTTTAGTAGATATGGAAGTGGGGATTTCAAAGGAGATTTTATCAAGGTTCTGTAGAAAATCATTCTATCCATAATATGTGTGCTTTGGTTGTATTAGCATGATTTTCAGGTATAGGTTTTGATGAATGACAAACAATGAAGTCAAGTGTCAAACAACGTTATTATATGACAAACAATCAAGATTGAATGCCGAGAAGCATATTGATGAATGGATAGCATGAAAAAGCCAAAGACGAGCTCAAAAGTTCAAGACCGAAGACCCAAGGCGTAGGTCGTTAGGTAGAACCAATGTAAGAGCAACGTTTAAGTTATCTCGTCTTTTGTCTCAACATAGGTCATCATAAATATGCATAAAATCTTTTTATCAAATCATATTTATCATAAACATATTTCAAATACTTCAAACAAAATGATTTTAACGTTTTCATTTTAACCAAAATGGTTTTTGAAATAAGTGGACAGCATAGGTGAATAATCGATTATGCAAAAGTGATAATCGATTATTCTAGGAAATTCCATTTATTGGAAATTTCCGCAGAGTAGGATTATAGTAATCGATAATCAATTTATTATATTGTGCGGTGAATCCGGATGACTATCGGAAGATTTCTTGCTGCACAACCGCCAAGGAGATGTGGGATAAACTTGAAATCACCTATGAAGGTACGCCTCAAGTCCGAGAATCAAAAGTTGATTTTCTAACACATGAATATGAACTCTTTAGAATGAGGGAGAATGAAAGCATCGATATTATGTTCGATCGGTTCTCAATGATCATCAACAATCTCCATGCTCTCGGGAAAGTATACTCGAACAAAGATCTTGTTCGAAAAATCTTGCGGAGTCTCACTCCCGAATGGCGATCCAAAGCCAATGCCATCCAAGAGTCGATAGGAATCATGGACGTCACAATTGATGGACTAAGAGGTAACCTCAAAACTTATGAAAGCACTATTCTTAATCCTTATCTTGGAAATAAAGGTCCAGGTATTGCCTTCAAAGCCTCATCCTCTAAAAGCGAAGAGGTAAATGATTCGGATAGCGATGATGATAATATTTCCAATGCCTTGATCGAAAAGTTTTATAAGTTTATGAAAAAGGAAATAAAGAAGGAAGAACCAAATCCTTCATGCCAAAATTGTGGAAAACTTGGCCACACCAAATCACATTGTCCAAAATCCAAGGACAAGAAGAAGAACAAACACCAAAGGCGTGTGACATGGGATTCGGACAGCTCGGGCGATGAAACTGCCGCACTATGCCTCATGGCCAACGAGGAAGAAGAGGTAAGTAATTCTAACTCTTATTCTTTTGAAGAATTACAAAAAGCCTTTCAAGAATTATCTGTTGAATTGAAAAAGATTTCAAAAATCTCCAAAGAGGCCAAGGCTAGAATTAAAGTCTTAGAAGAAGAAAATAAATTTTTTGAAAATGATAATCTTGATCTTAAAAATAAAATTAAGGAGATGAATGAAGCCTCTTCAATTGATCAAAGTTCCAATTGTTCTTCTTGTAATAGAGAACATAGAACTTAGGAACACACTAGAAAAACGTAGTGTTGATGATCCTAAAACAATTGAAGAAATTAAGAAGAATATTAGAAAGGATGATAGAAATGAAGTTAGACCACCTAGAAATAATTCTAGGAACTTCACAAATGAGTCTAAAATAAATCATTTTAGACCACCTAGAAATAACTCTAGGAATCGCAATACGTCTAGGATAACGACTTTAGATCACCTAGAAAGTTTTTGACTCAACCAAGACATATGCACAACCCGAATGTTATATGTCATTATTGCAACCAGGTAGGACACATAGCACCCGTATGTTTTGCAAAATATAGGGATTTATCTTTTAGCCATGATTATTATTTGCCTAACCCCCAAGGACCCAAAAGTGTTTGGGCACCTAAAACCTATTTTTAGGTACGTTTGCAGGTGTGCTTGAAGACTACAATATCGTAGTAGATGCACCAAGCACGGAACCTTATTGCATCGAGGGGGAATGTCGGTTAGTTATCATATTTTTGATAAAAACGTAATAGTTGATATGTGTTAACAATTAATATATCTTTGTTAACAATTAATATTAATTATTTTTGTTGATTCATGTTTTGATAACTTTTATCTTGAATAACAATTGGTATCAACTATTTTTGTTAAAAATAATAATTGATTCATGTTTTGATGAATATTATTTTTGGTTTGAATAACTGTTGATATATTCTTGAAAAATAAATGATTCGTGTTTTTAATACAACTATTGGTTTGTTAAAAATTAACTGTTGATATGTTCTTAAGCAATATGATTTGCGAAAAATAACCGTTATTATGGTTGTTATGTTTTTACTAACATTTGGTATTATTTCATGTTGGTATGATTAAATATCGTCAATGTATATTCCTCATTGTATTTCCTATTTTATTCTTGACACTAACAATTGATATACCCAAAAAGGGGAAGTGTCGAAAGGGGAAAGTAGCCTTTGCATACTCTTTTTTTGCTAATGCCAAAAGGGAGAAGAGTTTAGGCGATATGCATCAAATAAGGGGGAATGTTATGCCTTATTTGAGGGGGAATTATCATTAAGGGGAATTGTTTGCATGAATTGTATGTTGTGATATAGCATGAATTTAGGGGAAATCCGATATGCATATCTCATGTTGTTTGTCATTATCAAAAAGGGGGAAATTGTAGAAAATCATTCTATCCATGATATGTGTGCTTTGGTTGTATTAGCATGATTTTCAGGTATAGGTTTTGATGAATGACAAACAATGAAGTCAAGTGTCAAACAACGTTATTATATGACAAACAATCAAGATTGAATGCCGAGAAGCATATTGATGAAAGGATTGCATGGAAAAGCCAAAGACGAGCTCAAAAGTTCAAGACCGAAGACTCAAGGCGTAGGTCGTTAGGTAGAACCAATGTAAGAGCAACGTTTAAGTTATCTCGTCTTTTGGCTCAACATAGGTCATCATGAATATGCATAAAATCTTTTTATCAAATCATATTTATCATAAACATATTTCAAATACTTCAAACAAAATGATTTTAACGTTTTCATTTTAACCAAAATGGTTTCTGAAGTAAGTGGACAACATAGGTGAATAATCGATTATGCAAAAGTGATAATCGATTATTCTGGGAAATTCCATTTATTGGAAATTTCCGCAGAGTAGGATAATCGATTATACACTTGGGCATAATCGATTATCTTGTATCCGTTGCCAAAGTTCTTGAACGACAGACAGATAATCGATTATGCAAATCCAATAATCGATTATTCTAGCACAAAATCAGCTTCCGATTTTGTAACGGTAAGCTGATAATCGATTATGCAAATCTGATAATCGATTATCTTGGCATAAAATCAGCATAATTGATTGCCAACTAAGCAACGGACACACTACTTCTACCACCTATAAATAGAGGTCTTTTGAGCTGATTTGAGTGACACAACACCTCTCATTATTCATATACATATTGATATTATTTGTGCATCATTTTAGAGCTTTTGTTGAGCCAATTGAGAGACAACTTTGAGTTGTTCATAGAGCTAATATTGTATCTCTTTATCTACTCTTTTTAAAGAGTTCTTGTTGTAAAAGAGAAAGGTGTTTGAGAAGACCATATCTTCTCATTGATTGTCGGGTTTGCTAAGTACCCTCAATCTTAGTGTGTGAAGTCTTGTGGTGCATTATCCACGAGCAAGGTGAAGTCTTGAGGTGAGGTATCCTCGAGCAAGTTGAAGTCTTGTAGAGTGTACATCTACGAGCAAGTGTAACGGTTTGTTAGGCACCCGGAAGCTTAACGGAGTTAGTGGAAACTCGAGAGAGTCTCTCGGGGACTGGACTAACCACACATTGTGGTGAACCAGTATAAATCCGGTGTGTCCTTTCCCTAATCTTTTAATTACTGCATTTACTTTACTCCTGCAATTTTAATTCCGCAATATTTATCTATATTCTTGTGCCGCACTATTCACCCCCCTCTAGTGACGGGCATAAATCCTAACAGGTTCCAAGAATTATTTTGCAATAGATCACTAGGAGTTAGGAGAAGGTATTTTTGTGTAAAAGACCTATTAGGAGGCGGTGAAGGGGCTCACAATTGGGAATCCAGCTACAAGATCAAATGTTTAATTTAGAGTTCTGGCCTTTCAACCAGGCAATACCTTTGGAGCATATACTCTAGCCAATTTTAAGTCTTTTTCCAAATAAAGGATGGACGATTGGTTGTGGTATGGATGTACTTGGAAATGAGTAAATTAGCCCAAGGGGTTGAGGGATTATTTAAGAGACACAAAACAAAGCTCGTGAGAAGGGCATTATTTTTGTCTCGAGCTTTCCTTATACTGAGCCCCCTAAAGATTTATCCCTAGCGATAGTGTCCCAATTGAGGAGGTGAAGTTTTTCCTAGTGTTAGTTGTACCCCAAATAAAGTTCCTAATAATTTTATCAATGCTTGCAATGATTTTACTGGGAATCATTGTGGTTTGCATGACATAATTAGGAATACTAGCTAGAGTATATTTAGCAAGAGTGGTCTGGCTGGCTATGTATAGAAAGTTGGTTTGCCAGCTAGCCAGTATTGATCTTAAAGAGTTCAGGATATAGTAATAGTCCTTATTTTTGGGATGGTGATTGTGAATAGGGAATCTTAAATATTTCCCAAAGACGTTAGTGCCCTTGATGCCCAAGTAGTTTGAGGCGACATTAATGTCATTTTTGAAGCAAATGATGGAGAGATAGATCCTAGATTTTGAGTAGTTAATTTTTTGCCCAGAGATATTGCAAAAATTATTGAGACAAGATAGAATAGTGGAGCAATTTTTCTTGGTAACTTTTCCCATGAGGGTTAAGTCATCGGCAAAAAAAAAATAGATGAGAGAGGCAGGGTCCTTTTGGAGTCACTTTAATGGGTTCCCAAAGGTAAATATCTACAAGGTGATTAATGTGACGTGAGAGCATTTTCATGCAGAGAATAAGATGTAGGGGGACATAGGATCACCTTGGGGAATACCCCTACTTGGGCTGAAATGATCAGTATGTTCGCCATTAACTAGAATGGAGATTTGGCTAGTGGTTATGCAAGACTAGGGGTGTCAAATGGGCAGGTTGGGTCAATTTTGGACGGGTCAAAATGGGTTTAGTCAATAATTGGGTGGGTCAAATGATCCGCCTAAAAGTTACTTGGGCTAAGATGGGTTGGATCAAGATGGGTTAAAATTCGGGTCATAACTCAACCCGCCCAACTCTTATTAAACTTTAATTAATATGTATTATTTTTTTATTAAATTTTATAATTACTAAATAAGGTTTTTTTCTTTTGTTATGGTCATATTTAAAATATTAAACAAAAATTAAATTATTTCTAGCATATTTTGACAAACTTACTCATGGATCAATTTGGGCTAGAATTTAGCCCAACTTTAAATGGGTTGAGATGGGTTGGGTCAAGATGGGCTAAGTTCAATAAATGGGCGGGTCAATACCAACCCAACCTTGGGCGGGTCATTTAGGCTTGGGCCAAATTTGACAGCCCTATGCAGGACATAATAAGTTTAGTAATTCTCGGAGGAAATTTAAAGTAATTGAGTGTTTGATAAACAAATGCCAGTCAATTCTGTCAAACGCTTTTTCTAAATCAATTTTGATGATCATGTTACCAACTTTGCTCTTTTTTTAATTAATGGAGTGAATAACTTCTTGGATGATAGTAGCATTATTACTGGCCTGCCCATTTTTCATGAAATAGGTTTGAAGGGGGCTGATGATGGTGGAGAGGAATGGTTTTTTTCGATTGGCAATTATATTAATAATGATTTTATAAATCGTATTACAAAGGCCTATGGGTCAATTTCTTTTTAGGTTGTTGGCATTGGGAAATTTTGGAATGAGACAAACATAAGTATTATTTAAGGGGGAGGGGATAGTGGAGGTGCTAAAGACTTCGTGACAGCATGCTATAACAGATGGTCCAACAATATATCAAAATTTCTGGAATAAAAAAAGAAGGATGAAGGTCATCCGGACCTGGGGCTTTGAATGATTTAAAGGAAAAAAGTGCATTAGTAATTTCTAGATTGAGTAACGTATTGTCTAAGGAGGATAGATTAAGGTTAGAGAAACTAGAATGATTGTTGTCAACAAGATTCCTAGCAGAATAGAGCATGGAGGTAGCAAATAACGTATGGAAGAATTTGAAAGTGTGGCTCATGATAGTTTCTTGAGTATCAAAACAATTACGAATATCATCTTTTAAAAAAATAATCTGATTTTTTCTTTTGCGATGGCAGGCAGTTAAATGAAAATTTTTAGTGTCGAAGTGTATGCCTTATCACCATCGTTCAGCCAAACAATTTGAGATCTAATTTTCTAATAATCTTCCTCTATCTTAAGATTATTGTCGTATTCCCGTTGAAGTTAATCTTCTAGGTTGTGAAGGAAAGAACTAGTGTGATAATGTGTAGAGGATTGGATGTTATTTAGCCTAGCAAGAATATTCTTTTTCTTATTAATAAATTTGCCAAAGGTATTATTCTTCCAAGCAAGGATATTTTCTTAAAAGTGTTAGAGGCATTAATAAAACTGTTATGGATAACATTTGTAAAGTAAGAATGATTGCACCAATAGGATTCTAGTCGAAAGGGTCTAAGACCACATTCCTAGTGGTATTAGAGAGAGTAAGAAGAAGAGGGTTATGGTCCGAATAGGTCTTAGGGAGATGTGTGACAAAGGCTGTGGAAAAAAATCTTAGCCATAAATCATTAACAAAAATGTGGTCAAGGCGTTCCATGATCAACCTTTGGATCTTTTCCTGTGATTCGACTGGGTGAATTTACAGCCTTTATATCCTATGTCTGATAGATTACATTTGTTAATATATTTCCAAATGAGGGAGGTTCTGCGAGTATTAATCGGATGACCCCCTAATTTATCAATATCTATAAGCACATCATTAAAATCACCACCAACCAACCAAGGACCATTATAGTTATTAGAAATGCTAGTAAGATTATTCCAAAGATCAATCCTATTTGTAACAGAAGTACTGGCATATATTGAACTAAAGAGCCAAGATTTTTTGTGATAATTATCTTGATCATTGCATGAATTTCTTGGTCTCACCTAGTGAATTTATGGACATTGACAAAGATATTATTCTATAAAATAACCAACCCTCCTGCTTGGCCTTCCGCAGGAACCTCGATCATGTTAGTGAAGTCAAAATCGTTCAAAAATGGTGCATGGAAACCATACGGATTTCCAGAAGGGCTACTACACTAGTTTATGGGTATCCATAATATCCTTAAAGTGCCTACGAAAGGTATCATTGTTAGCGCCTCGAATATCAACAAGATTATACGAGATTGTCTATTCATTTGAGAGACAAACAAATTGTGGGCTTGCATCCCCTCCTCCGGAGATGGAGGCGGGTTCCTTCTCAGGCAAGGTACCAATATTATGCCATTCTTCCCAATTGTGGGGTCCTGGGGGGAGGGGGTTGAATATCCATGGATCACTAGTACAGTGTCATCAGACAACTGAAGATGTACTTCTTGTCCTACATTCCCCTGAATAATAGCACCTTTACATCTCCTACACTTGCAAATTCTGTTGGTAGCTCGTGGTGGTGGAGGTCTAAGTCCTCATCTTCTGCTACCAGGTTTGGTATCGGAGGAGGATTGTTTGGAGGGATATTTTCTTGCATGGGAGCTGGAGGGTCCTCCTGAGGTGGAGTTCAGTTGTGGTGGGTTTGGGTTTCCTATTGTATGAAGATAGGGTTCAGAGTGGTCTGTTCTTCTGGTGGAAAGAAGGGGAGGTTGGGAAGCAGGAGAGTTAATGTTGGTAGTTGATAATGAGGGAACATGTTCCATTAATGGTGCATCTCTTGAACCAGAGTGGGGTTGAGAGCTAGGGGTTGTAGGATATGAGTGAGCCATGTCTGGTTGACATAGTAATTCATTGCAAGATGCATTCCTTCAAAACTAGTTGTGCAAGATACTGAGGGTTTTGGATTACTAGGACAGTCTCATGGCCATTGATCATCATATTGAAGGAGATGACATGGCCCATGAGGCCCATCTCCAGCCAAGAGAGAGGTTAATGGTTCTAGGGTGGCGGAGGAGAAGTGTAGTAGTGGGGTGGACTAGGCAGTGGGAGAGGGAGGATGTTCATGGTTGTTTGGTATTGATAGTTGAGTATTTGAATTAGCCTTAGCCTCCTTATGAGAGATAGTGGGATTCGTGGCATGGTTGTCACCTTGGTACATAAGGGATTTTGATGGAGAAGAAGAGTGTAGAGTAGTAGGCATAGGTAGGTGAACACTTAAAAGAATCCACAGGCATGCACGCCGTTTGAGGCATGGATGGGTTAGCAAAATATTTGGGGCAAATTTTCAGTAAACTTTAAAGATTTTGATCTACCATTTGGTTGTTGCATGCAATGTCTGTGGACATAGTAATTCATTGCAAGATGCATTCCTTCAGAAACTAGTTGTGCAAGATACTGAGGGTTTTGGATTACTAGGACAGTCTCATGTCCATTGATCATCATATTGAAGGAGATGACATGGCCCATGAGGCCCATCTCCAGCCAAGAGAGAGGTTAATGGTTCTAGGGTGGCGGAGGAAAAGTGTAGTAGTGGGGTGGACTAGGCAGTGGGAGAGGGAGGATGTTCATGGTTGTTTGGTGTTGATAGTTGAGTATTTGAATTAGCCTTAGCCTCCTTATGAGAGATAGTGGGATTCGTGGTATGGTTGTCACCTTGGTACATAAGGGATTTTGATGGAGAAGAAGAGTGTAGAGTAGTAGGCATAGGTAGGTGAATACTTAAAAGAATCTACAGGCATGCACGCCGTTTGAGGCATGGATGGGTTAGCAAAATATTTGGGGCAGATTTTCAGTAAACTTTAAAGATTTTGATCTGCCATTTGGTTGTTGCATGCAATGTCTGTGGACAAGTGTGAGGTGGTAATTGCAGTAGAGAGTGATATGGAGGCTTCGAGTGCATGCATCTGACTAGGGGTTTGGTTTAGTTTTGATGTGACTATTGGCATGAGGGGTTTAGTAGTATGATTAGTAGAGTTAAAATCATTTAGTCATGGCTCATTAGGGGAAGAAATTGGTAATGATGTAGATAGACAGGCTGCCACATGGCCATCATCGAGGAAAATGAGTTCCATGTCAGCCTCCATGCATTGGGCGATCATAGAGTCTGTTCCGCTGGTAGAGGTGGTATTGTCAGTGTTTGTGGGTTGGATTTGCAGCTTTTCAAATTGATTGGCGTGTTCCTAGATTTTGAGAGTAGGATTATTCATGTGGGAGTATAATCGTTGCTTATCGGGGCCAAGTTTTTCGGAGGAAATTTTACTAACATATTGCAGATTTTGTGTTTAAAACTTATCTGATTTAGCATAAAAATGTGAACCTTTATACTTGTATCATCAGGAGAAGGATTCTGCTGTTGAGGTGGAGAGGTCTTCTTTCTAGAGAAGGAAACTGTGTGCCATTCCTTTTTGAGCTTGATGGTGGTTGATGGAGGGAGGACTGGTGGTTGTTGTGAAGTATTGGGGATTGCATATGGACAACTGCCTTGAGTGTGGCCCAGTCTGCCACAATTCTTGCATAGGAAATACTCCCCTTCGTATTATATGACTTGACAATTTTTTCCTATGTAGATGTGTGATTTAACAGGGGAATCCATTGGGAGTTCGAGGCAGAGTCTAGCATATTTTCCCCTTAAAGTGGCAGAGGTGCATACATCGATCATTACTAGTTTTCCTATTTTATTACCAATTATTTTTAGGATGAGGGCATCATAGAATTCAATGGGAAGGTTAGGTAACTGAACCCAAACTGCAATGATGTGTGATATGAATTCAGAGGCAACGAAATTTGGGGACCATCTTTTTAAAGACAGATAAGAACCATTGATGAACCAAGGTCCTCCAATGAGGGCCGTGAACACGTATTCTTCAATGGCGAATTTAACTATGTAATAGCCTTGACCTTAAGTCTATTAAAGAAAAGGATTCTAAAGATTTTCATATATCATGTAGCTTCCTTTTTAGATAGAGATGTTGGACTCGTTTGCCTAATAGTTTGATGAAGAGGGAGTGCCTCCAAGGATAATAGATGCGGTGCAAGTCCTCCGAGGAGATGTTTGCTTGTAAATCTTCCGACGGATTTGGTTGATCTTGTTCCATGGTGGCAGTAGTATTAGCCATTATATATCTCTTGGACCATTTGGAAGTTGCATAGATATGGTGTGGTCGGGGGAATTTGAGAGGAGAATTATTTTGAAAGAAGGGATATAATCATGGGGGTGGTGGATGAGATAGAGTTTACATCCTGATAAGATGATATAAGAGTTGAATCTGGTGGTTTTGGAGGAATAGAGGAAGGTGGTAATGATGAAGAAGTAGAGACTGTTTCTTCCATCCTTAAAAAATTAAAAGGTTAAAATGCAAAGTATAATGTTCTCCTATATATGTACATACCCGACCTAATCCTTTATAATTAGATGTGTAGTCATGTTTTGAAGCTTGCTGATTAAGAATTATAATCATTTTGAGTTATAGGGCCTAAATTAATAATTTATATACACTAAATATTTTTTAAGACAATAAAAGGTTTGAATTACCAAAATTACTGGATTCTACTGAATCCACTTCCTACACTCTAGCTATGTTTAAAACACTATTCATTAATGATTCATATAGTCAGCGGCAGAGCCACATTAACAGGTCTCTTCTCCGAAAAACTACAGTATATTACTAGATAAATTTTTTATTTTATGTATATTTACTATGTGATGTCTCCGCTAGACTTTTCAGTGTACATTTAATTTTTTATATTTTGACACCCTTTGACGGAAGTTGCTTAATAATAGGTGCATTTAACTATAATTAGGCCCTAATTAACCACCTTCTTGCATAATTTTTTAATGATAAAAATGATAACAAAATGCTTAATTAGCGCTTTTCATGATTTACAGGTTATATATGACAAGAGAAGGCTATGGAGTACTATTGGGATCAAATATGGAGAAAAAGAGGCGAATCGTAAAATTCCGCCAAGTGAACCACGCGAACAGCTCAAACCAGGCCTGAGGAGGGACTTTCGCGGTTCCACCGAGGCAGAACCGCGGTAGAAGATGGTCGCAGACAAATTGAGAACCAGAGAGCATGTTTGGCCGCGGTTTGACCGCGACCGCGGAAGAAGCGGAAATATTCAGGGACTAAAGTGCAAAACACAGGATTTTTAGCCCAAACCCCTATTTTAAACACTAGATTTCACCCAAAGAGGCATGTATTGATTTGGAGAGTAGTTTGGCAAGGAAAATAATTGTGAGAGATCACCAAAAATATCTTACTTCTTTTCTTTGATTTTTCTTGCAAGTTTTATAATGAATATTGTTTTAGTTTGTTTACCCATAATTATGAGTAGCTAAATTCTTTGTCTAAGATTTTGATGGAGCCTATTGAGGGATGAACTTCTTGTTTATGTGAATACAAATTGCTAGTTTCAATCTCTATTTGTTCAACTACGTGTTTGTTGTAGTTAATTGACATGATCCTCAATTAGATGTGCCTATTTAGTGTGCATAACTCGGGAGACAGTGCATATTTAGGTTATAGTTGAACAACACTACTCCTAAGGTATATGAGGGATCAATAACCAAGGGTTTAAAGGCGGGATTAGGGATAACGAAGCCTTGGGTGTAATCTAAAGTGAATTGTGTTAAATAAAGCAAGCTAGTGTACTCGAGAGAGTGCAACTAGTAAATTACTGTGATTACTCGGGAGAGATTTACGGTAAGAAGAGCGTCCATGATTGATAAAGATGTGTTGGTAAATTTGTATGAAGTATAAACAGAAGGAATTCCATCAATGGGGGAAATCATTATATTAGCATTTTCTCGTCATTGTTTACAACCTTAGCATCTTTAGTTTACATCTGTTTATTTACTTGCAATTTTAGTTATTAAAGACACCATCAACTGTGATTCAAACGTTTAGGGAAATTGGTTCTCAAGAGTTTAGTGGGTCTAAAGATAGTGATTGATAGATTAACTCTCTATGGATTCTACTCTAGGCAGAATACTCAAGTTATATTTGCAACATCTGCAGTGTCCTTTTTATAAGGTATAGTTGGGCGTAATAAAATTTTAGCGTTGTTTCTAGGGAGTTAACGAAATTATCACTTACCATTGATAGAAATACAAAAATTCTTAGTGTAGTCAGTTTTCTCTATACCCAACTTGTGAATATTTGTGTAATAATTTTTCTTACCTTAGTCTATTTTTATTGTTTGTTTCTTGTTTATTTTCTTAGTTTTGAAAAATGGCATCACATAATAAAAATTGGTGAGATGGTAGTTGTCATACTGTGATGACCCTTCTCCTTATTGTGGAGGACCACACTCGTGGAAAAATTATTTAAATTTTTCTGGGGGCGGATTGTGCGCACAATCTCAAACACATGAGTGGAGTATTTGTGATAAGTGTGGTTTTAAAAATGGTCATTGGTATAATTGTTTTGATTGGTCCTTCCCTTCTCCAAGCCCCCGCTATGATGATTCTATTGTTTTATGAAAATGATAGGCCTATGGAATTGGAAGAAGTTGAGTGTGGCCGAAATGGAGAGTTCAAGCTCATGTTGGAGTGTTTACTTGAAAGAGGAAACAAAGAACAAAGTGCCTTGGAGGAGCTTTTGAAAAATAGTCTCCAAAATTCCTTGGTACTTAATCAAAACCAAGAAGAACTCTCGAACGCCCAATATGAGAAAATAATGCTCGTGTTGGAGATTATTCTCGAAAATGAGGAAGAAGGTGAGCTAAAACTTGAAGAGTCAAGAATTGAACCTCCGCCAACCGACCCCATGAGTACCAATGATGCCTGGAAAAAATATGGATATAGAGTCAACCGGTGTAAATAAATATTAGTTGAGAATGGCTCTAGTCCGGGGGTAGAATAGGATGTCAAAATAGAAAAATAGCAAAATGAAGGTTTAAAGTTACATTCTAAGCATTTTTTAACATTGAAATTGTGTAATGATATGAAAATTGGACTACATGAGTCCGTGAGGGATTGCAAAGAGGAAAGGCAACAACCATACATTTTAAATTTGAGGAAACAAGAAACCAAAATGGCATTCCTCACATGAGAGCCAAGAAGTGCAAAATGAAGAATTTAAGGCTCGGCTCGATAATTAACTTACCACCCTCTATCGCTCATTGTCACAAGCTTGATTCCAAGCTAGGTACCTAGTTCATATCGTCCAAGTGGCTAGAAAAGTGGTAAAATTGCTTGCGTCGTGCCGCAACATTAAATCAGGCGCTGCGTGGGAGGTAACCACGACACTATTGTAAGTGTAACATTATATATATATATATATATATATATATATATATATATATATATATATATATATATATATATATATATATATATATAACCAGAAAATGCCCAGACCACGGTCCCACCTTAACCGCGATCAAAATGCGGTGAGAGACCCTCTCAGCGACCCCATACTGGGGCAGAATTCTCTAGATCACAGTCCACCCGGCCTATGTTGCGTTCTATGGAGGAAGAGGTAGCACATCTTCGCACCTCGATGGATGGCCTGCATGTGCGTAAGGATGCCATGTCTCATCGGCAGGCCAGGTCTGAGAGCCGGATGATGGCTTGGTTTCGTACTTTGGGAGAGCTTGTCATATGGACAACAGCACTTTCTCCGACTCCGATTGATGCTTAGGGAAGTCATCTAACCCTTCTACTCTTTATTTTTGTTATGACAAGGGGACATGCCATAGTTTTAATTATGGGGTGGGAGACTTGCTGTGGTACTGTATTGTAGTATAAATATATATGGAGTATGTTGTAATGTTGTATATATTATGGGCTCACCTTAGAAGTAACTGACTTGGACCAACGACGGACACTTGTTGACGGGTCTCTTGAGGGTCAAAGTCGAATTTAAAAAGAATAAAATTGTAGGGGAGTCTTCCTGAGGACGGTCCACTTGGACAGTACTCTTGAGGGAAGTAGTCCATGTAGTTTCTTTATTTTATTTTATTTTTCTTTTTTAGGTAGTGTAGTAGTTCTCCCTTGGTTTTTCTTTTGACCACGGTTTTTTTTAAGGGGTTTTCTTGAAACGGGTTAGGTAGATTTTTCATTTATAGTTTTAGGGTCAAAATAGGTGAAGTCTAGAATGAAATCATTGATGTACACACCTGAGAATAACAAAAACGAACTTGAGGGTGTGACGTCTAAGCTCGTTTGTAGAATCGTAAATCTATGCCTTAATTTTGCACATCATGTCTTGCTTGAACACTCGTATGAGTGTGTTGATTAAGTGATTCGGAATAAGTTACATGCCAAGTGTATGTGAGCTATTACTTGTATTCTATGCTTGCATGTGATACATAGAACTTTCCCGGGGCAAGCTTATGGTGTGTCTGTGTGGCATGTGAATATTCTTTGCTGAGAGTAAGTGAATTCTTCCTATCTTTGGTTCCTTGTTGCTTAAATTTTATGTGTGTTAAACTTCTCTCAGAATTGTGATGTGAGGGCATGTGACTCAGGAAGAAAAAATGAGTTCACCTTTGTTAGAGTAACTAGAGTAAGAACGAGTCTATCACGGCGTTAGAGTCTTCATCTGAGGTGTGACTGTTGCATTGCTTAGCTTGCTCTTTCATAATGGCGGGTGTGGCATAAAATTTAGGTAATGCATCGAACGGTTAGGCCTAGAAGTGTGGTAACTTGCTTGCGGACAGGCAAAGGTTTAAGTGTGGGGTGTTGATAATAGGTGAATTTATCTAAAATTAGGCCCTAAATAACCACCTTCTTGTATAGTTATTTTATGATAAAAGTGATAAGAAAATGCTCTGATTAGTGCTTTTCATGCTTTGCAGGTTATATATGATAAGAGAAGGCTATGGAGTACTTTTGGGATCAAATATAAAAAAAAGGCCAATCATAAAATTCCGCACAACTCAAATCAGGCCTGAGGAGGGACTGTTGCGGTTCCACCGCGACCGCGGCAAAACTGCGGTAGAAGATGGTCGCAGATAGATTGAGAATCAGAGAGCATGTTTGGTCGTGGCCGCGTCAGAAGCGAAAAAATTCAGGGACTAAAGTGGAAAACACGGGATTTTTAGACCAAAATCCTATATTAAACACTAGGCTTCTCCAAAAAGGAGGAATGTATTGATTTGGAGAGTTGTTTGGCAAGGAAAACAATTTGATTTTTCTTGCAAGTTTTATGATGAATATTGTTTTAGTGTATTTACCCATAATTATGAGTAGCTAAATCCTTTGTGTAAGGTTTTGATGGAGCCTATTAAGGGATGACCTTCTTGTTTATGTGAATACAAATTGCTAGTTTTAATCTCTATTTGTTCAACTATGTGTTTGTTGTAGTTAATTGACAGGATCCTCAATAAGTTGTGCCTATTCAGTGTACATAACTTGGAAGAGAGTGCATATTTAGGTTATAGTTGAACAACACTACTCCTAAGGTATATGAGGGATCAATAACCAAGGGTTTAAAGGCGGGATTAGGGATAACGAAGCCTTGGGTGTAATCTAAAGTGAATTGTGTTAAATAAAGCAAGCTAGTGTATCTCGGGAGAGTGCAACTAGTAAATTACTGTGATTACCCGGGAGAGATTTACGGTAAAAAGAGCGTTCATGATTGATAGAGATGTGTTGGTAAATTTGTATGAAGCATAAACAGAAGGAATTCATTACCTTAGCGTCATCAATAGGGAAAATCATTACCTTAGCATTTTCTCGTCATTGTTTACAAGCTTAGCATCTTTAGTTTACAGCTGTTTATTTACTTGCAATTTTAGTTATTAAAGACACCATCAACTGTGATTCAAACGTTTGGGAAAATTGGTTCTCAAGAGTTTAATGGGTCTAAAGATATTGATAGGTTAACTCTCAGTAAATTCGACTCTGGACAGAATGCTCAGGTTATATTTATAACATCCGCAATGTCCTTCTTATAAGCCATAGTTGGGCGTGATTATTGTTCCATGAACGGCATATAGTAGTGTGCTTCTTTGAATATAATCAGTACCCACCGATGACAAATTCTTAGAATTTAGAATTAATGGGTTCAGAATAACTGTATTTTTATAATATGTGTATATTATTAATATTTTACATATCTCTAAGAAATATAGTCAATAGTTTTAAGTCATAAAATTAGTCAGTCATCACTTAGATTTGTACCGAAGAAACAGTAAGCAGAAAAAGTCTATTATTACGGAAATAATAACTTCTTTTTTTATGAGTTCCCATTTAGTTTCGTGTTACCTTAACACAATAGGTCGTCATTACAAGAAAGGCCAACTAATTAACGTCAAACTTCCCAACTACAAAGCCCTATAAATAACTAACCCTAGAACATCCTCAATTTCATTCCTCTCATATCCTACAATCAAAAAGAAAAACATGGTGTTTCTACTAACAAAAAGAGAAAAAGAAGAAGATTTCCACAACATAACAACAATGGCAAATTGCTTGATGTTATTCTCAAACCAATCAAATGATTATCATTTTGACAATATTATGAAGTACAACAACTCAACAACTAATCAAGTTTTCGAGTGCAAGACTTGCAATCGTAAATTTTCATCTTTTCAAGCATTAGGTGGCCATAGGGCAAGTCACAAGAAACCAAGATTAAATATGAGAGAATTGAATAACATGCAATTATTTCAGTTCCCTAATATTAAACCTAAAACACATGAGTGTTCCATTTGTGGGCTTGAGTTTGGCTTAGGACAAGCTTTAGGAGGGCATATGAGAAGACATAGAGCTGTGATGAATAATGAAAAAATTGGAGATCCTTTACGTATTCCTCAAGTTGTTAAGAAATCGAAGAGAGTTTTGTGTTTGGATTTGAACTTGACGCCATTGGAAAATGATCACTTGGAGTTTAATTTGGGTGCAGATTCAGTTTTCTTCTGATCTTCTTATGGATGTTGTATTTATTTATCTGTTTGGTTGATGTAAATTGTTCCTCCTATATATATTCCTTTATTTTTGGTGTAAACATCCAATGCTGATAAATGTTTAGAAAATAATATTATATAGCTGCTTTCAAAATAAAGTTGAAAAAATATTTTTTTACATATACGTACATTTCTGTGTGTTATATTATTATTTTATATATTTTTCAACTACTGAATATAAATAAATAGTTACTGGCACGGGCTAAAATCCCCGAAAATTTTTATCATGTGCCAAACCACCCTAAGATGATTTCTTGTGGAGTAGTAAAGAATTGATAAGCATAGGTAACTTCTATATCTTTTCCCACTTTACAATCTTTTGTTGTAAAAAGATTGATGATTTTGACCTTTCACAGGTCAACTTAACTTGGAATAAACCACGTGGCAATCGCTGATCCAAATAACTTAGTATAGGACCATTATGAATGACCATTATTAGTCATTTATAAATACTTTTTACTATATTACGTGTTATAAATACTTTTTATATATTTTTATATAACGTATTTCATGTATTTAAGCTGTTGTATTTAGTAATACAATCAAAAATATATACGTAAAATCTAGAATCCCAGTAAAATTTGATATGTATTTAGTTGTATTCAAGTAGCATTAACATTAAATACAGTAAAGAATGAAGTAAAATCACGTGATATTCTCCTAATTTAGCTCAACGAACTAAAACGATCCCTCATTAATCTGTATTTGAAAGATACATAATAAAGATTATAGTTGAATAAAGAGAAATAAATATGAATAATACAGTTGAATACAATAAAATACACCTTAATTCATTTGAATAAAACACTTGAATACAACAAAAATACAACTGAATACAGCTGAAGTAACTCTTGAATGCAACAAAATACACCTAACTTCAAATAGTTGAATATAACTAACTATTACAACTGAATACAGTTGTATAAAACACTTGAATACAACTAACTACTGTTGAATAAAATTGTCAAATACAACTGATTAAACTTGAATACAAATAGGCGATTTGGGCGATCTAGAGAGAGAAACAACCCTATATCTTTGCCGGCCGGCGGCCAGCATTAATTCCGGCTGGCCACCGCCTAACACATCTACAAAAACCCCAGCCTTGGAAGCTCTGGTGCAAGAAACTCGTAGCCGTTGCTACCCGCAACGGTAAGGCATTCGTGTACGGCGTGGGTCGTGAAGGGTTAATGCTGAAAGCCCTATCCAATCTATAGTATGGCCAAATCAAACGAAGCTCGTGTGCTGTTGCTGACTGCTCAGCCCGAATCCGGATCTTCTGTGAAGTACGCGAGTGTGGTTGCTAATATTCCGGCTCAGACAATGGCTGATGATAACGTTGGTGATGCAGAGCAGAAAATTGAAAACTTGGGTGGGAGAAGAGTTAAGAAACTGGGGTTTGTGGGAGAAGAGAGTCTGGTTGTATGCAAATAAAGAGCAACTGTATTGGGGTTTGTAGATACGTGGTTATTATGTGAGAGAAATACAAAAGGGAGAGAAAAAAATAATATTTTGCATATACGGTGCCCTAATTGTAGGATGTAACCATAGTTAAATTTGTTGCTATAAAGGATAAAAGGTATTTATAGGATGTAATATTTTAAAATGGTATTTATTTAAAATATATAGAGTACTAAGGTTTTCTATAGGGTGTAAAAATTACTTTTTGATTTGGGTAAACATTCTCCTACTTCATGGTACATATATGTAAAAGAAGAATTTATCTAAATAGTCGCCTGTCTAACTACTTAAATTAAAAATAGACGGTATATTATATGTATATCATAGTTAATATATGATATATGTATACGGATAAAAAATAAATAGTAAATATGATTGGCTATTTGTATAAATATAACCATTACTAATGCAGAGTAAAGCTTGAAAATTAGAAGAAAAAAAAACTAAATTCAAAACTTACCCATAGCTTGATTCTACTGCAATTTAGTTAGTTACGTCTGCATTGTATTAAAAAAGAAAGAGAGATCTTTGGATGATTAGTAAGAACGAGAGAAATTGAGGGTTGAAAATCTTTGAAAAGAATCGGAAATGTAGGGGGATCATAAAGAAAGAGATTTGGGTGATTTAGTAAGTAAGGGAGAAATTAGGTCTAAAATCTTTTGGAAAAGAAAAAAAAATATAGGTGGTTATTGGAAATTGGGGTGGGGGTTGGGGGAGGGGGAGGGGGATTCGTGGATAGTAATTGATAGATGGGTAAACCTAAGGGATCTTCAATTTTTTTCTTTTTTATAATTTTGTATATGTTATAAAATCTCCTATTTTAGGTGAATGTACATAATTAGAGAGATTCTAGGGTTTATTACTTGGTGGCTAAGTCACCACCTCCCTATAAATATAGGGGTTCTATACCATTGTAAACCATCCCAAGTATCAATAAGAATACTTCTCTCCCTATTCTCTCTATATTGTTCTTGTCTTTTATATTATTTCATAACACGTTATCAGCACGAGTCTTTAACCAATTGAATTTGTAGAACTTATGCAGACGGGAGGAATGAGATTTGTTTTCCAAGGGAAAATTGTGGAGAAGTCCAAATTTGGTCTTGTGCAACATCCTAAACAGAGAGGTGTGAAAATGGCGTGCAAGTATGCCGCAAAAGATAAAGATTAAATTCTGGATTTAAGGTCTGTATTTTACCTTTCTCTTTCAAATTCTTGACATTCTATAATTTGATTTTAAATACTAGCAAAGACGACAAAGTTTGATTATAACTCTAATGGAGTTTGTAAGAAATTACACTCACATGAAGTGGTAAAATTTCTATGCCTTGCCATGATCAAATTCATGTATGATTGTGGGCAAAAGATTGAAAATCCGTCCCATTGAATTTGCTCCATTCCCTTTAGAGAATGTGATAGCAGTATGTGATAAGTCTGAAAGAAGACAAAATTATTACCATGAAGGTATCAATGGATGTGGACGTGACAATAGACGAAATTATAATCGTCATTATTGTGATAATGAGAATAATAAAGATTCTCAAAATAATCTTTCACTTTATGAAAGTAATATTTGACATGAGATTGTGTAAAGCACATGATTATGGTCCATTCCCTGAAGTGAATGTGATAATTGTAATAGAGCCCGTAAGTATGAACACGCTCTTGATATAATTTTGTTTTATGTCTGACATTATGAAAAGAAAGTTCGTTGCCTTTGAAATTTCGGGCAAGAACTATATGACATGAGTGTTGGATGCTGAAATCCATTTGGATGCAATGGGTCTTGGAGACGCCATTAAAGACAGAAATAATGCATCCACCCAAGACTATGCTAAGGCCTTGATTTACTTGCGCCATCACCTTAATGAAGGTTTGAAACTGTGCTAAGGCCTTGGTTTACTTGCGCCATCACCTTGATGAAGGTTTGAAACTGTGCTAAGGCCTTGATTTACTTGCGCCATCACCTTGATGAAGGTTTGAAAATTGAATATATCACAGTCAATGATCCACCTATCTTGTGGAATGGCTTAAAGGAGAGATATGACAACCTGAAGTTGGTCACTCTGCCACAAGCACGATACGATGAGAATCCAAAGGCAAATGGTTCAGAAACTATATGTTATCGTTGCGGTGGAAAAGGGCACTGGTCAAAAGCTTGCCGTATACCAAGACATTTGGTTGACCTTTATCAAGCATCTCGAAAGAGTAAAGGCCCTTAAACAAATTTTGTCTCTGACGACAACTTTGACATCACCCACTTGGATGCGGCAGACTTCTTTGAGCAACCCGATGGGAAAATAGACCACCTAATCGGTGATGGATCTGTGATGAAAGAATATGGAGTTGTTTGATTTTATTTCACTTATTTGTAATAGTTAGTGAATAAACTAATAGTCATTAGTATCAGCTCGTATTAGTTAGTTTATGATATAATGTTAGTATTAGTTCGTTAGAATGTTTCAATATGCTCAAATTTCAATAATATTTTTATTTTTAAGTAGAGGTAATCGACTAACCTAACAGTTAGTCGATTATCTAATATTTCGCATTAAAATTGCAAAACAATCGATTGTCAATGTTCAACAATCGATTGTCAATATTCAACAATCGATTGTCTATGTTTAACAATCGATTGTCTTAAGACAGTGTGATCTGGAATTTTTCAAAATAGCAAATAATCGATTGTCTTAAGACAGTGTGATATGAAGTTTTTCAAAATAGCAAATAATCGATTGTGTGTGTTTAACAATCGATTGTCAATGTTCAACAATCGATTGTCTATGTTTAACAATCGATTGTCTTAAGACAGTGTGATCTGGAATTTTTCAAAATAGCAAATAATCTATTGTCTATGTTTAACAATCGATTGTCTTAAGACAGTGTGATCTGAAGTTTTTCAAAATAGCAAATAATCGATTGTGTGTGTTTAACAATCGATTGTCAATGTTCAACAATCGATTGTGTGTGTTTAACAATCGATTATTTTAAGAAAATGCTTAAACTGAAATTTTCAAGCTGCATAGTAATCGATTATGGAAAACATATAATCGACTATCTGAATTAGTTAGTCAACTGACCTCAGCAGATTTTGAAAATATTGTTTAAATGTGACACAAACGAATTGAATTTGTTTATTCTCATGTTCGTATATTTTCTTTTGTATGTCAAACCATGGGAATTAAATTGATTGAAGGCTCCTGAAGAGCAACTATAACTCTGCCTAAAGGAACAATATTTTAGAGAATACAATGTTCTCCTCCAAGTCTAAGAGGAACTTGTTGAGTTTTAAAGATATCATTCAAAATGGATATCAGATTGAGACAATACATGAGTATAATCTTGAATACCTCATTTACTCATGAAAACGAGGCTGCCCACTTCGGCTTGGGGTCACGCCATTTTGCATGCAGCAATGCTAGTTTGTCGGCTGCCCACTTCGGCTTGGGATCACGCTATTTTGCATGCAGCAATGCTAATTCGTCTCAGACCGACGAATTACCACAAATATTTCCCATTGCAATTGGTTTTGGGTCATGAACCCAATATATCCCATTTAAGAATCTTTGAATGAGTAGTATATGTGCCTATAGCGCCGCCATCCCGCACCAAAATGGGTCCGCGAAAGAAGGTTAGGAATATATGTTAAGTTTGAATCGTCCTCCATTATTCGCTACCTCAAAACATTGACAGGGGATTTGTACACTGCACGATTTGCAGACTGTCAATTTGATGAGACACTTTTCCCAAAATTAGGGGGAGAAGTTGGTGAAACCAAACGGGAAATTTTGTGGAAAAATGCATCATTATCTCATCTTGATCCACATACCTCTATTTGTGAAAAAGAGGCGCAAAATATTATCCATTTGCAAAGAATAGCAAATCGAATGCCAGACGCATTTACAGATTTGAAAAGGATAACAAAATCACATATCCCCGCAGTGAATGTGACAACATCTGATTCACGAATACATATTCATTATTGGAAGAATATGAACATGAAATTGGTATTGAGATAATACCACACTCACCCCTAGAAGGAGGTTTGAGATGATATATGGCATGAATGATCGTTGGTCACGTACCTATTGTACGCCAAAATATTTTGAAAATATGACTATTAAAGGACAACGATAATGCAAGAAACATATCTTGCATATAAGTTTGACATGACCATAATGGTATAATTTTCTCTTTAAGAAAGATATTCACCACATGGATGTTGATGAATTTGTGGTAGTACAAAATTAATTGAGAGCTCTAGAAGAGCCAATTATTACTATGTTGGAGAAACACAATGAGTATTGTGTTGTAGTAAGTCTCAAAGAAACTTATTCAGTTTCCAAAGTACACGCGAAAGCGCTGATTATATTGAGACTATAAATAAAGGAAAGATTTGATATCTTCTATTACTACAACTTGTAGGGGATAATTTGTATATGAAAAGCTACCCGCTTTATTCTCCAGTTTGTACCACACAAACAAAAGAATGCCCCAATAAAGTGGATATCTATTGGTATAAAAACCCATGTCATAATAAACCTGAAGTTTATTGATAAGTGCACATGTCATGGTGTAAATTTGAAGTTTACCAATATTGATAATTTATTCAGTTGGCATTCGGGTTAGCCATCTCATTTTAAGTATGATGTGCAATAATAGAGAATTCACATGGGTGAATATTAAAGAACTAGAAAGTTCTTTACGAGCTCTCTTGTATTACTTGTTCTCATTAATGAACTGACCAACTAAAGAGTTCGGGTTGAAGCCCATAAATTCTGGAAATATCAAAGGTGAATATGGGCCCATTCACCTGCCATGTATACCACATATGATGCATCTATGATATGGTTACATGCGCAATTGTTATTAACCCGCAGCCTGGCCGGTGCTTGCGAGATAAATTGCTCAGTAATCTAACTTCGAGCATAATTTCCAGATTTTCTACTCAAGATAGTTCATCTTGATAAGTTGGTTTATATCAAAGTTGGTTTAGCAAGATAATTATTGAGTGCCTCCACTTAATAGCTAAACTGTTTCTTATGAGAACAAAGTTATATATATCAGTTTGATATACGTTGTATACGAGAGTATATTCTCCCCTCACAAGTGGTTCAGGGTCAGGAACCAAATAATTTCATCTTATTATTAATGTGCTGTGTATATTGACATGATAATGCACAAAGATGATTTCTCAAAGTTGAGGAAACAAGTTAGCTTTTCTAACATGAGGGGGAGACATGATAAACACTTGAGAAAAGGTTACATGGGATGAATTATCATTTGTATATGTAAATCCCCAAATATCATGATATGAACCTGAAGTTCATAAAATGGATAATTCAATTGCAACATATTGCAAAGCATGCTATACGCATTTGCTGGCCCAAAGAAAGTAACTATATTCTCACTACAAATACTCATATTAAGTCCCAGAAGGACAAAGTCTTTGATACGCTTAAAGCGTATAGACAAATACTTGATTCCATATGAAAGATATGTAGATTTGGACATATAGTTCAAATACTTGAAAGTATAAAGTCAAAGGTATGTATAATCAGTTTTCGATATCTTATTTGTTTAGCATGACATGAAAACTTGATATGCATCTAAAGTCTATTATGTGATTTATATGACTTAACTTGAAAGATTTAAGTTGCTTGAAGCATACACAATTCTTGGTCCTGAAGTACCACATCCTAAGTACAATTTATGTACATATGTATCTTGCTATAACTATAAGCATGATGGCATTGAGAATACATCTATGGAGATATTGAAGAGTCATTCCACCACATTATATGAAGATGTTCATATCTATCAAGAATGATGATTTCAAGGTGCAGAATATTTATTCAAGTCAATATGGTTGATTTATTTATCAAACATCTACCAAAGATTGTTTTGAAGACGGTGCACAAGATTGGAATGCAAATGCTCAAGGATATAAATTGATGTTCTTATCAGGGGGAGTTAATGCGCGTTGCACTCTTTTTCCCTTACAAGGTTTTGTCCCAACTGGGTTTTCCTTGCGAGGTTTTTAACGAGGCAACCAATAGGCGCATATTCAAACATGTGTACTCTTTTTCCTTCTCTTTAATTTTTCCCATTGGGTTTTGGTTTTAAGGTTTTCACGAGGCACATTGTTGAATAGACATTCAAGGGGGAGTGTTAGAAAATCTCCTATTTTAGGTGAATGTCCATAATTAGAGAGATTCTAGGGTTTACTACTTGGTGGCTAAGTCACCACCTCCCTATAAATATAAGGGTTCTATACCATTGTAAACCATCCCAAGTATCAATAAGAATACTCCTCTTCCTATTCTCTCTATATTGTTCTTGTCTTTTATATTATTTCATAACAGTATATAATTTGTAAATATCAATATACCATGTAATTAATAAGAAATTTAAATAAATGTGGTAAATAAATTTTTATTATAATACCTAAGTAAATTTCCCTTTTTAAAAGTCTAGAGCTGTCCAAATAGGCTGACCTGATTAAGCTCGACACATGGCGCGTTAGATGTAGATTTTAGGGGTTTTGACATAGTTACCTACAAAAATAAAACTATTTACCATTGTCTATCCATTTATTTTTCTATGAATAAATTAATTATATTTCCTATCCATAGTAGTTTTTATGAGTAATTTTTCTTTATTCTCCAATTCTTTTTTATTTCTATGGTTCTTTTTTTTCTCCTTTTCTTTTTTCTCATTTTCTTTTTTTTTTCGTTTTTTCTTTTCTAATTTTATTTAAATTATTTTTTTATATTCTTTTTCTCTTTATAGTCTAATTTCATTTACAGTTTTTACTATTTTTTATAATTCCTTTTTTATACTATTACTAAAGAAAAATTAAATTGTGTACCAATTAAATGTAGATAATACAACCAAAACATATTAACTAACATATGATATGGGTATAGTATATAGATATACCAATAGGGTATACAATTATACGTAAAGAGTTAACAAAAACTTAATTCAATTATTAAACTGAAATAATATCAATTGTCAATAAAAGTTTCAAAAAATTCTAAAAAGATCTAATTGTAAGAGTATATGCATTTTTAATTTGCCTCTCTTGTTGGTAAAAGCTTAAAGCAAATTAAAAGAGAAAAAGTAAGTGAATTTAAGGGTAATAAGTATACTATTATAGTATATTATATAATATTACAATATACGGTTACAATATATTTTATATTATTACAGTATACTATAATAATATATTATATATTATAATAGTTTACTATTGAAGTATAACTATATACTCCGATAATATATTATTTACAGTAGCGGTATACTATTAGGTAACTATGTTCTTCATTGATTATTACAATATACCGTTAGAGTATATCGTAAACTATAATAATATATTGGTGTCGTATAGCTATCATCAGTGGCAGCTCAAGTTACTACGTGGCCTAAAGCAAAATTTTACTTAGAGGCCTTAATATTTTATTGCAAAAGTATTGTACATTATATAAAATTTATATTTTATAGTATTTTTAGATGCAAAGTTCTTATATATTTTATTATTTCCTTTCATGTATGCGCTTCCAATAAATTTAGTGGTTTGTTTATATTCTTAAAGCACTCTCATTATTTTTTTAATTTATTTTTTCTGGTCGATTAAAATTTATCAAGAGCTCCATTATGAGGTTGCATTAAAATTCCAATCATTTTTTACCTTTTTATGAATTTTGAGTAATTACATGATTCATACTTTCTAGTTGATATATTTATATATAATTGATCATATAAAAAGCAATATAGACTTACGAAGTAAAATATTAAAAGATAATAACAAATTTCAAAATAGAAAAAGAAAAGAAATAGAATAACAAGTTAGAATAATATAATAAAATTTACTCTAAAAGTTGTAACTTGATATTAAAATAAAATTTCAATGTTAGTTTGTTTGTTGCAATGTTGAACAACTCGAGAAAGAATAGAGAAAATGTGCAATTTGAATTATTCAATGCCCTTCAACACTTGTTTTTATGAGAATAGATAGCTTAGAAGGAAAAAAGAATAAACATCCTAAATTACAAAGTATTTTTATGAGAATGAAAAAGAGAATAAAAATAATTTAGATTATATAGCAGAAATATATTTTTTAAATTATTAAATATTCTTTTAAAAAAATTAACACATAAGACCTATTTTTAATAATTAAGGTCTAAAATATTTGGCGGCCTAAGCGCCCGCTTCATTCGCTTGGCCCTGAGCCGGCACTGGCTATCATCCTTGCATTATTCGAATGGTGACATTTCTCTGTAGACAAAAAAAATCAAAAATTGAAGGACTTATGTGGAATAAGCATATAGGACTTTAGTAATAATCCATAA
The DNA here is from genome assembly GCA_034376525.1 of Nicotiana benthamiana. Taxonomy (NCBI): domain Eukaryota; kingdom Viridiplantae; phylum Streptophyta; class Magnoliopsida; order Solanales; family Solanaceae; genus Nicotiana; species Nicotiana benthamiana. The sequence goes on from CM067336.1 coordinate 69,187,124, forward strand.
TGAAGGAAAAAGGAAACTGATGTTCAATATTGCTGGAAAGTTCTTGCTTACAACCCACCACATCGGATAGTCTCACCTTGATTTTGTGTTTGAATTTTAGAGATAAAATTTGTTAATAAAGAGTTATTACAAAACTTAGCTCAAAGTAATAAACAAAAAGATAGACAACAAAGTAGAGAGAAAAAGAGAAGAGAATATATTTTTTCTATGTATCCAAGTGTATTACAAAATGAGTTTTCATCCTCTATTTATAGTACAACATATAGGTATACCAAAAGAATTTTATAAGTATGTCATTAAGTATTTGAGATCATGGAGGAAGATCATGGGTAAATTATGAAGGTATGGGAGTTACAACAATAATGGTGAGAAGTAGTGGGGATTATCTACATAATGGAGAAGAGTAATGAGAGTAACTTCTTTAGGAGTTATAGACATCCACTACAAAGTATAATATTTCATAACATGTTTTACTTTTTCTAATGAATTTACTTAACCGCAAATACAATTTACTAGATTGAATTAGTTTCAAACACTGAATGATTAAAAATATTGAATCCTCCCTTAACTTTTCTCTTTCACACACTGTGGTGTCGTTTTTAACCAATGCAATGTTAGTAGCAACATGGAGTTGAATATTTTGTCGTTCCAAAATATTGTAAATACAAACCTATCCACACTAATAGATATTATCGATACAGTAGGAACTTGGAAGTCACAAGGTGTGGGTAAATAGTTTCCGCCTTATAGGTAAGAGTAGTAAATAATTTGAGTTTGAATATTAAAGGGTAAATAGTTAAGAAATTTTCATAAAACACTATCTTTTAGTAGTAATTAGTCATCTATAGATATTTTCTATATTATGGATTATAGATACCTTTTATGTAGTTATAAGATGTATTTGATGTATTTAAGCTATTGTATTCATGAACACAATAGCAAAAATAGGCGTGAATCAGGGAAGTCCAGCTTATTAGTTGTTGTATTCAATTGTATTCGTAGAGTGAAATATGATATTACAACTAGACATATTATTGTATTCGACTATATTCACGGTATGAAATAAGGGATTACACTATTTTTAAAACGGAAGTGAATCAATACATAATATACTCCTAATATAATCAACAACTTTAATTATAACACACAAATTTTGTATTTTCAGTTATAAAAAGACTCTCAACCGAAAAATACCCCAAAAACATAGCAATCTTCAAAAAAATTATATAATAAATTTAAATACATAAATTATATTAATTAAAAAAACTTATGAATAAATTCATGGCATATAGCGTGACGGTGAATACAATGAAATATATAGAATATAGCGGGATACATTCAAATACAATAAGAAAAAAAGACAGTGAATGCACTAAAATACATAGAATACAACGAGATACATTTAATTACAACGGAAAAAAAGATAATGAATACAATAAAATACATTGAAATATATTAACAGAACACCAAGTTGCTCAGCCCCAAACTCTACCGTCTTTGTTCAAGAACAAACCCTAATTTTGACGAATTCGTCATTCACCGAAAGACGGTAGTTAGTGAGAAACCAACCTGATTAAAAGAGCTAAGAATTTTGAAAGAATCAAAATAGAGCCGTCATGATTTTGATTATGTCATGGTAATTCTGTTGCTACCACAAACACACCAACTTTATTTCCAGAACAAAGTGATTGGTTTGGTGATTTTAGTAACTCGTTCCTCGCGGAGAACGAGTGTTGCTTTGGGTTAGATGAAGTTTACTGCCTTTCCAAGAACGCGAATACCAATTCTACAATTGAACCCCACAACCCAGAAAATAAAACTGAAACTATTCCAAAAACTCTAAACACGAGGAGGAGAAGAACAAGAAGGCAAGAGGTTCAATGCAATTATCAAGAATTGAAGAAGGCAAGGCGTGTTCTTGTCGTGGAAAAAGTACAGAAAGATATGAAATATTGACTGAGAAATTGAGTGAGGTGGATCAATGAAGATGGAGAAAGTAAACCTGCTCTGAAGTGGGTTTTGCACAAATCCGGTGGAAGAAGGAGGAGATCAAAAATTTTAATGAGATGGGAGAAGAGAATGTGGTGTATCAAAGTAGAAAGAGAAAGAAAAAAATGTAACTGATTAGCGTATTTAGTTGCTTAGAGTTAGGAGGTAACCAAAATTAAATATTTTCCTATAAACCTTAAAAGGTATCTATAGAATATAATTTTTTTAAATAATATTTATTTAAAATAAATAAGACGTTAACTTTTGCTATAAAAAATAAAAATTCCTAAATAAATAATTTAAATTAATGGATATAAAATGAGATTTTCTCTAAATTTTAACGGCCCAAATAGTTATTTTTAGGTCTTAAAATGCTGAGCCAACATAACTCTAAACAAGATGTGGGCTAGACCTTCACTTTCTTTCTTTTAGTTGTAGTTCATATTGATAGAGTAAAATATTAATCAAATTTTCGTATGCGTCATTTGCACACCAATAGCTAGTACACCTACTCTGAATGAACATTAAATCTTCATTTTATTGATCTCATATATGTTTACCGTTCAAAGAATGTTCAGTTTTCCATTAATGCCAAAATATAAGTTTCTTCTTTGCATTCTAGAAATCAAAACAGAAATTCTCCTGAGTAAAAAGTTTGAAATAAAAGTTAGTACTGCAAATTAAATTCTTGTAACTGTTTATTGTAAATTTGTAATCATATGATCTTTTGGTGGATTGTAAATTTTCTTGGTTTATGGATTTTTAAATATTGCCTCTCGTCAATTGATATTGAGTGTAAGTTGAATAGTGCTAATGCTAATTAGGTGCATTGCACATTAATCTTTGTAGTCTAATCACTAATAATGAGAGTGATATGTTTGGTGAAGACTAATTAAGGCTCTATTTGCAAATAACATAAAGGCCTTCCGAATACATTGGCCGAAAACTTTGCTATTATTATGAAATAATATAAGAACAAGAACAATTTAGAGAGAAGTAGAGAGAGGAGTATTCTTATTGATACTTAGGGATGATTTATAATGGGGTAAGACCCCTCTATTTATAGGAATTGAAAAGACTTAGCCTCAAAGTAGAACTCTTCTATAAGATAGACATTCACTCTAATTAGAGTTCTATTTATAACACTCCCCTTGAATGTCTATTCAATAGTGTGCCTCGTTAAAACTTTAACTAAAACAAAACCCAATAGGAAAAATTAAAGAAAAGGAAAAAGAGTACACACGTTTGAATATGCACCTATTGGTTGCCTCGTTAAAAACCTTGCAAGGAAAACCCATTGGGACAAAACCTTGTAAAGGAAAAAGAGTGCAACGCGCATTAACTCCCCCTGAAAAGAGCATCAATTCACATCCTTGAGCATTTGCATTCCAATCTTGTGCACCATCTTCAAAACGATCTTTTGTAGAGATTTGATAAATAAATCAGCCATATTGATTTGAATAAATATTCCGCACCTTGAAATTATCATTCTTGATAGATATGAACATCTTCATATAATGTCATGGAATGACTCTTCAATATCTCCATAGAGGTATTCTCGATGCCATCATGCTTATAGTTATAGCAAGATACATATGTACACAAGTTGCACTTAGGATGTGGTACTTCAGGACCAAGAATTATATATGCTTCTAGCAACTTCAATCTTTCATGGATTGAAATATAAGTTAAGTCATATAAGCCATATAATAGACTTTAGATGCATATCAAGTTTTCATGTCATGCTAAACAAATAAGATATCGAAAACTGATTACACATACCATTGACTTTATACTTTCAAGTATTTGAACTACATGTCCAAAACTACATGTCTTTCATATGGAATCAATTCTGCTTGAATTGTATCTCTTCCATTTAGCCAATATTTTTGTTTGTATTCGACAAACATAAGATCCTCATCGATATTTAGCGCTATCATAGATGTCGTCGACGAACATTTTATATCGGTTCCAGTAAATTTTTATAAAGACATAACATGGAGATCTCTTTATTCATATATTCAGGTACCTGAATCTCTCAAGAGATTTTATGAAGTGTTATGTCATGTGATCTTCTAGATCACTTGCCTCCCCATTATGATCACTTTGATCATTTGCTCATTTTCTTTATTAAGAAGTTATTTTGAAACCGATATGTCTATACGCCTTAAGCGTATCAAAGACTTTGTCCTTCTGGGACTTAATATGAGCATTTGCAGTGAGAATATAGTTACTTTCTTTGGGTCAGCAAATGCGTATAGCATGCTTTGCAATATGTTGCAATTGAATTATCCTTTTTATGAACTTCAGGTTCATAGTATGATATTCGAGGATCTATATATACAAATGATAATTCATCCCATGTAACCTTTTCTCAACTGTTTATCATGTCTCCCCCTCATGTTAGAAAAACTAACTTGTTTCCTCAACTTTGAGAGTCCATCTTTGTGCATTATGGTGTTAATGAAAATATACACCGCACATCAATAATAATAAGATGAAATTATTTGGTTCCTGACCCTGAACCACTTGTGAGGGGAGAATATAATATACTCTCGTATACAACGTATATCAAACTGATATATATAACTTTGTTCTCATAAGAAACAGTTTAGCTATTAAGTGGAGGCACTCAATAATTATCTTGCTAAACCAACTATGATATAAACCAACCTATCAAGATGAACTATCTTGAATAGAAAATCTGAAAATTATGCTCGAAGTTATATTACTGAGCAATTTACCTCGCAAGCACCGGCCAGGCTGCGGGTTAATAACAATCGCACATGTAACCATATCATAGATGCATCATATGTGGTATACATGGCAGGTGAATGGGCCCATATTCACCTTTGATATTTTCAGAATTTATGGGATTCAACCCGAACTCTTTAGTTGGTCAATTAATTAATGAGAACAAGTAATACAAGAGAATTCGTAAAGAACTTTCTTGTTCTTTAATATTTACCCATGTGAATTCTCTATTACTGCACATCATACTTAAAATGATATGGCTAACCCGAATGCCAACTGAATAAATTATCAATATTGATAAACTTCAAATTTACACCATGACATGTGCAATTATCAATAAACTTCAAGTTTATTATGATATGGGTTTTTATATCAATAAACGTCCACTTTATTGTGGTATTCTTGTGTAGTACAAACTGGAGAATAAAGCGGGTAGTTTTTCACATACAGATTATCCCGCTACAAGTTGTAGTAATAGAAGATATCAAATCTTTCCTTTATTTATAGTCTCAATATAATCAATCGCTTTCGCATATACTTTGGAAACTGAATAAGTTTCTTTGAGACTTACTACAACACAATACCTTATTGGTAATCAATTGTGTTTCTCCAACATAGTAATAATTGGCTCTTCTAGAGCTCTCAATTAATTTTGTACTACCACAAATTCATCAACATCCATGTGGTGAATATCTCTTTTAAAGAGAAAGTTATACCATTATGGTCATGTCAAAATTATATGCAAGATATGTTTCTTGCATTATTATTGTCCTTTCATAATCACATTGACAAATTATTTTGGCGTACAATAGGTACGTGACCAATGACTATTCATGCCATAACAATGACATTATTTTCATATATCATCTCAAACCTCCTTCTAGGGGTGAGTGTGGTATATTCAATACCAATTTCATGTTCATATTCTTCCAATAATGAATATGTATTCGTGAATCAGATGTTGTCACATTCACTGCGGGGATATGTGATTTTGTTATCCATTTCAAATCTGTAAATGCGTCTGGCATTCGATTTGCTATTCTTTGCAAATCGATAATATTTTGCACCTCTTTTTCACAAATAGTGGTATGTGGATCAAGATGAGATAATGATGCATTTTTCCACAAAATTTCCCGTTTGGTTTCACCAACTTCTCCCCCTAATTTTGGGAAAAGTGTCTCATCGAATTGACAGTCTGCAAATCGTGCAGTGAACAAATCCCATGTCAATGTTTCGAGGTAGCGAATAATGGAGGGCGATTCAAACTCAACATATATTCCTAACCTTCTTTACAGACCCATTTTGGTGCAATATGGCGGTGCTACAGGCACATATACTACACATCCAAAAATTCTTAAGTGGGATATATTAGGTTCATGACCCAAAACTCATGCAACAAGGAATATTTGTGATAATTCGTCAGTCAGAGACGAACTAGCATTGCTGCATGCAAAATGGCGTGACCCCAAACCGAAGTGGGCAGCCTCGTTTTCATGAGTAAATGAGGTATTCAAGATTATACTCATGTATTGTCTCAATCTGATATCCATTTTGAATGATATCTTTAAAACTCAACAAGTTCCTTTTAGACTTGGAGGAGAACATTGCATTCTCTAAAATGTTGTTCCTTTAGGCAGAGTTATAGTTGCTCTTCCGGAGCCTTTAATCAATTTACTACTACCAGAAATTGTAGTAACATCTGCCTTACACATACTTAAATGAGAGTAATATTTCTTCTCTTTGAATATCGTATGTGTGGCACATGATTCAATTAATCAAAAGGAGATATACGAACATGAGAATAAACAAATTCAATCCGTTTGTTTCATATTTAAACAATATTTTCAAAATCTGCTGAGGTTATTCGACTAACTTAGTTGATAGTCGACTATCTTGGGAAGCAGTCATCAGGTTAGTCGACTATCTAAATCAGATAGTCGACTATCTTGCCTTGCGGAAAAGTCCAGTTTTAATGTGAAATATTAGTTAGTCGACTAACTAGTTGATAGTCGACTAACTTAGTAAACAGTTATCAGGTTAGTCGACTATCTAAATCAGATAGTCGACTATCTTGCCTTGCGGAAAAATCCAGTTTTAATGCGAAATATTAGATAATCGACTAACTGTTAGGTTAGTCGATTAACTCTACTGGAAAATAAAAATATCTTTGAAACACGAGCAGAGTGACCAACTTCAAGTTGTCATATCTCTCCTTTAAGCCATTCCACAAGATAGGTGGATCTTTGACTGTGATATATTCAATTTTCAAACCTTCATCAAGGTGATGGCGCAAGAAAATCAAGGCCTTAGCACAGTTTCAAACTTTCATCGAGGTGATGGCGCAAGAAAATCAAGGCCTTAGCACAGTTTCAAACCTTCATCAAGGTGATGGCGCAAGAAAATCAAGGCCTTATCACAGTTTCAAACCTTCATCAAGGTGATGGCGCAAGAAAATCAAGGCCTTAGCATAGTCTTGGATGGATACATTATTTCTGTCTTTAATGGCGTCTCCAAGATCCATTGCATCCAAATGGATTTCAGCATCCAACACCCATGTCATATAGTTCTTGCCCGAAATTTCAAGGGCAACGAACTTTCTTTTCATAATGTCAGACATGAAACAAAATTACATCAAGAGCGTGTTCATACTTACGGGCTTTATTACAATTATCACATTCACTTCAGGGAATGGATCATAATCATTTGTATGTGCTATATATATATATAATCTCATGTCAAATATTACTTTCATAAAGTGAAAGATTATTTTGAGAATCTTTATTATTCTCATTATCACAATGATGACGATTATAATTCCGTCTATTGCCACGTCCACATTCATTGATACCTTCATGGTACTAATTTCGTCTTCTTTCAGACTTATCACATACTGCTACCACATTCTCTAAAGGGAATGGAGCAAATTCAATTGGACGGATTTTCAATTCTTTGCCCACAATCATACATGAATTTAATATGGCAAGACATAGAACTTTTACCACTTCACGTGGTTATAATTTCTTACAAACTCCATTAGAGTTATAATCAAACTTTGTTGTCTATGTTTGTATATGAAATCAAATCGTAGAATTTCAAGAATTTGAAAGGGAAAAGTAAATTACTTACCTTTAAGGTATACCAATAAATGTTGTGATATCGAATATACCTCTTGAGTTTCCATCCCGTTGCATTATTTTATGATGATACCATCTCTTCTATTTTCCGTATAGAAATTCTCATATGGAGCAGTAGCAATCGTTATTACACTCTTTTGCTTGGAAATTCACCTTCAAAAAGAAAACAAAAGTAAACGACGAGAAAGAAAAAAAATTGAAGAATTTCAGAAACCAAAATATCACAAATCTCGTTTCACTCGAATAGAAAAACCCAAACGACGGAACACGAATTAGAGTAGGTGAATCTGATTGCAACTCGAGATTCTGAGAGCGATAATTGCTGAATATTAAATTCAATTGGTTAGAGACTCGTGCTGATAACGTGTTATGAAATAATATAAGAACAAGAACAATATAGAGAGAAGTAGAGAGAAGAGTATTCTTATTGATACTTAGGGATGATTTACAATGAGGTAAGACCCCTCTATTTATAGGAAGAGAAAAGACTTAGCCTCAAAGTAGAACTCTTCTATAAGATAGACATTCACTCTAATTAGAGTTCTATTTATTACAGCTATATAATTTATAGACCAACATCAATTTTCTGCATAATTTGAAGTATAAGTTGAGTGAATGGGAGAATAATGGTAATTTGTAAGGACTTTGTTGGAGAATATACCAGCTTAAGGTATTGATGATTCGGTTATAATGATTTTCTCTTCAGAAAAAATTAAATTAATTAAATCGAATTTTAAAATATTGGAACCAAATCAATCTATTTGAGTTGGTTTTTTATCGATTCAGTTTCTTTTCTCGTTTTTTTTTTTGTTGTTTTTCTTATCATGTGAAAAATATATTATCAGACACATATTCGATCGACTATATTCGAGCATAACACTAAAACAAATTACTCTTTAAGAAAAAAATTCATCTACCAAGATATTTTAATGAAATTGAATTAAATTTTGGTGAAAAATCTAAGGACGCAAATAAAAATAAGTTGTTTCAAAATAGATTCTTGGACTTATAAAAATAAAGACAACAAATTAAACTAGAAAATAAAGACAAAGAACTAAATTACTAGTCAAAGACTATGTAACAAACCAAATCAAGAGTGTAAAAGATTAATATATACTGTAAAATTTATAAATTTTATATAGAATACACATATATATGTATAATTATAATTTTTTGAAATATGTTTATATCTTCGGTCTGTTTTGATTTTTTCAGTTAATTTTTTGTTTAAAATCAAAGTTATACAAAATTTTTATTTATTTTACAATTAAAAATCAAACAAAATGCGATTTTTTTATCAGGTCGAAATTTGAATCAATTTTCGGTTTGGTATGATTTTTCGCACTCGTAACCAGCTTATGTCATCCTGTTATCATAATTTAAGAACCTTTGAAAATTGATTTTTCAAAAGTAATTTTTGAAGAGCATTGGTGGTAGGATCCAGCTTATATTTATTAGTCGCTTTCTATGTACTGCTGGAATAATTTAATTACCTTTACAATCATGATAATCACGATTCTTACTACTCCATTTTACTTATAGCCTGTTTGGTCAAGCTACAAAATTTATTTATTTTGAGAAATATTTTTTTTTAAAAGTGCTTTTTCTAAAAATACTTTTGGTGAGAAGTGATTTGTATTTGGCTAATTAGTTTGAAAAGCACTTCTGAGCAACAATTAATGTTTGACCAAATTTTTAAAAACTGCTTCTAAGTGTATTTTTCTTAAAAGTGCTTTTCAAAAAGGTATTTTTAGAGAGAAACTATTTTTTTCTGTTTCTCCAAAATTGCTTCTACTTCTCCTCCAAAGCACTTTTTTTCTTCCAAAAGTTTGGCCCAACACCTTAAATTTTGACCAAAAGTACTTTTTGAAAAAAAATACTTTTGACCAAAAAAAGGTAAAAATATCATGGTATCGCCAATTTTAACACTAATCAATCAAAAATAGCCAGCGTTTACCAAGTCAATGAAAAATAATCACTATTTTGCTGCAACAGGGACCAGTCCAGTATAATATACGGTAGTTCTGGTGTATTTGTGTACGAACTCCAGAATATTATGCTGGACCGGTATACTTTGCTAACTCCTGTAAAATTTGCGGGAGATTGGAGCACCAGTGCTTCAAACTTCAGTATATTATACTGGACAATTATACTTGCTGGAACTCCCGTAAAATTTGCGGGAATTCTAGCATAATTATGCTTGAACTCCCGTAAAATTTGCGGGAGTTCCAGCATATTTATCCTGGAACTCCCGTAAAATATACGGGAGTTCAAGCATACTTATATTGAAACTCCCGTAAAATTTACGGGCGTATTTTTCGGATTTTGAACAGTATTTTCGCTCAGATTTATCTTTACATAAAAAGTGATTAAATTTTGATGACATTTGAAACTTGGCTATTTAAATTTTTCAACCACCATGATAAATTTAGCTATTTTAAAATTTCTCCAAAAAAAAAAAATTTTGACCAAACAAGCTATTAATGTCCCTGTCCATAATTTTATCATGTCAATATGACCCCACAATATTCTACTAAAATCTAAATGTCTTTTACCTTCCTCTTCATACATATTTATATTAAATTATTAAGTAGGCATTTGAACATTAAAAACATGTAATTTTTGAATAATAATATTTTAATTTAACTTAAAAATAGTTTAAAATTATGTTTGAGCATGTAATTTACTTGAAAAAATATTATAATTTTGTGAATTGGAAAAAAAAAATTTTAAAAAAAACTTGAAAAAGTGACCAAAATAACTTTTGGCTTTTTGAAGCACTAATTTTCAAAAAATCTCCAAAAAACTTACAAATTTTCAAGGACAAACATGTATTCGAGAAAAAAAAATTCAAAAATAAAATAAAATCTATGGACAAACATGGCCTAAATCTTCACATATGTTCGGACATAAATTTTTATAATTTACCATGATAAATTTTTAATATGATTAGGGGGAGAAATTGGGAGAAAAATAGTTATAAAACAGAATAATTTGTTAAAAATGTCACGACTAAATTTAAATTATACAACATCATGGAGTATTGTTTTGTACACTAATTTGTTCTGCAGATTAAAAAAAAAGGAGTAAATTTACTATAACTATTACACTAATGGTGTCATTTCGAAGTCAAATTCTTGGTGTCTCTTTAATAATAGATTGGTAATCTAGAAAAAAATAATGTAACATATTAAATCTCAAATTATATTAATCGTGTGAATATATTTTTATGTTGTTGACAAGAAGTGTGATCAAGTAATTTAGGATAAAACAAGTATATGATTAATTTCTTATTTACAAAATATTTTATTTTTAAAATTAGTAATACTAAAAGGAAAATGTGCCAGTTTTTTTTTATTTTTTTAAACCATTTTTCTTATATTAAATATTTAAATTTTTACGTCATTCCTTAGCTCATCCCATTTGTCCCGGTACTGAAGCTGTAGATAAGATGGGATTTAAGAGGAAATAATCTAATTACCCTCCTATAAATGAAAAATAATTAATTCCTGTGTTATTTATTCATTGTAACTGCTTATTTACTTATGTAATCTCCTTTAGATTTTTCTTGATAAGTTTTCATGTGAAATATCATAGTCTATCCAGCTTAGCATTGAGACATCCAGCTTAAGTGTGGACATAACACATCAAAAGTCAATCTTGCTCCAAAATTATATAATTTGGATAATTTTTTATATTTTATACTTTAAACTTTATATTTTGAAAAATAATAAAACTAAAAAAAAAGGCCCGAGTCTCGTGATGTCTTAGGGCGCTTATATCTCGTCTCGTATAGCAATAACTTTTACAATACTATATATCAACATCTTACTATAAAAATAAATAGACGATAATAATTATGATGTTAAGACTCGAGTAATTATATATGCAAATCTTTACGTCTCATCTCGTAATTAATAAAACGTCTCGATTTATTCATTCACCTTCCAAAATCCAATTATCAACACCTTATCATAAGATCCGTAACGATAAACTATTAGTCATGATATTAAGCTTCGAGTAATTGTGTATTCAAATCTTTAGTCGGGTTTTGTTATCTAATAGGGCTATTTTTTATTTTATTTTTTTCATCCATAAAAAGAACAAAATTTTAACGGTTAAGATCACTTTCTTCCGAAATAAGTTCCCTCCAAATTCAACAAAACAACGGCTAAGATCATCTCCCATTGAAACGTATCGAATAATATACAAAGGCGTACTACGTTATTTATCGTAGACCGCCGTCGTAAGCGATCTTTCCGCACAGTAGTATAAAACCCCTGAGCTTTTCCCTCAGTCTCACTCGTCAAATTTCATTGTTCTTTTCGTTTTCTGAGTGAATTTAGGAAAAAACTCTGAACTCAAAAGACTCCGACTGATTTCACCGGAAATTCATCCCGGGGAATTCGCCGGCGATTGAGGTGAACTGTTCGAAAAACTCAGTCATCAAAAGCTTAATGCATTTGTTTAGGGCTTCGCTTCACGTTGATCATCGATATAAATGCATGATATATTTTACATGTATATACTCTTATATATTCCTGAATTTGTTTTCGATGGAGCTTTAAATTGATTTTATTATTAAATTATATGAAATGTATGATATATGAAATGCTAGTGGAGGTAGAGGGTACCGTACCAAGGGGACACCTTCGGTAATAAAAAAAAAATTATGATGGTGGTATCCGAGCAGCTTGCGCACACCTGACTATTGCATTGGGTATCTCCTACCTCCTGCGTCCCACCAGTACAGATATAAGATAACACTGTCCATCTAGGCTCACTGTCCACCTAGGCTCAGATAGATGTGAAGGAATAAACATTTTTATTTATTTATTTTACACCTAGAACAAGTCCTCCCCGCAGGTAAATTTTCATTTTGTCAGTAGTAACGAGGTGATGTTGAACTTAGCCATCTACCTGAGAAGTAACAGATTATTTATTAGTAATTTTTTATCTTCGATATTTTTGGTATTCTGCTTGATTTAATCTACCATTGTAATTTTGTGCCTCTCTACTCTTTCTGGTAGGGGTAACATCTGCGTACACACTATACTCCCCAGACCCACTAGTGGAATTTCACTGCGTTGTTATTGTTGTTGTAGGTCCACTGTTGAATTTATTCTCTCGTTTGTTTTCTAATATTTTAATTTCATTCTTGGATTTGCTTTTGTAGTTGGAATGTCGTTCTAAACGTAATGGAGAGATTGTAGCATTGGTAGAGCTGGGTAGCTGCTATTCTGAATTGGAGTTATCTGTACGTCAAATTGGAGGACTACATTTGAAATACTTGGAAATGGTAAAGTTTTTTATTTGAATTATTTCAGCATTTATGCAGATTCTGTTGCACTAGACAGTTTTGTACTGTTGTAAGACTATTATTTTTATGTTTCTCGCGTTCCTGTTAAATTTGGCAGTAATTCTTTCTTGCATTTCGGTCTCAAAGCATGCTACAATGTATGTTCTTTTTTTTTTTTACATTTTGGTATAAGATTAATCTTTTTCATGTTGAAGAATTGTTGGTTCATGCTGTATAAAATTAATTGAGGTAAGTTGTTCGAACCAAAAGGTTGCATTACTGGTATTCCGTTCTGCATTCTGAGACAGGATACATTTTGACTCCTCCTTGGCTTGTAGAGGGTACTTCATTGATCTCATCTTGTTGTTCGATAGATATTTGTTCAGTCAGCAGATGCACCTGGTAATTAGATGCATTTATCTTCTCTCTCCCTTTCCGGTAACTAGCCATTTGTGTTTAGATTTTTTTCCTTTTCCCAATTAGGAATTTTATTTTTCAGAGAAAGTTTTAATTGCTATTGCAGGCTATTTCCATTCAGGTTTTTTGATAAGTCAGTCTAAAACTTTTCAAATAATGCTCCAATATTCAAGATGGGAAGGGAAATTAGGAAAGATAACTAAAGGAGTGCCTTATTTGTCATGAAATGCATGCATGTTTCTCAAACGTATAGGGAAAGGAGCAAAACTAACATAATCTTGTTACCAACAGCCGTAGTTTTATGCCACAGATGCATTAATGAAGACACTTGTTTTGTTAAACAAGTAATAGCTATTTACTTATCAAAAGAAAAAAAGCAAGTAATAGCCATTCTTCTGGATATAAATGCAATAATATCATGCTAATAATACAAAAATGTGTATGTCAGATTGGTATTGTTCAAATTTTATTAACTGATACCCGTAGGCGTACTCCATAGCTATATTTTTGCCCATTTACCTTAAGTGGTCTCTACAATAACTTTTTCCTGCTTTTCCTTTTTGAAAGTACTATACCTATTGTCTTAGACTTGCCAAGTAGGAGGTATTGTGACTTGATAACCTATTAATATATCAGGTTGCGTTCCTGATCAGATTCTTTACTGGTCTTTAGCCTATAATTTCCAAAAGACAGCAGCTGAGGATTACCTAGCCTTTTGATCTATATAGTTTAAGGAAGACGGGTCATAAATACCGATTTGCTATAAAAACTTGCTCAAGTTTATCATCCATTATACTTGGGGTCTCTCCAAACCCCTGCTGATAGGAAAAACTCTCAATTAGACCCTTTCCAATTAATGATCTTCCAGTTATTTTTATTCACTTTTTGCTGATGCGTCTGCCAATGTGGACAATTATCTCCTCTATTAATTTCACCTTCCCATTTTTCATCAATATCGTTCTGGCCAACACTTCTAGCTGAGGGTCTTTCATCAATTAATTTCATCTCCCTTCGTTTGAAAGTAAGGGTTTAGTGCTGAGTTTTCTTCAATATCTGAAGGACATGTGTCAGCACCTCAAATCCCGTATGCCAAGAGCTTGTCAAATGATTTGCTTCAACAAGTCTTTTTCCTTTGAGACTTAATTTGATCTTTGAAATTTACTTCTTTTTATTTCAAACAAAGATTTGAAAAAAAATTTCTTCCCAGTTTTGATAAAAATAAAATCTATTGAAAGCAATCAGAACAAAAATAGAGTTACCATGTTGGATAATCTGAACTTTTTCAATTGGAAAAAACGATCAACTTCAAGCTCAAGCTGTTTTTGCAGCTCCCCTTTGTTTAGCAGCTCTTTTATCTGCAAATCCAGCAGCAGATTCCTTTCCTTGAGCCTCTTCTCCGTCTTCTCTCTCTATCGATTCTTAGCTTCTCAAGATTTTTACAAATGGCGCTGAGCTCCTCCGCTAAGGATGATTCGAATCGAATGGTTCTGCCTGAGTGCAGATTGGCTTTTCCTTTCTCGGAGTTGAGAATTTTGGATAAAAATTCTCTTGTTTGAGTTGTCGGTTAGTAAGATCTCGATCCACATATTTCCTGTTTCGTCTTGGGATGATTATTTGGATTTGTGGTAAGTGGAGTCACCAGAGTACTCTTTGGTTGAAGGGGTTTCCAATCATATTTTGGCGGGGCATTATCTGATTGTTGAGATAGATAATGGAGTTGTGTAAGGCATTTTCTTTACCAAAATGGCATCTCCTCGCATACCAGATTTCACAATTGGCATGGATTTCACGTGGTAACACACTCCGTCAGACATTGAAAAATTATTTCAACCCTAAATCCTAACTTTCAAAAGAAAAAGAAAGGGAAAGGAAATTAATTGATGGAGAACTCCAACTTGGAAGAGTTGGCCGGAGACCTAATTTACGAAGAAGATAAGCAGAAATTAATAAAGGGGACAGAAGTATCCACATTGACGGACACATCAGCAAAAAGCGAATTAAAAAATTTCAGCTGGAGGATCGTTAAGTGGGAAGGCAAAATTGAGATTTTCTTCTTTTGGGGTGGAGGGTGGGGGTGGGGTGGGGTGAGGTGGTTTGAATAGACCCAACTATAAAAGTGGTAAACATGAGCAATTTCATAAGTGCAGGCGTATTTTCGACCCTTTTGCCATCTTTTAAATAGTTACAACTGACTTTGCTAGCGACCTTTCTCGTTTAGGTAATCTATTTTCCTCCCAAGCAAATACAGAAGTTCAAGAGAACGAACTCATGCATATCGATTGGGGCTTCTGCTTATGACTATCATATGCTCATTATTTATCCTGAATTTGGTCATTTGCCTTCCAAATTGCTTCGTACTTATTCCTCTGCTCAGATATGGAGAGCAAGGAAAAGAGAACTCCTTTTACTATTACAACCTGATTTATTTCTTTTCCCCTCGTTGACAATTGTTATGTGATCTTCCCAGTCTTTACAGAATAAGGGCCTTTGGGTGCTAAAAGACAATGGTATAACTGATGGAGAGATGGGCGGCCAGACTTCGTTGAGGATTGAACAGAAGCGTGCTCATCAATTTTTTATGGATGCTTCTGAAGGGGAGTTATTCTCCAATAAGAAACAAGCTCTGCAGTCTGTCAGCGATAAACCAATTTCAACACCTGCAAGTCTGAACTTTTCCTTCTGGGGTAACACATTTAATTCTCCGTCTGCCCCACTTCATTCTAGTGATCGATCACGTGCACCTGAGCCTCTAGGCACATTCAGCTTTGGCGATACAAACATCTTCTCTTCAGGCAATGAAAGTGTGAAAACAGAAAGAAACCGTTTCATGAATCTTCTTCAAAATAAGTCAGCTGTGAGTTTATCAATGTCTCATGCTGGGGAAGATCCTGTTTATCAGAATGCTGGAACTAGAGAAGCCAGGGTCAATCTTGCAAATGAATATACAAGTAGTTATCCTTTTTCTTTGCAGAACTCTTCAAATATTGGAGAAGATAGCATAAATGCTACAGCTCCAGGACTAACATATAGTGCTGGAATTGGAAATGTCATTTCAATGGGGCACGACTTCACAGAGGGCGAACAAACCGCCACTCCTATAGGCAATACAGTCAACAAGGTGAATGGAAATCGCATGCTAATGGGTCATCAGTACGGCAGGGGTGACGGCAGTCTGTATCTTATGGATCAATCATTAGACAAAGGAAACGGCTATTACAGAACAGCAAATCAGCCATACATGGAAAACGGAAATTTCATGCCAATACCATCTTATGGCAAGGCGCATGAGAATTTCATTTCTATGTTCCCTTCTTATAGTAAAGCTAATGAAAACTTCATGCCTGTGGGTCTGACTGGTAATGCAGATATTGGTGTTGCCTCTAGGTGCCCAACTCCTGATAAAGTGGTAGAAGCTGTCATATCAACTGGTACTTGCAACAAAGAAAATTCAAGCTTCATATCAATGAGTAAGGGTGAAAGAGCCACCATATCTTTTGGGGAGATTCAGCAAGAGCATGGAGGAAATAATCTTTCTGACAAGGTCATCAGCAGCTATGACATGTTGATAAGTGAATACTCTCTTGAAGCTTCAGATTCACTGACAGATAGAAGTACAGTGGAGCACTCTGCAGATCAAATTGAGATTGTTGCTCCAGAAACTGCTGTCAGAACGGAAAACGTGTCCAAGCAGAAGGCGCAGAAGACACCTAAGAGTTCCCCGAACAATTTTCCATCCAATGTTAAAAGTCTATTGTCAACTGGTATGCTTGATGGAGTGCCGGTGAAGTATGTCTCGTGGTCAAGAGAGGTACGTTTTGATTCTTGAATTCTTCAGTGATGTTTAGAGGTTTTTGTTCTGAGTATCTTTTACATGCATACATGCAGAAAACTGTTCGAGGAATTATTAAAGGGACTGGTTACTTGTGTGGCTGTAGTGACTGCAAGCTGTCCAAGGCAAGATCTTTTAGTGTTCTATTATATGTTTTCGGCAATTCAGCCAAGATGCTTCCTCAAAATTTTATGTCTAAGGGGCATTAATGTTTTTTACGCAGAATCTAAATGCTTTTGAATTTGAGCGTCATGCTGCTTGCAAGACCAAACATCCTAACAATCATATTTACTTCGAGAATGGGAAGACAATATATGCCGTGGTCCAGGAGTTAAAGAATACCCCTCAGGAAAAGCTGTTTGAAGCAATTCCAAATATCACTGGTTCTCCTATCAACCAGAAAAATTTCCAAACTTGGAAAGGTGAATACTCTGTTTCTCCATAAGGGCAAGACAACAACAACAACAACAACCCAGTATAATCCCATTTAGTGGGGTCTGGGTAGGGTAGTGTGTACGCACCTTACCCCTACCCTTGGGTAGAGAGGCTGTTTCCAAATAGACCCCCGGCATCCTTCCCTCCAAGAACTTCCCACCTTGCTCTTGGGGAGACTCGAACTCACAACCTCTCGGTTGGAAGTGGGGGTTGCTTACCATCAGTGCAAGACACATTTTTCTTTTACTTGTTTATTCCTTCTAGTTTGAGGTGGTAAAATGGATTAGTGTGTGATAAATGTATGACAAAAGTATCACGTGTTCTAACGTGTTTGGATAAGTATGTGAAAGCTGCTCTTATTTCCCCCCATTTATAGCTAGACCCGTTTAATTAGCCGATGTGTCCTGTGTTACCTATTTCACTCATTAACCAATTTTACCACCTCTACTACTATTCTATTTTAACACTCATTTCTTAATCTTGTATACAGCTTCCTATCAAGCTGCTAGTCGTGAGCTTCAGCGTATCTATGAAAAAACTGAAGTGGCAAAACCATCTTGATTTGCAGACTCTTTTGCTCCTGGTTTTTCTTGAGGTCCACTGATGGAGCAACTGTACTCTATTTTTGAAATTGTGAACAAGTTTTGATTCTATAGATACCCCAGGCAGATGGTGATGTATTATATGGGGTTCTAATTACTGTGACGACTAAATATGCTATTTAAACTCTTTTTATTTTATAAAATCTTAACTCTTTTTTGTCTTTAACATTCTTACTGAAGTTCCTGAATTCGTTTTTTTAATTGTTTTGGCTAAATTGGGGTTTTTAGTTGTTGATAGCATGGTATGAGACAAGTTATTTTCTGTTTGAGAATAACATCTGAAAATATTCAGTGGAATGAGCTCCCAGTTAATGTTGTTAGCAGTGTTTTTTACTATGTTGTGGTCAAAGTGGTCAAAATGTGAGCAGGTAATAACTGGATCAGCTATACATTAACATGGATGGTTTGTGGCTGAAAAGTTGGATCGGATCTTAGAAGTAGCTTAACCATTTGCACTCAAGGGTATGGCCTAATGGTCACCGATGAGGGTGTAAATCTTGGAGATCAGAGTTCAAATTCTGGTAGAGACAAAACATTAGTACTTGTGTTGGTAGAAATTAGTAAAGTCTCAGTAGAACAATTGATATGCGCACAAGCTCACAACTACCCGGTAGAATAGTTGATAGAGCGGATTTAGACTAGCATTATGCTGCGCTAGAAGTTAAGAAAGGTACGAAGCAGTAATGCGAGTAAATGCGGTAATCCTTTTCTTTGGCCAAATACCTAGATAGCCCCTTAAACTTGACCCACACTCATTATTTTTTTCCGAACAAGTTGCTTCAAGTGGTGACTGATAAAGAGTGTTTGATCCTTTTTTTTCGAATCCATGAGTGTTTATTGCCTGTCTTAGTGTAACTGGTTTGTCTATAAATATACATAGCCATATTTTTTCACCATGCACAACGTGCACTTTGTGTCATTACGCGTCGGCTGGCTTCTATTTGTCTAGATATTATCAGAGCAGGTTGTTGTGAAAGATTGATCTGCTTGCTTGATGGCTGTTTAATGAGCATCCTTTTGTTGAGAAACACCAAAGTCTCCTTCGACTATTCTGTTTTGTAAATTAATCAACCTGTTAGTTTTGGAGTGTATTTAGTATTACCCTTTGAGCCATCAACTTTGTATAACGGATCTTTTTGTAATTACATGTTTCACCTTCGACATTCGATTTCTTATCAAGTCCATGTGTTTTCCCTGTCTTTTTATCATTTTAATTCAATCAGCAAGCACTCCAAGAGAAAGAGTTCGTGGGCCTTTACGGGCAAATTACCCGTTTATTTGGCCAAACTTTGAAAAGTTACCTTATTTTGGAAAGTATTTTTTTTGTCAAAAGTGCTTTCTTTAAGGGATTTTTACATATACATCCCATATAACAAACCTTATAACCACTCACGTTTAAGGTTACTATTTATTACATTTTAGTATACCATATTTTAAAATATGTACCAAAATTGAATTTTAAGGTTTAATTACCAATCATTTATTAGGGGCTTTATTTGTGGAAGAAAATAATATTTTCATATTTTCTTTCCCCATTTTTTTCTCTTTCTTCCACCAGATTTTTAACATTATTAATTAACCCCACGTTTTTTTTGTTAATTTTTATATTACTTCCATAAAACGCTAACATTTCCCAATAAAAATTACACCCACCCCACCCCCCGTGTACTTTTACCTTTACCTTTACCTCTTTCTCTTCTGTTCACTGTTTCTCTCCATTGTCATCTTCTCCATTAGCAGCATTCTCTCGCCAAAAATCCTCAAAGTTCTTCAAAGAAAACACATTTTCAGTGAAAAAAAACTTATCCATATTCAAAATGGTGAAAAAACAGAATACCCCCAAACGTCAAAAAATAGGTGAAATTCCATCATTTGATTTGGGTGTTTTAACACCTAAATCTCCAGTAAAAAGACAACCATCTGTCCATGCAAGTGGAAAAGAAAGTGTTCCAGCATCGCCGAGACAAATACGAGTTGAAACTCGAACAAAGCACTTGCAGGAGGTTGATGCTTGCGGTGTTGAAATTGAAGCCGACAAACAACGCAAGCGAAAGGGGAAAAGCTTGATGGCGGATGATGATGATTTTGTGGACGATTCACCCAAAGTTCAAAAAATAAAAATACAGAAGGTGTCTCATTCACCCTCAAAGCAAAAAAAGGTGAAACCCTCTAAAAAACCCACAAAATTGGTTCAACAACAAGTTTCGGTTAAGGTAAACAACTTTTTTTTTATCTACAATGTTTTGTAGTTTAATATTTTTTTGGAAAAAATTAGAATTCAATTCTTTTTTCGTCGTCTAAGAGTTTTTTTGTAAAAATTTAATGTATTATTGCATGTTAGGGTTGCTTATACAAATTGTAGTTAATTGTTATTATTCGGAGTTAATGTGTAATTGTTTGGCAGAATATAGTGTTGACTGAAATTTGTAGTCAATTGTTGGTTTTTGTAGTTTAATGTAGTGTTATGTAATGTTTTATTTGACAATGTCACAGCTGAATCAAAATTGTATATTTTTGTCGTTTTAGTAGTTTAATGTAGTTTAATGCAATTATTATTTGGAAGTGTTTTAATTGGCCTAAATTTCATTGATTTAGTATACTGTGGAATCAAATATGTAGCTGTTAACTGTAGTTTGTTGTGGTTGAATGTAGTTTCATGTGTATCTTGTAGCTGTTATACAGAGTTATTTGTAGTTTAAATGTAGTTATTTGTAGTTAAATATAGTGTTCAATAACTGGCTATTGAACAGGGGTTAAATGTTGTCATTTGTAGGCATTTGTATTTTGATTTCTTCCTGTTTTCTTTCCTCTTCTATGCTCTGTTAAATGTTTATATTGGACAAGTGGTATCCAAAAGCTTCTATTATCTAAACATCTTTAAGTATGTCTTATTATATCCAAATGTAGTACTTACTGGCTACAATTGACTACATATTTCATTATCTACAATTGCAGTAACTACAGATTGCATTAACAAAATTTAAAAACAACTGACTAAATATAACTACAATTGAATAAAATCTGTATGTAGTTGAACACTAAAGATTGCATTTAAACTACACAATGCATTAGTGTACTTCTATTGCATGTTAGGGTTGCTTATACAAATTGTAGTTAATTGTTATTATTCGGAGTTAATGTGTAATTGTTTGGCAGACTATAATGTTGAAAAAAATTTGTAGTCAATTTTTGGTTTTTGTAGTTTAATGTAGTGTTATGTAATGTTTTATTTGACAATGTCACAGCTGAATAAAAATTATATATTTTTGTCGTTTTAGTAGTTTAATGTAGTTTAATGCAATGATTATTTGGAAGTGTTTTAATTGACCTAAATTTCATTGATTTAGTATACTGTGGAATCAAATATGTAGCTGTTAACTGTAGTTTGTTGTGGTTGAATATAGTTTCATGTGTATCTTGTAGCTGTTATACACAGTTACTTGTAGTTTAAATGTAGTTATTTGTAGTTAAATATAGTGTTCACTAACTGGCTATTGAACAGGGGTTAAATGTTGTCATTTGTAGGCATTTGTATTTTGATTTCTTCCTGTTTTCTTTCCTCTTCTATGCTCTGTTAAATGTTTATATTGGGCAAGTGGTATCCAAAAGCTTCTATTATCTAAACATCTTTAAGTATGTCTTGTTATATCCAAATGTAGTCCTTATTGGCTACAATTGACTACATATTTAATTATCTACAATTGCAGTAACTACAGATTGCATTAACAGAATTTAAAAACAACTGACTAAATATAACTACAATTGAATAAAATCTGTATGTAGGTGAACACTAAAGATTGCATTTAAACTACACAATGCATTAGTGTACTTCTACCTATAACTACATTACATTTAACTACATTTGTATATAGGTAAAATGAAATATACAGAATTGAAATACATATACAGAATTGAAATACATATGGGCTCACTGTTCCAATATACAGAAAAATGTAGGAAAAATGTAGTTTGTATGTTAAAAATGTATTTTGTGTGTTTAAAATGTAGTTATATGATATGTTACATTATATATTGTAATTCTGAAATCTAGCTTCATTCTAACGACCATTAATGTACTTTTTTTGCAGAATGGACCTTACTATGCACAACATAATATTGATTATGGTGTGATACGGTTCCATAGCTTGTGCGATGCAACGATTCCATCCCAGATAAAGTCTTTATTATCCCCCAACACAGTTATGTGCTTTCAAGAACACTTGTTTTGGTTATTTACTAGATATGCCCCCTATCTGCATGCAGAACCAATCTATTCATCTTCTAATGAAGTATGAATTATCAAAGTCTACTGGCTATTTTTCTGTTCTTTTAAATGGGCAAAAATTGATTTTTACTTTGAGGGATTTTTGTTTGATAACTGGGTTTAACTGTGTTGATAGTTTATCGGACCATGGTTACAATTCTAGTTATGTTAGCCATTTAATGACTAAATACTTCCCTAACAAATCTCGGGTAGAGAAATCGCTTTTGAGAAGTGTAGTGACATCCAAATCCTGGACAAATGATTTGGATGTTGTACAGTTGTGTGTCTTGTATATGTTGGAATTCTTTGTTTGTCCTTCTGATAAGGACAATGTTTGTTTGATAGACAAATTTACTTTTTTTCTTATAGAGAGTGGTCATTTTGATTCGTACCCATGGGGTACAAAATCTTTTAAGCAAGTTCTTGAGTCTGTCAGACATCGTCTCAGTCCCAACGTCCATTATTATCTTATACGGGGATGCTCGTTAGCCTTACAAGTGTGGCTGTACGAGTGTTGTTCTTCTGTCAGCACCGAGCTTGCTATACGGTGCTCTGACTCCATCCCCCGTATTTTAAGATGGTCGGCTACAAAAGGACAGATTTGGTTGAATGTTTTTGAAGAAAAATTCATCAAGCCTGAGTGGCTCAAGGTATTCTTGTTAACCTTTGTGTAATTCTTCAATAACTACTATAGTAACTACATGACATCTACAATTTCTTTCAAATTTACTTCACTGTCTTCATCCTTCTTTCAGTTCTCAAACTTGGTTGCATCCGGGGCCGAGATTGGAGCGCTAAACCTCCCAGTAAACCTTAATTATGAAGATGAAGAGGTTACTCAACCTTCAAAAGTCCCATCTGCTGCTTCTCCGACAGTTCGACATGAAGAGGCTAAATCTTCAAATGATATGGAATCTGTAAGAAGCCAGATGAGGAAGTTGGAACAGAAGATTGAGCAGGTACTGTTAGAATTTACAGTTGTGTAGTCATTGTTTACTACCAATTGAAATCATTCCTTCGACATTGTAGTTTCTTTTTATTTTAGTGTAACAAATCGAATATTCTTACCAACTCACATACATATTTAATTTTTAGGTGGCTGGAAAGTTAAATCAGCTGAGGAATGATGTTTTTGATGAACTCTCAAAACTTCGAGAGTTCATAGATCAATCTTTGAAAAGATTAGTGAATGCTGTCAACAATAGAAATGAATTGGATGACTCCGAGGTAAGAATTTACATATATTTATTCTAACACTAATAATAGTTATGATAATCTATTCTAACACTAAAACATTACTATCAAAATGTAGTTTGCTGTTACA
Organism: Nicotiana benthamiana; assembly: GCA_034376525.1. Lineage (NCBI taxonomy): Eukaryota > Viridiplantae > Streptophyta > Magnoliopsida > Solanales > Solanaceae > Nicotiana > Nicotiana benthamiana. The sequence goes on from CM067336.1 coordinate 69,211,171, forward strand.
TAAATTGTAGTTCCTGAACAATACATTTCAATACAATTGAATACACTAAAACTACTATTTGCATTAATGTACAGTTTTGAACTACACTTTTGTAGCTGTTATTTGTAGTTTTGTAGATGTAATTTGTATTTTGTAGCTGGCTCAATGTTTTAATATACAGACTTGAACTACATATGACTTACCTGGTTCACTGTTATTTGTAAGTAACACTATATATAGTTCAAGTCTGTGTATTTCAATTTTGTTATAACCAAATCTAGTTATATGTATTCTAGTTATAAGTCATCACATTTGGTCTAAGTCTGTATTTTAAATGTAGTTATTTGTAGTTAAATATAGTGTTCAATAACTGGATTTTTAACAGGGGTTAATTGTAGTCATTTGTATTTTGATTTCTTCCTGTTTTCTTTCATGTTCTTATTATATCCAAATGTAGTCCTTACTGGCTACAATTGACTACAGATTTCATAAACTACAATGCAGTAACTACAGATTGCAGAATAGAAATAAATATTGTGTATACAGGATTGAATTGAAATAAATATTGTGTATCTGTTATTGTTTCACTATACAATCTTGAACTTCATATGACTTAGCTGGCTCACTGTTATTTGTAACTAACACTATATAATATTTATGATAATGTATTCTAATACTAAAACATTCATCTCACAATGTAGTTTGCTGCTAGTTCAAAAAGATATAACGAACATAATGAAGCAGAGAAAAACAAAGAATTTCAGTTCAATTTTGGTCCTCAAGTCCGTGCAGGCCCCAGTACAACAGGTATCTAGATAATTCATACATACATATATACTTCCATCTTGAATTGCTAATAAAAAATAAATTTACCTGTTCAGCTCCTTCTTCTCCTCAACAACTTGAACAACAAGACAATGTTCCACATTCACCAATTCATGGTGTAACTGTGACTGAAATTGTCGAAGAATGCATTGAAAAAGAAGAGGAGATTGGAGTGATGTGTGGAGGAACTGAAAATAAAGGCGTGACACTGGACGATTTTGAAATTCCAGAAAACCTATCACAAATGGTCATGTATGGTGACCCAATTCAAGTTGATTCAACCCCTCTTCATCAAGGAAGAACAAGGTTACCTGGAAAACATGCACGATCACCATTCACGCCACTCTACAGTACTAAAGGCAGCACGTCTTTTGGGCCAAAATTTTTTTACATAAAGCACCCATTCACAAGTCCTATTGGTGAAGATGTTGATCCTCAACTAATAGATAGTTTTACTACCTGGTTATACCATCGAAGTGACAAATCATCTAGGAGGTATGGTGCATAAATGTCTTATGTTGTATGTATTTGTTTTACTTGTCTTTCTATTTAATTTAGACTTTAAAGTTGTCAATGTTTTTGTTTTTTGTAGTTGTTTGTTTAATTATATTATTATTACAGGAGGAAGAACTTCTATTCCATGAAGGATAACCATCTCAATCCTTTGTTGGATTTGGGTTGCGAAAAAATAGATAAGAAGGACTGGTTCTACGCCCTTGCTCACCCCGGACAGCTAATAAATTGTACAGTAAGTATATGGATTATCATTGCAGTTTTGTCTTTATCTGGTATCTGGCTCACTGTTATGTAGTTATTGAACACTACAGTTAACTACCAACGACTACATTTAAAATACTGATTGCCTTGATGTGTACAAACTTATAACTAGATTACACATAACTAGAATGGGTTATAAGTAAACTGAAATACACAGACATGAGCTACATATTTTTTAGCTCTTATTTGCATCTTGTAGCTGTTATTTTCACTTTTGTAGCTGTCAAACTGTTATACACAGCCATTATTTGTTTTCTTTCATCTTGTATGCTCTGTTAATTGTTTATATTGAACAACTGATATCCAATAGCTTATTCTATCTAAACATCTTTAAGTATGTCTTGTTATATGCAAATGTAGTTCTTATTGACTACAAATGACTACAATTGAATACATTTGCATTAACTACAAATTGCATTAAATACAGATTGCTTTAACTACATTTAAAGTCAATTCACTACATTTAACTACAATTCACTACAACATGTAGTTTATTGAACACTGTTGACAGCATTTTAAAGACAGATTGCCTTAATGTACAGACTTGAACTACATATTATAAATGCAACTTTTACTTTTTTCAGCACATCGATGTTATAATGTACTATTTGAGAAAGAAGGGGAAATATGGCCCCAACAACAACTGTAGATTTACAACAACAGACTGTTTGTTCAAGACAAAAGTTGAAAGTATCTATGATAAGTTCTCTGCTGCTCCAATTAATCAAAGGAATTCTGTTGTAAAAGCCGATGACGATATTGGAGAATACATTATGGGCTATCGAATTCTTGCAAATGTAGCATGGGATCTTGTGGATTATGTGGTAATGCCTGTTAACCTTGTAGAGAACTTCCATTGGTTGTTGTTAGTGTTTGACATAAAGGACCGGCAACTGTATGTGTATGATTCATTGGTGAGGGCAAAGCGTAACAAAATAGTTCAAGCTTTGGCTGAAAAATTTTCAACAATTATTCCTCTTTATTTGTCATGCACTGGTTTCTACAGTAAACGCAAGGACATTGACTTCAAGAATACAAAGTCATACGTAGAGAAGCCAGTTATGGACCCTCTAGACATACAATGGATGGTTGCCGAGATTCCACAACAAAAGGAAGGCTCACTGTAAAAAACTAAACTCCCCTTCTATATGTATAATTAAAATTTATTTGGTTTTTGGTATTTAATGAAAATTACTCATAATCTGCAGGGATTGCGGTGTATTTGTTGCTGCATTTGCGGAATATATTAGCAATGGTGATTTGTCTATACCAAAGGAGGATCTTAATGATATTAACAAACACCGTAGACGCTATGGAGCTCTGTTGTGGGACTACGCCACAAAGAAGCTAAATGATGGTTCAATCAGTGAGAGCGAGGTTACAGGCAGGCTTGCAAGGAGGAGGGGTCCACCGCCAAAAAATGAGAGAACTAAAGTGGAACGAAAGAGGAAATAGTGTGTACTGTTGTAATGAACTTTGATTGTAACCCACAATGTTTCATGGATACTGAACACTTTTGTAGTTAGTGGAGAATTATGTCAGTTTGGTTGTACTGAACAATTGCTTTGGAAAAATAACCTTAAGTTTGCATTTCTGTTTGCCATTTTTCTGAGATTCATCTGTGCATTTAGTTGCACTGTATGTTCACTTTTGTTGTGAGATTGTTTTTATTCTGATTACAACTCTTATCTCCCATTTCAGTTTAGAACATATTTGTTTCAGAAATGCAAACTAAATGCACAATTGCTTCATGAATACATTAGACATTATCATGCCAGTGCTTGCATTATCCAACTTCTTGGATTGGAATCCAAGGTTTTCTTACAGGTCTGAACTAAAAACTATGAAATAAAATTTGAAGCCAGTTCAATCTATTCGACGATTTAGAATTGCCTCAATACAGATGTTAACTATATTGATAATGATAACAGTATTAAAGGAAACTACAATTATCTACAATTCCATATCATGCTCCCTCTTCTCCTCAAGGCAATATGTATTCTAAATGTAGTCATTTGGTTGTAATGAACAATAGCTTCATGAATACATTAGACATTATTAATGTAGTGACTACAATTACATACAATTACAAATAACTACACATTTATTCTGCATATAACTACAATTACATAACTACAAATTGTTGGAAGTCCAACGCTACATGCACTGTTGCAGTACATTTGCACAATATATGTTTTCAGATAAATATGATGATGTTTCTTACTTAGATTTCATGAAAATGAACTACAACGTTTTTTCTTTATCTACAACATTCTGTCTTTATCTATTATGTTGATAACACATTTCAAAATCACTTAAAGTACATTATAACAACAATCTGCAAACAGTTTACATTACGCAAGTATATTAGTAAACTTCTTTATTATCGTCAAAAACATATTACAGTTACACCTTAAATTCCGATAATCTGGGATAACTACCATTTATTTTGAATAACTATGTAGCTACATTATATTCATGCCTTTTTCGGCGCATTCTTGCAACTTCTTTTGTTATGCCCTTCACCTCCACAATTGCCACATGACACCTTGTACTTCTTTGAGTTTATTTCATAAAATTTTTTATATCTTTCCTTTTGAGGTCTTCCTGGCTGCCTTTTATCTCCAGCCGGTGGCTTTATTACATCATCAAAAATATGTTGTGGAACATCCCATTTTGCTTCATCAGGAAGAGGATTAACTGGCAATTCATATGTAAGTAGTAGGCTCTTAGTTGTGTAATACGGTGAGCAATAGTTGTCCGGCCTTTCATTCCTATGCCTTAATGATGCCAAAGCATGTGCACATGGAAGTTCATCAAGTTGGAATTGTCCACAACTACATTTCTTATTTTCTAAACATACAATGTACCTCTTCACGCCATCTAACACAGTGTGTATATGATCGGTTGAAGCTCTCACCTACAATTCAAGATCAAAAAGAAAATAATAAGGTGTCAATAAGTTAACTATGTTAGCAACAATCAGTTAACTACAAATCAACTACAAATAAATGGCATAAAACATTAGCTACATTTAACTACAATCGTCTACATTTTTAAAACTCTCTGGAAATCATTCATAAAACATTAACTACATTTAACTACAATCGTCTACATTTTAAAAACTCTCTGGAAATAATTCATAAAACATTAACTACATTTAACTACAATCGTCTACATTTTAAAACTCTCTGGAAACAACATTTTCATCTACTACTTTTTTTGTTTTTTTTTTCATGCACCAAACAATAATATATTACCTTTAGTTTCTGGGATAATAGAGTGTTATCTTCCAATTCTTTGTTGAATTTGTGCCCAAGTAATGTGAAAGTACCCTTTGCCTTCAATAACTTGTCTTTTGTCCAACGTTCTATAATAGTCCTCATATACTCCAATAGATCAAATATTGGTAGCTCTCTTGCCTCTTTTGTAACAGCGTTCAACGACTCTGCAACGTTTGATGTCATAGTAAAAGTTCTATTTGCCGTTGCATGTACTCTTGACCATCTATGATATCCAATATCATGTAGGTAAGACGAAACACGTGGGTCTACCTCCTGAATCTTCATCATTCTTTCATTGAAATCATCCAGAGTATATGACCGTGCTGTAGCAAAGTACAATTCATGTAATTGTAGATGTGACTTCTTGAATTTTGACCTTATATTTGTCCATATATGCCACATGCAAAAGTAGTGTGCAATTCCAGGATAGACTACGGATGTTGCCTTCGATATACTCTCATGCCTGTCTGAGACAACACACATAGAAGGTCTTTCACCATATGCCTCCTTGAATTGTTCAAAGAACCACCTCCAAGACGCGTCATTCTCAGAATCAACAACAGCATATGCCAAGGGAAAAATAGAACCTACAATTTGTAGACATAACTTGAGATTAACTATTAAATACAAATATATTTGGTTAATTTAGGCAATATAAAATACATTGATTTATACAAAGTAACTACATTGTAACTACAACATTATTACATCTGTTACCTGCTGCATCCATGGTGCTTGCTGTCAGCATAATACCCCTGTATGATGATTTTAAGAATGTACCATCAACCACTACTACCGGCCTACAATGTTGCCAACCATTTATTGATGTAGAAAGAGCAACAAATGCATACAAGAAGCAATCATCTGCTGCCTTCTTCAATTTAACAACAGAACCGGGATAATTCTTCTCAAGAATATAAAAATATTTTGGTAATCTGTTGTACGAGTCACACGGATTCCCTCGCAGAAACCGTAATGCTTTTTCCTTTGCTCTCCATGCTTGCATGTAGCTTAGGTTGACTCCATGTTCGGATAACATGTCAGTTTGTATGTCCTTTGGCGTGTAAACAGTCTTAGGATCACAAAACTTTGGAACGACAATGCTACCAACTACTGTTGTAGTACACTTGCGCTTTATGAATGTTCCGTCCATTCGGCAACATGTGTGTTGTCGGCTAAAACTTCTTATCTTGAACAATGATGAATCATTAATAGATGTTGCCTTGAAGTGCCATGTACAGTTCTCCGCAACACATACAAGCCAGTAGCTACAAAAATATCCAATTTTCAAACATTTTTATTAAATACTATAATGAACTACAATTGACTATATTTAACTACAACTAACTACAAAAACCGACAAACTGGTTTTCCGTAACTACATTTGACTACAAACAACTACAATTGACTACAATGAACTATAATTGACTACATATAACTACAATTAACTACAATTGAATACATTAACTACAATTGTATACAACTGCATAAATAAAATAATACATTAATTTTTAAAATGAAAACTAACTACAAACCTTCTACAACTTGATCTTTTAACTCTGAACTGGAACTTCTGCATAACTGCATAATTCTTCATTGCAGCAACAATCGTCTTCTTGTCCTGGTACACTTGACCTTCCTCTATACATGTTTGAGAAGATTCAATTATTATTTCACTTTGATATTGCTCAATAGCTGGTGAAGATGGAATTTCTAATAACCTTAATGATCCTGAAGAACCTGCAGACAAAACATTCACATTGTATATTCATTATAGATAATTGGCGTCAAATTGTAGTTGATTAGAGAACACAAAAATCTCCGAATTCTGTTTCGACGCAAACTTACCTATACTGATGGGGCGTTCATTGGTTATTGCCAATTCCATATTGAAATCTCTTATGCTAATACATAACGGATACGAACCTAAGTTTTTATTCTCTTTTTTCGTTTCCATATATACACGAACGCCCATATCGTTTCTAATCTGCAACGGAGGACAATTATCATTCACAATGTATTTTATTTCTACAACTTTATCAGATGTATCAATCGATAATTGTTCTGCAATTGTAGATTGGAGAATTCCGTAGCTTGCAGTTTCATCAACCAAAATGGCGTCAACTTCAAAATCTCTGAAACTGCCATGGTTATCCCAATAACCATTACATTTAAGCATTATCGGAATTTTTGACATTGTAGAATCTCCTTACTGCCAGTCACGGAAGAACTACAAAATATGAAAAAATAAGAGAGAATCTGGGGGAACTAGGCTATCACTCAATAACAAGAAAATATGATTTTGAATGGAAGAATGAGAGTAGTCAATTTCCAAACAGTTTTGTCGAATTTTAAATGGAGGAATGAGAGTAGTATTTCGAAACAGTTTTGACGAATTTCTATTTGGAGGAATGACTGTAGTCAATTTCGAAACAGTTTTGTCGAAAAAATCCAATGGATCTTCCGTTTAGAGGACATAAACGGTTTAGTTTAGAGGATATATTTGGAGCATTTAATATGTTACCTTAATGTAAGGGAAATTTATTTGGTAGTAAATCAAATATTTATTATCATTCAAAACTGATTGGCATTCAAAACTGATTGGCGTGAAAAGAAGAGATAAGCAAATATCATTAGCCTTAATTGTCTAGTGTTAATTTAGGATGGAAAATCAGCAAATATCTTGTTTGGTACTTATTATGTAACAAAAACATGAGATATGAGGGTAATAAACAAACAATGCACAATAATGGTAGTAAGGTTTGTTATATGGGATGTATAGGTAAAAATCCCTTTCTTTAAAGTATTTGTAATGAAATATTATTTGTATTTAGCTAATCAATTTGAAAAGTATTTTTTCCAATATTGAGCAACAATTTGTGCTTGGCCAAGGTTCAAAAAGTACTTTTAGGGAGAAATTACTTTTTATTTAACTTATGAAAAAGAGTTTCGGTTACTACTCAAAGCACTTATTTTTGTCCTAAAACCTTGGCCAACCACCTTGTTTGACTAAAAAGATATTAAAATCTTTTTGAACAAATCAATCAAAGATGAAGGGGTAAATCATAGTCAAACTTAACTGATACTAGATCGAAAGATTGGGTAATAATGATTGAACATAAGATGAATGGAACATCAAAGATCTTATTAAGATTAGGCACTGTCTTTTTCACCCGTAGATGAAGAAGAATGATTACAATTGTTTTTCCCTTTTGGGATACAAGAATGGAGCTTTTCCCTTCTCTTTCTTATGTGAGAGAGTGTTTCTCTCCCCCCTCCCCTCCCTCTTTTGAGCTTCCATGCAGAATATATATATATATATAGTCGAAACCCTCTTACCCTTGCCGTGACTTGGCCAGTCTAGGTCAGTGGAGCTTTTTGTTCGTGATTAGGCATTACTCTCGTCAATGTATTGCATGTCTTGGAGGAGAAATGAAAGACTCTATTTGACTTCTACCACCGTCTTGAGTAAAGAGTGGAGTAGTGGTCAACTTGATCGAGGTGGTTAGATTTTAACCAATACAGTTAGTCCCTCCGTTCATCAGGTCGTCCTTCATCGGGCTCGACGGACGGAACATGTTTGCAACGTAGTCAAAAGTAATCTGACCTCTCACTATTTCTTAGTCGCATTCTGCATATTTTTTATGGCGTGGAGGTATTTTTTCGGTACCCGTGTACCGTTATGATGGTTTCAAAATTGAAGCGCCGGTTGGCAAATAAAGCGTTTCTTCGTGTACGCCATCATTATAACACACGTTTCTATGGAACTAAAACATTTCGTGTCCCATTGGATTCACATGGCGACTCTTGGGTTTCGTGCTTGGGGAATTTGTTTCTCTTATAAATAGGGAAATTTTGTTATTTGCTTCACACACTTCATTGTTCATTTGAGAGAGTTCCCCATATATCTCTTTTTCTGATACCTCGAGTTCCTGCTTACTTTCTTGCTCATTGCAACCCTCTATCTTTTCTTCATTTCACTTCTTCCGGAAAGTTTTTTTTGCTAAAAATGGCCGGCGATTCTTCCCGTGATAATCTTCCCACCGTCCACCCAGTGACCGAGAGTCCCGTTCAGGCCATCGAGGAAGTGAACGTGGTGAAGGATGAAGAGATTCCCTCGGTGGATGAAATCTGCCTCGCCTATGCAAGGATGCAACTAAGTTCAGTATCGGCGGTGGAACGGAGCCGGAAGACATTGCTTCCATTATGAAGGAGAGAGGAATTATGGAATTGAGGGAATGGTGGGTAATCCCTGGTTTCATTGAGATACAATCGACAGAGAGGAATGATAGAGTTCAATTCGACCGTCCCGGATTTTGTATGTTCTACGCCTACCCCTTCATTGTAGGGTACACACCACCTTCCTATGCTAGTGGTGGATTTCTGCCGCTACTATTAGGTGTGTCCTGCTCAGCTTTCTCCTTATTTATACAAGTTATTTCTTATGCTACTCAAATATGCAGAGCTTGCTGGCCGTGAGGTTACTCTAGATCATGTGCTTGGCCTTTTTACTCCTCAATTGATTCAAGGTTCAATGATTCATGCGCGTCCTCAGGGATCAAAGGATCTGGTGGTGAAGATGGATGATAACCAATCGCCATTTCTACGAAAAAAATTTCTACGTGCAGACCGAGCATATCATGGTGGACCTGACGGGGTTCCCCGAGAGATGGAATTTCACTCGTAAGTTTGCGTCTTTGAATAATGGAATGTTTAATTTTTTTTGTTGCGGACACTAAACCGCTTTGTTATTATATAGCTAAGAAATTGCCCCCCTCCCTGCCTCTTGAAGGAATTCGTGAATGGGTGGGGCCATTTTTCCCCAAACACTGGGGGTTCGTGCATGGTCGACTTTTCTTGAGAGGTTTGGACTTACAGGTGAGATGACATCCTTACTTGCTGTTGTTTCTTCTTTATTCGTTTTTGTGTCACCTCTTATACATTATTTGACGTTGTGAGGAAAGGCGCGGAGAGCCAGGGACCCTCGAATCTACGGCCTTGGATACTCAACCAAGGGCTATCTCTCGGGATGAGGTTCCATCCAGTATCATCCCCCCTATGAACGAGTCACCATCGACCAGGAAGGAGTAAGGGTCGTCGAAGAAATGGAGGGTAGAGTTGAGATGAAGACTCCGACAATGATTAACCTGGATGAATCTCCCCTGACGGGCTCAGGAGAAGGCATTGCTGCGGAACTTCCTGTAGAGGCAGAGCGAGTTGTCGAAGTTGGCACCAGCGAGTTGTCGAAGCTAGCGCCGGCCGTCGGTGCACGGAAACTCCAGTTTCCGCAGCGGCTCAGCCAGAAATTCCTGTTGTTACTGATGATTAATGCTAGGGGTGTATAAAGAAAACCGACAAACCGCACCAACCCGATAATCCGAGTCAAACTGAGAAAAAAACCCGACAATGATTTGGTTTGGTGTTGGAGAAAAAAAACCGACCATAATTGGTTTGGTTTGGTTTTAACTAAAGAAAGTCAAACCGAAACCAAACAAACCCGACATTACATATATAGAATTTTTATATATTTAATATATAAATATTTTTATTGTGATGTAATTTATACATTTTTCTTAAATGATTCCATAATTTTATATTTTGAGGTATTATTTCAAGGTTGGACATAGAACTTTTGAATGTTCCAATAAATTTTATAGCCATTAACATGAGTAAATTAGTTAGTGCTAACAAAAGTCCAAACCAAAATCAAATTAATGCTAATACTAACAAAAGACATTCAAATCAATACTACGAATGAGAATATATTGAATATCTATTTTTTGTTTTGCAATAATTTAGATAAAACTGTATAATATATTTTATTTTTTCTTTAGCTTTTAGTCATGTAATTAATATTCCCTTATTAGCATACTTATTTTAGTATGACTTAGTATTTTTAGATTATGTTTATATTTATCATGGCTTTTTAATTAACGATATTTATATTACATAAGTTTATTGTCTTTATTGTTGAATATTTTAGGATAATGCCATGACATATCTCATATTTTATATTATTTTCTTAGAAAATACTTTATACAGTTGCACTGGGGCTAAATAAATGAGCACAATTTATATATTTTGTTCTACGAAAATTTTACCGGAAAAGAATTCGAAAAAAACCAAATAACCCAAAAAACCGAGAAAACCCGAGAGTGAAAAAACCGAGTTTTACTGATTTAGTTTGGTCTTTAGATTTAATAACCCGACAAAATTGGTTTGGTTAGGTAATTGTAAAATCCGAACCAAACCGACCTATGTACACCCCTAATTAACACCCTGTTGGAGCAGAGAACCAAACCTCTGGTGCCGCTATTGTGACTTCAGATGTGCCCTCTTCTTTTGCTGTGGGTCGTGCTCCTCTTTCAGCAGCAGAAAGGGGAGAAGGCATGATGAATGATGAGTATGAATCTAAGTCATACCTGGATCCTGATGACGTAAGGATGTTCAAGGAAAGCCTTACTCATTCGGTGGTTCACGGGGAAGGGGGGATCGGCTCGTATTCTCCAGATTCCTTCTGAGGTTGACCTCTTGGCGCAGGGGATAACTTGGTGCTGCAATTTAGCTTGCTATGTTCGAAAGTTGAGAATGAATCCTTCTGGAATATCTCTGATGCCGAGTTGAGGGACGAGGTAGCCGTCATGGGCTTGAGTACACGTTGCATTCTGTTTTTGGTTTATGCTTTCCCCTATTCGAAAGTATTAGTTTAACTCCGTCTTTATGATTTTTAGACATACATGGTGGAGATAGAAAGTATTTCCAGGGCCAATGTCCGTGCAAGGATTTTCTTGAAGATGCTAGAGAAGTATCGTTGCTATTGCAATAGATGTTGCGAGTTGCACGAGCGGCTAAGGACGGATCCCCGTAATCGGGACCTGGGTGAGAAGTCGGAGAGAAAGGACCAGGAATTGCTGCAGACGATCCGTAGCAAGAGCGAGCTTGAGGAGAAACTCTGCATCAAGGATGAGGAACTCGAATTGGGTAAGGGGGTCACTGCAGAGTGTGAGTATTTGCAGGGTAAGTTGGGGTCTATGCAGTTGGAGATGGACCGAAACTTGGTCCGAGTCGAGGTGATGAGTGCAAAGTGGGGAGGGAAGCTGATCGCGATGAAGAGCAAGGTTGCTGACCTGGAGCATATAGAGAGGTCCTGGTTTGAGGCTTTAGCAAGGGCGGCGGCCCTAGAGGATACCATCTGCATGCTCTAGTCGGAGCAAGAGTTAGATAGGGTGACAACTACTCGTATGGAGGCGAGGATCGAGGAATGGATCATGACGATTGGTCAGGAGGCTTCAGTTTTGGAAGATCGGGTCGCGGCCCTGGAGGCAAAGAATGAGCGACTAAAGGCTCAGGTTGAATCGTCCTCTGCTGCCATTCCTCGCCAAGCGCATGAGCTATAGGTTTATGCGAGGCGCAGCGGGACATATATAAGAGTTTGTTGGAGGCAAATACCCTGACTGAAGCTGCTTATGAGGAAGCGCGAACGAAAGCTCGTGAGGCTCTCATCAACTGTGGATACGACGCGGTGACACCCGAAGCTAATGGGGGCGCGGATGGTGATGATGATGCACCTTGTGGAGATGGTGATGATGCACCTTGTGGAGATGGTGATGATGACGGCGGTAATGACGCCGAATGAAGAATATTTGTACTTTACTTTTATTTTCATTTTGTTTGTTGGTTGGCATCTATTCGTTCCATATTTTTCTTTCTTATCTTTTTTTATTTGTTGGCTTGGGCCATATGTAAGCCCCAGTAGCCCGCACTTATGACTTTGCATTAATAAAGAGTTTTCTTCTTCACAATTTGCCTTGTACTTCAATTTTTGTTTTAACTACTTGTGACTTTGGCACGATACGGGGGCTCACCTGACGAGTCCCGATTTTTCCTTTTCCTATGATGGAGGAAGCCTATGGCCTTAGGGTGTTTTTTCGAACTTATTGAAATAACAACCTTTCGTGGTCCGAGCGAGGTCAAAACCCTTCTTTTTCTTTAATGACGAAGGCCCTTAGCCCTAGGGGCATTATCAAACTTATTGAAATAACAGCCCATCGTGGTTCGAGCAAGGTAAAACCTTTCTTTTTCTTTGATGGCGAAGGCCCTTAGCCTTAAGCGGTGTTATTTCAAACTTATCGAAATAACAGCTCATCGTGGTTCGAGCAAGGTCAAACCTTTCTTTTTATTTCGATGGCGAAAGCCCTTAGACTTAAGGGGTGTTATTTTGAACATATCGTAATAACAACCCGTCATGGTCCGAGCAAGGTCGAACTTTTCCTTTTCTTTGATAGCGAAGGACTTTAGCCTTAAGGGGTGTTATTTCGAACTTATCGAAATAATAGCTCATCATGGTTCCAGCGAGGTCGAACCTTTATTTTTCTTTGATGGTGAAGACCCTTAGCCTTAAGCGGTGTTATTTTGAACTTATCAAAATAACAACCCGTCGTGGTTAAAGCAAGGTCAAACCTATATTTTTCATTGATGGCAGAGGCCCTTAGCCTTAAGGAGTGTTATTTTGAGTTTATCAAAAAAAATAGCCCATCGTGGTTCGAGTGAGGTCGAACGCTTCCTTTTCTTTGATGGCGAAGCTCTTTAGCCTTAAGGGATGTTATTTCGAAAAAATAGCCCATCGTTGTATTCCCTTGCCGGGACCTATTGTTGAGTTGTATTTCTCTTGCCGGGATTTATTGTTGAATTATTCTCCCTTGTCGGGATATTTTGTCTTGATATATATATATATATTTCCTTTTCCTGTTTGGTTGTGACCATTGATTGGGAGAGGAAGAGAGAGAGCAGCACGAAGGGTGATACCGTGCACTATTTAATGAGGGTAAAAGCACGAAGGGTGATGGCGTGCACTGTTTATCGAGAGTAAAAGCACGAAGGGTGATGTCGTGCCTTGCATTAGATATTCTTGGTGAGAAATGAGAGTAAAATCACGAAGGATGATGTTGTGCATTATATTTGACCATTTTGGTGAGGAATGAGAGTAAAAGCACGAAGGGTGATGCCGCGTAGTTGTTGATTCATTAGATTTCCTATTTGATTATTATTTATTCAGTTTCATCTCTTGATTGTAGAAGTAATAATAGAACTGCTACTCCCCCAGCATGTCCCCTTTGCCTTTTATTTGCTTAAATTATTGCTCTCTTTCTGTTATTGCATATATTTGTAAAGGTTGGTTGTGGTAGGTCCGGTATAGCCTCGTCACTACCTCGCCGAGGTTAGGCCGAGCACTTACCAGCACATGGGATTAGTTGTGCTGATACTACGCTTCTGTGCCTTTTTGTGCATAGGTCAGGACACAGCCTACGGACCGCAGCCATAGTTCAGGAGCGATTCTTCAGCCCAGAGACTCTGAGGTAGTTCGCCGGCATTCGCGGGCCCTGTGTCTCCTCTATCTTTTCTAGTTGGTTTTCATTGGTATCAAACAGACATATGATATAATTCTTTTAGACTATTGTTTTTAGTACTCCTTAGTTGTCCGTGAGTAGTGACACCAGATATTGGGTAGAGATGTGTTGTTAAATTTCTCATTTTGCCATTTCTATTATTGCTAAAAGTCTTCCGTGTGTTTTTAATTAATTGGTTTACATATTTAATTCGCTTTTGATTGAGGTTATTGTGAATATGATTATAAAGTAGTTGGCTTGCCTAGCTTCGACAATGGGCGCCATCACGAATCCCGATGGCGAGTAAATTCGTGTCGTGACATGAAATTTTGTATGCACGTCCGAAATGACATGACGGTGCTACACAACTTCCGAAATCCTGTTCTGACCCTCAGATCAAAAATTCACTATCGGACCGGAAACTTCCAAATTCTAACTTTCTGCATTTCTAGCCTAAATGAGCTACGGACATCCAAAATACATTTCGAATACGCTCCCAACCCCGAACTCACCTAACGAAGCTAATGGAACCATCGGTTTTCCATTCCGAGGTTGTTTTGGTACTGTTTTAATTACGGACCATTTTCAAACACTTAAGCTCTTATTTAGGGAATAAGTCCCCCAAAACATTCTGAATTCTATTACCGAACATCCCGGCAATCCAAAATGGCATAAATGAACTTAAGGGAAGCAGTTAATAGGGGACGGGGCATAAATTCCAATGACGACCGGCCGGGTCGTCACAAGTAAATGTTTCTTCCTAGTTTTATGGTTTCTTTGCTCCATTATCATGAGTTTTCGATTTTTGTTAGTTCAATCTTTGTTGGTTATGATCGATTATGTTCTTGTGACTGCTTCTGATTTTTTTCTTTTTTTTTTAAGTTTAAATTTTGCTTTGATTTTGATTAATCTTGTTTGGTGATTTTTTATGTTAGTCTACTTTGGTTTAAATCTGTTTAGATATGTGTTTGGTATCATTGATTTTAACTTTCATTAGTTCAATAATTGATTATTTTGTCGTGTGATTGGATATAGCTGAATCGTAATTTTTTTAGTTTAACTATAGTCATTTGCAACTAAGGTAAATGGGTGAAGCTAGTTTATAAATATCAGATTACGTAAAGGGTAGTATAGGTATTCCATAAATAGAAGACAATGCTAGAATTCCCTAGACTCTTCTAGAAGAGAGTCTTAGTGTAAGTTTCAGTAGTTTTAGTAGTATAACGTGAAGAATAAGACAGTACTTAGGTACTTTTGAGCAAAAACGAAAATTAAAAAAGGATTACAATGAAAAAACTGAAAATTTGAAATTTCCCTTAGCATTGCCTATGAAAAGCAGTCCCCTTTGCCTTAACGGAGAAGTTTTCAGCATCTGAAAGCCCCCCCCCCCCCTCCCCAATTTTCCTCAAGTCTTCACAAACTGAAGATTTGAATTTCAAATCAAAAAACTCTAGATCTAGCTTTTCAAAAACCAAAAACAACAGAAAACTTTCAAAAAATCCAAAAAAATACTATTCCATTGAAAACCTTAGGTAAATTTCGATTTTTAGTTGTTGATTTACATCTTCTAGCTCAATATCTGGTTGATGAAGTTTAATAGATCTACTGAGTTTGATTTCGAGTGGGTTTTGAGTTCAATTGAGTTATTTTGGGTCATTTTTTGGCGTTGTACCTCTGTTACATTTTCCTGGACTATTTGACATTGTGTATTGGACTATAAATTTTATTAAAATCTGTTTCATATTGATTTCGAGCTGAGTATTGTTGACTGATGCTGACTTCTCTTACTTCTTATTTCATTATAAATTCCAGGTACACGTCCTGTATTTCCAGACTTTTGAAATGAAATGAAATGTTGATCAGGCTTCTATAAGAACTCTATTATAGTATATGACTAAACTTGGACTGAACTGGGTTGTAAAGGACTGTTGAACTAATTCGATTACATTCGCGAATCATCTGATTTTTGTGTTTAGTAATGTTAGATTTGAGTTAGTTTGGGGCTGTTGTTCATGTTGCCATATGTTAGTTTGAAATTAGGAATCGAAAGAAGTCATTAGTATTGAGGTAGGCCAGCCTATTAGGGTTGTTGCAGTTAAGGTGTAATTGTCTTAAAATACTTCAATCACTTTGGAAGTGGTTCATAAGTATTGTTAGGTGTTAAATTGATTGAAAGGTTAGCCACTTCAAAATGTCACAATTATTTTAAGATTGGATTATGATTGATATGTGACATGTTTGTTAGATTAAATTGTTATTCATCATCAGTTTGTTTAGGTCCTTTATGTAAGATATATGGACTTATATCTACATACATATGAACAATATATGGATAAATTATATGTTATGTGCTGTCTTTTGGTTTGGCCTAATTTTGTGGTCTTATGGACATTATGTTAAGGGAGCCAATGTATTGTCATATAAAGTGTAGGACTAATGTGTAGATACCCAAAAGGGTAACCTTAGTTAATGATGGGCTATAAGGTTACATATATGTAACCATGGTTACAAGCTTGTGGCTCTTGAGTTATGTAACTCTTGTGACTCTTGGGTTATGTAACTCTTGTGTTATAAAGTGGGGGTTATGGTTCCCACATTAGTGCAAGACAAGACTCTTCTTCCTCCCATTGAATCAAGAGCCAAAATACTCCATTGTTGTCTTGCAAATAGTGTGGAAAACCATAAACCATTTTGATCATTGTCATTACATTGTTATTGTTGTGAAACCACACATATTATTTAGTCTTGTGAAGAATCTTGTGGATACACATACCATCAAGAACAAACTTGAAGGAAAGGATTAAGGAGCATTCTTCAAAAGGCATAAGGACAATCATCAAAAAAGGAGGTTCAACAATTCCACATATGGATTCAGGTTAGCTTCCGCTCATGTAGTTTAATTCCGTATTATTCAATATGAAGGTTGTTATATTTAGTCGGAATCATAATTCTAACAATTGGTATCAGAGCCACCCTTCATTTTTGGATAATTTGGATGTTCATAAGATTCATGTTATGTTAGGATTCATGTTTAAGTTTAATTAGAATTTTGTTTATGAAAGTCTACCATGAAATAGCATGATCTTATGAATGTTATGTTTTGATGTAATTTGATGTTTTAATATCATGTTAAAACATTGTAAATAGCATGATTTTAGTTGGTTAACAACATGTTTTTTATGTTTAAGATTCATGTTGAAAATCATGTGTTATTCAGAAAAAAAAAATTTGGTCACTGCCTCAATACAATCGATTGTCTTGACGTTGAAAATTCTGGCAGTTTTTTGGAACACCAGAATAATCGATTGTATATTCTATACAATCGATTGTTCTGGTCCAGTGAGTTGAAACGTTTTTTAATTTACCATACAATCGATTATCTATTGTAGACAATCGATTGTATGGTCCAGAAACTTAAAAAAAATTTATCAAAACCAAAATAATCGATTGTCTGGTTTTGACAATCGATTATATTGGTCCAGTAACTTATAAAATTTTCTTAAAACCAGCATAATCGATTATATGGTTTTGACAATCGATTATGTTGGTCCAGAAACTTAAAAAAAAATTCTCAAAACCAAAATAATCGATTGTCTGGTTTTGACAATCGATTATATTGGTCCAGTAATTGAAAAAAAAAAATTTAAGCCAAAGATAATTGATTGTCTATTGCTTACAACCGATTGTTTTTGTCCAGTAAGGTTAAAAACGTTTCAACTCTCTTAAGTTTCAGTGAATGTTAATTATTTTTAAAGTCCATCAATTCTAATATTATATGGAATTGTCCTACAAAGTAAACAACAATTAATATTCAAGTGTTACATATCAACATATGTAACATATTAAGTTGAGATTCATAATAAGGCTTAAGGAACTAAAGTTTATATCATCTGATATTTTAATTATTCAATTGAAGCATTATGTTGCCAAAGTAACCTCTATTGTGTAAATTGATTAATTTTAAAATATAAGATGACTGTGGATGTTAGTCTTCCATGCGTTTAACACCGGCCCAAAGGAAGGTGTTATTTGGCAGGAATTCGAACATGCTTGTGGTGGTAAATATGAGACGATTATTTGGTTTTCCATGTGAATATTAAATCGGCCCAAAGGAAGGTTTAATATTTGACTGGATTTTATTGTCTATGTTTGATCACTACACCAAGAGTACCACTTACAAGTTGTTTTTCTGTCCAAAGACTAAAATCAATGTTCTAGGTATCTTGTAATGGGAAATGCCTAATTTTGAATCTATAAAGTTAAAGTTCAAGTATTTGTAAGAATGTATTCAGTAATCCTTTTGTTCTATTTTCAGTAAATTCTTCTGCTTCTACGATCTCTGCCAACATCAATAGCATCCATGTGCTTAACGGCACTAACTTTAAGGAATGGAAAGAGAACGTCATGATCGTTCTCGGTTGCACGGATCTTGACCTTGCTCTTCGGATTGAGCAACCTACTCCTCTTGAGGATACATCCTCTCTTGATGACAGGAGGGCGATGGAGAAGTGGGAACGCTCGAATCGCGTGAGTCTAATGATCATGAAGCGTGCAATTCCAGAATCATTCAGGGTCACTATGAATGATGAACCTAATGCCAAAGTTTTCCTTGAAAACCTTGAAAAGCGTTTTATTCAAAACGAAAAGGCGGAAACAAGTACACTATTGAGTAAACTTGTTTCCATGAGGTATAAGGGCAAGGGAAACATTCGGGAGTACATTTTGGAAATGTCTCATCTTACTTCGAAACTTAAGTCACTCAAGCTGGATTTACCTGAGGAACTGCTTGTGTACTTTGTTTTGATATCTCTTCCTGCACACTTTAATCAGTTTAAGGTCAGTTACAACTGCCTGAAGGAGAAATGGACTCTTAACGAGCTCATTTCACACTGTGTGCAAGAAGAGGAAAGGATAAAGCTAGATAAGACAGAAAATGCTCATTTGGCATCCTCTTCTAAGGCAACTAAGAAGAGGAAGGGCAAGGAAGTTGCGGTTGCAAAGCCCAAGATTAAGCAACATAAGGAACCTAAGGTTGAAATCACTGAATTAGGTTGCTTTTTCTGTAAGGGGACTAATCATGTGAAGAAGGATTGTACCAAGTACCATGCCTGGCGTGCGAAAAAAGGTACAATTCTTTCTCTTGTTTGTTCTGAAGTTAATTTAATTTCGGTACCTAAGGATACTTGGTGGGTAGATTCTGCTGCTACTACTCACATAAGTATATCAATGCAGGGTTGCCTGAACTGCCGAAAACCAAATGATGGTGAAAGATACATCTATGTGGGTGACGGCAAGAAGGTGCCAGTTGAAGCTATTGGCAAATTTAGGCTGTTGTTAAGACCGGTTTTCATTTAGATTTGGATGAGACTTTTATTGTACCGTCTTTTAGACGGAACTTAATTTCAGTTCCCCAATTGGACATATCTGGTTATAAATGTACATTGGGGGATAATAAAGTTAGTCTCTTTCAGAATTCAAATCTTATTGGTACTGGTGTTTTATCAACATTTGATAGCTTATATTTTGTTGATACAATAACTTCAAATAAAGAAACTTTGCATACAAGTTTAAGTGGTACTAAAAGGAAATTAACTAATGAGAATTCTATTTCACTCTAGCATAAACGTTTGGGTCACATATCCACTCAAAGAATTCAGAAACTCGTGTCAGATGGAATTCTTGATTCTCTTGATTCCTCAAATTCGGAAATTTGTATTGAGTGTATCAAGGGAAAACAAACAAACAAGACTAGATTAGGTGCTAAGAGAGCTTCGTACGTCTTAGAATTGATACATACGGATATTTGTGGGCCATTTCCTACTCCTTGTCGGAATGGTCAACAATAATTTATCACATTCATAGACGATTACTCTCGTTATGGGTACCTATATCTTATTCATGAAAAGCCCCAATCCATAGACATGTTCAAATCATTTAAGGCTGAAGTTGAAAATCAACTAAGCAAACGAATTAAATCCGTTAGATCTGACCGTGGTGGTGAATACTATGGTCGATATGATGGTTCCGGTGAACAACGTCCAGGGCCTTTTGCTAAATTCCTAGATGAGTGTGGGATCGTCCCTCAATATACTATGCCAGGCAGTCCTACGATGAATGGTGTAGCTGAGAGACGAAATAGGACCCTTAAGGATATGGTAAGAAGTATGATTTCTCGTACTTCTTTGCCAGGCTCACTCTGGGGTGAAGCATTAAAAACTGCAACTTATATTCTAAATAGAGTTCCAACTAAAGCTACAATCAAAACCCCTTATGAACTTTGGACTGGGCATAAACCCAGTATTCGGCATTTTCACATTTGGGATTGTCCAGCTGAGGCAAGGCCTTATAGGCCGAATGAAAAGAAACTGGACGCTAAAACGGTTAGTAGCTATTTTGTTGGATACTCTGAAAAATCCAGGGGTTTTAAGTTTTATGATCCCACTTCTAGAACTATTTTTGAGACGGGTAATGCTAGGTTCTTTAAGGATATTGAGATTGGGGGGTGGGGAGATAAAGTTGTTAGAAATTTTGTCTTTGAGGAAGAACATGTGTCTTTCCCTCAAGTTGTTGATCTTGGTCTTCCTGACTCGGATCACACAACTCCAGTTCAAGACAATCTCGAAAATCTCCCCCATCAGGAACCTAATATAAACTAATGAAAATCAAACTCAACAACCTCAAGTAACTGAAATGCCATTAAGGAGATCCACTAGAGAGAGGAGAAATGCAATTTCGGATGATTATGTAGTATTTCTCCAAGAACAAGAAAGTGATATTGGACTTGAGGAAGATGATCCAATCAACTTCCGTCAAGTCATTAAGTGTTCTAACTCTCAAAAGTGGATTGATGCCATGAATGATGAGATGAAGTCTATGAGCGATAATGACGTTTGGGAGCTTGTTACATTGCCCGAAGGTACGAAACCTATTGGTTGTAAATGGATTTTTAAAACCAAAAGGGATTCAGGGGGCAATGTTATTAAGTACAAAGCTCGTCTTGTCGCAAAAGGCTACACTCAGAAGGAAGGCATTGATTATAAAGAGACTTTCTCTCCAGTTTCATCGAAAGACTCTTTCAGGACTATAATGGCATTGGTAGCACATTTTGATCTTGAGCTTCATCAAATGGATGTTAAGACAGCTTTTCTCAATGGTGACATTGAGGAAACAATTTATATGGTGCAACCTGAAAACTTTGTTTCGGATGAATCAGAGAAGAAGGTTTGCAAATTAAAGAAATCCATCTATGGGCTCAAGCAAGCTTCTCGTCAATGGTATTATAAGTTTCATGCAGTCGTTACATCTTTTGGTTTTGAACCGAACATTGCTGATGACTGTATATACCATAAGTTCAGTGGGAGTAAGTATATTTTTCTGGTTTTATATGTTGATGACATACTGCTTGCCTGTAACGATATAGCATTATTACTTGAAACTAAGAAATTTCTTTCAAAGAAATTTGAAATGAAAGATCTTGGTGAAGCTTCTTTTGTATTAGGAATTCAGATACTACGAGATCGCTCCAAAGGCGTTCTCGGTCTGTCACAAAAGGGCTATATCGATAAGGTTCTGAAAAGATTTGGCATGCAGGATTGTAAACCAGGCAACACCCCTGTTGCTAAGGGAGACAAATTTAGTCTCAAACAGTGCCCAAACAATACTTATGAAATTTCGGAAATGCAGAAGACACCTTATGCTTCGGCGGTAGGTAGTCTGATGTATGCTCAGGTATGTACACGACCTGATATAGCATACATTGTTGGGATGTTAGGCAGATATCTAAGCAATCCGGGAATGGACCATTGGAAAGCAGCCAAATGGGTCATGAGGTACTTACAGAGAACAAAGGATTACATGCTTACATACCGAAAATCGGACCAGCTTGAGATCATTGGGTATACCGATTCCGATTTTGCTGGATGTCAGGATAGTTTGAAGTCTACTTCAGGCTATATTTACATGCTTGCGGGTGGTGCTATCTCTTGGAGAAGCATTAAGCAAACTCTTACAGCCACTTCCACCATGGAAGCGGAGTTTATGGCATGTTATGAAGCATCCAATGAGGCATTATGGCTGCGGAATTTTGTTGGTGGACTGCGAATTGTTGATAGCATCAAAAAGCCGCTTAGGCTATTATGTGATAACAGATCGGCAGTCCTTTATGCTAATAACAACAGTAGTTTGTCGAAAGCAAAACATATGGACGTCAAATTTCGGGTTGTTAAAGAAAGAGTACAAAATGGACAATTGTGCATTGAGTACATTAGTACAAACTCCATGCTTGCGGATCCGCTCACTAAGGGATTGACACCAAAAGTATTTCATGAGCATATTGCTTGTATGGGTGTCAAATCAGATAAGGATTATGTATTTTAGTGGGAGTTTTGTATTGTACATTTATGTAATTGTTCATTATATTCAGAAATTCAGTAATTCAGTTATATCTGCAGATATTCAATTTTGAAGTTTTTATTGTACTCTTACAGTTTATGATTGATCTCAATAAAGTGAACCAGTTGGAAATAGACATTCTATTGACCACATTTTATGTTATTTCCATGCTACATACCTACACTTGATCCATGTCGTTGGTTATATTGATATACGTGATCTATGATTGGTTCTAGTTACGAATGAGTAACGACGAGCACTTAGTTCCTATGTTGGTATGATTGATGGACCGGATTGTTCATGACAATTTTATTGTGATAGCAATTTTGCGCACCTAAGGTTATTTGTAACATATAATGCTAAGGTTTGTACATATGTTTGTGTATCTCGTCCAAGTGGGAGATTGTAAGATATATGGACTTATATCTACATACATATAAACAATATATGGATAAATTATATGTTATGTGCTGTCTTTTGGTTTGGCCTAATTTTGTGGTCTTATGGACATTATGTTAAGGGGGCCAATGTATTGTCATATAAAGTGTAGGACTAATGTGTAGATACCCAAAAGGGTAACCTTAGTTAATGATGGGCTAACTAAGGTTACATATATGTAATCATGGTTACAAGCTTGTGACTCTTGAGTTATGTAACTCTTGTGACTCTTGGGTTATGTAACTCTTGTGTTATAAAGTGGGGGTTATGGTTCCCACATTAGTGCAAGACAAGACTCTTCTTCCTCCCATTGAATCAAGAGCCAAAATACTCCATTGTTGTCTTGCAAATAGTGTGGAAAATCATAAACCATTTTGATCATTGTCATTACATTGTTATTGTTGTGAAACCACACATATTATTTAGTCTTGTGAAGAATCTTGTGGATACACATACCATCAAGAACAAACTTGAAGGAAACGATTAAGGAGCATTCTTCAAAAGGCATAAGGACACTCATCAAAAAAGGAGGTTCAACAATTCCACATATGGATTCAGGTTAGCTTCCGCTCATGTAGTTTAATTCCGTATTATTCAATATGAAGGTTGTTATATTTAGTGGAAATCGTAATTCTAACACTTTAGTCAATCTACTCATGTTTAATCCCTATTTAAGAGTTAATAAATGTGAAGGAGTTTATAGGTAAATCGCCATTAACTGATATCATATTCTACGTAAAATAGATAATCAGGTCCTCTCTCTTCGTTTCATTGATAATATTAATTGAGGTTGGGCTCACGTTAGCTGGACTGAAAAGACTGGGCTCAATGCACGCCCAGCTAAAAATAGCCAGGTCCATTTTCCTTTTAATTCAATTAACTTGAGGCCTAGGCAATATAATTTGGGGTCTGGGCCCAAGGGCAATATCAGAAGCCCAAAGCTGGGTAAGCTCTAAATAAAAAACCGCAATATCTACCTGCTTCATGGGATGCCAGCTTGTTGCAGACTAACCCTGGGTTGCCTCTACTAATTGTCAGTTAGTAAAACTATTTAATTAGGTCCTTCTAGAGACAAAATAAATAGAAAATAATAGTTTGCTTTAGGATATTCTTATAATAAACGAGGTGCGCCGCGCCAAATAAAATCATAAATTGCGTGGCCCTCTTTAACTACTTCTTTAAAATTATTTCAGATCTCGGGATATACTATTTAGCTAATTTCATGGCTTTCCGCAAAGATAATAATACGCTAGTTATTTTAGGCCCGCCATTTAATAATATTATCCTCCTAAATTCGGGTGCACATTTATGTGATCAAATTCAAATCCCAACGAAGTCAAAATATGTCAAAAACTAGGGGTGCATTTATGTGACGTGGTTCAAGACGTATTTTCACTACGTTGCAATTCTCTTTTTAAAATATTAATAATAATAAAAGCGGTTCAAAGTTAAAAAGCGTATAAGTTGAAACATATTTTAAAATCAGGTGAATAAGCCAAATATAATAGTTGAGCGGCCGTGTTAGAACTACAGAACCAGGAAATGCCTAACACCTTCTCTCGAGTTAACAGAATTCCTTACTCGGATTTCTGGTGTGCGGACTATTAAACAGCGTCTATAATTTCCTCGATTCGAGATTCAGCCGGGGCTTGGGATACCATTAATCTTCCAAGTGGTGACTCTGAATCTTTAATAAATACATCCCATTTCGAGTGTCCTTTAATTGGAAAAACTCATTTATGCCTTTGCGGGTATAAGTAAAAAATAGGTGTGATACTGATGACATGTCGCTTGATACTAATGATCTTGATATGATCATGACAACAAGAAATTTCTTTCTAACAACTTTGAAAGGAAAGATATTGGGGAGGCATCATATGTGATTGGGATAGAAATATTTCAAAATAGATCACAAGGATTGTTGGAATTGTCTCAAAAAGCCTATATTAATAAAGTGTTAGAGAGATTTAAAATGAAAAAATACTCATCAAGTCCCGTTCCAATTCAGAAAGGAGATAAATTTAGTTTTAGCCAATGTCCGAAGAATGAATTGGAACGTATGCAAATGAAAGATATTCCTTATGCATATATAGTTGGGAGCTTAATATATGCCCAGACATGTACGAGACCAGACAACAGTTTTGATGTTGGAATGTTGGGCAGATATCAAAGTAATCCAAGGATGGTCCACTGGAAGGCTGCAAAGAAAGTGTCACGATACTTGCAAGGAACGAAAGATATATACTCACTTATTGAAGACCCGAGCATCTTGGCATGATTGGATATTCAAATTATGTTGGTTGCATGGATACAAGAAAATCTACATTTGGTTATTTGTTCCTATTAGCCGGATGAGCAGTATCATGGAAGAATGTGAAGCAGACTGTTATAGTTGCTTCCATCATGGAAGCTTAATTTGTGGCATGCTTTGAGGCTACAGTTCAGGATAATTAGTTGCGAAACTTTATTTTAGGACTTGGACTAGTCGACAATATTATGGTGTGAACATGATTGAATCACTACTGACTTAACATGTGTTGCTTCCTAATTCACCCATCTTCAAAAACTAATTTTCATTGTATAAAACGCACAAGTACATATAATCAGAAGAAAATTATAAAAAAAAAAAGAGAGAAAATGATTTAATTTATACAAAATGACATTATAAACTTTATGTTACACGATTAGTATAGTTAATCAATTATAACATGTCATTGATTACATGTTTTAGGTTACTAAATCAGGTTTAGTAATAGGCAACTATTTCTAAGTCATTTAACGCGATGGTGTAAACAAATGTACGAGCAAAGAAGTCTCACTCAGAAAGAAAAATCATAGTACGCAAGACAAACCAAGGGGAGGTAGAAGCAAAAAGCATCCAAGCAATAGGGTCATATCCATGTGCATACGACAAACACTTCGTTTGTGTATTAGACGCCTATATTGTTCGACTTTTCAAAAAATATACCTGACGATATTTTTAAAGAATTCGAACAATATAAATTGGCACATATTTAGCTAGAGAATACAGTTGCGTTAGGCAGCTTCATATATGTTGTTTATTCTATATATATATATATATATATATATATACGTTTTCTTTCGTCTTTCTTTTGCTTTCTCTTTTTTACTTTTTGTACTATTATACCATTTAAGCCAAGTTGTTAGGAAATCTTTTATTTTATTAATGAGACCGCAATAGCTCTTAATGTCTAATTACTTTTGCTCGCCATGCATAACTTGTTTAAAAGGCAGAGTCAGAATTTAAAGTTTGTAAATTCTGGATTCTAGTTCGTCTGTTATTGAGTTCAAAATAAACAATTTATACATATACAATGAATTTTAAGATAAATATAAATTTTAGATCAAAGTTAGTGGATTCGACCGAACCCGTAGATTCTACATAATTATATGCTAGCTCTGCCCCTGACTTGTTTCTTTCATTTGGAATTTGTTCTTTATGTGCATCTGTGATTAAAAAATCGGACATATTCTTCAACATAATATAAAGAGAAATAATATTGATGTTTCCCTTATACTAAATATTATATGATCGAAATAACCTGGTTTTAAGCGGAAGTTAACAAAGAAAATCTTAGATGATGTTAAATCAGATGACAAATTAAAAGAGAAATATACTAAAAAAAATGCTGGATAAGAAAGGGAAATTAAAAGCAGCATATATACTCTGTAATTGGAACTTGATCATTATACTAAAACCCAGACTCTAGGTAGGCGTGCTTAACTTGTTTTCTCGATATATAAAACAAAATTTATTACATTAGGAGATCAATAAAAAGAAAGGGAAGAAAAAGACAGAATTAAACCGATATCTATAGAGTGGGAAAATCGAACCGACACCACTAGACTGTAAGCCTTAGTACATAATAACATTTATCCTCTAATATTTTTTATTTTCATGATTCGGTTTGAACAACATATCCTGAAGTGATACATTTTCATAATGATAATAGAGTACAAACACGGTCTTAAACAAATTCATCTCCCGTTAAAGCTTGATTTGAAGATTTTATCTCAGCTAATTCTTTGTCAACTGGTTCAACTTCTTCAGTAGTACTCAATATTTTTGAGGATTTTTGTTCCTTAGTCGTACCCCATATTACTAGGTATACTCCAATTACGATAATAGCAGCTCCAGCAACCCTACATTCAAGCAACACCAAATGTCAAGGATTTTCGCATAAATAGCCTGCTGAATTCACTGTTTGTTTTTTTCTGTCGGTATACATAGATTATATACAATATGTGTGTATATATATGCATATAACTTAAATCCATAAAAAGAAGTAAAAACAAGGCAAATAATTATTAAAATTACCTTCCCAAGTTAAGTTGCTCTGATAAAATGAATGAACCCAAAATTGCAACAATAACCATATTGAGAGGATTAAAAGCAGTGACAAAAACTGGTCCTTTGACGTTCATTATTAATCCCGAAACATAATAGCCAATTCCAGAATTCACTATTCCCTGCAGGTAAAATAATGACTATTTTATATTTCCGATAACAAGAATAATAATTCAGTATAATTAATAATAAAAAAATGAATTATGAATTTCCAAAAGAAAAAAAAACTTACACAATAAACAGATGCAATTAGTTTACTACTTCCCCATTGAATAGACCAAACTGCAGAATTTCCCCTTTCAACCACAAGTGTAAGTGCAGTGCCTTGTAAAGCCCCAGCCATGCATATTAAAGAAGTGAGGGACAGTCCTGCTGGGTATGCCTTCAATGTAATCATCTGTTTCATTTTATGTGACGGTATTTGATTAGACATCAGTATCATCACGTATAAAGGTTAATTAGAAGGGACTTAACTTAAATACGTTACAATGTTAAGTAGTTTTAATACGTACTTTTACCTATTGTAGCATGTTACTTGTCTTACTTTTCATGTTACTAACCGCACTTATTCTGAGTCATCTCTTAGGTGACTTATACGGTAAAAGTTCTTCTACGGATCTTTATATAGATAGTCGGTCATATTAGTTATTTACTTTTACTAGTTATATACATAGATTATTCACATATAATACATAAATTTTATACATATTATACCTTTACCGACTATTTTAATTTAAATGATAGGGTGGATGGCTATTTGGGTTAATTCTTTCTAATTAAAAGAATAAACACTAATAGAGAAAACTATATTTCTCTGATTCTTCAAAAATATTATCGTATCTATATCGAATCTTCCAAAATGCACTATTTTTTACTTATAGTATATACTAATAGTGTAAATAAGTGTAACACTCTCAATGTATTTTTACCTATTGTACGTAGCATATTACTTGTCTTAGTTTCCATGTTACTAATCTTACATACGATGGACGATTACCTGTAATCATATCTTAGGTGTTGATACTATAAAAGTTCTTTTATTACTGTCCATATACATAAGTTAAATGACAATAGAAATTAGAACAAGCATTGATAGAGAAAAACTATATTGTCGTACTCTTCAAAAATATTATCGCATCCGTACTGAATTCTCTGAAAAATACACTACTTAAAGGATTCGCATGCACGTATCTAATAATATTTTTGAAGAATTCGAATTGAATAACATATACAGGAAAAAAGGGAAGGTGTAGTATATACCTGAAGGTTATAAAAGCAAGCCCAACAAAAACAGCCAACTAAAATGAAGAGAGCACCCTTAACAGGATTCAGTTCAGTAGGAGAAGCAACATTAGTAGTAGAAGAATGTTTGGTCCATGGCAATCCAATTGTAGGTCCTCCAACAAGTGTCATTACCATTGCACCTCCAAGTGTTATTATTGTTCCCACTATTTTTGCTTGGCTATGTATCTTCCATATATTCACATTCTCAAGCCTAAAAATTCAATTTATCACTCATTATTCCATAGGAATTGCCTTATATTAACAGTGCAATAAAAAACTTACATTATATATATGATCATACAATTCAACATATTACAACACCAATAACATATTCAGTATGATTCTGTAAGTGAGGTCGAGAAAAGATGGAATGTACACAGACCTTATCCCGACAAATTCAACAACATTATAGAAGGATATTTGTCTTAAGCTTTATGTTACTACTTACTTAATTTGAAAAAATAACATTGTATAGCCGCTCTCAATATAATAGTCGAAGACATATAAAATTTTGAATATTTTTTGTATAGATATACACTTTGTATATTATATACAAAATTATACAAATTGTATACCCTTTTCGGCTACGGAATGTATAGTTTCTAGCATAGGCTGAAAGTGAAAAGAAGGCCTACTAATTTCGATTATTATGAATATGTAATTTATTATTATATTTTAAATCACCTGATAATTATTAAAAAACTTTTATATTTGTCTATTTATAGAAATTAAACTTTATCCCATATCATTGGAAATGACCTGATCCGCTAAACTACATATTTACTTTTCTAAGTTTTTTTTTAATTTGATAAAGACAATATTGGATTCCGTCACACGTATGCATTAATCATTGTATCGTAGGCTTTGTGTTTGTCTTGACCTAAGTCCATTTTCTTGAGTTCTTATAATATGTGTGAATTTTATTAATGAATAATTTCCAACTATCTAATGGAAGTAACATTTAATTTAAGGAAAATTGTTGGCTTATTGATTAAGTCCACTTAATTAACTAAGTTGAAAAAAATTATTTTATATACCTTAGGATCCAGGCTAATAAAAATGTGATGGCTGGTAAAACATTACACATTGCTGTTGCAAAAGTGGCAGTGGTGAATTTCATCCCAGCATAATACAAATTCTGGTCGATAACAGGCCTGTAAATAACATAATTTCGTTTGAAAATTCATTAGAATTCATATAATAAATTAAATCAAGAAAAAAAAATTATGTGTTGGTAGTGTTAGGAATATTTACTCCAACAAGCCCAGCAACATAATCTTCCAGAAAATGGAAAAAGTCATTTTTGGTCTTATTTTCCTGCATGTTAAAACAATCAGAGATGACATTAGTAATTTCTATTAGAAAAAAACAATCCATCAAAATACTATAACATTTCAATGCTCTAGGTTTAGTGCCAGATCCAACCATGCAACTTTTAAAGTATTTAGCATGGAACTCATTATATTTTAAAAGTTATGGGTTTAAATCCATTATTTTTGTAATATTAATAAATTTTTATATATAAATTTTTACACCGCAACCAAAGTTATAGGTTCAGTTGAACCCGTTACTTGTTCACTATATTTGCCTCTACATGGTTCAGAGGTTCGGCAGAAACCATTGTTTCGGGGTCGAACCCTATATATTTTAAAAAATAAAAACTCATACATATATATAGAGAGAGAGCACGATAAATCTTAAACAGGAGCATTGGAGCAACGGTAAAGTTGTCTTCGTGTGACCTATAGGTCAGGGGTTCGAGCTGTATTATCAGTCACTGATACTTATATCAGAGTAGACTACCTATATCACACCTCCTTAGGATGCGGCCTTTTCCCTAATTCTGCATAAACGCAGAATGCTTTATGCACTGAGCTGCCCTTTTACAGCACGTTAAATCTTGAATACCCTTAACAAAATTCCTGGTTTCGACATTGTCTTTTAGTGTGTGAAGAGAAAGGTAGGAAGGGGAATAGGAGATGGAGGGGTGGGTGTGGGGGGGGGGGGGGGTTAGAAGATCACCTTTCAAAGAGAGCAGCAAAAGGAGCAAAGACAACAGCAGCAAAAGCATTTCTGTAGACAGCAAAAGTGTAATGACTCATTCCATGATTAAGAGCAGATTTAGTTATAATAGCTGAGCCTGCATATCCAAATTGCAAGAATATGACTGCTAAATATGGTTTTGCTTCTTTCAAAAACTTAATTAAGCATTCCTTTGTAGTTGTTGACATGCTTAATTATGTTTCTCTCTCTTTTCTCAATAACAAATTATATTTCTTTTAATTGTTTTGTAATTAACAACTCTGACTTGAGTGGTATATATAGGGAACAAATTTAAAGTGATTTAAGCACGTAATCCTTATATATATTAACCAATGGATTCCACTATCTTATAATGGGAGTGTTCAGTTAAACACTTTCTTATAGCTAAACAACTTTAATTTCTATATTAAAAGGTGTTAGGAATAAGTTCACTAATAAATAATCTCTCTTCCTTTAATAGTTTCAACTTGTTAAAAGACATTCTTTCACATTCAGTTGGCTTATTGTAAATTAAGTACTTCCAGCGTTCATTTTATGTAACGGTATTTGACTGGACGCTAAGTTTAAGAAATTAAAGAAAAGTTTTACATGTCTTTAATTTTTATTTTCTCTCTCCTTAGAAAAGAACTTTTGTATCAAAGGAGCATATATAGAGTTGGAATTTAAAATTTATGAGTTCGAATATCTAATATATTTAAGTTACTAGGTTCTAAATCAATAAATTATATATGTTCAATAAATTTTTTAAGATAAATACATATATAATTTGAACAAAAGTTGTCGGGTTTATCCTAACCCATCGGCCGTGCTCTAGCTCCACTACTGTCAAAAAGATCCAAATAAATCATGTTTATAAGTATATAACAAGGATGCTAATTAAGATTAAATAGTTTTCGAAAAAATAAATGCGTCATTCTTTTTTTATTGGATTAATAAAAATAAAAAAAGTGAAGCACATAAATTGGGACGAAAAAGGTGTCCATTATTTTTATGTTTACATACTTGCTTTTTACATGATCAATTAGTAAATTTCACTTCTACACAAGTGTGAGAAAAGTATTTTTTTTTTAATAAAGAAAACAGCGTGAAAAAGATCAAAACCAAAAAACCAGGTGGCAGTTTCAACATAAAATATGATAAAAACATATGTGCTGAGATGAGAAGGAGATAGAAGTATCAATTATTATTGCACTAAGAAACCATGCCATCTGAGTGGACTTTCAGATTAGATTAAATTCTTTAAAATAATAGAAACAACAAATCAGAAATATTGTTTTATGGTATATATATATATATAAATATATATATATATATATATATATATGATAAATATAAAAAGATTATAAAAATTAAAACAAGTATATTGATTGGAAGTTCAAAAGGATTAGGTGAAATAATCAAGATGATGTTTTGTACTTGTATATTACATGTGAAAAGTGAATGATTATTAAGCTATGAAGTGTACACCACTATGGTTTTGGAGTTTGTTTGTTTGGATAAATTGGGAAATTGAGTTGAATGTTAACTTTGCGTTGTCTATTAAAATTTCTTAATAGCTGAAAATTGGTGTTAGGCATTTTGAAATATTTGTTGAAGATACCTTTTGGTACTTTCTGAAGGGAATTTCAAACTTAACCCTAAAAGGAACTAAAGTGCAACATGCATTCATGTAAAAATATCCATTCACTCTTAATTAAAAGTTTCGGATTCGAGTCCTGAAAGGAAAAAAATATATCGGCCCAGGACTTTCGCCTCGATGAATTTAGGGCAGTCCGTCGGTGCACGAAGTACCCCGTATTTATGCAGCATTTGGGGAATTAAGGGCCGCACTTCAAGGGGGCGAGATGAGCCTACCCATCAAGTGACTGATTCCATGTATCGAACCTGTGACCTATAGGTCACAAGAAGATAATTTTAATGTTGCTCCAATGCTTTCAGATTAATTAAAATCTCAACGCGGGTATCCGGCACCGAATGAAACCCTCCACCCACCCACCCCCAGAAAAAAAAAACATGAATGACTGCTAGATCATTTCTGCTTCTACGTTATTTCACCTGCATGTTACGTTTAATTAGATAATTAGGTAAATTAAATTAATAAGGAACTCTAACAACTATAATCTGGCACATATATGTACATCTGCCATAAATGATAAAACAAGATAACGACTTACAGCATGTTAATTAAATTGATATACAATAACAGGCAATGTTTTATTATAAATCTGTTAGCAAAAAATTAACAATTGGAAAATAGAGTAATAACTGTAACCAACTAAAATTATTGCTCTAGAGTGGCATGCAATTTAATTGGCAGAAAATTTAATTGGTTCAATTAATATGAGAACTATTGATGAGTTTCGGCTATACTAAAATTATAGCCAAGCCTTATTAATTCCATTCTTTTCCGAACTATATTTGTATAATCAGACTATTAAAACAATCTTTAGACATTAAAATTACCAAAATTATCATACTAGCTTATTGCTAAATAATTAGTTTTTATTTGATATATTCTTTCTTGAGTATTCAGTTTCTGTCAAGAATAGTAACTTCTGTAAAGAACGAATAATAAGTTAAGTACTACTACTATTAATATTTTATGTGATCTAAGGAAAATATTACTTTTACATAAGATTTAATATTTAAAATCCCCAATCTACGATTAAAATTAAATTTATGTTTCAATTTCCTTGAGTTATATATGTAACAGATAAATAGTGGAGCAATAAGTAGATAAATATATTTTTGAATTTGTTAAAGTGTTTGTTTTGCTCAAAATTTTCATTTACTTTAGAAGCATAAAACAATCAAAATAAATGGAGGGCCAATCATATCAGATCGTAATAGACTAAAGGAATAAAATATAAGAGACACCAATTATAGACTAAAGGGAGGAGGATGAAGTCTTTTATTAATGATATTGGTTTGGTCTGCCTATCCATGAAGAGGTTCAGAGCCTTATATGTATTCGCCCCTCTTTTAGAAGAAGAGGTGAAGAAAAAGAAGCAGCCCCCCATTTTAGGGTTCTTTCTCTTGGTATTTATAGTTAGGAGATCTGCCAGCTGGCGCCAAGGAGTTGTGACTACATAGAGGGGACGCTCTCGTGAGGACAGCCAGGCTGTGGCCTTAATTGTTAAATTGGATAACCACCCGATAATCTTATGAATAAATGGACATACAATTTATTAGCCATAAATAGACTTTAATAAATGCATCGATATCATTCATTATCATGAGGTCAGGTTTTGGCACATAGAATATTAATGGAAAAAGACAATGATATTTAATAGTGCTTTTTTATTAAAATGACAAGTACAACTTTCGATGTTTCCGTTTCATGTATCTTTTATTAGTTAAACACTTTCTTCATTAATTAAAACATTTTAGATGGTAAATACTGGTACGTGATGATACATGTGCTGATAAGACTTAAGTTTACTTTTCTTAATTTATATCATGTCATCATCTCAATTTTGTTCCCAAGTTTTGTAAATATTATGAGTTCATCTAAATACAGTAGCTTTGACTCAATTCATATATGAAACAATTACTATAAATACTTACGAGTAATAAATTTGGAACCCAATTTATTAAATAGCTTGTGATAAAATTCCAAACTTAAAACAGTAAAGTCTAAATCCTGAATCTCCTCTATTTCGTATTCTTATCGTAAGTTAAGAGCCCGTTTGGCCATGAAAATTTTTTCACTTTTTTCAAATTCTTTTACTTTTTTCGAAATCAGCATTTACAATAAAATTTTCAATTTTTATTTAACGATTAATTTTGAAACTTTTTAAAAAAAACTAAAAAATTCCAAAAAGTTATTTTTCAAAATTTTTACTCAGCTACCTAAAAAATTTTAAAAACAACCCAAAATTATATTCAAATCCAAACACAACTCTAATTTTTATATATCATTTTCACTATAAAAAATAAATCATTTTTTTTTCAAAATTTTGCAATTCTTATGTCTAAACGCCCACTAAGTAAAAGGTGACAATGTAAACCACGATTAGAAAGAATTAGGAGGGACAGTAATGGGTTGTCTTAGTTCGTTAGGAACCATAATTTGGAGCAAATTAGGTCAGTACTTTTACATAGGATTTCTGATTTTTTTTCATTATCTTGTAATTGATAAGATAAAACAGGAAAATGCAGGGACACGTAATGTGACAAATTAAAGTACTTTAATTACATCCCATGAGTAGATTAATTGAAACAGTATGCAACAAACTATAATGTGACAGTTTCACAAATATTAGCTGTGGGCAAATTTCCTAGTCAGATTGCGTTCATTTTGGGCAGTGAATGCCCTACTATTTGACATTTGCTGTGATTCCCTTGAAACCATGTCTACAGACCTTACCCTTACCCTGGGGTAGAGAGGCTGTTTCCAAATAGACCCCCGGCATCCTTCCCTCCAAAAACTTCCCACCTTGCTCTTGGGGAGACTCGAACTCACAACCTCTCGGTTGGAAGTGGGGGTTGCTTACCATCAGAGCAACCCCTCTTGTCTATTTCCTATTAGGAAAATATCTTTTGTGTATCTTTTTATTATCGGTAAAATATTCTCTCATTAATTATACAATCATATAGTTGGTAGGTTTTGATTTTCCTTCATTATTGTACAATCCTATAGTTGGTAGGTTTTGATTTCCCTATACTCTATATATACCTTTGTAAGCAATATATTTTAATGAGAAGCCTCAAACCAATTCACTTCTCCAAAACTTCTCCAAAACTCTCTACATGGTATCAAGAGCCAGTGGCTTATCGCCAAACAAACACTAATTTTCTTTTTCTCTACCCGCGGCGGCAGCTGCACTAATCGGCAGCCTCCCGCCGCCGACCTTCTACATAATCAGCACTAGCAAGGTCTTTCTTTTAAATTCAGAAAATTATTCCTTTTTTGTTCCCTATCAACATTTTTTTAACTTTGTAAATCTACAACAGCAATGGAGGCTTCGTCTTCTAGAAGCAACCCTCTCTCCGGCATCTTGCCGCGCCGACGCTGCACTAATCGGCAGCCCGCCGCCGCCGCTGCACTAATCGGCAGCCCTCTCCGGCATCCCTCTCCGGCGTCTTGCTGCCCCTCTCCGGCAAAGAAGATTAGCCGCCGACCTTCACGGTCCTCTCCGGCCTCTTACCGCGCTGCGCTGCACTAACCGGCAGCCCTCTCTCTCAGCGCCTTCTCTGCGGCGTCTTGCCGCGCTGCAGCTGCACTAATCGGCAGCTCTCTCTCTCTCGACGTCGATCAGCGCCTCCTCAGCCTTGCGCTTCATGGCTGCTACGACATCAAACGATCTTCTACAGCCGATTGCCATCAATGCATCGGCTCAGATCCCTCTCAAATTGGATTCCACTAATTACCCTGTATGGAAATTCCAATTCCGAACCCTTATTACGGGTTACGACCTCCTCGGCTTCTTCTGCTGATATCCAAGATTGGCATGTCCTCCGGCCCTCCATCTTGAGGGGGCGTATTAGGAAAATATCTTTTGTGTATCTTTTTATTATTGGTAAAATATTCTCTCATTAATTATACAATCCTATAGTTGGTAGGTTTTTATTTTCCTTCATTATTGTACAATCCTATAGTTGGTAGGTTTTGATTCCCTATACTCTATATATACCTTTGTAAGCAATATATTTTAATGAGAAGCCTCAAACCAATTCACTTCTCCAAAACTTCTCCAAAACTCTCTACATTTCCCACGGTAAAAGGAC
Source organism: Nicotiana benthamiana (assembly GCA_034376525.1). Lineage (NCBI taxonomy): Eukaryota > Viridiplantae > Streptophyta > Magnoliopsida > Solanales > Solanaceae > Nicotiana > Nicotiana benthamiana. Next base: position 69,247,677 of record CM067336.1, read on the forward strand.
AGTCTGGGTGCTAAGCTCCAGTGAGGTTTGGAGAAAGGCCGGATTATATGGGTCTAACGTATGCAATATTACTCAATATTAATTCTATAAAATATTATTTTTTACGGCTTGAACATGTGATCTCTTTATCACATGACAACAAATTCATCAGTTACACTAAAGCTCACCAGCAACTTTACTTGTGACCAACTTTTCGGCCGTTAAAAGGGAAACAAATATGAAAGTAAAAGCACGTTTAGGTAGAGGAGAATTCAAATTGGTGGACATACCTTTTATTGGGGTGTCATCTGATACTGCTTCATTTAAATTTTTTTTTTTTTTTGGTTAAAGATGGATATTTATATGCAACTAGTAGACAAAATACATTACACAGTAGTGTCACTGCTGGGGTAGTATAGAACCCTCGGATTATAATGTTTTGAAATATGGAGTCTATATTGTTGAGATGAAAGACTACAAATGATTGTACACATTGTATATACATTGTATATTTATTGTATATTTATTGTATTTTCTGGTATACAATGTATTGGGCTGTGATGATTGTTGTTTGGGTTGTATATATCTGAGCCCGTTTTTATTTTGTTATTGGGCCGTATGACCCAACCCAATATTAATTGTACATAGGTCATGTGTAACAGATATTTTAGGTTGAGTATTTCATTTTGCTTCTCGGGTTTCCTCCAGAAGCTTCTCATCTCTCTCTCTGCTCTTCTCACTATTCATCTTCCCCCAGGTTTGATAGTTTCTGCTCCTCTTTCTGGTTTTGTTTCTCCTTCATCTCCTACTTCTTCTCCTCTGGTTTGTAAGCTCAAGAAATCACTATATGGGCAGAGACAAGCATCCAGACAATTGTATGCCAAATTGTCTTCTGCTCTTTATTCTAGAGGGTACAAACATTCTTTGAATGACTATTCTTTGTTCATCAAAGGTAAACCTGGGTCCCTTGTGGTTGTGGCAGTCTATGTGGATGATATTATCCTTACTGGGGATGACAGTGATGAGATTACTGCCCTGAAACTGTTTCTGGATGATCAGTTTAAAATCAAAGACCTAGGATTTTTGCATTATTTTCTGGGCCTTGAAATGTCAGTTGTTCCTGGTGGAATGATCCTTAATCAGCATAAGTATATTTCTGACTTACTGCACCAGTTTGATTGTGCAAATGTCTCCTCTGTTGTTTCTCCTTTGGACATTAATGTCAAACTTCATGCTGATTCTGGTGACCTTTTATCCTCTCCTGACCAGTGCAGGAGTCTTGTTGGTAAGATGTTGTTTCTGACTCATACTAGGCCTGACATATGCTTTACTGTTCAACATCTGAGTCAATTCCTTAAATGCTCCAGACTTCCACATATGACTGCTGCCCTGCATGTTTTGAGATACCTTAACGGCACTCCTTCTATGGGTCTATTTTATTCTGCCTGTGATGATTTCTCTGTGGTTGGTTATTCTGATAGTGACTGGGATGCCTTCCCTGATACTAGGAGATCTGTCACTGGATTTTGTGTGCTATTAGGTGGTTGCCTAATTAGTTGGAAATGTAAGAAGCAACCTGTTGTTTCTTTGTCTTCTGCTTAGGCAGAATATAGAGCCCTCAGCAAAAGTTGTTGCTGAATTATCTTGGCTTTCTCGTTTGTTGGTTGATCTTTGGGTATCTGTTTCTCTTCCTTTTTCTATATATTGTGACAGTCAGGCTGTTGTCCATATAGCTAACAATCCTGTTTTTCATGATCGTACCAAACATATCGAGGTGGACTGCCATTTTGTTCGGGACTTGCTACAGAATGGTTTTCTCAAGCTGCTTCATGTTCCTACTTCTCATCAGCTGGCTGACCTGCTCACTAAGCCATTGCCTGGCACTATGCTTCATCCACTGTTGTCCAAGTTGCAGGTGGTTTGACCCTCTAACTTGAGGGGGGGTGTTGAGATGAAAGACTACAAATGATTGTACACATTGTATATACATTGTATATTTATTGTATTTTCTTGTATACAATGTATTGGGCTGTGATGATTGTTGTTTGGGTTGTATATATCTGAGCCCGTTTTTATTTTGTTATTGAGCCGTCTGACCCGACCTAATATTAATTGTATATAGGTCATGTGTAACAGATATTTTGGGTTGAGGATTTCATTTTGCTTCTCGGGTTTCCTCTAGAAGCTTCTCATCTCTCTCTCTGCTTCTCACTGTTCATCTTCATCTTCTCTGGTTTTCTTCTTCAAATCTCCATGTTTTCATATATTACATGCTACAATATCTCTAACAACTTTAGTTTCTAGGATGTCTGTCCAAAAAATATTATTAGCAAATATTGGAGGAGTTGGTAGTAGGCTAGATCTATCCAAAAAATGTCTTCGCTGCATCCTTTGCCATTGCATCTGCCACCCTATTTTGTTTCATGTATGTGTGCCTCACCACAACTCTGCCCATCATTTATATTAATAACTTGCATTCACAAATTATAGAATTATATGTTAGCTTACCTGTGATTAGCATTTGTATGACTTCGGCCGAGTCAGTATTGATATCCCGTGGGACCAAGTTGTTTTGTTCAACAAGTTCCAGTCCTTTTATGAGAGCTTTCAATTCAGCCAAAGTGTGTGTTGTATGTGGTATATATTCTCTATATACCCCATTATCCAATCTCCGTTATTTCTGAATACACCACCTACTCCTCTTATGTCTGGGGTGCCCTTTGCTGCTCCATCCGTATTCAGCTTAAAGGAACCTCTTCTGTGTGACTCCCATTTGACCGTGATTCAGAGAGTTATTTTGGTATAGTATTTTTTTACCAGCATAAAATATTCAGCAGCTTGAGAGATGGTGTTCGTAGTGTTGATTCTATCTTTTTTGTTATTGAACAAGTTGTGGTTTCTGCATAGCCAACAAGTTGTGGTTTCTGCTTCACTTGGAATTATTCTTATATTTGTGCAATAACAACAACAAAAAAATTGTATAATTTCATAAAGTGGGGTCTGGGAGGTTAGAGTTTACGTAGATCTTATTCCAAAAAAATCACGCATAACAACTACGAAACGATGAATCACACCTCTAGTCAAAATCAATGGACTTTGAACTTCTATAATCGATGTCGAAACCTATCAAATCCCGTCCAATTGACGTCAAATTTTGCACTCAAATTCACATTTTCCAGCACGGACCTACTCCAACTTCTGAAATCGAAATCCGACCCCAATAACAAAAAGTCTACTCCCGGTCAAACTTTTCAAAAATCCAACTTTCATTATTTCAAGACTGATTTGTCTAAGGACCTCCAAATTACAATCCGGACGCACTCCTAATTCCAAAATCACCCAACGCATAGGCGGACCTATACATGGGCTTGGGGAGTCACGAAAACCCGTTAGCCTCTCTAATATAGTTTGGGACCCCTTAAATATTTTTCTTAGGCCCCCTTAGTAACAGAAAGGTGTGCCGAAGCGATGGTTGGGTGTGTTGCGTCTTCCTTTTCTGAATTTAATTTTATTGTCATAGTTATACATAATAGTCAACTTCATTATTTTATTCGTTCTCCAAAATCCTACCCCAAAATCAAAAATCCCAAAAGGCCAAAACCCAAACCCGCTCTCTCACTCCAAAATAGAGAAGGGAATACAAATCATTCTTCCTCAATTTTTGATCTCATTACTTAGAAAAAATAGCAGGTATCAAATCTTTATTTAGTGTTTTTCTTAATTTGACACTAATTTTTTATTTATAAGAGCATGGAGAATTGGAGATGGACGTTATATGATTTTATTTAGTTTTCAAAATTTTTGTTCAACAATCGCCAATAAAAATATTTTCAGTTAACCCTAAATTTATAATGTGAGTAACTCTTTAAAAAGTTTCACTCTCCATAGTGTGATTAACTTTTGGAATATAGGGTATAGATAACACTACTATTGAGTATCACTATTCATTTTTGGTTTTGAGTGGTTTTCGAATGGAGACATATTTATTTGCATATTTACTTGTGAAGTTGACTTTAATTTTATCCGTCGCGACTTCCAATAGAAAGAGTATTTTCGTCCAGTATATCAAAGATGAATTGTGTAATAGTATTAGTGATGTATTTTTAAATAATTGTTTAGTTTGTCACTTTGAAAAAGAAATATTTACAAACATAAGCAATTATGCTATTATTGACCATTTTCAGAATAGTAAAACGCGTCGAGTTCAAGTATGAGTAGATAACATAATTTTGTTATATTAGTATCAAATTAGATATTCTATAAAGTTGAAGTTTGTGTTTTGATGTAAGTTATGCCTTCTTTAGTTCTCTTTTTGGGACAACTATAAATATTAATGTATGTCGCGAATTGCTATTATGGCCACTAAGCTAGTTTTATATTTTAAAGTTTATTCCAATTTAGTCCATATATATGCAAGGATGTGTAGGAAAATTTATTTATTTATTGACAAGCTTATTTTAAAATTTATGTTCGCATGTCAATTGGAAAGTCCGATGAAATCGAAGTGTAAGCTCTTCTTACTTTATTTTGCTTTTTGCTTATCAAGTTTATATTATATATTGAATTATGTTGCTTATTTGGTCTATCTCGAGTTATATATATTCTTTTATTGGTTAAAATTTTGGGTAGGTCACTCTATGGGGAGAAAATTTACAAGTGGTCATTCTAAAATAGCCATTGTTTCAAAAGTTATTGAAATTTAGCCACTTTTTAGTTTAATGATAAATCTGAACGAAAATACTGTTCAAAATTCGAAAAAATACTCCAACATAAAATATTGGAGTTCCAGTCTAATATCTACTCAATATATTGGAGTTCCAGTCTAATATATTGGAGTTCCAATATAATATACTGATCAATCATATTGTATTGGTGATTGGAGCACCGGTCCAGCATAATATACTGGATATTGGAGCATCGTTGCTCCAATCTCCAGTATATTATACTGGAGCCAGCAAAGTATACCGGTCCAGTATAATATGTTGGAAATCCATACACAGGTGCACCGAACTCCAGTACGTTATACTAGAACGGTTTCTGTTGCAGCAAAATTGTGGTTATTTTTCAATAATTTGGCAAACGCTGGCTATTTTTGAATAACCAGTCCGAAAACTGGCTAGCATGTGCTATTTTGCAGTGGTACCCCCGTTATATTAAAATTCGGGGTCCGCCTCTGACCCAACGAAGCTAAAGGAACTGACAAAATTTCATTCCGAGACCTCAAACTACCGAACGAAGTGTAAATATTCAAAATGACAATCGAATCGTTACAGAAAATATTCTGGTAGAGAGCATTTTCTCTTTTGATAAGTTTTATACAATGCGAATTCGAGTCAATCGGAACCTGATGCAAATATTAAAAACGGAATAAGAACAAACAAAGAAAACGTAGTGCTGGAAATTAAAGGTGAAGGAAGAGGGCTCATTTCATTTTTACGGCCTCCAGATTTAGTCTAAATGACATACACCTCATCCTTTCACTGACGCCGCGAGCAGAGCAGCAATTCTCTGTGTTTTTCCGTAGGTTTTGTAGTGTGATGTGACTAAGCTACTTAATTTTTGGACTTAAGTTATATGCAGTAACGGTCGAAAAGAAATTTTCATTATTAGCTTAATTTAACATATTATATCAATTTTTTGAAGGAGAGGTTTGGTATAATTGTAAAATTGTTGTCATGCAATTAGGAGGATACAAGTTTGAGCCGTAAAAATAATCTCTTGAAGAAATGCAGAGTAAGATTGCGTACAATAGACCCTTATGGTCCGACTCTTTTTCGGACCCCACAAATAACGAGAGTTTAATGCATCGAGCTACTTATTTTTACTGATTATTTTAGGATATCAATTGTTGTTTAATAAATAAAAGTAGTTTGCCTTACATTATAAGTGACCTGATGATATTAATATTTATTAACACCATCATCAATATAATATGGAAACTTCATCAAATTTCTCAAAGTAATATCATAAATTATAAATATCTTTTATGAAATTGATATGAATATTTCAAAAATCAATAAAAAGGGAATTATCCGAAAATGAAGTTATGATTGTTTCCGCTATTGTAAAGGGGACGACATCTCGGGGATTTGCATCTATACTCGCTTTTTAAGTTACATTTTAACTTATGCTGTTTTGAAAAAATATTATCAGTGTACCTACTTTTTCGCGTAACTTCAGCATATGGGGCTGAAGTAGCAAAGAAAATCACGCAAAACTTCAGCATTTTAGCAAGTGTGCTGAAGTTTTTGTTTGTAATTGCTGAAGTTAAGCATAGTAGCTGATGTTTTGTTCTCTATTTGCTGAAGTTTTGTTTGTATAGTAATTGTACTAAATACGCTGAAGTTTTTTTGTCCTGGATTCATTAGTTTTGTTATTAAGCTTTTACAAAAACTTCTGCAAAAGATGCTGAAGTTATTTAGTTCATTTATAAAAACTTCAGTGCTAAATAAGCTAAAGTTTTTTTGTCCTGGATAAGCTTTTTCCAAAATATGCTAAAGTTATTTAGTTCATTTGTAAAAACTTCAGCACTAAATAAGCTGAAGTTTTTTTATCCTGAATTCATTAATTTTGTCATAAAGCTTGTTCAAAACTTCAGCAAAAGATGCTGAAGTTATTTAGTTCATTTGTAAAATTTCAGTACTAAATAAATTGAAATTTTTTTGTCCTGGATTCATTAGTTTTGTTATAATCAGATTACTATAAAATAATCTGATTGTCAACAGTATCTAAATCATAAAATTTTAGAAACAATAAATGTGAAAAGAACATAAATATTAAGTGTGACTTTAAACTTTTCGTGCGTTGAAATATTCACAAATTATTATCTACTAACTTACGTAATTATTTATAATTTATTTTAAATAATCTAATAAACATATTATGGCAATCATCCCATGAATTGAAGTTTCATAGCAGCACCAACAGCATCTGAAGAAAGAAGAAAAAAACAAAGGAGGAGAAAGAGGACTAAAATTGTTTAAAAAGTAGGTACAAATTTAAGAAATTAAAATAGATATAGGTTAATTAAGGGCGACCAAAAAGAGTGTCCTGTGTAATTTCTACTAACATCTCTAGTTTATTTGGTCAAGTACATATATAAGCCAATTTAGGACCTATATTTGCAAGTGTAGCCACTTTGGAGATAATTTCCGGCATACGCGATCGAAGTTGTAAATATTTGCATCTGAAGTTATAATTTTTTCCTTTGCATCTGAAGTTATAATTTTTTCCTGCAGTTTGACATATCACTTACAGTGGCAGAGCCACATTGAAGCAAGGGGTGTCAAGCGATACCTTCGCCGAAAAATTACGTTATTTTGCTAGATAAATTTTTTTATTATGTACATTTACTATATGTTGACTTTCCTTGACTTATCGAGATATCTAATTATTTATATTTTGACACCCCTTGATGAAAATTATGGATCCGTTACTGATTATGCAAGCAAACTTCCGACGTACTCGTCTGAAATTAAGTTTGGAAGCCTCAAACTTCAAATATGAACTTCTGAAGTTTGAACTATCAATATCAAAAGTTTGGCATATTGCTTGTGCAAGCAAACTTCCAATATATGCGTGTGAAATTTGGCCTTTAAAGTTTGGCTTGCCAAGGCCAAACTTGTGATATATGCAGGGGCGGAACCAGAATTTCAAGCTTATGGGTTCAGGATTTTAGTTATTTTAAGTTACTGAGTTCTAAATTAGTAAGTTATACATATTCAATGAATTTTTTAAAATAAATACATAATTCGAATCAAAGCTACTGATTCGATCGAATCTGCACTCGGCTATCTATCTCCGACCCTGGATATATGCATCTGAAGTTAAGCTTGGAAGTCTCAAACTTCAGACACTCACTCAAAGTTCAAACACGTATGTCTGTAAGTTAGAATTATGAATTTGAGAAATTTAACATAACGCTTGCGCAAGCAAACTTTCGACATATGCGTCTGAAGTTTGTTTGGTTTGCCAAGGCCAAACTTCTAACATACACCTATGGAGTTGAGCTTGGAAGTATCAAACTTCGAAATGTATATTTGAAGTTTGAATATATGTTCGAAGCTGAGTGGTTTTTCTTAAGTTTGAACTATCAATTTTCATCCTTACCAATGTTTCCATAATATTCGCTTAATTCAAACTCACTTCTCATATTTGAAATTCAAGACTCGCTTCTTCAAACTCGCAACAATGATGATTTTTTAAGAGATTTATCGTTTTTTGGTTCAAATTTAGTTCCTGCGAATTAATAGACAAAGAATCGTCAAAGAGTATCAGCCGTTTCTTTCTAATGCAAGAACAACTTATCATTGTCTTAGACGAATTGCATTACATCAAAAAAGGCATAAACCCAAGAATCAAGAATCAAACAACCACTGCAACAGGAGAACAAAGGATTACTATTAGATTAGGGAAGCCATTTTTTTTTTCTAAATCAAGTCTGGGATATACTAATAAACAGTTGGAAAAAAAACAATTGAAGAAGATGATACAAATTATAGGAGAATAAGAAGAGAATTATAGGAGAATAAGGAGAGCTTTCATTCATTCTTCTTTTAAATGGGTCAATGACAAACTGGAAACAGAATCTGCAAATGTATCGCCAGCTCTGAGGACATATAGTGGAGTTCATTCTCTCACAAGAATTGAAGGGAGTACAGGACACTTAGTTCTGACATTTTATTTGTACAGATCTAAGATACTATAAGCACTAATTGAGATAACCAATACAAAGGAAAAAAGAGCACAAACAATATGCCCCTGTTTCCCAAAGAATCAAAACTTTCACCAGAAAGTAATTTGTATAGAGTTACATCTCTTATTCACCATCAGTCTGGTACTTTGTGCAAAGAATACAACAAGGCCTTAGCTTCAGAATGGAGAATTAATTGGATCCCGTTGCAAGGCTTTCTGGACAAGCTCAGTCTGTTCTTTCACATGAACCTGTTGGAAACCAGTAGCTGTGGCAGCAGAAGGAGCACGACCAACATATTTGATGTCATCCATATCACCTCTGCCAAGTGCTTTCATGGCAGTACAAAGACGTGGTGCAATGTAACTGTATGCACCCATGTTCATTGGCTCCTCTTGGCACCAAACAATCTCCGCGTCTGACAACATGACAGTTAAAACGACATTAAATTAGCTTCACTAAACATTTGACATGACTTTACAGTAGCAACCTCAATAAAAGGTGCCATAAAAGCAAAATCAGTTAGTGTTTGTCTAAATGAACTGCTGCCTTAAAGGTATTGCTAGCAACTGTGCTTCAGGTGCTTATCGTATTTGCTATAAATGTTTACTGCAGTTTCTGAATGTTTTAAAAGAAAACGTAGCATTCCCTGTGATTTAACAACATAGGATAGGCCAAATATTTGAGAAGACATACTTGGATATCGCTTCAATTCACGTTGAACAAGGTCGTACGGGAAAGGAGAAAGCTGTTCCACCCGACAGATTGCAACGTCTTTCCCATCAACTTTCTTCCTCTCCTCGTCAAGCTCATAATACACCTGGGATAAGGCATGAAAGCATACTTCAATACTAGCACCTTGTGAGCACAAAAGAACAGTTATTCAAAGAAAAGCGCTGCAGTGCCTTCGGGAACATTCAGTAAAAAGGTTTTCTTGATTAAAAAAATAAAGAGCGGAACAAGTAAAATAAAGTCAATTTCTTTTTATTATTATCCATGCTAATTTTGTCACCCAGCCTGCACCTACACACGTTTATTGCTAAATGAAGCAACTATTTGACTGACATGAATATCAACAAACTTAAGAGGAGATACAAGTATACAACAGAGCAAGGGGTCAATCACAAGAAAGAAATAAGAAAAAGCACCTTTCCAGAGCAAAGGACCAAGCGTCTGATACCCTCTTCAAGATCTGAGTGGTCGTTCTGATCTTTTATCAAACGCTTAAACCGGGTACCTTGTTTATCAAACCCTGGGTGACCTTGGACATCATCAAACTCAGACAGGTTTGACTTGCACTCCTTGTGACGGAGCAAGTTCTTTGGGGACATCACAATGAGAGGTTTACGGAAATCTCTGTGAATCTAAGAAGTCGGTGATGCACTACATGAGAATACATAAGTGTATGAGCTCAAAAAATTAAAAAACTTGCAATCAGACATACCTGACGTCTGAGCACATGGAAATAATTTGCAGGAGTTGTCACATTCACCACCTGCCAGTTACATTCCTGAATCTGTTTCCTCAATGTAGGTTCCATCTCCGGAATGACAAAGGGGTTATCATCACTCATCTGCATGAAAATCATTGAGGAAACGACGAAATGAGCTATATACATTAGAAGCATCAAAGTAACACACATTCATAATGCCCCTGGGGTCAAGTAAAGATCTTCCCCACTTTTTGGAGGAGAATACATATATATAGAGAACCCGACACCATGTCCACCATGCGGCTAATTGTGATTGATCTCCATGGTTAACTAACACAGTAACATCTAGCTAGTCACCAGCAAAAGACAAATAAAGATATCCTAACCTAACAGTGTAAGATGTAACAACTCTGTAAAGAAGGGAAGATGGAACGTGATACTCTTCAAAAATGCTTTGAAGTATAGGATATAAATGCAACAACATTGCTGTAATATGTAATAGGACCTTATTACTATCTAGCATACATCGCACAATGATTTCGTTCATTAGATTCACATGGCCTTGATTTGTTCCATCTTGACCTTTTTTCTCTCACAGAGAAAGTCAGTATGTCAAATCATATTTATTTCAGATGAATCTTAAGGCTCATTAACCAAAGAGGAAGGAGCAAGTTCTTCAAATAAGAAGTAATGCCTTGTGGAAAATGGAATTAGCTACAATACCTGGAGGAACCGCTCCAAACGTGCACTGGAATGCTCAGGGCCCTGGCCATCATAACCATGTGGAAGAAGCACAACCAACCCAGTCTGGCGCAACCACTTGGCCTCTCCACTGCTCAAAAACTGGTCAAATATTACTTGAGCTCCGTTGGAAAAATCACCAAATTGGGCTTCCCAGAGAACCAAAGAGTTAGGATTTTCCATTGAATAACCCAGTTCAAATCCCAGAACCCCAAACTCTGAAAGAGAGCTGCACAAAAATACAAGAGCAAACATAGAGTCATATATAGTCCTTAGTCCCTACACCCTTATATATTAAAAATTTTGAGACATAACCACTTCCAAATTATACTCATGCAAGAGTTAACTCTACAGAAGTGATTGACTTAGATATACTCATTCAAGCATGTGTGCTTTTCTTGCCACTAGAGAGGCCCCGCCCCTTGGCTCCATGATGTCACGAACTCGCGATAAATGCATGCTTTAGTGAACACAATATGTTCTCTGTTTTAACTCTTCACAATAAAGGTTCACTATCTTCTTTTTAATTCAGTAAATAGAAGATTTCAATAGTATATCAGTTGAAAAAGAGAATTGAGTCCCATTACATATAGATGGTGAGCTAATAAATATCAGGTATCAAAGGGAAATTGTTAAATTATTCAATTATATAATAATTGAATAATTTAATTATATAATAATTGAATAATTTAATTATTTATCTAAGATGATTCAAATTATTCTGATGTTTTATTACTTCTTTACTTTGTTGTCGTAGCAATAATTGTTTTTAATTCCTGGTAGAAAGAAAAGATTGAACGGTCTGGTGTATGACAAGTACATTGTGCTCTAGGAAGCTCACTTCAAGCAGTAGAACATCACCGATCAAACCTCATTGGATAATCTTGATTATGGTAGTGAGTGGCTGAGCAGAGACGTTGATGCAAAAGATGAACTGGACAACTGGTTATAGGAAGAGATGATAATTTAAAACAGATTAGTGTGGCAAGGGCTTCAGGAAGTCAAAAGGGACCTACAAGGCGACAAGGAGGAAGAACAAGAGCTAGCCAACCACAGCTTCAAAATCTCAATCCCAAGATACTAATATAGAAGAGGAGGGAATCAGATCAAGAAGAGATTCAGATGTATAACTATAATTATGCCAATGAGAGTCTACCCTTTGAAGAAGAGGATAATGTTATGGATTAGATCAATATGCTAATGATTACAAATATGAGTAATAAACTTCATTGATGCTTTGATGCGCTTTTGCCTTACCAGACTTCTATGACATTGCTTTACTTCTCATACGGATGAATTTCTTTGTTTTTATAAATAAATAAAATTATTCTTATTTCAGAATAGTTTATGTAAATTTTCTAGCATTATATATACGTGTGTGTAGAAGGTCTTCAATTTTCGCTTGTATTGACTAAATCACAATTTGTGCTTTAAGAGCAGCAGGCCTTGGTGCATTTTTGCACTTTTCACCTTTCACAATACTGTAGCCCGGAAGGTAAAGATATATATCATTAGGTCATCTGTAAGGTGCACGAACTGAAACATTTTTAATGCCAACTGTTCAGAGGGTTGTGAAGTTCCTACGTGGAAGAATTTTGCAATGACAACATCAAGGATCAGTTACAGTGTAGTTTCATAAGCATCCGGAAGCACTTCTAGTTATGCAATGATAAGTAGTACCACAACTAGATACACTCGGCAGAGATCAAATGGAAACACAAAATCCAAATGCCTAGACAAAATATCCAGATAGAAACTGAAATATATGAAAATAAAACACTGCAAATTTTGCATAATCAGACAACCATCAGAACATACCTGTTGCTCACGGTGAACATCTCTTCATTTTGGTTCATCATAACATGATCAAGAGGACAGTACTTTGCCCCGGTCTCCTGATCATGAAGAACAGAATGTCTGTGACTGAAAGTACCTCTCTCAACATCCTGACCACTCAGCCTAACATGATTTCCTTCCACCAGCAATGTTGCAAAAGCAAGTGCTTCTCCCAATGCCCAGTCAACACGCTCCCCTGTCTCAATCATTTTCTTACGCTCATCATAAACCTTTTTTATTGCTCTGTGAGGCTTGAAGTCCTCTGGAAGAGTTGTTATTGCTTTTCCAACATCCTTCAAGATCTCAGGTTTGACACTACAAACCAGCATTTATCTTGAGTCTCACAATTCAATTCAAGGTTGAAAATAAACTATTTACAGTAAAATGAAAAATAAAAGTCATACCCAGTGTTTCTGACACGTGAAAGCTGTGCAGGTGACTTAAATCCAGACCAAAAAGCTGAAAGCCAATCTCTTTTTTGAGGGATATAGTCTTTACTAGCAACAAACTCCTCATTAAGGATCGTATTGATCTTGTTATGTATCTTCTCCACATCATCTTTTGTCACCTGACCAGATTGTAGGAGTTTGTTTTGATAGATCTCCAATGCAGAAGGATGACTTCTGATGACCTATAACAACCATTGAAGAAAAATAATAATGCTTTGACTGCAGTCATGAGGAATAGAAAAAGATCAATTAATATCAAGAGAAGGTAATCATATTTATATTGTTCAGCTACATCAGTTTTAACTGATAACAGGAAGTTAAATGAGTAACTTCAGCCCCATGTGTGAAGAGAATATAATACTGCATAACGCACAAGGAATTTCAAGAGCTACTAGCCTTATACATCTTGGGCTGGGTGAAGGATGGTTCATCAATTTCATTGTGTCCAAATCGACGATAACATACAATATCAACCACAACATCTGAGTGGAACGTCTGGCGCCATTCTGCAGCAAGTTCACAGGCATGAACAACACCCTCAACATCATCGCCATTGACATGGAAAATTGGAGCACTCAAAGCCTTAGCGACATCAGTGCAGTACTGAGAAGATCTTCCAGACCTTGGATCAGTAGTAAAGGCCACTTGATTATTCACTACAATGTGAATGGTCCCACCTGTTGTGTAATTTGGAAGAGCACTCAAATGCAATGTCTCGTAAACAACACCTTGCCCAGCAAAGCTACCATCTCCATGGAGCAAAACACCCATGTTCTTTGTTCTATCCACATCATTAGAATAGTATTGCTTTGCTCTAGTTTTTCCAACAACAACAGGGTCCACAGCTTCTAAGTGGCTGGGATTTGCAACCAGTGATAGATGAATTCTCTTACCACCTCTAGTAGGTCGATCATACGAGGTTCCCAAATGATACTTGACATCACCAGTTCCCACATAGCCAGCTCCGTCCGCAGGTTTTGTACCACCGCTAAACTCACTGAAAATTTGCCTTAGTGGCTTTCGAACAACATTACCTAAAACATTTAATCTACCTCTATGCGGCATCCCAATTACTATGCTCTCAACTCCCAGATCTGCCGATCTATCAAACATCTCCTTCATGCCAGGAATCAAGGTCTCACAACCTTCAAGCCCAAATCTCTTGGCTGCCATCCACTTGGTCGCCAAAAAGTTTTCGAACTGAGTACTCCACATCAACCGGTCAAGAATAACTTCACGTCGTTCGTGGTTGTATTCCCTCGGTGTAGGAGTCTCAATACGTTCTCTCAACCAATTACATTTATCACGATCAGGAATGTGCATGTACTCGAAACCAATGCTGCCACAATAAGCCTGCTCAAGCCTTGTCAATATCGCCCTCAAGGTCTGTACAGGGCGATTCTCAGACAAGAAACCAGACATCCTCCAAACACCAAGGAAGAACTCTCGGTCCAGATCAGCTTCAGTGAACCCATATGATACTGGATCCAGAACATCTGGAATTTCCCTCTCCTCCAAAGCCAACGGGTCCAATTTGGCTTTCATATGACCATTAACCTGATAAGCTCTAACAAGCAATAGAAGATTCATACTTTCCTGAATCGTCTGGCCAGAAATCCCAGGCGATGTGGCAGCTAAGCCAACAAAATTCCTGAAAAAGTTGTCCCATGATTCATCCACACTATTCGGATCTTGTTCCCAAGTTCGCTGAAGCTCCTCAAGGTAGACACTGCTGGTACCATCTAAGAAGCTATCAGTCAACTTTGAAAGTGGTACAGGCCTCGGGACAGGTGCAGACTGCGCCTTTGGCCTGATAACTGTGGTATGAAAATATCTACTTTGTGATGGAAGAATGCGACTCCTTGGCACGTAAGAACCACCTTGAGACACAGCTCTTCTAATGGCAAGCTTTGCCACACTAGATCCAGCTCTAAACCATCCCATTGTTGTAAATCAAGCCCTCAAATTGAATTTAAAAGTACTTCACAAGTTTCTATAAACCCTCAACCAAGTAAACTTCAACACACAATCATTATACCTTGAGAAATAACCTAGTAAGAACAATAGGAAAAATACAACAATCAATAATTTGAACGGAACAGCAAACAGACAGAAATCAGTCAATACCCAAAATTAATATCTAGAATTCAAGTAATCTCAACAATCTAGTTTTGGTATTAGAATGAAATGGTTCCTCATTGAGCAATATGGTTACTGATGATCCAAACAGTCAACCTCAACTAGGTTGGAATTAAGGTGCAGTAGATAAATTAAATAGTTTAGCTTCCTCTTTTCATGACGGTGGTGTCCAAACCAGCTTGCGCGCCCACCTTGACGATTCTACTGAGTACCTTATACCTTCCACCAGCATAGGAACCATGTAACTATGCCTCAACAATATAGGCAGATGGAAGAATCACCTAGTGTTTTTTGCTCAACTGGAATTTGAACTTCAGATCCCATGGTTCTTCTCCCACTTCATTGACCACTAGGCCACGCCCTAGGGTATTAAATAGTTTTTGAGAATAGCAAAATGATTACACAGGATTCATATAGACGGTCCAACTAGTTTGGGATCAAGGTATAGTTGGTCGATTGAATACTTTAGTTTTAAGTATCAGAATGAAATGGACCCAAATGAAGCACAATGATTACAGAGGATTCACACAGTTGACTCCAACTAATCCGTGCGTAACACGTAATCAACTGATCTAATAATTTACTTTCGTAAAAAAAAAAAACAAATTCCTTCACCATTTTTAAATTTTTAGGCACCGCAGTACATAGCTATAAAAGCAAAATTTTACGATCCAGCAATCTCCCCTACAACAGCAATTCAAAACGCTACAGGATGTACAATTTTAATCTCGAAAAACACCAAATCTAACCGAGAAAAACATATTTAAATTCAAACAGGATACAGGATTACACTGAATTATATGAAATTACGAGAATGGAAAAAGATAAATACATGAGAATTCAATGAAGTATAATATTACCTTTGAATAGTGAGAGATTGAAAATGAATGAGGGGCAGGGGTTTGTGGGTTGAGGGAAATGACCTTTTTCAAGAGAGAGTGGAAAATCAAGGCCACGTTCAAAGTTGAGGAATCAGCGCCTATATTTTAAGCTACTTTTCTTCCCATATTCTGGAACCTCACCATATTCCCTCGGCTTCCTACCTCCCAACAAAAAGGATAAAAGTTGCATTTATTTACATCAAAAAAATTAATAAATGCAATATAATATTAATATATTTTTCCTGCATATATTTATGGTAAAAGTTGTTAGTGGATCCAAGATTTAAAGTTTATGAGTTTCTTTTGTAATCTCAATTTAATATACAATAATAATTGGGTTCACAGTGAAATATTTATAGATATTAAAAGAATTTTTTAATAGAAATACAGCGTCTACGTAAAAGTTACTGGGTTCCCGGGAACTCAGTAACTATACACTAGATCCGCCACTAACATTTGGTATTTATATCAAATAATATTAATTTACCATATTAAATAATTTAATTAGATGATAATATATACTCGTTCGGTATAATTACTTTTTTCCATCTTGTAAAAAATATTGATTACTACATAGTATCAATAAAAACCTTAATGTGAAGAGTTAATAGGAGTATTAGTCGAAGGCTCTTCTTATTAATAGTTTCTTAAATGATGTATAAAAAAATGATAACTAAATAGACCGGAGAAAGTATAAATTAACCGTGGCTATGTGAGAGAATTATATTTGCAAACCAATATTATGCATCTGATTAATAGTGTGCTGTAGACATTGAGAACAAGTTTTTATTGATATTATTATGTGATATGTATTTTTCTTTTAATTCGTAAGCGCAGTAAAATTTGATGTAAATATTTGATGCAAGTAACATTTACCGAACAAAATGAGTATTAGTAATAAGTTAATAACTTTTTTTCTTTATTAGGCTCTGTATCATATGTTTGAAAGATAAATCGTGAGTTTTTTTAAATTTAAAAAAACTAATAAACAGTTATAATTAATTACCATATCACATGTAATCTAGGAATTTTTTTAATTATTATTCAATTCAATCAAGTATTAAGAAGTTATTTTCCTCGTTTTAGTTCTTTCTCTGTCATATAGTCAAAAGTTTTGTTTTATATAAACAAAGGCATGATTCTTAGAATTTTATCTATATATATATATATATATATATATATATATATATATATATATATATATATATATATATATATATATATATATATATATATATATATATATATATATATATATATATTCAGTTCTTTCTTCACTTTCAATAATACATTTTAAACTATAAAACAAATTTATGTCCTTATCACTCTTATTGCTATTTGTATTTTGAAAAATCATAAAAATAGATTACATTGACATTTGGATGGAGATCTTTAGAAATCGAGAAGGGTGCGAGGAACAAAAGTGTGCCCCTTTGTGTTTAAAAATCACTAAATAAATATTTGAAACAAACTGTAATTTTATAATTTCCATATATCAAAATAAATTGGAACTGATGAAACAGTATTTTCCTAATTAGAATTTTATTCTTATATTATTTTGAGACATTGACCAAGTGTTAAACTAAGACTAGTAGATTGTCGGGATCTTATAAGACTAGCAGTCGGTAGACTATCATATAAGTATTATACATTTGATGTTTCTTTAAATTATTTTAGATTTGACTTGTTATAGTTATTTCTAATTCATAAAACATACTACCAATATATATATATATATATATATATATATATATATATAAGATCGCTTCTCTTGATAAATAAGAAAATCCATATCATGTGAAATGTCTTACAGCTTGTTTGGAGGGTTGTTACGCATCGTTTCATAATGTATAGTATATTATTGTATTGTATTGTACTGTATCGTTTGATCAATACAATGTTTAGATTGTATCGTTTGCCGTTGTTTCGTAATATCATAGGCTAACAATATTAAGAATAAATTTTCATGATTATAAAAAATTATGATACGGGGTAAATTTATTATATAAAAAGGTATGGTAAATAATAAAATAAAATTATTTAATAATAGTGTAGGGTAGAAAGAAAAAGACAAGATAACAGCATAACCACACCAAATCGGTCGTTACATGTAGTGGCACATTTCATCGTTACATAACGACGGATTTAATGATACGATACAATAAAATTTAAATTACAACCAAAACATATATTGTATTTAAAGTAACAATATGATCCAATACAGTAGGTAATGACCATCCAAACAAGCTGTTAAAGATTTAACCTTTTATCAAGCAATTTTTTTATTTATGATGGTTTTATGTTCTTATTCTAAAATCTAAATTTCCTTTGCTTAGTCAAAATTATTTTCTTTTCTTTATACATTATCCATTTTTTCAAAATGAGCTGCCCCATGTCATGGTCTTTCTTGTGCGAGTTTGGCCACATTGTGATATGGGAACCCATACTTGTCGAATGCAAAAGAAACTTTATTTCCTTCTTGTTTTTAAATTAGAACTCTTTCAAATTGTTTCTTTCTCTATTTTATATATTTTATTCGTCGAGTATAGGATATTGCTGTCCCTACGGGGACATCCGATAAAAAAGTATAGGGTTATTGCTAAAATGAAAAAATCTTAATAATTGAATAAAAAGTGTAGGGTTATTGGAGCTGGATTATGAATCCAAGTGAAAGGTAAAAGCACGGACTTTTTCCATTTTTAATCCACGCCAAAAACTATTTACAAATAATAACCGAAAAAAATGTATAAATTCGTATAATTTTTAAATGTAACATACATAATGTATATATACCAAAAAATATATTTTTTTTCGAATATTATTTTGAGAGTGGCTATACAATGTCATTTTCCTTAAAAGCATGTTAAAACTCCTGCATTACGTTTTTTCTTTTTTAACATTCTACTCGGAGCAAAAACTAACAGCTCCAATAATTAACAGAAGAAAAATAGATGAAATTGTTGGAAGATATCAAAACGCAGGTTAGTTAACTGCATGACAATAGATTCACATTGACAGTAGAAAAGCCTTTGACACATCAAGCTTGCCATCAGATGGCGAATAAATATTTGGTAATGAAGTTAACAGGAATCAGTTTTTCATCCCAATCAATTTTTACATCCAAATGCAACTAACGAACTTTCTTCCCACACGATTGGCTCCACTCACGAACCACAGCAAGATGACTTCTCAGCAGCTTGACCAGAAGTTCCTGCCTGATCCGCTTGGTTGATCCTGATTGCCTGAGGCTGCATGAACCGAGAGAACATATTCATCACGAGATGAAGTAATAATAAGGGCACATTCTAGATGCATGTAGAAGTTGAATCAACTCTAGTCCATTGAAACAAAAGAATAAAGAACGAAATATCAAATATCTGCGTACCTCAGTCTTGGAATCAGATTCCGAAAGCCTTTGTTTGATATCCCTAGCAATTGAAAAGAAAACTTCTTCCACATTCATGTTTGTCTTTGCACTCTGCAGCAGATTTCATCATTTATAAGTACCCGAACTTACCCATCCGGCAGAAAATTTCAATTTCAGATATTAGTAGGACATGGACTTACTGTTTCAAAGAACTTAATGCCATATTCATCAGCAAGAGCTTGACCCTTGGAAGTTGGCACAGCCTAGATAGGAAAAAAGGAATAATATCAACAGCATCTAATGGAAACTGTGTGTATCAGAAAATAAGTACCTGATCAAAGGAGTGAAAAAAACCAAGCAAATTAGTTATACAAACAGACTAAAAGTAATATTTCCATAGGTTGGATGGATGACCAAGGTTCCAGAGGTGAATGCCCATTATATAACTAGCCAGATTCAGGAAGATGAGAAACTCCAACAGTGACAATTTCATAATCACAAGAACCTACCCTTTTGCTTTCGTCCATATCAGCCTTATTCCCAACCAAAATCTTATTGACATTGTCAGAAGCATGCTGCTCTATGTTACGAATCCAGTTCCTGATGTCTGAATGGTTCAGTTAAACATTAGATAATAAGTTAAATCTGCCTCACCAATGCTAGATTTGGGCATGAAGCTGCAAATCAGACCATAAAACCAGCTAAAGCTTGAAATTTGGAAACAACATTATCACATCTCTGCTGCAAAAGAAAAACTAAATAGTGCTGAAGGATAGAACATTTGACCTAAGCAGGACGCTAAAGCAAGATAGTGAGAGAATTTACTATTGAAAGATGACTCGTCCGTGACATCGTACACCAGCAGAATACCCATGGCTCCTCGATAATACGCTGTGAACAACAAAATTCAAACTTGATGGAGAGACACATATTGAAAATGGAAAATGAATTTCACATTTGAACAGACCTAATTCAATTCAATCTTCTAGCAATTTTAGTCCAAGAAGTTTGTACAGGGGCAGACTTACGTAGCAAAAGGGGTCAACTGAGTCCCCGTCATCAAAAAGTTTGTGTTATATGGTATAGTATTGACAAGAGGGGTTGCTCTGATGGTAAGCAACCCCCACTTCCAACCGAGAGGTTGTGAGTTCGAGTCTCCCCAAGAGCAAGGTGGGAAGTTCTTGGAGGGAAGGATGCCGGAGGTCTATTTGGAAACAGCCTCTCTACCCCAGGGTAGGGGTAAGGTCTGTGTACATACTACCTAGAGGTGTCAACCGGGCCGGGTTGACCCGGGACCGGCACGGACCGGCCCGGTCAAACCCGGCCCAGACCGGACCGGTTTATAGCGGGGGGCCGGGCTGGGTTAGGGGGAGGAAAGGGGTTAGGACTATAGGTGACCAACGGGTGGGCCGGGCCGGGTCCGGGTCCAATTTTTCTGACCCGTCCGGGTCCGGGCCGGTCCGGGTCCGGGCCGGTCCGGTCCGGGTTCAATTAGAGGTGGGTTGTTAACGGGCTGGGTTGATCCGGGTCGGGCCGGGCCGGGTTTTTTTTTTTGGGGGAATTACGTATAGTATAAATATTAAGGTATATTAATACTTTGTAATAATTGAATGAACACAACAAAAGATGGGGAAAAAATTGCACTTATTGCAAGTGCTACTTTATTTCTTAAATTCAAAATTTCAAAACTAAAATGTATCATAATTAGTTTACAATTTACATCAAATGGTTTGCATTGCAATAGAAAGTTCTTCAAAATTAATATGAACCGAATGACCTTCTTCTGGAGAGTTAAATTCGGATGGGTTTCCGTGCGTTAATATATCTCCAAGTTCTTCGTCTTCCGGGCTATCAAGATCTTCCTTTCCTTGATTTCTTCGTTCAGATCTTATCCAATCTCATAGACACACTAAGACTTCCAAAGCATTGCTTCCCAATGAGTGCCGTGTGTCTCCAAGTTGTTGTCTTGCTTGGCTAAATGCACTCTCGGATGCAACAGTGGAAATTGGGACATTCAGGACATCCCGCGACATAGCGAAAAGAACGGGAAATTGCTTTGAATTTTCATGCCACCAGCCTAACGGTGAAAATTCCTTGGTGCGAGGCTCCTTTTGCTTCTGCAAGTAAAATTGAAGTTCATCTATATTCCTGCTACTACTTTGAGTGTTAGAAAAAGTTGAAAAAATATTAAAACTATCAATGCCTTCATCATCATCTTCGACTACATTAGAAGTGCTACATTGCATAGTGGGATTTGCAGCAGTTGAAGCACGAGCATTATCACATTGAGTTGCATAATAAGTATATAGATATTGTAAATGTTCATTTAGTTGGTTCATAGATTCATACAAATTTGGGCTTTCAGTGGGCCCAATCTCCATATAAGTGTATAAAGCATTCATTAATTGTTGACAATCAGACATTTTAATTGAAGGATTTAAAATTGCACCAATTAAGTAAACAGGAGGAATTGGAAAGAAATATTTTTTGAATTTTGCTTGCATACTTGCAACAGCATCCGTATATCTATCTTTCTTCATAAATTCATATAGTAGCAAAGAAATTTCAGCTATATGTACTAAAGCCAAAGTAATAGTTGGGTAATATGCCCCAGAAAACACAACAGTAGCAGTATAAAATTTATGTAAAAATTTAATCACATCACTAATGACCTCCCAGGTATCAGTTGTTAACATACGCCTAGGATCAGTACAATGTGCATTAGCAACTTCTGTTATTGGAAATCTATATTTGTAGCAACATTTTAAAAATATATACGTATAATTCCATCTAGTAACTACTTCATCG